>JAYESA010000012.1:141015707-142338207 GCA_036927795.1 Iris macrosiphon | reverse complement strand
TAGTGAGGGGTAAGGCTTGAGTATCTCAATACCTTGAGATACTCAAGGTATTGGGCATCGGGGCAAGGTATTGGATTTTAGCCTAGGAATGAGGTTAGAGATACTTTTATATATATATATATATATATATATATATATATATATATATATATATATATATATATATACTATAGAGGGTATAGGCGGGATATATAGCGTAGGTTGAGATATCGGATACCGAGGGTATCCCGGTATCTCAAGTAGACGAGTTTGAGGGTTTATTAGCTTAATGACATAGTTTTGACCTAGAATTTTAGGGGCACCCTAGTTTGACCTAGAGTTGACCGTAGTTGCCCCGGTTGACCGCCAAAGTCAACGTTTGACCTAGTTCTGACCCAGAGTTGACTTTTTGGGCCCATAGTTGATTTTTTGACCCAGATTTTACCGGTTTGACCCGTTTGACCTAGAACAACCCTAGAAGCTTATTTTTAGTTATTTTATATCTGTTTAACTCTTTAGAACCCCGTTTTACCTTGCTTTTCGTAATAGGTCCTTGCAACGCCAGTTCAGATCGTCAGTTGCTTAGGACGTCAGGCGAGTACAATCTTTGATAGTTTTCATTATCTGATGATTATTATGATTCAGCTTTTAGTATAGTATTATCTGATTTTTTGGCACGACACGTACTAGTATTTCTGGATTCATTTTGCGACACGTACATTTCATGTTTCTGGCCTCTATTCTGGAATCACCTACTAGCATCACATCGTGACTCACTACAGGCATCACTCATGTTTCTGGCTGGACTCATACTTGATTTACGTATCGGGTCTTGGATTCACTTGTACTAGTCGGGGCAGAGAAATACTGTAAACCCCCTGATTCTACAAAAAATATTAAATTTGGTTTTTTTCACAATTTTCTGGAATTTTCTGCAATTTTTCTGTAATTAAAATCAGGTTTCTAATTATTAAATAATTTTTATATAATGATAAATAATATTATAATATTATGAAAATAATATGTTTTGGTGTAAAATGAAAAACTGGACTTAAGGTAATTTTTCTAGAATTTATTGGGCCTCGGACCTATATTAAAACACCTAAAAACTATTTATTTATTTATTAATTAATTAATTAATTAATTTATTTATTTATTTATTTATTTAAACCCTAACCCCGAGCCCGGCCCAACCCGAGCCCGGCCCAACCGAGCCCACCCGCCTAGCGGGTCGGGTCGGGTCCACCCATCGCCCGACCCGTTCACTCGTTTCCCTCTCACCCGTTCACCAGAACTCCCTCGGCCCGCGTCTTCCGGCGCTCCGTCCGGCGACGACGCCGACGGCCTCGCCCCGCTCCTCGGCCACGTCCCCCTCTCCCTCCGCCTAACCCGGCCTCCCCTCTCTCCCTTCCTTTCCTATAAGAACCCCCCCTTTTCTCTTCTCCGGCCAACCCTAGACCACCGGCCACCCTCCAGCACCCCACCGGCCGCCCTCCAGCACTCGCCGCGCCACCGCCTCGCCTCGCCGTGCTGCCCCCGGCCCTCTCCTCCTCCTTCCTCTTTCCCCCAGCGGCCCGCAGCCACAGTAGCTCCGGCCACCCATCCGCCGAGCCCTGCGCCGCCGCCCCCGCGAGCCGCCCTCGACCGCCTCCGTCCCCTCCGGCCAACCGCAGCGCCGGAGCTCCACCGGAGTATCCCCAAATCCTAACCATAATTTTCAATTGTGTCGGACACGTGTCGGACACGGGATTCTTCGGGTTTTCGGACCCTGTTCAGGTACGTGTATCTTTCTGCTCGTAACCCCGTTTCTGATTCCGTCTTTTGAGTAGCGAAGCCTGCATGACCCTCTCGGTGTCCGGGCAAACTGCTCGGGGCATCGCGTCCTGTGGCGATCGCACACCGCGATCCAAAAACAGAAAAAACAACACCCCGTATCCGACTTTTCTGAATCATGCCCTAACTTTCTGTGCACACGTCGGATTAAAACAAAACTTATGCCATCGGACTCGTAGCGATACGCTGGTCCTGTGACCCAAGTTTGGTTCAATTCTGAGAACGTTGACGAAATCGCGTGTCGTGGGCCCCACAGGCTCCACTTGACGGGCGATTTTGTGATCGGCTCATCGGAATCCAATTCTGGAAGTTCCGTTGGGTTCGTATCATCGTTCCTGACCTTTTGACACTAAGTTTGATGAATTTGGAGACCTTTGACCCTGACACGTTTTTCGGTGCAAAGTGGGCCCACATGCGGACCCCGTTTTGACCCGAAATTGCCGTTTTTGCCCTTGTCTCCAATTTGGACTCAAGGATAGACGTTTCTAGCTATTTGGTACCTTCTGAGCATGATGGTAATGTTTATTTCAGCATCCGGACACATTTCTGGAAATTTCTCGAGGATAGAACCGTAGTTGGGAATCCAAACATCAGGCAAGTACCTGCACTTCAAGTTTAATCTTTATATTGTGATAATTAGTTCCTTGCTCTACTAGTACCATTGTATGATTACACTTAGTGTTGGGATTTGGAGTTCATGTCTTGCTTTTCGTGTCGGGTGGGAGAATACTAGGAGGCATGTAGTTTACCTTTCCCCCTGTCGTGACTGCTAGCTATTGGTACGCGACTGTACCCTCAGCCTTATACTTGATTATTCCTGACTGCTAGCCGCCTATGGCGTGCCTTATTAGCCTTATAAACCCCTACATGCCAACTATATATTCTAAATACACAATTTCACACACACATAGTTCCTGTTGTCTTGTTGTAGTTCCATTTTCTTGTCTCATTATATTCCTGCTTACTCATGTCCCTGATTTATAGCAATTAATCATGTTTTACTTATATTCTTGATTTTTAGTGCTTAACTCTTAGTTAACTTTACTACTTATTATGCATATCCTTATCATGATACTTAGCCAGTTCTTTTCTACTTGTCATAAATATTTAGTTTAAGCTTTGTTGTGCATTTGGTACTTTGCTCCTTTCCTGACTGGATTCGTTGATATTAGGCGATGATGAGGACTATGCCCCCACCTTTTATGGCCCATATGACGTAGCAGGTGATACTATTGAGGAGCCAGTTCCTACTCAGGAGACTACTTTTGAGGAGTAATAGCCAGTTAGCTAGTATTTTCTTTCAGCATAATACTCGGGTTTGTCCCCGATTTATCTTCTGGTTTTATATTAACTGTGGATTTGGTTGTCACAAATTAAATATTATGAAATCTTAGCATTCCTATTTCCTGTGATTATCCTTGCCTGTTTATTCTTGTGGATGAGATAGATTTTAAATTACATGTGAATATGATCTAGACAGCGTACTACCGCCGACACTGCGGCGTAGGCTGGACGTACCCACGTACTCATGCCCAAATATCCGGGTGCGGGTCGTGACACGTTTTTATGGTGGCCCATGCAGGTCAACGACTAAATTGTTCGGTTTCAACTCAGGGACCGAACAGGCCTGCAATAAGAATATGATAAGTTTTAGGATCTCATCCACTTGCTTGAATCGTTCTTGACATCTATCTCAGATTTGAATTAATTTCTTGACTTGCATCCTGCCTTGATTCCTGTGCGCCTCTTATCGTTTATTTTGGATGCAGAGTAAAGGATCTTTCAGCAAGCGACGAGATTCCTACAAGATCACCACGAGGTGCTGTGATAAACCAACAAGCTCTACCAGCACCCGAACTGAGACCACCCGTGGTACCACCAGCAGCACTCTCCCAGCTAGCCCAGCAACAGTAGAGGGCACCACCTCAAGAACGCGGACAAGCTTACGCGATGACCGTGGAGAACGCGCAGACTCTTGGAGTAGCTAATGCGCGTAAGTGATTGTAGCTGCCGTTTCTAGTCTTGTTTAGCTCGTGCCTATTGGTTCGTGACCTCAGCCCCAACCTACTAATTTTGAACTTGCTAATAACCTGGTATGCTAACTATTGTAGAGTCTTTTGTTATTGTGCTTATTGTGTGTTGTTTTGTGAACTTAAATAATTTGTACCTCCTTTCATCATCATCTAGCGCACTTAATTTTGCTGTACTTGACTTATGCTGCTATTCTATAGCCTAGTTTTGCAAGCTTACTCTTTATCGGGCTTGTTCATGACATATGTATTATTGGGACCTGATCAACCCCACTAATACAATTGTCTATTCAGAATCAGTGTATTACGGTCTGATCAACCTTAGTGCATTTTGGTTCGCACGACTACTTTACGTGGATTGAAATATATAGTTGGCTAGTATACTTGTCCTCTAAATATGTCTGAGCATATCGTATCAGTTACATAACTGTACTAATACGAGCATGCGAACAAATGATTACCAGAATAGAATTTTAGTCCACAACTGCTTGACAAATTCCCATTTGAATTCTTTAAACGCCTTGATCCTGATACTTCTGTTCTATCACCTCACCCTTGAACTCTTTATTATTGATCTTCGTCTTCCCTTATTTCGGAAAGACGAAATCTCGTGCTTGGTATAAGTTTGATACACAGAGAATACTAGATATGTCCCATAGGCCGATCACATACTTGAGGATTTTTCTTTCGTAATTAAGGACATATCATATGTGATATGATCGGCGTTGAAGTTTCGAGGATTGAATGACATGAGTAAACATATTAAGGAATATTTTCTTAAGGTATATAGCCTTATGTGATGGATGGGTAAATTCTAAGTTGGGTAGCAGTGCATTGTCAACTCGAGATAAATTTCTTTTAGATTGTGACCGAGTAAGATTAGATTGGGAGAGGTTCAAGCCATTCTAATTTTGAAAATTCAGAGGAGTGACTAAGATGATTAATGAATTGATATCGAGGACCCAATAGTTATATCTTAGGTACATGATTTAAATTTTGAATAATAAAAGTAAAATTATCAATTTGAATTTAGAGGATAAAAGTATAGAATTTCAGAGTTGAACATTGGTGGACTACATTTAAATGATTTTTCAATTTGATGATTTGAATTAAGAATTAAAATTTGATGGTTGGACTACCTAGTTGGAATACTGAGGATGTGAATAAAATTTAAAAGGTTGAAGCATACAAATGGGAATACTGTTGGACTCAAATCACTTCTAGAGGAAATTATGATAGTTAGAATCGTGAGGCAAATTTATAAGCGTATGCAAATCTTGAAGATGTTATATGGACTTAATTTAAAATTTGCCTGTGGGTAATTTGAGGAAGTAAAAAGTAATAACCATAGGTTGAATTTCGATTGGAACAGTAGTCATCTTAACCTTGAAGTGATTGCAGTGGATATGATTAGGATTTTAATTATCGCAAGGAGATTGCGATTGACTTGCCTTATGTACATGAGGGATCAACAGATTATGGCTCAATTTTAATTTCGAGGACGAAATTTTTATAAGTTGGGTAGATTGTAAACCCCCTGATTCTGCAAAAAATATTAAATTTGATTTTTTCACAATTTTCTGGAATTTTCTGTAATTTTTCTGTAATTAAAATCAGGTTTCTAATTATTAAATAATTTTTATATGATGATAAATAATATTATAATATTATGAAAATAATATTTTTGGGTGTAAAATAAAAAACTGGACTTAGGATAATTTTTCTGGAATTTATTGGGTCTCGGACCTAATTTAAAACACCTAAAAACTATTTATTTATTTATTTATTAATTAATTAATTTATTTATTTATTTATTTAAACCCTAACCCCGAGCCCGGCCCAACCGGCCCAACCGAGTCCACCCGCCTAGCGGGTCGGGTCGGGTCCACCCGCCGCCCGACCCGTTCACCCGTTTCCCTCTCACCCGTTCACCAGAACTCCCTCGGCCCGCGTCTTCCGGCGCTCCTCCCGGCGACGATGCCGACGGCCTCGCCCCGCTCCTCGGCCACGTCCCCCTCTCCCTCCGCCTAACCCGGCCTCCCCTCTCCCTCTTCCCTTCCTATAAGAACCCCCATTTTCCTCTTCTCCGGCCAACCCTAGACCACTAGCCACCCTCCAGCACCCCACCGGCCGCCCTCCAGCACTCGCCGCGCCACCGCCTCGCCTCGCCGTGCTGCCCCCGGCCCTCTCCTTCTCCTTCCTCTTTCCCCCAGCGGCCCGCAGCCCCAGTAGCTCCGGCCACCCATCCGCCGAGCCCTGCGCCGCCGCCCCCGCGAGCCGTCCTCAATCGCCTCTGTCCCCTCCGGCCAGCAGCAGCGCCGGAGCTCCACCGGAGTATCCCCAAACCCTAACCATAATTCCCAATTGTGTCGGACACGTGTCGGACACGTGTCGGACACGGAATTCTTCGGGTTTTCGGACCCTGTTCAGGTACGTGTATCTTTCTGCTCGTAACCCCGTTTCTGATTCCGTCTTTTGCGTTGCGAAGCCTGCATGACCCTCTCGGTGCCCGGGCAAACTGCTCAGGGCATCGCGTTCTGTGGCGATCGCACACCGCGATCCAAAAACAGGAAAAACAATGCCCCGTATCCGACTTTTCTGAATCATGCCCTAACTTTCTGTGCACACGTCGGATTGAAACAAAACTTGCGCCATCGGACTCGTAGCGATACACTGGTCCTGTGACCCAAGTTTAGTTCGATTCTGAGAACGTTGACGAAATCGCGTGTCGTGGTCCCCACAAGCTCCACTCGACGGGCGATTTTGTGATCGGCTCATCGGAATCCAATTCAAGAAGTTCCGTTGGGTTCGTATCATCGTTCCTGACATGTTGACACTAAGTTTGGTGAATTTGGAGATCTTTGACCCTGACACATTTTCGGTGCAAAGCGGGCCCACATACGGACCCCGTTTTGACCCGAAATTGTCGTTTTTGCCCTTGTCTCCAATTTGGACTCAAGGATAGGCATTTCTAGCTATTTGATACCTTCTGAGCATGATGGTAATGTTTATTTTAGCATCCGGACACATTTCTGGAAATTTCCCGAGGATAGAACCGTAGTTGGGAATACAAACATCAGGCAAGTACCTGCACTTCAAGTTTAATCTTTATATTGTGATAATTAGTTCCTTGCTCTACTAGTACCATTGTATGATTACACTTAGTGTTGGGATTTGGAGTTCATGTCTTGCTTTTCGTGTCGGGTGGGAGAATACTAGGAGGCATGTAGTTTACCTTTCCCCCTGTCGTGACTGCTAGCTGTTGGTACGCGACTGTACCCTCAGCCTTATACTTGATTATTCCTGACTGCTAGCCGCCTATGGCGTACCTTATTAGCCTTATAAACCCCTACATGCCAACTATGTATTCTAAATACACAATTTCACACACACATAGTTCCTGTTGTCTTGTTGTAGTTCCATTTTCTTGTCTCATTATATTCCTGTTTACTCATGTCCCTGGTTTATAGCAATTAATCATGTTTTACTTATATTCCTGATTTTTAGTGCTTAACTCTTAGTTAACTTTACTACTTATTATGCATATCCTTATCATGATACTTAGCCAGTTCTTTTCTACTTGTCATAAATATTTAGTTTAAGCTTTGTTGTGCATTTGGTACTTTGCTCCTTTCCTGACTGGATCCGTTGATATTAGGCGATGATGAGGACTATGCCCCCACCTTTTATGGCCCATATGACGTAGCAGGTGATACTATTGAGGAGCCGGTTCCTACTCAGGAGACTACTTTTGAGGAGTAATAGCCAGTTAGCTAGTATTTTCTTTCAGCATAATACTCGGGTTTCCCCGATTTATCTTCTGGTTTTGTATTAACTGTGGATTTGGTTGTCACAAATTAAATATTATGAAATCTTAGTATTCCTATTTCCTGTGATTATCCTTACCTGTTTATTCTTGTGGATGAGATAGATTTTAAATTACCTGTGAATATGACCTAGATAACGTACTACCGCCGACACTACGGCGTAGGCTGGACGTACCCACGTACTCGTGCCCGAATATCCGGGTGCGGGTCGTGACAAATACTCGAGTAGACATGTAAATATTTCCAACTGGAATCACTGGAATTACCCCCTCGTGTCTAATCTGGAATGATAGTAGCCGCACACCCAGTGTGCGGTGAGCCGTACTTAGCCCTAGCCGTTTACATGTCGAAACAGGTATTTCAAATATACGAGTTCATTCTTTCTAGTCTGGACTCACTTGCATTCTTGACTGGTTTCTCCTATATATTTCTGGACTTGACTCATTACATTTACTCTTGCTGGACTCACTACACGTTCTTGTGCACAGACTTGCTCTTAGTTTAGATTTCTTGTATCTTGCAGTCATTACTATCTTGCTTCTGATTTTCATGCATCTTTACTTTTATGCACCAGTGATACATATATATTTCTTGTTCATACTTTATTTCCTTCACCTTGCTACTTGCTACAACTGCTTTATAGTTTTTATCATTTAACTGGAACTGCTGTTAGAGGTGTACTTGCTCCAATCCTGACTGGATATATTTTTCAGAGGATTTGGAGGATTGGTGGCCGACGTTTTATTGACCTCAGCCTGTCGATGGTGCAGACAGGGACCCCATAGTTCAGGAGTATTTTTCGGGTTGGTAGCCGGGATCACTAGGACCTCAGTTGTTATTTTTATTAGCTTTTGGTACCGGATTTGTCCCCGGCTTTTGGTTTGAGACCTTGTATTATATTTAATTCAGGATGTTGTATTATTATTATTGTTGTTGTTGTTGTTGTTGTTGTTATTTTAGTAGCAGTTGTTTAGACTTTGTAGTTGTTAGATTTCTTTGTTATCATATCGTGCTTAGATTCGTGATTGAGTACTTGTGTTATCATTATCATATTGCTCCTCCGTTTGGAGTTGAGATGTTGACAAGTACTTATATATTGATTGTGTGAGATTATTAGCTAGATAGTAGACCTAGACAACGTTCTACCGTCGATGCTGCGGCGTAGGCTGGACGTACCCACGATTCATGCCCAATTTTTCGGGTGCGGGTCGTGACACTATGGAAGCAGTGGTAGTCTATTTTCTTAGGTGTTTTGGGTTTAGAGGAGCTGGTAGATTGGACACTCCTACGTCAGACTCGGTGTCATCAGAATCATTTGTGATGGGTGTTGAACCATCAATGGCTGAGATTAGCCCTAAGGTTGTGAGCCAAAACTTCATTTGACTCTGCCATCTCTTAAAGTAGGTCCCGTTGAACTTAGCAGATTTAGCAGTAAAGGTCTCATCCTTGCCAGTCATGGTTGCTAATAAGAAAAGTCTAAAAGATACGAAATTACTCAATAACAATGTCCAATGATTTAGAATAATAGTTCAAGTAATTTTGCTAACCAATCTTAAAATCTTTACTCTATCAAGTGTAGATTAACTTGGGTTAGCTGTAGGGGCCGGTTCCCAGCTAGTGGTGGTCCAAAGATACTTAAATACCGTGTCGCTTCGGACTATTTACACCTGGTTGACAGAAGGACCATTTTGGCTTGTTCCCAAATTGATCTTTACTTTTAGAATTCAGACTCAAAGAGATTTGCAATTATACTTAACTATTATTGTCCTGAGGTTGTTTCAAATAAATAATATTGTAGTTAACAATAAGTAAATGTAGAGCTAACAATAATAATGAATACCAATGATGGTATATATATATATATATATATATATATATATATATATATATATATATATATATATATATATATATATATATATATATATATATTAAGCAAGATTTTATGTGCTACAAATACTAAATTATAGTAGTTAAATTGAATCACAAGATTATATGTGCTGGCAAATATTCAACCAAAAATAAGAAATATTCGTTACAAATATTCAAGACAGTTCACAAATTTTTTAATAGAAATATTCGTTACAATTACTACAAATATAATTTTTTATTTTTTAATTTATTTATTAACAGAATAGTACTTAGAATAATAATTTTCTAATACCAATTCTTAATTAATATATGATTTAAAACAATTAAAAATTTATGTTGCACTTTGGTATGTATTAGTAATACTCGTTAAACAAATTTGCTAAATGGACATTGAACTACAAGTTTGCTATAATAAATATTCGCTAACAAAATAAAACCTTTGTTTGGTAAGCAATTAGAAAAATATTTGTTTGCTACAGTATTTGTTTTAGTGGTGACAAATATATTGGTGACAAAAATCAGAATCCAGTAGTAAAATTGCTACAAAAATATATATGCTCACAGAATATTTGTTCGGATCAACTCTTAGATTGTTATCAATATTTATAATATAAATATAAATATATTATTTTTCAGAGAACAAGGAAACTAAAAAACAAAATTGTTACCGGCCTCCGGAAAAGTCGTGCACGAAGCACTGCCCTAAAAGTTGATCCGAGGGACCAAACTTAGCTCTGCCCAGAGTAAGGATTTAGAGATCAGAATGTGGTTCGAGAGAGGAATGAAAGAAAGGTTTCACGTAGGATGATTTTTTGTAGCGCCGAGCCAAGTCGGGCCGGGCCGGGCGGCGACGCGCGCGTGTGGATCAAGGGGTTCCCCACACAACATCTTTAAAAAAGCAATGAAGATGAACTAATATATACATACAAGTAGATTTGGTCCATCCGATGTTGGACTAAAAGAAAGAGGGAAGTTGAGCTTTTGCTCAAGCAAAGCTAACAAGAATGGCGGCCATGGCGATGATGGCGAGGGCTGCGGTGGCGTAGCATCTTCCAGCAGCAGTGACGACGTTCTCGACGGAGACGACGCGACTCCTCCACCGACGTTTCAAGGCGACGGCGACAAGCTTCGTCCGGCGGTGACAACATCGTCTCCTCTGCTCCGAGTGGCGGCACACCGACGTTTCCTTCCCCATGGCGATCAGCTGTCAGATCGAATCAGCGTCCCTCTCCTGTGATCTGAAACTCAGGGACGACGACCACTCGGTGGATTCAAGGCGACAGATCGACGATCCGGCGGATCAAGGCGGTGAGCGGTGGTTCGATTGGCGGTGGATCGATGGTTCTTCACCAGTGACAGACGAGCAGCGTTCCGACGGTTCCTCGACAGTGTGCTCCCTCCCGACGACGAGCGGCGGCAATCAGCGGATCGAGTGGTGATTCTTTCCAGCGAGCAAGCTCGACAACAAGCTCTGGTAAGTTGTTTCCTCCTTGCTTTGATTCAATCAATTTCGATCGGATCGACGATCTTTGTGGATTGATCCCAGTAATTGATCAATCAATCCAGATGGACCGACAACAATCGTCGATCCTAACTGAATCATCAACTGATCACTCGATTGGTTGATCCATGTTCAGATCGATGAGTGCCTCTGTTCTTGATCGTCGTTTCTGGATCAATCGACTGTACTTTGATCTTTTTGGATTGGTTTTAATCTTGATGGGTGAGACTTTTGGATAGTTCGAACCTTGTTTCGATCAATAGAATTCAAATCAAACTTAGATTTTCCCTTGTTTCTATTGCACAATAGGTATTCGATTGTTTGCCTCTAAGGGCTTTCAATACTCTATTCTGTTCGAATCGGACACGGAGACGTTCGTGACTGTTAACTAGACACGAGTTCTGTCCAGACACGACATCGCAGGTATGTTCAACATTTTTCCTCTTCTTGATCTCCATTATAGTTAAAGTAATTTAGTCAGCATGTGTCGATGATACATGAACCGGTGTACAGAGCAACATAATAGAGCATTATCGATCATATGAGGTGGTGTTAGTGTCCGGGAGGGAAGTCTGGACTCGAGGATGGTTGTGTCCTTTAGACACAAGTATGATGATTGATTGACACAGAGACTGTGTCTGATTGACACAGTGTCGGGTTGGCAGGAGGTTTCTATTGAATTTCAAATAAGGATTTGTGGCGGGAAACAATTATTTGGATTGATTGTGTTTCTGTAAGAAGAGTTTAGTAGGTCAGGTGTAGGAATTGGAAGCAACAATATTGGATCAGTCATTTATAACTAGTTTGTTGATGAGTCAGTAAGTAGTTATATTAAGGTTTATCTAGAAAAATAATGTGGGCCAAAGCCAGTGAGCAGTGGGCCTGCAGGCCATGGAAATGGATTAAATGGGAATTAGTTAATAGAATTGATTAATGAGGACAAAAGAGTTTTATTGGATTTTAGGATTGGGGATTTAATATAATTTTATTGAATGGAATCTGATATAACATTATCTTATCTAGGTGGACTAGAGTACTGCAGACTTGGACCGGAGACGAGTACTATATACGATGCTTTCTTCCATTTCGTATTTTATTGCAAGTTTTGATATTTCCATTGTATTGCTTTTCCATTATAAGTTCCTCTTTAAATTTCTGTAAATTATTATTTATTATTGATTGTCGGTTCCTACACATTGTGTATCTTGCTAGTATATATATTCGTTTTATTGCATGCTTCGTAACACAATAGGACACGTTGATTGTGTGTCGTGTTCATTGTATTTCGTGTCATCACTACACCAAAATGTCTCGTTTTTGACTTAGGTTTTCCTAAAGGACAGACTATTACAATAGTTTCATTTTCGACGGACCGAAACCGTCGATTTGTATCCCTAAAAAAATTAGCACTTTTCTTTTTACTTTGATTCTAGGTATGATTTTTTTTTTTCGTTTTGGTCATAAATCTAGGTTTGAGATCCTCTCTATTGATTTTTTCCCCTTCTGTTTTTAAAGAAAAAAAAAGTTCTAACAAGTTAGTAATCTTTTTTTTACTTGGATTCTGGCTTTGATTTTTTGTTGTTGGTGTTTTTGACTCTAAATCTAGGTTTGAAAATTCTTTATTTATTTTTTTCCTGTTTTTTAAGAAGAAAAAAAACTAGGTTTGATTGGCATCTCTTTTAGCCGTCGTTGGGTCAGCTCCTCCTCTGCCGTCGGTTGAGGAGCAGCCATGCGGAGGAGGAGGGAGCCGTCAGACCGGACTCGACCCCGACTCGACCGCGGACTTGAGCTCGTGCGAAGGAGGAGGTAGCATTGGTTATATACCATGTTTTACAATTGTATTATATTATGCAAGGTAGTCAAAGGCGCAAGGCGCACTCAAGGCGCAAAGGGTCCAAATCGCCCGAGGCGCAAGGCGCACTTAAGGCGCGCGCCCGAGCGACATGAGGCGCAAAAATTAATTAATTATATATATATATATATATATATATATATATATATATATATATATTCACATCGGATTCTACATTGATAAACATGTGTGCTTCAAATTCTCCCATGTCTAGGTTGCAATCACTTTGAATTGAGTGAGTGAGAGAGAAAACAATAAAAAAAAGTATATCAGTTCAAAAAATAGTCTAAAAACAGTATAACAGTTAAAAAAATAGTCTAAATATGTTATTTTTTCACAAGATTTTCAAGGCGCGCCTTAGCTATTCCAAGGCGCTCGAAAAAGGCGCACCTAGGTGCGCCTAAGGCGCCTTAAGAATTGCGTCTCACCTGGAGTGTCCTGAGGCGCTGCCTCTGCGCCTAGGAGCAAGGCGCGCCTTTGACTACACTGATATTATGTTTCCGAATGTCCTGTGATTTTTTTTTTGCATTAATTTATTTGTATTAAATTTGAAATTTGAAATCTAAACATCAAGAACATCAAATCTGAAATATGAGAAATTGTCTTTGGCAATCATGGTTTATTATGTTTCCAAATCCTATTTATTATTGTAACTGAAATCCTTAACTTTAATATGTTTTATTATGTTTTACTGATGATATTTTTATATTTTATCGGTAGATGTCTTCAATACCTTCAAGTAAGGGATGGATGGATGCACATCAGTTGCCAGATGAAAATTGGCTGCTTCTACTTCACTAAGGTGGTAGTTTTACCTTTTCAATTTGGGCATATACGGCTGATGGAAACTATTATTTTTCAGATCATACATCTCTATATTGCTAAATACATCAAAACTTAGACATTAAACCATAGGAAGGGTCCGATACAGATTTCAAAAACTCCGATACCATAGGAAGGGTCCGATACCATAGAGGGGTCTGCTACAATAATATTAAACCATAGGAAAGGTCTGATACCATTATATTAAGCCATAGGAATGGTCTGATACCATAGGAAGGTTATGGTACCATAATATTAAGCCATAGGAAGGGTCCAATACCATAGGAAGGGACTGATACCAATATCAAAACCTCTGATTCTACTGATACCATACACAGACAACAGAATTTACACTCAAATGCACACAAAATAGTTAAAATTTGTATATTGTGCACTATCATGATTCCTGGGTGGTATATTATCATTTGTGCATACACAAAGCACCACCCAGATTACAAGGCTGACATGTGAAGTCAAAGATGCCAAAAAAATTTGAACTTACAATCATACACCTTCTCGTACAATATGGATTACCTTGACATTGAGTACAATGTTTGTATCACATTCCGCAACGATGGCAAACACCCTTGAAACACCAATCTTTGTATTCACAAGAACAGGCTCCATGGCTATACGCTTGAGCCACTACCGGCCACCCTCAACTATTTTTGCATTTAAAAATGAGTAAGTTCTTTCTTTACAAAAATATATATTCGACAGAATACCCCCATTGATTCTAGATGGAACTTAATCTGAGTCATCAGCATTTTGAGAACTAGTCTTTTTGGTTTTATGCTAACAACACGCGCTCACTGATACTTGTGGTTCTCACAAAACTTTTCATGAATTATAAACTATGAATGACTAAGGTAAGTTGAATCATTTAGGTGAATCAGAGGTTGGCACTGTATCATGGTTAGTTCATATTCACATTTCCATTCCTAGAGGTATGTCTAGATGCCAACATACTATTGTTTCTCTTCTTCATTATGGGTTATTTATGTTTGCGAGGCAAATAAAAAAGCATTTGGTATCTAAAAACTTGGTTCTTTTAGGAGATGTATGATTTGACCAAAAAAAAATTTGTGTGAGAGACTTCTGAAGAGTTACCATGATCTCTCTCATAATTGCCTTACCATTTCACCCTTTTAACCATACCTATTTTGTACCAATTAACCAGCTAGAAGTTCTTGACTTTTAAGCCAAATCAGAGAAATGCAGGAAAACTTGCATCTTGCCCATTAACAAAACCATTAAAGATAAATACATAAACAGATATAACATAAAACTCTTTAACTTTAAACAGCTATAAATTGTAGCTTCACCTATTAGGAAAAAAAGTATTACAAATATATGTATAGATGAACTTTTTAACAATGGTAGTGGTCTTATTATATTTTCTAAAACAAGTCTCACTTCAAGGGGCATTCTCTGTACTCTACAGAAAAGTTCAGAACCTTCACAAATTACCATATGCAGTTACATATTTTAAAGAGTTAATTAGGATGGTAGAGATTAACTGGCTCTCAGACTTCACTGACTTTTAGCATCATCCACAACCTCATTGCAGCAGCTTGAGGGATCCACCAATCTTGATTTTTGAAATTTTTTGAACTGGAATAGCATATCATGAAACAGTCCGTCCGTAACACAGATGCGAGGTCGTGATTCTTGGCCCATTTGTCCTGCACAAAAAATCAAAAGAAAAAATGCTCGATATTATCAACATAAATGACTTAGGCTAGGCTATTATGATACAAAATCGTACCACCGGATGCAGTTAATACCATATAGTCTTAGTTACAGACATTAACACCTGGTGCACATATTATTTTCTTGTTCTTCTTAATTAATAAAATCATTGTTATATTTGGACACTTTATTAGGTACTACTAATAAAATCGTTTTTGACGAATATGGGCGGCCAATTGACATTTGATCAAAACATTTTTTATCGACAATTGGAAAGATAACAAGGCACATTGTCGACCTGCAGTTAATTCTTGGAAAAAGTTCCACAAAGCATCAAAGATGACATATGGAAAAGTGTTGTTGTTAGTAAACTTGATTTATTCAAGTTCTTATGTAAATGTTTTATGTATGTGTGACATGGAAATTGTCTTTGCAGTGTAAATATACAATACCTGAAATTAATAAGGCTAAGCTTTAGAAGTACGCTAACACTTCTTGGAAAAATTGGATGTGTTCCCTTCAACAAGCTTGTGATAAACATAATACGGTTGCTGAATGAAAAAGAAATATGCCAAACAAGATAATTATGAAGAAAAAAGATTGGGAAGATTTTGTTGACTTCTGCTCCACTAATGAAGATAAGATGCGTCGTGAAGCTGGTAAGAAAGCTAGGGCAAATATTAAGGTTCAACACACAACTAGTAGGACCGGATGTGCTCAGATAGCAAACAAGATGGTAATTAATTTATATACTTCTCTATCTTATATGTTTTTTCTTAAGATTTTCTTGCAATAAAAAATAATATGCTAATTTGTTTGTGATATGATATAGAAAAAGGAGAGGGCTACTAGTGAGGTAAATAAAACCGAGTTATACTTGGCTACACATAACCAAGAGTAGTGATCCTGAATCCTCAACTGTTTCGAATGATAAAATTGTAAGATTTGGACAATGACCCTGTTTAGCTATTTCTTTATTGTAATAATGGTTTAGATTTGAACTGAGTTATACTTGGCTACACGTTTGATCATATATATGATTATTATTTTTTCGTTGTAGGACAAAATTAGAAGGCTTATAGATGATGATCCATACTTAGGACAAAAAGATTTGGACAATAACCTATTGCAATGGTTTGTGAGATTAAAATTTTAGTATATGTTTTATAAATTGAATCCTCTCTGTTAGACTACTAGTGAAATACCTTTAATTCGGATGAATATTTTTCTTAGGTATGTGGGCATGATCAAAAGGATTTTGTTCGTAGCATGGATGGAGGTGTGTCGAAGACTGAGATTCGTGCTTCAACGGCAAGTAGAGAGATTGCTCGTCAATGACTACAAAAAAATATTGTTATGGAGACTGATATAAGTACACTCAAAGAACAAGTAGCAACACTCATGCAAAAGGATATTGCTAATCATCATGTGAGTCTGCATCAGAGCTTCATAATACTTCTCAGGTAAAATGAAAATTGCAAATGAATTGTTTACTTTTGATGTGATTGTGCTCTATTTTGACATTCAGATTCTTGTTGAAAATTCTGAACAAACATTGCAGCTCTAGTCAACTTGAACTAAGATTCTGAGAAGTATCAAGATAGTAGAGTGGATAGAAAAATACTCAATACTCTTAAAAACTGGAGATATTCTTTTATTTTAAATTATCTATGGAAACAATCTGAATTAGTTTTCTACAGACAAACTCAGCTGTATACAATCCTTCCACATAACTAAGACTACAAGCTCTCTAGAATAAGAACCAGTTAAAAGTTTTGATCATCATTTGCCTTTGTTTCAAAATATTCTGTTCATTACAAGCCTGTATTAGAGGACGCAACTCTGACCATCAATAGGCTAGTGACTTGATTTGTATCCGCTGCAATTGCTTCTGTTTAGTCAAACCTGAGGATTACTCACTAGAAATCTCATTCCAAAAACACCCTTCAAACCATCTCTATAGTAGATTTGGTAATTCTACAGAAGTGAACACATGATTAATAGTTTCCTCTTGAGGTAATGAGTAGTAATTGCATCTAGAAGGCAACTGAGTGATCTTACCACCTCATCCATAGGATCATTTTCCAAAGTATTCTCCAAACTAGGATAGACCATTTTAATGGGATGCCGTTACCCCATATGTACTTCACCTTCGGATTCGGTTACCTGACCTCCTGCCGAATATCCATACCAACTTGAAGGTGAACATCCCAATAGCTGTTGAAGACCATATGAGTCGATCCTCTGGATCCCTTAATCGAATTTGGGAATCTAAAAAAGCATAAGCTTATGCTGTAGAGAGCAAACTAATAATTAATTCCCTATTCAAATCTGTACTAATACTTCACAACTGATTAATGAACTGTAAATAAGAAGGAGAAGAAGATGGCATCAGTTTTTTCACATCAATAAAATTATCTTTAGATAGTTATTCTTGTATTTCTCTCATAAAGAAGGATAAGGTCTATATTTCTATATTTGATTATCTTAGATACTTATTCTTGTTCTCTCATAAAGAAGGATAAAATCTATATTTGATCCTACATAAGGTTTCAACCATCTAACTGGGTGGTACAAAGTTGGATTGGGTGTTCTTAAAAGCTCATCGTGTATCCTAAGATCTTGTTTTTCCTGAACCTTTGCACTAGATAAGATTAACCTCACGAGTACAATGAGATTCATGAGATTCATGAGATTCATCATTCACAATCTTGTAGTAGTGCCTGGTCTTGAAAAAAACACATAAAAGGAGAATCAATTAACATACTGGATATTTTAAACCCCAAATTTTAGCATGTAAGCAAAAGTGGAGATGGGAACTAACTAGGAATAAACAAGTCCAATCGTGTACACAGCTCCCAACATGAGTTGAATAATTCTTTTTCTGCATCCCCCCTGAAACCCAAATTGTGACTGACACAACTTGAATAATAAATCTAGTGAAGAAATATCTATCTATTCATTATCCAGGTGTTATCTCATGAGAGTAAGCTTCAATCAATATTTTCTTTTAACTAATACTAGTTTATCTGTTAAGAATAGTACTATTATATGCTTATATTTGCTCTTTTGGTCCGACTACTCTACAATGTAGTTTATATAGTTATTTCTAAGCCCAATGAAAATTAACCTTGGTTTTGTTATAATCAGAGTTTAGGAAGAATGGAAAATTCCACAAGAAAGTTGTTTTATGATTTGAAGTGATGAGATATCTTTCATGTAAAATTAGTCATTTTAGTTGCTAACTATATAATTTTTTTTTCTTCTAATTTAACTATATCACATATATTTTTAAATACGTAATGTTGTTTATGTTCCTTGTTTTGATGGATGCAATCGCCTGATCAGTCTATCTTTCCAAGACATGTTTTCTAAAAGACTTCAAAAGAAAACATGTTGCTTTTGGACGTTTGAATATTCCACCAAACAAGACGTTTATAATATTATTGTCGTCGAAATATTTGACAAGGATGCAGATATGTTTGATAGAGATGGGAAGCTTGGAGATATTATGTTTGGTGACTTGATTAATTGGCCAAAAGTATTTGTTCAGCATATTAGGGTGCAGAGTTATGCAATTAGTTTTTTGTTCTTCTAGTTTTAGTACTAAACACTATGTAGTAGTCTTTTTTTTTTTCCTTTTGGATGTAATATGTACAAGAAAATACCAAATCTTTATATAACTACAATTTTTTGTTTATTTACTTGTATGCAATATCTGGAGTTGTTTATAAGTTGAGGTTAGTGAATGATTGGAGTTGGTTATATAATATGAGTTTGAGGTTATTGAATGATTGGAATTGTTTATATATCTTTATATGCTTTGTGTACAGTTGTAGGAATTACATCTACAGAAAAAAGACTAATCATATGAGTCACAAAGAATAAAAAAGAATTCATAGGTTATTTGACGGATATTGTCTGTCACTTAATATATGACAGACTTCATATATCGTTTCATTTTAGTGCATGCTAACGGGCTACCACCGTTGTTTATTTTTGTTGCGGTAGATTTTTCAACGGACCTGGCGAATGCAACAACTGTTGAAAATACAAATTTATGACGGTTTTGGATTGTCGAGAGTCGTGAATTCTGGCGTAGTGCGTGTCATTGTACCTTGTGTCGTGTCCATTGTATCTTATATCGTGATTGTTATTGGTGTCAGGAGGAGAATACCATAGTTGTGTGTGGATGACCCCATTCTCAAACCGTGGAGAGTAGCGGTCGCACGTCACGTGCGGCGCTCCAGATCACTTCTAGTTATCCACCATGACAAAAGTATTCAATTCACATGTTAGATTGTTTTCTTGTGCATATTGATTGTACTTGTACTTTATTGTTTCATGTTCGTGTTATTTCACATTTTACTTCTAGTATTGTATAGATGTACTTTGCTCTGTCATGACTGGACACTTGATACAGATAGCAGGAGTTGACACAGGATCGGTGGAGCTACTTTGAGATTTAGTAGAGAATTATTGATGTACTATTCATTGATATATTATTCATTTGAGTTGTATATTATTTATGGATTACCAGATTTGTCTCTCCGGACGAGATGAGATGTATTATGTACAAAAGATCATACCAGTGGACTGTGGTGATGTGCGTGTGCCTGGATTGTTTATCGATATTAGTGTTGTGACTTGTGGATTGATATGTATATCACTTGGAGATTGATAAGATATAGACAACTGACTACCACTGTCGACGATAGTGTAGGCTGAACTTGTTCACGCACTCGTATCCGATATTGCGGGCGCGGGTCATGACACTATGGCTTGATCCGTGACTTCAACATGTTGGATTATTGCAAAGGGCAGCAGTCATTCGGGATGGAGAGTGGAAGGCTAAAGAACATGTCCATGCACGCCGGTTCCAGGAGCTTATTCGACAAGTTAGGATTGATACTAACTTGTCGGTGGACTGTTGGGTATGGGATGGCATGCTGACTGGACGATTTATGTCTAAAACGACGAATAATCAAATTCGGTCGCCTTATGACATATGGGAATATGCGGAGTTTGTGTGGACTAAAGGGAATGTTAGAAAATTGCAACTATGCCTATATGGGATTTTGATGGTTAGACTCATGACACGTGACCGATTATACCGATTATACCGATTTGGGATCCAAAATAAAGACCTGGCGTGTGTTATGTGTGGTTAGACGAGTGAAACAATGCATCACTTGTTCTTTAACTATCCAGCGAAAATGTCCATATGGAGGTCATAGGAGTTGAAATTTCATTTGCAGACCAGTAGAAGCAGTGATGTGTACACATTGGTGCATGAGATTATGGCGAGCAAGAACGTAGTACCAGGAAGTTCGTATTAGACTTGCGGCTTCAGTTTGGCACGTTTGGAGACAGATAGGAACAACCGCATCTTCGAGGGTCTACTGAATACACATATTAGGATTATTCTAAATATAGAGCATGATGTACGTTGTTTGGGGATGGAAGGGGGAAGCATGGCTAATGCCTGAGATGTAAAGTGTTTCATTATTAATAAAATTACCGTTTTCATATATATATATATATATATATATATATATATATATATATATATATATATATATATACTCACACACGATGATACACAATATTAATTGGTTCATTTGCTCCAAGAACCAATCCATTACCAATCTTAAGAAAGTAAGAAGAATATTACCATGAAATCACTCACCAACCCTTTGACGATCTCCCTAAATGGGGCAAAATACTCCCCGAGCATATATTTTTCTCCAACTATCTTGAAGAGCAAGTCTAGGAGTAAAGCACAATTTTTCGTAGATTTGTGTGGATTGTCTTGTCAAATGTCCTTGATGAGCACTCATTTTGACAATCCCTTTAGGCTCCTTTAAATAGGTTAATAAACCCCACGTTAAGATTATAAAATCCTTAAATTAGTCCAGCACCAATCGTAGTTGTTGAAATCCAATCCAACGGTCCAAATCGTGTCGATCGGACACCCAAATTAAGTAGAAAACCCGTGGACAGTATATTAAAAGGTATATGTTCATGCACATAGAAACTTACATAATAGAGTCTGACTAATAAGTGGTATACTATCGGATATATTATTCGGTATACCGTTGCTGCTATTTTGGCTTTGTTTGAGCCCAAGTTCAACCACCAATTCACTATCGCCTTCGTTGCAATTTCTATCGATGCTCTACGACACTCCAAACTATCCCTACACAGCTCGAATCAATGCTATGAACTCAACAAACTACCTCTGCAATCTAATGAGAGGTGTTGGCCCGTGCCTCCTCAATTGAACTCCATGCTTGTTGTCTTGCGACAGAGTGTCTGCTCCCCCTCTTACTGATTTCGAATTCTCGAACTTCTCTGCACACCAAGTTGACCCTAGCTGCCATGGGTAGCAACTCTCGAAGAAGTGGAATTTTTGCGACATTAATAACTCGGTCAAGACCACAGTCCCTGACTATGAGTCTCAACATAAATCTTAGCTGCTTGTCTTCGACTTACGTCTTTCACCATAACTTAATCATGTTCCATCAAGCTTCCTCACCTTTGACTGGCCAACCAAGCAGACGGTGCGGTTCCCTTAAGATTTAAGCTCCTGAGCATGTCCACTTTCGTGTCTGACACAGAAGCTCCCCCATACACCTACATCCATGAGTAGAACATGCCTTGTGCATGTCATCGATGATCCACAACTACCCATGAATTGTGCAGATGTAAGTGTACACGTCTCATTTTGAGTTGGTTGTACCCCTTGATCTCTAACTTTGCTTGGAACTGCTGAAACTGATGTCGCTACTCCTTGGTTGCAACCTTTGATCTCCACCTTGAGTAGACTCTCTCTACACACCTCGAATTGAGGCCAAAAATCTAACAGTCTTGTTGTATCAAGCAATACCGACAGTTCAGGAACTTGGGGCGGCCCTCTTTTATGAATTTCAGGTAACGTGTGTTGGATAACTTGGATCACATGAGGTTTGATTGACTTTCGTCGTTTTGTGCCCTATAGTATAGGATCACTTGCAGTTGTACTCAACTAATACAAGATTGGTGTTAAGTCATTTTACTGTACTTAAAGTTGGGAATATAAGTTTATTTCAATCAAGACATATAGTTTACAAAATTTGTATTTTAAGCATACACTCGTCCTAAATTTGGGTGTAAGAATCATAATCTGAATTAAACAAATCACACACACACACACACACACACACACACACACACACACACATATATATATATATATATATATATATATATATATATATATATATAAATCGAAATAAAGAAAAAAAATTATACATAAAAAAACAGGTTTATCAAATAAAGAAAACAAAATCGAAATAAATAAATTGTTAGTAATGTTTTACTTTTTAGTAATAAACTTTTATTTAAGCAGCTAGGTTAGAAGGGTAATTAAAGTTATGGGGGCAATGAAAATTTCAGAGGACTTATGCCCTTCTTTAGAGAATAAGTTTAACTTACGTTTTATTTTTTGGCAATCTTATGCTCTTTGTATCGTTTTATCAAATTTTATATTTTTTTTATATAATAAATTTTAATGCTCATTGTAATTTTCTGTTGGAAATACTCTCAAAGGTCGCTTTAGTGTATACTAAAAGCTTACCTTTGGTTATTATGCTAGGTTGTTAGCATGTCAATCTTATGAGATCCTTGTCAACTAGAAAATGCACAGACTGCATTTCTTGACCTTACAACAATCTAACAGTTATCTGTACAATCAAATGACCCTTTTTTCCCTAGTACAAATCAACCAACAATTGTCACACTCAGGACCGGATTTTACATGAGATCCATGAGACACTTGTCTCAGTTCAAAAAATTTTGGAGGCACCAAATTATTTATTATTATTTTTTTTTATGCATAACAAATCCAAAAGCAAATCAATCCAAGAACTACGGAAAGAATAGTTTATTAGGCCAATTAGGGTTGTCAATGTCATTGTCGGCTGACGCCTAGCTGTAGGATGTACGTGAGCAATAAGTTTATTAGGTTGCAAACAAATCCTAAAGCAAAGCATTGAAAGCAAATTATATCAAACAAGGCCTAAAGCAAGTACCTGGAAGGCCGGATGCCGAAGCCAAGTAGGAAGAAGCAATTATTTTCTTCCTCCACTCTCCAAGTGTGATATTTTAAAAAAAAAATAATTTTTTTTTATTTATAGAAATTCGCTACAACCTATTAAGACCTAAGTCGTAAAATGTTTTTCTTCTTGTATTTTTTGTAGATTTTTTAGAAAAAAAATTCTTGTGGCCGACTCGTGGATTAAAAGACCTTTTAGAATCAGTCACTTTCTATTAGATAAAATTTATAATTTTTTAATATATATTTTTTATATAAATTGTTGTTGATTATGTGTAGACCAATTTATTAAAAATAATTATTTTGTTATTTGATTGCATAATTTATTTCTATTAAAATTGATGCACTAAGGAATCGTTTGATGACCTAAGTTATTTTTATTATTATTACCATTATGAACTACCTCAAACGTTGTTAGCTTTTTTTTATTTATTTGTCTGGAACATCAGTTTTATTTTTTGGGGTTTGGAACATCTTCAATTTTATTAGTATCTTGTTATAATATATATTCTTTTGGATATTAAATTTTGTTTATTGTATTTATTTTTTGAATTTTAGATTGAAAATACTGTTGTATCATTATCGATGAAAATAATAATATAATATGAATATTAAATTTTAAGAATATTTTTTAAAATTTGTATCAGATCTTAAAATTTAAAATACGACACTGGTCACAATTTTGGTGTTGCATTTTTTAGCAAGCAAGGGCGTATACAACGTTTGAATATCCCGTCATAACGTTAATAAAACCATTAACCTTGTTCCCTAGTTTCATTGACATATTGGAAACAAATTAAATGGACTAAAATTCAAACTAAACGTCAAGCAAAGTTTGCGGATGACACTGTAACTGGAAACTTGCCATTGAAGAGAAGCATACCTACTCCTTCCAAGACAAAAGTAGCAACAAATTTATGGATATTATTCACAACCATGTTGAACAACTTCCTTGAGTTCCACGCAACTACCAACTTAAAAACCACTAGACTATGAGCTAGAGGTACCATTTCCCTCTGAAAGCTCTGTTTTCGACCTCTCTGTATTCTTGGTGTTGTTTTATTTAGGTTAGTAAAAATAGTTTCACGTTGACTATATAATCAAGTGGATATGTCAATATAATACTTTGTATGAGTTGAGGTATGCACATGAGATGTGATGGGACACATATGTATCATATGGAGGTGTTTTTCTAGGAGGAAAAATGATTAACTTCTCAATGAAAACATTTATGTTTTTTGTCATTTTTTTGAAATTATTTTCATAGGAGCTGTGACTCGGACTCGAACGTAAAGTGGCATTTTGTTGGCACACTTTGCGGCGAATATATTTGAACGGTTATGGAAAGATATGGTCTGTTATTCAGTTTCATTTTTTTGTGTGATTTAAAATTAATTCGTACCTATCTTTTAGGGATTCGTAATTAATTTGTTCCTATCTTTCCGTAACTGTTGGGCGGTTAGGGTTTTCACCATCTCTCTATAAATATTCTCTTGGTGTCCCTTTGAGAACTTACTTCGAAAATTAGGAAACGAAGAGAGTTGCTGCTGCCGCCACCATTGGAGTCCAGGGTGTTCGTGCGAGATCAGACAAAGGTGACAGCGAGCGTTCCAGAAGTTCTTCGTGAACTTGCTGGTTCCTGGAAGCAGATCGTGTGGGGACGAATCTTACTTTGAGCAACGGTGATCTTTATCACCCCAGCAAGCAAGTCTCTTCTTCTTCCTTTTCTTTTTCCTCCTCTCTTCTGTGAGGTGTAACCTTGTTCTGTCTGTCTGGAACTGCGATTGCAAGGAAGAACGAGAGGTTCCTTTTCTGGTTATTGTTATAACTGCAAGTTGTAACAGGATCCTAATATATATAATTCTTCGTGAAGATCGAGAATAGTCAGAGTGAAAACTTTTGTATGAACCTCTGATCTCGACCACACGGTTTTCCATCGTTGATTTAGCCTCGGGACTAACAATCTCAAAGCAAGATTCGAGAAATATGGAGAACAACCGTGTGGAACTTCTCGATACAAGTTTTAACAAACTTGAGAAGTTTGACGGGGATCATTACAACGCTTGGAAGAGGAATGTCTGTCTTAATCTTCAACTCACAGAGGTGGACTACATTCTGACATAACCAGAGCCGGTTGTTCCAGACGCTGATGACGCTACTATTCGGACAGTTGCTACTGCAACTGCTAAGCAGAACAAGTGGAGAAGAGACAACAACCTTTACAAGATACTGATTTTGAACTCTATGGAGGATACTCTGGCGGAGTCATACAGCAAGACGGACCATGTTAAGGTCATCTGGGAGTATCTGGACAAGCATTACAAGGCGGATGAGAACCGTAATAAGATACATATGACTGAAAAGGTTTTGAACATGCAATTTGAAGACGACAAGACTATGTTGCCTCAAGTGAAGGAGTTTCTCAAGTTACGTAAAAAACTTGAGGATGATGGCATGCCCTTAAACGACGCCTTTGTTGTTGGGGGGGTATTATGGCCAAGCTCCACCCTGGATGGAAAATTATTATCTCGGACATGCACATGAAGAAGATGCAAATAAGCCTTGATCAACTACTGCACAACATCCATGTTAAAGATGAGTTGATGGCTCAAAACAAAGTGGACACGTTGTCGAAGCAGTTGGCAAAAGCCAACTTGGTGCATACGGGCGACTCCAAAGGGAAGCAGAAGGTTTCTCAATACAAGAAGAATGACTTCAACCATCTCAAGGTGAAGTCGGCTTCATTCAAGTCGAAGCCAAAGCCCAAGTTAGAAGCGACTTGCTTCAACTGTAGCAAGAAGGGCCACTACCGAAGAGACTGCAGATCTAAATCCAAATAAACAGAGCAAGGTGAGCCTAATAAGATTGCTATGATTGCGCATGTTGTGACGGTTGGTGTTGACACTGACTAGTGGGTGGACACTGGCGCATCCTGCCATGTTTGCATAAAGAAGGAGTTGTTTACCACCTACAAGCCTACAATTGAGAAGGTCATGGTGGCAAACTAGGCACAAGATGAAGTACTTGGGACTAGAACGGTGGTACTGAATCTGACTTTGGGAAAGTCATTGACGCTTCAGGATGTGAAGCACGTACCGATAATAGCCAAGAATCTGGGCTCGAAAAGTCTGCTCTGCAACGTAGGCTTGAGGATGGAAATTAATGCTGGACAGATGGTGATGTAAAGGAACATACTTCGGAAAAGCATTTTGTACCGAAGGGGTGTTCAAACTTCATCTTGTAACTCCTACAAACAACATTAATGCAGTCTCTTCTTCTAGTTATTCTCTTGAGTTATGGCATAATAGACTAGGACATGTTCATTGTAAAAGGATAAACAAGATGTCTAGTCTAGGGCTTATCTCCAATTATGGGGGTAAGGAGGTGGAGAAGTGTGAAGTCTATGCGCAGACAAAGATCACAAGAAAAGTGTTCAAACGGGTTATCCGAAGCACAAATCTTTTGGAGTTTGTGCCAGATATCTGTGACTTCAAACTGTTCTCCACAAAGGCCAGGATAAAGTATTTAATTACATTCATCGACGACTACTCGAAGTATGCGTTCGTCTATTTTCTCAAATCAAAAGATGAAGTATTCGAGAAGTTCAAGGAGTTTAGGACTGAGGCTGAACGTCAAACAGGGCAACAACTCAAGAGACTCAAAAGTGATCGAGGCGGAGAGTATAGGTCTATTGAATTTGCATAGTTCTGCAAAGAACATAGAATTGTCAATGAGATAACTGCTCCATATTTTCCTCAATCCAATGGAGAAGCTGAAAGAAAGAATAAGACGTTGACAGAGATGATGAACTCAATACTGTTAACCGCGGGTCTTCCAAACTGCTTCTAGGGAGAAGCTGCGCTTACAGTTACGTTCATTCTGAATAGAGTGTCGTACGCAACTTCCAATGTCACTCCTCATGAACTCTGGTTCAAAGTCAGACCCAACTTATATTTTATTCGAGTGTGGGGGTGCCTGGCGTATTTGAAGCTTTCGGACTTAAAGATTCAGAAGCTGGGTACGAGGAATACAAAGACCATCTTCTTGGGATATACTAAAAAGAGTGATGCTCGAAGGTTTCTTGATATTGAGTCAAATCATATCATCGAATCTCGCGACACAGAATTCTTTGAAGATAAGTTTGCAAGGCACAAGAACATTATTATTGCGGATATTCCGGAGAATAGTGTGAGTGCACAAAAGAGTAACACTTCCAATAAAGATGTAGTACAAGAAGAAGTTGTTATTACATAGACAACATTTGAATCAGAACTCGCAGAGCCGGTATCTAAGCGAGTAAGGAGACATAAGGATTTCAGAGATAATTTTGTCACCTATTATGTGGAAGCAGATCCGCTTACCTATGATGGGGCGATGAAGACCAAAGATACTGTCTTTTGGAAGGAGGCTATCAATGATGAGTATGATTCAATAACCTCCAACAACACTTGGGTGTTGGTCGATCTTCCTGAAGGAGAAAAATTGATCATATGCAAGTGGATCTTCAAGAAGAAGATAAAGGCCGATGGAACTGTTGACAAGTTCAAGGCATGACTGGTTGCTAAGGGATTTTCTCAGAAGTAGGGGATTGACTACTTCAACACATATGCTCCAGTAGCACGGATAACGACCATCAGGATGTTGATTGCTCTAAGTGCAATTCACAAGCTAGTCATTCATCAGATGGACGTTAAGACAACATTCCTGAATAGAGAATTGACTGAAAAAATTTACATGCAACAGCCAGAAGGATTTGTTATCAAAGGGCTTGAAGGCAAAGTATGCAAGTTGGTAAAACTATTATACGGTCGGAAGCAAGCTCCCAAGATGTGGCACAAGAAGTTTGATAAAGTCATAAGATCAAACGGCTACAGAGTCAGTAAAACGGACAAGTGCGTTTACACTAAGTTCGCTGATGGGAGATGAGTCATCGTTTGTCTTTACGTGGACGACATGCTAATCCTGGGTACGGATCTAACACGTGTCACTGAGACAAAGAAGTTTCTCTCATCTAATGTAAGCCCCCTCATTTTGGAATAGGGATAATTTGATAATTTGTAATTATTTTTATTATTTTGTTTAATTATATAAATTTAAAGAATTAATTTCTAAAATTATTTTTAATATATATGACACTTTGCCATGGCTTTGATATTTTGAGCAATGTACGAGCTTTTTTCTTCCAACAAAATTTATAATAATAATTTTAATTGAGTCTAATATAGTTGGAACATTGATGTTGCATTTAATTGATCTCTTCCATGCTCCAAAAATATTAACGAACGTCTAGAATTACGGTTACCGTAAAATTGTCTCCTTTTGACTAGAACTTGACTTAAACCCAACCCAAACATATGTATGCATGTAGTGCACCCAAATATCCCCATATACATATATTATATATATATATATATATATATATATAATATTTAAATTAATTTATTTTTATTTATAGGAGTTCTATCTATAGAAAGTGGTATATGTGGCATCCTAGTTGGCAAATAACTACCTAACTAATTTTATAACCAACCCAACAACCAAAACTTATCCAATCCTAACCATAACAACCAATCCCCTCACATTTTCGGCCAAGAGCAGGCCCCCTTGTGGCCGAACCTCATTAGCATTAGGATAACCCCGTCCTATATTTAAATCTATTTAAAAATGCCATATATATATATCAACTTATCACCAAACCCTAACCCTAACCCTAACCCTAACCCTAACCCTAACAATAACAAATCTATTTTCCCTCTTATGGCTGACCCTTCCCCTCTCTCCAATGTGTAAGAGCATCCTCCTTGCCATGTACCCCTCACAACATCATCTCCTTCACCAAAAATCCGCTCATCTCTTCCAAAGCTCCACCTTTCATCATCCTTCTACCCTATCTCCACCAAACAACCATAAAGGCTCCACCATTGCCATCAAACCCATCAAGAAACCATTACCATCATCATCAATCCATCAAGAATCTATTGCCATCATCATCAACCCATCAAGAAGGGAGAAGCAAGGCAAGCACAAGCAAGAAGGTGCATTCTTGAACAAGAAGAGACACCGTCATCCAAACCTTCAAATCTTTCGGGTAAGGATTCAAACTTCCCTTCTCAAATTAGCATGACATGATTCTCTTAGATTTATGTAAGTTTAATATTCTATAACCCTCCCTTGCCATCTTTTTCCACCATAAAAATCTATGAGAAATTTTATGTTAAATTGACGATAGATTGGACAACAATAGGGCTAGTTTTAGACTCTATGGCACGGTTCTTGGAGGCCTTGTTATTAATTATTAGAACTGAATTAATAGGTGTTTAATTGCTGGAAAATAAGTATTTTTAAATTTATTCTCTGTTATTTTAATGTCAAATCTGAACCCTATAATTAATGGCCACTAGCCTAGGTTTTCGGGTGACTTTATGACATTGTTTTGCTAGTAAATAGAGGTTATTTTGGAGGGAATAAAGAGATAAATATTTTATAAGATTAGATCAGAATATAATATGGTATAAAATAATTATTCATAAATATAAACCATACTAATGGACTGGCAATGTCCCGAACAAGTTTCAGACAAAACTAGTCAACCTAAAGTAGCAATAATCTTGAAATATGTTATTTTGTCAAATCTGAAAATTTATTGTTAAAATAAATATAAATTATATTTAAATCAATATTATATGATTTATTATTATTTATGTTCATGTCATTTAATGGGGGACTTAAACTTCAATTTTGGAAGTCAAAAACCAAGAAACTAGGTTCCGATACCCTGTAAAAGTAAAGTAAGATGTTAGAAATAATAACGGACTTGGTTGTACATGACAAAGAATAAAATTATATAAATAAGTTATAATTACAAGAATTCTTGATAGACCCATATATAAGCGTATTAATTGATTGATAGGTTAATTGAATTTCGAAGAAGTGGACGATGGATCATCTTTACCACCAATGACTGCAGAACCAGGCAAGTGTACCTTGCCAAGATGTTTACAGTTCTAAATTATTTATTTGATATTATTTATGCATTATATATTATATTTGTGTGTCTTGGTTGATGTACTTGTTGAGCCTAGGGCCGTCATACGATACTTTTTGTCCGAACAAGATTCGGGTACCGACATCCCCTGCGGAGTCGAGTATCGTAGTTATGGAGTCATTCTTTCGAACCCCTGATTTGTGCATATGTTATTTGCATATCCAACCGTAGGACACTTGACACGATATTCATGTGGTAGAGTCTTTCTCGACTTGTTCTTGGTTCTTGGACTCTAGATAGAACTACATGATGCATGCTATAGTGATACAAATAGTTATACATATTGACTTTGACTTGTGCTGATAGTTAGAGGTCATGATCTTGCATTTCTTGATTGAGACATGAGGTTACATTGGGTGGGGAGAGTCTTCATCGTGCTCTGGACATATTTTACTTATTAATATTTATGTGTATTAGGCTTTAGGTTCCCTATGCAAAATCTAAGGTATTATATTTATATATACAGCTTCCTCCTGGTTTCCCCACATGGAGCCTTGAGTGTACTATTAGATTACGGAAGTGTCCCTTGAGATCTTTCGTGAGTACCAGCCAGGGGTACGATATCATACTCTCATTTGCATATCAAATAGTTGGTTACAGTAGTTTACCCTAGATTATGGTTTCATTATACTATTTACTTCTGGCTTATTATTTTCTTGTACCTTGTTACGTCCCTCTAAGGACCTGGTCCCCTGCCAGTTTTTACAGCATAGACGATTATGGAGCCTTTGGAGTTGCTGATGTGTGTTGCTTGTCATGTAGGCATTGGTGCCAGGTAGTTATATCATTTCTACCAGAGTTATGATTATTTAATTATATTATTTATTTATCTGCTGATGTGGCCTAGTTTTTATAGACTCATATTTCTTTTTCGAGTCTATTCGAGCTTATGTGTTACTGGGCGGCCGACTTTAGCATATGTAGTTCATTCTTGATATTTTGTTCTTTATGTGGATTGTGACATAGATATTTTCAGTATTCTTAGATAGTTACCCTTACTATACAGCTTATACGTATTCCAGTCGGACCAAAGTCTAGTCGAATTCGTAGCTGACATGTTACGTATTACTAGTCCTATGTATTTTGGGACTGGAACGTGATATATTTTGTGGTGGTCCATACAAGTCTGAGCATATCATTTCGGTTACGTTATTGTGCCGAGCGAGCCTGCAGTTAGGATATGTTTGTTAGGATCTCAATCCATAATTATTATTGGAACTTCCTTTGATTTCTAATATCGTCCTTGAACCTCAAAATTGTAATCATCCATACTTTCTTTGAACTCTTATTCTTTGATTCTCATTTTTTCTCTAACTCGGAGAGACGAACACTCGTGTGCGATGATCTTCCCAGGAGAAGATTTTTGTCAAGATGAAGAAGACATATTTGATAGATTATTTGTAAGTTGATGGTTACCTGAGTAGTAAAAATCATGGTAGATAATTTCTAGATATTAGAGTGAGAATAGATTAAGACATTACCTGTAGGAACCTAAAACAAGATGGACTCTATCAATTGCCTAGATTAGAAGTGATGTGTTACTATTAAATAAACTTATTAGATGTATGTGAGTGGATTTATGTTAGGATATAATATTATGTTTTGATAAGATTGTTTGATCTAAGGTGGATAGGTTTCTCGACTAGCGAATTAGTTTGGAGGTTAATCAATTAATGAAGATAATAATTATCAAATTTTGGTGCTTTGATGCTTAAACTTCTATGGGATAAAAAAAGAGAGGAAGTGTTTCGTTTTGAATTGAGATAAAAAAAATGATGAAATAAGGAGCTAGAGATTTATTTAATTTAAAATTTTAAGACGATTATGATGTAATGGATTTAAAATTTTAAATTAAAATATTTGGACGAATTTAAATGTTGTGGAGTTTAGATTTCAAGAATAAACATTAGTTTAAATAAAGAGTTAAGAATTTGATATGACAATATTGACGATTTTGTTAAACCATAAGGTTTTGAAGATTATGATATGATTGAATTTGTGTTTAAATTTAAAGAAGATTATGCGGATGAATTTAAATTTATATTTGAAGTATCTTGAAGCATTTAAATTTTGTGGAGTTTAAATTTGAAAATTTTGATAAGATTTGACTTGGAATTCTAATTTTAGAACTTTAGGATATGATGAGGCAGAACATTGGTAAATCTCAATTTGAAGATTTCATAATTATTTTATTGTTTGAGTATTGTAAGAAAAATAAAAATATAAAGGAAAAGGATGGGGTGAATAGTTTCAAATTTAAATTTTGAGGATGAGAATTTGAATTAAAATATATTCAAGAGAATATGCAATGGTTGAATTTAAAATAGATGATTGCATTTAAACTTAAATTATTGAGATTGAGTCATTAAATAAAGTTTTGAGGAATTATATTTGAACTAAAAATTTAAATGATAGAATTTAAACTTTTAAAACTTTGAAAAGGGTTTGATAAATAGATTTATATTTCCTTGAGAAAATTTTTGAGGTTAAATAATATATGGTGAATTTGAGTAAGTTTTGCGATAATTGTTGAATTGAAGGTAAGTAAAAATGTATGGTGCAAAAATTGTGGTTTATTATATAAAAAAAAAATATAGATAGGTAAAATTTGATGGATCAATTTTTGAAATTTAAATTTTAGATGAGATTATTTTAAACTTTGTGATTGGATTTAAATTTTAAGAATAGATGAAATAAAATTAAGTTTTGAGATTTGATGAGATAAAGATATAATGTATTAAAGATTATAAATTTTGGGGATTTGATTTGATCTTAGAAGGTTGGCTAGAATTAGATACGCCATATATGAATTATTTTGTTGGACAACTTTATGATTGCTAGGTTTAACGATATTATAGAGGGTAAAATTGATTAAGTTAAATGTATTATCGTTTCGAGAAAATAAAATTTATTCAAAAATTTGAGAAATTGAGGAGAAGACTATTTGGGAATTAAATTTTAAAATGGTGAAATACGACAAACTTTGAGGAAAATTTAAAGGTTTATATGGTAAGATCGAATTTTAAATTCTAGAAAGGCTATGATATACTGGATTTGATTTCTCTTTAAATTTGAAGGACTTAAATCTAGCAGAGTTTAAATTTTTGAATTAAAATTTGGGTAATAAAATTTTGGAGATTGAATTTAAAATTTTGACTATTTGGATATTAAATTTAAAATTTAAGGAAATTAAGAAGATTAACATCATAGATAGTGGACTACAAGATTTGGATTTAAATTATATTTTGAAGGTTGGAATTAAATTCAAGTTTAAGAATTTAATGACATTGGATCTTATGGATTTAATTTTGAGGGTTTTAAAGAAATTTGAGTGGGTAGAATAATAATAAATTTTAAAGGAGAGAATTGAGTTTAATTTAAATTTGAGGAGTAAATCTTGAAGTGGTTAAATTTTGAATATTTAATTTTCAAATTTAATTAGAAGTTTGAGATAAAATTCAAGAAATTCAAGGATAATGTTGAAAGTTTTGAGTGTTAGGAGTTCAATATAATATTAAGAATTAATTTATGGGTTGTATTATACCAAAGGAATAACAATATAAAGATTGACTTTATCACTTATAGAATTGACTTTTTAGGACTTAATTTGAATTCAAAATTAAATAAAAAAAAGTATTTGAGAGATATGATTGATGGAGTAGATTTCGAATTCAAATTTTGATGATGAGACTTTGAATTTTTAAATTTATTCATGAGATATGCATTAGTAGGATTTAAATTGAGAATTATTTTTAACTTTAATATTTTTAGGATTGACTCATTAATTGATGTTTAAGGATGACCAATAATTTAAATACCAAAAATTCGTATATACGTAATGGCAGTGAGGACAAGATAAATTATGGCTATAAGGACAAATCGAATTATTAAAAAATATTGAGAAATGACTACAATGTAAGATACAAAATTTCAAGGATGGAAATAAATTTTTGGATTCGATTTTTTAAAGTTTGGATATGGAATTAAATTTGAAGGATTGAATTATTAAATTTTTGAAGACTGTTATAAATAAGATTTAAAATTTTGAGAAAATACTGTTAGATTGTCATTAAGAGTTACTACTTGAGAATCTGATTAAATTTTTTTTTTTTTATCAAATTTTAAAATTTTGAGAATAAATTCGAATTTTAAAAATTTACTTTAAAATTTTAAGCTATGAAGATGAAGTAAATTTTGAGGACTTTGTTAAATAACAAAAGCAATTTGACTTCATGATTTATTGCTTAAATTTTAATGGAGAATATATATATATATATATATATATATATATATATATATATATATATATATATATATATATATATATATTATTGAAGATCTTAAATTTCTAGGACAAAATTCTTTTGAGATGTAATGTATGGATCGACTATCTCATTTTGCATCCATGTTGTAAGCCCGTGCGGCATCCTTTTTAGTTTTGAGTCAAGAGTCTGTAACAAGATGTTCATTATCAATAAAGAAAATTTTCTACATTCCAATGTGTGATATCTCATTGCGTACTTTGTTGCATATGTTTCTAAAGTATATCATTATGCCTAGGCCTTGTGCACGCGCGCCTTACGCGCACACGGCATCACGCCCGGGGGACGATTATCGATTTAGCAAAAAATGGGACATGACAGATATAGGCCGTCTTTTGAGGGTAAACTTATAGTCGCCCAATATACATACATTGAAACCATGCATGCACAAGGCCTTTAATGTGAAACCGGAAGCACAGCTGATGTCATTGTATGAGTGGAAAAAATTATTACTTTGGTGCAAAATTCAAGGCTTAGTCCATTATTGTATCATACTGTTATTTGACCCATGCAGGAAGATTTAAGTCGAAATGACATCTATCCTAATGCATGATGGGCAGTCACTGTGGGGAACGTTCAACCCATATATTTAGATATGTGAGGGGATTGTTGGAGATTTTCCTTTGATGTGTGGAAGGTTTTCCTCTTGCATGATTAGAAAAATAGTCCCACATTGGAAAACACTCCAAGTGGGTATCTCAATATAATACCTTGTGGGTGTTAAGAGATGCATATAGGGTGGTGGCCCAAGGGGGAGTGCCATGTGAGATATTTTCCTAGAAGAATTAAGGCTAAACTCCTCATAGAAAGTATTTATGCTTTTTTTATTCTCTTGGGAATATTTCCTTAAGAGATAAGATCCAAAGAGGCTTAGCGACTCGGACTCGGACTCAGGCTCAAGGGCGCAAAGTGGCACTTTGTTGGCGCACTTTGCACTTTACACTTAACACATCAACATCGACGCATGGCGCCTGTGCGTATTTGATGCGCTCATCTATTACAGATTTTACAAACTTATGTTGTAAAAATGTTCAGTTTAGAAGATTGCCATATTGTTGTAGTTAAAATCATCATTCATTTTTCCTCAAACACCCCCATGCTTCACCTTTTCCATATAGTTCATCTGTCCACAGCCTTCTCTAGCAAGGAACTTCTTTCTTTTTATTCTTTTTCTAGCTCCATCACATTCTTTAAAGCATTTATGACCACCGCCAACAATAAGAAACAATACGCTTTTAAAATAGGTCTATGAGTTACATAAGCACAGACAATGATTGACGTGAATGAACGTGGAAACTGTTCCCCCAAACCAAGTGACTGTGAGAGAACCAAAAAAACTGCATGAAACCAACTTGCCAAAATTCCAAAGAAAGCACAACGCAACATAATCAATTTTGACGTGGAAAATCCTTGATGAAAAAATCACAGGGCGATTGAAGTACAATCCTGTAAAAGCCTTCACTAATGAATTAGAAGAGTACATCTTCTACAAACTTCTCCATCGACCCAAACAGATTACCGTAACTACTCAAAGTTTTGAAAACATATTACTAGAAGTTACCAAAGATGAAAATAAGGAGAAACATTCATCGATGATCTCCCCGAACCGATCTCCCTTAAAAATAGCCACAAATTCCTACATTTCCTTCTTTGAAAGTTACAAACTTGTGAATTCTCTCCCTTTAATCTTACAATAATGATCTGATGATTGATATGTAGATTAGGGTTAGGAATGACCTATTTAAAGTCCCATAATCTTACAACCATATGGACCATTTATTTAGATCCAATGATGTTAATAAAATGTCAATTTTCTGCTTCAGCCCCGACACCGGTATACCAATATCGGTATGCCTGTATACCAAAAAAATATTATTTCAAGTCAGAATCTTTCTGGAGCAAATTGTTCCAAATTCGGTATAATGACGGTACACCGGTAGCGGTGTACCGACGGTATGCTACTGAAATGGCTGCTATTTCAATTTCTAATTTTTTGACACGAGCTAAAATCATGCAACCTTATCGCTATCGACTTTTCGAGCTTCTCCGACACATGGATGAAACTCATAGAACTCCAAGCTATTTGTTTTCCATTTAAATCAAAAAGAGAACTGAAAGAACCGTATTTGATTAACAAACTAAGAAAAGGTACAGAGAAGTCCTAGAAGATGATCTAAGTACAAATTTATTTTCTGGGGGTGACGATGGAGGGTTATGAGTGTAGCAATTCTTTTTACTCCGTAGACGATTCGATGCAGAAGCTCTTCTCTCTCGCTTGAGTGTAGATCCGCAGATAGCCAGCCAGGTTCTTGGTCTGGTCTCTCTCTGAAGCAGAAAAAGCTGACCTTTAGAATGTTCAAGTTGCTCCTATTTGTATCCATCGTGCTGATGGGCTATAGGTGTCGCATATGCCTCTGTTTAGTGGCCGCATAAGGCTCCTTCAATAGAATACGGTTGTAAATATTGTCGCATGCCATGGGCAGATTGCCACATGGTCTTGGTTGAGATATATTGTTGATGAGATCTCGAAGTTGTTATCAACCCGTTGTAGGCATGACTTGGTCAGATGGATACGTAGTCAGAACCAACTGTGCGAAGATCTCTGCAGTTATAACGAGAAGATCCTGTGAGCTGGAGGCTACATAACTACTAGGCCGCATGTTGATGATGAAGTATGGGTCATGTAGCAGCATACGTACTCTCATTTGGACCTTGGTCGCATGGATACTTTGCCCGCATGTTGGCGAGGCCGCATGGGTCATGTAGCCGCATACGTGCTCTCGTTTGGGCCTTGGTCGAATGGACAGTCTGGTTGCATGTTGGCGAGGCTGCATGGGTCATGTAGCTGTATTTCTGCTCTCATTTGGGTCTTGTTCGAACGGACACTCTGCCCGCATGTTGGCGAGGCCGCATGGGTCTTGTATCCGCATTCGAAGGAACACGTGGCATGGTACTTTTGTCGAAGCAAATAATGCGCTGATGTGACTTTTTTGTCTTTTTTTGAGATATTATTTGCACGACTTTCGAAACATTTTAGCTTCATGATTGATGAGTTAGACGCCTCGATTGTTGAGTAAAAATGAGCTTTTATGCGGCTCCTTGGTCCCTATACGGCTTTCATCTGGCCGCATAGATGTTATTTATACAGCATGGGCTCTTCACGGCCTGTAGTATTTTTATGCTTTTGCAAGACCCCCTTCAAAGTTTCTAAAATTATAAGTTTGGAATACTTAGAATGAGAAGCATGATCGAACACTCTTGGCCACATAGTAGCGACGTGCCGCATATCTGTATTGTCTCACAGCACGTTCTGCCAGGCTGTTAAGCCATGAATGCGAAGATTTGTTTCAATCTTTGCACGAATTTTTGGGGATCCTGTGCCGTCTCCTGATACATGGTTCGAGACATCAGTTTTCAAGGAGATTAAAGAGGATTGCACGGGTCGAGGTATTAGGTTTATGTCATTAACTGCTCAGTTTATTGCTGTCACGCCCCAGTCCCAAAATACCTAGGACTAGGAATACGTAAGCATGCCAGCCGTATGTATATGGCAACTCCAATATATGAAAACTATAACACACGTACGATATAATATGAATAACAATTCACAAGTGGTATATATTTGTCACAAATCATAGGGCATAACTAAATCTCATTCACAGAAATCATAAAAAAATAAATAACCGATCAACTATATAACTGAATCAAGTAATGCTTGATAAGAACAAGTAGCTGGGTGGAGACAAATCCACTACCAAACTAGAATATAAGAGAAACAAAATAAGTACATCTAATGAACAATAAGACTCGAAGAGAAGACCTCCTCGAAAGAACAATAAGACTCGAAGAGAAGACCTCCTCGAAAGATAAGTAGCAAGTCCGGATCTGCGCTCCTGCGAATAATCATGATCGTCTACACCTGGAAAGGGACCAGGTCCTCTGAGGGACGTAACAAGATACATAGAAGCATGCCAATAAGTACTGAAAATAAACATCCAAGGGTCGCCTAACCATCTATGTGAATGCACTTTGAGAACAACTTTCCAACAAGTAGGCTATCTGGCTAAAATGAGATTGACATGATTCTCTCGGAGAATCAGGGGCCTACAAAGCATGTTATCTTTTGAACGCCAGAGGCCGCCTGATAATATATGGGTCATCAATCACACGTTCCATACGTACAGGTGGCCAAACCCGTCACGTAAGTCCGTGTCCTACATGAGACTCACTCTCGTGTAACAGATGTGTCACAGCCAATAAAATCTAATAATGCCTCCAAATCATGTGGTGGTCTCATAAAACTAGGTCAACATGCATAATATATAATAAATATAAAGTACGACGTTACCATCGTTGCACCCAAGTAATTCTTGGACGCGCAGTTTATATAGCAGTTAAATATATGAACTAAATGACAAAAATAAAATATATGCATCATATGGAATACAAATCATAGTACAATTGTAAGGTATACTTGTCTGGCGAGAAAGCTGCATAATATAAACGTCCATGTGTTAAGTACAGAGGATCAGAAACTATTGCCTCCGAATAAAAATTTTCGGATGCTGAAATAAACATCACCAACGTTTCCAAAATAAGTGAGATAGTCAGAAAATACTACCTTTTCGTCCAATTTGGACACAGGGGCAAAACGGTAATTTTGGGTCAAAGCGGGGCCACTTTGCACCGAAAAGCGTGCCAGAGGTAAAGATCTCTAAATGAGATAAATTATAGGTCAAACAAATTCTAAACGTCAATACAAACTCAACGGTATGTCCAATTTTGGATTCCGGTGAGCCGATCACAAATTTGCCTAAAAGTCAACCGTAGGGCCCACAATTAAGTGGCTTGGTGAACTATCTCAAAATTGCTTGAAACTTGGGTCACAGGACCAGCGTGATACTACGAATCCAATAGCGTAAGTTTCGTCGCATTCCAACGAGCGTACACTAAATGGCGGGATATTTTTCAAAAGTCACAATATGGGGACTTTTTACGGATACTGGTTGATTCCGATGCGCACAGACGTTCGACTCAACTTTCGTAAAATCCCACATGTCAGGATATATCATACGCGCCTTTCGGTGTAATTGGTACGCTACGAGGCGGTCCCGTTTGGAAGGGCGCACTCCGTATCACAAAATTTTAATTTTGAAATAACAAGTTTTTGGTCATTTTGGAGGTCGAATAGTTTTGCACATAGAACAAATTAACAAAAACTAAAAGTACAAAAAAATTCTCAGTTATATGGAGAAGAAAAGCCCTTTAATTAGTTTTCAAAAATAATAAACAGGTTGGCAACAAATTGGGTGTGAACATGGGGTTTTTGAGTTGAAATTCTGGACTGTTTTGGTCAGTTTTTCGGCCATTTTTTGGTCGATTTTTCTACCAATGTAGGACACGAAAACTCGTGCCGCTTGAATAAAAATCCTAGAGGGTTATGTTGTGAACGTACACGAATAAACCGCACACAAAAATAATCACAAATGAAAGAGATACATCACCTTGAAGATGGGGACTCAGAACGGTATTTCTGCACGCGTGGTTCACGGACGGCTAGGGTTAGGGTTTAGAGTTAGGTTTAGGGTTTTGGAGATATATATGTATATATATGTATATATATAGAGAGATCGAGAGAAAGAGAAACTGGGAGAGGGGGAGGTCGCATATAGGGGGAAGTTGGCTTAGGGGGTTTGCTGGGGGAGTTGGCATAGGGTTTAGGATTAGTAGTTTTTTTTATAGGTTTTATTTTATTTTATTTTATTTTATTTTATTTTATTTTCTTTCTCTTTTCTTTTATTTTCTTTTTCTTTTTCTTTTTCTTTGTCTTTTTCTTTTATTATTACTATTACTAATACTATTATTATTATTGCAATTATTGCTATTATTATTATTATTATTATTATTATTATTATTATTACTATTACCAATATTATTATTATTGCTATTATTATTAACTATATATATTAATATATATATATATATATATTTACATTTATAGCTGATGTTAAAAATTCCAAAACTAATATTTGCACACAAAATAAATTCTAAAAAATTATTTTTTAAAGATTTAATAAAATTCTACACTCAAAATATTTTATAATTAATAATTATATATTTATCTAGTTGTATAAATTAAGTAATTGTATAATAAAATAAACTAAGTAAATAATTAAATGGTTATCGACAAAGTATGTTATAGTAAATGACATGCAACTCTATAAAAAAAATGCCTTACTTGGCACGGGAAATTATGGGATGCTAATTGTAGAAAATTTGGAATTAAAAAATAACCACAATAAAATTATATATAAAATATCTAATATTTAATACAGAATCTATGGTCATTACACTAATGTCATATTAATACCAAGGGGTCAAATTTCTGTGTCACGAAAAGATCCTACAGGTAGTGTCTCTTGTGTAGGCTACTTCCTAGAAAGGACGATACATATTTTGGGGCCATCCTATATTATTAATGTCCAAAGCATGGTGAAGTATCCTAATAAAATCATTGAATTTTAATTGATTTGAAAATAACTAAAACAAATACGAAATACGAAATACACACAATATACCTTTTTTTTTGGGTGAGGGGGTTTACAATCGACCCAACTTAAAAGAATTTTATCCTCAAAATTAAAAATAAGGCATGATTTGCAAAATCTTTCACATTCCTATATAAGGCAAGTCGATCGCGATCTCTTCCAAAATTTAAATAACCAAATTTATTCAACTCCATGGCAATCCCTTCAAAATTAAAATAACTACCGTTTAAATCAAAATTTAACATATTGTAATCTCTTCTCGATTTTTAAATTATCAACATCCAAATTTAAGCTAAATCTATATGACATCTTCAAGATTTAAATAACTCATACCAAATTTTATATCACGATCTCCAGCTATCATAATCTCCTCTAGAAAATAATTCTAATCAAATATTATTCCTATTTTCAACTTATGAATTTTGTACTCTTCAATTTTTGAACTCAATTTCTATCCTCAATATTTCAAATAGGTGATCCAACAATCAAATTTAACTTTTAATTCAAATCATCAAATTATAAAATTTTAAATCTAATTCACCAATCAATTGTTCAAGTCTAAGATTCTATATTTATCCTCAAAATTTAAATCGATGATTCAACCTTCAATATTCAAAATTTAAATCATGCGCTCAAAGTATAAATATTTGGTCCGCATTATCAAGATTTTAAAATTCATTAAATCCCCATCATCTTAATCATTCTCAAAATTTAAAATGACTTAAATCTCTCAATCTGATCTTACTTGATCACAATCTAAAAGAAATTCACCTCAAGTTGATAATACAATTTCTACCCAACTTAGAACTTACCTATCTATCACATAAGGCTATACATTTAAGAAAAATATTCCTCAAATTATTTAATCATGTTATTCAATATTTCCTCAAAATTTTAACACCACATATATCACATATGATATGCCCTTAATTACAAAAATAGTCACCAAGTAATGTGATTGGCCTATGGGGTATATCTAGTACTCTCTGTGTATCAAACTTATACCAAGCACGAGATTTTGTCTTTCCGAAATAAGGGAAGACGGAGAATAATAATAAAGAATTCAAGGAGGAGGTGATAGAATGCAAGTACGGGGTACAAGGCATTTAAAGAATTCAAAAGGGAGTTGTCAAGGCAGTTATGGTTGAAATCTTATTTTTGGTAAATTCATATTTGCATGTTCATATCAGAACAATTATGTACCTGACATAATATGCTCTGACTTGTCTAGAGGGCAAGTATATTCGTCTAACAAGCTAAGTCAACTATATCTCAATCCACGTAAAGTAGTTATGCGAAGAGCGAACCAAGCGCACTAAGGTTGATCATATCATAATACACTGATTCAAATTTAGACAATGTATTAGTGTGGGCCCCCAATAATACATGTCATAAACAGGCTCGATAAAAGAATAAGCTTGCAAAACTAGGCTATAATAGCAACATGATTCAAGATATTCCAAATAATATAAGGACACGGGATTATGATGAGTGAAAGGTACACAATAATTCAAGTTCACAAAGAAGATAAGACTCGTCCGGTGTTGTGCCTATACAGTTGCCATAATAACTCATTGTCTAAGTCTCTAGTCGACCAAATGGGGTATGGGCTTCTAAGTTCTACAGTCTGGATAAACACTATCTTCTTATGCAAGTCTATAGTTGGTGCCATTCAATTACACTTCATTAATGGGTCAAAAGGATTATGTGCTACTAGGTTGTGAGGCATACTACCAAACTTACGAGAATTAACTAATATTGTAACTGCCTTAAGGGGATCCTACAAAATAACCGTGTCCTCGTAAATAAAGTAGAAACTCTTATTGGGATATACGAGAAAAAGATCTTGGTACTTATTAGGGTATCCTATTGCATTATATAGGTAATGGTCATCTTAAGTCTTAATCATAGTGCTTACAGAAAAAAAATCGTTAATATTAAGAATGGAGAAGTTACTGGCTCTCAAGTAAAAGAGGATATAACTTGTATTGAGATATGGGTACAAATTACTTGATTTAAAACTAAAGGATAATCATAAAATCATAATCTAAATGAATAAGTCAACTATCAAGTTCTAACTAATAAGCACATAATTTCAAAATTCAAGATTAACAAATATAATCCTAGCAACCTATATATTCTAACATAAAAGAAATCACTTGGCCTACAATCAGAAGGGTTAGGTGGCACGAATGGAAAGATGAAAAAAAAATTTAGTCGTCGCACAAATAACGAGCGTTAAGGTTTTGGAGGAACAAGATACAAAATTAAATAGAGAGACTCTTGATAATATCATGCTTTTCTAAGGGAAGGTGGTATGCTAATATCTATGTTCGAGGTATGATCAAGAAAAATATTATATTCATTCCTCTTGGCTTCCTAAGGTACTGTTATGCTAATATCAAGACAAGAATCTAAATTTATAGTTTACTAATACTATCTCACTGTGAAAGTTAGGCTTAGTCCTAATATTCAACCTTGGATTCCTATTGGTTCCTCAATACTAGGGTCAAACAATATGCTCAAATTTTTAACTAACTATAGTAGTGTCTATACTACTCTCAAGTCATTCCTAATTATATCAAGGGATAATGGTCAATTAATATACAAGTAAGGGATTCTAGGGTTCATTAGGTATTCTAAACTTAGTGATGTGTCAATATTCTAGTTGTATACTTAGTAGGAATATTACCCTAATTATCATCCTAACAATAAGGATTCCTATATTATAGCAGAAGACTATACTCAAGAAACTATTAGGGAAGTACATGAATCAAGCAGGATGTGTCACGCCCCGGCCCCGCGAGGGGCCACTTGACCGGACCATCGCCTGTTCCCCCCATCGAAACCAGATGCGAACCACAACGCCTCGGTGCACCGGACGCGAATCATCGCGCCTCGGCGCCTCACCGACGGGGCAGAGAATTTATGGCCCGTTCGATACTACCGGGACGTGATGCCGTGCGAGCCTGGGGTTGCACCCGTACAAGGCTTTATCATTTAAGTTGTATTTGGCTATCATCGCATCAATCGAGTAAGCAGCGAAAAGGGACATTATTTCAATGTAATGTATTTAGCCAACTGAGTATTCGGGACAATCGAGGGACTTGGGTTCTCTTAGCAAAGGCATTCGTTCCATACATTATGCCCCCTTATACGATAACAACTCGGGGCACAATCGAAACCAGGATTCCGGGTCTTAGGGACCGAGGCACGCCTATCGCTGCCTCGGACGATCCAGTACCTGTAAGCAAGTAAAATGTTGGTGGGTCAGCACTTTTATAAGTACTGGTGAGATAAAACAACTGAACAGAAACAAGTATTCACTAAAACCAACACTAAGTAATAATGTTATAAAATATTACATTACTAGTGATCTTTCTATTTTTACCCATGTTCATTTCATGCAGTTGGATAGTAGAGTCATATTACATAGTTTTGGAAACATCTTTAAAAATAGAGTTTCATATGCAATAAGCAAGACAAGCCGATATTCTGTTTCAGGGTGTGCGCAACGTGTCTCGTGAGACTCTAGGGACAAATGCATAGCTAGATACACAATGCACATCTTAGGGGCAGTCCATCTATCCAAGCCAGCACAATGAGCTAGCTATATGCAGGGCGGTCCCAGAGTATCTCAGGATCGGCAGCTGTTGGACCAGCATACCAATGACTCATTCATTTGATGCTATTGACAGCTGTGACCCATGGTGGCTATTGAAGCATGCAGTTCAGCTCTCCACCAATAGCCATTGTCCGACCGATGTGAATGCATAAAACACTATCAAATAAACTCTAGTATGCAGACGAGACGAACCATCAGAATAGTTATCGTTGTTGCGGTGCAATCCGACTTATCATTTGAACATATTCAGGCACGATATGGTTCTCTCAGAGCATAGGCGATAGTGAACATGTTCATGCACTCTTAGACAAGTATTTCAGGATTCTCGTTAAGCAGACTTGTTCATTTCAAAGATAAGCTAGTTGAGTTCGTTCATTAACATGCAAGGCATGTTCTATCATTCTCATATAAAAACATTACAAGCAAAAACTCAGATTATTATTAAGGGGTACAAAAATCAGAGAATAAAGTTCTGCCCACTCACCTAATACATAATACCGACGCAGAGCGGGGATTACATACTTACTAACCAATAAAAAGTTTTGTCCTCGAAACTTCAAGGATAAACTTCTCGATATTTCGAGCAGCAATAGTGCCATCCCTCGCCGTACTCAATCGAAACAATCAAGAAAATCAAGTACAGTAAATATTTTGCACTTTGAGAATATCTATGGACTTATTGTATGGAACGCTCTATTGCAATACCATATTGATAATATCTCAGAGTCATAGCAACGAATTTGGGCCAGAAAATTGAATCCGCTCTGATACCATTATATCACGTCCTAGCCCCACAAGGGGCCGCTCTACCGGACCACCGCCTGTTCCCCCAGCCAGAACCAGACGCGAACCACCGCCCCTCGGCGCATCGGACGTGAATAACTACGCCTCGGTGCCTCACCGACGGGATATGGAATTTATGGCCCGTTCAATACTACCGGGACGTGATGCCGTGCGAGCCTGGAGTTACGCTCGTACAAGGCTTCATCGTTTAAGTTGTATTTGACTATCATCGCATTAATCGAGTAAGCAGCAGAAAGGGATATTGTTGTAATGCAATGCATTTAGACAACTGAGTATTCGGGATAATCGAGGGACTTGGGTTCTCTTGGCAAAGGTATTCGTTCCATACATTATGGCCCCTTATACGATAATAACTCGGGGCACAATCGAAATCAGGATTCCGGGTCTTAGGGACTGAGGCACGCCTATCGCTCCCTCGGACGATCCAGTACATGCAAGCAAGTAAACTGTTAGTGGGTCAGCACTTTTATAAGTACTGGTGAGATAAAATAACTGAACAAAAATAAGCATCCACTAAAACCAACACTAAGTAATCATGTTATAAAACATTATATTACTAGTGATCTTTCTAGTTTTATTTATGTTCATTTCATGCAGTTGGATAGCAGAGTCATATTACATAGTTTTGGAAACATCTTTAAAAATAGAGTTTCATATGCCATAAGCAAGACAAGCCGATATTTTGTTTTAGGGTGTGCGTAACGTATCTCGTGAGACTCTAGGGACAAATACATAGCTAGACACATAATGCACATCTTAGGGGCAGTCCATCTATCCAAGCCAACACAATGAGCTAGCTATATGCAGGGCGGTCCCCGAGTATCACAGGATCGGCAGCTGTTGGACCAGCATACCAATGACTCATTCATCTGATGCTATTGGCAGCTGTGACCTATGGTGGCTAATAACGCATGCAGTTTATCTCTCCACCAATAGCCATTGTCTGACCGATGCGAATGCATGGAACACTATCAAATAAACTCTAGTATGCAGACGAGACGAACCATCAGAACAGTTATCGTTTGTCATGCCCCAGTCCCAAAATATATGGAACCAGGCCACGTGGCATTGGCCAGCTGACACGTCTCCGAGGATATCCCAATTCAATGGATCCTGGCGAAGCGTGCTACGCTGTCCTAAATCTAACAAGTCTAATATCAACAACAGGCAGTGTCTAATCTCATCCACAAACAACAAGTAAAATACCGAAATGAAAGACTAGAATATAAGAAACATAGTCGAATGACATAGTACAACTGAAATATGTCCGGTGGGAACAAACCCACTACAAATATTGGAGATAAAGTACTGATAGTCTGAAATAAGAGTACTGATAATAAGAGTGACTGAAACAACTGCTAACTAGGTAAGGATCTCCAGTCATAGGCGGAAGGCCTACCAAGATGATCAGGGGTACTCCGATGGTAAAACCTCTAGCTCCTCGTCAAGAGCGTATCTGGTCTCCACTCCTGGCCCGTACACTATGGGGTAATAGGTCTCGTCTAGATCTGGAAGATAACCAGGTCCTCAGAGGGACGTAACAAGATACAATATGCATGCCAGATATAGTACTGAATAAAAGTAAAGAGGGTATGCTAACCATCTAAGTGAATGCAATGTAAGGACAATCTCGGAATGTATAGGTAGGTGTAGGCATAACGTCCAACGTCCTCTAGAGTGTGGTATATGCAACGTCCATCATTTCGAAGAATGAGGTATCTGTATATAAATAACGTCTAACACTCTAAGGGACGTGGTATCTGCAATGTATATACGTCCGTAACACTCCGTAGAGCGCGGTGTCTGAATATAGGAAATCATCGGGTCTGTGGTTCCTCTGGATACCACGGAGTCCGATGGGTGTATCCCATACATTTATCAGTTGTCCTTCCCGCCCAATGTAGATACGCAAGTCGAATACACGACGTGAGTATACCGTATCTATATGCCAAGTCTCATCTAACTATAATACTCTAGAATACAGGCTAGTCCGTGATGCATATCGTACGTACCGATAGCAAATCAGGTACGCGGACCCGCAATCCAATATGAATGTACCATCGTGATACGTGTAAGTGTCACGGTCTAGGAGGATATCATAATATCCTCACAGTCGAAGGTGAGTCAGCTAGCAACTAGGTCTAGTACACTACTCATCGACGCATTGTCGACTGCACCCGAGTCAATCTCGGACGCGCACAGTTTTATGCATATTTGCAACATTTATCATTTAATTTTAAGCAGTAAATCAGCAAGGTATACTTGCCTGTCCCGGGTAGCTGCGAAATCCAAAGTCCTGCTCCTGATGCCTCGGCGGTACTGTCCAGCAGTCCTATATATGGTATAGTAATGACAATATTAATCGCTACAATAGCACGACTAAGACATACTGCTTGTATCTACAGCTGACACGGGGTCTGGACTGTATATATATATATAGCTATTACAAATATATATATATATATATATATATATATATATATATATATATATATATATATATATATATATAAACTAAATCATATTTAAATATATTAAAATAATATGTGTGTTTAATATTACACATTAAAGTAGTTTTTATAGATATACTCTAATAACAAACCAATAAATATGTACATATACATATCTCCATAAAATATATTTACATATTTAAATACATTTTACCATATATATTAATTTAATATTTTGACATATATTTAGATATATTTATATAAGCATTTATATATAATAATACCATATATACAACATGTATATATATATAGTATACATATATATTTTTATGTACAAAAATAGAAAGTGCAGTCATATATAATATATACTAACATATATTAATACACAAGTATATGTATATACATATATATTCATATATTTATATAATACTCTAATATACTAAAATACACAATACATATACATATATATATATATATATATATATATATATATATATATATATATATATATATATACACACATATACATAATAGTTATTTAATATGTATAAGGTATTTAAATACAATATATTGTACATAATATGCATATACATATATATTTCCAGTATATACCAAGTATACAAAATACAGTATATATGTATTTAGAATACTGTATTTATACAAATCTATAGGTATATATACTAATTAGAATACTGAAAATATATTTATATAAAGTATATACTCAATGCACCCTAAAATACCCGTATAAATACTGACAAATATACATAAAATATTGTACCTAAGCGACGTCCAGGTCGAGGGGGTCCCGGTGGCGGGCCGTCGACGGCGGGGGTGGCCGGACGGAGCTCCGACGAAGCTCGGGAAGTCGTCGGCTGCTACAGCACTGTCTGGGCTCGTCGACGCTGCGAGGTTGAAGGCGGTCTGCTCCGGCGTTGGCCGGGGCTGGGAGTTGACGGGGAGGACGGTGGTTGGCCGGGGAGGAGGTAGGTCAAGTACGGCGGTCGGCGGAGCTAAGGTGGCGGAGCAATAGCCGGTCGGGTGGTCGGCTTCGAGTGTGGGGGGGGAATGCTCGGGTTGAGGACGACGGGGAGGGAGGCGGCTGTGGGCGGAGCCGTGGTCAGGGACGGTGGTGGTAGGTAGGGGGTAGGTCGGCGAAGGGGGCTGGGTCGGTGCGGGGGTCGCCGGACGCAGTGGCTGGCCGGGAGGAGGCGGCGGGTGGTCGGGTAGGGGTAGGCTGTGTAGTGAAGGGTTTTAATGAAAATAGGGTTTGAGTAGGGTTTCCTTGGGTTCTGTGCCAATATGTGATGTAACTTAATGTATATGTAGGAGAGAGAGTGGGGGGTCTGCCTAGGGATTAGGGCCGGCTGCTAGAAAACTTTGGGGAGTTGGGGATGTCCATCATGATGAGGGGAGGGCTAGGAATGTAGCATTTTGAATGAAGGGCCATGATGTGCCCTTCATAAAGGGGTGCAAGTACACTAGAAATAGGAGGGAGGAAATGAATGTGAACGGTTAGGGAATGATAATTTCTTTCTCCATGATGTTGGGCCAATGAGAGGGGGGGCACCTCATTGCAATTTTGCAAAAAGGCCCCTGAACAATTTGGTATTTGCACAATTTATAAATTGGGGATTTGATGTAACAAAATACCATGTTTGGTGTTCTACATTGGGCTAGGATGGTGTATGGTGTTTTGTATGAGGCTTGTGGGTGTGGGTGTGGGTTTGGGTTGGAGTTGGGTCTAATTCAACTGAGGTTAGATTAACACATTAATTAATTAATAATTAATGTACCGAGTGTCTCTAATTTGATTTAATAAAAAAATTGGGGGTCTAAATTGGGTTGGTCAAGGATCATTAGTGTGGTAGGCTCAGTGTACAATAATGTCATGATCTGGGTTAGTCAAGTCGGATCGAGATGGGGTCTTAATTTTGATTGGAACGGACAACGAACATAAATATGCAATTTATTTAATTTGCGTACGGATGTTTGTAATGACTTTTGTTCGACTAAAATTTGGCACGAAAATCAGTATCCGGGGTTTGTTCTAGGCTCAATATGATAGGTTAGCATGTCTAAGCCAAGTATGTGGAAATTGTTTTAGGGTAACAGCTAGGGTAGTATCCTAAAACAACAAATTATTGCACAGGTATTATAATACTATATAATAAATCTTAATTATAACTAGTTAACCCTAATTAGGCTATTTGAATTAATTAATCCTAATTTCTGGTCGAGGGGGTTTATATCGTTGTTGCGGGGCAATTTGACTTATCATTTGAACATATTCAGGCACGATATAGTTCTCTCGGAGCATAGGCGATAGTGAACATGTTCATGCACTCTTAGACAAGCATTTCAGGATTCTCATTAAGAAGACTTGTTCATTTCAAAGATAAGCTAGGTGAGTTCGTTCATTAACATGCAAGGCAGGTTCTATCATTCTCTTATGAAAACATTGCAAGCAAAAATTCAGATTATTATTAAAGCGTGCAAGAATCAGAGAACGAAGTTCTGCCCACTCACCTGATACATAATGCCGACGCAGAGCAGGGCATTACATGATGCAATTATTTAAATAGAACAGACTGGAAGGAAGGTGAGTCATAGTCAACTCCAATATATGGAAACCATAACACACGTACATATCACGCCCTAGTCCCAAAATACGTAGGACTAGGAATACGTAAGCATGCCAACCGTATGTATATGGCAACCCCAATATATGGAAACCTTAACACACCTACGCTGTAATATGAATAATAATTCACAAGTGGTATATATTTGTCACAAATCATAGGGCATAACTAAATCTCATCCCCAAAAATTATAAGGAAATAAATAACCGATCAACTATATAACTGAATCAAGTATAAGATGCTTGATAAGAACAAGTAGCTGGGTGGAGACAAATCCACTATCAAACTAGAATATAAGAGAAACAAAATAAGTACATCTAATGAATAATAAGACTCGAAGAGAAGACCTCCTCGAAAGATAAGTAGCAAGTCCGGATCAGCGCTCCTGCGAATAATCATGATCGTCTACACTTGAAAAGGGACCAGGTCCTCAGAGGGATGTAACAAGATACATAGAAGCATGCCAATAAGTACTGAAAATAAACATCCAAGGGTCGCCTAACCATCTATGTGAATGCACTTTGAGAACAACTTTCCAACAAGTGGGCTATCTAGCTTTAAATACGATTGGCATGATTATCTTGGAGAATCAGGGGCCTACAAAGTATGTCGTCTTTTCAACGCCAGAGGCCGCCTGATAATATATGGGTCATCATGACCACGCATCTCTGGCGGAGCGTACGGGTTACACAAGAAAAGTGCAAAGGAGCCCAAACGCCTTACTTGTTGTCCTCCCCACCCCATGCTCTAAGCATGTCATATCTATGACACGATAATACCTCTAATAACTGCCAAGTCTCCTAGCATGCAAATTCTAACAACAGTTATTCCTTATTGCACGTCCCATACGTACAGGTGGCCAAACCCGTCATGCAAGTCCGTGTCCTACATGAGACTCACTCTCGTGTAATAGATGTGTCACGGCCAATGAAACCTAGTGATGCCTTCAAATCATGTGGTGGTCTCATAAAACTAGGTCAACATGCATAATATATAATAAAGATAAAGTACGAAGCTACCGTCGTTGCACCCAAGTTATTCTTGGACGCACAGTTAATATAGCAGTTAAATATATGAAATAAATGACAAAAATAAAATACATGCATCCTATGAAATGTAAATCACAGTACAATGGCAAGGTATACTTGCCTGGCAAGAAAGCTGCGTAATATAAACGTCCAGGTGTTAAGTATAGAGGATCAGAAACTATGGCCTCCAAATAAACGTTTTCGGATGCTGAAATAAATATCACCAATATTTCCAGAATAAATAAAATAGTCAGAAAATACTACCCTTTCGTCCAATTTGGACACAGGGACAAAACGGTAATTTCGGGTCAAAACGGGTCCACATATGGGCCATTTTGTACCGAAAAGTGTGCCAGAGGTAAAGATCTCTAAATGGGATAAATTATAGGTCAAAAAAATTCTAAATGTCAATACGAACTCAATGATATGTCCAAGTTTGGATTCCGGTGAGCCGATCACAAATTCGCCCTAAAAGTCAACCGTGGGGCCCATAAATAGGCGGCTTAGTAAACTGTCTCAGAATCGCGTGAAACTTGGGTCACAGGACCTGTGTGATACCACGAATCCAATGGCGTAAGTTGCGTCGCATTCCGACGAGCGTACACTAAATGGCGGGATATTTTGCAAAAGTCACGATACGGGGACTTTTTACGGATACGGGTTGATTTCGATGCGCACACACGTCCGAATCAACTTCCGCGAAAGCTCATACGTCAGGATATACCATACGCGCCTTACGTTGCAATTGTTACAAGACAAGGTAGTCCCGTTTGGAGGGACGTACTCCGTATCACAAAATTTTAATTTTGAAATAATAAGTTTTTGGTCGTTTTGGAGGTCGAATAATTTTGCACATAGAACAAATTAACAAAAACTAAAAGAACAAAAAAATTCTCGATTATATGGAGAAGAAAAACCTTTTAATTAGTTTTCAAAAATAATAAACAGGTTGGCGGCAAATTGGGTGTGAACATGAGATTTTTTAGTTGAAATTCTGGACTATTTTGGTCAGTTTTTCGGTCATTTTTCGGTCGATTTTTTGACCAATCTAGGGCACGAAAACTCATGCCACTTGATTAAAAATCCTAGAGGGTTATGTTGTGAACGTACACGAACAAACCACATGCAAAAATAATCACAAATGAAGGAGATACATCACCTTGAAGATGGGGGCTCAGAACGGTATTTCTGCACGCGTGGTGCGCGGACGGTCGGCGGCCGGGCTGCGGAGGTGCGCGGCTGCGGCGGCGTTCGACGCTGGGGCGGCGACACTGGGCTGGGGTCGACGTTGGGCTAGGGTTAGGGTTTAGAGTTAGGTTTAGGGTTTTGGAGATATATATGTGTATATATAGAGATCGATCGATCGAGAGAGAGAGAGAGAGAGAGAGAGAGAGAGAGACTGGGAGAGGGGGAGGTCGCATACAGGGGGAAATTGGCTCAGGGGGTTCGCTGGGGGAGTTGGCATAGGGTTTAGGATTAGTAGTTTTTTTTATTTTATTTTATTTTATTTTATTTTATTTTATTTTATTTTATTTCTCTTCTCTTCTCTTTTCTTTTCTTTTCTTTTCTTTTCTTTTTCTTTTTCTTTTTCTTTTTCTTCTTTTCTTTTCTTTTCTTTTCTTTTCTTTTATTATTACTATTACTAATACTATTATTATTATTATTATTATTACCATTATTATTATTATTATTATTATTATTATTATTATTGCTATTATTATTAACTATATATATATTAACATATATATATTTACATTTATAGATGATGTCAAAAATCCTAAAACTAATATTTGCACACAAAATAAATTCTAGAAAATTATTTTGTAAAGTTTTAATAAAATAATACACTCAAAATATTTTATAAAATATTTTATAATTAATAATTAAATATTTATCTAGTTGTATAAATTAAGTAACTGTATAATAAAATAAACTAAGTAAATAATTAAATGGTTATCGACAAAGTATGTTATAGTAAATGACATGCAACTCTATAAAAAGGAAAAATGCCTAACTTGGCACGGGAAATTATGGGATGCTAATTGTAGAAAACTTAAAATTCGAAAATAACCACAATAAAATTATATATAAAATATCTAATATTTAATACATAATCTATGGTCGTTACACTAATGTCATACTAATACGAAGGGATCGAATTTCTGTGTCACGAAAAGATCCTACATGTAGTGTCTCTTGTGTAGGCTACTTCCTACAAAGGGTGATACAACTTTTGGGGCCAACCTATATTATTAATGTCCAAACCATGGTGAAGTATCCTAATAAAATCATTGGATTTTAATTGATTTGAAAATAATCTAAAACAAATACAAGAAATACGAAATACACACAAGATACCTTTTTTTTGGGTGAGGGGGTTTATAATTGCCTCGATCCCTTCATGCGATTTTGGATCCTATAAATATGTAGTCAGGGAGGAAAGAGGACGATAACTCAGAGGTGACATAGACGTGAGCTGATCAATAGCTATATCGAGAGGTTAGGTACGATCCTGAGGACATCTTGCGGGGGGATATTTAGTGAACTTATTATTTGTTGCGTACTAGGGTACAAGTAATAAGTTCGAAATAGGCCTTGCCAAAGGTGGTATGGTCGTAGAAAGTTTGGTGGACTTAACACCGTTGGCGCACTTAAGTTTAAGAGCAGGTGATAAGTTAAGTTGACGAAGGGTGATAATCGTAGGGAGAGGTTTGCTCAGAGGTCACTTGGACATGGCAGACTCTCGGAGGAGGATGATAGCTCAGAGGTGACGTAGACGTGAGCTGATCAATATCCATATCGAGAGGTTATGTACGATCCTGAGGACATCCCGCTGGGAATTTTTGGTAGACTTATTATTTATTGCGCACATTGAGTGCAAATAATAGATTCGAGAATAATCCCTATCAGAGGTAATATGGACGCGATAGGTTTTGTGGATAGTAAGGACATCCTGCTGGAGATCTTTGGTGGACCTATTACCCTTTTGCGCACTTGGGGTACAAATAATAGATTCAAAATAAACCCTATCAGAGATAATATGGACGTAATAGGTTTTGTGGACCCATTACTTTTTGTTCACGTTAGTGCAAGTAATAGGTTTGAGACATGCCCTGCCAGAGGTAATATGGACGTGACAGTTTTTATAGATTTATTTTTTGTTGTGCATGCTGAGTGCAAATAATAAGTTCAAAAATAATCTCTATCAGAGGTAATATGGACATGATAGGTTTTGTGGACCTATTACTTTTTTGTGCATGTTAGTGCAAGTAATATATTTGAGACAAGCCCTGTTAGAGGTAATATGGATATGTCAATTTTTGTGGACTTATTATTTGTTGCGCACCCTGAGTACAAATAATAAGGTAAAAAATAATCCCTATCAGAGGTAATATGGATGTGATAGATTTTTGGATCCATTACTTTTTATGCATGTTAGTGCAAGTAATATATTTGAGACAAGCCCTGTAGAGGTAATATGGACGTAGCAGTTTTTATGGACTTAACACCGCTGGTGTACCTTGGTGAGTACGGGTGATAAGTGAGGATGTAAATAGATATCATAGGTAATATGGACGTGATGATCGATAGCTAAAACCCGTGAGATTTGCTCAGAGGTCACTTGGACATGGCAAACTCAGTCGTAGAGAAATATTATGATAGTAGTTCAGAGGTAATATGGACGTGAACCAATGTCTGAGAAACTCGTGAAAGAGTAATTTATTGAGTGTGGTCTATCCAAAAATGAGGATAGACCTAAGGTTTGCTCCACTGGGGAGATTGGCGGGACGATAGCTCAGAGTTAATATAAACATGGCTAGCGTCTAACGAGTTTGGTTTTTGAGTGGTCACCGTGGGAGTGTATGAGTGGACCTGAGGACCGCTCCACTGGGAAGTATTTTGAGGATCCATCATCCGTTGTGTATCCAGGGCTCTTGGATACAGATGATGGTTTTTACAAAATTTTGTAAAGAAGGAAAAAATATTGCACATTGGCATTTGTTGGGGATAAAGAACCAAAAGTTGATTTATACCTCTGGGTTGTCCCGCTAGGGATGAGTGGATTTGTAAATCTAGTTTAGACGTAGTAATTTTTTTTTGCCGTTGATAGGCATCATGAGCAAGTCACTGTTGGATTTCACTAGCCAATATGCGCTGTTGGAAAATACGATTTCCACAATGAATAGGCCCTCCCATTTGGGATTTGTCGATCGTCTTGTGAGTCATGGCGCGTACAAGCATCTCCATATCCTAGCCCTCTACGAGTGCTGTTGTAATAACTGTTAGATTGTAAAGGAGTACACCGTCCTTTGCCAAAGTTCTAACCTTTAGCTTTTTGGAGGTCATATCCCATCTTTGACATGAGACAGAGTGATTGTTGGCTGTAATGATGGAACTGAGGCAGCTCATTATTTTTTCTATTGAATACTGTTGATGACTTAGCCGTCGCCGAATAAGGAGCTCTGTGCACAGGAACACTGTCATGTATACACGAGAGAGTTGGCTGAGTTGTGGGCGCAGGACCACTGCTACGTGCGCACGATTGTCTACCACGTTGAGGACCACCGCTTACTGTGTATTTTAGTATATTGCATAGGGGAACACTGTATGTTGCCTGTAAGGATTTGTTATGTCTAGAAGTATTATCGTGTGCACATGAAGTATGATACATCATTATGCTGAAAACTTGCTCGGATGCGTACAATGGAATGCTGCCAATCATGCACCATTGCTGATGAGTCATGCGAGACTTAGTTTTGGTGCACATGGAGACTTGTTAAGCTGCACTAAGCATTCAAAGTCTACCATTTATGTTTTCTGAGGAAAGGATCATGTGGCATGGCCTGCATTGCTTTTTCTTTGACCTAGATGTTGAAGGCACTTTGACGTTAGGCACCTTAGAATCTTGCTGGTAGGCAAGGTCCGACCTAGTTTTCCCTGCCCAGGCCTCCTCAGTGGTGAGAGAAACCATGCGTCAAGACTTAGTTTTTCGTGTTTTAGGCCTGACGGTGGAAGGCGCTGCTTGCTGCGTCAAGTCTGGGACAAGATTCGGGTAGACCCACATTATTTTGCCCCTAGGTATAGTAAGAGGTGTCAGCCCGGCTACTTGGTTTTGAGCTAGCGGAAGGTTGACATCTTCCATAGTCACCTTAGGGACTGGGGCCACTCCGTCTTGGACATTCGTCGGTAGAAAGTTGCCAAATTAGAGGGATACTATATTTGCAATGACCATCTTATCCTCGAAGTCGAGGGTGAGCTTATTACCATGCGACGATCGAAGCCTCTGTACCACCTTGCCCTAGTTATACCCGACCAAGTTTTTTCTTCTATTTTGTTGAAGACATGAACTATATAAGCAATATTATTTTGGTAGAAATTTTCCTTATAGAGTTGTTGACCAATAGTACCCTGATAGCATATAGGTTCCCTTAGAGAATCTTTGATTACGACCAGTAAACCCTAGAATTCTTGTATCCTTATTAGGAAATAGTTCCTTCCATAAATCTTGTTAGTAGGACCATGACTTTAGTTTTGATACCAATTAAATTTTTAAGAGTTGAGTAGAGGGTAAGCCCCTGGTTTTAGTATAGGGTTATTTTAGAATTTTTAAATAAATTTAAAATTATTTGGTAGTAATTAGGTTTAATCTCAAACGGATTAAATTACTTCTTTAATCTTATAACCTTAATACCCTTTGTTGCGGCTTGGTTCTTTATAGCACAACACTATCCTTTTCTTTCCAACAACTTCTACCCTTATGACCTAGACTAGCCACTCTACAACCATGATATGACTATCACTCACAAACTGGCCTTCTCATATTTCGTGTTAGACATACAATATTCAAGACGCATTTGTGCAAACAAATGACACATAGATATAATTTTTTGTTGCGTAAAATTTTAATACGCAATACCAACTCAATTCTTCCGATAACTTTGACATTCATGAGCCTAACTGGACCTACCTCACTCATGACCCAGTTGTTACTCCCAAACGTACACTTTCATGCTCCATATAGACCCTACAACATTCGCGACATATCTCCTTCTAAAAAAAATATATACTTAAATATTCAATCTCGTTGCAATTAAATTAAATTGTACATCGGCAACCCAATTACCCCAACCACTGATATATCCGTAGCCCATTCGAGCCAAGCTATGTCCATGACTCTTGTGTTGCATTAAATTGAGCCCACTTGTACTCTCTACACAATACTAATCACCTTGATGAATTATATTACCTTTTGACACTTATTGTTAAACTGTTCATCGGTACCCATGATATGTGATAAACGTATTCCCCTATACCATCTCACCCTAGTTGTATGTGACTAAGATATTTTCTATTATTTGGTAAACTCCTGACCTAATTAGGATAAGAACGGGTAAACTTTCTTTATAAGAGTTATTCACTCAATAACACTATGGTAGTATTTATATTTCCTTTGATAGTTTGTGACTATTGTCACCAAAGCCCCATCATATCATATCCTTTCTTGAATTTAGACTTTCTAAATAGGGTGTGACCAAAGTTTTTATGGCCAACTTAATTCTTATAAGTTGGGTAGAGCCTTGGATTAAGCGTACCATTATTCTTAGAATATGACGATAAACTAGAATCCCATTGGTAACTGTATCCCCCATCTTTTCGAGAATCACTGTATGATCTTGCGTACTTAAATTCCTTTTACTGTGTTGCGTTTCTTATCTTTAAATCGTGCCTTATATTTCTATATAGCGAGAAACTCGATACAATGAATCGTATTTAACTTTCTTCTGAAATGATTCCTCTCATTCTTTCCGACCATGCTTATTTTAAATTTCTACGACAATTTTTTTATAAGTTGGGTAGATTGTAAATCCCCTAAAATTTTAATTTTTAAAATTTTATTACCTTTAATTTATTTTTTAATAAAGGAATTTTGGTTACTTAGAAAATATAATTATTCGTTCTATTCAACCTAAATAAATATTTGGTGATAATTAGTAAATAAAAGTATTAAAAAAACTATTTTTGGTATAAAATTTAATATTATAAAGAATTATGAATTTTCCAAAAAATATTTGGGTACAAATCTATTATTTCAAAATTTATCATGTATCTAAGTAAATATCTAACTACAGATATAACTATATAAATATTATGTATATAAAGAAAATAAAATAAAATCCATTAACTAAATAACCCAAACCCACACCCTATCTCTACCCGACCTTAGGCCAGACCCGCTCACTCCATCCCTCTTTATACATATATAATAAAACTCTAACCATAGCCGAAGACTATACACCACACAACCACCACCCTGCGCACCGCGTCCGACCACCCCTGACCTCCCCAGCCTAGTTGGTCCTGCGTCCGGCGACCCTGCGGCCGCGCGCCCCTACGCTGGTAGCACAACAGTAGTCGTGCGGCTCCCGCCGACGCCTCCTCGATGCCTACCGCGATGAACAACCGTCGCCGGCCTGCACCGCCACCCGCGGCCGCCGCACAGACCTGCACGAGCACAACAACCGCGGTATCAGCAGCGTACGACCTGCGCGCGTGATAGCAGCCACCCCGACCCTCCACTTTTGCGGTTTGATATCTCTATTATCTTTTTTTTTTTCTGATTTGATTTTTGCGTTACGATGACAACATGAATCCCTCTCAACGCCTTTAAGTAGTTTATTTTTAACTTGTTTATATTGAGAGAAAATTAAATTTAAAGTTGGTCGAAAAAATCTATTTTTTGACAGTTCCAAAACTGTCCCAACTACCCATTTTAATGTGCTATTTTCTTTCAACCTTGTTGATATTTCTAAAATCTACTTGAATAGTATTTTAGACAACATATACAATTTTAAAATTCTTCTTTTAGTTTATTTTTATTTGTCTTCAATTTCTGATTCGGGGTGCGTTCCGGCAAACGAGGCAACTTCGTCGTGTATGGATTATACTGAAAGGCATGTATCGTCAACGCAGACGTGTGGAATTTCATGAAACTTGATTTGGACGTGTGTGCACACCAGAATCAACTTGTATCTATAAATTTTTTTATCATATCGGCCTTTTCCAAAATTGTGCAACTACTTCGTATGTGTTTGTCGTTTTGTATCTAAACTTGACCCATCGGATTCGCAGCATTACACTGGTCCAGTGACTCAAGTTTGGTTCGATTCTGAGAACGTTGATGAAACACCATTTCGTAGGTCCCACTATCCCACTTGACGGGTGATTTCATGATCGGCTTACCGAAAACTAGTTTTGAACATTCCGTTGGGTTCGTATCATCGTTCTGGACAAGCAAACACTAAGTTTGCCAAATTTGGAGAACTATATTTCCGGCAAAATTTTTTGTGCTAAGTGGGCCATATGTGAATCCCGCTTTAACCCAAAACTACCGTTTTAGCCCCTGTGTCCAAATCGGATTTATGGGTACTCACTCCTAGCTATTTCTTATATTTTGGAAATGTTGGTGATGTTTGTTGAAGAATCCAGAGTCTTTCGTGTGGATTCTACCTCTTTGGGAGAAGTTGAGGTATCGAGCTCTCCACCTAGACTTTGTCATACCATCATCCTGAATAGGCAAGTATACCTTGCCATGATGACTATTTATTTATATTTTGTATAGCATGTTGTATTTATGTTACTTATTTATTTAGTTATATTCTATAAAACTGCGCATCCAAGATAGACTTGGGTGCAACGATGGATTATGCCATCTTTATTTTATTCATTATGCATATTGACCTAGAGTTATGTGACCACCTTATATTTGCGAGGTATTCTCATATCTCCAAGACTTTCATACGTACTTTGTATATACATGGATGTGTGATACGCTTGAGAGGACACAGATCATCGTATACGGGTCGCTCCCAATACGTAAGGGACGTGTGTCGGCTTAGTCATATTTATTATTTTAGGATGCATTAATTGGACTTAGTGGTGAGGTACTTGACATGTCATGTCAAGGATATGATCCAGACAATCATTTCGGTGTGGAGGATATACACGAGTTTGAGCTACTTTATACTTTTTCTATGTAGGCCGTATGCTCCGTTGGAGATGCGAGTCGTGACGAACCTATATTTATTTGGCAGCCTCTTACGTCCGTGACATTATGCACGTGGCCCCTGGATCTCCAAGAGAACTATGCCCATCCCATTTGTGCTACGGTTATCCTCAATTGCATTCATGTAGCTTGGTTAGTTTACCCAGTACATATGTTTATATTCAGTTTATGAATGGCATACTTCTATGTATCTTGTTACGTCCCTCTTAGGACCTGGTCCCTACCAGCTTTGCAGCATAGACCATTTTGGAGCCTTCTTGGAGTTGCTGATATGTGTTGCTTTATCATGCGGACATTGGGCTCAGGTATTGTTATCATTTCTATCGCCGTTATATTTTTCATTTCTCCTTACTTATTTCTGTTGTTATGGCCTAGTTTTATAGACTCATATTTCTTTCTCGAGTCTATTCGAGCTTGTGTGTTTCTGGGTGTCCGACTTTAGCACATGTAGCTCATCCTTCTATTTTGTTTCATTGTGGATTAAGATATAATTATATTTATTATATTATCTCGATAGTGACCATTATAGTACAACTTATACGTATTCGAGTCAGACCAGAGTTTGGTCAAATGCGTAACTGGCATGTTATATATTCCTAGTCCTATGTATTCAGATCTCCATCCCAGGAATAGTCTTCGATACACCTAAATCCTTCATAGAGAAGGTCGTACCCAGTTGGTGCTTTAACTCTGCTATCCTGGTAGCAATTTGATCTACCAATAACATATTATCAATATAGAGCAATAAAATGATAAAATTATACTCGAAAAAATACTTCATAATTGTCTGATATCGTACATGCATAACCATGCTGCCCATAAATGACTCAAACCTTATGTACCACTACTACAAAGCTTGCTACAGACAATAAAAACTCTTTTTCAATCGACAAACTAAATATGACTTGCCCATCTCACATAATCCTTCAGACTGCTCTATATATAATTTCTCTTCTAAATCATCATGAAGGAATATCGTCTTCACGTCTATCTTCCTAATCTCTAAGCTGAAACTAGATTTTAACGCTACTATAACCCGAATAGATGATAACTTGACGATCGACGAGAAGATTTTATCGAAATCTACTTCATTCCACTGACAGTAGCCTTTCACTACCATGCTCGCTTTATATCGAGTGCTAGTAGTATCTTATGTCTGCATCACTCTGAACACCCATCGATTCTTCAAAGCCTTGTTGTCCTTTGGCAACTACACCAGCTCATAAGTGGTATTTTCTTGTAAGAAACTTATCTCCTTCTGTATGGCCTACATCTACTCCTATATGTATTTATCTTCCATCGACTCTGTAAAGCTTTCGAGTTCTCCCCACCTGTCATGCCCCAGTTACAAAATACGTAGGACTAGGAATACGTAACACGCCAGCCGTATGTATACGAACTCCAATAAATAGAAACCATACACACACGTACGTTGTACATGAAAATCAAATCCACCAGTGGTAATATACTATCAATAAGTCACACACAATCTATATCTCATCCACAGCACAAACAAATAAATAAATAGGAATAAATAACTGAATATCAAATAGGAAGTCTCAAAATATGATAGTCGGATGGAAACAAATCCACTATAAATCGACTATACTAAAAACTACTAAATGAGGGAAGAGATCAACTCTAATATAAGATAAATGTCCAACAAGAAAATAACAACTAGCATATACATCAGCTGTGATGGATCAAAGATACTCAGAAGATAAGACCTCCTCAGTCTGATAAGAAGCGTCAAGTCCAGGTCTGTACTCCTGTGGATACTCCTGCCCGTCTATATCTGGAAAGGGACCAACTCCTCAGAGGAACATAATAAGATACATAGAAGCATGCCAATAAAGTACTAAAAATAAATATCCAATGGGTCGCCTAACCATCTATGTGAATGCAGTTTGAGAACAACTTTTCAACAAGTGGGCTATCTGGCTAAAATGGGATTGGCATGATTCTCTTGGAGATTCAGGGGCCTAAAAAGTATGTCGTCTTTTGAACGACAGCGGCCGCCTGATAATATATAATATATAGTGGTCATCATGACCGCGCATCTTCGACGGAGCGTACGGGTTACACAAGGAAAGTGCAAAGGAGCCCAAATGCCTTACTCTTTATTCTCCCCACCCCATGCTCTAAGCATGTCACATCCATGACACGATGATACCTCTAAATAACTGCCAGGTCTACTAGCATGCAAAGTTTCTATCGGCAGTTGTCCCTATCCGTCGCACGACCTATACGTATCAGTGGCCAGCCGAGTATGCAAGTCTGTGTCCTACATGTGACTCACACTCAGGTAAGAACATTGTTATAGACAATGAAACATAAGAATGCCTCATGATAATGGGTGGTCTCATAGAGTAAGTCCATATGCATATACATAATAAAAACAGAATACGACGTCACCATCGTTGCACCCAAGTTTTCTTGGACGTGCAGTTTATATAGTCGTTTAAAATATATGAACTAAATAAACAGAAATAAGATGCATGCAATATATGGAATTTAAATTACAGTACAATGGCAAGGTATACTTGCCTGGCAAGTAATCTGTAACGTGTAAGCGTCCAGATGTCAGGTACACATGATCAGAAACTAAGACCTCCAAATAAACGTCTCCGGATGCTAAAATAAATATCATCAACATTTTCGGAATCAGCGAGATAGCTAAAAAATACTACCCTTTCGTCCAATTTGGACACAGGGGCAAAACAATAATTTCGGATCAAAGCGGGGTCCATATGTGATCTACTTTGCACCGAAAAGTATGTCAGGAGTAAAGGTCTCTAAAATGGGACAAATTATAGGTCAAACAAAATTTAAACGTCAATACGAACTCAACGGTTTGTCCAATTTTGGATTCCGGTGAGCCGAACACAATTTTGCCCAAAAAAGTCAACCGTGGGGCCCGCAAATAGGCAACTTGGTCAATTGTCTCAGAATAAATATTAGGTCAGAGGACCAACGCAATACAAGTTTTGTCATATTCTGATGAGCGTACACTAAATGGTGCGATATTTTACAAAAGTCATGATACGGGGACTTTCGCGGATACGGGTTGATTCCGACGCGTACACGCGTCCAAATTTATTTTCGTGAAAGCCCACACATCTGGACATGCCATACGCGCCTTTTGGTGCAATTGGTACGCAACGGGGTGGTCCCGTTTGGCGGGACATGCTCCGTATCACAAATTTTGAAGGTTCAAAAATAGATTTTTCATAACTTTTTAAACTCAGTTTAATTTTGCATACAACATCAAATAAAATAATATAATTGACAGAAAATAATCTAGGTTAGGTGGTCTTCACATAGTAAAAAGAAAATTTACGTTTGGATCTCTGTGGTGGGAGATACGAGTCCGTAAACATTGGTGGCTACAACAGTTTTTCTGAAATTAAAAGTTATGATTTTTCACCAACTTGGTCTCAGTTTTCGCCTAGGGTTACACGCTGATCGAAGGAAACTAATACACAGAGTTGGAAGAGGGATGGGTCGTGAACATACCGGTGAAGACGGGGTCGAATTTGGTCAAGCGATGGAACGGGAATCAATGCGTGAATAGGGCTTCGCTGCTGTGAATTTCTGCAGTGCGCGCGGTCTCGCGAACGGCGACGAGCGGCAGGCGGTTCCGGCGGGCGGCGCTGGGGCTCTGGTGGTCGGCGGCGGCTCAGGGTAGTCGAGATGGTAAGGGTTTAGGGTTAGGGTTTTAATATAATATATATGTATATATATAGGAGAAGATGAGTATGGGAGTGCATCCGCGCGCGGGGGAGGGGGGGTTATGCCGCTGCTGCTGCTGTGGGTTATTCTTAGCGGGTCTTGGTAGGGTAGTTAGCGGGTCATAGGGTTAGTTAAGGGAAATGGGTTTAGGTTATTTAAGGGTTTTGGGTTAGGGTTTTTATCATTTCTTTTTCTTTCTTTTTATTTATTAATGAATATATATATATATATATATATATATATATATATATATATATAATTCTAAAAATTTATATTAGTGCATACAAATAATCTATCAACCGTCTACAGAGTCTCCTACATAAAATAAATTAAGGTAAAATAATAGTTGCTCCATTAATATCTAAATGCATATTTACCTAGAAATAAAAATTTAATAAATTATATATCTTCTAATTAACTAATAAATATTATAAATAAATTAAATAATTAATTAAATAATTAATACAGTTTTAAAATTAGGGGTTTTACATTCTACCCAACTTATAAAAATTTTGTCCTCGAAATTAAAACGAAGCCACGATTGAAGGTCAAGGATGGCATAAGGTAGAAATTAACAAAGTAAATTCATACCTTGGTCTACGAATAGGTACAAAAAATGTTTGTGCATGTCGTCCTCGTGCTCCCAAGTGGATTCTTCTAGCGCGCCATGCTTCCATGCCACGTGGACCATGGGAATAGACTGGTTTCTCAATACTTTCTCTCGACGATCAAGGATATCCACGGGTTGCTCTTGGTTTGACAAGCTCAGCCTAATGGTGATCTCAAAATGGTCGAAAACATGACAGCTGTCTGCCACATATCGCCTAAGTTATGACACGTGAATATGTTATGTACTCCCTCAAGTGAAGGTGGTAGCGCAAGTCAATACGCCACTTCTCCCACTCTCTCTAGCACGTCAAATGGTCCGATATACCTTGGGCTCAACTTGCCACGCCCTCCGAATCGAATGGTGCCTCTAGTAGGTGATATCCTCAAGAAGACATGGTCGCCCTCTTTGAACTCCAAGGGACGACGATGAAGGTCTGCCCACTGCATCTGCCTGTCTTGCGCTGCTCGCAAGTGTCCTTGTATCTTCTTCACTGTCTCAACGGTGTTGACTACCAACTATGATCTCAGAATTTGACGTTCTCCCACGTCACTCCAACACATGGGAGACCTACACTTTCTTCCATACAATGCTTCAAACAGAGCCATCTTGATGCTCGCTTGATAGATATTGTTATAAAAAAACTCCACAAGATGTAGGTGGTCCTCCCATGATCCTCTAAAGTCTAACATACAAGCCCTCAACATATCCTCCAGTGTCTGAATAGTACGTTCGGACTACCCATTTGTCTGCGGATGATAAGATGTACTGAACTTCAGACGAGTCCCTAGACTCTCTTGCATGCTTCTCAAAAAGTGCGATATAAAATACGGATCCCTGTCTGACACAATGCTAGCTGGTATGCCGTACAATCTCACGATTTGCCTCATGTATAAGCCAGCCAAAGCTTCTGTAGACTGACCAACTCTAAAAGGCAAGAAATGGGCGGACTTGGTGAGTCGATCCACTATTACCCATAATGCATCTCTCCCACTTGGACTCCTGGAAAAACCCGTGATGAAGTCCATAGTGATGTGCTCCCACTTCCACTCAGGAATCGTAAGTGGTTGCAATAACCCTGCTGTTCTCTGATGCCCCGCCTTTACCTGCTGACATACTAGACATTTAGCTACAATGCGAGCTATCTCTCTTTTTATCCCATGCCACCAAAAGTGCTATCGTAAGTCATGGTACATCTTGGTGCCTCCAGGATGAATATAATACATCGAACTATAAGCTTCCGCCATCAGCTCCTGTCAAATCTCTCCATTGGGAACATATAGGCGATTACCACATCGTAATGTCCCATCTTCATGAATATGTAATCCCGTCTGCTCTCCGGCCTCTATCCTTTCTTTCAATCTCCTGAATCTGGCGTCCGTAGGCAAAGCTGACTTGATCCTCTCTACTAGTGATGACTGTACTTGCAAGTTGGCTAATGTTCCATCTGCTCCGGGTAATATCACTTTTATGCCAAGCTTTTGCAAGTCCTCCAATAATTTCCTCTGCATCGTCAAGAAATAAGCTATTGGTTTCTGGCTTAACGCGTCTGCCACAACGTTAGCCTTGCCTGGGTGATAATGTAGCTCTATCTCAAAATACTTCATCAACTCAAGCCATAGACGTTGTCTCATATTTAACTCCTTCTACGTGAAGACATACTTAAGACTTTTATGGTCTGTATAGATCTCCACTCGTTCTCCATATAAGTAATATCTCCATAGCTTCAGAGCAAATACAACGGCTGCAAGTTCCAAGTCATGAGTTGGATAATTCTTCTCATGCACTCGTAACTATCTAGATGCATATGCAATCACCTTGCCAAGGTGCATCAATAAGCATCCCAAGCCCTTCCCTGATGTGTCACTGTAAATCACATAGCCTCCTGATCCTGATAGAATAGTCAATACTGGTGTTGTGGTCAGTCGCTTCTTCAACTCCTCGAAAGCGGCTTGACACTCGTCGGTCCATACGAACTCTTGATCCTTGCACGTCAACCGAGTCATAGGTGCTGCTATACTTGAGAAGTTCTCCACGAATCGTCGATAATATCCCGTAAGTCCAAGGAAACTTCTCACCTCCGATGCTGATTTAGGAACGGGCCATGTCTCGACTACCGAGATTTTCTCTGGCTCAACAAAAATACCATCTTCCGTAACGACATACCCAAGAAATGAAACTCTGTCCAAGAAAAACTCACATTTACTAAGCTTTGCATATAACTGCTCTCTCCTCAATGTCTCTAAGATGATTCGCAGGTGCTTCTCGTGCTCCTCGTGGCTCTTCGAATAGACAAGTATGTCATCTATGAAGACGAACACAAACTGGTCCAAATACTAATGGAATACTCGATTCATTAAGTCCATAAAGATATCTAGAGCATTGGTCAACCCAAATGGCATGACTAGAAACTCGTAGTATCCATATCATGTTCTAAATGCGATCTTCGGGATGTCCTGCTTCCGTACCTTCACCTGGTGATATCCTGATCTCAAGTATATCTTTGAGAAACCTTGGCTCCACTAAGTTGATCAAATAAGTCATCAATTCATGGCAATGGGTATTTATTTTTCACGGTTACTGCATTTAAGGCCCTATAGTCGATGCACATACATACTGACCCATCCTTCTTTGGTACAAACAATACTGGTGCTCCCAGGGGGATATACTTGGCCGAATGTAACCTTTCTTCTCTAATTCTTTCAACTGTGTCTTCAGCTCATCCATCTCCTTCTTCGCCAATCTATAAACATGCGACGCTATGGGTGCTGCTCCTGGTGTCAATTCAATCGAGAATTCTACGTCTCTGTCTGGGGTAGTCCTAGCAATTCCTTTGGAAAGATGTCTTAAAACTCTGAAATAATGGGGTGATAGATAACGTCATCCATTGCAAGTTGAACACCATGAAGGGCTTCTATGGATCCTCGTGCAAACTCAAGTTTAGGCTGGCCTGGTACCTTAAAAAGAATGATTCATCCAAAACAGTCGAAGAAAGCGTGGTACTTGCTTAGCCAGTCCATTCCAAGCACAATATCAAAAGTTGGCATAAGAAGGACTAAGAGTCGGGCACTCGTCTCTCTGCCACGAATTACTATAGGACACGATATACAAATCCGACTAATAGGTACAACTCCTCCTCTGGTAAGAATTCTAACACAACTAGGTAAAGGTGTAGTGACAATATTGTGTTTGGCAATAAAACTAGAAGATATGAACGAGTGGGTAGCTCCAGTATCAAACAATGTCACAGCAGGAAAAGTAAAAGCAAGAGTAATACCTGCTATGACATCAATCTCCTGTTCCATGTCATCCACTTCTAGTACAAAAGCTTGCCTATTCCTCTGTGGTAATCCATGACTTGCCCTCGTGTACTGATCCTCCTGAGTAGGTAGAGGTGGTCCTCGCTGAAATCCTCCTGTTGCTGGAGGTCGAGGTACTCCTGGTCTAGTCATCTGCTGATCTAGCTTCAGTGTTGGAAGTGCTAGCCTCTATACTGGCGGTGAAAGTGTCAATGTCTGCTGCATTGGACAGTCTCTCGTCATGTGTTGTCCGAAACCACATCTCATACATTGTCCCAAGCGAGTTCGACAGGCTCTCAAAATGTGCCCATTTTTCCATAATAACTACAATGGGGCTTCCCCGAATTCTGGTACAGTCCTGTTCTGTGCTGATACTGTTGTTGCTGTGCCAAAGGACGTCTGATAGGCCCTCCTTGCTGTGTCCTTACTGGTCCATGCTATGTCTTCAGTTGACCTCCCTTTCCCTTGCCGATGGTCTCTTGTAACCTAGCTTCTGTCAGTAATTCGACATAAGAGATCCGGGACTGTGAGCTAGTGTAGTGTTGGAGCTCCTGAGTCAGGCTACGGTGAAACCTCTTAGTCTTCACCAAGTCATTCGGTATCAGGGCAGAGCCATATTTACTAAGGCGGCTAAACTCTGTATCATACTTGTCAACTGTCTTGTTCCCCTGCTCCAGATGAAGAAACTGATCGTACAATACGTCCTTTACAGTGTCCGGGAAGTACTTTCTCTCAAAGCACTCAAAGAATTGTTCCCAAGTCTGATATGTACCCAACTGGCGCTCCATTGATTCCCACCAGTAATGAGCGTTACCATCTAGTAGCGTCCTTACGCCTGTCATCCATAGATCTATAGGCAACTGTGATGCTTCTAACAACTTCTGAGTGTGGTTAATCCAGTTCGTAGTCTCCTCTGGGCTCTCAGTGCCTTTATACGGCTTGGGACCCATCTATATAAAGTCCTTGACTGAACCAACTCTAGCTCGTGGTACTGGAACTAGTGTCTGAGCTGGTACAGTTGCCAGTGCAGCTATTCTCTCAAGTGCTGCCAGAAATTCTTGTCTATGCTCTGTCGCTTGTTGCCTCTACTCTGCAGCTAGTACGGCTGCCTATTGTCTCTATTACTGCACCATCATTTGAAAGAATTGGAACAACTGTGTCTGACCATCATATGGTGCTGATGAAGCTGGAAGTGTCATGCCCCGATCCCGAAAGGGTCAATCGTCCTCGCTGGATCCTTTACGGAACTGATTCATCCTCGCTAGGGCGTGATGCTATGCGAGCCTGGAGTTTCGCTCGCACAAGGCAAGAACGTGCAGTGATAGGAACCCATTTTGAAACATAATTTAGAAGTCATATTCACAGATATTTGAACACAAGTATCGGAAGAAACATGCTTTTCATTGATAATTCAGAGTAATTTACATAGAGTTTATATTGATGCGCCTCCTCGGCTACTTGAATTGTATTACAAAAGATAACCCAAAATGCAGGGCGCGCTCCATCAAATGGTCCACGTCGTTCATACATTACGTCCTTGTATAGATTGAAATTCCAAGCCTCCAAAATAAACTGACTCCAACTATACTTCAAAATAGAGGTGCTCATAATGCCTCCTCGTCCATCCACTAGCGTTGCACCTCCTGAGTGCCTAAAATAGTTGCCCACAACGTGGGTCAGTACTCAACTTGTACTGGTGAGCGGGATGAACCCACTCGACTAAATCGGCACTAGCTTATTAGGGGCGAGCATGCATTAAGATGATCTTTCTATAGAGAAGCAAGTGAATTCAATTCATATCAGTTGCATGTTTTGGTAGGATTGAAAATAACATCATATCCAACAAGTACATTGGTTGCTTACTCAACCGATGCACGCCTTTCCTGTAACGAAACACAAGTATGCTTACCATCTGCACAAGACAATAAATTAGCATGTGTTCTATTATATGCGGTTACTGGTGTGATCGACACCTTAGGGACTTAATCCAAGCATTAGCGGCGCGCCCTATCAGCCCGAGTAGCAAGCCCTGTTGGAGGTCCCGTAATGCATCGCGACTAGAACGAGGACTTATTCCAAGCATTTGCGGCGCGCCCTATCAGCCCGAGTAGCAAGCCCTGTTGGAGGTCCCACAATGCATCGTGACTAGCCTGATTCAAATATTTCCCTCCGGATCGATACGGTTCCAGTGCCCCAGAATGTCGTTTCGAGAAAATGCCAAACCTTATGCACAAGTTGTCCCAGACCATGTGAATGCATGAATAATTCATATATCATGCAATGCATCGAAATAAACAAAAAGAAGTAAAGCAGCAACATATATCTTTTGCAACAGTTCATATTTTCTCAAGCGGTGTTCCGATTTTGGTATCCCATAGGTCCAAACTCTATCCGAGGCACCAGGCCGCAACCAACAACCAATTTTCTTTACAAATAACTCAATTTCATAAGGTGTACAAGCATATAGTAAAACTAGTCTACAATTCCTATGTTCCTTTCTTAGTGACTAGCATGCATTGTGACTAAGGATTTCCTAGGCGTCCAACCCGGCATCATCGAGTGAATGTTTGAAACATTAGAGATGTGGGCGTGAAGAAGTAGAAAAGAAGGGTCCAAACCACTCACAATGTTTGATTCCGTTAAGCATCCTGTCCTGTCGATACGGCCGATTTCTTGAACCCGTGGTCCGATGCAAAGCGCGATCTACTCAACTGTTATGACCGTACGTGCAGGCCGTGCTCTCCGAATCATCCGACCGATCGGACTAAGAAAGACGACATTATCGCTCCAAATCCAGCTATCTCAGTACTGCTCAGAACGAACACCTGTTTCCCATCGAACTCTGCTAGCCATCTGCACATGAAACCAACTCAATCAATACTTCTTCCCAAAATTTAACAAATCAAATGTAACCAGTTGTTTTATTCAATCCGACTCAGTGTAACGCACCGCGCGATTGCGGGGCGTTACAGGAAGGGTCCCATTAGGTGATGCTGAAGGATTAGATGGAACTGGATTGTAAGTCTCTCCATCTGGCCCCGGAAGTCTAGGAGTCATCGAGGTGTCTTCTCGAGTTTGGCCGTTGACTCTTAAAAACGTGTCACGACCCGCACCCGAAAATTCGGGCACGAGTACGTGGGTACGTCCAGCCTACGCCGCAGAGTCGGCGGTAGTACGCTGTCTAGGTCAAATCCACATTTAACTAAACTAGCTCATTCACAAATACAATAGGCAAGATAATAATGGGAAACAGATGCTTAAGATTTCAAATGAAATAAATGTGACAACAGATCAAATGTTTAATACAGAATTCAGAATTGAAATCGGGGACAAACCCGATTACTAAGATAAAAGAGCATAAAATAAAAATAGCTACTGCTAACTACTCTGCAGCAGTGGTCTCCTGGGTGGGAGCTGGTTCCTCATATGTGTCATCTGTTCCCTCATAGGGGCCATAATAGGTAGGGGCAAAGTCCTCATCATCGCCTAAAGCAACGGATCCAGTCAGGAAAGGAGCAAAGTACACAATGCACAACAAGATTAAACTAAATATTTATGACAATTAGATTGAGTATCATATTGAGAATATGTATAAAAGAAACAACAATATCTCAGAGTTAATGCTATAAACAGGAGTATGAGAAAGCAGAAATAAATGAGACAGGAAAATGAAACTACAACAGTCAGCAAGAACTATAACAAGACCAGAAGCTATCTGTGTGAACTTGTGTTTGTTTTAGAATACATAGTTGGCATGTAGGGGTTTATAAGGCTAATCCGGCCGTCATAAACGGCTATTAAACAGGAATAATCGAGATCCGGCTGAGGGTACAGTCGCGTACCAACAGCTATTAAACACGACAAGGGGAAGGGTAAACTACATGCCTTCTAGTATTCTCCCACCCGACATGGAAAACAAGACATGAACTCCAGTATTCAAGACATAAATTCCAGTATTCTAACACTACGTGTAATTATCAAGGGTACTAGTAGAGCAGGGGATTAATTATCACAATATAAAGATTTAAACTTGAAGTGCAGGTACTTGCCTGTTGTTTGGATCCAAATATAGTTTGTATCTCGGGGAAATTTTCCAGAAATGAGTCCAAATGCTGAAATAAACATCACCAACATGCTCAGAAGACATCAAATAGCTAGAAACGCCTGTCCTTGAGTCCAATTTGGAGACAAGGGCAAAAACGGCAGTTTCGGGTCAAAACGGGGTCCACCGGTGGGCCCGCTTTACACCGAAAAATATGTCCGGGTCAATGGTCTCCAAATTCACCAAACTTAGTGTCAACAGGTCAGGAATGCTGATACGAACCCAACAGAACTTCCAGATTTGGATTCCGATGAGCCGATCACAAAATCGCCCGTCGAGCGGGGCTTGTGGGGCCCACGACACGCGATTTTGTCAACGTTCTCAGAATCGAACCAAATCTGACCCACAGGACCAGCGTATCGCTACGAGTCCGATGGCGCAAGTTTTGTCTCGATCCGACGAGTGTACAAGAAGTTAGGGCGAATTACAGAAAAGTCGGATACGGGGCGATGTCCCGAGCGGTTTGTCCGGGCACCGAGAGGGTCATACAGGCTTCACAACGTAATTTACGGAATTGAAATCCGAGCTACGAGCAAGAAACTACACGCACCTGAACTGGGTCTAAAAATCCGAAAAATCCCGTGTCCGTGTCGTGTCCGACACGCCGACACAAAATTGGGAAAAATTAGGGTTTAGGGTTTCTCCGGCGAGGACGGCGGCTTGGGCGGCGGAGGAGGCCGGCCGGGCTAGGACAGGGCAGGGCGGCGCTCGCTAGAGGAGGCGGCGGCGGGTCGGACTGACGGCGGCGGCGCCGGAGCTGCTCGAACAGCTGCTGTGCCGTTCGGGGGAGCCGGAGGCGGTGGTGGCTCGGGTGGCGGCTGGGCAAGGCGACGCGACGCTGCAGCGGGGAGGCGGCTGACGCAGGCGGGTGGTGCACGGTGGGGGCGAGGGTGGTCGGGTGGCGGAGGGAGACGATCGGGCGGGGTTAAATAGGGGGAGTGAGGGAGAGGGTGGCGCCGGGCAAGGCGGAGGGAGAGGGGGACGTGGCCGCGGAGGGCGGGGCGAGCTGGGTGGAGCGGCGGGCGGCGCGGCCGGCGGGAGCGGAGCGGGGAACGGGTCAGGCGGGGTCGTGGGGGTTGGGGGAGAAACGGGTCGGCGGGTGCGAGCGGCTAGCGGGTCGGGCTGTCGGACCCGACCGGACCCGGTAATGGTTGGGGCTGGGCCGGCTGGGCTGTTGGGCCGGTCCACTGGGCCGGGCCGGCCCAAAACAGAAGAAAAAAAAATAAAAATAAAAATAAAAATAATAATAATAATAAGTATAATAAATTCATTTAATTAATTAATTAATTAATTAATCAAAATAGTTTTTAGGCATTTAAAAATAGGTCTGAGGCCCAAAAAAATCCAGAAAAATTATCCTAAGTCCAGTTTTTCATTTTACACCAAAAAATATTATTTCCATAATATTTTAATATTATTTATTAACAAATAAAACTCATTTAATAATTAAAACCTTGATTTTAATTACAAAAAATTCCTAAAAAATTCCAGAAAATTGTGAATAATCCTTGTTTTAGTAATTTTGAAAATTCAGGGGATTTACAATCTACCCAACTTATAAAAATTTTGTCCTCGAAATTTAAGAATAGCTATGGATGAAAGGAAAGGCCGAGAATTAAAATATACCTCAGGGTTGAAAAAGATAAGGGTAGCGCTCTCTAATCTCGTCTTTTCGCTCCCAAGTGGATTCGCCGGGAGAATAGTGCTTCCAAGCTACAAAAACAAGAGAAATAACCTGGTTCCGTAGAACTTTCTCCGATCGATCCAGTATCTCCACGGGTTGCTCTTGGTAAGTCAAACTTGGGCCTACTTCGAGCTCTGAGTGATCCAAAATATGGCTGGGATCTGACACATATTTTCTCAGCTGCGACACGTGGAAGACGTTATGGACTCCATCCAGAGAGGGTGGCAATGCCAGACGGTATGCCACTTCTCCGATTTTCTCCTGAATGCCAAAAGGTCCAATAAATCTTGGGCTGAGTTTTCCACTCCTTCCGAACCTAATGGTGCCACGTTTCGGCGATATCTTCAAGAATACCAGTTCTCCAACCTTTAATAAAGTCATAATCAAGTTTTAGTTTCATAATCAAAATGTTTAAATTAACTTGAATTTCATAAATTTAATTACCTCAAATTCGAAGGGCCTTCGGTGGCTATTTGCCCAATGTCGTTGCCTGTCTTGAGCCACTCGAAGTCTATCCCTTATTTGTTTTACCTTCTCAGTTGAATCGATCATCATCTCTGGTCCCAGTAGGGCTCTTTCTCCAACGTCGTCCCATGATAGCGGGGTACGACATCTTCGGCCATACAGAGCTTCAAATGGAGTCATCTCAATACTTGCTTGGTAACTGTTATTATAAGAGAACTTCACAAGATGTAGATAGTCTTCCCAGGATCCTCCAAAATCCAGGACACATGTACGAAGCATATCTTCAAGTGTCTGGATTGTACGTTCCGATTGTCCATCGGTTTGGGGATGATAAGCTGTGCTGAATTTGATTTGAGTCCCCAAGCTGGCTTGTAAGCTCTTCCAGAAGTGAGAGGTGAATCTTGAATCTCGGTCGGAGACAATACTTACTGGAACCCCATACAATTTAACAATATGTCTGATATATAAATCTGCCAACTTTTCTGTAGATAGCCCTACTTTGAAAGGTAGAAAATGTGCAGATTTGGTCAGTCTATCTACTATCACCCAGATTGCATCCTTACCACTAGGTGTCCTTGGAAGCCCAGAAACAAAATCCATTGTAATATGTTCCCACTTCCACTCTGGAATGGGTAGTGGTTGAAGCAATCCCCCAGGTCTTTGTCATTCAGCCTTGACTTGTTGGCATACTAAGCAACGAGATACGAACCTGGCTACTTCTCTTTTCATGCCATGCCACCAAACATGCGTCCTCAGGTCCTTGTACATCTTGTTGGCTCCTGGATGTATAGAGTATTACGATCTGTGCGCCTCTTGCATAATTTCTTCTCTTATATCTCCTTGAGGTACACATAATCTATCTCCATGCCTCAGTGATCCATCTTCATGAATTTTGAAGTCCTCCACTAATCCAGCTTGCACTTGACCTCGAAGGCTTCGCAGGCCTTCGTCTTAAAACTGAGTCTCCTTGATCTTATCTATTAAGGTAGACTGAATCTGCAAGTTCATTATTTGGCCTTCTTTTCCTGGGATAATTACCTCAATACCCAAACTTTCTAATTCCTCGAGCAAGTGTCGGTCCATAGTCAAGTACATCACCATAGGATATCTGCTTAGAGCATCAGCAACTACATTGGCCTTCCCAGGATGATATTGAAGGGTGATATCAAAATTTTTCATTAGTTTCAGCCACCTTCTTTGCCTCATGTTCAGCTCTTTCTGAGTGAAGATATATTTTAGACTTTTATGATCTGTAAATATTTTCACCTTTTCTCCATAAAGATAATGCTTCCATAGCTTAAGAGCAAAGATAACAGCTGCTAATTCTAAGTCATGAGTTGGATAGTTCTTTTCATGAGGTCGAAGCTGTCTAGAGGCATACGCTATTACTTTCTTGTTCTGCTCCAATACACAACCTAGACCTTTTCCAGAAGCATCGTTATATATAGCGAATCCTCCGGTTCCAGAAGGTAAGGTCAGAATAGGGGCAGTAGTCAGCCTTTTCTTCAATTCCTCAAAAGCATGCTGACATTCCTCAGTCCAGGTGAACTCTTCATCCTTCCTTGTTAATTTTGTCATGGGTTCGGCAATTCTAGCAAAGTCCTTCACAAACTTCCGATAGTAGCCAGCTAGTCCCAGGAAGCTTCTAATCTCCGCTACAGAGTCTGGAGTGGGCCATGATTCAACTGCCGCTATCTTCTTGGGATCTACTGCTATTCCATCTCCAGTCACAACATGTCCCAAGAATTCTACTTTGTCTAGGAAGAATGCACATTTAGATAATTTTCCATAAAGTTTTTCCTTCCTCAAAGTCTCCAATGCCAGCCTCAAGTGTTCTTCATGTTCTTCAGGAGTCTTGGAATAGATCAAAATATCATCAATAAAGACCACTACAAATTTGTCTAGGTATGGCTGGAAGACTCTGTTCATTAAGTTCATAAAAACTGCTGGAGCATTCGTCAACCCGAATGGCATTACTAAGAATTCGTAGTGTCCGTTCCGGGTATTGAAAGCAGTTTTTGGGATGTCTTCCTTCCTCACCCTTACTTGGTGGTAACCAGACCTCAAATCAATCTTTGAAAATACCCGAGCTCCACTTAATTGATCAAATAAGTCATCTATCCTGGGTAGGGGATACTTATTCTTAATTGTTAAGGCATTCAAGGCCCTATAGTCAATACACATTCGGGATGTTCCGTCCTTCTTGGGCACAAATAATACTGGAGCTCCCCAAGGTGAGACACTAGACCTAATGAAGCATTTGTCTTCTAACTCTTTTATTTGCTCATTTAGTTCTATTATCTCCTTCTTGTTGATTCTGTAGGGATTTTGAGATACTGGCGCTGCTCCCGACACTAAGTCAATAGAGAATTCAACTTCTCGGTCTGGGGGTAATCCTGGGAGATCCTCAGGGAAGACGTCAAGATATTCGGAGATGATAGGTAGTGGCAATTCTTCTGTTACTAGGGCTCCATAAATTTTGTTACTACCCATTTCTCTAGAACCTCTAGCAAATTCAAATTCTGGCTTGTCAGGGGGCCTGAAGATTACACTACCTCTGTGACAGTCTAACATGGCATGGTGTTGACTCAACCAATCCATACCCAGTATAATGTCAAAACTGGGAACTGGCATTACGAGTAGCCTAGCATATAGTTCTCTTCCACATAATGTAATAGGATAATTGTTACATGCATCACTAACCGGGATGATTCCTCCACCGGTAATGATCTTATAACAATTCCTAAGGGGTTCAGTGATTAAGCTATGCTTCATAAGGAAATCTACTGACATGAATGAATGTGAAGCTCCAGAATAAAATAAAGTAATGGCTGGTATTGAATTTATAAGCACGGAACCTGTGATCACGTCTGCTGTGGCTTCATCTTCTTCCAGAGTTATTGCAAAAGCACGACCTTGCTGAGGTGCACCCCTCTGTTGCTGCTGTTGGTGCTGAGCAAAGCGTTGTTGTTGAGTTGGAAGCGGGGGTCCCCTCTGCTGTGCTGCTGGGGGCCTGGCCTGGACTGGAGCCTTTGGTGCAGCTGGGCGTCCTTGAGCAGCAGGACAGTCTCTCATTTGATGCGCTGCTGAGCCGCAGTAGAGGCAGGCACCTAGCCTCTTCCTGCAGACTTGCCAAGTGTGACCTGGTTTTTGGCAAAAGTTACAAGCGGCAGCTTGTTGGTTCTGTCCTTGAGTCTGGTGTTGGGGTGCTGGAGCTCGAGGGAGAGGACGCTGAGTTTGCTGCGGGGCCCTCTGCTGTTGTTGTTGTTGTTGTTGAAATGGGCGTTTGTTGGGTCCCGCATTCCCGGTATCTCTCTCTCGCTTTTGTTTATGCCCTATGTCTCTCTCAACGCCTTGTGCCACGCTCAAGATTTCCTCATAGGTGCGAGCTCGGCTGGTGGTGACAGCAAGGCGAATATCCGGAGACAGCCCCTTCTTGAATCTACGGGCTCTGTCCTCCGGGGTACGAACCATGTACTCTGCAAAGTGGCTCAACCTGCTAAATTCAGCAGTGTACTCATCAACAGATAGGTTACCTTGTTCCAGTCTCTCGAATTGGCTTTCGAGAGCTTCCCGAGCCACTTCGGGGTAGAATTTCTCCTTGAATAGCCTCTTGAAGTCCTCCCAGGTGAGGTCAGGAGCAGATAGTTGGGGTTCATCTCTGAACCAGGTTTGAGCTATGTCGAACAGTTGCAGGCTTGCAGACTCCACTTTGAGATCATCAGGAACCCGAACAGTCTTCAGGAGTCTCTCGACATTCTCTATCCACTCATCGGCATAGAGAATGCCCTCAGTTCCGTAGAATTCCAGGGGTCTAAGGTTATTGAAGTCTTTGGCACTCCCTGGCCTCTTGAGTGGCGACTCCTGGGACCTAAGAGCTTCTGAGAGGCTGGTCCGTAGAAGTGCAATATGTTCTTTCTGGGATTCTACGAGTCCCTGGAACACTCCGAGTAGCTGTGCCCCATCTAGAGTAACTGCTGGAGTAGATGGAGGCGGCGGGAGTGCAAGAGTTTCGGGCACATTCTGCTCAGCTGGTTCTGATGTGCCTCCTACTGCGTTCCTTGTCTGGACCAATCTGAAAGATTAAGGGATAGGAAGATCAGAATAGATTACTTGGAAATCAAGGGCGATAGGAAAATTGAGCAGAAATGATATCAAGAATTGAAATAAGGACCCTATACTGTGAATGAGCTTTTTCTAGAATCCTCAATCTTATTCCATACCCTGTCCTAGGGTATTACCCTATTTAAGGATACGGACCTGCATGGGCCACCATAAAAACGTGTCACGACCTGCACCCGAAAATTCGGGCACGAGTGCGTGGGTACGTCCAGCCTACGCCGCAGAGTCGGCGGTAGTACGCTGTCTAGGTCAAATCCACATTTAACTAAACTAGCTCATTCACAAATAAAATAGGCAAGATAATAATGGGAAACGGATGCTTAAGATTTCAAATGAAATAAATGTGACAACAGATCAAATGTTTAATACAGAATTCAGAATTAAAATCGGGGACAAACCCGATTACTAAGATAAAAGAGCATAAAATAAAAATAGCTACTACTAACTACTCTGCAGCAGTGGTCTCCTGGGTGGGAGCTGGTTCCTCATATGTGTCATCTGTTCCCTCATAGGGGCCATAATAGGTAGGGGCAAAGTCCTCATCATCGCCTAAAGCAACGGATCCAGTCAGGAAAGGAGCAAAGTACACAATGCACAACAAGATTAAACTAAATATTTATGACAATTAGATTGAGTATCATATTGAGAATATGTATAAAAGAAACAACAATATCTCAGAGTTAATGCTATAAACAGGAGTATGAGAAAGCAGAAATAAATGAGACAGGAAAATGAAACTACAACAGTCAGCAAGAACTATAACAAGACCAGAAGCTATCTGTGTGAACTTGTGTTTGTTTTAGAATACATAGTTGGCATGTAGGGGTTTATAAGGCTAATCCGGCCGTCATAAATGGCTATTAAACAGGAATAATCGAGATCCGGCTGAGGGTACAGTCGCGTACCAACAGCTATTAAACACGACAAGGGGAAGGGTAAACTACATGCCTTCTAGTATTCTCCCACCCGACATGGAAAACAAGACATGAACTCCAGTATTCAAGACATAAATTCCAGTATTCTAACACTACGTGTAATCATCAAGGGTACTAGTAGAGCAGGGGATTAATTATCATAATATAAAGATTTAAACTTGAAGTGCAGGTACTTGCCTATTGTTTGGATCCAAATATAGTTTGTATCTCGGGGAAATTTTCCAGAAATGAGTCCAAATGCTGAAATAAACATCACCAACATGCTCAGAAGACATCAAATAGCTAGAAACGCCTGTCCTTGGGTCCAATTTGGAGACAAGGGCAAAAACGGCAGTTTCGGGTCAAAACGGGGTCCACCGGTGGGCCCGCTTTGCACCGAAAAACGTGTCCGGCTCAATGGTCTCCAAATTCACCAAACTTAGTGTCAACAGGTCAGGAACGCTGATGCGAACCCAATGGAACTTCCAGATTTGGATTCCGATGAGCCGATCACAAAATCGTCCGTCGAGCGGGGCCTGTGGGGCCCACGACACGCGATTTCGTCAACGTTCTCAGAATCGAACCAAACTTGACCCACAGGACCAGCGTATCGCTATGAGTCCGATGGCGCAAGTTTCGTCTTGATCCGACGAGTGTATAAGAATTTAGGGCAAATTACAGAAAAGTCGGATACGTGGCGATGTCCGCGGATACGCGTTGAATCCGGTGTGCACGAACACCCGAATCAGCTTCCGCGAAATCTCACACGTTCGTATCGACGACGCGCACGTATCTGTGAAGACCGCACGCGACCAAGTAGTCCCGTTTGGCGGGGCGTACTCAGTTCCGGGGTGAAACAGGGTCTGGTTTTTCCTGTTTTTGGATCGCGGTGTGCCATCACCACAGGACGCGATGTCCCGAGCGGTTTGTCCGGGCACCGAGAGGGTCATACAGGCTTCGCAACGTAATTTACGGAATTGAAATCCGAGCTACGAGCAAGAAACTACACGCACCTGAACTGGGTCTAAAACCCCGAAAAATCCCGTGTCCGTGTCGTGTCCGACACGCCGACACAAAATTGGGAAAAATTAGGGTTTAGGGTTTCTCCGGCGAGGACGGCGGCTTGGGCGGCGGAGGAGGCGGACCGGGCTAGGGCAGGGCAGGGCGGCGCTCGCTAGAGGAGGCGGCGGCGGGTCGGATTGACGGCGGCGGCGCCGGAGCGGCTCGAACAGCTGCTGCTGCGGCTGCTGTGCCGTTCGGGGGAGCCGGAGGCGGTGGTGGCTCGGGTGGCGGCTGGGCGAGGCGCCGCGGCGCTGCAGCGCGGAGGCGGCTGACGGAGGCGGGTGGTGCACGGTGGGGGCGAGGGTGGTCGGGTGGCGGAGGGAGACGATCGGGCGGGGTTAAATAGGGGGAGTGAGGGAGAGGGTGGCGCCGGGCAAGGCGGAAGGAGAGGGGGACGTGGCCGCGGAGGGCGGGGCGAGCCGGGTGGAGCGGCGGGCGGCGCGGCCGGCGGGAGCGGAGCGGGGAACGGGTCAGGCGGGGTCGTGGGGGTTGGGGGAGAAACGGGTCGGCGGGTGCGGGCGGCTAGCGGGTCGGGCTGTCGGACCCGACCCGACCCGGTAATGGTTGGGGCTGGGCCGGCTGGGCTGTTGGGCCGGTCCACTGGGCCGGACCGGCCCAAAACAGAAAAAAAAATAAGTATAATAAATTTATTTAATTAATTAATTAATTAATTAAAATAGTTTTTAGGCATTTAAAAATAGGTCTGAGGCCCAAAAAAATCCAGAAAAATTACCCAAAGTCCAATTTTTCATTTTACACCCAAAAATGTTATTTCCATGATATTTTAATATTATTTATTAACAAATAAAAATCATTTAATAATTAAAACCTTGATTTTAATTACAGAAAATTCCCAGAAAATTCCAGAAAATTGTGAATAATCCTAGTTTTAGTAATTTTGAAAATTCAGGGGGTTTACATGAAGGTGTGTCGCCATCGGCGGCAGTACATCCACTACGCATATCTATCTCTCTGCAGATATAGACGAAACGATTATAAGAAAGTACAGAAAATCAAACAGGATGCAAGCATTTAAATAGGATAGTTGAAAGAAAGGATGAGTTTTAGTCAAAAGTGGATGAGAACCTATAATCTACTCCTATACACAGGCTTATTTGGTACAATAACGTAATCGAGACAATATATTCTCGACCTGCATGGGCCACCACTAAAAATATGTCACGCCTCAGTCCCAAAATACGTAGGACTAGAAATACGTAACACACCAGCCGTATGTATACGAACTCCAATATATGGAAACCATACACACACGTACGCTCTACATGAATATCAAATCTACTAGTGGTAATATACTATCAACAAGTCACACAAAATCTATATCTCATCCACAACACAAATAAATAAATGGGAATAAATAACTGAATATCAAATAGGAAGTCTCAAAATATGATAGTCGGATGGAAACAAATCCACTGCAAATCGACTATACTAAAAACTACTAAATGAGGGAAGAGATCAACTCTAATATAAGATAAATATCCAACAAGAAAATAATAACTAGTATATCCATCAGCTGCGATGGATCAAAGATACGCAGAAGATAAGACCTTCTCAGTCTAATAAGAAGCAGGTCCAGGTCCGTAATCCTATGAATTCTTATGCCCATCTATATCTGGAAAGGGATCAGGTCCTCAGAGGGACATAACAAGATATATAGAAGTATGCCAATAAAGTACTAAAAATAAACATCCAATGGGTCGCCTAACCATCTATGCGAATACAGTTTGAGAATAACTTTCCAACAAGTGGGCTATCTGGCTAAATGGGATTGGCATAATTCTTTTGGAGATTCAGGGGCCTAAAAAGCATGTCATCTTTTAAACGGCAGAGGCCGCCTGATAATATATAATATATAGTGGTCATCATGACCGCGCATCTCCGGTGGAGCGTACGTGTTACACAAGAAAAGTGCAAAGGAGCCCAAATGCCTTGTTGTTCTCTCCACCCCATGCTCTAAGCATGTCACATCCATGAAACGAAGATACCTCTAAATAACTGCCAGGTTGTCACGACCCACACCCAGATATTCGGGCACGAGTACGTGGGTACGTCCAGCCTACGCCGCAGTGTCGGCGGTAGTACGCTGTCTAGGGCATGTCCACAGTTAAATTAAACTCTAGCTCATTCATAATGATCAAATAGGCAAAGAAAATAACATGAAAAGAATGCTAAGATTTCAAATAAAATAAATATGACAACAGATCAAATGTTTAATACAGAATCCAGAAATAAAATCGGGAACAAACCCGACTACTAAGATAAAGAGCATAAATAAATAGCTACTGCTAACTACTCTACAGAAGTAGTCTTCTGGGTGAGAACTGGCTCCTCATATGTGTCATCTGTTTCCGCATAGGGGCTATAATAGGTAGGGGCAAAGTCCTCATCATCGCCTAAATCAACGGATCCAGTCAGAAAAGGAGCAAAGTACACAATGCACAACAAGATTAAACTAAATATTTGTGAAAGGTAGAAAATAACTGACTAAGCATCATGTTGAGAACATGCATAAAGAAACAACAATAACTAAGAGTTAATATTATAAACAGGAATTTGAGTAAACAGAAATAAAATGAAACAGGAAATGAAACTACAATAAGCCGACAGGAATTATAACAAGACAAGAAGCTATGTGTGTGAACTTGTGTTTATTTTAGAATACATAGTTGGCATGTAGGGGTTTATAAGGCTAATCCGGCCGTCACAAATGGCTATTAAACAGAAATAATCGAGATTCGGCTGATGGTACAGTCGCGTACCAACAGCTATTAGACAGGAATATGGGGAAGGGTAAACTACATGCCTCCTAGTATTCTCCCACCCGACACGAAAAGCAAGACATGAAATCCAATATTCAAGACATGAAATACAGTGTTCTAGCACTACGTGTAATCATCAAGGGTACTAGTAAAGCAGAGAATTAATTATCATAATATAAAGATTAAACTTGAAGTGCAGGTACTTGCCTGATGTTTGGATCCAAATATAGTTTTGTATCTCGGGGAAATTTCCAGAATTGAGTCCAGATGCTGAAATAAATATTACCATCATGCTCAGAAGGTATCAAATAGCTAGAAACGCCTGTCCTTGGGTCCAATTTGGAGACAAGGGCAAAAATGGCAGTTTCGGGTCAAAACGGGGTTCGCATGTGGGCCCGCTTTGCACCGAAAAACGTGTCAGAGTCAAAGGTCTCCAAATTCACCAAACTTAGTGTCAACAGGTCTGGAATGCTAATACGAACCCAACGGAACTTTCAGAATTGAATTTCGATGAGCCGATCACAAAATCGCCCGTCGAGCGGGGCCTGTGGGGCCCACCACACGCGATTTCGTCAACGTTCTCAGAATCGAACCAAACTTGGGTCACAGGACCAGCGTATCGCTACGAGTCCGATGGCACAAGTTTTGTTTCGATCCGACGTGTGTGCACGAAGTTAGGGTAAATTACAAAAAAGTCGGATACGGGCGATGTCCGCGGATACGCGTTGATTCCGGTGTGCACGCACATCCGAATCAGCTTCCACGAAATCTCACACGTCCGTATCGACGGCGCACACGTATCTGTGAAGACCGCACACGACCAAGTCGTCCCGTTTGGCGGGACGTACTCAGTTCCGGGGTGAAACAGGATTTAGTTTTCCTGTTTTTGGATCGCGGTGTGCGATCACCACAGGACGCGATGCCCCGAGCGGTTTGTCCGGACACTGAGAGGGTCATACAGGCTTTACAACGCAATTTACGGAATTAAAAATGGGGCAGCGAGGAGAAAGATATGAGTACCTGAACAGGGCTCGAGAAACAGGGAATTTTTTATGTCCGTGTCGTGTCCGACACTACACGAAGAATTGGGGATTAGGGTTTTAGGGTTTTTCTTCGACGAGAACGGCGGCTTGGGCGGCGGAGAAGGCCGGCCGGGCTAGGGCGGGGCAGGGCGGCGCTCGCTGTAGGAGGCGGCGACGGTTCGGACTGATGGCGGCGGCGCCGGAGCAAGCTCGAACAGCTGCTGCTGCGGCTACTGTGCCGTTTCGTCGGGGAGCCGGAGGCGGTGCTCGAGTAGGGGAGAAGGGAGGAGGACGGCGGCGCTGGAGGCTGGCCGGGGCTGCGGGCTCAGGCGGGCAGCGCGGTGGCGAGGGTGGCGGTTCCGGCAGAGAGGGGATGGCCGGGCTTTATAGAGGAGAGGGGCGCTGGGTCGGCCGGGGATGGCGGCGGGAAGAGGGGGATCGACACCCGGAGGATCGGGGCGTCGTGGCGAGGCGTGGGCCGAGCGGAGCGGGCAGGGCGGCCGGGAAGCACGGGCGGCGCTGCGCGTGGCCGAGCGAGCGGCGGAGGATTCGGGCAGTGGGGCTGGGTCTCCGGGTCGGAGGCAGGTCGGGTCTGGGCAGACCCGACCCGACCCGGTAGGGGAGCGGGCTGGGCCCGAAGCTGGACTGGGCTGGGCTAAAATAAAATTTAAATAATAATAATAATAATAATAATAATAATAATAATAATAATAATAATAATAAATCAGTTAATTAAATAAATAATTAATTAAATAGTTTATAGGCATTTAAAAAATAGGTCTGAGGCCCAAAAATTCCAAAAAAATTACCCTAAGTCCAGTTTTTTCATTTTACACCTAAAAATATTATTTCCATGATATTTTAACTTTATTTATTAACAATTAAAAAATTATTTAATAATTTAAAACCTTGATTTTAATTACAGAAAATTCCCAGAAAATTCTAGAAATTGCGAAAAATCCAATTTTAATATTTTTGAAAAAAAAATCAGGGGCTTACAATCTACCCAACTTATAAAAATTTTGTCCTCAAAATTTAAAATATGGCAGGGTTCTCTCTGTCCAATCTCACTTGATTACAGTCTAACGGGTTTCTCTCAGGTGAACATTGCGGTCGTTACCCAACTTTAGAATTTACCCATCTATCCTCTAAGGCTATACAACCAGTAAAGCTATGTCCCAACTTAATTAATCATGGTATTGAATCCTTAAGTCTTTAACACAAATACACCACCTATGGTATTCCCTTAGTCATAGAGGGTCATCACCGGTCTGAGGGGTATATCTAGTACTATTTACAAATCAAACTTATACCAAGCACAGGATTTTGTCATTCCGAAATAAGGGAAGACGAGGATCAAAAATAAAGAGTTTAAGGGCGAGGTGGTAGAACAGAGGTATAGGGATCAAGGCGTTTAAAGAATTCTAATAGAAATTGTCAGGCGGTTGTGGATTGAAATTCTATTCTGGTAATCATTTATTCGCATGCTCGTATTAGTACAGTTATGTAACTGATACGATATGCTCGGACATATTTAGGGGGCTAGTATACTGGTCAACTATATATCTCAATCCACGTAAAGTAGTCGTGCGAAGTGCGAATCAAAATACACTAAGGTTGATCAGACCGTAGTACACTGATTCTGAATAGACACTTGTATTAGTGGGGTTGATCAGGCCTCAATAATACATGTGTCATGAACAAGCCCGATAAAGAGTAAGCTTGCAAAACTAGGCTATAAAATAACAGCGTAAGTCAAGTTCAGCAATTTTAAGTGCGCTAGATAATGATGAAAAGGAGGTACAAATTATTTAAGTACACAAAACAACCTACAATAAGCACAATAACAAAAGACTCTATGATCCCTATAGTTATCAAAATAAAGCATACCAGGTTATTAGCAAGTTCAAAATTTCTAGGTTGGGGCTGAGGTCACGAACCAATAGGCATAAACTAAACAGTACTAGAAAAGGTATCTACGAATCACTTACGCGCATTAGCTGCTCCAAGAGTCTGCTCGTTCTCCACGGTTATTGCGTAAGCTTGTCCGTGTCCTTGAGGTGGTGCCCTCTGCTGCGCTGCTGGGGGCCTGGCCTGAACTTGAACTCTTTGTTCAGCTGTGCGTCCTTGAGCAGCAGGGCAGTCCCTCATCTGATGTGCTGCCGATCCACAATATAGACAGGCACCTAACCTCTTCCTACAAACTTGCCAAGTGTGACCTGGTTTATGACAAAAGTTACAAGTGAGAGCTTGTTGGTTCTGTCCTTGAGCTTGGTGTTGGGGTGCTGTGGCTTGAGGGAGAGGACGCTGGTTTTGTTGCGGGGCCTTCTGCTGTTGTTGTTGTTGGAATGGGCGTTTGTGGGGTCCCATACTTCCAGTATCTCTTTCCCGCTTTAATCTATGTCCCATGTCTCTTTCAACACCTTGTGCCACGCTCAAGATTTTCTCGTATGTACGAGCTCGGCTAGTGGTGACAGCAAGACGAATATCAGGAGACAACCCCTTCTTGAATCTACGGGCTCTATCCTCAGGGGTACGAATCATGTACTCTGCAAAGTGGCTCAATCTGCTAAATTCAGCAGTGTACTCATCAACAGATAGGTTACCTTGTTCCAGTCTCTCGAATTGGCTTTCGAGAGCTTCCCGAGCTACTTCGGGATAGAATTTCTCCTTGAACAGCCTCTTGAAGTCCTCCCAGGTGAGGTCAGGAGCAGATAGTTGAGGTTCGTCTCTAAACCAGGTCCGAGCTATGTCAAACAGTTGCAGGCTTGCAGATTCCACTTTGAGATCATCAGGGACCCGAGCAATCTTCAGGAGTCGCTCCACATTCTCTATCCACTCATCGGCATAGAGAATGCCTTCAGTTCCATAGAATTCCAGGGGTTTAAGGCTCTTGAAGTCCTTGGCACTTCCTGGCCTCTTGTGCGGTGACTCCTGGGACCGAAGAGCGTCCGAAAGGCTAGTTCGTAGGAGTGCAGTCTGTTCTTTCTAGGATTCTACTAGTCCCTGGAACACTCCAAGTAGCTGTGCCCCATCTAGAGTAACTGCTGGAGTAGATGGAGGCGGCGGGAGTGCAAGAGTTTCAGGCACAGTCTGCTCAGCTGGTTCTGATGTGCCGCCTACTGTGTTCCTCGTCTGAACCATTCTGGGAGATGAAGGGATAGGAAGATTAGAATAGATTACTTGGAAATCAAGGGCGACAGGAAAATTGGTTAGGAATGATATCAAGGTTTGAAATAAAAGATCCTATTCTGTGAATGAGCTTTATCCTAAAATCCTCAATCTTGTTGCAGGCCTGTTCGGTCCCTAAGTTGGAACCGAATATTTTAGTCGTTGACCTGCATGGGCCACCACAAAAACGTGTCACGACCCGCACCCGGATATTCGGGCACGAGTACGTGGGTACGTCCAGCCTACGCCGCAGTGTCGGCGGTAGTACGTTGTCTAGGACATGTCCACAGTTAAATTAAACTCTAGCTCATTCACAATAATCAAATAGGCAAGGAAAATAATATGAAAAGAATGCTAAGATTTCAAATAAAATAAATGTGACAACAGATCAAATGTTTAATACAGAATCCAGAAATGAAATCGGGGACAAACCCGACTACTAAGATAAAGAGCATAAATAAATAGCTACTGCTAACTACTCTGCAGAAGTAGTCTCCTGGGTGGGAACTGGCTCCTCATATGTGACATCTGTTCCCTCATAGGGGCCATAATAGGTAGAGAAAAAGTCCTCATCATCGCCTAAATCAACGGATCCAGTCAGGAAAGGAGCAAAGTACACAATGCACAACAAGATTAAACTAAATATTTGTGACAGGTAGAAAATAACTGACTAAGCATCATGTTGAGAACATGCATAAAGAAACAACAATAACTAAGAGTTAATATTATAAACAGGAATATGAGTAAATAGGAATAAAATAAAACAGAAAATGAAACTACAACAAGCCGACAGGAATTATAACAAGACAAGAAGCTATGTGTGTGAACTTGTGTTTATTTTAGAATACATAGTTGGCATGTAGGGGTTTATAAGGCTAATTCGGCCGTCACAGACGGCTATTAAACAGGAATAATTGAGATCCGGTTGATGGTACAGTCGCGTACCAACAGCTATTAGACAGGAACAGGGGGAAGGGTAAACTACATGCCTCATAGTATTCTCCCACCCGACACGAAAAGCAAGACATGAAATCCAATATTCAAGACATGAAATATAGTGTTCTAGCACTACGTGTAATCATCAAGGGTACTAGTAAAGCAGGGAATTAATTATCACAATATAAAGATTAAACTTGAAGTGCAGGTACTTGCCTAATATTTGGATCCAAATATAGTTTTGTATCTCGGGGAAATTTCCAGAATTGAGTCCAGATGCTGAAATAAACATTACCATCATGCTCAGAAGGTATCAAATAGCTAGAAACGCCTGTCCTTGGGTTCAATTTGGAGACAAGGGCAAAAACGGCAGTTTCGAGTCAAAACGGGGTCCGCATGTGGGCCCGCTTTGCATCGAAACGTCAGGTTCAAAGGTCTCCAAATTCACCAAACTTAGTGTCAACAGGTCAGGAATGCTAATACGAATCCAACGGAACTTTCAGAATTGAATTCCGATGAGCCGATTACAAAATCGCCCATAGAGCGGGGCCTGTGGGGCCCACGACACGCGATTTCGTCAACGTTCTCAGAATCGAACCAAACTTGATTCACAGGACCAGCGTATCACTACGAGTCCGATGGTGCAAGTTTCATTTCGATCCGACGTGTGTGCATAAAGTTAGGGTGAATTACAGAAAAGTCGGATACGGGCGATGTCCGCGGATTCGCGTTGATTTTGGTGTGCACGCACACCCGAATCAGTTTCCACGAAATCTCACACGTCCGTATCGATGGCGCTCACGTATCTGTGAAGGCCGCACACGACCAAGTCGTCCCGTTTGGCGGGGCGTACTCAGTTCCGGGCTGAAACAGGGTCTGATTTTTCCTATTTTTGGATCGCGGTGTGCGATCACCACAGGACGCGATGCCCCGAGCGGTTTGTCCGGGCACCGAGAGGGTCATACAGGCTTCACAACGCAATTTACAGAATTGAAAACGGGGCAGCGAGAAGAAAGATATGAGTACCTGAACAGGGCTCGAGAAACAGGGAATTTTTTATGTCCGTGTCGTGTCCGACACGACACGAAGAATTGTGGATTAGGGTTTTAGGGTTTTTCTCCGGCGAGAACGGTGGCTTGGGCGGCGGAGAAGGCCGGCCGGGCTAGGGCGGGGCAGGGCGGCGCTCGCTGGAGGAGGCGGCGGCGGTTCGGACTGACGGCGGCTGCGCCGGAGCGAGCTCGAACAGCTGCTGCTGCGGCTGCTGTGCCGTTTCGTCTGGGAGCCGGAGGCGGTGCTCGAGGAGGGGAGAAGGGAGGAGGACGGCGGCGCTGGAGGCTGGCCGGGGCTGCGGGCTCAGGCGGCAGCGCGGTGGCGAGGGTGGCGGTTCCGGCGGAGAGGGGATGGCCGGGCTGGGCTTTATAGAGGAGAGGGGCGCTGGGTCGGCCGGGGATGGCGGAGGGAAGAGGGGGATCGACGCCGGGAGGAGCGGGGCGTCGTGGCGAGGCGTGGGCCAAGCGGAGCGGGTAGGGCGGCCGGGAAGCGCGGGCGGCGCTGCGCGTGGCCGAGCGAGCGGCGGAGGATTCGGGCAGTGGGGCTGGGTCTCCGGGTCGGAGGCGGGTCGGGTCTGGGCAGACCCGACCCGACCTGGTAGGGGAGCGGGCTGGGCCCGAAGCTGGACTGGGCCGGGCTAAAATAAAATTTAAATAATAATAATAATAATAATAATAATAAATCAGTTAATTAAATAAATAATTAATTAAATAGTTTATAGGCATTTAAAAAATAGGTCTGAGGCCCAAAAATTCCAGAAAAATTACCCTAAGTCCAGTTTTTTCATTTTACACCTAAAAATATTATTTCTATGATATTTTAATATTATTTATTAACAATTAAAAATCATTTAATAATTTAAAACCTTGATTTTAATTACAGAAAATTCTCAGAAAATTCCAGAAATTGCGAAAAATCCAATTTTAATATTTTTGAAAAAAAATCAGGGGCTTACACCGGTCTACTAGCATGCAAAGTTTCTATCGACAGTTATCCCTATCCATCGCACGACCTATATGTACCAGTGGCCAGCCGAGTACGCAAGTCCGTGTTCTACATGTGACTCACACTCGTGTAAGAACAGTGTCATGGCCAATGAAATATAATAATGCCTCATGATAATGGGGTGGTTTCATAGAGTAGGTCCATATGCATATATATACATAATAAAAACAGAATACGACGTCACCGTCGTTGCACCCAAGTTTCCTTGGACGCAGTTTATATAGCAGTTTAAAATATATGAACTAAATAAACAGAAATAAGATGCATACAATATATGGAATATAAATTACAGTACAATAGCAAGGTATACTTGCCTGGTAAGTAATCTGTAATGTGTAAGCGTCCAGATATCAAGTACGCAGGATCAAAAACTAAGGCCTCCGAATAAACGTCTCCGGATGCTGAAATAAATATTACCAATCTTTCCAGAATCAGCGAGATAGCTAGAAAACACTACCATTTCGTCCAATTTGGACACAGGGGCAAAACGATAATTTTGGGTCAAAGCGGGGTCCATATGTGGTCCATTTTACACCGAAAAGCGTGCCAGAGATAAATGTCCCTAAAATAGAATAAATTATAGGTCAAAAAAATTCAAAACGTTAATACGAACTCAACGGTAAGTCCAATTTTGTATTTCGGCGAGCCGAACACAATTTTGCCTAAAAAAGTCAATCGTAGGGCCCGCAAATAGGCGGCTTGGTCAACTATCTCAGAATTACGTGAAAATTGGTTCACAGGACCAGTGCGATACCATGAGTCTAGTGGCACAAGTTTCGTCGTATTCTGACGAGCATACACTAAATGTTGTGGTATTTTGTAAAAGTTGCGATATGAGAACTTTTCGCGGATACGGGTTGATTCCGACGCGCACACGCGTCCAAATAAGTTTCTGCGAAAGTCTACACATCTGAACATACTATAAGCGCCTTTCAGTACAATTCGTACGCGACGGAATCACAAATTTTAAAGGTTCAAAAACAAATTTTTTATGATTTTTAACTCAGTTTAATTCTACATACAACATGAAATAAAATAATATAATTAGCATAAAATAATCTAGGTTAGGTGGTCTTCACATAGCAAAAAGAAAATCTACATTTAGATATCTGTGGTGGGAGATACGAGTCCGTAAACAATGGTGGTTACAGTAGTTTTTTAAAATTAAAAGTTATGATTTTTTACCAACTTGGTCTCGGTTTTTGCCTAGGGTTACGCACTGATCGAAGAAAACTTATACACAAAGTTGGAAGAGGGATGGGTCATGTACATACCGGTGAAGATGGGTCGAATTTGGTCGAGCGATGGAACGAGAATCAACGCGTGAACAGGACTTCGCTGCTGTAAATTTCTGCAGTGCGCGCGGTCTAGCGAACGGCGACGAGCGGCGGGCGGCTCTGGGGGCTCCGGTGGTCGGCGTCGGCTCATGGTAGTCGAGATGGTAAGGGTTTAGGGTTAGGGTTTTAATATAATATATACATATATATATAGGAGAAGATGAGAAGGGGAGTGCATCCGCGCGGGGGGGGGGGGGGGGGGGAGGGGGATGGGTTTATGCCGCTGCTGCTGCTGTGGGTTAATCTTAGCGGGTTTGGGTAGGGTATTTAGTGGGTCATAGGGTTAGTTAATGGAAATGGGTTTAGGTTATTTAGGGGTTTAGGCTCAGGGTTTTTATTATTTCTTTTTCTTTCTTTTCTTTTATTCTTTCTTTTCTTTTTATTCTTTTCATTTATTAATGAATATATATATATATATATATATATATATATATATATATATATATATATATATATATATATATATATAATTCTAGAAATTTATATTAGTGCATACAAATAATCTATCAACCGTCCACATGGTCTCCTACATGAAATAAATTAAGGTAAAATAATAGTTGCTCCATAAATCTCTAAATACATATTTGCCTTGAAATAAAAATTCAATAAATTCTATATCTTCTAATTAACTAATAAATGCTATAAATAACTTAATTAATTAATTAAATAAATAATACGGTTTTAAAATTATGGGTTTTACACTGTTAGTGAATAATACATACTTATTTGGCGAGTACCTCGTGATGGTCGACGCTCTCTTGGGCTCATTCTTAATGGAACTTCTGGTGATGTCTGTATGTGTATTGATAGCCTCATTCCCTTCAGCAAATGCCTAGCTCCTCGGAATGCTCATCTTCTTAAAGGTCATCCTAACCATCTTCAACAGGCTGATGACCAAGGTTGGGAGCAACTCCATTGGCTCCCCATAGATGGATTCTCTACAGTGTCTTCTGGAAAAAACTCGAAGCTTGAAGACTATAACTTTGATAATTCCTCAGCCTCAGAAGGCATCTAAAAATCCTGAGTATTAGTCATGGTTTGATCAATAAAGAGTATCATGTCCCTACTTTTGTAAAGATTTCCTTCACTGGATTATAGAGTCTACATTCAAACTCACTCATCCTGACTATAGTTGACAATAAAGCACAACTTTATCTTCGTCTCAAGTTTGGATCTCGCGTCCTTGGATATGTGTATGAAGGCCTTATAACAAATTACTCGAAGGTGACTTTATGATGGCTCCTTACCATACCGTACTCTATTAGGAACATCATCATGCAAAGGAGTACTAGGAGATAAATTAATAACATAAGCTGCACAATTGAGAGTCTCACTCCAATAACTGTTCGATAAGTTTTCTTCTAACAACAAATACCGTACCCTCTTTATCAGTATCATGTTTATACGCTCTACTACATCGTTGAGCTGAGGTATCTTTTGCGAAGTCTTCTTGTGTCAAATCATGTGCTCTATTTTAATATACATTAAATAGACCAATGTATTTGTCGTCATTGTCGGATTGAACACACTTTAACTTCTTGCCCGTCTTCTTTTCAATAGAGGCTTGAAACTCTTTGAAAGTAGCAGCACCTGATCCTTGGTCTTTATAACATAGACAATTTTTTTTGGAATAATAATCAATAAAAATTATAAAATAAGAAACACTACCAATAGTTTTTACCTTCATTGGATCACAAACATGCGAGTGAACTAACTCGAGCAACATCAGCTTCCTTAGAGCTGGACGACCGAGGAAAGACACCAAGTTTTTTTCATATCCGGCAGTATGTGTATCTCTCCAATTGTATAGACTTTAACCCGGTAATCACTTTTGTGTTCATTTCTTGTTGATATGCTAAACTACGTGTGCCATAACTTGGTAGATGCATCATTGATTGTGTTCACCTCTTGTATTCCCTGTGCGCTCCCTTTCATATAATAGAGAACTTCTTGCTTTCTCATGTAATAACCAACGAACCTTGCAAAAGCAATTCCACTGATAGTTCCCAAAGAGATTGAATAATCCCTTATCATCCAACCTTCCAACCGACACTAGATTAAAATAATTTTAGAAATCTCCATTGAATAATGCCTACACATCTTTAAAGCCTATACAATAAATTTAGAAATCTCTATTGAATAATCCCTTATCAGCCTAGAATTGAGCTTCTTTCCTACTTGGCATTACACTTTAAGAAAATTTAAATCCTAGTTAGTAGAATTTCTTCATAGAAATTGTACACAAAAAAATACTTTCCTACGGTTCTATATTTTTATCCTAGGTGTCACAAAATACAAGGATCAATTTAATGGTATGGGCCCAATATTAATTTTTATGAGAGATGTAAAATTTCTATGAGGTGTAGAAACCCTCATAATATTTTTTCATCATATATCAATACCACGTAGGATGGAAATTATAATAGATGTTGTAAAAGTGGAAGAGAGAGAAAGTTGTAGCCGAATCAAAACTTATGGGCCTTTTTTCATTGATAATATATATAAGAGGGAATACGATAAAGGTGATTATAAATAGGGATAATGGCATCCACATTTGGAGTTATCCATAAATCATAATACTCCTCCTAGATGCACATCTTATTTATTGCCTTATTAAAAACTTTTCTATAGAAAAACCCATCTTTGGAAAAAATCCATAGTAAAAGAAAATAGTACAATAATATTCTTCAGGAATATGATTCTTCAGGAATCCAAGTGGGTGCGACTTACATTGCCTTGTTAAAAATCTTTCGAAGGGAAAACCAGTAAAAAAAATCTCATCGAAGGAAAAGAGTACAATGCGCAAAGACATACATTGAGATGTCTCCATAAGCATCTTCAGGATACTTTCCGTCAAAATTTTAGGGGTATTGGATACTACCCCCCTCTTAGATTAGGTATATTAATATTACCTGTCTGTTAGATTAAAAGTTGAGAATACCCCCATGAAAGTGTCATTAAAAACTCTTTAACGACACTTTCAAAACTCATTAACGACACTTTCATATTTTTAACGACACTTTCAGGTGGTATTCTCAACTTTTAATCTAACAGAGAGTAATATCAATATACATAATTTAAGAGAGGGTAATATCAAATAGCCCAAAATTTTAAACTTATATTTGGTTCATACATCACTATAAATTAAAAATCAACACCCCCAATACATTTGAATGTTATATCTCACTCCAATTTATCTATACATTCATATTTATAATTCTGATATCCTTATAAAGATGTGTAGGCTTTATTTGTTATTCCGAAAAACTTGTAACTCCCAATAATAATTGAACTGTTGGATCCATATCATGCACATTCTTTGTTTTCTGCATTAGTGTAAGAATGATTTGATGTGGTTGCCGCATTTCTTTGCTTTATTTATTTTTAAAATACCTACAACACTATTTATAAAATATATATTGGTTTGTGATATCCCTTAATGGGGATCATATCGATACCATGGATTTTATATATCTTATAAGATCAAAACATTCATATGAATTAATTCAAAAATGATTTTTTGTGTCTTATGTGATTCTAATGGCTTTGTGTAGGTGCATATCATCAAGTTCATATAAATATATTATATGAAGTGAAGAAAGAATAAATATTCTTTAAATAAGGTACTTCAGGGCCCATAACATATTTTTTAATATTTTGGTCGTGACAGATCCCATTGAGCTGACCATTATTGGTATATTGAGAAAATTATAACTACTCATATTAATCGCTTCAGGAGATATTCTCTTTAGGAGATCTATTCAGAAGATTTATTTCTATGAGGGATTATCCTTTTAGGAGATTAATATTATCTTTTCAGGAGATTATAGTAGATATCTTCTAGAAATTTATCTATTCTGGAGATTATCTATTCAGGAGATTATATTAGATCTCTTTTGGAGATTTATCTATTCTAGAGATTCTTTCTTAAGGAGATTATATAAGATCTCTTCTGTATATATTATTTCGGTCATGACAGATCCCATTGACTTGACCATTATTGGTATATTGAGTAAATGATAACTACCAATATTAATCTCTTCAGGAGATTTTCTCTTCGGGAGATCACTTCATGAGATTTATTTTCTCGGGGGATTATTCCTTCAGGAGATTAATATATTCTCTTCAGAAGATTATAGTAGATCTCTTGGAGAGATTTATTTATTCTAGAGATTATCTCTTCAGGAGATTATATTAGATCTATTCCAGAGATTTATCTATTCTAGAGATTTTCTCTTCAGTATATTATATAAGATCTCTTATGGAGATTATCTCTTTAGGAGATATTTTCAATCTCTCTAGGAGATTTCTGATCTCTTCAGGAGATACTTACAATCTCTTTGGAAGATACTTTCAATCTTTTTCAGGAGATACTTTCAATCTTCTTTAGGATATATATATAGTCATATTTTTTTTGTCTTCAGGAGATTATCTCGTTTGGAGATCTTATCTTCAAGAGGTATTATCATCGACGGCCGCTTTAATGAATCCGTTCAAGGATTTTTTTCTTCCATAAATATGACTGAAAATTAATAATTATTATTTTATTATTTCCTAAATGGGTAATCAATGATCCTATAATATCACATTCTTATGGATGATTTTAGCTCATATATGGCTCGTTTTGTAAATCTTCAGGGATATCCTGATAATTTTAAATCCTTCAAGGATATTTTGTCTTGGTTATCATCAACGAAGAATATAATCCTTTATATTCTATTCATAGTCACTTTGAGAATAATAGAGCCGACATTGCTTTATGTATTTGGATCTCTCATTTTATTTATTACAAACACCCATTTAAACCTACTGGGTTTATTCCTTTTGGGTTTTGTACTATAGGTTTTGTAATATAGGGCCTAACACTCCATTTTTGTGAGAGCTATCACATCTTTCCATTATCCTTTTTAATATTAAGGATTATTCGTGGTTCTATGTTATCCTTTATTTTTATCACCCTTTTTTATTCTTATATGATAATGTCATCTAAGATAAATTCTTCTTGATTCCAAATTTCTCTTGAATATAGATTTAATAGATACCGGTACCTATTTCTCAGTCTCTTCTGGGATCTAAAGTATATCCTCGACCAAAGCCCATATACTTTGAGAGCCTATAATATCACATTCTTATGGATGATTTTAGCTCATATATGGATCATTTTGTAAATCTTCAGGGATATCCTGATAATTTTAAATCCTTCAAGGATATTTCGTCTTGGTTATCATGACCGGAGAATATAATCCTTTAAATTCTATTCATAGTCATTTCGAGAATAATGGAGCCGACATTGCTTTATGTATTTTGATCTCTCCTTTTATTTATTATGAACACCAATTTAAACCTACTGGGTTTATTCCTTTTGGGTTTTGTACTATAGGTTTTGTATTATAGGGCATAACACTCCATGTTTTGCGAGAGGTATCACATATTTCCATTATCCTTTTCAATATTAAGGATTATTCGTGGTTCTATGTTATCATTTATTTTTATCACCCTTTTTTATTCTTATTTGATAATGTCATCTACGACAAATTCTTCTTGATTCCAAATTTCTCTTGAATATAGATTTAATAAGTACCGGTACCTATTTCTCAGTATCTTCTGGGATCTGAGGTATATCCTCGACCGGAACCCATATACTTTGAGAAATTAGATATTTGGTTCCTGATATCTTTCGGGGAATCATGAACTTTTTTCTTCAAGAGATGCTACTTCAAGAGCTGCTTCTTCAAGAAGATTATGGTATATTATGTTATTCGGTCTCTTCTTCTGGAGACGTGAATCTTTAGAACCTTTAGGTCTTACCCATTCTTAATATAGAACTTATTCATTTGTAAGCATATTTATAGTTGGCATAGCTATTTATGCAGCATTATTAAATTTATCAAGTAAGTATTTAATAATTTATTCTTAATGAAATATAAGGGATCATTTCTCCTAATTTAGTCAAGATTAGATAATAGAGGTATGCTATGATAAATTCTTTTGGAACAATAATTCACGCCTTTCTTCTCGAACAATAATTTACATCGTTCTTCTGAAATAAGGCATTTTATCTTCCTCATATCTCCCCCTAATGGCGAGAATTCTATCTTACCAATGTGATAGATCACAAATTTTACTTTAAAGATATCTAATGACTAAAAGACTTAATAATCTAAGGATATAAACATATCAATTTTCAATACTATAATTTTATAGATACCAAAATTACCAACATAAGTCATAAAAAACTAGAAATAATACAATTCTAAGTAAGCAAAATTATGCTAGTGGTTATTCATATATAATCTTCACAATTGATAGTTTAGAAACAAACTTATCCTTGATATCAATAGTGTATGCTGCAAATTGTTAAGAGATGACCACATGAATTAGTTTTGATAATTCTTATCATAATTTTTCTGGGATGTCTTAGTTGATCATGCCATAATTTAAAAGTTGTGGGATTATTCGGCTTCTGGCTCACAATGGACCCTTAGGATTTAGCTTCTAGATCAACTTAGTATGTAACTTGCCATCCCCAAATTGAGTAAAGTATATCCCTAGTGAATAGCTGGAGAATCTATTTAAAGAAACTTCTGGTTCTCATAACTAACTTCTGATTTTCTAGAATCTCTGGTTTTCTAGACTAGTGATCACACAATAATATTTCTCATTTTACTTGCTTATATTTTTAATATGATATCCATTTTCCTTTATATTCTTAAAACTCAGTAAAGTTCTTCCGGAATTATGAGAGTATGCATCTTTTGGGTAAAATGTGCTATGCCGGTGCCTTCATTTAATTTGAGCAAGACCAGTTATCGTGGATACTACGTTCAATCTAGTATTATTGTTAGATAAAAAGATCATATTCTTAATGATGTGTGTGTGGTAGAACTATGAATCATCTTTACTAGATTGTCTTTAAATTCTAGTTTCTAGGTATGACAATAACTTTTACCAATACTCGTAAATAAATATAGTATTAATCAACATCAATTAATTATACACATAGAACTCCTGGTCTATGATAGTTTGTAATACCAATATTAGGTTTGTGACCTTTCAGGGGCCAGCAATCCACTGTGACCTGTAAAAATTAATTCGCTTGCGACTCGATTCTCCCGGATATGCAGTACAATACCTGTCATGTATGCACCCATTTAGGGTGGTACGAACCTCAAGCAAGAAAATAACTTATCTTATGCAAAATCGATAAAAATGATAATTTTTCCAACATAATCCAGCCTTTTAGCAGATGAAAGGCATTTAAATAATGACAATGACAGGCAAATCACACTACATTTCTCTATAGTAGTCAAATCCTTAACTTCCTTTCAGAAACTTATTAGGCATTTGATACAACAATCATGAAGTGTCCCTTTTGTTTCATCTTGCATTTAAATATAACTCATAACTCGATTATTTGCAAGGCAAACTATTTGTAGATTCAATTACTCAGTGATATCAACTAAGAGTAACAAAATAAATATGATTCAATTCAAAACATCTGTATAAGTTGTGAGTCTCAATATCTTACTATGTCATGCCTCCTAGATATTTAAAGAAAAACACATGTTAAATAAATATGAAATGTAATTCCAAAAACATGCTTAAAGAACATTTTGGTAGGAGCAATTTGTTTCTTTTTCTTATGTGCTGGATTTGTAATACACCGTGTGCTTGTGTTAATTCAATGCTAGTGTGTATATGAACATGCTACCATCAGGTGCATGCATAGTGCATGTTTAAAAGATTATCAAAAAAGAAGAAGAATACATCACACTACACATGCATAATTGTAATATTGATTTGCCACACCATACAACTCCTATTATTACAATACTATCATCAATCAAGCAATGCAAGCATGTATTTTAGTAAATTGGAACAACCATTTTCTTTCTTGACAGTTAACATGATAACGATAGTTATGTTTCTCTATTGCCATTTCTTCTTCTTATCATAATGAATAAATAATCAATCCCAAATGTTTCATAATATTTTTCTAATAGATCAATATTTCCACCGAGCATCAAAAGAGATTATCGATCAAAAGAGTCTATACTACCAATTTTCTCTTAAATATTTTAGTATGTATACACAAGCACAAACATGTGATCTAAATACAATAATGTCAAATCTGTGTGCCAATATCGACATCTCCACATAGCAGATGAGATTATAATTTTGAAAATCATAATAATGTTGTCAAAAATATTCTGGTTTGACCGGGTATCAATGAGAAATTCAAGTCCAATGTTCCATTGCAGTTAAAGAGTTAAGTATATCCATTGGAAATCATCAAAACTTGACGATCATCTCCAATAAACATGCATTTAACTACTTTTTGGATAAGATTCTAAGTTGACTAAGTCCTCACAAAAGACATGAACATGATACAGATTTATAATAAAATCAACAAATTATGAAATTATCATAATACTAAGACAACTTTACCAATTTGACGAACTGTGAGAATGACAACATCAAAGTAGTAGTCACAAGAAAAATTGACCTTAAAGGAAGAATAAAAAACTTTGAGTTAATGATATTAAACTCCAACTTTCGAATAATGGTGGTACAAATTGAGATGTTAGATTCATAGCAACATTGTCCATATTTCAAATGGCTGCCAAGTTCTCGACACTTTACTACCAATCAGATAATTAGATTAAACTAACTTTCGTTAAACATAGATAATTAATAATTATTTTGTATATGAAGCTTAGATCATTCGAAGTATACAGAAAAAAAATCCATATGAACAATCAAATTAACCCTACGTAATCGTTCCGGAAACCCTAGATTTACAAGCATTGAAGAAAAAGGATTTCTAACCTTGATTGGAAAATAAATAATAGAATGTATTGGTAGTGATACCAAGAGGTGGTCGTAGATATTGATTAAAGGACGGCCTGGTGCTCCTCGAGCAATCGTGCTGATAACATGTTGTAAAAGTATAAGCGAGAGAGAAGAATTGTAGCCGAATCCAAACTTATCGGCCTCTTCTTATATATATTATATATAAGAGGGAATAAGATATACGTGGTTACAGATAGGGATAAAAGCATCCACATTTGATCTTATCCACATATTATAATAATCAAAACTATGTTTGGAAGATTTTTTTTCTAAAATGAATTTCTACCACATAGAAATATGGAAGATAGAAATCTCCATTGGAACAGTAATAGCTTATTTAAGTAGTTGAATACATGATTCATAACTTTAGGCTTAATGTCTGTTGGTTAGCCTCTTTTTCTTTTCCCTTCGGTCCGGTCAACAATGAAGGCCATGTAAGATGGATCAAATGTATTAGTTAAGTCCATTGTTGCAAATAAGCGAACCAAGGACTATTTACATGAAGAGGCAAACCCTTATTTTAGCAAACGGAGACAAACTCTAACAAAACAAACAAATTTCATACAAATAAGAAGCTACGCGATCGATAGGTACAACAACTGTCACGTACCCCAATGTGGTACCATGCAACATAGCGGTAGCCCATCTATGGAGATTTTGTATTCTACTGCGGCATATATCAAGTACTATTTATGATGTTTATGTTCTTTAGTGGGCAACACTACGTTCCACAAGAGTTTTAGCTTTGGAATAACTATTTGATCCTCCGCCTCTTGAGGATAGAATCAAGTGACTTAAGTAGCTAGCAACCCTTTATTTTGCATGCATTATATTATGTTGGGAATTTTAGCCCTGGTTTCGTGGATAGAAAATTCGGTAGTACCGTAGAGTCGTCGATGAAAGTTGCAACCAATACAGCAGATTGATTGTAGTGCGACCAAGGTTCAAATTGGAGCCAAAATTGAAACACCAGTATATCGGTGGTAAACTGGTTGGTGCTCCAAAATTTTTTGACACAAATTTGTGCGCACTAAGCATACCGATGTTATACAGGTATCTCGGTAGTATGACGGTTCATGACGGAATAAAAATATTTTAGCATATTTTGGACCGATTTGTTGCTACTACCTTAGGGGCTATGCGAGGGTTTCTTAGCTCTATTAGTAGAGGTTGAGTTTTTTTCCCCTAATAGTTCTCATTGAGGATTTTGAAGGAGAGTCCACTATCTCCACAAGTATATCTATAATCACTTGCTGGTTGTTGATCTTCAAGATAGAAGGAGGTTACGTTCGAAGCGCTGTTGCCTTCCTCAAGGAGATCGTTACCGTTGGACGATGGACAACTGCTATTAGGTACGAGTTCTAGTTAGGGTTGGAGATTTTATACTATCTTGTTCTAAATTTCTTCTCCTTGGGATGTTGTAAGGAATCAGCTCTTGAGACAAAGGAACCGATATATACATTATATATATTAATCTTATTTTTGTTAATATATATTTGATTTGTCCGGATGACAAAGTCACCAACATCTACGCTTATGTGGTGGTTCTCGGAAGCAAATATGGTTCGTTATCTTTGTGTGTATTCTAGATGGTCAACGTTGAAAGTATTATGATGCTTAGGTGTAAATCCAAACAAACCATATTACAACTGCATACATATTGTTGGAATTCTAGTTTGATTTCGAGGTGGATGGAAGTCTGAAGCATTATGAAATGGTGACAGAGGTCACGAAGAAAACAACAGAGTGATGGCGCCGAGACCATGATCGATTGCATCGAAAATAGCAATACTGCTATACTAGTGCTATACTACTAGTGTAGTGACTTTTGCTTAGGATTTTTCAAAAACCTTAATTGACACAATTTTGTGCACATCAAGTATAAAGGCAGTATACTAGTTCTGAACGGTTCGGACATATCGATATGATTTTGAGAAGATTTGATATTGATTCATTCATATTTATGTTGATTAGCTTAGGGGCTAAGCTAGGGTTTCATGGCAGATTGTCACGATCTATTTCCACTTTTTGGAATACTAGTACGTGGCAAAGTTTATCCTATACTGCAGCATCGATGCTCGTATCACTACAAGAAAAATAGCTTTTTCTAACATTTTTTGGCATGCCCCAGTCCCAAAATACGTAAGAGTAGGATACCTGGCAATGGATAACTACGTATCAAGCGGATTCTAGCTCGACTCGAATACATATGAATTGTCTAGAGGTTAAGTATATATGTCTAAAATGTCAAGTTATCTATATCTCAATCCATATAATGAATAAAAATCAAGAATAAAACAAGTACATTCGAGTCGATCGTCTAGTAATATAGTTTGTTTGATCAAGCTCGAGAAAAGAATAAGCTTATGAACTAGGCTGAAATAGCAGCATGAGTCGATATAGGACAAAATATAAATATGAAAGAATGTGATGAATGTATCAACTAAATATACCTGAATCTTGGGGACACAATCATAAACTATCTATCTATCTATTCTATAAAGCGAGCTCAATAATAACCTGGAAGGAAACCTAGTCCTCAGAGGGATGTAGCAAGATACATAATATACATGATGCTAAGTACAATAAATAAACATGTAACTGACATGAACAATAAAATAAAGATAATACATGAAATACATACGGTGACATATAAAAGATAATAGTGTTACTAGGAGTGGCTAAAAGGCAATATCGGAAAACCGTAGCGCGGTGCATGCTAACGGTCCTAAAGAGAGAAACACAATGCGTGCTAACTATTTATAAAGGGTCTCTATCGCATCATTGTGCATACTAACGATCGAGGGTGATCAATAGCCAACTCCTATTAACGGTCAACTAGGAACTAAGGATCAGGTCAAACATGCTCAAGTAATGGAATTCAGAACAAAACGCTAATGAAATCAGAATTGAAAGTATTCAACCAACTGATGATACAACATGTGATATATGGTACAAGACATAGAATAAAACATGACAAGGCAATAAGTAAATAATAGAAAAAGAGACATGTACAAACGATAATAATGGGAATTGCATGCATGTAAATAAACTATACAAAGTTGGCAAGATGATGTAGTCACAATCTCAGTACAGTGCAATCCAATCTACTATCTACCCAATCATGCCATCAACCCACGTATCCCATCATACAAAATTTAACATAAGTTAGATTTACGAATTCACTTATAACCAATGATCCTAACAAATTAGTTCTCCTAAAAAGATTACTAATAATTCTTTAAAATTACTTTAAATTATATTTTCTTCTCACTATATATTTTCTTCTCACTAAGTTCTAATTTGTAGGTTAAACATAAATTATATGTAAAATAAGTCAAGTTTGCAAAATTAGAATTCATGGCACGCAAATCGATATATTCTGTTCACCGAAAAGTCAATCTATACAAACCTAAAATTTGAGTATAAAAAATGTAGATTTCAGCACTATAAGAACAATGGAATCGACTGTTTGCATGAATCTTTAATCAGTTATAAGATACTGAATTTATAAGTTACATATTATAGTTTTGGTGGATCTCTAATTGTCTATAACTTTTATTATTTAAACAAAATAATAAACTAATGAATTAATTTATGTAATTATTACACTTATAGGTCTCAGTGTCATCTTTCCAAAATATAAAAAAAGATCACGAAATAAGTTCGGGATCTTCTGAAATCTCAAAAATAATGAGATGTGCTCGTATTTTAAACGACTGATACTAAAGAATTTTAAATAATTATAGGTTTCTAATTACATCTATTAAAAATATAATATGAAACCTTATCTCGATATATTTCTAAAAAAATTAGGCATGAATCGGAATCCGAATCTAGGAGATATGATAATTCCAAGTCGATGTAGCTACTGGAAAACGTGACTATTTTTGGGCCGAATTTTGGGACTATTTTTGTACAAAAAGTAGAGGCGGATTTTGGCCGATAGGAATAAAATGTAAATGTATTTTCTATGTATTTATTTCATAGTTTATGTACTTATATTTAGGATTCGTAGAAGGAGACAATTTAGTAAAATAAAATTTGTCATAAGTCATATGATTTGAGGCACCGAATCAATAATCCAAGTGTCCGAAACAAAAATCTAGAAATGTATAAGTCCATAGCAAATCTTACATCGATCATCTATCGAGTTGTTGGAGCAGCAGTACCTGCGATAGTATGATCTTGGCCAGGTAGTCCGTAGAAATCTGGCTCCTATATCAATTAAATAACCGCCTTCCATAAGGATGCTAACCCAACTTACTGGGGTACCTTTCAGTTTCCAATAAGTTTTCCAAATATGCCAAGTCCATTATAGAAGGAAAAATAATGCGGTTTATCGAAAACACTTGTAGGGGGCCTGTTGGAGTAATGCGGCAGAGTTTTGTTGTTGATGAAGCATAAGAGCTTGAATAATTAAGCTTTAAACTTTTGTTTGTGCCTTCTCTAAACTCTCTCCTTGAGACTCATCCTTATGGATGTATGTGAGAGCCATAGTCAAGGTAGGAGGATTTATCATCATGAGCAGCTCTCCCTTTACACTACTTTATTCAAGTTAAAAGCTTGAATAATTAATCTTTAAACTTCTGTTTGTGCCTTCTGTAAACTCTCTTGTTGAGACTCATCCTTATGGATGCATGTGAGAGCCATAGTCAAGGTAGGAGGATTTATCATCATGAGCAGCTCTCCCTTTATACTACTATATTTAGCATTCATCCCTCTCAAGTACACATGAACTCGCTCGAGTTCCTTTTTCTTATGGTACCACGTAATATCTTCCTGGTTTTTTATCTTACAAGGATGCTTCTGATCGATCTTAGCCCATATTTTTTTTAGCTTTGCATAAAACACGAACATTGGTTGCCTACTTTGTGTCATGCTAGTAGCCTTGTTCATCATATGATGAACCTAAATAAAATCATATTTATTGGTATACAAGTTACCTAACATTTTCCAAATTACCTTTTCAGTCTCACACTCTTCCACCATTTGCATCGCATAATCAGTCATGGCTCTAAATAGGACTGTCATCACATACCCATCAATATCTTCTTATTTTGCATATGCTTCCTCATTAGCTTCTTTCGGAGCCTTGATTGCTCTAGTCACATACCCCATCTTGTATATACCATAGAGATAAAAAGCCATGATCTTCTTCTATGTCTACAAACTAGTGCCATTGAGCTGGGTACCTCTAAATGATCAAGAACCTGAATCTGAGGTGTTGATAGAGAGCTCAAACTTCTAGACATCATTGATCTTAGAAGATAGTTCTTTTTGCATCACCTATTGAAAAATTACAGCGGAATCAACTAGACAGACATATTTTGATGGGTCGAAAGAAACACTCGACTGGTTGAATCAATATTTTTTTATCTAGGAAATATTTTTTTGACTAAAAACAAATCTAAGAAACAATCAAATTGGAAAGAAAGAGAAAAAAAATTCTCATAGATATTTGCTCTGATAACAAGTCAAATATAGAGCTCGAAGAAGTATTTGAGAGAAAGAATTCTTAGATGTTTATTCTTGTCACATTGGAGGCTATATAAATAGGTTTATATGATCGTATATAATTGTATTCTTATAAGATAATTGCTAAATACAATATATTGCTACCATATACGAGTACTACCACATATGATGGTATTCTTATATGGTAAAATACTAAACACAAAATATTCCTATCATATATAAATATTACCATGAGATCACACTAATAATACTAGCGCTTTTAAAAACTTTAAATTTTGTTATGAACTCTTTAACAATCTTTAGTATAATTTAAGAGTAATTCTATGGGTACATATTTTCATTGACATACTCTATAGCCACACTGATGTGACAAGTGATATGGCATATCTATCTCAACCTTAAAAGAAGGAATTATTTAAAAGCCAATAATTACCAATTTTTTCTTGCAGATGGACAATTTTGACATTTAATTACCAGTTTTTGGCATGTAAATGGACAGTTTTGGCATGTATAGACAATAATTAAGATCTAAAGATTAATTTAGGTCAACAGTTTTGGCATGTATGTTACATGGGCTATGTGATACACCAAGAGATAGCCTGATAATCAATGAATGAGACACAATTCAAAGCTCTAGAATCTAATCATAATGTTATAAATAGTACACCACACATTAGTAAACCAACAGATTATTATTACATATATATAAAAAAATTAACATTAATTAACTTACACAAACGAAACCCATATAATACCCTTAAAACTTTTGAAAGACAGACATTTGCAACTTTTATGCTATTTTAATCTGCAAGTTTGAGAATGCCATTCACGCAAAGCTTAGCCTAGATCGATAAAAGATTCATATGAACAAGTTATGTATATAATCAAGAAAATTATATAATTCTTAATAAACATGATTAATAAACTACCTAGGTCAAGCTAGTTCAAATTATTGACTAGATATGCCAATCACGATCGACAAAAGGGAAACATACAACCAGGGAGAAAGTGATAACACAAGAATCAAACCTTAATTTACATGACTTGGAATATTATTGTTCAACCAAAATAATTCAAACATTTGCATGTTATAATTCCAATATTTTAAATATGTCAATTTTTAAGTCATGCACAAGACCACTAGAACTCGAAAATTCTATAAATAATTATAAATTTTTTGAGTATGTTACTATGGTTTGTCTATATAGTTTTCTTCTACATGAGACATACTAGGTACTATTATATCATTTCATCTGCTGAAACCTTGTATCATCTTTAGCTTGTTGATTTTGTATATTATTGAGCTGGCCATTTGTACCCCAAAATAGATAGTGGTAACCCTGTATCAATCCAATAACTTTTTGTTTTAATTTTAAAAATTGTCAATAATAAATGTGATAGAAACTATTTGTGCTAGAAAAACTTACTTGAGTTGGAGGCAAGTTGAGATCGAAATGAACTTTTGGTAGAAATGGACAACCTTGGGTTTGAAAACTATGAATTTTAGAAGGAACTTGAGGCAAAAAATTTGTAACTTGAGATGCAATTGTTGGCCCAAACTGGTCACATCCAATCTGATTTTAATAATGACTAAACAATGATCTGGTATGACTCAATACGGCACACAAACTGAAGATCACTACATCACTATTACATTGCTGAAGTCAAGAAGCTACTTGGATTCACAACAGTTATTTTTTGAGTCTGTATTTTCTATTTTATTGAGTCTTAAAAATGATGTACATCGAGTCGCACTTGACAAATAGAGACTCAACCATTTTCACATAACTCAGTCTACTTTTAACAGCCCAAAACCTAAATACATACTCAAAAGACCAAAGTCCAAATAAAAAAAAATACTTAAAAACAATATTATGGACAATGCCAAATCGAACTCAGGCCGAACTCGGTCTAGGACCGAACTCGGGCTGAACTCGGTTAGCCTGATTTGGTCATCCCTAAAAAAATGGTCTTCCACCTGACCAAGAGCTCAATGTTCAAATTTATGAACATTGGGGATCGAAATCTGTCCGAACTCGGTTCTCCCAGCACCCTATATATAAATCTCTACTTTTCATTTTTAATCCATTCAATCATCAAACAATTCACTTTCATATCTCTATTTGAGTGACCATCTTCTCCACCTCTAAAGCAACAACTTCTGTGTTTTTTAAGTACCAAGTTCGAGTCGGTTAGAAGTTGTTCGAGTTGTACAAAGTTTCGAAAATTCTAAGATCTCATTTCTTTCAATAAGTGTGAAGTTAGCGTGCTCTTCGGATCAAAGCACAAGTTGTAAGAAGTTCCAAGTCTTCGGATCAAAGCTTGCGTTTTACTGGATAGTGGATTCAAGTCAAAGCAAGAATTCTCGGGACTGGAATAGTCCTCTCAGAGAAAATCCAGTATAAAAATATTGGTTTCAACTGATTGATCTTATTTTCTCTACTTACTTGTAAGCTTTATTCTTATATTCCTCATTCTTATCTTATTTCTTGTATTGTTAGCTGTTGTTAATTTTACTTAGCCATACTCATAATTGTTTTATTTTGTAATTATTGACCAGAACTATATTCACCCCCACTCTATAGTTGCCTTAGATCCTTCAGCAATCTGATGAACTTGAGGCTAAAATGTCAAAATTTGAGATGCGATATAATAAGGAACTTAAGGTAGAAATGGATGAACTTGAGACTCAATAGCATGATCTTGTGACACAGCTTGGGGCAGAAATGAAAGATATACATATTTAACAATTAATAATTTTTCTCCGAAAAATATAAAAAGGATAGGGCAAGGTAAAGAACTAACCTTTTTTAAATTAATTATTTCATTGACCTTCTCTTCTTCTTTCTTTTTCTTTTATCTTTTTCTTCTGTCTTTTCTTTTCAACAACTTCATGTTGAAACATGCATAGTTTATATACTAAATGACTTCCTATTGCAAAGTAAAATAGTAAGTTTTTTCATATGAAATATAAGGAAAATAATAGAGATATTCTAACCTCCTCTTTTTCTTTGTTCTTTGTTCTTTTTCTTGTCAACAACTTGTTCCACCTTCGATTTTATCCTTGTATTATGTGGTCATTCTTTACCATGAACATTTTTAAGACTACGAACTTTATTTTTTTTGTGGCATCATTTATTTTAGCAACATGTGATGATTATTGAACTTGATTGTCTTCTAATGTAGTTGGCTGACTACCTTCACATACCCGATCACCATTCTTTAGTTTGTTAACGAAACTCTTAATCCACTTCATAACATCGTTCGTTTTAACTTCCTCTTTGGTTGCAAAGTCTGCGGCTTCATAAAAGGAATTACACATTCTATCAAAACGTTCCTTTTCAGGGTTTATTATCCAATATGAGAATGAGATTTTAACTTTTGTGTGGCACCTCTTCACATCTTTCCTCCATCTATGAAGGAATTATTTTTTAGGCAAGGTATGGACTTTGATTTTACTCAAGACCGTAATAGTATGTTTACACAAGATTCCTCTAAATTCAAACAAGCGATCGATAATTGTACTTGATATCACAATCATCTTGGTTAAAGCAAACTATGAAAGTTGCTTGTCAATTTTTCTATCCAATCATGTCTTCTTTAATTTCATGTACATGATATCTACCTTCCTTTTTTAACTGAAGACACTCCTTAAATTTTGCGGCAGTGTAAGCATCTTGAAATTATTCCTCCATCTCATAACGAGTAATACATAGGATCTAAGAGTTTGAGGGGTTGAAATCATCTTGATTCTCTTTTTTCACCTTGCTTTGAATTGCATTCTCATATTGGTAAAAAAATATTTTAAAGTGGTTTTTGAATTCACATACCCCTCAAAGAATGCATTCATGCTCTCACTTCCGTGAGTAGCTGAATTCCTGGCTAGAAAGTGCCTTTAACAAATGCACATTTCCAATGACTTCTCTCATTGTATTGCCCAATCAACCAATCATTCTCATCAAATTAAATTTCTTAATGAAGTTGTCCCAACTTCCTTTAAATTCTTCATGTGTGAAAGAATCATAGATAAACTGAATTTTGCATTTCAAACATTATTTACTCGTATTGGTTTTGACTCCGTTGTTTCTCAGGAAACTTTTTCATTATATGCCACAAGCATAATCTATGTCGTGCATTAGGAAAGACAACAACAATGTCCTTTTTCATGGTTTATCCTAATCAGTAATGATTGTAGTAGGAGAGCTGTAGTAGGAGAGCTACCATTCATGCATGCAAGACAAGGTTTTAAAAAGAAAAGTAAATGTGTCGACGTCCTCGTTCAATATCAACCCACATCCTAAAAGTGTTGAGTGACCTTGATGATTGACACCAAAAAAAGGAGCAAATTGCATGTCATAATTATTAGTTAAGTAATCGTATTAAATGTTACAACTCCAAACTCTTCATATGCTGCCCTACTCCTAGTAACTGCCTAGAAGACATTTTTCAACCAACCCGCATCATCAAAATCCATTAAATAAAGAAATTTGAATCGTTCGCCTATATTTTCAGGAAGCAATTTTGAACTGTTGTAGCTTCTTCACTCCGAAGTCTTAAAATTTTGACTTTATTAATATGATTGTAACAATCTTTTTGTAAAAATAGCACATTCTCATGCCCTCCATCTTCAACCATAAATGAATTAATTTTTTAATTTGGCCTCAATACCTGCTATGTCATTTATCTCAAGTCTCTTTTTTTTTTATATAAGGCCTGCTTATTTGACTTTTTTTTTTTTGAATATTTGGCTTTTTCTCGTAAAACAAATCAAGGAGAAGAAATAATAATTTTATTAATGGATGAAGTAAAAAGTCTTACAACTATGAATATATATAGTGGGAGAACGGATCCATATCCGTATAGGAGTAGGAGAAAAAATATGTATCCATATAGGAGAATAATCTAATCCTAAATCTAATTAATATCTAATCATAACTATAATTAATCTTAACACCCCTTCAACACATGGTGGGTTAAACAACATGAGTTTGCCCGATAGAAACTAAAATTACGGTGTGGGTGTGACTTTGTAAAAAAATCTACCACCTAATCAACTGAAGTCACATGTAGTAAAGAAATAATGCCTTTCAAAAAATGCTGATGGACGAAGTGACAATCAATCTTAATATGGTTTGTCCGTTCATGAAAAATCGGATTGCTTGCAATCTATATAGTACTCTTGTTGTCACAATGAAGATATGTAGGTCTTGTAGGAGCAATGTCCATATCAGAGAGTAGTCTACGTACATGGACGATCTCCCTGGTGGTGGTAGCCATAGCTCTATACTCTACCTCAGTAGAAGAGCATGCAACAATTTCTTGTTTCTTGCTTCGCCATGAGATCAACGAATCACCAAGAAACAAATATAATCCTGTAGTAGATCGTCTGGTGGTCGGGTCACCTGCTCAATCTATATCAGAAAATGCTCTAAGCTCCATAGTAGATATAGAAGACATAAATAATGAGTGCGTAATGGAACCCTGAAGATATCTGAGAATCTAGAGTAATTCACTATAATGAGCTGATCGAGGCACGAAAACAAACTGACTAAAAATACTAACTGCATGAGAAATATCTGGCTTGGTCAAACAGAGATACACAAGTTGACCCACTAGACGCCTATAGCGAGTAGGATCTGTGAGAGGCTCACCATTTGTGGGACGAAGCTTCATATGAAGCTCTAAAGATGTATCAACTGTGCGACTATCTAATAGACCAGCAGACGAAATAATCTTCGAAGAATATTTCTGCTGAGAAACAAGTATCCCTCTCTTACCTTGTACAATATCTAGTCTAAGAAAATATTGAAGGTTTCCATGGTCTTTCATCGAAAACTGCTGATGAAGGTAACTCTGAGTTGCTGTAATCCCTGAGCCAGTCAAAATTATGTCATCAACATAGAGTAAAAGAAGAACTCGTCCATGTCATGCCCCAATATCCCGCAAGCTAAATCGTCCTCGCTGAACGTGAATCACCACGTTGCAGCACTCCTGCAGGACAACCGATCCTGATCGGAACGTGATGCCATACGAGCCTGGAGTTGCGCTCGTATAAGGCGATGTTGTCAAACACCAAAGTTATTATCAAAATGACCAAGTTGCAGCAAAAGTCAAATATTATGTACCAAGCACACATCAGAGTATACGCAGCGAAGCTTTCGATAGGGTCCAAATAAAATGCCACAAGGGCGATGCCACGAAGGCGATGTAATACTTTTGCTCTTTCTCTAGCCCACAAAGGTACTTACCGTTCATACATCATGTCCCGTATATCCAAGCAGTGCCACTACAGCTGCGTGCCTGAAATAAATGCCCACAAACGTGGGTCAGTACACAGCCGTATTGGTGAGTAGGGTAACCCACTCGTCTAGGCCAACACTAAGTAAAATAGTGAATGCAAACAGTTATATGGTGATCTTTCTAGTTGAATCCTAGATTCATTTTATGGCATAGGGATGACATGTTAAGGAAAGCTGTAAATCAAGTTAAGCTTACAAGCATTCAAATTAAGCAAATATATAAGATATCCAACTCAAAAGGAAACTAGCACGCAAACCATCCTACTCAAACCCAAGCAACGCGTGACCCTATCGAACCATCATCCAAGCCTTAATATCCTTCCTCAAACGAAACCTTATAATCCAATCTCGATATGCACACTCTTGCCAAGGCAAGGTGGTCGCCGTCTATACGAAAAGCACAAACCAACCTAAAGTAAAGCAAACCAACTCTTATCTATATAAAGTCACTGGCCAAGCCATAAAGGACTTTGATCAGACTGATCAAGTGTTGTTCTACCTGATCCAGACTGAGTAGCTAGCCCGCCTGGTCATATCGAACTACCGGCACCGCGCCCAAGGCACGTTACCATTGTCTCCTCCATGGCCGAACTGTCCTGGTGCTTCGGAGCTTATACCGTTCGAGGAGACGAAATCCTGTGCAACACAGGTTGTCCGTGACATGCAGACACCAAGTAGGTATGACGAAAGGATCGAGCATTTTTGTCCCACCAAACGATCCTAGACTCATCCAACAAACTATCCAACCAATTATTCATAACCAATCTTCCAACATATAGCCCAAGGCACAAATATCAAGTTATCCCATAGGCACAATGCCGCTTATCGACACAATGTTTCAATTGGTGCAATACCCTTGCTCGAAACAATCCCATAGCACAATGCCCCAACAGTGGCATAATGCCCTCGCCGATGCAGTTGTCCGATTTCGAACCACAACTGCACGCTTTGCTTGACAAAGCGTACAAGTGATACTCATGTACGAATGCATGCTCGCTCGCCCAAATTATCGATGTTCCAACCAAGATGTATCATTCCAACTATTTCGCCAACTGCCCCAAATATATAATCCAACTCTATCTCCAACTATCCAACGCAAAAACCAACTCAAGCCACAAATCTATCCAAGCAAACAACGTACACTCTATGCACGCCACAGTGTAGTGATTTCCCAGTTCCAGTCCAAGTGTTCAAGCCTTTACTTGTGTTCCATATTATTAGGTATAAAGGAGTAGAGGAGAAGGGACAGAGCCCACTCACCACTTTTGATTCCATTAAGCATCCTGCCCTGTCGATACGGCCAATCCCTTGAACCCATGGTCCGATGTAGAGCACAATCTACTCAATTGGTATGACTGTACAAGCAGACCGTGCTCTCCAAATCATCCGATCGATCAGACTAAGGAAGACGGTATTATCGCTCCAATCTAGCTATCTGAGTACTGCTCTGAACGAATACCTGATTCCCATCAAACTCCACTAGCGATCTGCACATAAAACCAACTCAAATCAATACTCGTTCCCAAATCCAAGAAATTGAAATGTAACCAGCTATTGCCTCATTCAATCCGACTCAGTGTAACGCACCGTGCGGTTGCGGGGCTTTACATAATATACCACTTAGAATCAGGTCATCCCCGAACCAAACCAGTTTCCATTCCATATCGCATACCGCATGTCTAATTTATAACTGTGCTCCAAGCAACTAATATTCTCTTAATACAGACTCAGCACTCGCTTGCGCTGAACGCTCGCATAAATTCCATATTCCCATATCCTCCATGCAGCTCAATACGAATTCCTTATATCGCTTAGTTTTAGATCATACACATATGTAAGGTGTCCCTGAAATACATGTATTTCAGTCGAGCTTAGCGATAGCAAATTTGAACAAGTTACAAGGGTATCTTTATGTCCGACGTATTTATTCGCTTTACTCCCAATTGAACCAATCCTAACTTTCATTCCAACATATTCGCACAAGCACTATCCTCAAGCATGATAATTTTTTACTGACGATCTTTCCACCTGACTCAATTCAGTTCGTGTTCCAACTCAATCCATCAAACTATCTCTAAATTTGCGCTAGCACCATCTCCAAATATTATCTCTTGCACCGAACGATCATCACAATTGATACTACCCCAGCTAGGCAACTTACCCAAATATCAAACTTTGCTTTTAGATCAGCTCAGCCCAACACCTTTTCCTTAATCTCAATTCCTCACTGGGTGAACATCTATATTGGGGTTCATGTGATCCACGAAGATCTCGCTGCCACGCCAAAGGGATAGTGTTGCCACGATTTTAACATGGACACACTCGCCACAATTCCTAGGTTTCGCATGGAATAGTTCTTCGCGCTGCTTCCACTGCCTCGAAGCACAGAATATCACCTTCGCCTTCTGTACGAGCACGCATCCCAGACTAAGCATCTTATAGATCTGAGGCACATCTGTCCCTTTCAGTATTGCAATAATTTGATCTGAATAAACTGCTTCTTTAACTTCACAAGCTAGTTTTACAGTCGTCAATTCATATGAATGCTATTCCCTTCCGGGGCACGACAAGCCAAAGGCGATGCTATCTTCAAAAATCTGTGACTCCAAATCTCATCAGTTGACTTAGGCCATTTCCACCATCGCTTCGATCTTCTGGCTGCATCTTCAGCCGAAGGCTATCCCAAGGATCTCTCAAATTTAACACTCAGTCATTAAGGCCAATCTCCAACACACTATTCACATCTTCCCTCGACGTATTCCCAAATGCGCCACCGCAAGGGTTGTTCTATGGGTCTACAATATTTATCTCTAATTTTGCGGTCAAGTCGCTAGGGTCAGCTATCCCGAAGCTACGCTCGATAATTATAAGTCATCACGATGGACAGTTACTACGAACCATGCAATATCTCAGTTGCAAATCTGAGCCATAATTTAACCATTCCATCCAAACGAACTTCCGAATCTGAAACTTCATGCACTACCTCTGACGATCTGTCAACCAAATATCGCTTAACCACATAGAGTCGTACTATCTATCCAAGCCAGAATTCGAGAACTGCGCTCGTTGAAACCGTCTTCTATTAATCTGTCGTTCTGCCCTGAATCCATCAAATTTTTTGAATTGCCATGTTTAACTTTTTATACTACTACTTGCAATAATTCCCGAAATCAAAGACTTGCTCCAAGTTCTTATCCTTATGCCATGCTTCACAGTTCACGTCTAACTTGTTCGAGCAGCACAGTGATTTGCTCCAACGTTGCTCTCTAGTTTAGCTATCTTCAAAAGTCCGTCCGCCATAATCCTTGCCCTTGTTCCATTCCTTAGCCTGTCTTGATTTCTCTATCTTCCGATTAGTCCATACACTCTCAATGACTCGTGCATCAGTTCCAACATAAATCTTAAATCCAAATTGCCTTTACTTGTTGCCTCAATCAGCCTCAGTACTGCAAGTGTTAACTTACAATCTGACTTAACATCAATTAGACTTGCCTCATGCCCGTTTATGACTTTCGAAGAATCCGTCCACCATCGTTGCACAATTTTGCCAAATTTTTACTTTCGCTAAACCTGAGTCCAATTTCCCGAGCACTAATATCCAAAATCCTTTAAGTTTGTGTGAATCCATCGCATTGTCCCTCCAAACTAGATTGTATTTCATTACTCAACCAACAGCTCCAACGTGTTTCCAAAATTTTGTAGTCCGTGCTCGCTATCCTTTGATTCACCTATCGCTTCGCTCAAGCTTATCCCAACTGTTCGTTCCTCATGCTCAACTCTCTCTTTGTATTCATGAATGCTCCACCGAACTTCCAAATCGTGCAAGCGAACTATGATATTCAGCTTTCCATCTGCTCGATCTTAACTTGTTTCGAATACTTGGTCTGCCTCAATCTCTCAAATTTCCAAACACTCTTTCCATTGCTTGTTCCCATCTCGTCCATCTCTCATGTCCAACGATACTTCCATTTGCACAAGTCCGTTCTCGATTGCTCAACTCACATTCACTTGCTCTATTTTTTATTTCCTAACTCAGCCGATGTGCATGAACCATATTATATTCCTGTTACCCGAGTCCTTTGAGGCAATTCCATTGATGTCTATCCAAAATATTCTAATGCCTTACTACTATGTGGTATACCATATACCACTTCGAATCAAGTTACTACTCGTATCACAATTCCTTTGCACTGATCCAAGATCCGTTCGAACCATCCCTTATGCGTGATCCTGTCATCCCCAACTCAAGTCTGACACGAAACTCAGCCAACGCAGGAACCATTCTTTACTCTTTTGTCAATCTTGCTATGCAACTTGTGCCATGTTTTAATCTTAATACTTTCAGCTATTTCTCAAACCGTCTGATACTTTCGCTACACGAGCAACCCGTGCAACGATATATTCTAAGTAATCCAACCCAATACCCAATTATTCCTTATATTTTCTGTACGAGCAAATTGTGCAACACTCTTGATATTCCCAAGCCAAACTCAAACCTGCTTAACCAATGCACCACACGAGCAACTCGTGCAACACTCTCTGTGATATACCCAGCCAAAAATAAAACTCCATCCAATATATTCGCTACACGAGCAACTCGTGCAACGATCCATTCTCAATCGATGCTTCTACTCACAACATGCCACATAACCAATCTTATCTGCCAAGCAACTGATCCACTAATGCAACCAGAAACTTCCCGAACGACAAGCCAAGACAACACAACGATACCTCTCTCAAATTGCTGCACTAATGCAACAACGCCCTACGATGCTAAGCAATCTAACAAAAACCAACAAAATCAATGCAACGAAGCACAATATGCAGCCATAACCAGCAATATATAGACTTATTGCATGAAACATCCAATGCGGCACTGAGTAGAGCCAAGAGCTAAACGACACGAGGAAGCTATTTAGAGTTTGTGATGAAGCGAAGGACCAAGTCCGAGAAAATGAACCGGGCACTCTGATACCAATATGTCATGTCCCAATCTCCCGCAAGCTCAATCGTCCCTGCTGAACGTGAATCACCATGTTCCAGCGCTCCCGCAGGACAACCGATCCTGATCGGGACGTGATGCCATACGAGCCTGGAGTTGCGCTCGTACAAGACGATGTTGTCAAACACCAAAGTTATCATCAAAATGACCAAGTTGCAGCAAAAGTCAAGTATTGTGTACCAAGCACATATCAGATTATACGCAGCGAAGCTCTCGATAGGGTCCAAATAAAATGCCACAAGGGCGATGCCAAGAAGGCGATGTAATACTCTTGCTCTTTCTCTAGCCCGCAAAGGTACTTATCGTTCATACATCATATCCCGTATATCCGAGCAGCGCCACTACACCTGCGTGCCTGAAATAAATGCCCACAAACGTGGGTTAGTACACAACCGTACTGGTGAGTGGGGTAACCCACTCGTCTAAGCCGACACTAAGTAAACTAGTGAATGCAAACAGTTATATGGTGATCTTTCTAGTTGAAACCTAGATTCATTTTATGGCATAGGGATGACATGTTAAGGAAAGCTATAAATTAAGTTAAGCATGCAAGCATTCAACTCAAGCAAATATATAAGATATCCAACTCAAAAGGAAACTAGCACTTAAACAGTCCTACTCAAACCCAAGCAACGAGTTAACCTATCGAACCATCATCCAAACCTCAATATCCTTCCTCAAACCAAACCTTATAATCCAATCTCGATATGCACACTCTTGCCGTAATGTGGCCGCCGCCTACACGAAAAGCACAAACCAACCCAAAGTAAAGCAAACCAACTCTTATCTATATGAAGTCACTGGCTAAGCCATAAAGGACTTTAATCGGACTGATCAAGTGCAGTTCTACCCGATCCAGACCAGACCGAGTAGCTAGCCCGCCTGGTCGTATCGAACTACCGGCACTACGCCCAAGACACGTTACCATTGTCTCTTCCATGGCTGAATGGTCCCGGTGCTCCGGAGCCTATCCCATTCGAGGAGACGAGATCCTGTGCAACACAGGTTATCCGAAACATGCAGACACCAAGTAGGTATGACGAGAGGATCGAGCATTCTCGCCCCACCAAACGATCCTAAAATCATCCAACCAATTATCCATAACCATTCTTCCAACATATAGCCCAAGGCACAAATCTAAAGTTATCCCATAGGCACAATGCCGCTTCTCGACACAATGTTCCAATTGGCGCAACACCCTTGCTCAAAACCTTGCAACACCCTCGCTCAAAACAATCCCATAGCACATTGCCCCAACAGTGTCACAATGCCCTCGCCGATGCAGTTGTCCGATTTTGAACCACAACTGCACGCTTTGCTTGACAAAGCGTCCAAGTGATACTCGTGCACGAATGCACGCTCTCTAGCCCAAAATCTCGATGTTCTAACCAAGATATATCATTCCAACTGTGTCTCCAACTGTCCCAAATATATAATCCAACTCTAGCTCCAACTATCTAACGCAAAAACTAACTCAAGCCATAAATCTATCAAAGCAAACAACGTACACTCTATGTACGCCACAGTGTAGTGATTTACAAGTTTCAGTCCAAGTGTTCAAGCCTTTACGTGTGTTCCATATTATTAGGCATGAAGGAGTAGAGGAGAAGGGACAGAGCCCGCTCACAAAGTTTGATTTCGTTAAGCATCCTGCCCTGCCGATACGGCTAATCCCTTGAACCCGTGGTCCAATGCAGAGCATATTCTACTCAGTTGGTATGACTATGCGAGCAGACCATGCTCTTCAAATCATCCAACCGATCGAACTAAAGAAGACGGCATTATCGCTCCAATTCAGCTATCTCAGTACTGCTATGAACGAACACCTGATTCCCATTAAACTTCGCTAGCGATCTGCACATGAAACCAACTCAAATCAATACTCGTTCCCAAATCCAACAAATTGAAATGTAACCAACTATTGCCTCATTCAATCCAACTCAGCGTAATGCACCGTGCGGTTGTAGGGCGTTATAGTCCATGCGGTGATGACTGCACAAAAATAGAATCATCCTGAGAATACTGCGAAAAACCTGTCTCACAAATAGCACTCCGGAAATATTCAAACCAAGATCAGGGAGCTTGCTCGAGACCATAGATAGCACGACGAAGGTGAAAAACATACCCTGGAGGAGTAGAAAGACCTGGAGGGGGATCCATATGGACAACCTCGGATAAAGAACCGTGAAAAAACACGTTCTTTATATCTATCTGATAGAATGGCCACTGACGAGCGACAGCAACAACTAGTAATGTACGAACTGTGATCATTTGAGCTACATATGCATAAGTCTCATCATGTCAATCCTATGCTCTTGTGTAAAACCTCGGGCAACAAGTCGAGCCTTGTGTCGCTCAATGGATCCATCAGGTCGATACTTGACCTTGAAGACCCACTTGCAAATAACAGGCTAGACCTCATCTGGAAGTGGAACAATATCCTAAGTACCTGTCTGTTGAAATACTCAAAACGCCTCTACCATAGTTTCTTACCACTCAGGGTACTGAACAGCCTCTTAATAAGAACTGGGCTCTCGTGTAGTATGGATAGCAGTAATAAATAAATGAAACTGTAGAGAATATGAGACAATATTGGTAAAACCAAACTTATCCAGTGGACCGGAATAATCGAAAGTAAAACGTGAAAGAGGTAGATGAGTACGTTGGGACTGACGAAGAGGTTGTGGTGGAGGCATGGATGGTGAAGAAGATGGCGTTACGGGGGCTGCTAGAATTTGTGGAGGATCCTCGTGAGTTAGCGATGGAGGCATCGTAGGAGGAGTAGTTCTGGGAGAGGGGAACAAAGGAGTAGGATTAATGGAAGCACTAGATGACGGAGCTGGTGGGAACATAAAGTGAACATCCGGAGGTGGGACGGTAAAATATGGAGAGTCCTCTAGAAAGGTGACATTACGAGATATACGAAGACGACGAGCCAAGGGATCCTAATAATTGTATCCCTTGTGTTCAGAACTAAAATCAAGTAAGAATCACTTGGCTGATCGGGCTGTCAGCTTTGTGCGCTCAGTCTCAAGAAGAAGGACAAAACAAGTACATTCAAAAGTCCGAAGGAAACTGTAATCAGGAAGACACGAATAAAGACTCTTATGAGGTGTCCTACCAGATAAAACAGAGGAAGGAGTTGTAGCACCCCGCTCCGCGTAGTCGCTATGTACAAGTGATATCGCCTTGCTTGCTCGAACGAAAGTCTTCTCGGAGAGTTCCCGACCGATTGATCAATGTGAGTGGGCAGAACTGCATTCTCTGATTCTTGCACGACTTAATAATGAATCTGAGTTTTTGAATGCTTGTTTGCTTAAGAAGATTGTTTCATAAGAAGAATGATAGAACCGACTCAGCAATACTAATAAGAGAACTCATATAGCTTGTCATTGAAATGAATTTGCTGCCTAACTAGAGAATATGTATTGCTTGTCAGAAATGAAATAGAACCATTGCTATGCTAATGAGATATAAGAAATATTGCATGCTTAGAAACACCGACACAGCCATCGAACGAACCCTTGCCATGCTAAGAAGATAAGTAAATGAACTGCTGGAATAAGTCCCTTTGTACTATGCTAAGAAAGAGATAGTTATTTGCATGTTAGATATGAATCAATCGTGCTTGCCTTATGTGTTCTGCTTGTCTGTTTTGCTATATCGAACTGCTAAAGTCTTTGATTTATATATGTATAGACTAATAGTGCGCCCTGATGTTCCGTTCCTTCGGGTTCCAGGGGGGGTGTGCTATTAGATATGTGAAAAGATGTGTTTGCTTGAATAAATGAAAGAGAAGAGTCTAATAGTCCGCCCTGATATTCTGTTCCTTTGGGTTCCAGGGGGTGTGGCTATTAGATTGTTATATGCTTGTGAATGTGAATGTGATTGTATATTGTTTGAATGTTGCTTATCATGCATTGGTCTCGAAAAACTTGTGCACATGATAATAGTCTCTCGATCGGTTTCTAGGGTACTGGGAATCGGTCGGTCCTGAAGGGATTGTGAGAGCACCCTGATGTTTCGGTCCTACGTGATCTTGGGGGGTGTTGTTGTCCAATAATGGGAAAACTCATGGACCGTCATATAGATAGGGCGCATATTAGGTTTACCTTCTTGCATACCTATCATTTTGACACCAAAGTTTGATACATAAGTTTATGCACATATGCAAATTGTGGCTAACTTGTGTGTCTGCTCCAAGGATAACCGTTCGACAATGGGGAAAGAAATACAAGTGTTTACATATAAGCTTGTTTGTATATTTTGTCTGCATCGTAGAGATTATCTGTTGGTGCTTCATGCATTTCATCGGTCAGACAATGACTATTAGTACAGAGATGAACCTCGGTCACAACTGCTAATAGGATCAGAATGTGAGTCATTGGTTATCTGGATTACCTCTACTGATCCTGAGTTTCTCGAGGACCGAAATCATATAGATGTGTTGTCTTAAATTCTTGAATGAATGATAGTCCACTTGATATGTTTGCCTTGATTTGAGGTGATCAGTTTGCTAGATAAGCTTTGCCCCAAAGAGTTAGATTTGATGCATAATACATGCTGCGTACTGCACGATAGAGCACTGTCCCGATTCGTATGCTTATTGTTAAGTATGCTAAACTGTTTCAAAGTTATGATTTTAAAAGATATAATCTGACTATAGTCTTGAGTTGCATGAAATGAACTTAAGTAAAACTAGCAAGATCACTAGTAATGCATTATTTTGCCACATGATTACTTAGTGTGGGTTTCGGGGGGTGTAGCTTCTGTTTAGTTGTTTATACTCACCAGTACTTATAAAAGTGCTGACCCACAAACAGTTTGCTTGTTCTCAGGTGCTTGTTCTTCCGAGGAAGCGATTATCGTGCCTCATCCCAAGGAACCGGAAATCTGGAGTCGATGCCTTGAGCCGTATCGAGTTTGAGCTGCATTTGTATAGAGGGACATGATGTATGGAACGGTGTCATTATAATCGAGAGAAAGAGTGCTTTAGCGAACTGTAACCTCGGCCATGTGCCGCTTGTAACACTTTCGATTATCAATAAAAGAGCCTATTTTTATATGCCATTGTGTTCTTTACTTTTCTGCAATATGTATGTCGCTGCTTCAGTATTGAATAGATTACTTGTCCTTGTATCAAGCTTTAGCCTTGTGCAAGCGCACTTTAGGCTTGCACGGCATCACACCCGTGCAAGGACGATCGGTTCCGTAGGGACCAAAGCGAGGACGAACGGCCTTGCGGGACCGGGGCATGACATAGTGGTATCAGAGCAACTCGATTCTTTGCCCATTCCGTTGCCTCCGACTCTAAGTTGTGATTGTGTTGCAATGAACGTTCCATATAATAAGTCCATAGATATTCTCAAAGATGCGCGCAAAAGTTTTCTGGATTTATTTTTATTGCTTGAGATGTGATTTCTGGATTGCTGAGTTTTGATTAAGGATGGTGAGGGATGAGGACTATCGCTGCTCTGTGCTTTCGTGAGTTTCTCTTTGAGTTTCGAAGATGAAACTCTTTGTTGGTGGGTAATTATTTAGCGCCCCGCTCCGCATAGGCGCTATGTACAAGTGATATTGCCTTGCTTGCTCGAACGAAAGTCTTCTCGAGCGTTCCCGACCGATTGATCAATGTGAGTGGGCAAAACTGCATTCTCTGATTCTTGCACGACTTAATAATGAATCTGAGTTTTTGAATGCTTGTTTGCTTAAGAAGATTATTTCATAAGAAGACTGATAGAACCGACTCAGCATGCTAATAAGAGAACTCACATAGCTTGTCATTGAAACAAATCTGCTGCCTAACTAGAGAATATGTATTGCTTGTCAAAAATGAAATAGAACCATTGCTATGCTAATGAGATATAAGAAATATTGCATGCTTAGAAATACCGACACAGCCATCGAACGAACCCTTATCATGCTAAGAAGATAAGTAAATGAACTGCTGGAATAAGTCCCTTTGTACTATGCTAAGAAAGAGATAGTTATCTGCATGTTAGATATGAATCAATCGTGCTTGCCTTATGTGTTCTGCTTGTCTGTTTTGCTATATCGAACTACTAAAGTCTTTGATTCGTATATGCATAGACTAATAATGCGCCCTGATGTTCCGTTCCTTCGGGTTCCAGGGGGTGTGATATTAGATATGTGAAAAGATGTGTTTGCTTGAATAAATGAAAGAGAAAGTCTAATAGTCTGCCCTGATGTTCCGTTCCTTTGGGTTCCAGGGGGGTGTGGCTATTAGATTGTTATATGCTTATGAATGTGAATATGATTGTATATTGTTTGAATGTTGCTTGTCATGCATTGGTCTCGGAGAACTTGTGCACAAGGTAATAGTCTCTCGATCGGTTTCTGGTGTACTGGGAATCGGTCGGTCCGGAATGGATTGTGAGAGCACCCTGATGTTCCGGTCCTACGGGATCTTGGGGGGTTTTGTTGTCCAATAATGGAGAAACTCATGGACCGTCATATAGATAGGGCGCATGTTAGGTTTACCTTCTTGCATACCTATCATTTTGACACTAAAGTTTGATACATAAGTTTATGCACATATACAAATTGTGGCTAACTTGTGACGGAGCAGTAAACAAGAACGGAAGAGGAGCTGGAGCAAAGGGAAGGAGTAGAGGCAGGGCAGGGCCTGCCCTTTTCTAACCGTCTCGGCCCGGGAAAGCGCTGGTCACACAAAGAAGAAGAGCGCGAAGAGAAGAAAACAGAGTAGAAGCCTTAGCGCGTTAAGGCGAGCAAAGTGAGTACTCGGTATCTGCTGCAAGGATAACCGTTGGACAATAGGGTAAGAAATGCAAGTGTTTACATATAAGCCTGCTTGTTCATTTTGTCTTCATCGTAGAGATTATCTGTTAGTGCTTTATGCATTTCATCGGTCAGACAATGACTATTAGTGAAGAGCTGAACCTCGGTCACAACTGCTAATAGGATCAGAATGTGAGTCATTGGTTAGCTGGATTACCTCTACTGATCCTGAGTTTCTCGGGGACCGAAATCATATAGATGTGTTGTCTTAAATTTTTGAATTAATGATAGTCCACTTGATATGTTTGCCTTGATTTAAGGTGATCAGTTTGCTAGATAAGCTTTGGCCCAAAGAGTTAGATTTGATGCACAATACATGCTGCGCACTGCATGATAGAGCACTATCCCGATTTGTATGCTTATTTCTGTGTATGCTAAACTGTTTTAAAGTTATGTTTTCAAAAGATGTAATCTGACTATAGTCCTGAGTTGCATGAAATGAACTTAAGTAAAACTAGCAAGATCACTAGTAATGCAATATTTTACCACATGATTACTTAGTGTGGGTTTCGGGGGGTGTAGCTTCTGTTTAGTTGTTTATACTCACCAGTACTTATAAAAGTGTTGACCCACCAACAATTTGCTTGTTCTCAGGTGCTTGTTCGTCCGAGGAAGCGATAGTCGTGCCTCATCCCAAGAAACCGAAAATCTGTAGTCGATGCCTTGAGCCATATCGAGTTTGAGCTGCTTTTGTATAGAGGGATATGATGTATGGAACGGTGTCATTGTAATCGAGAGAAAGAGTGCTTGAGCGAACTGTAACCTCGGCCATGTGCCGCTTGTAACACTTTCGATTATCAATAAAAGAGCCTATTTTCATATGCCATTGTGTTCTTTACTTTTCTGCAATATGTGTGCCGCTGCTTCAGTATTGAATATCTTACTTGTCCTTGTATCAAGCTTTGGCCTTGTGCAATCGCACTTTAGGCTTGCACGACATCACGCCCGTGCGAGGACGATCGGTTCCGTAGGGACCAAAGCGAGGACGAACGGCCCTGCGGGACTGGGGCGTGACAGGAGTGATATTGATAAGATTAATAGAAGTAACAATGGCTTATGCCCCAAACTTTTGAGGAACAAAAAAAGGATAATAATAGAGCATGAGTAGTTTCAAAAATATGACGATGTCTGCGCTCGGCTTTCCTATTATATTCATGAGTATAAGGGCAGGATTATTGAAAAAGGGTGCCGTGAGATTACAAGATAGATCGCATCATAGTGGAGAGATACTCACGAGCTCAATCAGAACAAATTTTTTAATCCTTGTATGAATTGAGTATGAATCATAGTAGTAAACGTCCTATAAATTGTTGGAAGATCAGAACGGTGATGCCTAAGATCGACCCAAGTATAACAAGTGTAATCGTCAATAAAGCTCACGTTGTAGACAAAACCACTCATAGATGGGATAGGAGTAGGTCCCATATGTCAGAATAAACTAATTCAAAAATACTACTAGATTTAGATAAAATCTTAGAAAAGGGTAGGGCTATATGTTTTGTCAACTTACAACCCGTAGATGTGGATAGAGAAGAGAAAAAATTAAGGCAAGAGCTCTACTATTAAATAAAGTCTTTATACGAGGTTCTGAGATATGACCTAAGCGTCTGTGCCACAAGTCAGCAGCAGACGTGATGATGGCATCATGACTAGAACTCAAAGGTTGAGTTGATGGAAGATGAAGAAACTCTAAGTGGTACAAACGTCGCTTCCTATGAGCAAGGCCAATCGTCTGGCGCGTACGAGGATCCTTCACAGAACATATGAGGGAATCAAAATAAAAATAAATCCACTCTCACAAATTTTACTGACTGATATGAGTTGCAAAGTAAGATGGGGAACATGTAAGACAAAAGGAAGACTCAAAGTGTCAAAAATAATGGAGCCAGATTGAGTGATAACCAAGTGAGAACCATCGACTGTGTGTAAAGAGGGAAAGTGGGATGAAAAAAAATCATACTAGATAAAAGACTAATGTCAGATGTCATATGATGAGAAGCATCAGAGTCTAATATCCAAGAAATTGACATACCAGTGGAGGCAAATGCAGAGGAGCTAGCAAAGACAGGTTGACGCTGGAGACGGAGCTGGACCTGAAGCTCTAACTGAGTAAGACGATGCTGAATATCTGCTGATGTCTGAGCTTGAGCTGATATCTGAACCTGAGGTACCAGAGAGTGAGTCGAGAAAGAATCTCTTGTCTGTACCCGCTTGAAGAATTGAGTTCTTAAATGTGGATGAAGCAGAAAACAATTATCCACCGAGTGTCCTGACTTCTGGCAATGAGAATAAGTCAGACTAGACCGTAGACGAATATAACAAGTGGTAGCTTAATGACCATACTTCTTGCAATAGTTACATAGTAGACATTTTTTTTATTTTTTTTTATTTTTTTTGGCAAATTCTATCCAAATAGCTTCTGGATTCTTACCATTACAATGCCCACTTTCTATACAAAGCTACCTAGTAGCTGTCCTATGAGGACTAGGAGCAGCCTCAGATTATATTCAGTAATACTATGTAGAACAAAAGCTAGTAATTTCCCAGGAATTAGAAGTCCAATGTGCTTAGAACAAGCATGCTTAAATCCATGGCGAAGCAAGCACAACACAGGCACATGGAACTGAAGATAGTCCCAACGATCCAGATGTTCTCACTGTGAATCTTTGAAATGCACAGATGTTCAATAGATTATAGACTGCAGTAACAACAAAGAATATAAATGTTCACCGCATATAAGTGTTGGGATCAGAAGCGCCAATATCACGCTATGATATTACTTGTTAGACGCATGGAAGCGTTTGTCAACCCACATGAGATAACCAATTCCGTATAACAAACACCAAACACAAATAAAGACAAGTATATGGCGGTGACTACGTCACCTGGAAAATTCTCAATCTATATAACTCAGATGAAATTACAAAATTGACAAAGAACCAATGTTGAACCCTTTGTCCTAATAGATTCAACTCTATCACCACACTAAAAAAAACGACAGAGATTACAGTGAAATCATTCTCCAACCTGTAACAACTTTTCTAACCGAAGTTGACGGCTCCTCGATTAGATATCTTTTTTATTCTGTCTTGGATGACGAAAAATCCTAAGAGGAAAGCACAAACTTTCTCTTAGATTTTCTGTGGACGAGTATCCCGAATATCAACTTTGTGCATTTTCTTTGTGCCTCGACCCTTATCCATATAAATAGGATGAAAAATCCTACTTTAGGGCATACTATGATTTCCAAAATAGAAAATCATAAATAAGAATTCTATTACACATAAAATAGTTCAACACCAATTATGGACGTCCAAATATGGTTAAATTAAATATTTTCTATAAATTTGAAATTTAATCAAATTAATGTAGATTTTTAAATTATATCAAATCAAATCTTTGACCATATTTGGGCCCAAAATTTGATGTTACCAAATACAAACTGGACTCCAACAATCTCTCCCTCCAGTCTGTTGAGAGGGTGTAGACCCCATGGCTCCTCAATTGGACTCTATGCTTGTCGTCTCGCGACATAGTTTCTACTACCCCTTGCAATCGATCTTCTATTCACCGAGCTGCTTTGTATCTTCCTTTGTCTCCAACACCTGGACCGTCACGTCGACGATAGCTGCCAAGTGTAGCACCTTCTGCACCAATAGGATCCTGCCAACAACAATGACCTGGCTAAGACTGAAGTCCCTGGCGATCAGTCTCACCGAGAGACTTGGTTGCCCGTCCCCGACTTCCGTCTTCCACCGGAACGTACTACTGTTCTGACAAGCTTCTTCACCCTTGGGTGGCCCAACCAAGTGGACTATGCGGTTCTCCCTTAGATTCGAACTCCTGAACCTGTCCACCTTTGTGTCCGACTCTGAAGCTCTTCTATACACATGCATCCTCGAGCAAAATATTATACACTTTTCACACCGTCGATGACCCATAGATCCACCGAGACCATGTGAATGGTGATGTACCTACCTCTAATTAATTGAGTTTGCTACAAATATTAATTTTCTCCCTGCTTCGAACTGCTGAAACCAATGTCGCCCCGTGAAGCTTTGGCAAACCACCCGTCACCAAAATCAGATCTGTGGAGCAACCCCCACCTAGACCAGCTATCATGGGACTGACAAACTGACTCTCAATCTTTGGCTCATCATCATTCGTTGCTTTGTCTTGATGAACCAAATCCTCCGTAATCCTCAAAGTATTTAAAGACCTCCGAAAGCAAGTTTCCAATGATCCACTACCTGTCGAACACCCCTCGAGCCTCCATCCGATGTTTGTGGCCTGCCTGTACAACTCAACTGCTTGAGCTTGTACATGCCACAACATAAATATCTTCGAGCCAGCTATTGGGAACCCTTGGTAAGCATCCATTTTTTGTCCCCAAACAAACAACGACATCCATCATTCGGCAGTCTCCCTACCAAAATTAAATTATAGCACAAGCTTGGTACATGTCGCACACCCTTGAGAACGAGCTCCTCACCAAGCTCCATTGTCAAGTGCACATCAACGATACCTACAACTACAGCCGTTCCCTTGTTGTCTATCTTCACACGTCCAAATATGCCATTGCGGTATGACGTGAAGATCCTCCTATATGGAGTGGCGTGATACGACATTCCCGTGTCCATGACTCAATCGCCATCATGACACATGCCATAAGGTTTCTAAACTTCGGTTGTTATGATAATGATATCTTTTAAGGCCGTAATATCCTCTTGATTGTCCTTGCCTTTGGCCTTCTCAGTTTTGAACTTCATGTAGTTCCTGATCCCTTTTGCCACAGTGATAACAGCCTTCCTTGAGATCCACAATCCAAGATCCCAAGAACTGCCCCATGTCCTTGCATGTGACTTAGGTCTTCCCTTCCCATAGGAAGCCACCAGAGAGGACTCATGTGGTGATTCCATATGCTTACGCTTGACCTCTTCATTGAATAAGCTACTTTTGACAGCCTCCATCATAATAAATCGGTCAAACGCAAAGTTGCTCACCGATTCCACCAACGTCTTCCAACTTTCGTTAAAGAACTCAAAAGAAGAAGGGCCTGAAGGTCATCATCAATCACCATCTTCATCGCACACAACTAATTGATGACACCCTGAACCTGTTTTAGATGTTGTGCCACCGGGGCACCCTCCGTGTACTTTGAGTTGACGAATTGGCAAATCCGAAATGCCTTTTTTCCAATCGTCTTCTTTTTGTACAACGAATGGAGCTTCTCCCTTAATATTTTTTATGAACTCTTCATTGACACGTGGTAAAACACCGAGTCATCAAGGCATTGGCGAATGAATCCAATAGCTTTCCGATCCAGTCGTTTCTAGTCTTCAGCAGTTTTGTTCGATGGCTTTATATTGTCGTCCTCCAACGGACCATGCAAGTCCTTGCACTAGAGTAGATCCTCCATTTTTGGCTTTCAAATCGTCCAGTTTTTCTCTGTGAGGGTGATCATACTTGTGTTTATCCGCTTCGTAGACATGGTTGCACCTTCCCTCTCGAGAACCTGAGAGCTATGATATTACCACTTGTTGGGATTAGAAGCGCCAATATCACGCTATGTTACCACTTGTTGGACGCGCATAAGTGTTTGCCTACCCACCTGAGATAATCAACTCTGTCTAACGAACACGAAGCACATATAAAGACAACTATATGGCGGTGACTGTCACCTGGACAAATCCTAATATATATAACTTAGATGAAATTACTAGATTGGCAAAAAACCAATGTTAAACCCATTGCCCTAATGGATTCAACCCCCTCACCACGCTCAAGAAGAAATGACAAAGTTTACAATAAAATCACTCGCCAATCCGTAGCAATTTTTTTAACTGAAGTTGACGACTCATCGACTATATCTCTTCTTCCTTCTATCTTGGATGGTGAAGAACCCTAAGAGCAACACACAAACATCTTTTAGATTTCCTTTGGACGATCATCTCGAATCTCTTTGTGCTATTTCTTTGTACTTCCACCATCACCATTATAAATAGGATGAGAAATCATATTTTAGGTCATAATAGGATTTTCTATCCTAAAATAAGAATCCTATTACAACTAAAATAGTCCAACACCAATTATTGACGTCCAAATATGGTCAAATTAAATATTTCATATAAATTTAAAATTTAATAAAATTAGTGTAGATTTCTAAATTATATCAAATTAAATTTTTGACCATATTTGAACTCCAAAATTTGATGTTGTCAAATCCAGACTAGACTCCAACAAAAAGTATCATTTTCAATCGACCATATTGACTAACCAAGAAAATAGCTTTCCAATTTCTGGTGTTAAGGCTAAATAACTGTTTATGCAATATACTGCAGTAAGAACAAAGAAAATAGCTTTCCAATTTCTGGTGCTAAAGACCCAATAACTATTCGTCATGCAGGACCTGGGCCTGCCATCGTATCTCAGTTGCTTGCCTACAAAATATCAAGTTCTCAATCGAAGTAAAATGAATGCTAATTCTTCAAAGCATTTTTTAGTATGTGGATTGTTATTACAAAATAAAGATTTGACCCATTATTGTTCTTTGATAATATGAACACACGCTTATCAAAAACTCACCTAAAGGCTAATCTATCAGAGGTAATCCAAGTTATACATACTGCAACTGGTGGAACAAATGTTCCGTTCCCCATGTTATTTTTTTTTATCAATTGTGAGGAAGTAATCCAACTCTCAGAGTAATCCAAATCAATACTAAATGCTCGTATATGTACTGGGAAGTAGATGTTATTCAAGTTGCAAGTTGCAAGTTGAAAGAATTTGCAAATAGATATTACTGCAAAGTGTAAGACTTTATGTACTGGGAAGTTGAAATTTTAATACTAACAGTTTTTTTATTTTTATCTTTTAGCTGTTAGCAACGGTTTTTGTTAAAGTATTAGTCTATAGGAATTTAATCACACATCGGATAGAATAATAGAGAGATGTTGCTTTCTCTCTTATATATAAGTAATCTCTCTTAATGAATGAATCATCCAATTTATTCCTTTCTACATGGTATCAGAGCCAAAACTTTGAATTCTTTCTCCGCATAAAAAAAAAAAAAAATACCCTTCCAACCCAGCCCCCCCCCCCTCCCCTCCCAAAGCCTCGCCTCCCTCTGTTCGAGTGGAAGGCCCCTCCCTCTGTCCAAGTGGAAGCTCCCCCACGTCCGAGTTAAAGCCCCTCCACCCCCTCCCCCATCTCCCTCTGTCCGAGTGGAAGGCCCCCCTCCCCCCGTTGGGATTTTCAGGGCGTAGACAATGGTTTGTTTACATGAACCTCTGACCCTCAAAGAGGGTATCAGAAATTAACAGAGAGAAGACCTGAGTTTACGTGATCTCTGTTCCTGACCCGGTATCCACATCAGGATCTAACAGTAAGTAACCTGAGTTGCTTCTCTGTCCTGACTTGTATGATCCACATCCACTCTCTACTTTTCTTGCGTAAGCCTATTCTAGCTACGTTGATCGCGCATTAGTAGAGTTGATATGATTATCGGGTCGGGACGACCAAACGACAGTCAAATCCAGAATATTGAAGGATGACAAACACTAAGGTGAATAGCAGTGCTACTAATACCAGTACCGAAAATACAACGGCGGGAACATTGGGCACTGGCATGACGGTTTTATCTGTTCCATTTGTCGATAGACGATTGGATGAACCATATGGTTACTCGACATGGCGCAAGAAGGTCGAGAAGACACTTCAGAAAATGCGGTTGTCAAAACATCTAACTGACAACCGCCCAACAGTGAGTGATCCCACATATGAGCAGTGGGAGACTGATGACAGCCGACTGTTCACACAGTTGATGATTCGATGGAACCATCTATGGAGGATATGGTTCAGAATACGGACTCGATGAAGGAGTTGTGGGAGGTCCTTGCAACAACGTTTGATGGCAAACGCGATTTGTCTCGCATCTAGGACTCGGTCTTTGGTGTCTACCGAGCTGATCAAGGAGAAAAGTCACATAAGGACCATTTTTGTGACTTTAAAGCATTAACTGATAAGGTGGATCATGTGCTACCATTGACGACAGATATCAATGAGGCAAGAACTCACGCCAACAACTCTATGTCATGGCGTATCTTGCTTCCCTTCGTCCTGATAAAGACTCTGCACGGTCTCAGATCATTTCTGGGGCTGGGGTTTCGTCTTTGATGGAAGCACATTTACGTATCCTATAGACAGCGAAAGTCATTGAGACTTCTTCGGGTGATGCCCTTGCTAATTGGTCTATCCTGGGTGCTGATCGTGGTGGATTCTGTAGAGGTCGTGGTGGTCGACGTGGTGGCTGAAGTGATGACCGTGATTGTGGACTAGGCAATGTCGATCGTGATTGTGGAAGACCGTGCACATGCTTCAATTATGGTCAACAAGACCATTTTTAGTCGTAATGTCCTAGAGCTCCTACAGCCAATATTGCATCAGATAATTCTTACAGTGATAGGGTATCCGTACAGATGACGGCAGAGGCATATGCTTAATTTGCTGAATTTCAAGCTCAACGTCGTGGTGAAGCCTCCACATCTAGATCCATAGCTGGGTACTCAACATCGTCTATGATCAAGTCAAAGAAGTAGGCGATCGATTCGGGTGCATCTGATCACAAGACAGGTAATGCAAGTATGTTTTGTGATTATATATCTGTCTGTCGTGTATCAGATATTAGTTTTGCCTAGTCCACAAGACAGGTAATGGTAGTTTCCTTATGGTTAGACAGGTAATGGTAGTTCCCTGATGGTTCATGGAAAAGGAAGCACCTGTCTTTCTCCTAGTCTTCCACTCAGATCAGTGTATACATACCTGAAAATCTATTCAGTCTCTTATCCATTAGTAGAATTACACGTGACTTACAATATGTAATATTTTTTTCTGATGATTGTATTTTTCAGGACCTAAAGACTGGGAGGACTATTAGTAGGGGACATGTGGCTGGAGGCTTATACTTGTTTGACATGAATTATTTCGTTGCCTGTGCCGGCGTGAAATTTGATCTGTTTGAGTGGCATTGTCGGTTAGGTCACCCATCTATCCAAGCACTCCAGAAGATGTATCCATATTTGAATTTTACTGTTCCGTTTTATTATGAGTCATTGTCATGACCCACACCCGGTGTACGAGTACGAGTACGTGGGTACGTCCAGCCTACGCTACAACATCGACGGTAGAATGTTGTCTATGTCAACAATAATATCTAAACATCTCACACAATAAATAATGGTACATGTCAATAATATCTTAACTCCATTTGGAGGACCATATAATGGTTCAAATATAATCGATACTCAATCACAATATAAAGCTAAAGGAAGATAAAGGCACGATATATGATAGAAGAAAGAGTCATAATATTATAATACAATACATCCAAGACTAAAATTCTAGCTACAACACAATCTCAAATAATATATACATGCCAATATCTAAACTGAAATAAAAATAATATTCTAATGGAAATCTAAGTCGCCTCAGTAGCGGTACTAATTCTCAGTCCACTCATCATCTTGTGGTCCATAAAAGGTGGGACACATCTCCTCTAACCAATTATTTGAAAAATATATACAGTCAAGATTGGAGCGAAGTACAACCCTATAGCAGTTCCAATTAATTGATAATGACTATAAATAGAAATAGAGAATATAATATAAGACAAAAAATAATGAACAATATCATACTATGGTAGAAGAAATAGGTAAACAAGAGCAATATGGTATACACTAATCACAATAAAATAAAACAAAGGCAATGAAATAAAATTAAGAGTAGAACTGTAGCTAAACTAAGTGCTTGAAATACTAGTTAGATATGTAATCGGCTTGGGTTGAACATTGTCTACTTAAACGTTGGATAAACATTGTCTAACTTAAACATTGAACATTGAACATTGAACATTGAACATTGTCTAGGCTTTGATCACATATCTAGCTAGCATTTCCCTTTTTCCCGACTAGTACAATAGATCCAACCATGACACGTTATGATGCAAGATACTCAAGGCGTTGTTAAACATTAAACGTTGAACAATGAACTTTGAACATTGTCTAAAATTAAATATTATCTAATAACCATATGAGAACACGAAGAACAATAAACAAGAATAACATCCCATGATTGAAGATCCATGTGTATACTATTATGTGTACATTTCTAAATACTTGCATTATAGTAATTATCAAATAATGGAAACTATCAGAGAATGTACTCGCCTGCGGTCCAGAGCAATAAATGTCAAATTGTGTCTAAACTGGAGTCCAAGTATCCTAGATATAGGAATATAAGTGTTAAAGATTGATTTGAAATGAAAACATGCATAACTAGTTCATGGTGATGATTCTTGGTCAATTCTAGGTTCATACTAAGACATACTAGCTATTACTAGTCAAACTAGGTCATTCCCTTGCTACACTAGATTTTCAAAGTCACACTAGGTCAATCAAGTCAATATTAATATTATACTAACTAGTTTAGTGGTCATACTAAGTATACTAGTTAATAACTTAATTAACTACTAGCATAAACTTGGATACAACTTATAACTCAAAACCTTAGCATATAACTATAATTTAGCTAAAGGCAATAACTTAGCTGGTACTTAATTGGATGGTTCATACCTAGTACTTGACACCTACTCGTATAACATTACCTTGACTATACTTTAGCTATTACTCTGAAACAACTAACTACCTAGATATCATAACACTTTCATATCTAGGTAGTAATATCTTAGTGTCTAATAATACTCTAGTCACTGACACTATAATGAACCCATACTTAGCATCTAGTTACTTAGATACTATAAAATAATCTAGTATCAGACTAACTCGATAGGCCTAGTACCCCTTGATTCCCTTTGATACTCTGCTACCTAACCCAATTCACACTGATACTCTATCTTGGTATTTACTGATATCTTAATCACCCCTTTAGAACATACACAGTCAACACATACACTCACATACTAAATGACACTAAATATTTTCCTTACCTTACACTCACATACTGACACTTACCTAATGGTTCTGATCTGCAAATGAGGGTGCACTCTTCAAATACACTAATACTTACTGACATATAACAATATTCATGCACATTACCATTCTTTGAGCCTAGCCGTCAATACTGAATCCCTAGTTCCACCATAGTCACAGATTTGGTAGGATACACATACTCCTAAATTATGCACTGTTATACACACTTTCTCGTATAACTTGACACATAGTACACCATCTCTTAGGACACATAGATACTTGCTACACACATCTTAACTTACTAACCCCTGACCATACCTAAGATACCCTAGGATAGCCTTGCTATTATACTACCTGGACACATCCTCTGTACTAGACCTGGACTCCCATCACTGCCCTCTCTCCAACCGATACCTGAATAACTAAATCCCCAACTGATACCCTGGTTTGAATTCATCCTAAACTCAGGTCTGATTCCAAAACTGCCCCACTGATACAACTGTGCTTCTCCTCAAACTATGGAATATCTCAACACCACTCCTACACCAAGTGTCCCATATTAACACCCCTCAACACACCACACATCACAGTGCCTACCCGATCCCCAACTGAAAACACTGTCACCAACTAATGAATTTTCTAAAATAGTCCAACACTCCACCCTCTCATTCCTTCGAACTTTAAACTCATATCAATATCTAACTCCTCATACTGAATTAATTCTTTACTCAAAATTGTCAAGTCTGCAACCTGGGAACCCCCCTTGCAGATGTCTAACCCAGACACTCCCTCTGCAGCACAGTGGGATAACCCTATGCAGTGCACAGGGTGCACTACCTACACAATAGGGCAGCACAAGCTTGCACACCCTCCTGAGCATGTTCTCCCCTCTTGCACTGGCCTATAGTCCTTTATACAACTCTCCAACTTGTTGCCTACAACCCCTTCACCTGCACATCACAGCACCTAACACACAAGTACCTACACACTATTATTGTGATGCACAAGCACACACCCAAACACTCCAATACACTCTACTGTGAATATAGTGTACACATCAATAAAACACACACATAACCATAAATCACGTGTACATCAAATAAGTATAATTGTATACTACCATATTCATATATATATATATATATATATATATATATATATATATATATATATATATATATATATATAAACCATAAATCACGTGTACATCAAATAAGTATAATTGTATACTAGCATATTCACACACACACACACACACACACACACACACATACACAATCTAATATTTAAGAATATTTATATTGAGATACACTATACACACTCACTAATGGGGCATTAAAACAAACACCTAGTATTCACCCCTCAAAAGACTCATGCTACACTCTCAACTAAAGTACCAAAACCCCAATATACATTAATTATCATATATATACACCAAATACATCATTATATGACTAATGTAACTAGTTACAATAGGAATTGAAGTGTATTACACAAATTACCCAAATGAGCCCCGTATCACATCGTATCATAAAATTTCATGATACACTCTACTTTTATCCAATTGTGGACACATACTTAGTCCTAAAATTCTGATCTAAGTCTAATTAGATCTAATTGGTCTCATGACACACACTTGATGTGTCAATCTCGTGATTCCCCCTAATTGGATACTAATTACCATGTAACTTTTATAATACAAATTATATGGACCTAATTCTTGATCCTATGGGTATCCCTAAGCCAATGGATAATTCCTAATAGTTAAATACATGAATTAGAGTCTAATTAAGGATTGGATTCAGAATTTACCTATTGTGATATGGATTCCCAATAAAAAGCTCAAGTGGACACAATTTGGACACAAACTCCTTTTCCAAAGTCTTCATTTCCAAGTGCTCTTGCCAACCTCAAGTTCTAGTCTCCTTAGATGGTGAGGATAAGTGAATTTGAGAGGGATTTATGAAGAAATTAGTGGAGGGATGAACTATTTGGGGAAGAACACTAATTAGGAATTAAAATAAGATGAATGAATGGAGGAGAGAGAGAGAGAGTCTCCCCCCAATATTAGGGCCGACCACCTTAGGTTTCTCTTCGAAGAAATGTGATTGGACTAGAATACCCCTAGTGGGTTATCATGAAGAATATATTAGTTAGGAAGCTTCTCTTCCTAAAGAAGGTTAAGTCTAAACACTAATATAATGAGATTGGTTAACTAAATAGGGTCCAAAGTGACTAGTCTAATAAATGGGTTAACTTGTCATGTCAAGTTGGTTAGGTACACTAGGTTCATGTCTAATCAAATAGTCTAATCTACCAAGAAATCATAATACTGGTCACCAAATATATAACAAGAAAAATATTAAAATAATTTATAATCATAATATTTATAATAATATAAAATAACAAAAATATCTCTATTGTAAAAAAGTGGTAGTTACAGTCATATAGTTTGGCTAAACATCTCCGGGTACCCTATCCAGTGAGTCTAAATAAAGTTGCATCAGCTCCTTTTGAGCTTGTGCACTATGATGTTTGGGAGCTTTGCCTTATTGAACCTGTGATAGGCTTTAAATATTTTGTTTTCTTTTTTGATGACTACTCGCGTGTCACTTTTGTCTATTTGATGAAAAATTGTTCTAAATTATTTAATATTTTGTGCAATTTTTATGTGAAAATCTAAACCCAATTTGGGGTTCCTATTAAATATTTTCAGAGTGACAATGGTCGTTAGTATTTATCTCGTGAGTTCAATTCTCATCTGGCTAGACATGACATCATCCCCCAAACTTTCTGTTCTTACACACCACAACAGAATGGTGTGGCTGAATGCAAGAATTGTCACCTTTTGAAAATAATGCGTGTTTTTATGTTTCAAGCACGTACTTCAAAATTTTTTTTGTCTGATGTAGTACTTACAGCCTATTATCTGATCAATCGAATGCCATCTTCTATTTTCAATGGTAATACTCCATTTTTTTGGTTATATCCCAATCGTGAGCCATTTTCTCTACCTCTCAAAATTTTTGGTTGCTTATGTTATGTACGGAATACTCGATCGAATATTTCCAAATTGGATCCGAAGGCAATCTAGTATATTTTTCTTGGGTATCCGAAAGATAAAAAAGGGTATCATTATTTTTCCCCAACTTTGAAGTGGTATTTTATGTTTCAGGATGTTACCTTTGTTGAAACTGAGTTTCCTCCACTCCAGCCAACTACAAAGTCAGTTCTCAAGGTTTACCCAGAGAAGATTTTCTGTTGTTTTTAGTTCAAACACAGCAGCGCCCCGTAAGGGTGTCCTCCCATGTTGAGCAATTCTTCCAGTCGGGCGGTCCGTAACTATCATCCAAGTCAGAACAGGCATCGCCAGTCTCACTAACTCCAGGAATCACCGATGGTACCACCAGCCATCATGTCATCGTCCTCCTCTAGCTCCATTGATTCACTACCACCTGTTATACCAGCTCGCCCCCGTCGTGCATGTCATGATCATCCTGTGAGTTGTTGGCACTGCAATAAGGGATTTAGATCCCCGATTCCTCAGAGGTAGGACTCAAATAGCCCGATTGGTGTACAACGATGGAAGGGAAAATAAAAATGCTTTGGGATAACTATATATGGGACATGGTGGATTTTCCTACTGGTAAGACGACAATAGGTTGCAAGTGGGTGTTCACAATAAATGTGAAACTGGATGGCACTCATGATCATTTTAAAGCTCATCTTGTGACAAAAATGTATTCTCTAACTTACGATAAAGATTAATTTGAGACCTTTCCCCTGTTGCCCAGATGACCTCTGTGCTCGTGCTTCTAGCCTTAGCAGTCCGCTATGATTGGCCTTTGCTTCAGTTGGATTTGAAGAATACATTTTTATATGGGGATCATGAAGAGAAAGTTTATGTGATATAACCTCTTGGATTCATTGCAAGGGAGGGTAAAGTGTGTCATCTGCGAAAGTTCCTCTACGGTCTCAAACAATCTCCTCGTGTATGGATTGGTCAATTTACACATATTGTTATCCAGTTTGGCATGTGTCAATCGAAGAAGCATCATTCAGTATTTTATCGACAAACATCAGTTGGTAGGATACTACTTGGTGTCTACGTTGATAACATTGTGATTACGGGAGATGACATCCAGTGTATTGTAGGGCTGAAGAAGTTTCTGGGAGAATAATTCTAGACCAATGATATGGGATCTTTGAACTACTTCTTGGGAATTGAAGTCACATGGGGTAAGCGAGACATTGTAAGTCTCAGAGGAAGTATGTGCTGGACATCCTAAATGATGTAGGAATGATGCAAGCCAAGGGACCAACCTCGCCCATGGATCTATGGGTAAATTTACTCCCCGATGAGGGGGTCCTGATGACCAATCCGGATAAGTATCGTCGAGTGGTTGAAAAACTCAACTACTTGGCCGTCATGACTCGTCCAGACATTTTCTTTGCCATAAGTGTCATAAGTAGATTTATGGCTTCTCCAAGAATTCCACATTGGCAGGCAGTTCTCATAATCCTGAGCTATCTTGCACAAAATCTGGGAAAAGAAAATCGGATGTAGAATCAGGGACATACTCAGCTTGAATGTTTTACAGATGTCGACTGGGGTGCTAGTCTTACGGATAGAAGGTCTACATCTGGCTGGGTATTTATTGGCAAAAATATTGTGTCGTGGAAGAGTAAGAAGTAGACTGTAGTCTCACGATCGATTTCAGAAGCTGAATACTGAACTATTGCTCATGTCACAACAGAAGTATTATATCTGCAGCATCTTCTACAGGAGTTGGGAGAAGAAGCATGATCTAAATCAGCAGATATGTGGTATGATAATCAATCTGCTATCCATATTGCTTCAAATCCTGTATTCTATAAAAGGATGAAGCACATTGAGATTGATATCCACTTCGTCCGTGATGAGTATAAAAATGGTGTAATAAAGTTTCACTATATGAGGACCAATAATCTGATAGCCGATATCTTTACGAAATCTTTTTTAGGTTCTCGGGTTCAATTTCTTGGTAACAAGTCGGGCATGATTTACATATATTCTCAAGCTTGAGGGAGCGTGTTAAAGTATTAGTCTATTGGAATTTAGTCCCACATCGGATAGAATAATAGAGAGAGGTTGCCTACTCTCCTATATATATGTAATCTCTCTTAATGAATGAATCATCCAATTTCTTTCTTTCTACAATTATTACCCTTACCATAAATAAAATAAATAAATAAATATTATTTTAATAAAATTTACCTAATTATTGTCACGGTTATAAATGTTAACAACTGTAACGGTAATAACCGTTACGAATTGAATTTTTTTTTTTTTGTTACAAATCATGTATATGTCAATAGAAATCTGTCTCCATAGAATTATTCATAATTTAATCATAATAACAGCTATATATATGATTATGGACGTAGAACTCATGCGTATCATTATATTTAACAAAATCCTCAAAGATCCGAGTTCTTTATTTTTGTTAAGATTAATTATAGTTAGGATTAGATATTAATTAGATTTAGGATTAGATTCTTCTCCTATATGGATAAAAATTTCTTCTCCTACTCCTATATGGACATTGATCCTTTCTCCCGCTATATATATATATATATTCATAGTTGTAAGACTTTTTACAACCATCCATTAATAAAATTAATATTATTGATTTATTTTTTATTGTATCAGAGCGTACAGTTTTTCAATACTAGGTCTTTTCTTCACAGATGTAGCCGTCTCCATCTGTCATCATCAGTCCCAAGTGCAGATCACCATCCTCGTTCTCTTCAGGAAGCTCCTTATTCCATTGATCCTCTGCTAATAGTTATTTGAGTCGAGCCTTTGAACATTCTGAGCAAGGTGACATGTTGATGTTGGAAATATATTTACAAAGCAACTTCTTGAGTTTGTATTTGTAGGTTGGTCAACTCTTGGAGCAACCTACGACTACATATCAGACAGAAGATCGTGTACAAAGCAACTTCTTTAGTTTGCCAAAGGGAATCATCAGGAGGTTCTTTCTCTCTACTTCAATGTTCCAAAGCCTCTACTTATCATCCACAAAAAAAAAATCCAAAAAATTCCAAATAAAATAAAAAAATAAAAAAAATGCATCCTCTATGCACATATTGCAGGAAGTATGTTCATTATGCTATCAGCTGCTATGCTCATGAGCAGTCTGGTATGATTTTTTCTACTGCCATAAGTCCGGTCATATGGTGGATATTTTTTTTATGCTTTATCCACATCTAAGGACTCAATTTTTCAAAAGGATAAAGATAAATGATTCTTCCTCGACTCGCTCTTCAGTACCTCAGGCTGACATTGTTGATAGCATACAAACATCGACAGATATTCATCACCGTCTTACTCAGTTAGAGTTCCAAGTCAAGCTCCGGCTTCAACACAAGCTGGTCCTTGCTGGCTCATGGTAGAGGAGTTACGAGCATTTCAGTAGACATGTACTTAGGATGTTGTTCCACTTCCAAACAGGGTCCAGCCTGTTAGTTGCAATTGGATCTTCAAGGTTAAGAATTGATCTGATGGATCCATTGAGCGACACAAGGCTCGACTTGTTGCCCAAAGTTTTACACAGGAGCATGGGATTCACTACCAGAATAAGGAAAACTAGCGACTTAGAAAAGCGTCGCCAAATGTCAAAAGTACGTCCCTAATACTGAGTAGCGACATATTTAGCGTCGTTTGGGCTTAGTCGCGAAAAGGCTAATCTCTGATCAAAACAACGTCGAAAAATGTCGCTATAGAGACATAATTTAGCGACGTTAGAAAGTCGCAAAAATGACGAGTCTTAGTGTCGAGTGTCGCCAAATTTGGGACATTTAAATTTGGTCGATAATTGTCGTTAAATTTAGCGACTATCTGTGACATAATCAGCGACGAATAGCTGACATGGCAAAAATTGCTATGTAAGCAATAATTAGCGACATGTAGTGACGATCAAAGACGCCATGAGGTAGTTTAGCGACATCATTAGTCACTCGTAATGACGTCACTGAACATCACTAAACGTCGCTAAACATAGCCAAACGTCGCTAAACGTCGCTAATATTGATAAATAAATAATGAGACAGTTTAGCGACGTCATTAGTGATGTGTATGGACGTCACTAAACGTCAATAAATGTCGCTAATATTAAAAAATAAAAAATAGAAATAAATGAATGCTTGCAATATCACAGTATAACATGCCTGCAGTATCACATTTCAAATAAATAGACAGACCCGGAGCAACCCTCTGTTGAATTCTCTGGGTTTGCCGACCCCTTCGGTGGAACACTCAACACCGATACAATCACACAACAACAATGATAAAATAAATCAATAAAAAAACTTTAAGGACCGAATGTAGTCACATAATATTTAGTCACACAATAAAAATATAAAAATAAGTCACATAATAAAAGTGTACAAATAATAAGTACAAACTCCCATGAATGTGCCAATACACACATGTCAAAAAAAAAACTACTATTGATCAAGAGGAGGAGACGCATCGAATTTGAGATAATAGTGCGTCAAACTGCTCATGTGTAAGCGTCACGGAACCCGATGCAGGAGTCGATATAGATGAAGATACAGGCGGATTAGTAGGACGTCACTGGTCCAACTCTTTCAGTCGAGCGTCACAAGTATCTATGACAGATAACAACCTCCTAGTACTATGCTCCACTCGCTCGCCCATCTCAAGATGTGACGCCTGCATCCTCGATGGTGTAGTGCCCACGGTCTCCACTCGCTTGCTCATCTCAATATATGACGCATGCATCCTCGATAGTGTAGAACCCATGGTCAACTGTGACTCCTGTAGCAACATCACGTTGCGCTCTGTCATCGTGGCCAGATCCCTCAGCTCCATGATGCTACGCTGCAGCGATTCGAAATATGCTATGAGCAACGCATCGTTCATTTGTGGTTGCGGCTGCACCATAATCCACTGCATCAAATCGTCACGCAGAAATGCGATCTGAAGGTCAACTCTCACCTTGTCTTGTTGCGACTCGTGGGAGGGCTGTAGGGTATGCACATCGACAGAGGGTGTCCTAGAGGACAGTGATGCAACATAGGTGACGTAGGATCCTGTACCGTAGTACGTATCCCTATGTAGACCACCTACCGCTATCATCCACAACTCATCATCCGACAGAGCTGGGGGGCCAGGGGTTGCGAGGAACTACCCCCTCTCCCTGTGTGGGCTGGGTCGACTCTTCGCGGAGACTCCTATATTCATCGTAGAAAAATACGTATATATCGATAAGCGTACTACTTATTATATATCTTAGATACTTATTACTAATTACATGTATTTTTGCTAAGTTATATCAAAATGTTCAAACCATAAGAGTAATACTTACGTAGTCATTGATAAGTTGTCCCCCTTCCTATGAGTGGCGAGGGACACTGTCACCATGTTCGCATCCCCACCCTCTGGACCTGTTAATTAATTTATTATTTGTTATTAAATTAAAAATTAGGCCACGATGATCAAAAATTGTACTTATATAACAAAAGATGTACCAATCGACGAAAATATTCTGTCATCGAAATCTACCCACCATACCACTTTTCCTCCCTTTGTTGAGCCGCCTTGGCCTTCTCTGACTTTTCCCGATACCTATCCTCGTTGAATGTAGCCCTCATCGTAGTCCACTGCTCTGGCGTGATCGAACCTCAGATCCATTTTTCTTTTCGATCACGAGCCTTCTGGTTATCCATAGCATCACGAATCAGCTTGGCGGCGACGGAAGAAAACTGTTGCTCGATCTTCGCAGCCCGGTGTGGTAGATATAAATATGTTCTCTATGAGAAGTACGTACAATATTAAGTTATAAAATATTAACATAAAAATATTACTGATGTTAAAATCAAATATACTTTGACCTTTTAGTGCCCAAACCAGAACGCCTTTCTCTCTTTCGAGGCATCCGAGTAATTTATCCATGGCCCACCATAGTTTTGCCTCAGAAAATATCCTAGTGCTCTATGTACCGCCGATGGACGATATATATATAAATTAATAATTAAACTCAATAATATATATATATATAAGAAACAAATAACTAATTAACTTACTTTGTAGGGCCATCGGCCAAAATCTCCATTCTCGTCTCATCCGACGAAGCGCACGGAGGATCGCTCTGATATTGTAAACCCCCTCGATTAATTCTATAGATAGTCAGGTATGGATCTGGAAAATTTTGGATTTTTTTAGCAGATATTGAGGTTTAGAGTAGAGTGTCTGTTATTTTATTTAATTAAACCCTTGGCGCGCCCTATCATTGCTAAATTATTCGGAGCCCAATATCAGCCCATAAATTCCATCGGACTTATGTACTTCTGACTTGACTCCCCAATTTAGGCACTGGACTTTTCTGTCACACAAAATCAAATCCGTTGTGCTCTAAATTAATTGCACAACTTTCGGTATCCTTAAATCCATATTTAATTCTGTATCAGACACTTGTGTCGTTACCCTCAATTTTGAGATAACAACTTAACCCGTTGAGTCGGACCAACTAAAGGGTCTAAGACTGACTCCAAGCCCCCACCATTTTTGACCTTTGTGTCATTTCCGAATTTTGACCCCAAGTGCCCCCATTTAATTTAAAAGCGCGGGACACTTAAAATCCTATTTAAATCGAGGATACCAATTTTGCCTAATCCTATTTTAATCTTCAATTAATCCCGATGGCCATTAAATTAAACCCATGCCAAACACCCAACACCCCCTCACCATGCAAATCACCAAACTCCATTTTCCCCATAATTTTTGCATAATTTTATGTGTTCGTGCAATTTCCTGAATTTAAGGGGCTTAGTTACAATTTATTAATTTAAGTGTCCTCACCTTATTGGCCATGATTAAATGGAGAGCCCACAAATCTTTGACTTAGTCAACAATTCCCTCCCCCCTTCCTTTGCATGAAGAAACCGCGCCTTCATGATCAATCCTAGCCCTCCAATTTAAATGGGAACATCCCCACCACACATCCCTCACACACCCACTATAAAACATCACCATCACCCTCACAACAAACCAAGCAGGCCCTAATCCCTAGACATTGGGAACTACCCCCCTTTTTTCTCTCTCCTCCCTCCTCCATATTATTTTCCATACGTTACTTCTTCATCCATTATTCTCCTTCCTTTCTTCTTCTTCTTCTTCCTTTCTTCTAGGAGAGGAGCACCCGGCCTACCGACTGTTTCAGCTCGACTCTGGTACCGCTGTGCGGCCACCCTCCGGCCGACTGACCCCCAGGCCAGTTCGAGCACCCCCGCATCCGTCTGGCCAGCGCCGTACTGCCCGCGTTCGCTCCGGCCCGACTTGCAGCTCCCCGACTTCAGCAAGCTGTTCTCCCTCCGGCGCTGCTGTGCAGCCGACTGCTGTTCTCCCTCCGGCGCCACTGGGCAGCCGACTGCTGTTCTCCCTCCGGCGTCGCTGTGCAACTCTACCCCTTCCGGCCGACTGAGTCCCCCGCGGCGGCATCCGACGATTCCAGTCCAGCTTCAGCCCCTCCCATCCGACCGATTACTCCACCACTATCGACACCCCAGCACCCCGACTCCGGCCTGACAGCACCCGACTCCACCGTGTGGCCTCCCTTATCCGGCTATCTCCTCCCTGTCCAGCTTCCACCGCCCCGCACCATCCCACTCTGGCCTGTTCCCCGTCTCTTCCCTGTTATCACCACCACCACCACCGCGAGATCACTACCACCACCTCGCTCTGGCCGCCTAGGTATATTTCCCCCTCTCCCTATATTGTTATATATTGTGTTGTGTTAGCTAGGTTATTGTTATATAAATGGTTTTGTGTACATAGCTAGGGTTGTATTTAATAAATTTTGGTATATATATGGTTAGTGTAGTGTAGTACTTGAACTATGTGATTAAGGTTAATATTGATTAAGGCTAATGATGATTAAAGTTAATATTGATTATAATGATTGGAGAATAGGGTTAAATGTAGGTTAGGGTTTATGTTTACATAAATTTAAATAATTTGCATGGAGGTTTGGAATTTGATTTTGACGAGATGTTATGAATACTACACATGGTGGAAAGGGTGCTATATCAATTAATGAAGATTAAATTATTGAGAATTAAGATTCTGATATTTTGAACATTGAGGAACACTGAGGAGCACATATTTTATTATGAACTAGTGAGAAGTATAAAACCATTGATCGGTAATTTGGGGACTAAAAATTAATGATGGGTTAAATTAGAGTAGTACTTCGTGAATAAAACGAAGGGTTAATAATCATTAATTATGTTTTGAGGATGGCTTGTTGATGTGGTACAGATGACTAGATGTTTTGACTATCGTACCGATAGTCAACTGTGGTCAAACCCCCTAGTGTCTTGTCCCTATGAGTCATAGCTGAGACTGAGTTTAGGTGTAGATGTGTGTCACATCCCTGTCTGTCGTGGAATAGATTATTGATTATCGGTTTGTATCTCATCTCTAGGTACTGCGGGACCTGAGGGCTTGGACGCGGTACCGGGACCCTGTCATCAGCAGCCGCACGCAGGCAAGTGTACCTTGCCATCCTGTATTTCAGATTACAGATACTTGTTGTTCGTTATGTACATTGTACACGTATTTATGTTGATGTTCGATACTTTGCATTCGGATCACAACCGGGTGCTGACATTCGTCGTAACATCTTAGAATAATTGATAGATGTTTCGTAGCACCTCGATGTACGTACCTGAGTATATCGATACCCCAGGACACACTCATACACTGTGATCGTGCCAGATTCCTACATCCTGATACTGACATCATGACCAGAGACTGGGACGACCTTAGGGCCGCGTCTATTGAGTAATTTCTGTATGTCGACACTGTAGATAGAGGTTCAGGTTCAGCGCACAATCGTTGACCGCTTGGGAAGGGAAAGACAGTTACTATACGTTTGGGCTCATCTGCACGCGTTTATATATGTATGTAGTAACTATGTAGTGATCCTGTATCTAGTGTTGTGGTATCACCCGTGTGACTCTTTGTCCGGAGCTGCGGTACGTCCCGTGTATTTCCGTGTCCGAAGCTACAGTTTTATTTTGGACAGCCCACGCGTCGAACATTGTCTTTAAACTGTGTCACACTTGTTTGGTTATGATAGAGTACCCTATTTTTGCACTTGTACTTTCGGTTTACTTGGCATGCTGTATTTCTGTACCTTGTTACGTCCCTCTGAGGACCTGGTTCCCTGCCAGTTTTGTAGCATAGACGATTATGGAGCATTTGGAGTTGCTGATGGAGTTGCATGTCTTGCAGGAATTGTACCAGGTACTCATATCATTTCCACCGGCATTATGGTTACTTTATTCTTGTTGTTTATTCATCTGCTGTTGTAGCCTAGTTTTTGTAGACTCAACTCTTCTCGAGTCTATTCGAGTTTGTGTGTTATTGGGCGGCCGACTTTAGCACATATAGCTCTTTCATGTATACTTTTGTACATTGTGGATTGAGACATAGAGTTTTACATTTATGAGATATCTAGATAGTGCCCTTTATATTATACAGCTTATACGTATTCGAGTCAGACCAGAGTCTGGTCGAATGCGTAGCTGGCGTGTCACGTATTCCTGGTCCTACGTATTTTGGGACTAGGGCGTGACAGATATGGAGACGGAGTTGGCTCGACCGCCATATCCTCCTCTGTCTCCGTGGAACCGTCAGCAGTAAAAATACTGGACGGAACCGAAACACTAGACGGGATACTCTCGGGCCTGGAACTGCTGGTCCCAGGAGTACTACCACGTGTATTCGTCGTAGTCATAGTCTGAAGTAATGCTGGTTGATAGTGTCCAGTCATCGAAGTTACAGTCTGAGGTACTGCTAGTCTATAGTATGGAGTACTTGAGGACGAGGATAGGAAAGGAGTATACGTGTCCTGAAGAGTACTACGTCTAGAGGATCTACCGCGAAAATATGATCCGCGTTGTCCAGACATATTTGAGAACAATATATAATGATAAAACAAATGTACATATATATTAGACTACATGATAGAAAAAATACACAGAAGTTGTGAACTAGGCCACAATAAAAGTTTAAATGATAAACCAACTAGTACCTAGTATTAAAGATATCTCTACGATGTACCATCACTTAGTATGGCTAAGTACTTAAAATCCTAGGTATTACCTTATCCCCATCAATAACCTATCTATACTGATACTTAATATCAGTTTGTTTACACCAGGCATCAACTAGTATCTCCTCTATGATTAACACCTCACCCCTATATACTTGGCACATTCAATAACAATTATTGATACTTCACTAATCTTGAAAATGGAACTGATAACAGATTCCTATCCTATTTACTTGATGTATTAGATAAGACCCTAACCTGGGCACACCCCCAAGCTTCACTGATGATATTGCTGCATTCATAACTCACTCCCCTTCCTCCTTCATATCAGGTGCATCCCTCCACTTGCTCACTTTACAGCAGTACCTATACTGCTGTTGCTGTTGTGGTTCTCATTCCCTTCTTTCCTAGTCAATTTCCAATACTTCCTTACCTACTGCACCTTGTGCTTAATACTTGCTCGAGCCGACACCCCACTAGTATTGCACAAACATACTTTGCAAGCATACTACTGAAGCAATAAGTAAAATACTCGATCCTAGTTCAGTGGATTACAGAAGTGAAATGTCTGCATATCACTATCCACAGGTAATCAAGTCCCGTATACCCTTGAATCTGATACATACAGCCATGAGTTTGCAATCATAATGAACTATCCCTTAACACATCATATACGAACACTCCTTGACTTCATCGAGCCTATGCCAAACCCACAACTGGCACCGACATTGCTGTGACCCCCAAGACAGTGCACTATTATCCCTCTCACAATACTGATACCATCTCCTATCAGTCCAGATACTGAACTGATATCACATCCAATCCCTAAGCTTTGCCTGAACACAACCTTATACCTATTCATGTATGACCAACCTTCACTGCCCATATGCTAACACTCGAGCCACAACACCACAACTCCCTGTCATCCCAACCACGTATACATAAGCTAACACTACTAACCCAACTAACATACCCCTAACTAATGCAAGGTACTGCAGTGTTCTTATGAACTGGTACTGTAGCAACCTTAACACAGCAACCTAGTTGTTGTGCAACTTCTACTCTAGGTGACACACCCTTATCTTTCAATCTCTCACAGTGCACTGATAAACATACTTCTCAACTCCCAATCCACACAACATCATCAATCCACAACTCACGATATCAGCATATAATTATATGTATATACATGTACAAAGTATTAAGTGCCCCAACACCACTCTAATAGCTATTTTATCAAACACAAAGACTGTACAAATAGGACACTTATGATATTCATCCAATAGGGGTGCCAAAACTCAAATTCTTCTATAATTAACAATTATATATATATATATATATATATATATATATATATATAATACATCACAATATAATTAAAATAACTTGTTACTATGAGAATTGAGAAGTAATTTCATAAAACACCCAAAATGATCCTGTATCACACTGTTTTGCAAAATACCATGATAAGATCTACACGCATCCATTTGTGGACATGTATCTAGTCCCACAACCCCGATCTAAATCTAATTAGATCTAATTAGTTTCATGACACACAATTGATGTATCAATCTCATAATCCCCCCAACATGCACACAAATTACCACATATAATTTATAATTCATAACCAATTAGCCTAGAACTTGTTCCTATAGGTAGCCCTATGCTATGAGGTCATTTTTAATGGTCAAATGCATGATTTGGGAGCTAGAACGAAAAGAAAATTCAAAAATTACCAATTGGGAGATGGTTTCCCAAAAAATTGTTCCAACGAAAATGATCCGGACACGATCTCTCTACCCAAGCTACTTCTCCTTGTGCTCCTTGCTTCTCCAAGATCCAAGCTCCTCGTGGAATAAGAATTAGAGGGAAAATGGAGGTGAATTGAGTGAGAAAACAATAGAGGGAATGATAGAATTGCGGATCTAATTTCTTGGTATAGAATGAATGCAAATGAGAGGAGAGAGAGAGAGAGAGAGAGAGAGAGAGGAGATCTCCCTCTAGCAGTGCCCGGCCCTCTTCCTCCTTTCCCAAGTCACATGGAAATATCCCATGTACCCCTCCATCATGTATTATGGAGAGATAATTAGGGAGGTCTATTTGGGTAGTTTCTAACTAATTCTAAGTAAACTAATTCTTTTTAATTAATTAGTGAGAATGGTCTAATGAGCTTGGGTCCAAGTTAGGCTCACTAGTTTTCATAACAAGTCTAATTGGCTTACAAGTGACAAGTCTAACTTTTGGACTAGCCTCCTAACAAAAATAAATACTACTAGTCATAATTAATCTATAACTCCCTAATAATTAAATAATTAATACAATAATCAAATAATTACTATAATACACTAATATTAATAAATTATTCCTAAAATTATTTACCCTAGCTAAATTACTAAACTATTCCTAGTTGGAAAAGTGAGGGTGACACAGACTGCCTACCAATCCGACCTCCGGGTACCTCATTTAGGATAAGTTGTTAAGTACACTAGCTGATCCTGACTTGAAAGAACAAATGGTTCATATCCTTGATATTGATATCGATGCCGGTAGTTTATATCCTCAAGATCATGCTGGTCAATTTTTTAATCTTGATCTTGGATCGGATTGAAATATTCACACTTGAGTAACACGATCTTAGCAGGCTATGTGGCATAATTATATGTCAACTCCACAATCTCTAGTAAGATGCCAAAGAAATCAGTACCTAGATCGACGTCTTTGTAGTTCGAAGATTTGATACACAAACACATATTTTTCATAGAATCAAGATCCAGGAAGCTGTCTCTTATTTGGGCATTTGTTGACTTGAACCTAAAACCATTCACACAGTAAGTTGGCTAGATCTTGACGGCACAAATTGGTCCGTTCACTAGAGTTCTAATAGATTCATTCTCAAGTTTTGCCTCTCGACGATCGACCCAAATATTAAATAAGCGATATTACGTTTAACGTTAATTACTGTGCAAGTATACATACACAAAAAGTAATTTCTGAGATCCTTACATATGCTGTAAACCATGAAGGAAAATGAAGTCTTATTTTTTGTTCTACTTCTTCATATGTTATTTATGGTATACTCGACCTTACCACATTATTATATGTGCTGAAACACAATGAAGCATAGGCGGATTAGTTTAATAATTATATTGAGATGACATAAATGCTGATGTATTAGTTACTTACCCATCTACCTTCTCCACCTCATCCTCGTCGCAGTTGAGTAATATATACAACTGAGCGGCCCTAAGATCGTCATCATTCAGATATCTCTTCTTTATTTTACCCGAGGGCTTTCTGAAAGCATTGAATAATTTCTGTATTTCCTCATTAGATTCATAATATCCGTTGTCATTTCTGGGATCCCTCGTTCTATTAGTAGCAACATGAGGCTTAAAATACATCGAACAAAATTTTGTAATCCCTCGAGAACATAGGCTTCACAAATAGAATCCTCCACCCGTGCGTTATTTTTTACCTTCCTCTTGAGGTGGTTCAGATACCGCTCGATCGGGTATATCCACCGATAATCGACATGTCCACCAACGCGTGCCTCATAGGAAAGATGAATCGGAAAATACTCCATGGAATGGAAGAATCCAGGAGGGAACACTCTCTCAAGCTTGTAAAATGTTACCGTATTGTCCTTCTCCTGCTTTTTTATACGATCGACGAGCAACTTAGTAGAATAAAGATCTCTGAAGAATATGCTAAGTTCTGTTAATTGATTCCAAACTACTTGCGGTAAGAATTTTTGAAATGCAACCAAAATTAACCTCTATAAATACATGATAATCGTAGCTCTTTATACCCGTCAGTTTGTTCTCTTTCAGGTCAACGCATTTTCTCAGATTTGACACATACCCGTTTGAAAATTTTAGTCCCTGGATCCACCTACAAAGTCTCCCTTTTTTTTTCTTGTCCAATGAGAAAATTAACTTAGGCGTCATCATCTTGCCATTCCCTTCCTCTATCAAATGCAACGCAGGGTGATATGCATATTTTTTCTAAGTCCAACCTGGCCTTAGGATTATTTTTCGTCTTTCCTTTACGTCTATCCCAGTATTAATTATGTTTTCAAACATATTTTTCTCGATATGCCTGACATCAAGGTTATGTCTGATCATATTGGTGCACCAATATGACAGGTCCCAGAATATGCTCATTTTCGTCCAGTTATGAGTTTGACCAAATCTATCACACTTGTACCCCCTTGTTGGATCTTCGATAGCGCTTAAAAAATCTCTGACCTCCACCCATATCGTGTCTCCGGACCACCTTGGCAGTGGATCTACCTTCTTCGCAACTTCAGCATGGAACACATTCTTGTTCCTTCGAAACGGATGATCTTTCGGCAGGTATTGTCGATGACAATTAAAGAAGCACAATTTTCTTACTTATTTCAAACAGAAGCCTTAGTACCATCCACGAAATACGGACATGAGAGACGACCATGAGTGCTCTATCTCGATAATATTCCATTGGCCGAAAAGTCGTTGATGGTCAAGATAAGTGTTGCCCTCATATAAAAATTTTGCTTCCTGGAAACATCATACGTGTTATCGCCTGCTTTCCACAGCTGATTCAACTCATCTATCAATGGCTGTAAGTACACATTAATATTTCTCTTAGGATTGTTCGGACCTAGAATGAAAACGCTTAGAAATATATACTGAGTCTTCATGCACATCCAAGGTGGTAAGTTGTACGGGGAGACAATAACAGGCTAACACGAATATTAGGAGCCCGAAAGTCCAAATGGGATGAAACTGTCGGAGGAGAGCCCCAATATGACATTACGCGGATCCAAAGAAACATTGGGATACTCTCGATCAAAGTTCTTACATTCTTATCAGATGTATGATCCAACACTCCTTCGATCAATTACCGCCTGTGCCAACTCATATTTTCGGCAGTCTCCTTCACCATAAATAACTCTACAACCGCGGCATCAAAGAGAGGTAGTGCATCGAATCGGTCAGCTTCCTTACACTGGGAGTCTTTCCAGTACCAGTTTCCTTGTAGTAATATGCACCAAATAATCTGCACACAGCTTCATCTTTGTCGTCTTTATAGTACAAGATGCACCCGTTGTGATACAAATCAATTTTCTCATTTCCCATCCAAAGTGATCTAACCATTCTCTTAGATAGGTAGAAGCCTGTAGATAATTTGGCACCCTCTAGTAAGATCTCTATAATCAACTCGATCAGTCGGTTGTAGCATTCTTGTGGCTTGTTGAAATCAGACTTTATGCTCAACAACCTGGTTACTACCTTTAACGGTGAATGATCCTCATAACCAGGATACAGTGGTGTCCTTGCATTCTCCAACAACTCTATAAACTTTGCAGCATCGGCATTCGGTGCCTCCTCAGCTACTTCATGATTGTCCGGATCGAAAGTAGGTTCCACATCATAAAAAATCATGTTCACGTACCCTTCGTCAAAATCAGCATAATTGTGGACATTCTTATATGGCTCCACATATGGCTCCTTCTCCGATGCTAAAGGCACAAGCTCTCCGTGTGAGGTCCACTGATAGTAATTCGAAATAAAATCTCTCGAGTACAAATGATATATCACATCAACTTCTGGATGATATTTCAAGTTACGATATTTCACACAAGAACACTAAATTTTTGTGTCGTCCATGTACTCAGGGAACGCCTTGACGAACTACATGAATTGCTCTACTCCCTCTATGTATTCATCCCGCACACCGCACTTGTCATCAGGATGACGGTTGTATATCCACGAATAATGATGCAGGTAGTAATTCAGATCCATTTCTAGATACTTCTACAAAGATGAATAAACATCGTTCAAGTATATTATCCAAAAGTTTATCAAAGTGAGTATTTAGGTCATATCATTAGTATTCGTGTTGTGATGCATGAGTATCAATATCGTGACTCATGAGTATCCGTAAAATAAGTAAATAGATAAGTTTGGTATTGATTTTCAAACCTAGTAGACATGTGGACAACTCCAATTTGAGGATATGGGTGTCGTCATGTATTTCTTGTGAGCCTTTTGAATATCGCATACCATGATACACAATCTCTCTCTAAAATCTTAACACTTGACTATAGATACTAAGATATCAATATATAATTAGTTTTCACATATTTTACTAGCTATCAAGATACCTCAACATCTAGTACCCAAGTATCCTCAACACCAAGTACCTCAACATCAATAATTGAATACAAAAGAGCCAAAATTTAATAATTATACAATTAAATATAATTTAGTCTAGTTTAACTAAATTTTTATGTACTTTTAATTAGTCATAGTCCAGTCTCCATATAACTAAGGTCGTGCACAAGTATTGTATGTACATCGGGTAGGACCTTTTTGAAAAGCATTTTTTATTGCTTCTTGATGACATTGTTGTCCCTAATAGACACAAGTCCTTTATACTTGCTTTTGACATAGAGGGAGCTCGATTTGTCCATCTATAAGGTCGAAAGTAAACATGCCCAAGCCGTATCAATAATAAAATCTTCTTTTTACATTATCAAACCATTTGTGATTTCGTTATCCTAGGGCTTGGTTTTCGCCTTCTTGATTTTATTCAGACACAAAATCACCTCTCTCTTGCTTCCTCTCAAATCCATAACCATCCCAATCCTAACCCTTCTCCTACTCAAAACTTCTCTCCCTCTCCAAATCCTCTCACTCCCTAAATTCTCCAACCAGAATAATGGATTTTTCTACCCCTCTAAACTTCTATCCTTCTCCAACTAGGGTTTGCGTGTGTCTATGTCAGTGTTCGTGTCAGTGTCAGTGTCAATGTGTCAAAATCAATCCTAATTAAACCTGAGAATTAGGGTGTGTGCGTGTCTGTGTCAATGTGTGTTCGTTTCAGTGTGTATCTGTGTCATTAACAAATTGATTAAGATTTAGAGTTAACCTGAGAAGGGGGGCATGTGTCAAAGGCGGTGAGGAGCCGGTGCGTCACGATGGAGGGGGGGGAGGAGGAGCACCTAAGGGAGGGGTCGATGGAGGGAGGAGGGGCTGGAGCCGCGCCGTAGGGTAGAGGGGAGGAACCAGAGGGGAGGATGAGCGCCTAAGGGAGGGTCGATGAAGGAGAGGAGGGGAGGAGTGCTTGAGGGAGGGTTCGTCGGAGGAGAAGGAGGGGCACGGGGTTTTGGGGGAGAATTTTTGATTTGGGAAAAGAAATGGGGGAAAAGTGAATCTTTAACGGGCAAATATAAATTGTTAGCGACGTCGTTGACTGACGTCGCTAAACATCGCAAATAGAAAAAATTAGCGACGTGACGAACTAATATATCGCTATACATCGCAAAAGTAAAAAACCTAGAAATGTTTAATGACATATAGCGATACTTTCTTCGCAGTATTTATTTTATGTCACTAATCATCGTAATTATTCGTCAAATGTGACGTTTTGTGACATATCGTTATGGTGCGACATTTTCTTATGTAGTCGCTAAAAATGTCGCTAATCTGTAATATTTTGGTAGTGATTGACTATGATGAGATATATGCACCTGTTGCTCAAATGATCACAGTTCGTATATTACTAGCTGTTGCTGCCGCTCTTCAGTGGCCACTCTATCAGATGGATGTGAAGAATGTCTTTCTTATTTTTCGTTATCCGAGGTTGTCTATATGGAGCCCCCTCCAGGTCTTTCTACTCCACCGGGGCATGTTTGCCGCCTTCGTCGTGCTATCTATGGTCTCAAGCAAGCTCCCCGAGCTTGGTTTAAGTGTTTCCAAAGTGTTATTTGTGAGATAGATTTTCAACATTGTATTCATGATCATTCTCTTTTTTTGCGGTCATCACCGCAGGGGCGAGTTCTTCTTTTACTCTATATGGATGACATAATTTTTACTGGCGATGATTCAGCAGGGATTGCATCTACTCAGAGGTACCTTCATCAGTAGTTTCAAATGAAAGACCTTGGCAATCTTCGATATTTTTATGGACTCAAGATTGCACAAGATAAGAGATGGATACTTATTTCTCAGCAGAAATATACGTCGGAGATTATTTCGTCTGCTGGTCTATCAGATAGTCGCACAATTAATACTCCTTTATAGCTTCATGTTAAGCTTCGTCCCACAGATGGTGAGTCTCTCACAGATCCTACTCACTACAAGCAGCTAGTGGGTCAACTTGTGTATCTGTGTTTGACCAGGCCATATATTTCTCATGCAGGAAGTATTGTTAGCCAGTTCATTTCTGCGCCTCGATCAGCTCACTATAGTGCATTACTCCGGATTCTCCGATATCTTCACGGTTACATTATGCGCCCATTATTTATATCTTCTACATCTACTCTGAAGCTTCGAGCATTTTCTGATGCAGATTGGGAAGGAGATCCGACCACCAGACGATCTACTACATGATTCTGTTTGTTTCTTGGTGATTCGTTGATCTCATGGCGAAGCAAAAAATAAAAAGTTGTTGCGTTTTCTTCTACTGAGATAGAGTATAGTGCTATGACTGTCACCGCCAGAGAGATCGTCCATGTATGTAAACTGCTCTCTGATATGAACATTGCTCCTACTTGACCTACACCTCTTCATTGTGACAACAACAGTGCTATACAGATTGCAAATAATCCGATCTTTCATGAACGGACAAAGCATATTGAGATTGATTGTCACTTCGTCCGTCAGCATTTTTTTAAATGCGCTATTTCTCTACCACATGTGACTTCAGTTGATCAATTGACATATTTTTTTACAAAGTCACACCCCACACCGCGATTTCAGTTTCTATTGGTCAAACTCATGTTGTTTGACCCAGCATGAGTTTGAAGGAGGATATTAAGATTAATTATAGTTATGATTATATATTAATTAGATTTAGAATTAGATTCTCGTCCTATATAGATACATATTTTTTCTCTTACTTCTATATGGACATGAATCCGTTCTCCCACTATATATATTCATAATTCTATGACTTTTTACATCCATTTTTTAATAAAATTAATATTATTGATTCGTTTTTAAATTTTACTCAGAAAAAAAATACCTCGCATGAAACACGACTTCTTTCTTAATTAGCACATGGATTTTGGGGTGCACTCGTATTGTCTGTGGAAGTGGTCCTATAGAGCTGTTACGAGCAGGCTAGCTGTTCAATATTGCTATCGAAGCTTCATAATTACTTTGACCCCATCAAATTACTTAGGAGAAAAATTTAGCTCGCGTAGGGATAGAACCAGCAGTATTCATGCCACCTTCTACAAATCAAACCAGTCTATTTGAAAAATACTCTACTCAGTTGCTTATCCACTTAAACCTATTCCAATCAGCTAAGATTGTAACAACAAAAATGATTCACTTCCTTTTCATACATTAATTTCCTCTCACTCTACCATTTGTCATATCAACTCAGTCGATTGGAAAATTGAAGGGCATAGTCAGCGGAGTAAATATTTATGTGTTGTTTAAAGTGAATAGTTTGGCTTTTGTTCACGAATTCCAGGGATAAAAACAGTCGGTCGTAATAAAACTTCTTTCTGGTGACCTCTATAACCACCGACCAACTGTTTTTTCCTTACTACATATCCCTCTTCACAATGTCAAATGTTATATTTGATTGAATTGTTAGCCATAAAAAATATTTTTGTCACAATTTTTTTAGTAAATATAGTATTTTATAGTTTATATTTTTCATAAAATTATTTTCTAAAGAGCTATTATTTTTGATACTTTCTTCTAAAGAAAATGAAACAGGTGCAACCCATGGAAAAAATAACTATCTTATGTGAAAAATAATGACAATCAAACCAAAAAATAAAGTAAGATTTTCATAAATTTTTTTTTAAATTTTATAAAATGTTCTTACTAGTAAGATATTTCCTTAAAACTAATTTAATTTTTAGAAAATTTTCAACTTACAATCGAACACAGCAACTCATATGTAAGCCAGAATTCATTTTATCTTTTTTTTTTTATCTTTTTCTTTACTCATATAGGTAACTGCTGGAAGATTTTTTTTTTTTTTATGTATATGAGTCACCACGGTTTTTATTTATTGCAAGCGTAATTCTTAGTAATGACTTTTGTTTGAGAGTAGTAGTTTTACTAAAATGAAGGGATTGTAGATATTATTTTAATATGTTAATATGTGAAAATACAAATACAAACCCATGACATGATATAAAGCTTTTATCTCTGTAATTGTTGAGGGTTATTGCAAAGACATACTAGACACCATCGAACACAAGGATAAAGACTCCCTCTGGAGGGTTCGTCGCATTACTAAAGAAGCTTGCAATGCTGTCAATGAGTTTGAGTAATCAAATTTAGATTCACTCCAAGATCTAACAATAGTGTTGCACACACATTTTTTAAGTATGTATCAATATCTTGTAAAGATAGTCTCACATTGGCTACACTACAAAATTGTATCTCAATATAATACTTTGTATGTATTGATGTGTGCACAAGGAGTGTGGTGGGGCACATGAGTGCCATGTGGGGGTATTTTATTAGGAGAAAAAATGATTTACTCATCAACGAAAGTTTTTAAACTTTTTGTCATGCTCTTGGATTTTATTCCATAGGAGCTAAGCCCCAAAACTCAGACTCAGACTCAATGGCGCAAAGTAACATTTTGTTGGTGCACTTAGCATCGTTGCAAGGCGCTTATGCACTTTTGTAACGCTCGTTTTACGCACGAGTTTTATGCTCGGGTTACATGCGCGTGTTGCATGAACGGGTGTTGAACGGGCGCTGAGAGTGCTATGCATTGTGCTGCGATTGTGGGATAACAATTTTAAATATTGGCTTTTTAGTCCCACATTTAAAAGAAGAGAATTTACTTCCATCCCTCCCTATATAAAAAGCCCTCTAGTCTCATTTTGAGACACCAAAAATTGAGAAAGATGAGTCCAAAGGAGTCCGTTTGAGTCACAAAAAGATGTGACAATGAGCGTTCCAGAAGTTCACTTATGAACTTGCTGGCTCCTGGGAGAAGATCGTCGATAGTGGACGAATCTTGATTTGAGCAACGGTGGTCTTCACCGCCCCTATAAGAATAATTTTATTCTATCTTGTTCTCATTTTTCTTCTTTGTTCGTTCTGTCTGATAGCAACAGCGTTTTGCAAGGAAGAGTGAATGTTATTTTTGTTTTAGTTATTTCTTGTTCTATCTCAATTGCAACTGCCTTTGAAAGAAAGAACAACACATTTTTCTACCAGTTGGTTTCTGGAGTTGGCACTCGTCTTGAGTTTAGATCTCCGTTCAGGAAGATCTTGTACCATCCTAACAAGCTCGTTCAGAGTTTTGTTGCTACCTTCCTAACAAGCTCGTTCAGAGTTTTGTTTCTGGCATCTGTTCAATCCATCTAAAGATATGTCACTGGGAATAACAATCTCAAAGAAAGATCCGAGTAAGATGGAGAACAACCGCGCAAGTCTTCTCGACACAAATTTTTTCAAACTTGAGAAGATTGACGGGCTGAACTTCAATCATTTGGATGAGGAAGGTGTCCTCTGTCCAAATGTTGGACGTTGGTAGTGTCACGCCCCAGTCCCGCAGGGCCGTTCGTCCTCGCCTTGGTCCCTACGGAACCGATCGTCCTCGCACGGGCGTGATGCCGTGCAAGCCTAAGATGCGCTTGCACAAGGCCAAAGCTTTGATACAAGGGCAAGTAATCTATTTGATACTGAAGCAGCGACACACATATTGCAGAAAAGTGAAGATCACAATGGCATATGAAAATAAGCTCTTTTATTGATAATTAAAAATTGTTACAAGCGGCGCATGGCCGAGGTTACAGATCGCTCAAGCCCTCTTCTCTCGACTACAATAACACTGTTCCATACATTATGTCCCTTTATACAAAAGCAACTCAAAGCAGGCACAACTCGATGCGGCTCCAAGCATCGACTCCAGATTTCCGGCTCCTTGGGATGAGGCACGGCTATCGCTTCCTCGCACGAACAGGCACCTGAGAACAAGCAAACTGTTGGTGGGTCAGCACTTTATGCAAGTACTGGTGAGATATAAACAACTGAACAGAAGCTACACCCCCTGAAACCCACACTAAGTAAACTTGTGGCAAAATATTTCATTACTAGTGATCTTGCTAGTTTTACCTAAGTTCTTTTCATGCAGCTCGGAACTATAGTCAGATTACATCTTTTTGAAAACACAAGTTAGAAACCAGTTTTGCATATTCGATACTCACGCATTTAAGCAACTCTAAGGGACATGTTCTAATCGTGTAGTGCGCAACATGTATTGTGCATCACAATCTATCTCGTTTGGGACAAAGTTATCTAGCAGACTGATCATATCGAATCAAGGCAAGCATATCAAGTAGGCTATCATTCTATCAAGCGATTGAGGAAACACATCTATATGATTTCGGTCCCCGAGAAACTCAAGATTGGCCGTGGTAATCCAGCTATCCAATGACTCACATACTGGTACTATTAGCAGTTGTGACTGAGGTTCAGCTCTGCACTAATAGCCATTGTCCAACCGATGTTTGATGCATGAGTCACTATCAGATAAATCACGATGCAGACTAAATGAATAAGCAGACTATATATATAAACTCATATTTCTTACCCCATTGCCGAACGGTTATCCCTGCAGCAGACACACAAGTTAGCAACAATTTGCATAACATAAAGTATACAGTTCTCTAGTTTCCTGTTCGTCCCTGCATCAAACAGTTAGGTATGCAAGAAGGCTAGCCTAGCATGCGCCCTAACTATATGATGGTCCCCTCATCGGGATTAGCAGTTGGGACATACAAGCCCATCTCACTAATAGACGAGTCGCGGCTACCCAAGGACGTACAAGCCTTAGGTATCTAGATCTCTTCCCGGGCCGAACGATCCCCAGTGTCCCAGGAACCGCTCGAGAGAAAATCCTTGTGCACAAGTTGTCCTGACCAAATGCGAGAATGCAAGCTCCTATCGATGCAAGATTATGCACTTAATCCAGAACAAGCAAGCAAACACATCTATCAAGTCCAGATAGCCGAAGCTCACTCTCTTAATGCACATTGCCTAATAGCCATGTCTCCCCCGTAAGGTTTTTAAGCCTCAGGGTGGGCTATTAGTCTAGATTCACAAGTTCACGCTATTCTCCAAGTTCCATCTCTTCATAAGCCAACAATAAAACATATTCAAGCAAGCTAACTCTTAAACAAGTAACAAGCAAGAACAGTTCTTATAACTCTAGCATGCAAATTCTATCTCTTGTGGACAAGCATTCTAGTATTCCAGTCTAGCATACGATATAAGTGCAAGCAATCCTCTTTACTCTTGTTATTAGCATGGCAAGGTTCTATCTCGTTTCAGACAAGCATTTCTAGTTCTCTTATTAAGCAAGCAAGCAGATTCGTTTTAATGACAAGCTATGTGAGTTCTCTTATTAGCACGCTGAGTCGGTTCTATCTTTCTTCTTATGACACAATCTTATTAAGCAACAAGCATTCAAAAACTCAGATTCATTATTAAGTCGTGCAAGAATCAGAGAATGCAGTTCTGCCCACTCACTTTGATTAATCGGTCGGGAACTCTCCGAGAAGACTTCCGTTCGAGCAAGCAAGGCGATCCCACTTGTACATAGTGCCTACGCGGAGCGGGGCACTACAGGTAGAGAGATCCAGGATCTACCATTCCTGTGGATGAAAGTGAACTTAATCTGGCGTTGCTGGAGACGCACATTCCAAGAGAAAGGAAGTCGACATCTGATGCAAGTTGGCGCATAGAGATGTTTGAAGCAAGTAGCGGCATAAAAAATTCTACTGCGGTTGCTGAAGAGAGAACTCGGCACATAAGCAGGCTCGGTGCAGTGTAGTCACTACGCATGGCGTTCTTTCGGTGCATGACAGAACTTGGGGCATGGAAGCGTCTATGTGGCTAGATCTAAGCAAGTTCTATGCGCGACCAGGTTATGCACATAGGGCTATGAGCACCTTGGCAAATGTCTCTTCAAGCGTGAAGGACCATGAGAATGAGGATTACAGATCCAATTTTAAACCAAAATAGCAAGGTAAAAGCTTTACTTGGTTGCTATTATTGCACAAGTTAAGTCATCTGTCGTGGTTGCAGACTGGTGAATGGACACTAGTGCATCTAGCCGCAGGAGGTCTAGGAGGAGTAGTTCACCGAGGTCAAGCCTATCATTGAAGAAGGCCAAAGATCTCGATAGCGAACAAGGATCAAGCAGAGGATCTGGAAATTGGGACAATGGTTCTGGACTTCTCGAAGTCCAGAACCAATGTCCAATCCCCAGACCTCAGGAAGTTTGTAGCAGACTTGAGGATGAACATCCATGGTTGTCAGATGGTGATATCTTGGCAGGAGACATACTTTGAAACAAGGCTTCAGTATCAAATGGATGTTTGAGCTTCTGCTTGTGAGTAAAGTCTCATTACAAGAGTTGTGGGACACCAAGACTAGGACATGTAGTCTGTACCGCAAGATGTCTAGTCTATGGCTTATCTCCAAATATTGGTGTAAGAAGGTGGAGAAGTGTGAGGTATGTGCGCCGACAAAGTTTACAAGAAAATTGTTCAAACGGGTAAATTAAAGTACATATTTTTTGGAGTTGGTACACTTAGATATCTGTGACTTTAAACAGTTCTCCATAAAGGACATGATGAAGTAATTCATTATTTTCATCGATGAATACTCGAAGTACACGTTCGTCTATCTGCTCAAGATAAAAGATGAAGCATTCGAGAAGTTCAAGGAGTTCAGGGCTGAGGCTGAATGTCAAAAAGGAAAACAACTCAAGAAACTCAGAAGTGATCGAGGCAAAGATTATAGGTCCATTGAATTTGCAACGTTTTGCAAAGAACATGGAATTGTCAATGGGACGACTGCTCTGAATTCTCCTTAATCAAATGGAGTAGCTGAACGGAAGAATAGAACATTGACATATATGATAAGGTCAATACTGTTAACTGTGGGTCTTCCAAACTGCTTCTGGGAGGAAGATGTGTTGACGGCTACTTTCATCCTGAACATAGTGCCTTATGCAACATCTGATGTCACTCCTCATGAACTCTCATTCAATGTCAGACCCAACTTGAATGTCATTCGATTGTGGGCGTTTCTGGCGTATGCGAAGCTTCCAGACTTGAAGATTCAGAAGCTAGGAACGAGGACTACGAAAATAATCTTCCTGGGATATGCTGAGAAGAGTATTGCTCGGAGGTTTCTTGATATTTGAGTCAAATTATATCATTAAAATTGTGTGACGTAAAATTCTTTGAAGATGAATTTGCAAGGCACAATAATATTTTTTTCGCCGACATTCCGAAGAATAGTATTAGTGCACAGGAGGCTAACGCTTCTAATGAAGATGTAGTCCAAGAAGAAGTTTTTACTCCAGATACAACGTTCGAACCAGAGCTTGCAACCGGTGTCTAAGTGAGTGAGGCGACTGAAGGAATTCAGATATGACTTCGTCACCTATCATGTGGAAGTAGATCCGCTTACCTATGATAATGCGATGAAGACCTGAGACGCTATCTTCTGGAGGGAGGCTATAAATAATGAGTATGACTCAATAACCTCCAATAACACTTGGGTGTTGGTCAATCTCCCTGAATGAGCTAAATAAATCAGATCTTCAAGAAGAAGATTAGGCCGATGGAACTGTTAACAAGTTCAAGGCAAGGCTAGTAGCCAAAGGATTTTCTCAGAAGCAGGAGATTGGCTACTTGGACACATATGCTCCAGTAGCGCGGATGACGACCATCAGGATATTGATTGCTATAAGTGCAATCCATAAGCTAGTTATACATCAGATGAATGTGAAAATAATATTCTTGAATGGTGAATTGACCGAAGAGATTTACATATAACAACCAGAATGATTCCTCGTCTAGGGTTTTGAAGACAAAGTCTGCAAGTTGATGAAATTATTATACGGTCTAAAGCAAGCTCCCAAAATATGGCATGAGAAGTTTGATAAATTTTATAAGATCAAAAGGCTACAAGGTCAGCGAGACGGATAAGTGTGTTTACACAAAGTTTGTTGATGGGAGTGAAGTCATCGTTTGTCTATACGTGGATAACATGTTTATCCTGGGCACAGAACGAGCACGTTTCCCTGAGACAAAGAAGTTCCTCTTATCCAAGTTCAGTATGAAGAACTTAGGGGGAGATGATGTAATCTTGGGGATCTTGGTCATCCGGACGGGTACTGGAGTGACGCTGTCACAGTCTCATTATATTGAGAAGATGCTTATACTCTATAGATATCAGGATCTTCTAGGGATCAATACTCAGCATAGGTGTGACAAGAAGCTGAAGCCAAATCCGAGAGAAAGTGTCAGGCAACTGGAGTATTCAAGCATCATCAGTAGTTTGATGTATGCAACAACTGCCATAAGGCCTACATAGCTTTTTCCGTGGGGATGCCAAGTCGGTTCACGAGCAAACCAGGTGTTGAGTATTGAAAAGCTATGAAGAGAGTAATAAGATATCTTAAAAGGACACAGAATTATGCAATACACTACAGAGGGTATCCGACAATAGTGGAAGGAATAAGTGATGCAAGCTAGTGTTCAGAAGTAGAGAGCAAAAGGTCCACATGATGATACATCTTCTCCCTGGGTGGAGCTGCTATATCGTAGAAGTCAAAGAAGCAGACAATGCTCTCTCATTCCATGATGGAATCTGAGTTCTATACACTGGCGGCTACAGCGGATGAAGCAGAATGACTTTAGAATCTCATGTATGATCTTCTAGTAATTGGTGTGCATATTTGGCGGTACCGATTCACTGCGACAACCAGGCGACTACAACGGTGGCATCAATTTTTTCTCTTTAATAGTTAGAAGAGATTTGTGAGGCTAAGGCACATGGTATTGTATCAGCGCATCACGAATGACGTCATGGTAGCGGTTAAGGTTCGAAGCTACATGATTCTAGCGAGTCAGTTCAAAATAATCGAAGTCAGGAGGGTCTGGTGAATTCGTTCATATAAGACCTCAAGTTCCAGTTGATCATAAGAACTATAAAGGAGTGTAGTACTCCATGTTATAGTGGTGACACCATATGGAGGACTTTTGATATTCTGTCTTTGTAATTCTACCATAAAGTTTTATACTATTAGTTCAAAGAGAAATCTACTAGGCATCTAGCTTTTGGTTCAAAGAAGGAGCATTAACTGGGAGAATATAAGGAATAATGGGTAATCCTTTGAGACATTGAGGGGTTACGAACCCAGAACCGCTGTTGTCTACTATTTGTTCTCTCAGTTGAACAATGTTCTGTTGGAGGAAGACTTAAATGCCTTAATGAGTTCTAGGATATTTGTAATGTCCAACGTGCTTTACAGGAAATACGGTAGCACTCCACTACAAAGGAGCAGAGAACTCCATGCTACAGTGGGTGAAACCACCATGAGGTACCTCTATAGGGTAATGCCTCCGCTTTGTGAGCCATGTCACATCGGCGTAGCACCGCATATAGGCAGATGGCCTGATGTTGTAAAATAAAGAGTGGTAGGAAGCACTACAAAGAGGCCAGTGTTATCATGTTACAATGGTGTGACACCACGAAGAGGTACCTAGAGAGGGTAAAGCCTCGGCTAGGCGAGCCATGTCACAACGACGTAAACCGCATGGAAGCACAAGGTTTCATTCTAGGTAGTTTGGCACTAGAAAGAAACTGATACCTCATGCTACAGTAGATGGCATCACAATGAGGTGGGACCTCGACTTTGGGCTATGTCATAGCGGAGTAGCATCGCAAGGAAGCGCAAGGCTTCATGCCAAGGACTCTTTAAAAGAACTCACCTAGAGTGTATGAAAAGAGATATAGGACATCTCTTGAGGGTAAACTTGTAGACACCCAAGATACATGAACCAAAATTAGGCCTGCAGATGGCCTTTAATGTGCAACCGAAAGCACAACTGATGTCATTGTGTGGGTGGAAAGAATTACAGCTATGGTGCAGAATTCAAGGTCAGTCCATTCTTGTATCATACTGTTACAACTGATGTCATTGTGTGGGTGGAAAGAATTACAGCTATGGTGCAGAATTCAAGGCTCAGTCCATTCTTGTATCATACTGTTATTCGACCCATGAGGGAAGATTCAAGTCGAAGCGACATTTATCATAATGCATGATGGACAGTCACTATGGAGAACGCTCAACCCATATATTGAGGAGAACGCTCAACCCATATATTAGATATGTGGGGTATTATTGTTATTTTTGCCTTTGAACTAGTAAAGATAGTCCCACATTGGCTACACCACCAAGTGGGTATCTCAATATAATACTTTGTATGTGTTGAGGTGTGCACATGGGGTATTGTGGGGCATATGGGTGCCATGCGAGGGTGTTTCTTAGGAGAAAAAAATGATTAACTTCTCAATGAAAGCTTTTAAGCTTTTTCTCATGCTCTTGGATTTTATTCCATAGGAGCTAAGCCCCAAAGGGGCTTAGCGACTCGGACTCAGGCTCGGACATAGACTCAGACTCGGACTCAAACTCAGACTCGGACACAGACTCAGACTCAGACTCGGACTCGGGCTCAAGGGCGCAAAGTGGTGCTTTGTTGGCGCACTTTGCACTTAGCACGTCAGCATCGTCACAAGGCGCTTGTGCACTTTTGTTGCGCTCGTGCGCTCGTTTTATGAGCGAGTTTTATGCTCGGGTTACATGTACGTGTTGCATGAACGGGTGCTGAACGGGCGGGCTATGCATTGGACTTCGATTGTTGGATAGCAATTTTGTATATTAGCTTTTTAGTCCCACATCGGAAAGAAGAGGAGGATGTGCTTCCATCCTTTCATATATAAAGAGCCATCTAGGCTCCTTTTGAGACACATCAAAAATTGAGAAAGAGGAGTCCAAAGTAGTCCGTTCGAGTCAAAAAAAGAGGTGACATGAGCGTTCCAGAAGTTATCTTGTGAACTTGCTGGTTCCTGAGAGCAGATCGTCGATAGAGGACGAATCTTGTTTTGAGCAACGATGGTCTTCAACGTCTCAGCAAGAATAATTTTATTTTGTCTTCTTTACATTTTTCTTATTTGTTCGTTCTATCTGATTGCTTTGCTAGGAAGAACAACGCTTGTTTCTGTCAATTTATTTTTGGAGTTGGCACTCGTCTTGAGTTTAGATATTCGTTCAGGATGATCTTGTAATATCCCAAAAAGTTCGTTCAGAGTTTTGTTTCTGGTATATGTTCAATTTATCTGAAGAATGTATCAACATTTTTTAAGTATGTATCAATATCTTGTAACCTGGCTCTTGAAGGAGCTTCCTTCCTGTATCTTAGCACATATCCACATTGATTTGGCCGACCTCATTATCAATTAAATGGTTTCTTCATTTGGTTAAAAAAATTTTTTTTTTACTTGGAAGATTCAGGTTTCTTGAATATTCTTAGGAGTAATATACCTAATCTCTCCGAGGACTTCTAACTAGGAATCTACAAACCTAATCAAAGTACTTTCTCCATAAGAAGAAATAATATAAGTAGCCCTAATTATCTTGAAAGGAAATATTGAAAAGAAATCTCGTTTGTCATTAAGATCATCAATCGTCATTTCAAATAGACCCCAATGGATTTAGGCAGTATGTCCTTTGAAGTCATTAAAGTATTTCATATACGACCGTACTAAATAGTCTGCGGTTTTGGACCGTCAACCAGACTGTAAACCACGTGACAGTTTTTCATTGATTTAAATTTCATTGCCGGTCTAGTTAGCGGTTCCAGAACTACCGACCAAATATTTTTTTTTTTTCATATATTGCAGTCAGCTTCCGTCTGTCTTAATTTTTGTGGAATATTAATATTGATTGAAGAAAAGGACGATGAAAAAGAAAATGCTTTTATTTCTATTTATTAGATACAACTATCGTTTTCAACGTTAGGACATGGCAAGTCTACACACGCAAAAAAGAAATTTAAACATGATTTACTCTAATTTTCATGTCACATTCATTCCCTAGTCAAAAATGATTTGTCAGACTTTGGGAGATCATTGTCATTGCCATTCTAAGGTTTGCACTTAAAACTTATTAGTTTACTAATTAATATATGTACGGATAACACCTACCAAGTCGAAATGGAGAGTATTTTTCTGATATATAGGATACATATATGCTGTCATCGTATATCTTTGAATTTTTGTTGTAGATATCATTAGTAAAAGTTTCTCTCTTATTTTTTGTGTAGTCTAAGAGAAATGTAATAATAGTTTAGGAACACTGCAAGTAATTGAATTGCAATTGCCTATTTTAACACTACTAATTAGGCCATCTTCAATGGAGATTTTTATCTCTCCTATTTCTATAATAGAAACTTTCAGAAAGTTTTTCACTTTTCTTTTCCAATTTTCATCTTAGCTTGCGCTCTGATGTAGAATAAAAAATTTCTATGAAAATTTCTACATGTAGATATCTCATAATTTTTTTTTATCGCTCATTGAATTTAATATTGAACCATACTTTCAAATTAATTCCTTAAATTGATCCTTTTAATTTTTGTCACATATGATAGAAAATAAAATATTATTGGAGAGTATTTTTTTTTTTTGGCAGTTCCTATGTAGAAATTCTTCCATGTATGATGAAAATTTTGTTAAACTAATAGAAACTCAACTTTAAAAATTCCGTTTGGAGAAAGCCTTAGTCCCTAATAATAGCGATTAGCAGATGTAAATTGCTTTTAGTGGAGTTCCATATCCAATGATGATTAAGTGATGTATTTTAAATGTATTGAATAACTATATATGGGATGCTTGCAGTAGTAACTCTTGCTTGCTGCAACAGGAAAATTCCTTGGGCTGATACTTTCATACTATTGAATATTTTGTTACATATGATGAGAGACGTGTGTACTTAATTATTGCTATATATTTTTTGTAAAACATGCTATTTCATGTTGTGTGTGTTGAAATTCATGAGATGTAAATTCTTCTCTTAATTTTGTGGTTACTTTCTTTTTTAAAAGTGATTTGAACTTTTTAAATGCACCAAATACATTCGATTTTGGTTTTAAGAAATACATCTAAGTCTATCTAGAATAATCATCAATAAGGAGAAACAAAATCTATTCTTATCAAAGGAGCAACGTTTGATTGGCCCACATACATTGGTGTGCGCAAGTTGCAAGGGCTCCTTGGCTCTTGTGGTGATCTTGGAAAAACTTTTTCTAAATTGCTTTTCAAGCTAACATCCTTCACATAATTGATTCCGATGGTTGATGGATCAGGCAAATCATTCACCATTGATTTTGTACACAATAAATTTAGTACTCAAAATTCAAATGTCCAAATCTTAAGTTGCAAAGCCAAGAAGCAGCTCCATAGCATGCCTTTAGGCGCATTGCCACATCATTTTCAATAATTAGCAAGAACATTATACTTCTTGTCATTGGCACTTTGGCAATCAAATTATTTCTTTAATCTCTTATTGAAATGCTACAATCTCTCAAATGGATATCATAAACTTTCTCTAAGAGTTGTCTCATGCTCAAAATATTATTTTTCATATTTGGGACATAATAGACATTGGAAATAAATTGATGCCTTCCATCTTTCAAGCGGATTAGAATTTGACCTTTTCTCTTTAACGATATTTTGGATTCATCTCCGAATGTGATGTTGCCACCGATGAACTCGTAATGGTCCACGAACATGTTCTAGGATGTTCTATACCTAGAATAAAATATCTATGTTCTAGATATCCTAATATTGAAAATTTAAATTAAAGAGTTTAGAATGATCTATAGCTATATTTTAATAAGTGCGGTATCTTCAAAGAGTCTTATAAATATGGGTGCTCTCCCTCATTTTGTACACAACAAACATTACAAACTTAGTTCTCTAATAAAGTTTCTTTCCTTCCATTCTTCTCTTCTACCAAATTCTTCTCTTTATATTTTTCTCCTCTCCAAATTAGTTTTTCCTAGCTAGTTGGCCTACCACAATTCCAACAAAGTTGGTACCAAAGCGAGGATGTTTGAGGTTGAAGATTGCAAGCGAGATGACTCCCTTCCAAGTTTTCTTTCTCAAGAAGAGAAAATATGACAATTAGAGCATCAAATGAAGACTTTTCTTGGAGCACAAGATGCATGGGAGGTCATCGAAAAATGATATGTTGAGCCACAAGATGAGGCTTCATTATCTCATGCTCAAAAAGAGAGGTTGAAAGTTTCAAGAAAGAGGGACATGGAATCTCTCTTTCTCTATACCAAGTCATGGATGATGATGCGTTCGAGTTGATTTCAAGTGCAACAACCTCCAAAGTAGCATGAGAGAAAGTTTAAATTTCTTACAATGATGGGGAGAAGGTGTCACACCCGTTCCCAGATTTTGTATTCTTGAATTTATGATATTTAAAAATTTTCTTGTAGATGTATTCATGATATATTTTATATGTTGATTCATGTTAATTATGATATATTTTATTTAATTATATTTCTATTTATTATGGGAGACTACCCGAGACCAGTAGTGAACACCTTGGCAATTGTCATGGTCCCGTGCTAGGACCCGAATACATGATGGATACCAGACTCGGTTCACTCTTGGAACCACTAAGTCTATTTTGGATGGTTGAGATTTGGTTGGAGAGTGTTATGATTTAATCTTAGGGCTGACCTCATTTCTTAACTTGGTATATATATGGTTTTTCTCTCTCCTCTCTCATTCTTCCTCATTTCTACTTCCCTTCTTCTTTCTTCTTTCTTATTTCTTCTTCCTCCTTCCCTCAAGAGTTTTCCTTGACCGAAATCCTAAGCCCTAGCCCTAGACTTGGTTTTAGGAAGAGGTTTTCAAGTCCACAAAGGCAAGTACATCTTGCTTAAAGTGGAGAAGCCATAATTTTTTTGAATTTTTATATGATTAGTAAATAAAAATGTGTTTGATAGAAAATATTCTCTTCGATGTTCTCATTAGTTTTAGCTCTTGGATCTTTTGGTTTTGATGAACGGTTTTGAGAAGATTCTCGTTTTAAAGTTAGGATTTTCATGGGTTCCAAAAGTTTTTCTTGGTTTTGATCTATTAAAATATGGTATTTTAGAAATTTAGGACTTCATTTTGAGCATTTTGTCTTTTGTTTTACTTGATTCAGTGTTAAAATAAAGTTTTTATGAAGAAAATAATTTTTTAAATTTTTGCAGTTTTTCCTCCATGGCTGAACTTGTTGTCTGGAGAAGACAAAGTTCGCATACGGCCAGCATTCTATGCGACCAATAGTTCTATGCGGCCTGGCTTTCATGCGGCTTGGACCCTTTGCCGCATATGTCACCAATATGCAAAATGAATAAGAAATTCGCTAAGTCCAAGAGGCATCTATGTTATGCAGCCTGACCCTATGTGGCCCCTTCTCTATTGGACGCATAACTTTATTTTGCCCTTGACACATCTTTCTATAATTTTGTCTTTTTTTCGTCACACACTATATGGCCTGTCACATCCACCACTTCAGTCACTTCACTGACACGCATTTAATGCGCGTCACTTCGACAATTGTTCCAAGGAGTGGACTTTGCCTTGATCCTATGCGGTACCGACCTCTATGCGGCACCGACCCCTATGCGGAACCTGCCTCATATGACTGTCTATTGCATGCGGCCTGCTGGTTCATGCGGCAACTCTCCCATGCATCCTGCTCCATGCGGCCAGTTGCTCATGCGCCTGATTAGTGCATGTGGCATGTCCCATGCATCAGACATAGCTATTTTCACATGCGACCTTAGTGACCCATGTACACATTCTATTATTTTACTTAGTTAATGTTCCATGGAATATTTTTATTGAGTGCTATATTCTATGTGCTGAACCAAGTGCTTGTTTGTGTTATGACTCTAAGTAAAATGGACTAAGTAAACCAGACTTATGCACTAGAATTGGCTATGTGCATAACATGACATTATGTTGACCCTACTAGATGTGAGTGTTATACTGACTTAGTACCTTCTAAGTGGACTCAGATCTGTTGATTATATCTTACTTTTTTATTGGCTAAGTTGAGGGGTGTAGTTCTCATCGCGAGACAATCTGCAATCCCGGTCCTTATTTGGTTTAAGTATTGTTGATCTGGTCCAGAGTAGTTCACACTTTTTCTCTTACTCACGTTCGACGGCATAATTGATTATTTTAGGATTTTATATCAATTGAGGCTTCCATTTGACCAATAACTTATGAACCTGGTACAATATGATAAGAAGATTAAGGTGACTGATTTAACTGTGCACCGAAGTATGACAACCTTGCTAGATATAACATGACTATACGACTCTTGACCTAGTTAATATAGTTATCCGACCGGTTGATAGGCCTGGTATCTTGACCTAATTTATTATATCCGTGTTGATACATTTTCTTGCTTGAACGTGATAATCGGCTCACTTATAACCTATATGTGAATTAAGATGCAACTTGATCATACTAAGTGTATATGCTACGCGTTCTTATTTTCCCAGGTTCGAGCATAGTGATTGGTCAGAAACCATAGCTTGGTTAGGATGTTTGTTTGATTGATTTGTTGTATTATGTTTACAGGAATCCAGATTTGGCTCTCGAGCAACAATATGGATTTGTACCTAGCGTACACGTATCATGGTGCCTCATCTAAGGAGGACGATCGTGTAACCATGACACGATATTCTAATAAATTTAGGGCTAATTAAGTAACTAAACTTGTAGAGCATTGTGAGAAAATAGAATCTCGAGATCATGCGTAGTAGCTACTGTTAGGACATATGTCCTAGGGCGTCATGTTGGTTCCCAACGGATACCGTATATCATCTACAGTAGTAGAGTGCATTATCCGGCTATATTATATATTATTACATGATTACTTGTGCGATGGAATACAAGGCACCAGTACTTACATACTATGTGTTATGTATTTATTGGCTTGGACAGCCCGCCTCACCATAAGTATGATATGAGGATTCTAACATTGCATTATTCTTCTAAGATAACTCAGACTCCACATAACAAGCCATATGATTGATTGGTTAATTTAAAAGAGTATGTGCTGGTAGTCTAGGAACATGAACTATTATGGTACGATGGTTCAACCATTGTCCTTTTTTGATTGTAGGGTTGCACCAATGTGTTACAATAGGTCATTTATCGAAGATGCATATTATACCTAAACCTTAGCTTGTATTGTGGCATGTGTTTTCTAGATTATATTGATGTGTTGTATCTTCGTCGTATTCAAAATTGGTGAGTCGTACCCTGTCTCGTAGTAGTGTGACTCCTCTTGTCCTTGTTTGGTTGTAGAGGTGTCCTACTACTCCGATGAAAGGTCATACGCTTGCAGTTATGGCAGAGATTTCCTATTTTATGTACGTTATTGGTTTTTGCTTCATTCACTTGTGCTCCTTTGTGGTACTTGCTCTCGGAGCCTGACCCCGTTGGTTTTTCTTTATCAGGTTTAGTAGAAGAGCCAGAGGATCCTGTCATATATCAGACCGATGGCACACACCAGGAGGATATTTGTCGGGGAACTTGAGTGGATTTCTTCTCCTCTATTATCAGTATCATTTTGTATTATCTTTTTGGCTTTTAGCCGAAGATACTTGTTAGCCGGTTTATCTGGACATTAGTTCCTCTACATGATCAGATCGCGGCTGACTTACAGTCATGTACTCTTGACAATATACTAGTGTACCATCCTGTATAACTAGTTTCATGATCATTCTGATAGAGCGTCAGGGACAGATAACTGCTTTATCTTACATGCTCATTCTTATTATTTTTTGGTTGATGATTGAGACATAGAGATCCTTGATCATAGGTGACTTGATTATCGTATGCACCCCCTTGTCTCTAGACAACCTTATTATATGGTGGGTGACCTCGATATTCCTTAAGGTGCGGTTGGCTGAGTCACTCCCTCGCTCTCCAGTATTCTAGTTCTGGGGCGTGGCAAGGTTTTAGTGATGGCCCATGCATGTCTGTCTTTTCAGAATTATGGAGTGTCTTGTTCTAGGTGTCATAATCAAAATTGTTTCCTTTGATATCATGAATTTGTCTTCTTCGACATCGAGCTTGAACTATCAACAGTTTGCTTCCTTGTTCTATCATGTCCTGTCATTATATATCTTGGTGTCCTTTTCCTTCAGGGAAACCTCTTTCCCGCCTGTTAGAGTAGCAGATGTGGTGGACCAACTAGCAGAGCAAGATCCCATTGAGCGCAAGCAAGAGACAATACTTCCTCCAGATCATCTTCGAGTAGAGCCAATGGGTGGGCAATATGTACCAGAGATTCCGGTACCCCGGTAGTTCCAGTAATACTAGCAGCACTTGATCCCCCGGCACTGTTAGAAATTATCAGAGGTGTGATGGCTACACAACAACATCAGAAAGCAGTGCAGCAGCACCAATAGCTTCGACAATAGGAGCAGAACGTCCTGTTAAACCAAGGACTGGAAACGGCTCTGGAGGAAAGTGAAGAAGAAGATTATGTGACGTCATACAGATTCTGTCGACTCAACCTGAGCTATTTTTAAGGTACAGAGGATGCTATTACGATAGATGCTTGGCTTCAAGATATTGAGACGATCATGGCGGCAACTAAGGTTCCAGCAGAGGCGCAAGTCAATAAAGTCCAATTACAACTACAAGATCTTGCCCGTGATTGGTGGGCAACGGAGAAAGTCAGATTGAAGCATCTTATCTGTCGAGAAAATATCAGAACCCGATTTAGGACCAAGTACTTCGGAGTAGTGGCACAGTACGAGCTGCAGCTGAGATTTATTGATCTCAGGCAATCCGGCAGAACAGTAAAAGGATGCGCAGTAGAGTTCTGCAGGCTGAGCATGTTTGCTTCATCTATGGTGACGACGGAGCAAGAAAGGACTATGAGATTCCAGCAAGGGCTTCATCTCGAGATTCTACAACTAGTTGAAGGACATGACTACCAGACATTCAATACCTTATTGATAGCAGCCAGGAGACATGAGCTTACTATCCAGAGGTTAGCCTCGAGGACTGGAGGGCATAAGAGATCTCATGCCCAGAACACAGGTGGAGGACCAGCACCTGACATTCGTATTCTCGATTTGGCACTACGGGGGCTAGTGGAATCAGATGAAACAATGATAATTTAGCAATAACAGACAAGACAACATCAATAATGCCCGAAGAATCCAATATGATGTACCTATTATGGCAAAAGAGGTCACACTCAGGATGTATGTAGGATGGCAACTGGAAGATGCTTGAGATGTAGGGGTTCCGACCACATGATACCTACTTGCCCACAGATGCAGAGGCATGGAGAACTATATCAACAATTTCTAGCGTTGCCATCTCCAGGAGAAGTTTCGTATCAATAGCTAGTTTTAGCAGTACTACCGTTAGCCTAACGTCCGATGTTGACGCAAGCACAAGTATTTCACCAGAGACAATGTTAGTTTGGTCAGCATAGAAATCCTTATGACAGAGTTTCAGTAGCACCAAGACTTGAGCAAGCAGAGTTTGGTATGTTAGAGCAGGTGTTGGTCGAGGGCGGTCAAATCAAGGGTATGTTTTGAGCTTCTTTTGGTCATATCTTTTGGGTTCCGTATATTCGACGAGTGGATATGATCTTTCATCTCACTCTTCTGCCTTCGTATCTCGTGATACATGATTTATGTCATATGTCCCGACTACGAAGGTACGTCCTGGGCAGAGTCATGTTCTTGACTAAGTCATTGGTACCGATTTATCTCGAGACTTGATCCATGTCCATTTTTGGGAGTCAGCATAGGCCAGTGAGAACGGATTCCTATTTTGACTGACTCGGAAGATATATATATCGATATGCCTCCAGTTCTTTATCTTTTCTTTTGATTATATGGATTGCTTACAACTTTATTTATATTGTTGTTGCTTTTATTGCCTTCCTATTTCCTTATGCTTGGTATTCAGTTAGCTATAGTTCATGAGATTTGGTAGTTCATAAGGTTTTCTAGAATCATGAGTCTTCTTCTTGGTCTATGAGTTTTCTTTCTTGGTGATCAGCTCGTCTAGCCTAGTGAATTTCGAGAACGAAATTTTTCTAAGGTGGGTAGAGATGTCACACCCGTTCCCATATTTGGTATTCTTGAATTTGTGATATTTAAATTTTTTCTTGTTGATATATTCATGATGTATTTTATATGTTGATTCCTGTTAATTATGATATATTTTATTTAATTGTATTCCTGTTTATCGTGGAAGACTACCGAGACCAGTATTGAACACATTGGCAATTATCATGGACCCGTGCTAGGACCTGTATACATGATGGATACCAAATCCGGTTCACTCTTGGAACCACTAAGCCTATTTTGGATGGTCGAGATTTGGTTGGAGAGTGTCATGACTTAATCTTAGGGCTAACCTCATTTCTCCACTTGATATATATATGGTTTTTCTCTCTCCTCTCTTATTCTTCCTCATTTTCACTTTTCTTCTTCTTTCTTCTTCCTCCTTCCCTCAAGAGCTCCCCTTGACCAAAACCTTAAGCCCTAGCCCTATACTTGGTTCTAGGAAGAGGTTTGCTAGTCCACCAAGGCAAGTACATCTTGCTCAAAGTGGAGAAGCCATAATTTTTTTGGATTTTTATATGATTAGTAAATTAAAAAAAATTTTGATGGAAAATGTTCTCTTTGATTTCCTCATTAGGTTTAGTTCTTGAAGTTTTTGGTTTTGATGAACGATTCTGAGCAGATCTGAGATTTAAAGTTAGGATTTTCATGGATTCCAAAACTTTTTCTTAATTTTGATTTATTAAAACATAGTATTTAAAAAAAAAATAGTTTTTGTGGTTGATGGAGGACTTTATTTCGAGAATTTTGGCTTTTGTTTCACTTGATTCGGAGTTAAAATGAAGCTTTTATGAAGAAAATAAAATTTTAGATTTTTAAAGCTTAAAATTCTGAAGATGACAAAGAACTAAAATGATGCCTGGACTCTTTGTCGCATATGTCACCAATATGCTGAACAAATGAGAAATTTGCTAAGTCCAAGAGGCATATATGCAACATGCAGACTTGTGCGGCCTGACCCTATATGGCCCCTTCTCTTTTGGACGCATAACTTTGTTTTGCCATTGTCACATCTTTCTATGGTTTTGTCTATTCTTCCTGACACACTTTATGGCCTGTCATATCAATTACTTCAGTCACTTTTCTGAAACTTATTTAATACACATTACTTCGACACTTGTTACAAGGAGTGGACTTTGCCTTGACCATATGCGGCACCGACCTCTATGCGTCACCGACCCCTATGCAGCATCTGCCTCATACGGCCGATTGCATACGGCCAGTTGGTTCATGTGGCAGCTCGCCCATACGTCCTGCTCCATGCGGCCAGTTGCTCATACGTCAGATTAGTGCATGCGACCTGTCCAATGCGTCAGACATAGCTATTGCCTATGCGACCCTAGTGACCCATGTACAAGTTTTATTATTTAACTTAGGTAATATTTCATGGAATATTTTTATTGAGTGTTATGTTCTATGTGTTGAACCCAGTACCTGTTTGTGTTGTGACTTTAAGTAAAATTGACTTAGTAAACCAGACTTATGCACTATAATTGGCTATGTGCATAACATGACATTATGTTGACCTCACTAGATGTGAGTGTCATATTGACTCAGTACCTGCTAAGTGGACTCAAATATGTGGATTATATCTAATTTTTTCGTTGGACAGGGTAAGGGGCGTACTTCTGATCGCGATACGATCTGCAATCCTAGTCTTTGTCTGGTTTAAGGATTATGGATCTGCTTCAGAGTAGTTCACACTTTGTTTCTTACTCACGTTCGGCGACATAATTGATTACTCGAGGATATTATATGAATTGAGGCTTCCATTTGACCGATAACTTATGAACCAGATACAAAGTTATAAGAAGATTAAGGTGACTGATTTAACTGTACAATAAAGTACGACAACCTTGCTAGATATAACATGACTATGCGAATCTTGCCCTAGTTAATATAGTTATCCGACCGGCTGATAGGCCTGGTATCTTGACCTGATTTATTGTATCCGTGCTGATACATTTTCTTGCTTGAACATGATGATTGGCTTATAGCCTAGATGTGCATTAAGATGCAACTTAATCATACTAAGTGTACATGCTATGAGTTCTTATTTTTCCTTGCACGAGCATAGTGATCGGTTAGAAATATAGCATGGTTAGGATGTTTGTTTGATTGACTTGTTGCATTACGCTTGAAGGAATCCAGATTTGGCTCTTGAGAAACAATGTAGATTCATACCTAGCTTACACGTACCATGGTGCGTCATCTAAGGAGGACAATCGTTTAACCATGACATGATGTTCTAATAACTATAGGGTTAATTAAGTAACTAAACTTGTAGAGCATTGGGAGAAAATAGAATCTCGAGATCATGTATGGTAGCTACCATTAGGACATATATCCTAGGGCATCATGTTGGTCCCCAATGGATATCGTATATCATCTACAGTGGTATAGTGCAGTATTCGATTATATTATATATTATTACATGATTACTTGCGCGGTGGGATTATGAGGGACCGATGCTTACATACTACGTTCTATGCGTTGATTGACTCGACCAGCCCACCTCACCATCAATATGATCTGTGGATTCCAATATTGCATTATTCTTCTGAGATAACTCAGACTCGACATAACAAGCTGTATGATTGATTGACCAATTTAAAAGAGTATGTGCTGGTAGTCTAGAAACATGAACTATTATGGTACGACGGTTCAACCCTTGTCCTTGTTTAGTTGTTGGGTTGCGCCAATAATAGGTCATGTACCAAAGCTGCATATTATACCTATACCTTAGCTTGTATTGTGGCATGTGTGTTCTAGATTATATTGATATATTGTATCTTCGTCGTGTTCATAATTGGTGAGTCGTACCCTATCTCGGAGTAGTACGACACCTCTTGTACTTTTTTGGTTGTTGAGGGGTCATACTGCTCCGATAAAAGGTCATACGCTTGCTGTTGTGGCACAGATTTCCTATTTTATGTACTTTATTGGTTTTTGCATCATTCACTTATGCTCCTTTGTGGTACTTTCTTTCGGGGCCTGACCCAGTTGGTTTTGCTTGGCCATGTTTAGTAGTAGAGCCCGATGATCATATCCTGTATCTGACCGATGGCGTACACCAGGAGGATGTCCGCAAAAAAACTTGAGTGGATTTCTTCTTCCCCACTATCAGTATCATTTTGTATTACCTTTTTGGGGTTTAGCCGACAATACTTGTTTAGCCAGTTTATCTGGACATTAGTTCCTCTACATGATTGTATATTATTCAGTCCGCGGTTGATTTATAGTCATGTACTCTTGGGAATGTACTAGTGTACCATCCTGTATAACTAGTTTTATGATCATTCTAATAGAGCTTCAGGGATGCCTAACTGCTTTATCTTACATGCTCATTCTTAGTATTTCTTGGTTGATGATTGAGGCATAGAGATTCTTGACCCTAGGTGACTTGATTGTAGTATTCACCCCTTGTCTTTAGATAATCTTAGCACATTGCGGGTTACCTAGATATTCCGTAAGGTGTGGTTGGCTGAGTCACTCTCCCGTTCTCTAGTATTATGGTTCTGGGACATGACAGAAGGAGATGAAGGTACGCCTCCAAACTTTAAGAGGTAAATTTGAAGCTTTATATATGAAAGAGTCTGAAACTATACCGAACTACTTTACCAGATTTTTAGCCATTGTTAATCAAATAAAGAGAAATGATGAGTATAACTAATACTCGAGTGATGGAGAAACATGTTTTGCTCTTTACTTTCATAATTTTAGCATATTTTAGTAGCTATTGAATAAACCAAAGACTTGGAGTCCATGACTATTGAACAACTTATGGGATCATTACAAGCCTATGGAAAAGGAGACAGAAGAAGCAAAAGATATTGGAGCAAGTCTTTCAAACGAAGCTCACCTTCAAGGAGAAAGAAGAAAGCTTTGCCAACAAAAGAAGTCAAAGAAGTTACGATCGTGGTCGAGGTTGTGGAAGAGAAGGAAGAACTCATTACAAGACATTCACCAATGGAAAAAGAGGCCAAAACTATCCTACAAAGGAATGTGGAAGAGTAAGCTTCACAAGAAGTGATGAAAGCCAATGGTACCAATAAATCTCAAGTTGAATGCTATAATTGTCATAAGCTTGGACATGCATCGGAATATAGAAAATAACTAGACATGTTGAGGAGAAAACCCAATATGTTTAAGAGAAAATGTAGGAGAACACAAATATATTATGTGCAAACAAAGAAGAAGAATAAGATATAAAAACATGGTAACTTCAAATGAAGGGAAACAACCATGGGTGTGGAAGTATAAATGGCAATTATCTCACTTTTGAACATGATCTAGAAACACCGGTTAAAGAAAAAGAGAGTGAAAAAGAAATCATTCAAAAAATTGATGTTAGTAGAGACATTGTGTCCAATGAAGAAAGATTGTAGCAGTCAGATGTTCAAGAAGCAAGTTATGACTTAGCTCATCTCATAGAAGAAGGGGATAAAGAGCAAGCACATGAAGAAGTCCAAGAGTCTATTACTTCGCTCGTGACTTCAATACTATCTCGAGAAGACACTCCATCACCATCCTTTGATGGGAGAAGTGACACATGAAGAGCTAACTAGAGGAGATTGATGTAATAAATAATAAAAATGATCTAACATTTTTTTGCCTTTTTGCGGATTGTGGACCGATTTGTTTTGAAGAAGCGAAGCATTGTAAGTAGGGAATAGATGTCATGCAAAAAAATAAAGGATATCATGAAGGACGATACTTGGGAGCTAGAGACACTTCCAAAGTGGCAAAATAAAATTAAAATAAAAAGTATCTACAAGCCAAAGAACAATGCTCAAGATGAAGTCAAGAGTTACAAGCATATACTACTTGCAAAAGGCTACAATCATATATTGAGCATTGGCTGTGAAGAAAAGCAAGGTCAACTACCCAAAGTTGCGCATCAAAAGAAAGAAAGTGCAAAGAAAGTATGTCAAAATGCAAAAGTAAGCTACGAATATCTACACCAAGCAAATCAAGAAAGAAGCATTATTCAAGGCAAGAAGTTCACTTTGAGTCGCAAATCAAGTTTAAGGGGGAGTGTTGAAAATGAACTTGATTTTGTGACCATATTTTGAGCCCAACAAATCTAGTTGGTCTGCTGCCATTGGTCTTTTTCATTAGGCCCTTTTTAGTTTTGTATTTAGTCCATGTTTTAGGATGTTCTATACTTAGAATGTTCATGAAAATTTAAAATAACTATATTCTAGATATCCTAATATTATTAAGCTTAGTGTTCTTACAAATTACTTTTCCTCTCCAAATTATAAAAGAGTCTAGAATGATCGATAGGTATATTTCAATAAGAGTGTAGATTCTTTTAAGAGTCCAATAAATAGTTAGGGGTGCTCTTCCCTCATTTTATACACAACAAATAATACAAGCTTAGTGCAATTATAAAGTTTTATTTTCTTTCATTTTTCTTTTCCACCAAATTCTTCTCTTTATATTCTCTCACTTCAAATTATTTTCTCCTAGCTAGTTGGCCTATCACAATTCCAACCGTGATCATTTTATGTATACCCTAACCACCATGGCAGATTCTTCCAAACAGTGTAGTTACATGCAATCAAACACCTCTTCAATATTGCAGCGGATCAGACGAGCATATCAAATAAAGGTTTCTGTAGTTCGAGCAATTAGCTCCCCCTACTCTTCTCCGAGACCCACAAGCCCATTCTTTTAAGTTGTAGACAATGCCTTGAAAATGAAAGGAAACTAAAGAGAGAGTAAGAAATTATATTCTATGGAATTAAAGCGCTTAAGAACCCCACAAAAGACAGCCCACTAAGACATACAAGAGTTGGTATTGTAAAACAAAGTGGGGATGGTGATGTTGTTCAACTTTAGCTTGGCAACTTTTCCGAGTGTGTTATTTGGTGGTTCAGCATTGGCCTTTTAAAAATATAGCAAAATTTGTAGCAGTTACATTATATATATATATTTTTTGAAGAAGGTAAATATTATTGATAAAATTAATTTTTTTTACAACAAATTTAATTCAACCCAGTTCACAAAATACTCATCTGGGTGCAAGAATCTCTATATCAGTTTCTATGGTTTTTTGGACAATATAACTACTAGGGGCAAGGCCTTCAAAGATATGTCTGTTACGTTCCTTTCATACATGCCATACTATGACTCCAAAGTCTAGGCATATCCGTCTATAGGCTACTGACCCTGTACCTTTCAGAACTTTGACCTCGTTCAGGACAGACGTAAGATCTATACTGTGCAAATTTGGCAGGCCGAAGATGGCGCGTTGGTGATTCCAGATCTCCCAAACATAGTCGCACTAGAAGAAGAGGTGATTCCTGGACTCGTCCATAAGGCCACACAGGTAGCACTTTTTATCTGTGCAAACAATTTCAAAATTACTCAGGCGGTCCCTGATAAGCAGTCGATTTCTAATCATTTTATAAAGGCATAAGGAGTTCTTGATTGCCGCTCCTTTAGTCCATATCACTTCCGTCCAGTCTTCCTCATATGATATAGATCTGATCTGATTAAGAGCCGACCGAAAGTAAAATGAGCCTTTTTTTCTTGCTCTCCCAGACCCAGTAATCCTCCTTGCAATATCTATTAATGTCAATTACTCGAATCTCCTCCGTGTATATATATATATATATATATATATATATATATATATATATATATATATATATATATATATATATATGATGCATTATGATGAATGGTGCTGTGAATTTTAGACTAAATTCACATTTCAGAATAAAATCAATCACGATAACCTTCGTATTGAAAAGTTACAAACCTATCATTTAGTTACATATAAAAGAACTTCAGTGTATCTATATAAATAACCAGGTTCGTCGTAATTTTACCATAGTATGCTTATAAAAGACCTTCCAGAGATGATCACACACATGTTGAGGTTGCTTGCCAGCACATTCATGTCACCACCTGCACAAGTTGCTTCATAAACCTAACACTGTTGCATGTCTGATCAAATTGCACAGCTAGCTTAATCTTCATTATAAACAATAATAGTACGTATAACAAACAAAAAAGTGACCCCAGTTGCGCTTCTCCTCCCATACGCGGATGTGTGCTGTTGAAACAACAGCAAATGCACACATCGACCCCCTCGCACGTGCGCCACCTACTAATGTAATGCCCACTCGATCAAATCTCCTTTGGTATCCTCCATTGAGAACAATTATAAATAGCCAAGAAATCATGCAAACACAAAAGTAGATTATGCAGTACTGATCACCCAAAGCCCCATTGGGATATTAGTTTACAACACGAGACTCGGTTGGCAGATATGTCGCCAATCCCCTAGCATATAGTCCCATATGACATACTTTTCTTTCTTTTGTATATAGTCCCATATGACATACTTTTCAAACTAATAATTCTAACTTGTTTTTAGAGGATCATTAGTTGCTGAAACTCTCCAATGCAATTAAGAAAACAAAATTTCAAAAAAAAGATAAATATATGTAGAATGGGTTGGATTTGTATGAGAATAATAGAAATGATAAAGTGAGCTCCGGTTCCGAAGATTATGTAGTCAAATATTGATGTAGGACAACAATAATGTAAAATCTAAAATCTAGAAAGTTGGACTCCAAATTGGAATTTATTATTCTACAAAATAGGTTCGCACAATCAAGAATCTAGAAATTGGGAAGCCCAACCTATAGCTTCCATGGGTAGGATGAGATTCAAAATATAAAAATTGAAACTAGGTACTATTCTACAAAATGAGCTCCTACGTTTTAAATCTAGAATATAGAATGTGGGATGGATCTTACTAATAATGCTCTTATACTTACATAAAGGGATCTCCTTCTCCAACCACATTTTTTTATGAAATCCAGTATCTTTTGCCAGCAAGCCACTCCCCTTCTTTATACCACATATGATCTCTCCCTCTTCCATATGTTGTTTTCTTCCTATGGTATCAAAATTTTATACCTAAATAATATTGGACCACACCATACTCATTGTCATTCAATAATGTTGCGTGGTTGCTAGCTTATGTTCATAATATATATATTGAATATAGGGCCCATGAGTATATAAATATATCCCCAAGTCTCCTATTTAAATTCCATTTTATGGTATTCAGGATGTTGATTCTATGTATGCATCTTCTTCTTTTTCCAACAACAAATTGATTACATTAGCCTACTGGAAATTTAATATGTGCTTGTTGTGTTGGCATCTCCAAGTAGAGCTTCCACTGGCCAATACAGAGATTCCAATATGCTCTTTCACTGAACCTTTATATTAGCAAGACTTAATCAAAACTTGACGTAAGTATTGTATATGAGAATTGCTTTCCAAAATTCTAGGTACAATTAAGGGGAAGGTACGTAATCTACCTCTAAGTGAACAGTATTTGTTCAGGTTTGGTGTGTATGTATAGCAAGAGCGGAGCTATGTATGAACTGAGGTGGACTCCTACGCAATAAAAAAAAAAAAACATATGACATTGGCTCACATATCAATCCAAATTCCAGATTTAGCCCAAACTTATTTCAGTCTACCACAACTTTTATCTCAGGATAATTCAACTCCCGGTCCAAATTCCAACAACAGCCGATTGTTTCAAAAAAAAATTAAAGAAAAATTTAGTTCAACCTAAAACAGTTTGAATTCATTATTTCGTCATGATGTTCCTCTTTCAAACATAGTGTACTTGCAACTTATCAATGTATATTTAGGAAGAAAGGGTCATTGTAAGAACAATATGAATCTCGTTTATTTATGAAAGAGGTCATCATCATATGCTATGATACCAAAAGAAGAAATTTCTCCGTATAAAAACTTGCACTTACCGTACTCATATCTCTGGCTAACTGCGTCCACGCCCACGTCAGTGAGATCGAAAAATACAGGTTGAAAAAGTGTATTTTGTGGCCATGGTGTGCCACATATTTTGATTGCGATAAAATAAGACAATTTATTTCTATATATGGACTAAAAAAATAAGAAGAAGCAAAATACACGAAATAAAAAAAAAGGAAAAATAAGAACAGAAGTTTCCATCGCTATATCATTACCAAATTAATATATATTAGCGACGTCAGAAAACGTCGCTAATATGTACAAAAACGTTGCGACGTTATATTTGCGAGGTGTCCACGTTGGCGACGTCTAGCGACTCAACGTCGGTACATCATCGACGGTGTATATTGTCGCAGAACATCGCTAAATCAGCGACATTACCAGCAACGTTTTGCTACAGCAATTCTGACATGTTAAAAATTGTCATGTCAGCTATTTAGCAACGTGTAGCGACATTTTGACACATGTTAACGACGTCGGTGCTACCTGTCAGCGACGTTTTGACATAGTTTAGCGACCCACTGTCACGTCGGTAGACGTCGCAGAACGTCGATAAAATTTAAAAAATAGAAAAAAAGCATGCAGTTTCAAAAATTATTTTCCAACCAAAGTCTGCCCGTAGTTATAAAGTCACAGTTTATATAAATAGGCCCGGAGCAACCCTCCGTTGAATTTGCTGGGTTCTTGGACCCCTTCGGTAGAACACTCAACACCGGTACATACACAAACACGCCAAGAATATCCAACCACCCAAGAATGTCCCAACAAATAAATAAATGAATCTAAAATTATGTCACATCTGTCTCATCCAAATAATGTAGTAAAAAGTATAAAATAAGTACATCAAAGATCCAATAATGGGCCAATACACACAAACATACTGAACATGTCTGCGGATGAAAAGTAGGAGGAGCACTGCCGTGCATCTGGGATAAGAAGAAGTCATACTGCTCATGTGAAAGCGTCATCGGTCCCGATAGAGGAGGCAGTGTAATCAATGGAGTCGGTGTTGATGCTGGCGGACCAGGAGGACGTATCTGCTCCAATGTTAGTAGTCGAGCATTGTATGAATCCATGACAGATAACACCATCGAAGTGTTCTCCGCCACCGACCGACCGACTCAACAAATCCTATGCCACATGTATCCTCGCAAGTGAGTTGCTCATAGCCGTATGCTACCACTCCAGCTCTGGCTGTCTGTGCTCCGTAGACACTACCAGAGTTTCCAAGCATTGCTCAGTCGTCTGGCTCATAGTCCTGAGCTCCATATGGTTGTGCTCTGTTGTTTGGCTCAGAGTCCTGAGCTCCATAAGGTTATGCTCGAGTTTATCAAAACGTGCGGTGATCGTCACATCATCCGTCTACGACGCAGACTGGGGCCGCTCTGTAATCCTCTGTAGCAACAAGTCACGTAGGTCACAATCTGACTGTCAACGCTCTCCTGGGCTCGTACCGACGCCTGCGAAGGCTGCGAGGAATGCACATTGACAGAGGGGGCCTTGGATGACTGCGTCGCAACAAAGGTGCAGTAGGATCCCGTACCATAGTATGTACCCCTCAAAAGCCCACCAACGACGGTCATCTAGAGCTCGTCCGCCGACGGAGCAATAGAGGACTGCGAGGAAGTACCAGCCCTCCCTCTGCAGGTGCACTAGCAGTCGCCCGCTCACATAGTTTAAGATACTCGTCCTAAAAAAGTGGTTGCTAACGTCTAAGGTACTTATTACTAACTATATAGATATATATTTGCATATTTTCGAAGTTATATTTAAATAGATATATATTTGAATATTTTTTAAGTTATATTTAAACTAACACAGGGTAGTAAAAAGTACATAGATCTGCATGGCCTTCTCATCGATGAGCTTTCTACCATTCCGATGGGTGGCCAGGAAGACGGTCACCATGTTGGCGTCCTCACCTTACTGTAGTTGTTAAAAATTATATTATTTATTATTAAAATTAAACATCCTATCATACTTTTATTAAAATAATATATATTCAATAGAATACATACCAGATGACGAAAATATTTTGTCATGGGAATCGAGCCACCACAACTCTTTTCTTCCTTCCACCTAACCGCCTTTGCCTTCTTCGACCTTTCCTTGTACGTGGTTCATTGAATCTCGCCTTCATACAGTCCACTGCACATGCGTGATCCAACCGTGGATCAATTTTCTGGAGCAATCATGATCCATCTGGTCGTTGATCGCCTTATGGATCAGCTTGACGGCGATGGCATGAAACTAATCCTCGATCTTCTCAGCCCGGTATGGTAGATAAAAATATATTTTTTCTAAGAAGTAAAATAGAGAGTTATATAATATGCATAAATGATTATTGATATTAAAAATAAATATATTTTTTCCATGAAATGGGAAAACCAGAATGCCTTACTATCATCAGAAGCATCTAAGTAGTTGATCCACGGCCTACCATAGTTCTGCCTCAAAAACACCTCTAGTGCTCTCTGTACCGCGGAGGGACGATATCTATATAGTGATAATTAAATTCATGAATATATAGATATAATCATTTGGAAATTGTTAACTAATTAACTTACTTGATAGTCCTATCCCTGCAAATTTCTATTCTTGTCTCATCCATATGCTCCTCTGTCTCTATGATGCCGTCAGCAAGAGAAAGGCCGAATGGGGGAATAGTCTCAAGCCTAGAACTGCTCGTCCCAGGAGTACTGCCACGTACCGTCGACGGAGTCAGAGATATGACTGGTCGGTACACTTGAGTACTCTACGACGAGGATATAAAACCAGTAGCCGGTACCGGAGGAGCACTCCGTCTAGAGGATCTACCTCTAAATCATCCGCGTCGTCTTGCCATACCTGATAATAACATATGATGATAAAACAAATAAACAGACTTATAACAGTTCATAAAAATAGATAGACCCGGAGCAACCCTCCGTTAAATTTTTTGGGTACAAAATATTATAAAATTATATAAAATATCACAGTCATACAATAAGCACTATATAAAATATCACAGTCACACAATAAACACAATATAAAAGTATCACAATCACATAATAAAAGTATCACAGTCACAACATAAGTCTAATCTAATTTCGTAATCTCTCAAGAAAATCTAATACGCTGGGACAAAAGTCAGTCCCTCAGATGCTCCGCCTAAGCCGCAACTAGGTGATCAATCTCCGCTATATGTGCTGGGTGACTTGAACTCCCCATCTGAGCTGGTACCTGCCTAACAGTATGAGGTACCACTTCCTCCTTAATAGTAGGAGATGTCACTTCCACATGAACAACTGCTTCCAACTTAACAGTAGGAGTTGCCACTTCCTCCATAACAGTAGAAGGTACAACTTCCTCCTTAACAGTAGGAGGTACAACTTCCTCCTTAACAGTATGAGGTGCGTCTCTCAAGCGACTTGCACGTGCTCAGGTTACGGGTGCCATCTGATAAGATAGATGGAAATAAAGAATATATTTTATAACAGATATAAATATATGTATCCATACAGTAAAAATAGATATTATATTCCATATTAAAAATATAGTACATGGCTAGATTTCTAAATGGATTTTATTTTATTTTCAATCCTCTTCTAAAAATTTATCTTCTTCATTTTTCTCGTCCTCCTCTTCCTCTTTCTCTTCCTCCTTATCTTTACTTTCATCTACTTTGTCTTCCTCTTTGGATAATTCTACCTCTTCTACACAATTGGACATGTAATGAGGAACTTTCATTGAATCCACAACTATAATATTTGTTATAATAGGTAGCTCATCTTTCTGATAAGATATTTTATTAATGTCAAAGTTATTTTTAGTTTTCATCTTGCATAATGCCCACCATTCCGACCTCGTTGTTTCCCGTTTAGGATAAGTTGTGAAGTACACGAGCAGAGCCTGACTTGATAGGACAAATATTTTATAGCCTTGATATCGACGTAGGTAGTTTATATCCACAAGACCATGATTGTCTATTTGCCAACCTTGATCTTGGATCAGATTGAACCAATCATACCTAAATAACATGATCTTAGCAGGCTCTGTTCCATAATTATATGTTAACTCCATAATCTCCAATAAGATGCCATAGAAATTATTACCTGGATCGACATCTTTGTAGCTCGAAGTTCTGATACACAAATAACTATTTTTCGTAGAATTAAGATCCAAGAAGTTCTCTCTTATCAGGGCTTTTATTGATTTGAACCTAAACCCATTCACACAGTAGCTTGGCCAAATTTTAACGGCATAAATTGGTCCCTTGACTAGAGTTCTAACAGACTCATTTTCGAGTGTTGTGTGGGGATGATCGACCTAAATATCAAAAAAAAAATATTAAGTTCAACGTTCTGTTAATTATTGTGTAAGTGCATACACAAAAAGATCCTTACATATGTACTCAACTAAAAAGGGAAATGAATTCTTATTTCCTGTTCTTCTTCTTCATCTATTATGTATGGTCTTATCGACCTCACTACATTATTAAATGTGCTAAAAAAATTAAAATATCGCCCAATTATTGTAACAATATTATTATATACTATTACAATAAGATGACTTAAACATTGACGTATTAATTACTTATCCCTCTAGCTTCTCTACTTCATCCTCGTCACAGTTGAGTAATATATACATCTGAACAGCCCTTAGCATTGTCATTTAGATATTGCTTCTTCATTTTGCCCGAAGGCTTACCGAAATAATTGAATACTTTCACTATTGCATCATTATATTCATGATATTCGTCATCGTTTCTCAGAGCTTTTGTTCTATTAGTAGCAACATGCGGCTTAAAATATATCGAGCAAAAGTTTGTAATCTCCTCAATAACATAGGTCCCACAAATAGAACCCTCGACCCATGCCTTATTTTTTACCTTTTTCTTTAGGTGGTTCAGTTGATACTCGAATGGGTACATCCACAGATAACTGACAGACGTGTCTCATAGGAAAGATAAATTAGTAAATGCTTCATAGAGTCAAAGAATCCAGGAGGAAACACTCTTTCAAGCTTGCACAATGTTACTGCAATATCCTACTCTTGCTTTTCTAGATGATCGACGATCAACTTAGTAAAACAAAGATCTCTGAAGAATATGCTAAGCTCAGTCAATAGATTCCAAACTACCTACGGTAAGAATTCCTGAAATACAATCAGAATTAACCTCTCCATGAATATGTGACAGTCGTGGCTCTTCATACTCGTTAGTTTGTTCTCTTTGGGGTCGACCCATCTCCTTATATTCGACACGTACCCGTCTGAAAATTTTATCCCCTCAATCCACCTATAAAGTCTTCCTTTATCCTCCTTGTCTAGTATGAAATTTATCTTAGGCTTCTTATATTTACATTTTCTTCCTCTATCAAATGCAACGCTGGACGTCTGTATTTTGCTTCCATGTCCAACCTGGCCTTGGGAATTATCTTTCGTCTTTTCCTTTACGTCCATTATAGTATTAATTATGTTGTCGAACACATTCTTCTCGATATGAATGACATCAAGGTTATGTCTGATCAGATTGGTGCTCCAATATGGCAGGTCCCAAAATATGCTCTCTTCGTCCAGTTATGAGTGTGCCCAAATCCATCGCACTTGTACCTCTTAGTAGGCTCTTCGTTAGCACTTAGTAAATCTTTAACCTCTTCCCATATTGTGTCTTTGGGCCACATTGAAAGTGGATTTGCCTTCTCCATAATGCCGACATGAAATACATTTATGTTCCTCCGGAATGGATGGTCCGACGGCAGAAATTGTCGATGACAATTGAAGAAGCACAGTTTTTTCTCCGTGTTTCAAATGGAAAGCCTTAGTGCAGTCCATGCAATATGGACATGAGAGACGACTATGAGTGCTCCATCTCGATAATATGCCATAAGCTAAAAAGTCGTTGATGGTCCACATAAGTAATGTCCTCATCTAAAAATTATGTTTTTTTGAAATATCGTATGTATTGGTCTCTACTTTCCACAGCTGATTCAACTAATCTATCAATAATTGTAAGTACACATCGATGATCATGGGTGGATTGTTCGGACCTGGGATAATGATGGTTAAGAACATAACCGGAGCCTTCATACACGTCCTAGGAGGTAGGTTGTACGGGGTGACGATAACAGGCTAACACAAATACTGGGAGTCCAAAAGTCCGATTGGGGTAAAACCGTCGGAGGAAAGCCCCAATCTTACATTATGCGGATCTGAAGCAAAATCGGGATACTCTCGATCGAAATGCTTCCATGCTTATCCATCGGATGGATCATCCAACACTCCTTCAATCTATTCTCGTTGTGCCAACTAATATTTTCGGCAGTCTCCTTTACTATAAACAACATTTGCTACCATAGCGTTAAAGGCAAGTAGTGCATCGAATCAGTCGGCTACCTTGTACTGGCAAACCTTCCTATACCAGTTGCCTTATAGTGATCAGCACCACAAAAATCTGCACATATCTTCATCCTTATCGTCTTTGTAGTACAACATGCACCTGTTGCGACATGCATCGATTTTCTCTTGTCCCATCCAGAGTGATCTCACGATCCTCTTAGATTGGTAGAAGACTTTAGATAACTTAACACCCACCGATAAGATCTTTATAATCAACTCCATCAGTCGGTTGTAACATTCTTGTGACATGTTAAAATCAGACTTGATACTCAACAGTCTTGTAACCACCTCCAACGGTGAATGATCATCATAACCATGATATAATGGAGTCCTTATATTCTCTAGTAACTCCATTCGGTGCTTCCTCAGCTGCATAATGATTATCCATATCGAAACTAGGCTTGACATTGTTGAAAACTATATTTACGTACCCGTCGTCATAATCAGCGTGGTCATGGACATTAATATACGGCTCAACATAAGGCTCCGGCTCCGATGATAAATACACAATTTCTCCTTATGAGGTCCATTGATAGTAATTCGACGTAAAATTTCTCGAGTATAAATGATATATCACATCTACTTCTGGGTAATATTTCAAGTTACGACATCTTACATACAGATACTTAATTTTGGTGCCATCCATGTATTGAGGGAACACCTTGGAGAACTGCATGAACTATTCCAACCCATGTATGAATTTATCCCGCAGACCATACATATCATTAGAATAACGGTTGTACATCTATGAACGATGATGCAGGTAGTAATTCAGATCCATTTATAGATACTTCCGCAAAGATGAATAAACATCATTCAAGTATACTATCCAAATGGATGCAAAGATGGATACTCATGTTCATCAAAGTGACAACTCTTATTATTGCATGATTATCTGAGTTGTCATGCGTGAGTATTCATATCGTGATTCATGAGTATCCATTTTATAATTCGTGACTATCCGAAAACTAGTAGACATGTGGATAACTCTGATTTTAAATCCTATTAAATATGTGCCGTCATGTGTTCATTGTGAGCAATTCTCTGGAAATTTTTTTTACTTCTGCTAACCTTTTAGGGCTTTTAGAGTTCTACCAGATTTTCCAAAAATACTAAAAAATGCTAAGTAATACAAATTTTCTTTTCTAGGATTTTTTTCGTTCTTTATTTTTTTATCATTTTTTACTCCTTTCGTTCTTTGTCTTTTCTACTATTTTTAGAAAATTGATAGAAACCTAAAAGCCTCCAAAATGCTTATAGATATAAATTTACTTTTCAGAGAAGAGCTGACATGGACACTTGACTTTGGGCTGACATGGAATCTTGACATAGGAGATCAAACAACCTATATCATAGTTAAAAATTGACACTTATGATTACACATATAACCATTTAACGATACCGTATAAATATCAACTCATGTTAACATGTATATATCGTATCCTAACAACGTTTCCGTGTTAATATATGTGTCAGGGTTAGGGTTGTATTCATGACACGTGATTATCTGTATCGTTATTTTTTATTACCAACACATATTAGGGATACAATTAGATATAAGTTATTATGTATTACTAGTTACTGAATGTTCAAGATGGTCGAAGTCTCGTTCCCATGACAGCTTAACTGCAGCACACTTACTCACAAGATATTGAGTTTTCTTCCGGTACTTCTGGTATCTTTACTATGATGTTCAAATGTTATGGAAGAAAGGCTCATGATTATATTTTCTGTGCACAAAATATTCTTTATTAATTTTTAACAAAGATGGGGTTAAGTATTTTCTTGGTTGATCTTTACCCGACTTTCGATCGCTGTACACTACCAAAATAAGTCCTATTAGCGACTCAAGATACAAACGTCACTAAATTATAAAAAATTAGCGATGCTAATAAAAAATGTCATAATACGTCGCTGTTTGCGAGGATTTTCGATGAATAGCGACTACTGTCAGTAGTATTTAAATAGACGCCTCTAGGAGTCACAAAACGTTGCTAATATTTCCTAAATAGCGATGTTTGGCGACATTACATTTTTAGAGTCGCTAAATTTTTATAAATTAGCGACGTTTAGCGTCGTCTTTGACGTCGCTAATTTTTATTAAATCAGCGACTTTTAGCGACGTCTAGTTTGGAGTCGCTATATTTTATAATAAACCAATTCAACATTCATTTCCCCCCATTCCTTCTTTTCCCAAATCAAAAATTTTTGTTCCACAATTCGAAATCCTCCCACCCCACCGACGCTCAAGCTACCCTCCGGTAATACTTTTACCCTTTGTGGGCTCCGGCCACTGTCGTCTTCCTTCGGCACGGCTACCGTCGGCTCCCCTTCGTGCGACCACCATCGGCACCCCTCCATGCGGCCACCATCCCCTCCCCTCTGCAAACTCCTGCCACCGTCGGCACTCTCCGGTCTTCAGGTAAACCCTAATCCTAAATTTTCTAACATGAACACACATATAGACACACATGGACATGGACACATATGGACACGTTTCATACTATTTCTAGGTAGCAGAGCTATATGAAACGATTCGTACTAACACGGACACACATGTAGACACACATGAACATGGACACACATATGGACACACACCCTAGTTAATATAAAAATTTAGTTGCATAATTAGGAATTTGGGTTGTACATAGCTTTTTTTTGTTCATGTGTGTGCTCATTTAGATATATATTCTCTATTTGATTGTCATAGACTTTTGACTATTGGACATATATAGGAAAACAGTAGGCGAGTGTCAACCTAATTAGGATAACAACACTTTGGATGCGTTGATGTGAGCCCTAGTAAGATTAGGACTGATTTTGAATCGCTTACCTCCATCAAATCCCTATTTGACTTAGTATGTAATCGATTGATTATGTCATTGGACTACTGCCTCACTAAATTTAGTTCTTTTTTTTTGTGGTACATTAATCAGTTTATTACAAAGAGCCAAATACAGTAAGTTAGCCCAAAAGTTTCAACTGTCTTCATGATAACAACATTGCAATGATTAGAATTTACTTCCACTTGAACTTCAATACATTCTTATAAAAAAATATAGTAACTAAGTTAACCATCATTTGCTTCATGTCAAAGGAAGATCGATACCAAGATGAAGTGATGGAATTGGAACTATCGCAGAGTTCTAGAATTTAAAGGCTATGATCCTTTGAAGAAAACAAACTGTAATTGAATTATACATTTGAAATTTTATATATCTACAAATTAATAGTGTGAGGGAGTGTAGTAACTCTATAGAATGAAGGTTATACAACACTTGGAAGCTATACTTGAGACCCTAGAATAGCTCTAGGTACAGATTGGATTGACCACCAAAAACTTAGAAATCAGTTTGGTTGGAAAATAATCAAAAATTTAACGACCCATAACTAGAGCATTCAATTATCTTATGAACCATCTTTTTAGGTCTAGAATAGTTATGACTAGGCTTTTAGGTCAAGTGTCCATGTGATCCCTTCTCTGAAATAAAAAATTTGAGGCTTTTAAATCTAGAATAGTAGTGACTAGGCTTTTAGGTTCTACCATGTTGAATACTTAGGTTCTACCTATGTTGGACACTCCGAAGTCAAGTGTTCCTTTGTGGTCCATTATATGAAAAGGAAATTGAGTTATGCAAACCTTCCGAGGCTAATAGAGTTATACCAGAAAAGACTAAGAACGAAAGGATCTAAATATCTAAAAAGACTTGTGGTGAGAACTAGATTTCAAGTCCTTTTAGGTTTTTTTAGAGGTGTAAACAAAGGCCTCTAAGTCTTTTTAGATAATTTATAATACTTAGCCTTTTCTATGAATTTTTTAAAATCTTGTATAATCAGTAAATTTTCTTTTTAGATAATGGATCACAAGAGAATACTGTTTATTATTATGAGCCGCCCATTTAATGGAGTTTGAAATCGGAGTTCTCCACATGTCTTCGAAGTTTGAAATCATCTATTCATGCTATTACTTTTGTAAGCCTTTGAACGATATATACCTGAACGATGTCTATTCATTTTTTGCAGAAGTATCTAGAAATGGAACTGAATTACTACCTGAATCATCGTTCGTGGATGTACAACCGTCATCCTGATGACATATGCGGTGTGCGGGATGAATTAATAGAGGGTGTACAACAGTTTTACAGTTCGCAAAGGTGTTCCCTCAGTACATGGATGCCACCAAAATTAAGTGTTCGTGTGTGAGATGTCGCAACTTGAAATATCACTCAGAAGTGGATATGACATATCATTTGTACTCGAGGGATTACACGCCGAATTTCTATCAGCGGACCTCACACGAGGATCTTGTGTATTTAGCATCGGTGCCGGAGCCTTATGTTGAGCCATATTTTAATATCCACCACGACCATGTTGATTACGACGACGGGTGCGTGAACATAATTTTTGATGCTACCGGGCCTAGTTTCGATCCGAAAAATTATGATACAGCTGAGGAGGCACCGAATGTCGATGCTGTAAAGTTCGTAGAGTTACTGGAGAATTCAAGGACTCCATTATATCCTGGTTGTGAGGATCATTCATCATTGGAGGTGGTTAGAAGACTGTTAAGCATTAAGTCAGATTTTAACATATCACAAGAATGCTACAATCGACTAATAGAGTTGATTATAGAGATCTCTTGCCGTAGGGTGCTAAGTTGCCTAAAGACTTCTACTGTTCTAAGAGAATGGTAAGATCGCTCTGGATGGAATACAAAAAAATTGATGCATGTCACAACGGGTGCATGTTGTACTACAAAGACGACAAGGATGAAGACGCGTACAGATTCTATGGTGCTGATTGCTACAAGGCCACTGGTAGAGGAAGGTCTGTCAAAATATGAAAGCCTACCGAATTAAGGTACTACTTGCCTTTGACGTCGCGGTTGCAGATATTATTTATGGTGAAGGAGACTGCAGAAAATATGCGTTGGCACATACAGGAACAGATTGAAGGAGTGTTGAATCATCCATCCGATTGAGAAGCATGGAAGAACTTTGAACGAGAGTATCCATATTTTTCCTTGGATCCGCGTAATATCAGATTGGAGGTTTCCTCCGACGGTTTTACCCCATTCGACTTTCGGGCTCCCAGTATTCGTGTTGGCCTGTGATCGTTAATCCGTACAACCTACCGCCTTGGATGTGCATGGAGAATCCGGTTATGTTCCTAACCATTATTATCTCGGGTCCGAATAATTGGAAGAGGAACATCGATGTATATTTACAATCGTTGATAGATGAGTTGAATCAGCTGTGGAAAATAGGTGCCAACACGTATGATGTTTCTTGAAAGCAAAATTTTTAGATGAGGGCAACACTTATATGGACCATCAACTACTTTTCGGCCTGTGGAATATTATCGGGACTGAGCACTCATGGTCGTCTCTCATATCCGTATTGCATAGACCACACTAAGGCTTTCCGTTTGAAACACAGAGGCAAACTGTGCTTCTTCGATTTTCATCAACAATTCCTGCCGAAGGATCATCCGTATCGGAGGAACATGAATGCTTTTTGTCCCTGCGTTGTGGAGAAGGCCAATCCACCACCAAGGTGGCCCGGATACACGATATGGGAAGAGATAAAGATTTACCAAGTGATATCGAAGAGCCTGCTAAGGGGTATAAGTGTGACGGATTTGGTCGCACTCATAACTGGACGAAGATGAGTATATTCTGGGATTTGCCATATTGGAGCACCAATCTGATCAGACATAACCTTGATGTTATGCATATCGAGAAAAATATTTTTGACAACATAATTAATACTGTAATAGACGTAAATGGGAAGACGAAAGACAATCCAAAGGCAAGGACGGACTTGGAATAAATATGTAGACGTCCTGCGTTGTATTTGATAGAGGAGAGGAATGGAAAGTTAAAGAAGCCTAAGGCAATTTTTTTACTGGAGAAGGAGGATAAAGGAAGACTTTATAGGTGGATTTAGGGCCTAAAATTTCCAGACGGGTACGTGTCGAACTTGAGAATATGTGTCAACCTCAAGGAGAACAAACTTATGGGTATGAAGAGCCACGATTGTCACATATTCATGGAGTGGTTAATTTTGATTGTATTTCGAGAATTCTTACCGCAGATCATTTGGGATCGATTGACAGAGCTCAGGATATTCTTCAGAGATATTTGTTCTACTAAGTTGCTCGTCAATCGTATAGAAAAGCAAGAGAAGGATATTGCGGTAATACTGTGAAAGCTCGAGAAGGTATTTCCTCCTGGATTCTTCGACTCCATGGAGCATTTTTCAATTCATCTTTCCTATGAGGCAGGTGTTGGTAGACCTGTCAGTTATCGATGGATGTACCCGTTCGAGTGGCATCTGAACTATCTAAAGAGAAAGGTAAAAAATAAGGCACGAGTTGAGGGTTCTATTTGTGAAGCTTACGTGCTCGAGGAGATTACAAACTTTTGCTCGACGTATTTCAAACCTCATGTACCTACTAATCGAACAAGAGCTCCGAGAAATGATGACGAATATCAGGAATCTAATAATGCAAAACTAAAAGTATTCAATTCATTCAAAAAGCCTTCAGAGAAAATAAAGTAGAGATATTTTAATGACGACAAGCTAAGGGCTGTTTAGTTGTATATATTAATCAATTACGACGAGGATAAAGTGGAGAAGCTAGAGGGGTAAGTATTTAATACGTCCACGTTTATGTCATCTCAATGTAATGGTATAAGCTCGGTAATGTTATGCTACTAATCGGTGGTTGCTTTATTTTTATTCAGCACATATAATGATAAGCTGAGGTTAGTTAGACCCTGCATAACAAACGAAGAAGTAGAACAATAAATGAGAAGTGATTTTTCTTCTTGGTTGAGCGCATATGTAAGGAGCTCGGTAATTACTTTTTTTACATACACTTTACACAATAATTAATGTAATATTCAACTTAATTTCTTATCTTATGGTATTTAGGTCGATCGTCCAAATACAACACTTGAGAATGAATCTATTAGAACTCTAGCTAAGGGACCAATTTATGCCGTCAAAATCTGGCCAAGCTATGGTGTAAATAGGTTTTGGTTCAAGTCAACAACTTCCCCGATCAGAGATAACCTCCTAGATCTCGAGGACACCAAAAACAGTTGTTTGTGTATCAAATCTTCGAACTATAAAGATGCCGACATAGGCAATAATTTCTATGGCGTCTTACGTGAGATTGTGGAGCTGATATATAATTATGAAACTAATCCTGCTAAGATCGTGTTATTCAAGTATGAATAGTTTAATCCAATCCAATATCAAGGTTGAAAAATAGACAAGCATGATCATGTGGATATAAACTACCGGCGTCGATATCAAGGCTACGAACCATTAAGCCTATCAAGTCAGGCTCAGCTCGTGTATTTTACAACTTATCCTAAACGGAGAACAACGAGGTCAGACTGGTGGACAGTATGCAAGACCAAAGCTAGAAATACCTTTGACGTTGAAGAAATAGCTTATTAGGAGGATGAGCTACCTCTTGTAACAAATATTGTAGATGTGGACTAAACATAATTTCCTTATTACATGGCTAATCGTGTTGAAGATGTAGAATTATTCGAAGAGGAAGACGAAGTAGATGAAAGTGAAGAAGAGGAGGACGAGGTCGAGGAAGAGGATGATGAGGAAAACGAATAAGATAAATTTTCAGAAGAGGATTAAAAATAAAATTAAATCCAATTAGTCTTGTAAAATGTATTATATTTTTTTGGATTAGACTTCTTGGATATTGTTGCCAAAACTATAGACTTTTTTGTTATATAGACTTTTTGTGTGCAATTCAAAGGAGGGTTGCTCCGGGTCTATTTATACATTTTTCTTGATTTGACATTTTTGTGTGCAATTCCATTATGACTGTGAGATTTATTTTATTTTTCTTCTTCATTTAATTTTGTTCCTATTATATATATATATATATATATATATATATATATATATATATATATATATATATATATATATATATATTTGTGTATTTGTTTTATCATCATATATTATTATCAGTTATGACAGGACGACACAGAGGGTTCGGACATAGAGGAACATCTAGAGGACACCGTGCTCCGAGCAGCAGCATTCCTTCGGTACCGGGTACTACGGCCATACTAATTGCATCTCCTCATGAAAATACTCCTGGGATGAGCACTCCTTGGACGAGAAGTAATCCATTCTTTCGACCACTTGTACCTCCTCATGATAGTACTCCTGGGACGAGCAGTTCCAGGTCGGAGCCTACTACTCCTCCGTCTACCATTCTTACTGCTAACGGTACCATGGAGACCGAGGAGGAGATGGGCGAGACCCAGCCCTCGCAGTATCAGAGAGATCCTCCATGAGCGCATTCGGGCGAGCATCGGATGGAGATTTGGGCCGACGACACAAAGTAAGTTAATTAGTTAATATTTTCTTATGAATATATATATATATTAACTTTTTTATGAATATAATTATCTCTGTATAGATATCATCCGCCAAGGGTACAGAGACGCATGGGGCTCTTTCTAGGGTACAATTATGGTGGCCCTTGGATCAGCTACTCCGATGCTCCGGACGAGATGTAGGTGTTCTGGTTTAACACTTTAAGGTAAAAATACATTTGTTTTTAATATTGATAATCTAATTTATTTATATTATATAACTTACTATATTACTTTTTGCAGGACACGTGTTTTTTCCCACCACACCGGGCCGAGGTGATCGATGAGATATTTTCTTCCATCGCCGCTAAGCTAGTCCGGGAAGCGATCAATGATCAGAATAACCGTGATCGTTTAGGAAAACCATTCCAATGTTGGATCAAGACTGAGCATTGGAATCAGATGAGGGATAGATTCGACGATCCCAGGTATAAGAAAATGTTGGAGAAGGCGAAGGCGGCTAGGAAGAAGACAGAAAAGTAGTGTGGTAGGTCGATTCTGATGAAGGAATATTTTTGTCGCATGGTAAGTATATGAATGTATATATATTATTTTAATCAAAGTAGGATAAAAGGGTTAATTTTAGTAACAATATATCTATTTGTAATTAACAGGTCCAGAGGGGTGAAGACGATAACATGGTGACCGTCTTCCTCGTCACCCATCGGAAGGGGGGACAACGCATGATGATAGGGCCATGCAGACTTACGTAAGTATTACTTTACATTTTTTTTATTTTAATATAACTTAGAAAATATGAAAATAAATATCCATGTAGTTAGTAATAAGTTACTTAGATAATAGGGTTATTTACACTAACTATCCCTATATGTTTTGGTTTTTAAGACCGGGTACCCCTGCTTTTGAACAACTTAGAAAATATGCAAATAAATATCCATGTAGTTAGTAACAAGTATATTCATCGAGCGATTCATTTTTTTCTAAAATGAGTATCTACGGCTCCGGTAGCAGTCGATGCAATATGCTGCGTCTGCACCTCCCGAGGGAGAGGCCGGTACTTTCTCGCAGCCACCGGCCCACCCAGTTCCGTCGGCTGACGAGTTGTGTTAGACCACTGCTAGTAGTCATCAGAGGGGTACGTACTAACGTATGAGATCCTACGGCTCCTATGTTGCGATGCTGGGCTATAGGACCCCCTTTGCCCCTGCGCATACCCCACAACCTTCAAAGGAGTCGGTGCGAGTCTAGTAGAAGAGAGTTGACCATCAGATTACGTCTTTGCGTGACAAAATAATGAGACTGATTTTGCAGCAGCCCCAGTCCCAATCCCAAATGGATGATGCAAGGATCTTAGCACGTTTTGATGCGCTCGAGCAAAACCTTTTGGAGCTCAGGACTATGAAAGAGGCGACACAGTGGGACATTACGGATCTGGCATCATCAATACATTATTCCGTCACTCGGATTATAGGTGTCATGGATTCATACAATGATCGCCTATCAGCATTGGAGCGGATACATCCTCCTAGTTCGCTGGCACCGACACCGACTCCACCGACGATACTGCCTCCTAGTTCGATATCGCTGGCGTTTTCACAGGGCCAGTTGGACTATATCGTATCCCCGTTGCGCGACGGTGTTCCTTCTCCTCCTCCTGATCAACATTAGTCCTAGGTTGGACAGATAGTTATGAGTTTGTGTGATTTGGCCCATTTTTGGAAATTTGTGCGACATTGGCCCATTTTTGGGTCTATTGTATATATTCTTTTTGTGACATAAGTATATTTATTTCAGACTTTTATGCATGTATGAATTTGTATGACAATGGCCAACAGTGACATTAGATTTGAATTTATCTGTGTTTAATAATTTTCTTATGTGTGATAATCTATTTTTATAAACTATGCATATATTTCTATAAACTGTCAGCTGAATATTGTTATATAAATTATTATGTAACAATTTGTATATATTTTTAAAATTTTACAGCAATTTAGTGACGTTTATCGATATCTAGCAATGTTTTTATGACGTAAAAATATGTCGCAGAGAGGTATCAGAACGTCATTATCCCTGTACCAAGATGTCACAAATATGTCGCTAAAAGTCGCTAATTGGTGAAAATTTTATGACGTTCATATGTCACTAAGATACGTCGCTAGTTGCGACGTATTTTCAGTCAGCGACTAGCTAAACCACGACAATTATAAAACATCTCTAATATCGTCGCTATTTTATTTCAGCAACGTAATTTTACAATTTAGCGATGTTTTGTAGCGGCGCTAATCCCGTAATGTTTAATAGTGTTACAAGAAAAAGATGGTTCATAGGGTCATCAACCATCTTTATTCTAATACATCGATCTGAAGTCAGGTATAAAAATCACCCAAGAAAACACTTAATCTTTTCATTGTCAAAAATTTACAAAAAAAATTTGTGCACAGAAAAGATAATCAAGAGCCTTTTCTTCCATAATATTTGAACATCCTAGTAAAGACACCAAAAGTACCAGAAAAAAAAACTTAACCACTTGTGAGTAAGCTATCATGGGTTAAGGAAACAAGACTTCGACCATCATGAATATTCAGTAACTAGTAATACATAATAATTTATATCAAATTATAAGTGTCAGTATGTCTGTGTCTGTGTCGTATAAATTTAGTTTTCAGAGAATGGCTTACATGAACATTTGACTTCAGAGTGTCCAACATAGTCATGATCATAGTCACGACTAGTCTAGACTTATTCTAGATTTATGTTACGAATATATATATATATATATATATATATATATATATATATATATATATATATATATATATATATATATATATATATATATATATATATATAAGATAGGTTACGAACATAGGTTACCAATATTTGCACGATTATAGTCATAACTTGACACACTAAACTATTTTGTAACACAAATCCACATATAACCAAATATGACACATAGTGCCCGTCATACACATATAACCAAATGCAACACAAATACACACATGCAACACTATTTTGGAGAAAAATATATGTGTGTGTCTATGTCAGTGTCTCGTGTCAGTATGTGTGTGTCATATCAGTATGAGTGTGTTGCGTCTGTGTGTGTGTATTTCTCTATTTGTGTATATATGTGTCTGTGTTTGTGCCTGTGTCTTGTCAGATAGGGATAGATGGGGTTAGGGTTTACCTATGTCTGTGTCATGTCAGATTGTGTAGAGAAGGTGGATGTGTGTCCGTGTGTGTGTATGTGTTTGTATTTATATATGTGTGTCCATATGTGTGTGTGTGTGTTTGTGTGTGTGTGTGTGTGTGTGTGTTTGTGTCTCCATATATGTGTGTGTATGTGTCTGTGTCGTGTTAGATAGGGTTAGGGTTTACCTGTGACACGCCCCAGTCCTAAAATATGTAGTACTAGGAATACGTTACATGCCAACTACGCATTCGACCAGACTCAGGTCCAACTGGAATACGTATAAGCTGTATTATAATGGTCACTATCTATATAATCAAGTAAATATAAATATCTATGCCTGAATCCATAATGAACAGAATATACAAGAATGAGCTACATATGCTAAAGTCGGCCGCCCAGTAACACACAAACTCGAATAGACTCGAGAAAGAGATATGAGTCTATAAAACTAGGCTACATCAGCAGATAAATAAATAATATGAATAAATAACCATAGCTCCGGTACAAATGATATAAGTACCTGGTACTAGTGCCTGCAAGACAAGCAACTACATCAAAAACTCTAAAGGCTCCATAACCGTCTAAGCTGCAAACACTGGCAGGGGATCAGGTCCTCAGAGGGACGTAACAAGGTACAAGAAACAGTATGCCAAAAGTAAAACAGTATAATTCCACATACTCAAGGGTAAACTACTGTAACTATCTATGTGATATGCACATGAGAGCATCACTCGTACTCAGGCTAAGACCACTACAGGCTCTATGTTGGGGAGCCCATAGCAACAAGTAGTATCAAAACTCAATATAGGTACCAAAGATCTGAGACAGAGTCCAAGGCACCTCTAGGGTATTGCGACTCTGGCATATGTGCCACAGCACCTTCAGTAGTATAGTATATATATATCAATAATCAGCCTGTAGTTTGGTGTGTCTCTTCCCACCCAATGTAATCTCACGTCTCATGTCCACAACGTCTCATGTCCATAACATGGAATATCATGACCTCTAGCTAGTGCAACGAGTCATAATAATGTCTATATAATATGCAAGTCTCATATCACGAATCCTGTAAGCCTATACAGAATCACCATAAATAACTCAAGAAATATTCTGTCACATGAAATAGTATCAAGTGTCCTAGGGTATAGCATACTTGGTAAAGCAAGCACGTAAAAATAGGATCGTGGAATCAACTCTCTAAGTAACGTTACATGACTCCGCGTACGACGTCGACACCCAAATCTTGTTCGGACGCTAAGCAACGTCTCACGGTCCTAGGGTAACCACACACCACACATATCAAATAACTATAATAACTAAATAAGATAATAAATGCAAGAAACAATGATACATCATGGCAAGGTACACTTGCTTGGGTTCTGAACTCCGTCAACTACTCTTGAGAAAGTGGAATCTGCACATACTCCTCCGGATGCTGAAACAAATATTCCCATTATTCTCAAAATACTAAAAATAGCTAGGATTGGCTATCCATAAGTCCAATTGGGATACAGGAGCAAAATTAACTGTTTTGGATCAAAGCGGGGTCCACATATGGCCACTTCGCACCGTAAAATGTGTCGAAGACAAAGTTTTTCAAATTTGTCAAACTTAGTGTCTACGATTTCAGAACGATGATACGACCCCAACGGAATGTCCAGAAATGAATTTCGATAATCCGGTCACGAAATAGCTCGTCATGTGGAACCGTAGGGACTACGAAATGATGTTTCGTCAACGTTCTCAGAATCGAACCAAACTTGGGTCACAGGACCAGCATAATGTTGTGAATCCGATGGCGCAAGTTTTGTTGCGAAACAACAAGTACACACGAAGTTATGACGAGTGTCAGAACAGGTCGATACGGGACTTTTCGGCAGATACGCGTTGATTTCGGTGTGCACGCACATCCAAATCAAGTTCCACAATATCTCATACGTTAGCGTTTACGTTATGCATCTTTCGATGCAACTCACACATGATGAAGTTGCCTCGTTTGGCGGAACGCACCCGTATCGCAAGATTTTGGATGTTTTAAAAATAAATTTTTGGTCATTTTGGAACAAGAATAATTTTATCATTAAAGCAAACTAATAAAACTAAAAGAACAGTAAAAATTTTGGTATATTATGAAGAAGTCCCTTCAATTATATTTTGAAAATAATGAATGAGTTGGTAGAAAATTGGACATGAATAGGGGTACTTGGACTAAAATTCTGAACTGTTTCAGAACAGTTTTTTGGCCAACTTTCGGTCAATTTTTCGATCAAACCGGGGTGCCTAAATTCGTTCCACATGATGAAAATCCTAGAGGGTTAGGCTGTGAACATACCAGCGAAGATGAGGCATAAAACGAATCAGCGAGGAGGTCGGGAGCTCCGTGCCAAGGGCGCTGCAAAGCAGCTGTTGTGCGCGTTGCTACTGCTGCTACCGCTGTCGGCCGCGCTCCGGTGCTGTTGCGCGACGGGGTTCGACGACGGTCGGCAGGCGGCGATGGCTCATGGTGGTTGTACGGGTGGCATGGGTGATGGCGTGGGATTAGGGTTTTAGGTTTTGCATATGTTGTACGCATATATGCTATATATATACATATATGTAAAGGGGTGTGGGGAAACTTATACGGATTAGGATTAGGTTTTGGGTTTGGGTAGGTTTGGGTTAATGGGTTTAGGGTCTAGTATTTTGGTTTTTTTTTAATTAATATATATATATATATATATATATATATATATATATATATATATATATATATATATATATATATATATATATATATAAAAATATATATATATATATATATAAATATATATATATATATATATATATATATGTATATGGCCACTAAAAATAGTTTTGGACCTCAATAAATTCCAAAAAAATTGTACAATACAATAATAATAGTTTTACACCCAAAAATATATTATTTTTTTGCAAAATATTAATAATTAATTAATTATACATAATTATAAATTCATGAATATTATATATTATAATTAGCTAAAAATAAAAAAAATTCCTTAATCACAATAATTTTAGAAAACCAATTTAATAAATTTAAAATTTAATTCTAAAATTAGGGTGCTTACACGTGTGTCTGTGTCATGTTAGATAGCGTAGAGAAGGGGGATGTGTGTGTATGTATTTTTGTCTATGTATGTGTGTGTGTGTGTGTTTGTGTGTGTGTGTGTGTGTGTGTCGGTGTTTGTGTCTGTGTGTATGTGTATGTTTGTGTTTATGTGTGTGTGTTAGATAGGTCTAGGGTTTATCTGGGTTGATCATGGAGAGAAGGGGTGTACTGGGGCGTGGTCGTAGAGGGCGACACCGGGCTGGTCAGAGAGGTAGACATGGGGTCGCTGCTGTATCGGCGGTCGATGGAGCGGGGCGGAGATCGAGTGCTGGGGTCTCGGGAGTCACCAGGGGGATGGGGAAGAGGCTTGCCGGAGTGGTGGAAGAGGGTCGTCGGGGGTGGGAGGCGCCAGGCTATTGGGATGGTCGTTTGGGTCAGGATGGAATGAAAATTTTATGGACGAAAGATTGTTGGAAAATGAAAAGTCAAAACCCTATATGAAATAATTTAGCGACATCTAATATTGGCCTCGCTAAATGTCGCTATGTTTTAATATTCTGCGACATGCATGTAGAAACATCGCTGTTATAAAAAATATAGCGAGGTTCGACGACTTCTCGGCGAGGTCCATTTCCAAAATATTAATGGTAGTCGCTAGAAGTCGGGAAATATCGCCAATAGTGAAGCATTACGATGTCATTTTATTACGTCACTAAATTCTATAATATTAGCGACGGCTTCATCCGAAGTCGCTAAATACGTCGTTAATTTCACTTATTTTGGTAGTGTATTGATATTCATCTCTAAGCAGTAATAGCGTCGAAAGTTTTTGTCAATATATTGATATTTCATAAGACAGAAGTTGCTAAATTTTAGTTAGCATTTATACAACATAATAAGTTATGTCCATATTGGTATAGTTCCTATTCATACTTCATATCCCACAAGTGGGAAGCAAAACCAAGTATTTGATTTTTTTTTTAAAGACAATAAAATGTAGGGGAAAAGTGCTCTACAAGAGCAGGAATTAAGCTTAGGAAGCAGAGTTGTCATCTATGGCACCATCGGATCGATGTCAAAAAAGAATAAATAATGTTAATGATATGTCGTCATATGTTGCTTGTCTACGAGCACCTAGAATCCACAAGGATGCATGAATCCACAAGCTTTACAATCATCCAAAAGTAGAAAAAAAATTGATTTAGGTAACTGACGTAGAGTGACAGAGGAACGGTCTTATCATCATGGCTGGCAATGGCCAAATCGATCGGTGATGACAATAACTGGACCACCATTACTTGGTGAGAGCGTTGACTTTCATTTTTGCTTTTGCCTGGATTGGTAAGCAGTGCTGTAAAAACTCTGACGGATGTCCTGGTGAGGGTTCTGCATGAAGGTTTTTTGAAAACATCTAGCAAGGAGTCTGAATCCACAGAACAGTCGAGTCCACGACCAAGAGAAGGAGAGTACAAACCTTAAAACTCAGAGAAGAATTTTATTGATTCAAAAGTTGTTGTCCAACTGTAACAAAAGGTGCCTATTTATAGGATTTTATGACAAATCCTAATCATAATCAAATATTATAAAAATTAAAGATAAAGCCTATCCTAATAGAGATAGAGTTAAATCAGAGTCCTAAATGAAATATGTTTCTTACCAACTTTATCATAACAAAAAAATAAAATTAAAAAATAAAAGAAAAAATTAAAGTCCTAGAAGGATGCAGAATCAGATTCCAAGCTACATCAGTCTCCCCTGCTTCAACAGAACATATTCCTGAATTTTTATTAGAATAAAGCAGTTCGTTAGGAGAAAAATACTCATAAAGATAAGCGACATTGAAGGTTGGGGAGATCTACTTGTCTTTATGCATTATGTCAATAGAGTCACGACAGTGCTGAAGTTACAAATGAATCATCGATAGAAGTTGGCTAGACCATGGAAGCTTTGAACTTCAGGCATTATCTTTGGAGTAGGCCAGTCGCAAATTGATTGAAACTTCTCTTCATCAACATTGAGTCTATCAGTTCTAATTACAAATCTCAAGAAAATGAGTTGGTTGGTAAGCAAGCTACACTTCTTGAGATTAACATAGAGTTTATTAATTGGACGAAGAGTGAGAACTTTCTTAAGGTGCTTCAGATGATTAGTTTGGCTCTTACTATAAATAAGGATATCGTCAAAGTAGATAACTATGAACTTTCTTATCAATGGCTTCAAAAAATGATTCTTGAGGCACAAGAAGGTGCTTACTGTATTCGAAAGTCTAAAAGGCATAATGAGCCATTCACAGAGCCCTTCTCGGATCAATAAAACAGTCTTCCATTCATCGCCAGGTTGGATCTGGATCTGGTGGTGGTCTCAATTCAAATCGATTATTCAGAATATGGCAGACCCTGCAAGCATATCCATCATGTTTTTTAGTCGAGTATGGAAAATCAATACCTGACGGTGATGCGGTTAATAGCCTGACTGTTGATGTAAATATGCCATGAGCGAATTTTCTTTGGCACAGGCTCGTGTCCATGAGCTTTCGCCTCTAAGGAGGTATTTATGTAGATAAGGTTCAAAAAAGGAGTTCCACTTACCCTTGGAATTTCTTTCTGAGATATTTTTATTGATCATGTTTGTTCTTGTTTTGTGCAAATACAATCTAGACTTGTATGACATTAAGAATAATGAGAATTTTCGGTTCTACAGAACTTGGACATGATACTTACTATGGGATGGAGTATTTTAAAGTGTATGTATTGACGCAAGCATCTAGAGCTCCTAGTCGAGGTCCACTGGGCAGTCTCATGATTCAACACACATTAAGGCCCTTGGGCAATAATTGCTTCTTTTCGAGATTAATTATTTGTGATAATATAATCCGAGGCCTTGTCTAAGTCTCTGGCCCAATCCCAGCTTGATGACATGGCGCTTATTACATACCCCAATCACTATCAGAATAAATCAAAATAGCGACGTCTAAAAATGTCGCTAAATAGCATAAAAATGTCGCTAACAATATTTAGCGATGTAATTGGCGACGTTTCAAAGAAGTCGCCTTTAAGCTAGTCGTTGAACGAAAAAATATCGTAAAACATCGCTATAGCAATTTTTTCTAGCGACGTATCTGCGTCGCTATATTTGCGACGTTTAGCGACACAATATTGCTAAATTAGCAAAGTATTGTGTGCGTCGCTATTTTTTTTATATTTAGCGACGTTTTGCAACACATTTAGCGACGTTATATTGACCTGGCAAATACTACCATGTCAGCAATATATTTAGCAACGTATTTAGTGACGTTCAGCGACGTATTTAGCGACATATTTAACGACAATCAGCGACGTATTCATTGACGTATATAAATGTCGTTAAACGTAGCTAATAACATGGCAAATACTACCATGTCAGCAATATATTTAGCAACGTATTTAGTGACGTTCAGCGACGTATTTAGCGACATATTTAACGACAATCAGCGACGTATTCATTGACGTATTCAATAAAAAAAAAATTATAGAATGGTTTCCAAACCAATCTTCTTGCAGTTTATGAATTCATAATTTATATAAATAGACCCGGAGCAACCCTCCGTTGAATTTCCTGGGTTCGCCGACCCTTTAAGTTGAACACTCAATACCGATAAATTAACATACATTTAATATGAATAATATAGTAAAATTTGAAGAAAACAAAATATTGGGATTATAAACCGAGTTTGGAGAAAATCTTATCGTAAAGAATATAATAAATATTCACATAACTGAGTGCAAGAAATAAAGTCTGAAAGCCTCAAAATTAAAGAATATTCATAAATGACCAAATATCATAGGTCAAAACACAAACAACCAGTAAACTATCCAAACTAGGACTACTGCGGATATGAGGGAGGATGACCACCGCCGCCCATCAGGGATAATAACAAATTATACTGCTCCTGTGAAATCGACACTGATGTTGATAGAGAAGACAATGACATCGGTAGAGTCTGTGTCGATGAAGGCGTACTAGGAGGACGTATCTGCTCCAACTCTACTAGTCGATGGTTGTATGAATCCATGGTAGATAATAGCCTCGTACTACTATGAACCATTGAATCCTGCATCATCGTTAGCCTCTCCCCCATGGACAGTTGTAATGCCTGCAGCTCCGTCACGCTGTACTCTGTCGACGTTCTAAGATCAGCTGTCATATCCCTGAGCTCCATGATGCTGCGCTCGAGCGTATCAAATCGTACGATGAGCGTCACATCGTCCGGCTGTGGCTGGGACAGGGGCTGCTCCTCCATCCTTCAAAGAAACTCATTACGGAGAGACGCAATCTGACCATCAACTGTCTCCTGTACTCGGGCCGACGCCTGCGAGGATTGTAGGGAATGCGCACTTGCCGTGGAGGCCCTAGATGACTGCGTCGCAACAAGGGTGCCACAGGATCTTGTACCGTAGTACGTACCCCTCTGGAGACCACTAGCGGTGGTCACCCACAGCTCGTCCGCCGATGGAGCTGGAGAGGGTGGTGAGGAAGTACCAGCCTCTTCCGCTGTAGGTGCACTAGCAGTCGCCCGCTCACGCAGCCTAAGATACTCGGCCTAGAAAATTTTGGATACTCGATAATTGCTAATGTGTCTAAGGAATTTATTACTAACTACATGGATATTTATTTGCATATTTCCTAAGTTATATTAAAATTAACACAAAATAAAGTAATACTGACAAAGGTTTGTAAGGCCCTCTCATCAATAAGTTTTTGCCCTTTCGATGGGTGGCCAGGAAGATGGTCACCATGTTGGAATCCTCACCCCTCTGTACATGTTAAAAATATATTATTTAGTACTAAAATTAAATATTTTATCCTACTACCATTTTATCGTACTTGTATTAAAATAATTTATCTGAAATAAAAAATATACCAAACAATGGAAATATTTCGTCATCGGAATCGAGACACCACACCACTTTGCTGCCTTCTGCCTAGCCGCCTTGGCCTTCTCAGACCATTTCTTGTACCTCGGATCGTCGAATCTAGCCCTCACCGCAGTCCACTACTCAGGCGTGATCCAATATTGGATCGGTTTTCCTTAGCGATCACGAGCCTTATGGTCATTCAGAGCATCACGGATCAGCTTGGCGGCAACGACAAAAAACATTTGCTCGATTAACTCGGCCCGGTACGGTTGATAGAAATACGTTTGCTACAAGAAGTAATTTAGTAAGTTATATAATATGCATAAATTTGATAATTGATATAATATACTTTTACTTTGAAGTGCGCAAAACCAAAACGCCTTCCTCTCATCCGGAGCATCAGAGTAATTGATCCAAGGGCCACCATAGTTGTACCTCGGATAGTGGTCCAGGCATCTTTATACCGATGAGGGACGATATCTATACAGAGATAATTATTTTTATCGAAAAAGTGAATATATGATGAATAAAGAAATACACGATATATATGATGCTAAACCATCTAATTGGCTTACTTTGTACTGTCGGCCCAAATCTTCGTCCTTATCTTGTCCGGAGGTGCGCATGGAGGATCTAGCTGATGCTGGAACAACGTCGGCTGAACCTCCGCCATATGCTTATCTGTCTCTATGGTTCCGTCAGCAGGAGGAATATTTGACGAGGGAGTAGTCTCAGGCCTGGAACTACTCGTTCTAGGAGTGTTGCTACGTAACGTCGTCGCAGTCAGAGATGTGACTGGTCGATATACTGGAGTAATTGGCACCGAGGATCCAGAACCAACAGTAGGCAGTACCGAAAGAGCACTTTGTCTACCTCGGGACCTGCAAAACGATCGGCGTTATCCTGTCATACCTGATAACAACATATAAAGATAGAAAAAATAAACAAATATATAGTACATTCTATAGTCAAAATATTATGCATATCTCACAGCATTAATAGAATTGTACAGTAAATAACTAGTATTGTCACAAGTCTAAATGGATAGTATACTCTACAGTCAAAATATAATACATGTCTTCGTCAAAATAGTATATTCTACAGTCCAAATATAGTACATGTCACAAGTCTAAATTGATAGTACATTCTATAGTCAAAATATAATACACGTCACAAGTCCGGACGCATTGAATACTTTCAGTATTGTATCATTAGATTCCTGATATCCATCATTATTTTTCGGAGCTCTCGTTCTATTAGTAGCAATATGAGGTTTGAAATACGTCGAGAAAAAGTTTATAATCTCCTCGAGAGTATAAGCTTCACAAATAGAGCCCTCAACCTGTGCCTTATTTTTTTACCTTTGACTTTAGGTGATTCAGATGCCGCTCGAACGGATACATCCACCGATAACCGACAGGACCACCAATACGTGCCTCATAGGAAAGATGAATTGGCAAATGCTCCATGGAGTCGAAGAATCCAGGAGAAAATACCTTCTCGAGCTTGCACAATGTTACCACAATGTCCTCTTGCTTTTTTAGACGATCAACAAGCAACTTAGTAGAACAAAGATCTCTGAAGAATATGCTGAGCTCTGTCAATGGATCCCAAATGACCTGCGGTATTCCTGAAATATAATCAGAATTAACCTCTGCATGAATACGTGACAATCGTGGCTCTTCATACCCGTCAGTTTGTTCTCCTTGAGGTCGACATATCTTCTCAAGTTTGATATGTACCCGTCTGGAAATTTTAGACCCTGAATCCACCAATAAAGTCTTTCTTTATCCTCTTTCTCCAGTAAAAAAATTGACTTTGGCTGCTTTAACTTTTTATTCCCCTCATCTATCAAATGCAATGCATGACGTTTACATATTTCTTCTAAGTCCAACCTGGCCTTCGGATTATCTTTTGTCTTTCCCTTTACCTCTATTACAGTATTAATTATGTTATCAAGCACATTCTTTTCGATATGCAAGACATCAAGGTTATGTCCGATCAGATTGGTGCTACAATATGGCATATCCTAGAATATACTCCTCTTCGTCCAGTTATGGGTGCGACCAAATCTGTCATACTTGTACCCCTTAGCAGGCTCTTCGCTAGCACTTGATAAATTTTTACCTCTTCCCATATCGTGTATCTGGGCCACCTTGGCGGGGGATTGGCCTTTTCCACAATGTACATATGAAAAGCATTCTTGTTCCTATGGTACGGATGATTCTTTGGCAAAAATTATCGATGACAATCGAAAAAGCACGATTTGCCTCCGTATTTCAAAAGAAAAGCCTTAGTGCGGTCCATGCAATACGAACATGAGAGAAGACCAAGAGTGCTCCATCCCGATAATATTTTATAGGCCAAAAAGTCGTTGATGATCCACATAAGTGCTGCCCTCATCTGGAAATTCTGCTTTCTAGAAATATCGTATGTGTTGGCACCTACTTCCCACAGCTGATTCGACTCATCTATCAAAGGTTGTAAATACACATCGATCTTCCTCTTCTGATTGTTCGGACCCGGGACAATAACAGTTAGAAACATATATGGAGTCTTCATGCACATCCAAGGTGGTAGATTATACGGAGTGATGATCACAGGCCAACACGAATACTGGAAGCCCAAAAGTTCGAATGGGGTAAAATCGTCAAAGGAGAGCCCCAATCTGACATTATGCAGATCTAAAACAAAATTTGGATACTCTCGATCAAAGTGCTTCCATGCTTCTCCATCGGATGGATGATCCAATACTCCTTCGATATGTTCCCGCATGTGCTAACTCATATTTTTTGCAGTCTCCTTCACCATAAACAATCTCTGCAACCACGAAGTCAAAGGCAAGTAGTGCATCAAATCGTTAGGCTTCCTTGCACGGACAGACTTTTTTCTATAAATGGCCTTGTAGCGATCAGCACCACAGAATCTGTACGAATCTTATCCTTGTCGTCTTTGTAGTACAATATATACCTGTTGTGACATGCATCAATTTTCTCATATCTCATCCAGAGCGAAGCGATCTCACCATCCTCTTAGATCGGAAGAAGTCTTTAGGCAACTTTGAACCCTATGGCAAGATCTCTATAATCAAATCCATCAGTTGGTTATAGCTTCTTGCGGCATGTTAAAATCGGACTTGATGCTCAAAAATCTTGTAACCACCTCCAATGATGAATGATCCTCGCAATCAGGATATAATGGAGTCCTTAGTCCTTGCATTCTCCTGCAACTCCATGAACTTCGCAGCATCGACATTCGGTGCCTCCTCAGCTGCATTATGATTGTCCGGATCAAAACTAGGCCCCGCAGCATCAAAAACCATGTTCACCCAACCGTCGTCGTAAGCAACGTGGTCGTAGACATCCATATGCATTTCCACATAAGGCTCCAACTCCGATGGTAAAGACATAAGTTCTCCGTGCGCGGTCCACTGATAATAATTCGGCATGAAACCCTTCGAGTACAAATGACATGTGACTTCCACTTCTGGATGATATTTCAAGTTGCGACATCTCATACACTGTAAGCCCCCACATTTTAGAATAGGGATAATTTGGTAATTAGTAAATATTTTTATTATTTTATTTAATTAGATAGATTTAAAGAATTAATTTCTAAAATTCTTTTAATATATATGACACTTTGCCATGCTTCGATATTTTGAGCAATGCACGACCTTTTTTCTTTCAATAAAATTTATAATAATAATTTTAATTGAGTCTAATATAGTTGGAACATGGATGTTGTATTCATTTGATCTTCTCCATGCTTCAAAAATATTAAAGAACGTCAAGAATTACGATTACAGTAAAATTGTCTCCTTTTGACTAGAACTTGACCCAAACCCGACCCAAACACATGTAGGCTTGTAGTGCATCCCAAATATTCTCATGTAAATATATATTATATATATAAATATTATTTAAATTAATTTATTTATATTTATAGGATTCCTAACAATAGAAAGTTGTATAGGTGGCAACCTAGTTGGCAAATAACTACCTAACCACTTCCCTAACCAACCCAACAACCAAATCTTATCCAATCCTAACCATAACAACCAACCCCACCCTCAAAATTTTGGTCAAGAGCAGCACCCCCTTGGCCGAACCCCTTAGCAATAGGATAAACCCCGTCCTTTATTTAAATCTATTTAAAAAGGCCATATATATATCAACTTATCACCAAACTCTAACCCTAACATCTACTTTCCTCTTTGTGGCCGCCCCTATATCCTCCCTCCTCTCTTCCATGAACCCTTTAGCCCCTCCCTCTCTATCTCCACTTTCTTTTCACTCCTTTCCAACCTCCACTTCATCCTCCACAAGCCGACAAGCCCTAGAGCAAGAGATTAGCCACCCCTAGAGGCCGACTGCTTGCTGCTGGTTGCAATTGTTGTCCACCCCCATCAAAGCTCTAAAAACTATCTTCAAACTGAATATTTACCTTTTATATGAATCCCCCAATCATCCCCTCAAGTTTTGTGGAGTTTGGAGTCCGTTTGGTGCTCCGAATGGTCCGTGTCGTGAGAAAGGACCACGCCGTAATCACATACGGATAAGTCTTCCAACATAGATTCTTTTTCCTATTCTCCATGAACCAAAGATTGTGTAACTCATAATAATATTAGATAATGAGAATGATTAACTCCATATATAAGAAATCCGTATTTCTATGTAAAAACTATTCCAAAAAAATTGAACAATCATGACACGAACACGACGCACCAATGGTAGACAAGGTTCAATGAGTATTGTCATGATAAATATATATAAAATAATTCCAGAAAATTATATGTTATTAATTCAGAATATAAATATTATAATTATATAATTAATCATGTTTTATGCTGATGGAAAGATTAGATGCAAAGACTACTTGGTTAAGTTGCAAGAATAGCTAGATAGCCTAGTTGAGATGGTTGCATGAATGATGTGATATAATTATATATATATATATATAATTATTATAAAATTTTATAATATAATTTCATATTAAAAATACTTTATTACTCAAGTTGGTAATGTTGCACGTACAAACTAGCATCAAGTTACCAGAATACCTAGTCGACGCACAACATGACTTTATGATACGATTCTTGGAGGGTTTGATCTTAATTCCTAAAACTGAATTTATATGTGTTTTAATTCTAAAATTAAATTATTTCAAATTTATATTTATGATATTTGCATGTCAAACCTGAACCCTAAAAATAGGGGCCACTAGCCTATATTTCGGGTGACTTTATGACATTGTTTTGCTAGTAAATAGAGGTTATTTTGGAAGTAATAAATAGGTAATTATTTTTTGAGATTAGAAAAGCATATAATATGATATAAAATGATTTTTATAGATATAAACTATAATAATGGATTGGCTATGTCTCGAACAAGTTTCGGATAAAACTAGTCAACCTAAAGTGGCCGAAATCTTAAATTTTGTTGTTGTTGTCAAATCTGGAATTTATAGCTATAAATTCATATAAATCATGTTTAATTCTGTAATATATAATTTATTAGAATTTATTTCTATGTCCTTTAATTGGGGACTTAAACTTAAACTTTGGAAGTCAAAAACCAAGAAATTAGGTCCCGATACCTTGTAAAAGTAAGCAAATTTGTTAGAAATAATAACGAGCTTAGTTTTGCATGGCATCAAAGAAATTATAGAATTTATTTATAATTACAAGAAATCATGTTTGGACCCTTAAGTAATTAATTTATTTTTAGGTCAATTGAATTCCGAAGGAGTGGACGCGGGATAATCTTTACCACCACTAACTGCAGAACCAGGCAAGTGTACCTTGGCAAGATATTTACAGTTCTAAATTATTTATTTGATATTATTTATGCATTGGATATTGTATTTGTGTGGCTTATTGATGTACTTGTGAGCCTAGGGCCGTTAAACGGTACTTTGTGTCCGGACAAGATTCGGGTACCGACATCCTCTGCGGAGTCGAGTATCGTAGTTAGAGAGTCATTCTTTCGAACCCATATTTTGTGCATATGTTATTTGCACATCTGACTGTTGGACACTTGACACGATATTCATGTGGCAGAGTCTTTCTCGACTTGATCGTGGTACTTGGACTCCGGATAGGACTTCATGATACATACTATAGTGATAATTATAGTTATTGACTATGACTTGTGTTGATAGTCAGAGGTCATGATCTTGCGTGTCTTGATTGAGACGTGAGGTTACATTGGGTGGGGAGAGTCTTCATCGTGCTCTGGACATATTTTACTATTACTACTTGAGTGTACTATTAGCATATGGAAGTGTCCATTGGGATCTTTCGTGAGTACCAGCCCTATATATATATATACATCTTCCTCCTGGTTCTCCGCTCAGGGAAAAGAGCTAACTGCTACAGGAGAGGCAAGAGGGGCCATGGTTGTGGCAGAGGAGGACCCACACGGAGTCTTGAGTATACTATTAGCGTACGGAAGTGTCCATTGGGATATTTCGTGAGTACCAGCCCGGGGTACGATACCATACTCTCATTTACATATCACATAGTTGGTTACAGTAGTTTACCCTTGAGTATGTGGCATTATACTATTTTACTTTTGGCATGCTGTTTCTTGTACCTTGTTACGTCCCTCTGAGGACCTGGTCCCCTACCAGTTTTTGCAGCATATACGGTTACGGAGCCTTTGGAGTTGCTGATGGGGTTGCTTGCCTTGCAGGAATTGGTACCAGGTACTTATATCATATCTACCGAAGTTATGGTTATTTATTCATATTATTTATTTATCTGTTGATGTAGCCTAGTTTTATAGACTCATATTTCTTTCTCGAGTCTATTCGAGTTTGTGTGTTACTGGGCGGCCGAGTTTAGCACATGTAGCTCATTCTTGTGTATTCTGTTCATTGTGGAGAAGCATAGATATTTATATTTACTTGATTATTTAAATAGTGACCATTATAATACAGCTTATATGTATTCGAGTCAGACCCGAGTCTGGTCGAATGCGTAGCTGGCATGTTACTATTCCTAGTCCTACGTATTTTGGGACTGGGGCGTGACATATTTTTTTGGTAGCCCTTGCAGGTCAGAGCATATCGTTTCGGTTACGTTATTGTGCCGAGCGAGCATGCAGTTAGGATAAGGTTGTTAAGATCTCAATCCACAATTGCTATTGGAACTTCCTTTGATTTCTAATATCGTCCTTGAACCTCAAAATTGTAATCATCCATACTTTCTTTGAACTCTTATTCTTTGATTATCATTTTTTTCTAACTCGGAGAGACGAACACTCGTGCGCAGTGATCTCCCCAGGAGAAGATTTTTGTTAAGACGGAGAAGACATATTTGATAGATTATTTGTAAGTAGATGGTTACCTGAGTAGTGAAGATTATCGTAGATAATTTCTAGATATTAGAGTGAGAATAGATTAAGACGTTACCAGTAGAAACCTAAAACAAGATGGACTCTATCAATTGTCTAGATTAGAAGTGATGGGTTATTATTCGATAAACATTTAAGATGTATGCGAGTGATTTTATTTTAGAATATAATATTGTATTTTGATAAGAGAGTTTTATCTAAGGTGGGTAGGCTTCTCGACTAGCGAATTGGTTTGCAGGTTAATCAATTGATGAAGATGAGAATTATCAAATTTTAGTGCTTTGAGGTTTACACTTCTATGTGATTTGAAAAAAAAGGGTATTTCATTTTTAATTAAGAAAAAAAAAGTGTGATAAGAAGCTAGAGATTTATTTAATTTAAAATTTTAAGGTGATTATAATGTAATGGATTTAAAATTTTAAATTAAAATATTTTGGATGAATTTAAATATTGTGGAGTTTAAATTTTTAAGGATTAATATTTATTTAAATAAATGGTTGAGAATTTGATATGACAGCATTGGCCATTTTATTAAACCATAAGTTTTGAAGATTATGATATGATTGGATTTGTATTTAAATTTAAAAGAGATTATGTGATGAATTTAAATTTAGATTTTAAAATCTTGAAGCATTTAAATTTTTTGGTGTTTAAGTTTGAAAATTTTGATAAGATTTGAATTGGAATCTAAATTTGAGAATTTTAGGATATGATGAGGCGGAACGTTGGTGAATCTCAATTTAAAGATTTCATAATTATTTTATTATTTGAGTATTGTATGAAAAATAATAATTTAAAGGAAAAGATCGAGAGAATAGTTTTAAATTCAAATTTTGTGGATGAGAATTTGAATTAAAATTTATTCAAGAAAATATGCAATGGTTGTATTTAAATTAGAGGATTGGATTTAAACTTGAATTATTGAGATTGAGTTATTAAATGAAGTTTTGAGGAATTGGATTTAAATTAAAAATTTTAAATGATAGAATTTAAACTTTTAAAACTTTGAGAAGAGTTTGATAAAATAGATTTATATTTCCTTGAGAAAATTGTAGAGGTTAAATAATATTTGATGAATTTGAGTAAGTTTTGAGATAATTGTTGAATAAAAGGTAAGTAGAAATTATGGTACAGAAATTATGGTTGATTATATAAAGAAAAAATATAGAGGAGTAAAATTTGATGGAATAATTTTTGGAATTTAAAATTTTAGATGATATTATTTTAAATCTTGTGATTGGATTTAAATTTTAAGAATAGATGGAATTAAATTAAGTTTTGAGATTTGATGAGATAAAGATATAGCGTATTAAAGATTATAAATTTTGGAGATTTGCTTTGATCTTAGAAGTTGCTAGAATTAGATATGCCATATATGAATTATTTTGTTGGGTAACTTTATGATTGATAGGTTTAATGATGTTATAAAGGGTAAAATTGATTAAGTTATCGGTATTATCGTTTCGAAAAAAAATTTTAATTTTAATTTTTTGAGAAATTGAGGAGAAGACTATTTGAGAATTGAATTTTAAAATAGTAAAATGGGACAAACTTTGGGGATGAAATTTAAAGGTATTATATGGTAAGATTTAATTTTAAATTCTGGAAAGGCCATGATATGAATTTGATTTCTTTTTAAATTTGAAGGGCTTAAATATAACAGAGTTTAAATTTTGAAATTTAAATTTGGAGAATAGAATTTTGGAGATTGAATTTAAAATTTTGAGTATTGGGTTATTAAATTTAAATCTTAAGAAAATTAAGAAGAATAACATCATAGATAGTGGAATTCAAGATTTGGATTCAAATTATATTTTGAAGGTTGGAATCAAGTTTAAGAATTTAAGGACTTGGAATCTTATGAATTTAAATTTTGAGGATTTTAAAGAAATTTGAATGAGTAGAATAATAATAATTTTTAAAGGTGAGAATTGAGTTTAATTTAAATTTGAGGAGTTTCAATCTTGAAGTAGTTAAATTTTGAAGATTTAATTTTAAAAATTTAATTAAAAGTTTGAGATATAATTCAAGGAATTCAAGGATAAGGTTGAGGATTTTTGAGTGTTAGGAGTTCAATATAATATTAAGATTTGATTTATGGGTTTGGATATACCAATAGAGTAACAATATAAAGATTGACTTTATCACTTATAGAATTGACTTTTAAGGACTTAATTTGATTCAAAATTTGAAGAAATTTTTGAGAGAAACGCTTGATGGAGTAGATTTCGAATTCAAATTTTGATGATGAGACTTTGAATATTTAAATTTATTTATGAGATATGCATTAGTAGGACTTAAATTGAGGAATTATTTTTAACTTTTAAATTTTTAGGATTGACTTTTTAATTGATGTTTGAGGATGATCATTAATTTAAATACCGAAAATTTGTATATACGTAATGGCAGTGAAGACAAGACAAATTATGGCTATACGGACACATCAAATTTTTAGAAAATTTGAGAAATGACTAGAATATGAGATACAAATTTTCAAGGATGGAAATAAATTTTTGGATTTAATTTTTTTAAGTTTGGATATGAAATTAAATTTGAAGGATTGAAATATAATTTTTTTGAAAACGGTCATAAATGAGATTTAAAATTTGAGAAAATAATGTTAGATTGTAATTAATAGTTTCGACTTGAGAATCTGATTTAAAAAGAAAATTATTGGATTTTAAAATTTTGAAGATAAATTTGAATTTCAAAGATTTACTTTAAAATTTTAAACATTGTGGATGAAGTAAATTTTTAGGACTTTGTTAAATAACAAAAGTGATTTGACTACATGATTATATTGCTTGAATTTTTATGGAGAAAAAAAAAATGTTATTGAAGATCTTAAATTTTGGGGACGAAATTATTTTAAGATGGGTAGATTGTAAGCCTCCTCATTTTAGAATAGGGATAATTTGATAATTTTAAATAGTATTATTATTTTATTTAATTAGATAGATTTAAAGTATTAATTTTTAAAATTCTTTTAATATATATGACAATTTGCCATGGCTTCGATATTTTGAGCAATGCACGACCTTTTTCCTTCCAACAAAATTTATAATAATTTTTTTATTTGAGTCTAATATAGTTGGAACATGGATATTGCATTCATTTGATCTTTCCCATGCTCCAAAAATATTAAAGAACGTCAAGAATTACGGTTACCGTTAAATTGCCTCATTTTGACTAGAACTTGACCCAAACCCAACTCAAACACATGTAGGCATGTAGTACATCCCAAATATTCTCATGTAAATATATATTATATATATAAATAATATTTAGTTTAATTTATTTATATTTATAGGAGTTCTAACTATAGAAAGTTGTATAGGTGGCAACTGTAAACCCCCTCACCCAAAAATAGATATTTTGTGTATATTTTATATTATTATAGGTATTGAATTTCTTTAGAGTATTCTGTTATTTAATTAGCAAATGAATTTCTTGATATATTTACTTATATAAATATTTATTTAGAATCATTTTTAGGTTATTTTAGATTTTTGAAATTAATTAGGATTTATTTGGATATATATAGTCTTAATATTAGATATATGCTAATTTAGCGTTAATAGATATTAATAAGATTTTATAAATTATTTGTATTATATTTAATTATATTCAAGATTATAAATTATTGAGATAGATTCAAACTCTACTTTAAATTAATTCAAATCATGAACCTACTAGGAATACAACTTAATGTATATCATATCCTTATTTAAATTCATCATAATCCTATCCAAATTAACCAATCCTAGTTGTATTTAATTAAGTAGTCTCAACCATTATAAATACCTCATCCTTCATATTTTCCCCCAAATTCCTCTCTTTTTCGTCCAAAAATAGTCAAAATTCGTCATAAATTCAGCCTCATTTTCTACTAGTTATGACGAATTAAAAAGACGATATCTCCTAGCTCCGGACTCCAAACGAGGCCTAGTTTTTTTTTGTTAGAATGATAATGAGGTTAGATTTCTGATTATATAAATTTTTTTTCTAAATTATGAGTATTAAATTCTGGAAAATTTGTAGAGCACAGCATATCCGAAAATAGACGTGTTTCGATGTTTTCGCGATTTCGGTAGAACCAGGAATCAGAATCACGAACCGTTTAAAGTTTCGGAAAGCTAATGTCGAGATCATCGACATATATTTTTCCCAGAATTTAATTTGAAGTATTTACATACTGTTAATTCTGTAGAACTTCTAGGTTAGAATTTAACCATCGGTGCACAATACAAAATTTGTATGTGCCATAATTCCCAAACGAATTTGAATTCGGACGAGCCGTAAATTCCAGCATGTTTTTGACGCTGAAATCTACAGGAAATCATGCATGAAAGTTGAGTTTGTGTCGGTTGACTTTTCGGTCAACAGATCGCCTCGATTTGCGTGCCATGAGTCTCGAGTTGATAAAATTCAGTTTCTTTGGACAAAATTTAGGAATTAACATAAAAATCAGAATAATAAGATTAAAATAGGATTTTAGAGTAACTATTCCAGAATTAAATAAATTAAAATAAATTATCTTTTGACGTGATAAATTTGTAATACATAGGATATTGGATTTGTTCTGCGCGACTTCTGGAGCAGGTTATTGGTACATCGCAGCTTCCTTACCAGGCAAGTGTACCTTGCCAAACTCTGCAGTATTGTTACATATTTTCCTTGCTTCATTTTATTGCTGAGCATGCTTAACCTAGGACCGTGTGACGTACTTAGCGTCCGATTATTAGTCGGGTGCCAACACCGTACGCGGTGTTGGGTACGGTCATCTAGAGATGGACATTCGCGACACTTTATCTTCTCGTACTGGTCTTACCAAGTACGCTTTGACCTAGGACACTTGACACTATTCATGAGACAGGATTTTCCCGAGATATTCGTGGTGATTCTGTATAGGATACAGGACTTGGACATTATATTCTAAGATATAGTATGACTGGTTGCATTAGCTATGATCCCGCTTGACATGGACATGAGACGTTATGGTCATGATATGCGTGGTTACATTGGGTGGGGAGAGGTTTACCATACAAAAGGCTGAATATATATATATATAATAATTTAATGGAAGTGCCTTAGTCTCTGGAAACAGAACTTTGGTACCGTACTGGCCCTCGAGAGAATACTGCTATGGGTTTCTCCGACACTGATCCTGTAGTAGTCTCAGCCCGAGTATGACTAAATCTCTCACTTGCATGTCACTTAGTTGGTTATATATATTTACCCTATTTGTTTCATTACTGCATTTATTTTGGCTTGTATTTTCTGTACCTTGCTGTCCCCTGAGGACCTGGATCCGGATTATGTCCCCAGATATTGCAGACGAGATCGATCCAGAGGTTTATAGAGCAGGAGCATTATCAGGAGCAGACATTGGAGCAGTACTAGATCCAGTAGACGCGTGATCACCGAGGGTATCTTCTGAGTATATACTGTTCCATACTCAGTATTTGTTGTGGTTATCTTTATTCTTGTATCTTGACAGATGTATTCAGACTCATTATCGGGTTATTTCCCCGAGTTTATATTATATTGAGATTGATCTTTCTTTATGATTCTGATATTGTTGTATTCATTTCTGTGGATGAGATTAGTATATCTAGACCCTTATTGTTGTACTACAGCTTAAGTATGCCCTGATGGATCCATTAAATTGGGTTGTCCATCGGTACGTACTGCTGGCCATTGCCACGTGTCTAGTCCCTCGGTATTTTGGGACTGGGGCGTGACATGGTTTTTGTGGTGGCCCATGCAGGTCTCGACTAAATTGTTCGGTTTCAACTTAGGGACCGAGCAAGTCTGCAATAAGAATAGGATAAGGATCTCATCCACTTGCTTGAATCGTTCTTGACATCTATATCGAGTTCGAATTAATTTCTTAACTTACATCCTGCCTTGACTCCTGTGCGCTCCTTATTGTTTATTTTGGTTGTTACTCTTGAATTTTTGAATTATGTGATTGGTAATTAGAACTTGACAGTTAAAGTTAGTAATGTAGATTATGACCCAATGATTACCCCTTAGCTCTAAGTCACGTAATTAGTACCCCCACCTCGATACCAGTTAGATCCCTTTCCCCCTAATGGCTAGTAACTCTTCTATCCTCACTATCGACGCTTGTCCTATAAGTACTAAGACTAAGGCTTAAGACGACCATGACCTATGTAATATAGAAGGATACCCAAATAGGTACCAAGACCCTTCTCGTAGACCTTAAACAAGAGTTTCCACGATATCCTTAAGAGATTTCAGTATTAGTTTATTATAAATTGGGTAGTATGCCTCACAACATAGTACCACCTAGCCTTATTGACCCATTGACGAAGTAAACAAGGATGACACAACTTTAGACTTGCGTAAGAAGATAGTGTTTATTCAGACAATGGAATTTAGAGGTCCTTGTCCCTATTTGGTCGACTAGCGACTTAGACAAGGAGGTTGTATGATGACTGTAAGAGACTGGGTATTCTTTATTTATTATTACTTATTTTGTGTTGTTTTGTGAACTTGAATTAATTTGTACCTCCTTTCATCATCATCTAGCGTACTTATAATTGTTATACTACCTTGACTTATGCCGCTATTATAGCCTAGTTTTTGCAAGCTTATTCCTTGTCGAGCTTGTTCATGACATAGGTATTATTGGGGAGGCCCACAATAATACATTTCAGAATCAGTATATTAAGGTCTGGCCAACCTTAGTGCGCTTGATTCGCCCTTCGTAATGCTACTTTACGTGGATTGAGATATGTAGTGATTAGTAGACGAATATACTTGCCCTAGACATGTCTGACATATCGTATCGGTTACATAACTGCACCGATGTGAGCATGCGAATAGGAAATTACCAAATTAAGATTTTAATCCACAACTGTCTTGACAATTCTCATTTGAATTCTTTAAACGCTTTGATTCCCATACTTCCATTCTATTACCCCTCCTTGAACTCTTTTCCGTTGCTTTTCGTCTTCCCTTGTTTCGGAAAGACGAAATCTCGTGCTTGGATATAAGTGATACACGGATAGTACAAGATATACCCCATAGGCCAATCATATTATTTGGTGACTATCTTTCATAATTGATTAAGGGCATATCACATATGATATAGTTGGTGTTAAAGTTTTGAGGATTAAATGACATGAGAAAATAAATCGAGGAATATTTTTCTTAAATGTAAGAGCCTTATGTGATAGATGGGTAAATTCTAAGTTGGGTAGAAATTACATTATTAAACTTGAGGTAAATTCTTTTAGATTGTGATCAAGTGAGATTAGATAGAGAGAAACCATGTTCTATTTTAATTTCGAGGACGAAATTGTTTTAAGTTGGGTAGATTGTAAACCCCCTCACCCAAAAATAGATATTTTGTGTATATTTTATATTATTATAGGTATTGAATTTCTTTAGAGTATTCTGTTATTTAATTAGCAAATGAATTTCTTGATATATTTACTTATATAAATATTTATTTAGAATCATTTTTAGGTTATTTTAGATTTTTGAAATTAATTAGGATTTATTTGGATATATATAGTCTTAATATTAGATATATGCTAATTTAGCGTTAATAGATATTAATAAGATTTTATAAATTATTTGTATTATATTTAATTATATTCAAGATTATAAATTATTGAGATAGATTCAAACTCTACTTTAAATTAATTCAAATCATGAACCTACTAGGAATACAACTTAATGTATATCATATCCTTATTTAAATTCATCATAATCCTATCCAAATTAACCAATCCTAGTTGTATTTAATTAAGTAGTCTCAACCATTATAAATACCTCATCCTTCATATTTTCCCCCAAATTCCTCTCTTTTTCGTCCAAAAATAGTCAAAATTCGTCATAAATTCAGCCTCATTTTCTACTAGTTATGACGAATTAAAAAGACGATATCTCCTAGCTCCGGACTCCAAACGAGGCCTAGTTTTTTTTTGTTAGAACGATAATGAGGTTAGATTTCTGATTATATAAATTTTTTTTCTAAATTATGAGTATTAAATTCTGGAAAATTTGTAGAGCACAGCATATCCGAAAATAGACGTGTTTCGATGTTTTCGCGATTTCGGTAGAACCAGGAATCAGAATCACGAACCGTTTAAAGTTTCGGAAAGCTAATGTCGAGATCATCGACATATATTTTTCCCAGAATTTAATTTGAAGTATTTACATACTGTTAATTCTGTAGAACTTCTAGGTTAGAATTTAACCATCGGTGCACAATACAAAATTTGTATGTGCCATAATTCCCAAACGAATTTGAATTCGGACGAGCCGTAAATTCCAGCATGTTTTTGACGCTGAAATCTACAGGAAATCATGCATGAAAGTTGAGTTTGTGTCGGTTGACTTTTCGGTCAACAGATCGCCTCGATTTGCGTGCCATGAGTCTCGAGTTGATAAAATTTAGTTTCTTTGGACAAAATTTAGGAATTAACATAAAAATCAGAATAATAAGATTAAAATAGGATTTTAGAGTAACTATTCCAGAATTAAATAAATTAAAATAAATTATCTTTTGACGTGATAAATTTGTAATACATAGGATATTGGATTTGTTCTGCGCGACTTCTGGAGCAGGTTATTGGTACATCGCAGCTTCCTTACCAGGCAAGTGTACCTTGCCAAACTCTGCAGTATTGTTACATATTTTCCTTGCTTTATTTTATTGCTGAGCATGCTTAACCTAGGACCGTGTGACGTACTTAGCGTCCGATTATTAGTCGGGTGCCAACACCGTACGCGGTGTTGGGTACGGTCATCTAGAGATGGACATTCGCGACACTTTATCTTCTCGTACTGGTCTTACCAAGTACGCTTTGACCTAGGACACTTGACACTATTCATGAGACAGGATTTTCCCGAGATATTCGTGGTGATTCTGTATAGGATACAGGACTTGGACATTATATTCTAAGATATAGTATGACTGGTTGTATTAGCTATGATCCCGCTTGACATGGACATGAGACGTTATGGTCATGATATGCGTGGTTACATTGGGTGGGGAGAGGTTTACCATACAAAAGGCTGAATATATATATATATAATAATTTAATGGAAGTGCCTTAGTCTCTGGAAACAGAACTTTGGTACCGTACTGGCCCTCGAGAGAATACTGCTATGGGTTTCTCCGACACTGATCCTGTAGTAGTCTCAGCCCGAGTATGACTAAATCTCTCACTTGCATGTCACTTAGTTGGTTATATATATTTACCCTATTTGTTTCATTACTGCATTTATTTTGGCTTGTATTTTCTGTACCTTGCTGTCCCCTGAGGACCTGGATCCGGATTATGTCCCCAGATATTGCAGACGAGATCGATCCAGAGGTTTATAGAGCAGGAGCATTATCAGGAGCAGACATTGGAGCAGTACCAGATCCAGTAGACGCGTGATCACCGAGGGTATCTTCTGAATATATACTGTTCCATACTCAGTATTTGTTGTGGTTATCTTTATTCTTGTATCTTGACAGATGTATTCAGACTCATTATCGGGTTATTTCCCCGAGTTTATATTATATTGAGATTGATCTTTCTTTATGATTCTGATATTGTTGTATTCATTTCTGTGGATGAGATTAGTATATCTAGACCCTTATTGTTGTACTACAGCTTAAGTATGCCCTGATGGATCCATTAAATTGGGTTGTCCATCGGTACGTACTGCTGGCCATTGCCACGTGTCTAGTCCCTCGGTATTTTGGGACTGGGGCGTGACAGCAACCTAGTTGGCAAATAACTACCTAACCACTTCCCTAACCAACCCAACAACCAAATCTTATCCAATCCTAACCATAACAACCAACCTCACCCTTAAAATTTTGGCCAAGAGCACTCCCCCCTTGAACTAACCCCTTAGCAATAGGATAAACCCCCTCATTTGTTTAAATCTATTTAAAAAAGGCCATATATATATCAACTTATCACCAAACTCTAACCCTAACATCTACTTCCCTCTTTGGGGCCACCCCTATATCCTCCCTCCTCTCTTCCACGACCCCTTCAGCCTCTTACTCTCCTTCTCCACTACCTTTTCACTCCTTCCCAACCTCCACTTCATCCTCCATAAGCCGACAAGCCCTAGAGCAAGAGATTAGCCACCCCTAGAGGGCGACTACTTGCTGCTGGTTGCAGCTGATGTCCACCCCATCAAAGCCCTACAAACTATCTCCAAAATAAATATATTACCACCTATATGAATCCCTCAACCACCACCTCAAGTTTCGTGGAGTTTGGAGTCCGTTTGGTGCTCCGAATGGTCCGTGTCGCGAGAAAGGACCACGCCGTAATCACATACGGGTAAGTCTTCCAACTTAGATTATTTTTCCTATTCTCCATGAACCAAAGATTGTGTAACTCATGATAATATTAGATGATGAGAATGATTAACTCCATATATTAGAAACCCATATTTTTATGTAAAAACTATTTCAAGAAAATCGAACAATCATGACACGGACACGACGCACCAATGGTTGACAAGGTTCAATGAGTATTGCCATGATAAATATATATAAAATAATTCCAGAAAATTATATGTTATTAATTAAGAATATAAATATTATAATTATATAATTATTCATGTTTTATGCTGATGGAAAGATTAGATGCAAAGACTACTTGGCTAAGTTGCAAGAATAGCTAGATAGCCTAGTTGAGATGGTTGCATGAATGATGTGATATAATTATATATATATATAATTATTATTAAATTTTAAAAAATTATATAATATAATTTTATATTAAAAATACTTTATTACTCAAGTTGGTAATGTTGCATGTACAAACTAGCATCAAGTTGCCAGAATACCTAGTCGACTCACAACATGACTTTGTGATACGATTCTTGGAGGGTTTGATCTTAATTCCTAAAATTGAATTTATATGTATTTTAATTCTAAAAATAAATTATTTTAAATTTATATTTATGGTATTTGCATGTCAAACTTGAACCCTAAAAATATGGGCCACTAGCCTATATTTTGGGTGACTTTATGACATTGTTTTGCTAGTAAATAGAGGTTATTTTGGAAGTAATAAATAGATAATTATTTTTTGAGATTATAACATAATATAATATGATATAAAATGATTTTTATAGATATAAACTATAATAATGGATTGGCTACTTCTCGAACAAGTTTCGGACAAAACTAGTCAACCTAAAGTGGCCGAAATCTTAAAATATGTTGTTGTTGTCAAATCTGGAATTTATTGCTATAAATTCATATAAATCATGTTTAAATATATAATATGTAATTTATTAGGATTTATTTCTATTTTCTTTAATTGGAGACTTAAACTTAAACTTTGGTAGTAAAAAACCAAGAAACTAGGTCCCGATACCCTGCAAAAGTAAGCAAAGTTGTTAGAAATAATAACGAGCTTAGTTTTGCATGGCATCAAAAAAATTATAGAATTTAATTATAATTACAAGAAATAATTTTTGGACCCTTAAGTAATTAATTTATTTTTAGATCAATTGAATTCCGAAGGAGTGGACGCGGGATCATCTTTACCACCACTGACTGCAGAACCAGGCAAGTGTACCTTGCCAAGATGTTTACAGTTCTAAATTATTTATTTGATATTATTTATGCATTGGATATTAGTGTGGCTTATTGTTGTACTTGTGATCCTAGGGCCGTTAAACGATACTTTGTGTCCGGACAAGATTTGGGTACCGACATCCTCTGCGGAGTCGAGTATCGTAGTTAGAGAGTCATTCTTCTGAACCCATGTTTTATGCATATATTATTTGCATATATGACCGTTGGACCCTTGACACGATATTCATGTGGCAGAGTCTTTCTCGACTTGATCATAGTACTTGGACTCTGGATAGGACTACATAATGCATACTATAGTGATAATTATAGTTATACATATTGACTATGACTTGTGTTAATAATTCGAGGTCATGATCTTGCGTGTCTTGATTGAGACGTAAGGTTATATTGGGTGGGGAGAGTCTTCATCGTGCTCTGGGTATATTTTACTATTACTACTTGAGTGTACTATTAGCATACGGAAGTGTCCATTAGGATCTTTCGTGAGTACCAGCCCTATATATATATATATATATATATATATATATATACATCTTCCTCCTGGTTCTCCCACACAGAGTCTTGAGTATACTATTAGCGTACAAAAGTGTCCATTGGGATCTTTCGTGAGTACCAGCCCAGGGTATGATACCATACTCTCATTTGCATATCACATAGTTGGTTACAGTAGTTTACCCTTGAGTATGTGGCATTATACTGTTTTAATTTTGGCATGTTGTTTCTTGTACCTTGTTACGTCCCTCTGAGGACCAGGTCCCATACCAGTTTTTGCAGTATAGACGGTTACGAAGCTTTTGGAGTTGCTGATGGAGTTGCTTGTCTTGCAGGAATTAGTACCAGGTACTTATATCATATCTACCGGAGTTATGGTTATTTATTCATATTATTTATTTATCTGCTGATGTAGCCTAGTTTTATAGACTCTTATTTCTTTCGTGAGTCTATTCGAGTTTGTATGTTACTGGGCGGCCGACTTTAGCACATGTAGCTCTTTCTTGTGTATTCTGTTCATTGTGGATTGAGGCATAGATATTTATATTTACTTGATTATTTAAATAGTGACCATTATAATATAGCTTATACGTATTCGAGTCGGACCCGAGTCTGGTCGAATGCGTAGCTGGCATGTTACTATTCCTAGTCCTACATATTTTATGACTGGGGCATGACACACACGGATACTTAATTTTGGTACCGTCCATGTACTGACGGAATGCCTTTGCGAACTGCAGAAACTGCTGTACACCCTCTATGAATTCATCCCGTATACCGCACATGTCATCAGGATGATGGTTGTATAGCCACGAACGATGACGTGGATAGTAATTTATATCCATTTCTAGATACTTCTGCAAAGATGAATAGACATCATTCAAGTATATACTTATGTGAATATTTGGTAGTGTATACACCTACTCGTCTACACACATAAGAGTACTCATGAATACCCAATTATGTTATACACCTACTCATCTACACACACATAAGAATACTCAAGAATATGGTACATGTACTGATACATCTAGTCCTAACACTAATACTTCTTCGTTCAACTCTGTATCCTGGATACTCATATTGCAGTGTATCAGTGAGTGTCAACTCTGTATCCGGGATATCCACACTTGATATTTGTTTAGGCCATAACTTTCTAATTGGAAAGTTAAGTCATCGATATCCAGTGTTAATTTTTTTGGGTCCAGGATACATAGTTGACACTCACTGATACACTACTGGATATCCACACTTGACATGTATGCGTGTGTCCATTTTTGATAAAATACTTACAACGTTATCCTCGATATCGTATCCTAACCTTTCATATCCATGTGTCCTACAATTTTACTATACGTATCATGAGATGATATGATACAAACATGTGTGTGTGTGTTCTTGTCCGTGTTAGGGTTAATGTATGACATAATATACTACATTAATGCATAAGTAAAATCTCTGACTTGATTCCCCGATACATATATAAAAACCCTATTTAGGATGGTCACACCTATCATTTATCAATTAAGTTAAATAAACACATGTAATACTATTTTAAAACAAAATGTGTGTTAATATGGTAAATTAATTAATTACATGGATATATATCGTGTTGTGTCTATGTCTGTGTATGTGTGTCATATCTATCTCAGTATGTGTGTCTGTGATAGTGTATCATGTCTGTGTCAGTGTATGTATGTGTTGTGTCTGTGTCAGTGTGTGTGTATCATGTCAGGGTTTATCTGTGACAGTGTGTGTATCGTGTCTATGTCAGTGTGTGTGTCGTGTCAGTATTAGTGTCATTTTGTGTCTGCATCTGTGTGTGTGAGAGAGAGATAGGGTTAGGGTTTAACTAGAGAAGGAGGAGAAGGAGGAGGAGGAGAAGCCCGAGGTCGTTGGAGGGGAGGAGCCACGCCGGAAGGGAGAAGCGATGAGGGAGGTGGCGCTCGGGGGGTGGGGAGCTAGAGTAGGGGGCTGTGGGGGAGCCGGTGGGAGGGGGGTAAGGGATGGGGGGAGGAGGAGGACGCCGGAGGGGGGTGAAGATGGGGGAGGGGGGGGTACTTCGCCGGAGGGGGGGGGGGGAAGAGGGGGGTTTTCGAAATTTTGGGGAGGAGTTCGACATAATGGGGGGAAATAAACCTTATATTAAAAATTTTAGCAACGACATCAATAGACGTCGCTAAACATCGCTAATTAAAAAAACTAGCGATGTCATAAATAGACGTCGCTAAACGTCGCTAAAGAAAAATTTTACGACGTTAGCGACGTAGCTAAAAACGTTACTAAAAATCGAAAAAAATAACGTCGGTAAATACGTAGCTAAACGTCGCTAAATAAAAAAACTCAGCATCGTTTAGCGACCTTAAAGAAGCTTATAGCGACTATTTTTAAAAAAAACTGAAGTACAATCGCTAAACGTTGTTATGTGTCGCCAACAACGACGTATAACGACATTTATTTTTTTAGTCGCTCAAGTCTTTAATATTAGAGATGTTTTACGATGACATCGCTAAATACGTTGCTATTTTATCATATTTTGGTAGTGAATCCTAGCTTGATGACATGGCGCTTATGATATATTTTGAGATGGTCGAGAAAGATATTACCAAGTTGACACAAACGAAGGGTAAAATGGTCACTTGCTTTAGGAGCCTCAATGATATACGTTTGGGTTTTTCCAACTTGGCTTTGGAAACTTTAGTTCCACATTGAAAAACCACAAAAGTGTATATCCCAATATATAGCTTTGTTTGGTATTGGCATATTTACATGGGGTGGTGGCCCATATTGTGCGATGATTTTTCTAAAGGGATCAAGTTTGAAACTCAAAGGAGCAATCCATATTTTTGTCACCACCATTTGAAAAATTCCCTTAGGATCTAAGTCCAGATGGGGCTTAGCGACTCGAACTCGGACGAAGGAAGCAAAGTGGAGCTTTGATGGTGCACTTAGCACGTCAGCATCATCGTATGACGCTTGTGCATATATATTACGCTCATTTTATACGTGAGTTGCATGACCAGTTGCATGTGCAATCTCTAGATCGGGTGCTTGCATGGGCACTACGAGGGATTATGCGCATGGATATATGCGTACGATATATACGCGTGGCTGTATGTGTGCGATGTATGCGCATGGCGTTTTGCGTGCAACGTATGCGCGTGGCGTTATGTGCAGGAGTATGCACGTGGCGTTATACGTAAGGTATATCCGTAGGCATATGCACGTGGCATTATGCGTTCGACGCTATACGCACTGCTCATATGTTGGGCTATATTCATGGGGTTGTATATGCGGGGATGCATGTGCTGGCGAATATGCGGTTGCGTGCACGTACAGTTTTGACAGCACTAAGTTGCATTCGGCGCATGTTTGTTTGTGCCTGCTTTCAGAGCATGGTTGTTTTTGTCCGCTTTCGATGTAGACGACGATGTCTGATCTGTGCAGTATAGAGTACAAGTGGCACAAGCAGCGCATAGGACTCTATATCTTAAATTATGTAGGATTTGGATGGTTTAACAATGCATATGTGCACACATATTTCTTATGCATGCATGGGTGCTGTAGTTAGATTTTTCTCTATAAATAGAGAAGAATTTTCTAGTAAAAAACCAAATGGGTCTAACATGGGATCTGATCAAGGACCTACTTACTAGTTTAGGAAAATATGTCATGCATTTCCTAACTAGATAAGTTCTTTATGGAGGAAAAATGATTTTTAAAAATGATTTGAGTTGTTGGAAAATTGGAGAGGGAAAAGGACTTAGAATTTTATGCGCGGCCGAGAGCACCCCTTCCACAGTTCGAGTTTCCAAGTGTTTCCGAAGGTGACTTAGAGCATTCCAGAAGTTCTTTATGAACTTGATGGATCCTGGGGGCAGATCGTCGTGTAGGGTGAATCTTGCTTTGAGCAATATGGTGATTTTAATTACCCAACAAGGAGTTCTTATTGTGTATTTTTTCTTTTTTTTTATTCTATCTCATTGTAGCATCTGCGAACATAAAGAGAAGAACGTTTAAGTTTCTTGTTTCTAGTTGTATTTGAAGTCTGTTTATAACCGGTGTTATATATAGTCCTTCGTTGGAGTTGGGTGTTACTTGAGAGCTAACTAGTTTTACGTGAATCTCTCTACACCAATAACAACTTCAGGATCAAGTAGAGAGCATACTTTTGGGTCTTCCATGAATCTCTGCTCATGGCCAGGATCTCTCCTTCTTTAGATCATACTTCGAGACTAATAATCTCAAATCAAGATCCGAGTAAGAATAGAAAACCGTTCAAACCTTCTCGATACAAGTTTTCATAAACTTGAGAAGTTTGACAGCGAAAACTACATCATTTGGAAGATAAAGATCTCTCTGAATCTACAACTGGTCAACGTTGCATATGTGTTGTTTAATCCTGAATCTACTATTACCGAAGATGGAGGTGAGCTTACAGCTGACATTGTGAATGACGCACTCTCCAAGTGGAAGAAAGATAACAACATGTAAGCCCTTGATCCTGAATACTATAGGCGACTCTATGGCAGATTCCTACAACAGGAAGGAGAAAGCAAGAGATGTATGAGAATATCTTGAGAAGCACTAGAAGACTGACGAGAAAATGTCAAAAATCTAACTCGTCAAAAAGTTTTTTACTTTGTAATTTGAAGACTATAAGGTAATGCTGTCATAAGTCAAAGAACTTTTGAAGTTACAGTACAAATTAGAGGAAGAAGTGATAAAGTAGGAAGATAAGTTCTTGGTAGGGGCTATCGTCCATAAGCTTCCTTCAAGGTAAGTTTAAAACCAACGTGTACCGCAAAAAGATGGAAATCCAACTCGAAGATCTTCTGCATTGGATTTACATTGAAGATGAAGCTAGAGGACAATTGAAAATAGAATCTCCATCAAAACAATTGGCAAAGGCGAACATGATACATTATGGTGATCCTAAAAGGATGCAGAAAGTTCCATACAAGAAGAAGAAGGACTTCAACCACCTGAAGGTGAAGTCGGCTCAATTCAATCCAAGACAAAAGGCTGAAGTGACTTACTACAACTGTGGCTAGAAGGGTCACTACAAGAGTGACTGTAGATCCAAACCTAAACCAAAAGAGCAAGGTGAGCTTAACCATGTTGCTATGATTATGCAGTTTGAACCATATGGCGTGGACACAGACTGATGGGTGGACACTGATTCATCTTGCCATTTGTGCTCTAAGAAGGAGTTGTTCACCAAGTACAATCCCACCATTGAGAAGATCTCGATGACAAACAAGTATCAAGCAGCAGTTCTGGGAATCGTGACAATGGTACTGAAACTGACTTCGGGGAAGTCACTTTACTTGAGAACGTGAAACACGTACCTATGATTGCCAAGAATCTGATCTGATCAGAAAGTCTATTGGTCAAATCAGGCTTGAGGATGGACTTTAATGCTGATCACATGGTGATGTCCTATAAAGAAGCCTACTTCAGAAAGGCTTTCTGGACCGAAAGGATGTTCAAAATTCAGCTTGTAACTCCTTCTATTAGTATCAATGCAGTCACTTCTTTTGATTATTTTCTTGAGTTATGGCACAATAGACTAGGACATGTGCATTATAAACGCATTAACAAGATGTCTACTCATGGCATTATCTCCAAATATGGAGGTAAGGAGGTGGAGAAATATAAAGTCTGTGCGCAAACGAAGGTCATCAAGAAGCCGTTTAGAAGGGTGAACCGAAGTATAGATTTTGTGGAGTTGGTGTACTCAGATATCTATGACTTCAAGCAATTCTCCACGAAAGCCGGGATAAAGTATTTCATTAATTTTATCAATAATTTCTCTAAGTACGCGTTCGTATATCTTCTAAAATAGAAAGATAAAGAATTCAAGAAATTCAGGGACTTCAAGGATAAATCCGATTGTCAAACTGGACAACAACTCAAGAGACTCAAAAGCGATCGAGACAGAGAGTATCGTTTATTGGAATTAACATCATCTATAAAGAACATGAATTTGTCAATGAAATGACTATTCCGTATTCTACTCAATCTAATGGAGTTGTAGAAAGAAGAACATGGAGCTAACATAGATGATGAATTCAATGTGTTGACGGTAGAACTTCTAAAGTTCTTCAGGGGAGAAGCTATGCTTATGACTACGTTTATTCTGAATAGGGTGCCGTTCACAATATCTGACATTACTCCTCTTGAGCTCTGTTTCAAAGTCACACCCAACTTGAATTTTATTCGAGTATAGGGATGTCTGGCGTATGCGAAACTTTCAGACGTCAAGATTCAAAAGTTGGGAACAAAGACTACGAAGACCATATTTTTGGGTTTTGCTAAAAAAAGTGATGCTCGGAGTTTCCTTGATATTGAATCAAATCATATCATTGAATCTCGCGACACGAAGTTGTTTGAAAACAAGTTTGTTAGGCACAAGAATATTGTTCTCGCAAATGTTTCAGAGAATATTGCCAGCACTGACGCGGCAAGTACCTCCCATACAGATATAATCCAAGAAGATGTTTTTGTAGATGAAATAATATTTGAACCAGAACTTACTGAGCCATCAGCAAATAGGGTAAGGAGGCCGAAGGATTTTGGAGAAGACTTTTTTATCTATCATGTTGAAGCTGGTCCGCTTACCTATTATGAGAAAATAAAGACCGTAGACATTGTCTTCTAGAGGGAGGTTGTCAATGACGAGTTTGACTTGACAACTTCTAATAATAGTTGAAAGTTGGTCGATCTGCCTGAAGGATCTAAACCTATTGCATGCAAATGGATCTTCAAGAAGAAGATGAATGCTGATGGAACTGTTGATAAGTTCAAGGCTATGATGGTTACCAAAGGGTTTTCTAAAAAGTAGGGGATTGATTACTTTTACACATGCGCTCATTGCACGTATGACGACTATCAGGATGCTGATTGTTCCAGGTGCTATTCACAGATTGGTGATTCATTAAATGGACATCAAAACAACATTCTTGAATGATGAACTGGCCGAAAAGATTTATATGAAGTAGCCAAAAGGTTTTATCGTCAAGGGTCTTGAAGACAAAGTGTGAAAGTTGAAGAAATCTCTGTATGGTCTAAAGCAAGCTCCCAAATTATGACATGAGAAGTTTGACAAAGTCATAAGATCAAATGGCTACAAGGTCAGTGAGACTGATAAGTTTGTGTATACAAAGTTCGTTGGTGATAAAGGTATCATTGTTTATCTCTTTATAGAAGACATGCTAATCCTGGGCACGGGCAAGATATAAAAACATCTCTCTCCACGACCCCTGTGCTAACTACTCTCTGGTTTGGGTCTTTAGCAGGTTTATTGATAATGTAGAATGTGTCAATAGAATAAAAATGTTCCCCTCGTCCAAATTCAGTATAAAGGTTATGAGAGATGCTGATGTCATCTTGGAGATTAAGATAATCTGGATGAAAATTGGGATTGCTCTATCACAAGCTCACTACATAGAAAAGATGCTGACACTCTATAGATATCAGCATCTTCCAGGGATCGATACTCCTTACAAGTATGACAAGAAACTGAAGCATAATATACGGAAAAGCGTTAGACATCTAAAGTACTCGAGCGTCATCGAAAGTATAATGTTTGCTATGAATGCCACCAGGCCTATAAACCCCCTGATTTTATAAGATTTTCAAAACAGGATTTTTCAGAATTTTCTGGGATTTTCGGGAATTTTTACTAATTAAAAACCAGGGTATTTTGGCATTAAATAAAATTAAATATTTTTAAAATATATTAAAATATTATAAAAATAATATTTTTGGGTGTAAAATAAAATACTGGACTTAGGATAATTTTTATGGAATTTATTTGACCCCGAAAATATTTTTAAAATCCCCAAAACTAATTTATTTAAAAAAATTAAATAAACCGGGTTGAACCGGGTTCAAACCGGGCTGAACCGGGCTGAACCCGGTCCAACCGAACCGGACCGGACCACCCCTAACGGGCCGGGTCCTACCCGCCTGACCCGACCCGCACGACCCAGCTCCCCCACGACCAGCCCCTGCCCGCTTTCTGTGCCGCCCCGCCCGGCCACGCGCCGCTCCGCCCGGCCACGTCTCCCCCTCCTCCGCCTCATCCGCTCCGCTCCGCCCCGCGACGACCCCCTCTCTCCTCCCCCTCCCCCGCTCGACCTCCGCCTATAAAAAGCCCTAAAGCCTCTCTTCTCCGGCCAAATCCCCCCTCCCCCCGCCGGAGCCCTAGCCTCCGCCACCTCCCTCACCCGTTGCCCAGCTCAGTCGACGACGTCGCGCCACCCCGACCTCCCTCTCCTCCTCCTTCCTCCTCCCTCCCTCAGCCGCAGCCAGGCTCCCCCGACCCAGCAGCAGCCCGCAGCCGGCCGACCGCCCGTCCTCCGCACGTCCCCCGCCCGCTCCGGCGCACCGCCGCCTCAGGCAGAGCCTCCCCGCTGCCCCCTGCCTCCCTCTGGCCCGCCTCCGGCCGCCTGAGCTCGAACCCTCACCCTAACCCTAGGTCAGACACGACTCGGACACGCTGTGTCGTGTCGACTCGGACACAGAAAACTTCGATTTTCGGAGCCCTGTTCAGGTAACCCGTTCTCTCTGCTCGTTGACCCATTTTTGTTTTTGTCTGTAGCATCGTGAACCCTGCGTGACCCTCTCGGTGCCCGTGCAACCCGCTCGGTGCATCGCGTCCTGCGGTGATCGCGAACCGCGATCCAAAAACAGGAAAAACAACGGCCTGTTTCACCCCGAAACTGAGTATGCCCCGCCAAACGGGATGACTTGGTCACGTGTGGTCTTCACCGATACGTGTGCGCCATTGATACGGACGTGCGAGATTTCACAGAAGTTGATTTGGATGTGCGTGTACACCGGAATCAACGCGTATCCGCCGACACCGTATCGTATTCGTCAGTTCTGGAATGCGTCGTAACTTTATGTACACATGTCGGATCGAAATAAAACTTGCACTATCGGACTCGTAGCGATACGCTGGTCCTGTGACCCAAGTTTGGTTCGATTCTGAGAACGTTGACAAAATCGCCTATCGTGGGCCCCACGGGCTCCACTTGACGGACGATTTTGTGATCGGCTCATCGGAATCCAATTCTGGAAGTTTTATTGGGTTCGTATCATCGTTCTGGACCTGTTGACACTAAGTTTGACGAATTTGGAGAACTTTGTCCCTGACACATTTTTCGGTGCGAAGCGGGCCACATACGGACCCCGTTTTGACCCGAAATGGTCATTTTTGTCTCTGTATCCAAATTAGACTCAAGGATAGGTGTTTCTAGCTATTTGATATCTTCTGAGTATGATGGTAATATTTGTTTCAGCATCCGGAGACGTTCCTGGAGATTTCACGAATACCAGAGCTACAGTTGGAGCTAGAACCACAGGCAAGTGTACCTTGCCAACATTGCAGTTCTTGTTACTTATTTCCTTGACTTATATATATATATATATATATATATATATATATATATATATATTGTTGTACATGCTTGACCTAGGACCGTGTGACTTACTTAGCGTCCGATTAATAGTCGGGTGCCAACACCGTACACGGAGTTGTGTAACGTCACCTAGAAATGGACATTCGTGACCCTTTACATTGTCGTACTTGTCTTATCAAGTACATCATAACCCAGGACACTTGACACTATTCATGAGACAGAATCTTCCTGTGATATTCATGGTGATTCTGTATAGGATACAGGTTTTATGACATAGACATTATATTCATAGACATTATATTCATAGACATTAGATGACTTACTGCATTAGATATGATCGTGCGTGACATGGACATAAGGCATCATGGACATGAGACGTGTGATTACATGGGGTGGAAAGAGACACACAGGCTACGGGCTGATATATATATATATATATATTTATTATGGTGAGGCCTTAGACTCTATATCAGAGCTAGGCACTCTACTAGTGAGATATTATTGTGAGGCCTTAGACTCTACATTAGAGCTAGGCACTCTACTAGTGATATTACTGCTACCGGCTCCCCGACACAGAGCTTGTAGTGGTCTCAGCCTGAGTTCTAGTGATGCTCTCAACTTGCATATCACATAGCTGGTTATATAGTTTACCCTAATTATTTCATTTACTATTACACTGCATTTTGGCTTGTATCTTCTGTACCTTGTTACGTCCCTCTGAGGACCTGGTCCCTTGCCAGTTTTGCAACGTAGACCGCTGTGGAGCCGGTTTGGAGTTGCTGATGTATGTTGCTTTGTCATGCAGGGATTTGGTGCCAGGTACTTACATCTTTCTTTCGGAATATTGGTTATTATTCATATTGTTTATTCATCTGCTGATATAGTCTAGTTTTATAGACTCACATTCATTTTCGAGTATATTCGAGCTTATGGGTTACTGGCGGCCGACTTTAGCACATATAGCTCATTCTTGTATATTATGTTCATTGTGGATTGAGGCATAGGTATTTATTTTTATTTGATTATATAGATAGTGACCCCTTTTAGTGCAGCTCATATGTATTTGAATCGGACCAGAGTCTGGTCGAATGCGTAGCTGGCATGTTACGTATTCCTAGTCCTACGTACTTTGGGACTGGGGCATGACAAGGCCTAACATAGCTTTTGATGTAGGGATACTGAGTTGCTTCACGAGAAATCCAAGTGTTGAACATTAGAAATCTCTGAAGATGGTAATAAGATATCTCAAGAAGACTCAGAAGTTTGCACTTTGCTATTTCGGTTATTTAGTAGTGGTAGAAGGCTTCAGTGAAGCTAACTGGTACTCAGAAGAAGAGAACAAAAGATCCACATGAGGATATATCTTCTCCATAGCTGGGGCTGCTATATCGTGAAAGTCAAAGAAACAGAGTATGCTCTCTCAATGGTCTATAGAGTATGAGTTCTATACACTAGCAACTACATCGGATGAAGAAGAATGGCTTCATGAGCTCATATTTGATCTTCCAATGGTTGGTTCACAGATTTCGGCTATACCGATATATTACGACAACCAGGAAGCTGCAGCAGTGACATCAAACAATTTATTCAATGGTAATAAGAGGACTGCGCATCTTCGACATAGAGCACTGAATAATCTCATCAAGACTGGAGTTATTGCAGTGGTGGATGTTCGGAGCTAGGAGAATCTGGCGGATTCGTTCACAAAAGGCCTCAAGCGCCAGCAGGTCGTGGACACAATAAGTAAAATGGGCTTAAAGGACCTCTGCTATTATGTTTTTATAATCCTACCATAAGGTTTTATAATATTTGTAAAAAGAGAAATCAACTAGGCATTTATCTTTTTGATTCAAGGGAGGACCATTGATTGAAAAAATATCAGGTACAATGGGTAGTCTTTTGGGACATTGTGGGATAAGTATCCGGAACCACCGTGGTCTACTATTTGTTCTTTAAATAGAACAAGTCCTGTGGGAGGATGACTTCGACGTCTTAATGAGTTCTCAGACAGAGTAAATGTCCAACATACTTTATAGAAAGTACAGATAGTTCAGTACTATAAGGGACTAATATCCCATGCTATAGTGGCGTGACACCACAATGAGGTAAAAGATATAAAGTTTCAGCTTCGGGCTATGTCACAGCAGAAATAGCATCGTATATAGATAGGTAGCCAAATGTTGAAAGATTGAGAGTTGTAGTACAGAACTACTAAGAGTCATTTAACCTCTTGCTACAGCGGGTGACACCACAAGAGGTTGCGAACCTTGACTGTAAGCCATGTCAAAGTGGCGTAGCACGGTAGAAGCACAAGGCTTCATACGTGTAATATTAAACTCTCCAAGAATAACTCACCTAAGTGTATGAATAGAGATGTAGGCTATCTCTTGAGGGTATGCTTGTAGACATCCAAGATACATACACCGAGATCAGGTCAGCACATGACTTTGACGTGCGACCAGAGGCACCGTTGAGGTCATTATCTGAGTGGAAAAAATAGCAACTATGGCGCATAATTCAAGGCTTAGTCCATTCTTGTATCATACGCTTGTTTGACCCATGTAGGAAGATTCAAGTAATCAGCAACATCTATCCTAAGTAATGATGGATAGTCACTGTGGGGAACGTTCAACCATATATTGTGAAATATGTGGGAGATTATCTGGATTTTTCCAACTTTGACTTTGGGAACTTTAGTCCCACATTGGAAAACCACGAAAATGTATATTCCAATATATAGTTTTGTATGGTATATTAGCATATGCACATGGGGTGGTGGCTCATGTGGAATTATTTTTCTTGAGGGATCAAGTTTGAACCTCAAAGGAGCAATCTTTGTTTTTGTCATCACCTTTGGAAAAATTTGCTTAGGAGCTAAGGCCCGAAGGGGCTTAGCGATTCTCGAGCGCTGACTCGGGCTCGAGCTCGGACTTGAAAGAAGGGCGCAAAGTGGCAATTTGATGGCATATTTTGCCCTTAGCACGTCAACATTGTCGCATGGCGCTTGTGCGCATATGTTGCGCTCATTTTATGTGCGAGTTGCGTGCGCGGTTGCAAGTTCGGGTGCATGAGCGGGCTCTGCGCAGGTGTATGCACTTGGCTGTATGCGTGTGGCTGTATCTGCACGGCGTATGCGCTTGGCGTTATGTGAGAGGCGTATGCGCGTGTCGTTATGCATATGGTGTATGCGCAAGCGTATGCACGTGGTATTATGTGCGTGGTGTATGCGTGTGGCGTTATGCGCGCATCGTTATGTCCTCGGCACATGTGCGGGGTTGTATGTGAGGGGCTGCATGCCTAGAAGCGTAAGCAGCTGCATGCGCCACACAGTTCTGACAGCGTTGTAGTTGCTTTTCGGCGCATAGTTGTGTGTGCCTGCTTTTATCGCAGGCAGCGCTATCTGCTTTGTGCAGTGCAGTGTGCTGGCGGTGCATAGGACTCTACGTCCGAGATTTTGTGGGATTTGGTTGGTTAAGCAGTGTTCATGCGCACGCATATTTCTTATGCGCGCCTTGGTGCGGCAGTTTGTTTTCTCTCTATAAATAGAGATCTCCTTCTCCATTTGTGTTGTTGGAAAATTGGAGAGAGAAAAGGAGTTAGAGCTACAGCAGCCCTATGCGCGCATAGAATTATATCCATGGCCGAGAGCACCCCTTCCACAGTTCGAGTTTGCAAGTGTTTCCGAAGGTGACTTTGTGCGTTCCAGAAGTTCTTTTGTGAACTTGCTGGATCCCGAGGGCAGGTCGTCGTGTAGGACAAATCTTGCTTTGAGCAACAGTGATTTTAAACACCATAGCAAGGAGTTCTTCTTGTATATTTTTGTCTTTGTTTCGTTCTATCTCATTGTAGCATTTGCAAACGCAAAGAGAAAAACGTTTTAGTTTCTTGTTGCTAGTTAAATTTGAAATCAGTTTGTAACTTGTTCTATATATAGTGCTTCGTTGGAGTCGGATGTTACTAGAGAGCAAACTAGTTTTGTGTGAATCTCAGTACACCAACAACAACTTCAATATCAAGTAGAGAGCAGATTTTTGGATTTGCATGAATCTCTGCTCTGCCAGGATCTCTCCTCCATTAGGTCATACTTCTGGACTAGCAATATATTATCGAGGAAGAGAAATATCAAGCGTGACACAATCGCTTCCACTAGATGTCGTCAGCATGGTTTTGGTGATTATCCAGGTTGTCATGCATGAATAGTGGCACGTATGGTGTAGTTCGCGATGTTCCTCCGCAGCCATATATTTGTATTGGTAATGGTATTATATCCGACTCTAGCTGGGTCCTGGGTTCTATTGTGTAATTTAATATCAAACTTTGTGGCATTCTTGTGGAGTATATATGATGTTCATAAGCTTAATATTATTATGTATGTGTGGTCATGTTTATTTCATTTTATTAGCTGTGTTTATCAATAATTTTTTTATGATTTGATGTTCATATATGATCATGATTGCAGATATTAACCTATATTATATCTATTCGAAATCAGGTTAACTGCTGCTTAATGGTTTTATTGTATTGTTGTATTTTAACAACTTTCTAGATATTGCAAGCGATGCATCATATGGGTCGCTAACTAGTATGTGTCGCTACGCGTTGAAAATCTATATCAAAATATGGCCAACGTAGTGAGACTGTGAGAGTTGAAAGTTTATTTACGATGTAATGGCATCGCTGAGTGTCGCCGATTGATTTGCTACAAACGTAATTGGAGACAGCATTATACTTTGCTGCGACTACGTCCTATAGATGTCGTTTGCATGGGCGACTAGCTTATGGATGACATGGTTCAGAATCGCTATGTTTCTGCTCATTTACTAAGGTGGCTTAAAAATGTTATTAGTAGCATAGCTAATAATACTCGAATTTATATAAAATGAAACCATAAGTACATCCATTTCTTATTTATAATAACAAAATAATTGAGAGCTCAACTAATTCTATCAAGTAGAGAAGTGACAGAAAAAGAAGATAAAGGTGATTTCTCCACATAACGCATTAAATTTTCAAGATATGTCGGTTATATTGGATTTAGAGCATCCTCCACTCTATTGTGACTTTGGATAAAAAAAAAAATTTGTTCGCAAATGGAAATGACAAAATTTAACTTATAAATTTTTTCTTCAATATAATTGTTAAGTAAATTGTGAAACTTATGTTGCCATGGCTAAATTATAGAAATATCGTGAAATTAATTGTCTAATTTTAGACAATATATTTGACAATGTTTTAACTTTCATGTCAACAATTATGAGTAAAAATTATTTTTAAAAAAAATAAAGAAGAAAAGTTTTCTCGAAAGTTTATATATATATATATATATATATATATATATATATATATATATATATATATATATATATATATATATATATATACTTACTTTTGTCCTAGAGAAATTTTTTATATTTAGATTATCTTTTGTAAATATAATATTACCATTTATAAAAGATATTAATATGTCACTCATGTCACGTTGGAATCAATACATTAGAAGAAAATATGATTGATTTGTTGTGTAAACCCATCTTTCAATATTGTACAACCGAGTCAACAACACATGGACATCTACATGTTTGGGAAGGAAGTTGTATTATTTTGTTTGGGCTATACTATGACTACAACCAAATGCCTACAACTCTCTTACAATCGGTGGCCACGTGCCGTCCATGTAGCGACCGTTCATTGGAATAGACGGAAGATGTAGGACCCAGTGGCTGTCCGGTGGCTGTCCGGTGGCCGCAACGTGACAGGAACGCCACATGGCAGCCTTTTATTGGAGGAGAGGTGCAATCCGATGTGGCCCACAGAGCAGGAGGAAGAAGATTGTAAGAAGGTTGTAAGCATTAGGTAGTAAACTTAGCATTATTGATTATGTTTATTAGAACGCTTACCAAGTGATTCCATTGAATTGTGGGGAATAATGCAGATGATAGTGCATGTGCATAGAATCTGGGCTAGATATAGTGTGCTTCCTCTTTCCAGCACACCAAAATCTTCGCCTATCCATTTCTATGCTTATATATCTTAATTTATTGAACGAGTTGTCCGTTTACAATAATGCTTAGCTACTTAGTTTATACAACAATATGTAGTACACAATTAAGTGTTAGCTCAAAATTTTAAAGTATTCTTCGATAATATCTTTGAAATTTGCTAATACTAATACTATGTACATCATAGCTTTGAGGTGGGACCCACTTATCATACAGTTGTATCCAAACTTAATACAGCTCGTATCTGTTTGTCCAGATCTTTTTGACTTTCGGCAACAATAATAATACCCAACAATCTCCTACAAAAAAGTTTCTAATAGCATCTAGGTATAAATTGTAACAAATTAACAAGCACTTGTCAGATCCATCCAATTGATCCGCATAGACACATTAATTAACATATAAACCAATGCATAGTGTCTGTATTGTGTGTCTATATATACAGACACATTTGAGGTATCCATTGGTTTATATATATATATATATATATATATATATATATATATATATATGCTTTCTTCTTCCTCCTTGTCGGAGCGGGCCTGCCGCTCCGAGATCGCCCATGTTTTAAGGTCTCTCAGTACGCCTTCCTCTCTGTTGCTTCCAACCTTTCTTTTCCCCTGTTTCTGCGGTGTTCCTAACCCAAGGGGATCTCCTATGCGGAGGTGGTGGCCAGCATGCCTCTCCGGACGCTCCTATTTTATTTGTGCTTAAGCATCACTCGCCTCTGTCTTACCAGGGTGCTATGGCGATCTCCTTCTCTAAGGAGGAAGTGGCTGCCTTAGTTGCGTCATTCAGATTCGCCCTTATCGAATAATTCTCACATTTGCGTCCGTCGGTTGATGTGGTGCGGAAAGCTTTCGACGGTTTCATCTTGGTCGGGATTGTCTCCGTTGGGATAATTGGCCCTAAGCATCTGCTCATTCGACCTAGTCTGTAAATTCCCTGATTTTTTTCAGGATTTTTAAAAATAAATTTTCGAAATTTTTCTAGAATTTTTAACTAATTAAAATCGAGGTATTCCGGAATTAAATAATTTTAAATATTTCTAATAAATATTAAAATATTATAAAAATAATATTTTTGGGTGTAAAATAAAATATTAGACATAAGGTAATTTTTCTGGAATTTATTGGACCCCAGAACCATTTTTAAGGACCTAAAAACTAAATTATTTTAATAAACCAAAATAAACGCGGTTTATTCCTGAACCAACCGGTTTAGTGAACCAAACCAACTCAGACCGGTCTATCTGAACCCAACCCAATCGTTATTGGGTCGGATCCAGGCCCAAAATCCAAACCCGACCCGAACCCGACCCGCTACCCTATATACAGTAACCGAAAACCCTCGATTGTTGAGGCGGAGGCGGTGGCGGCTGTCGGGTAGCCAAGTACTACGCCATAACTGTAATGATGATCTGTTGTAGATCCTCATGAATGACAGGTGGAGCAGCAGGAAGATATGAAGGAGCCATCGGAGGAGATGGAATAGCTGGAGTAGTAGGAGGAGCAGGAGGCGCAGGAGGAGCAAGAGGCGCAGTATCACAAGACTCTGTCAGTTGTCTAACCTGCCTTAGTACCTCTAACAGAGTCGTCATGATCTACTCTAGAAGGGGATCTGATGGAGCTGTAGGAGGAACGGGATCTAATGGAGCTGGAGGAGCCGTCGGAGGAGCTCTGGAAAGAACCGACGGCTGGGATGATAACGATCTAGTCCCGTACACGCTGTCGCATTTTCCTCTTTCGACATCTTGTACCCACCGATCGTTTCTCTCAGTCGGTGTACTGCTTTCATTCCTACCCTCCAATGTCTCATACGTCTTCTATATTTATTTATGTAAATAGGTTTAGATATCGTAGGTTAGGATTAATCTTTTTATTGACTACAACTAAGGTTAGGTTTAGAGTTAAGATTAGATATCGTAGGTTAGGTTTAGATTTAAGGTTTTTGGATAACATAGGAAACAATATTAAAGGTAATGTTAGATTTTTAGGGTAAAAAATTTAGTTAAATTATAAAAAGAATGTAATTAAATTTTGTTGACAAAATTTTATAAACATAACTTACTTATGCTTTTGCTGTCCGCTCATCTTGCAGGAAAGTCGACGGTATTCGGGTCTCCCCCGGCTCTGTTGGACTCATCGCACTGTAAAAATTAAATAATTAATTAATAAGGGAAAATGAGAATTACCAAAAATTGATCTAGCAAAAAATTATAATACTGACCATCCGTCGAAAATGATCGACGGTCGGAATGGATCCACCCGTGTGGAGACAACCCTTAGCACATGATGCTCTTGCCTTCTCGTACTTGGCCTTAAAGGACGGGGCCTCCATTTATCCTCTTCCAGCACTCCTCCTTGAGCCACTCCTTGTGAAGATCCCCTGAATGTGACGCTAGCGCCTTCTGATCATTGATCATATCCCTGGACCTTTTGCTTGCAACGGTCTTGTATCACTTTCAAATTGTAGAACCTTTATGATTTGGTCACCAGTACTTCTTCTACAAATAAAAAAAATATTTTTTAGCATTTTAATCATAAATTTTTATATAGATATGCAACCAAATGAAGCGTAGATCCAACGGGATGTCACTGAAATTGATATAAGGGCCATAAAATTTCTCCCTCATGGCGTCCCTCAGATCATTGCCAGCCTTGGTCAGGAAGAAACTGAAATAAGTAAACAATATATAATTAGAATAAAAATGAATAAATAAATATGTGAATTGACAATAAGTACTTTCGTCGCTCCATCGACCCACAGCTCGGGACATTCGATATTGGCTAGATGCTCTGGTAGAGTTGGGGGGATCTGCAAATCCTTGACGACGGACATATACTACGTGCTCCACCAGGAGGTCTGGATATGGATTGGCTCTAGTAGGATCAACTAGTGGAGTAGTCAGTGTACTAATAGTCGCAGTAGTCGTATGAGTAGTGGCAGGTATAGAAGCTGACGGAAGCCCGGGAGATGGAGTAGCTCCCCCTACTAGTGAATGAGTACATGGCAGGGATAAACCATCATCGACATCTATGAACTCTTCCTCTGATGGTCTTATGCGACTGTCACGCCCCAGTCCCAAAATACGTAGGACTAGGAATACGTAACACGCCCAGCCGTATGTATATGAACTCCAATATATGGAAATCATATACACACGTACGCTGTATATGAATATGCAATCCATCAGTGGTAATATACTGTCACAACAAGTCACACATAATATATATCTCATCCACAGCACAAATAATCAGTAGGAATAAAGAGCTGAATAATAACTGGATATCAAGGATAAGTATCAAGTCTGATAGTCCGGTGAAAACAAATTCACTACAAACGACTATACTGAAGTAGAACAAAATCTCTAAACAGTAGAATTAATCACATATATTCTGAGGGTAAGACCTCCTCAGTCTGGTAAGTAGAGTCGGATCCAGGTCCGTATTCCTGTGGATACTCCTACTCGTCCATATCTGGAAAGGGACCAGGTCCTCAGAGGGACGTAACAAGATACATAATAACATGCCAATAAGTACTGAAAAATAAACATCTAGTGGGTCGCCTAACCGTCTAAGTGAAATACAACTTGAGGACAACTTTGTGTGTAGGAAAAGTGTAGGCTAGACATATGCTAACGTAATTCAGCAATCGTGACAACTAGCTAGTATATGCCACATATTCCCCCATAGGAGGGCGCTCAGTAATAACGTCCATCTCCGAAGAGCATGGCATCAGTATAGTATATCGTCTATATCGCTCCGAAGAACGTGGCATCAGTATAGTATATCGTCCATATCACCCCGAAGAGTGTGGCATCAGTGTAGTATATATCGTCCATATCACCCTGTCGAGTGTGGCATCCGTAGTAAATAAAGTGGGGGTGTCCCATACGCCTACTAGTAGTCCTCCCCGCCTAATGTTCTAAGCATGTCACATCCATGACACGATTTGGTTCATAATCTATTGTTAGTACAATAGCCCAAACCTACAACCAAATAAGGACAAGGATTGGACCACTGTACTACAATAGGCTATGTCCCTGAACCACTAATAACTGTAGAGTCTTCTAGCATACAAAGTTTCTATCTGCAGTTATCCCTAACGCACGGCTCATACGTACAGGAGGCCAACCCGGTACGTAGTTCGGAATCTATATGAGACTCACAACTCGTGTAACAACTGTGTCACGGCCAATGAACCTACTGATGCTACATGATACTGGGGTGGTCTCATAAAGTAGGTCCAAAATCTGCATAAATAAACATCTATATAAGCCGAAATAAATATGCATGCATCAGTTGGAATATAAATAATCAGTTCAATGGCAAGGTATACTTGCCCTAGCAAAAGTCCTGTATAGTGCACGTCCAACAGTGTTAAGTTGTAGTAAGAGAAGTGGTTTAGGTTTTGAGAGTGTGGTAATATATATAGGGTCAAGAGGCGGTGGGTTTTTGCTTAATGGTTAAGAAACTACTTCTGCTGCTGTTTCTTCTCATTGGTTTAGGGTTCGGCTGAGGGTTATTTAGTAATAATAGGTAAAGAGGCAGTGGGTTGCTGCTGATATTTTCTCCACACGAGCGGAGAAGAAAATAAGCGGTAAAGTTCTTGTTTTACGCGCGGAGCAGAATTTAGGCGGTGGTGGTGTTTTACGCCTGGGTTTGATTTACGCGTAAAAAGAGGAATTAGGAGGGTGATGTTCTTTACGCACAGATGAAGTAAAAAGCAGTGGTAAGAGTTTACGCGTGGAATTACTTTACGCGCGGAGCAGGAAATAGCAAGTTACTACTTTTGTTGCTGTTTTGATATTACGCGCGGTTGAGAGGAAAGTATACGCGGGGTGATTAACTGGTTTGGGCTACGGGTTATGGGTTTTGATATCCAATAACCAATAGGATTTGTTATATATATATACACATATCTATTCACAGAAAATTCTAAGAATTATTTTGGTGCATACGGTTGAGCTAGCAACTGTCCAAAGAGTCTCCTACATGGAATAAATTAGAAAAAATTATAATAGTCCCATAAATCTTCTAAATGTACAACATCTCAAATAAAATCTAATAAAATCTATTCTCTCTATTTAGCTCATAATTATAGATAAAAATAATTAATTAATAAAAATAATTAATACGGTTTTCAGAATTAGGTTTCTTACAGCGACCTGCATCCGGAGTAGCTAGAGGATGCTGGGAAGATGATCCTCTATGAACTTGTCATCTTAATCGTCTTCGCCCTCGTCCTCGTCCTGTCATAAGTAAATCTGACAATAAATAATAGATGGTGTTATGAAATAAATGAAAATAGTGATATCAAGACATCTTAAAGTAGTGGATGGCGTGGTGAAACAAATAAATACTAGTGTGATGATAAAATAATTAATAACCGTGCTATTAAATAAATAAATAATCTAAGATAATGCATATGTGTGTACGTACTAATATTCTTCATCTTTTGAATCGTCTTACTAATCATTTTTTAATCGTCTTCATCTTTATCTTTATCTTCATCTTCTTCATTTTCATTTTTATTTTTATTTTCATTTTCACCATCACCTTCATCTTCTAATTCTTGTTCCTCGTTCGATACGTCCATATCATACTCATCCTCTATTTGAGATAAATCTTCTATGTTAATCTCTTTATTAACACTATCATCCTCTATGGTAACATCAACCTCCATACCATCAATACCGGCCAAACTCATATATGTAGGTTGAGTCATGACCACCTCATCCTCTTGGTATGCTAGATCCCCAACATTATATCTGTTTCTAGCTTTAGTTTTGCATACAGCCCACCAATCATTATTATTACGTCGTAGATTAGGATAGCTCGTATAATACACTTGAACTGTTTGACTAGCCAACACATATGGTTAGAAACCTACATATCTTTTTCCATAATTTATATCAACAAACCCAAACTGGTTGTCAATTTTCCATTCTTGTTTGGGTGTTGTGTCAAACTAATCATATTTAAACAACACAATTTTTATCTCATAAGAGTATTACAGCTCCACGATATCTCTTAGTATACCGTAATAGTCTAATTCTGAATCATCATCGTAGACTGAACCCCTCACACATACTCCAGAATTCTTTGTATAATTAGCCTCCTCATCGATGAATAATTGATTAATAGGCGTATCAGTGGTTCTAAATTTGAAGCCATTGATGGTGTATCCATCCTAGCACTTTGCTCTCTTGCTTGGTTCGATAGTTAGAGCACTTGTTTCCAAGCATATACTTAATTAAAATATATAGCAAAGATGTGTCACTTACTTCTCAATATCTAGCATCTCCTCAAGTACACTATTTAACAATATATATCGATGAGCGACTTCAAACTCATCGTCTTTCAACCACCGTACTTTAGTTGCACTTATAGTCTTGCCTCCCACATTGAAGATAGTGCAGATTATATTATTCGGTTCATCAACCCCACCGTCATCATTCCTTGAGGCTGTTTTATGATTTGTTCTGACATGAGTATCAAAGTAGATGGAGCAAAAGTTTAAAACCTCCTCAATGATATATGCTTCGTATATCAAAGCTTCTACAAGGGCCTTATTGCCCACTTTCTTCTTTAGGTGATGTAGATACCTATAGATATATATTGAATATTATAATTATTTGAGTAAAAAAATTAATAGTACAAACTAATCAATTTATACCTCTCAAATGGATACATCCATCGATAATGGATGGAAGTACCGACACGTACTTCGTATGCAAGATGAAACGACAAATACTCTATACTATCAAAAAACTAGGGGGTAGCACCATTTCTAACTTGCATAATGTCAATACAATTTTCTCCTCAAGTTCTATTAAATGTTGCACCATCAACTTTCTTGAACACAAAACTCTAAAGAATATAGATAATTCGACCAACGGAGTCCATAGTTGATAAGGCAACATCTCTCTCAAGGTGATAGATAGTAACCTCTCCATAAATATATGACAATCATGACACTTCATCCCTATCAGCTTGTGTTCATTGAGATCGACACATCTTGCCAAATTTGACACGTAGTCGTAAAAAAATCTCTACTTTAAAATTCAATTATCGTTTGTACTTTATTTTAGGTGCAAATCTGAACGTACACAATGTAAATGGCTCTGGATGCTTGACCCAATTACCGTTTGTACTTCATTTTAGTGCAAATATGAATGCCTGGAAATAATTTCTAAGTCATTTCTTGCTTTAAAATTTTCTTTTATTTTTTCCTTGATATCCATCACTGTATTGAAGATGTTGTCAGATACATTTATTTTGATATGCATAATATCAAGATTGTGTCTTATGAGGTTGTCCTTCCAATAAGGTAAGTCCCAAGAGATACTCTGCTTCGTCTAATTATGTCTACGTCCGAACCCTTCAAAGTGAAGGGCCGATATTGGATCTTCCATTACAGTCGGCAATCCATCCACTTATTTCCAAACTTGGTCTCCTGTTAGTCTTAATGGGGGAAGAAATAGTTCTTGTTTACCTGCTCTAAAGCCATCTCTGTTCCTTCTCCACGGATAAGACGCAGGAAGGAAGTGCCGGTGACAATAAAAAAGCATACTTTTTCGCCATTCTAGAGACGAAATACCTTACTCTTTTCTAAACATATCGGACAAGACAAAGTACCATGAGTAATCCCTCCGATAACATCCTATATGCTGAAAAATTATTGATGGTCCATATGAGTGACGCTCTCATCTGAAAGTTCTACTCATTTGATATATCATATGTCTGAATGCCGAACTGCCACAATTGTTTCAACTCATCCACCAACGGCTGCAAATAGATATTGATGTTCTTCTTTGGATTTTTGGACCGGATATGATAAGTGTCAAGAACATGTAAGGAGGTCTTCATGCACATCCATGGTAAAAAATTGTAAGGAGTCAAAATTACTGGCCAACAAGGGTACTGAGATCCCGGCTGTCCGAAATGAGTGAATCCATCAAAACATAAACCCAACCACACATTCTTGGGCTCCGTAGAAAATTTAGGATAACATCGATCAAAATGCTTCCATGCCTCTCCATCGGAAGGATGAAATAATTCTCCATCATCCATCTTTCGTTCCTTGTTATTCCATGTCATATTTTCTGCTGTATTTGCGGATATATACATCCTCTGCAGCCTCTTTGTAATCGGCAAAAACTGTATGTACTTGTAGGGACGCAACCTTGCTTGGGTAGTTGACTTTCTTTGTCCCAAATTTGTTTGTACCGGTCCACATGACAAAAAATGTACACTACCAAAATATGATAAAATAGCTATATTTTTAGCAACAACAAAATAAAATGTCGCTAATATTAAAGACTTGAGCGACTCCTAAAATAAACGTCGCTATACGTCGCTATTGGCGACACATAGCGACGTTTAGCAACTGTACTTTAGTTTTTTAAAGAAAAGTCGCTATAAGGTTATTTAACGTCGCTAAACATCGCTGATTTTTATGATTTAGTGATATTTAGCGACGTATTTAATGACGTTATTAATTTTTATTTTTAGTGACATTTTTGACGATGTCTCCAATGTCGCAAACTTTTTAATTAGCGACGTTTTGCGACGTCTATTGATGATGTCGCTAATTTTTTTAATTAACAAAGTTTAGCGATGTCTCGAGCGGCCGTCCCTAAATTACTAAATATTGGGTTCCCTCGTCTATTCGACTTTTTATGTCTTTTCCCCCCAACTTTTCCCAACTTTTCATTTCACGCCCCCCCCGGCGAACCACCCTCCCCCGGCGACCCTCCGCGGCTCCGACAACCCACCCACCCCTCAACCGCCTCCCTCGCCTCCAACCTCAATGCGGCCGTGTTCGCCCCCCAACCCCGACACAAGAAAACCCAGAAGTGGCTCCTCTCCCTCCGGAGTGGTCCTCCTCCGTCGACCCCTCTCTCAGGCGCTCCTCCTCCCACCCTCCCGGCTCGCTAAACCCTAACCCAGACCCGGCCTAGGACACACACACATACTTGACACATCATGACACATAGACACACACAGGACACAACTATAGCCCTAACACACACATCGGGTTTTAACGGGCCGGGTCTAGACAGTGAATCCAGTCAGAAACCAGTTAAACCTCTCTAAATTGTGTTGATCTGCTTGAACCATTCAAATCAGACATAGTTGGAGTGAACCATGCCCGATTTAGGTTTAAGTTAAATAAATGCTCCTTTTTGCATCAATTTTGAATCATAATTCATTGCAACTTTCTTCTAGTTCAATATCGTAGCCTCATATGCGAGCCTTAAAGAGATCCAACGCCTTCGGTGATCAGCTGTAGTGGTCTTATATATGAACTGTTTGGCATTTTTGTCTTTTTGAAACAGGTTGTGCTGGGACCGATCTGAGATTAACATTTGATATTATTTCATTTGCATTGTTATGTTGGTACTATGTTGAATTTCTTTCCATTTATCCAACTTACAGCAACATCGATGTTTATATACCCACTAAACGTTAATGTATATGTAAGCATTCATTTCATATAAATTCGAGAAAAGTTTTTATTCTGGTTTTCTCAACTATGAGAAATTATTGGGTGTTCGACGCAGTGTATCCTTCCTATGCCAACCGTTAATAATTTCTCCTTAACTACCTAACACAAAGGTCAATACCATACAAATATGAAAATATAAGAGAATATGTACAAAACGAGCAAAATCTGATGCAAACATGACACTTCACAAATATCGTGCACTCGCTAATTATAATTGCATAGCTTGAAAATATGATAAATCTTTACTACCATCACCAATAGATGAAAAATGTTTAGGCTTATTGCTTGCACACATTTTGCAAGATGATAACCATTTTATTGCACCATCACTAGGTTTTTTTATTTCTAACATTTGCAAGATAATAACCATTTGTATTTAATATACACGCCATTATGTAGCAAGTTGTAAGAATTGAAGTCTTTGATTCTTTATTGATGCATTATCTGAAATTCTCATCCTCCATAGCGAGTCTTGAGTGCTTCAGGAGGCTCTTCTTCCATGATACCATATCCAGTAGAATCCAAATATTGGCGAATGGTCGTCTTTCGGTCACTAATGAAAGTGTGATCCAAGAAATTATCGTAAGTTGTTTCACCTAGGTTTTTTGCTGCCAACACACTAGAAGTACAAGAAATCAAACATTATTTCATAGAATATTTATCGATAAATTAATTGACACAAAGAATATAAGGAAAAATAAAATATTAGTCATGCAAATTATAGTTTCAGGATCATCGTATATATCAAGACATGCAAAAAGATTGCTCTACAGAGCATGGGCGCCTTTTCTTTTATACCATCCTACCACACGACTAAGAGACATGAAGATATGTTGATTTGAACCGAAAGCCAGTCATCAGCTACAGGTTGAATGAATTCTTAACCAAGAAATAGAGTTCGCAAAGGTAGGGCTAAAGGAAAACTAGATCTATCCAGCCCATTGAAATGAGTATATATAAGTTTCCACCATTTAGTCTAAAAAATTACAAAAATAAAAATAATTATGAGACCTCTAGAAAATTATAATACATATTTTATTATTGTTGTTTGAATATATATATATATATATATATATATATATATATATATATATATATATATATATATATATATATATATATATAAAACACCATTCTCGTTCAACTCTATCCAGTGTGGCACCAAAGCTTGGAAAAGAGGACGAGTTTGAACTTAGTATCGGCCGATACCGACCCAATATGGCCGATACCGATACATGTACTACATTTTTAATATGGAATATAACATCTATTTTAACTATATGGATACATATATTTATATCTATTATCTATTATATTTTTTGTTTCCATCTATCTTACCAGATGACACCCATGACCCGAGCACGTGCACGTCGCTTGAGAGTGTGACCTCCTACTGTTAAGGAGGAAGTGGTACCTCCTACTGTTAAGGAGAAAGTAATTGTTAGGAGAAAGTGGCACCTCATACTGTTAAATTGGAAGCGTTTGTTAAGGAGGAAGTGACAACTCCTACTATTAAGGAGAAAGTGGTACCTCCTACTATTGGACAGGCACCAGCTCAGAGGGGAGTTTCAGTCACCCAGCACCTATAGCAATGATTAATCACCTAGATGCTGCTTATGCAAAGTATTTGAGGGACTGGGTTCTGCCCCAGCATGTTGAATTTTCTTGAGAGATTGAGAAATTGGATAAGACTTATGGTGTGACTGTGATACTTTTATTGTGCTTATTGTGTGACTATGATACATTTATATTATGTTTTTTGTATGATTGTGATACTTTAATTTTTTGTTTATTGTGTGACTGTGATATTTTATATACTTTTGTGATATTTTGAACCTAGAAAATTTAACAGATGGTTGCTCCGGGTCTGTCTATTTTTATGAACTATTATAAGTCTGTGAATTTATTTTATCCTCATATGTTATTATCGGGTATGGCCGGACGACGCGGATCTTTCAGAGGTTGATCCTCTAGACGGAGTGCTCCTCCGGTACAGCCTACTAGTTCTGGATTCTTGTCGTAAAGTACTCTATTGTACCAATCTTTAGCATCTTCGATGTATAAGGAAAGGTCTAGATTCGACGATCTGAGGTACAAGGAAAGGTCTGAGAAGGCCAAGGCGGTTAGGAAGAAGGCAGCAAAGTGGTGTGGTGGCTCGATTTCGATGACGAAATATTTTTGTCGTTTGATATATTTTTTATTTTAGATATATTATTTTAATATAAGTACGAGAAAATGGTAGTAGGATAAAATATTTAATTTTAGTACTAAATAATATATTTTTAATAGGTACAGAGGGGTGAGGATGCCAACATGGTGACCGTCTTCCTGGCCACCCATCAAAAGGGCAAAAATCTCATTGATGAGAGGGTCTCGCAGACCTGTGTAAGTATTACTTTACTTTGTGTTAATTTTAGTATAACTTAGAAAATATGCAAATAAATATCCATGTAGTTAGTAATAAGTACCTTAGACACATTAGCAATTATCAAGTATCCAAATTTTGTAGACAGAGTATCTTAGGTGACGTGAGCGTGTGACTGCTAGTGCACCTACAGCGGGAGAGACTGGTACTTCCTAGCATCCCTCTCCAGCTCCGTCGACGGTCGAGCTGTAGCATTACCAGAAAAAGTCAAATTAGCGACGTCTAAAAACGTCGCTAAAAAACCAAATGTCGTCGCTAATTTGGTTTAGCGACGTTATAAAGTTGTCGAAAAAAACTAAGTCGCAAAAAAAAAAACGTCGCTAAACGTCGCAATACCGACGTTTTTAGCGACTTTAATGTGTCACAAAATTTAGCGACGTTTAGCGACGCCGAGTCACTAGCGACGTTTATTAAAGTCGCTAAACGTCGCTGATTAGCGACTTATATAGCGACGTTACACTGACGTCTTTAATGACCTGGCTATTCTGCCATGTCAGCAATTGGCGACGTATAGCGACATTTTTAGCGACGTTATTAGCGACGTATTTAGCGACTTATTACATCATCGCTAATTAGCGACGTAACTTAACGTCGCTAAACGTCGCTAAAAACGTCGCTAATTTTAAAAAAAATAAAATAAATTAGTGTCCAGAAGGAATTGAACTTGGGGCTACTTAGATTAATCTACTGGTTGAACCGATTTGGTCCGATCCAGTGTCTTGTCCAGATCAATCTTCGGTTAGCTTTTTAAAACCCTGGTTTGAAAATTATATGCAATTATTTGTTTTCTCTCCACTTTCCATCACTTGCTATTTATTACATCATGCCTATTATAACATGTATGAGATTAAGTTCTTCCAGACATTTTAATGCTCTCAAGGCCATGGTTTCTTTCTCTCCCAAAATGCATATAATTAATATGTATTTTCCAATGTTTCGTTATAATGTTCAACATCAGTCAGGTTGATATATTAATATTTTGGGAACTATATATATTAGACATTGTATTGTGCCTTATGGGGACATATCAAGTAAGTATTCAATGCTGGAATTAAGTATTCAATGCTGGAATTATAGATGTAGCCAAAGTTTAACAATATATAAGATACACAGTACAAATACGAGATAAGTATCCAATACCAAGGACTATTGTTGAAGTATCAATAATTTATAATATAGAAATCGAATTCGAGTGACCATTGGGTTTACCGAAGAGAGGTATAAGTTCCTGACTAGGTGGCGGAAGATCAATGGATCAAGCCATGGAGGCGTATTATTCCTTCCATTTATTAATGGTGGGAGTTGAGGGGGACAGTGGGCCCACAAGACGTACAACGAAGTATGCGCAAAGTCCCGTACGAAATGTCGGGCCACATAAAAAAAATTATTATAGTATAGGACAAATGTGGATATGCAAGATAACTATATAATCCAATTAAATTAACTAAAAAATTAAAGACCACAAGAAGCATCATACGTCATGCCTATTGTTGAAGTATCAATAATTCATAATATACAATTGCATCATAAATAATAATAAAAATAACTATACTACTGCGGATCTGCAGGAGGCTGACCACCGGCGCGCTTGAAGGATAAGAACTCCTCATACTCGTCCCGTGGAATCGACACCGATGTCAATGGAGAAGGTAGTGACGTCGGTGGAGGCCGTGCCCGCTCCAAGTCTGCGAGTCGCTGGTTGTAAGAATCCAGGGTAGATAACAGCCTCGTACTGCTATGAACCATTGAATCCTGCATCCTCGTCAGCTTCTCGCCCATCGATGGCTGTGACGCCTACAGCTCCATGATATTGCGGTCATTGGAGGCTCTAATATCATTTGTCAATTCCCGTAGCTCCGTTATGCTGCGGTCGAGCATATCCAATCGTGCGATGAGCATCAGATCGTCCGCCTGCGGCTGGGACCGGGAATGCTCCTCCATACTTCGCAGTAACTCGTCACTGAGAGACGCAATCTGACGGTCAACGGTCTCCTGGACGGCCTCCTGGACTCTGGCCGACGACTGCGAGGGCTGCGACTGCGAGGCATGTGTGGAATGCGCAGCTGTCTGGGAGGCCCTAGATGACTGCGTCGCAACCAGGGTGCCATAGGAGCCCGTACCGTAGTACGTACCCCTCTGGAGACCACCAGCTGCGGTCACCCACATGTCGTCCGCCGACGGAGATGGAGCGGGCTGCGACGAAGTACCAACCTCTCCAGGTGTAGGTGCACTAGCAGTCGCCCGCTCACGCTGCCTAAGATACTCGGCCCAGAAAAGGTTTGGAAACTCGATAATTGCCTAAGTTATATTAAAATTAACACAAAGTAAAGTAATACTTACATAGGTCTGTGAGGCCCTCTCATCAATGAGATTTCCGTTCTTGCGATGGGTGGCCAAGAAGACGGTCACCATGTTTGCATCCTCACCCCTCTGTACCTGTTAAAAATATATTATTTATTACTAAACTTAAATATTTTTTTCAAGTACCATTTTATGGTACTTATATTAAAATAATATATTTTAAAAGAAAAAATATACCAAACGACGGAAATGTTCCGTCATCGGAATCGAGCCACCACACCACTTGGCAGCATTCTGCCTAGCCGCCTTGGCCTTCTTAGACCTTTCCTTGTAGCTCGGATCGTCGAATCTAGCCCTCATCGCAGTCCATTGCTCAGGCGTGATCCAACCTTGGATCGGTTTTTCAGCACGATTACGAGCCTTCTGGTCATCCAGAGCATCTCGGATAAGCTTGGCGGCAACGGTAGGAAAGAGCCGCTCGATCAACTCGGCCCGGTACGGAGGATAAAAATACGTTTGCTACAATAAATAATTTATTAAGTTAGCATCACGAATAAGTTATATAATATGCATAAATTAGAGGATTTATTTAATATACTTTTACCTGGAAGTACGTAAACCAGAATGCCTTTCTCTCCTCCAGAGCCTCAGAGTAGTTGATCCAAGGGCCACCGTAGTTGTTCCTCAGAAATTGGCCCAGGCATCTCTGAACCGACGATGGACGATATCTATACAGAGATAATAATTTAGATTACTGAAAAAGTCAATATACGATGAATAAAGAGAAACACAAATATATACTAAACCATCTAATTGACTTACTTTGTACTGTCGGCCCAAATCTCTGTCCTCGTCTCCTCCGGAGGTGCACATGGAGGATCTTGCTGATGCTGGGACAACGTGGGCACGACCTCCTTGACATGCTCATCTGTTCCTATGGTTCCGTCAGCAGGAGGAATGCTGGACGAGGGTATACTATCACGCTAGGAACTACTCGTCCCAACAGTCGGAGATGTGAGTGGTCGATATACTGGAGTACTGGGCGACGATGATCCGGAACCAACAGTAGGCAGTACCGAAGTGGCACTCTGTCTACCTCGGGACCTGCCGAATCCTCCGCGTCGTCCTGTCATATCTGATAACAACATATGATGAATATAGAGAAACACAAATATATACTACATTCTACAGTCGAAATGTGATGCATATCTCAAAGCATTCTACAGCCAAAATATAATACATATATTCGTTAATGGGTACATCTACTTCATCAATTTTCAAACCTTGATCTATATTCTACAGTCAAAATATAGTTACATTCTACATGCAATATTTTTTATTTTCAATCATCTTTAGAAAATTTATCTTGTTCGCCTTCGTCGTCCTGCTCTTCCTCTTCCTTGTCTTCACTTTCATCTACTTCGTCATCCTCTTCGGATAATTCTATATCTTCTACATTATTACTCGTATAATGAGTAACTTCCGTTGAGTCGACATCTACAATATTTGTTACAAGAGGTAGATCGTCCTCCTGATAAGCTATTTCGTCAATGTCAAAGGTATTTCTAGCTTTAGTCTTGCATACTGCCCACCAATCCGACCTTGCTGTCTCCCGTCTTGGATAAGTTGTGAAGTACATGAGCTGAGCCTGACTTGATAGGATAAATGGTTCGTAGCCTTGATATCTACGCTTGTAGTTTATATCCACAAGGCCATGCTTGTCAATTTTCCAACCTTGATCTTGAATCGGATCGAACCATTCACACCTGAATAGTACGATATTAGCAGGTTCTGTGCCATAATTATATGTCAACTCCACAATCTCTCGTAAGATGCCAAAAAAATCATTGTCCGGATTGACGTCTTTGTAGTTTGAAGATTTGATACCCAAACCATTATTTTTCGTGGAATCAAGATCCAGAAAGCTGTCTCTGATAGGAGCATTTGTTGACTTGAACCTGAACCCATTTACACAGAAACTTGGCCATATTTTTACGACAGTAATTGGTCCCTTGGCTAAAGTTCTAATAGATTCAGTCTCGGGTGATATTAGACGATCGACCTAAATACCAAAGTAGCGATAGTAAGTTATTTGTTTTGCAAGTGCAAAAATAAAAAGTAATTACCAAGCATCTTATATATGCGCTCAACCAAGAAGGAAAATGGTATCTCATATCTTGTTCTACTTCTTCGTCTGTTATATAGGGTCTAACCGACCTCAATTCATCATTATATGTGCTGAAAAATAATGAAGCAACTGCTGATTAGTAGCATAATAGTATCTTATGCTATTACATTGAGATGATGTAAACGTGGACGTATTAATTACTTACCCCTCTAGCTTCTCCACTTCATCATCGTCGTAATTGAGTAATATATACAATTGAGCAGCCCTTAGCTCATCGTCATTCAAATATCTCTTCTTTATTTTTCCCGAAGGCTTTTCGGACGCATTGAATACTTTGAGTATTGCATCATTAGATTTCTGATATGCGTCGTCGTTTCTGGGAGCTTTCGTCCTATTAGTAGCAACATGCGGTTTGAAATACGTCGAGCAAAAGTTTGTAATCTCCTCGAGAACATAAGCTTCACAAATAGAGCCTTCAACCCGCGCCTTATTTTTTATTTTTCTCTTTAGGTGATTCACATGCCGCTCGAAGGGGTACATCCATCGATAACCGACAGGACCACCAACACGTGCCTCATAGGAAAGATGAATTAGCAAATGCTCCATAGAGTCAAAGAATCCAGGAGGAAACACCTTCTCGAGCTTACATAGTGTTACCGCAATGTCCCTCTCTTGCTTTTCTAGACGATCGACGAGCAACTTAGTACAACAAAGATCTCTGAAGAATATGCTCAGCTCTGTCAATGGGTCCCAAACGACCTGCGCTAAGAATTCCCGAAATGCAATCGGAATTAACCTCTCCATGAATACGTGACAATCGTGGCTCTTCATACCCACCAGTTTGTTCTTCTTGAGGTCGACACATCTTCTCAAGTTCGACACATACCCGTCTGGAAACTTTAGACCCTGAATCCACCTACAAAGTCTACCTTTATCATCTTTATCCAGTGAGAAAATTGACTTAGGTTGCTTTAACTTTTCATTCCCCTCCTCTATCAAATGTAATGCAGGACGTCTACATATTTCTTCTAAGCCAACCTGGCCTTCGGATTATCTTTCGTCTTCCCCTTTACCTCCATTACAGTATTAATTATGTTATCAAATACATTCTTCTCGATATGCATGACATCAAGGTTATGTCTGTTCAGATTGGTGCTCCAATATGGCAGATCCCAGAATATACTCCTCTTCGTCCAATGATGGGTGTGACCAAATCTGTCACACTTGTACCCCTTAGCAGGTTCTTCGATAGCACTTGGTAAATCTTTTACCTCTTCCCATATCGTGCATCCGGGCCACCTTGGCGGTGGATTGGCCTTCTCCACAACTCCCGCACGAAAAGCATTCCGGTTCCACCGGTACGGATGATCCTTCGGCAAAAATTGTCGATGACAATCGAAGAAGCACGGTTTGCCTCTGTGTTTTAAACGGGAAGCCTGAGAACGGTCCATGAAATACGGACATGAGAGACGACTATGGGTGCTCCATCCCGATAATATTCCATAGGCTGGAAAGTCGTTGATGGTCCACATAAGTACTGCCCTCATATGAAAATTCTGCTTTCTAGAAACATCGTACGTGTTGGCACCTACTTCCCACAGCTAATTCAACTCATCTATCAAAGGCTGTAAATACACATCGATGTTCCTCTTCGGATTGTTCGGACCCGGGATAATAACGGTTAGGAACATATACGGAGTCTTCATGCACATCCAAGGTGGTAGATTGTACGGAGTGACGATCACAGGCCAACACGAATACTGGGAGCCCGAAAGTACGAATGGGGTAAAACCGTCAGAGGAGAGCCCCAATCTGATATTACGCGCTTTCTCGGCAAAATATGGATACTCTCGATCAAAGTGCTTCCATGCTTCTCCATCGGATGGATGATCCAATACTCCTTCGATCTGTTTTCGCCTATGCCAACTCATATTTTCTGCAGTCTCCTTAACCATAAACAACCGCTGCAACCGCGGCGTCAAAGGCAAGTAGTGCATCGAATCGGTAGGCTTCCTTGCACCGACAGACTTTCCTCTAACAGTGCCCTTGTAGCGATCAGCACCACAGAATCTGCACGCATCTTCCTCCTTGTCGTCTTTGTAGTACAACATGCACCCGATGCGACATGCATCGATTTTCTCGTATCCCATCCAAAGCGATCTCACTATCCTCTTAGATCGATATAAGTCTTTAGACAACTTTGCACCCTCGGGCAAGATCTCTATAATCAAATCGAGCAGTCGATTATAGCATTCTTGCGACATATTAAAATTGGACTTGATGCTCAATAATCTTGTAACCACCTCCAACGGTGAATGATCCTCACAACCAGGATATAGTGGAGTCCTTGCATTCTCCAGCAACTCCATAAACTTTGCAGCATCGGCATTCGGTGCCTCCTCAGCTGCATTATAATTGTCCGGATTGAAACTAGGTCCCGCCGCATCATAATTGTCCGGATTGAAACTAGGCCCCGCGGTATCATAAACCATGTTCACCAACCCGTCGTCGTAAGCATCGTGGTCTTGGACATCCATATACGGCTCCACATAGGGCTCTGACTCCGATGCTAGAGATACAAGTTCTCCGTGCGCGGTCCACTGATAGTAATTCGGCGTGAAGCCCTTCGAGTATAAATGATATGTAACTTCCACTTCTGGATGATATTTTCTGTTGCGATATCTCACACACGGACACTTAATTTTGTTACCGTCCATGTACTGAAGGAAAGCCTTGGCGAACTGCAGGAACTGCTGTACACCCTCAATAAATTTATCCCGCACACCGCACATGTCATCAGGATGACGGTTGTACATCCACGAACGATGACGCAGATAGTAATTCATATCCATTTCTAGATACTTCTGCAAAAATGACAGTATGTATCATATAAATTATTACATACAGTGGTTTATCACCTAACTTCATAACTTAATCGTACTATAAAAATTATAACTGATATAATACATACTTTTATTTATCAAAGTCTAAAATAAGCAATATTCAAAACAACTGAAAAGAGGCCAAGTCTCTTAGTTTTTTAATATTTTATACTATTGGTAAAAGCAAACAATATTTTTTTTACTACTTGAAAAGAGGCCAAATCTTTTAGTTTTTTAATATTTTTTCTATGCGTAATTACTTAACTTCCCATATTAAATTGAATGAACAATTTTAATTAGTAAGAACTTTTTTGGAAAAAAATTCCACTGTGATGTCTCAATTTTCTTATTATAAAGTAGTATAGATATATGGCTCATAGTATCCTACTAAGTTGTGAGTTGGAAGCAAACACACACACACACACACACACATAAAAATAGATTAGATCTTATGTTAAGCCTAGGCTTACAAGAGTTGCCAATGGCCTATTTTGCTACATAGTGCATCCCTCGAAGCCCAGGCCCACACACACAAACATAAAATGGATTAGATCTTATGTTAAGCCTTGGCTTACAAGAGTTGCCAATGGCGTCTTTTGCTACATAGTGCATCCCTCGAAGCCCATGCCCAAAGCTCATCTAGAGCAACTAGTTATCAATATAGTTGTTGTATTTACTAGTTATCAATATAGTTGTTCTATAAATACAGAGGCATCATCTAGACAGGAGAATTCATGAATTGAGGTATCATAAGCTAAATCTAGAATTTCCACAACTAATTCCTGCTGCATTGTTCTAAATATACAGAGGCACCATCTAGACCGAAGAATTCAGGAATAGAGGAATCATAAGCTAAATCTAGAATAATTCTTGAATTCCACAACTAATTCTTGCTGCACCCATTGCTAAAGTAGAAACTGTGCAAACTCCAATGGTTTTCTCTCCTTGATCCCCTGAAGAACCTGATAATTGAATCAGGATCTAGATCTCCAGAAGGAGATAATTCTTGCAATTCAATAAAGCTAGGTTGTACTGTAGGGAATTTACAAGGTACTAAAGTAACTGTACATCACGAAGGGTCTCTACTTCTTATAGAGGCAAAGGGGGCTCATCATAGTAAGTAAAATATGGAGGATATAGTAGCAAGGTCTGCGGGGGGAGAGAGACATGGATGCTCAGTGCATACAAGTGCAATGATCCTCTGCACAAGACAAACTAGGAAGAAACATCCATAGTGAAGATAGAATATTGTATATATTTCAGTGTGTGTGTGTGTGTGTGTGTGTGTCAGTGTGTGTGTGTGTGTGTGTGTGTCGTGCCTGTGTCAGTGTCAGTGTCAGTGTCTGTGTGAGTGTGTGTGTGTGTATCTGCGTCTATGTGTGTGTGTCGTGTGTGTCTGTCAGTGTCTGTCTGCGTGTGTCGTGTCTGTGTGTGTGTCGTGTCTGTGTGCGTGTGTTGTGTCTGTCCAGTCATCATTTGTGTCAATGTCACATGAGAGAGAGAGAGGGAGATTACCTAGAGCTCGAGGAGGAGGAGGGGGGTGCCGGAGTAGCCGCAGCCGTGGAGAGCCGGTCGCCAGAGAGGGGGGGGGCAGGAAAAATCGAAAACTTTCGAAATTTTCGACAGATGGGGGAAAAGAATCTGAGCCCTAATTAACAAAAAATTAGCGACGTTTAGCGACGTCTAATAAAAATGTCGCTAAATTAAAATTTAGCGACGTCAAAGACGTCGCTAAATACGTTGCTAAATATTTTTGACATATACGTCGCTAATTACGACGCTAAACGTCGCTAAATCAGATATATTAGCGACGTTTAGCGACCTTAATTGAACTTATAGCAACTCATCTTTTAAAATCTTAATAAAAGTCACTAAACGTCGCTAAATGTCGCCATTTAGCTACGTTTAGCGACGTTTTTAATGGAGTCGCTGATTTAGCGACGTTTATACCAGGAGTCGCTAAAATACGTCGCTAATCCTACTTTTTCTAGTAGTGTAGGTGACCGCCGCTGGTGGTCTCTAGAGGGCTACGTACTACGGTACGAGATCCTATGGTGCCCTTATTGCAATGTAGTCCTTTAGGGCCTCTACTAAAAGTGCGCATTCCCTACAGCCCTCGCAGGCATCGGCCCGAGTCTAGGAGATCGTTGACCATCAGATTGCATCTATCCGTGACGAGTTGCTGCGAAGGATGGAGGAACAGCCCTTGTCACGGCCGCAAGCGGATGATGCGACGCTCATCGCACGATTTGATACGCTCGAGCGCAGCATCATGGAGCTCAGGGATATGACAGTTGATCTTAGAGCGTCGACAGAGCGCAACGTGACAGAGCTACAAACATCACAGTTGTCCATGGGCAAGAGGCTGGCGATGATGCAGGATTCACTGGTTCATAGCAATACGAGGCTATTTTCTTCAAATTTTACTATATTATTCATATTAAATATATATTAATTTACCGGTATTGAGTGTTCCACCGAAGGGGTCGGCGAACCCAGAAAATTCAACGGAGGGTTGCTCCTGGTCTATTTATATAAAATATGAATTCATAAACTGCAGGAATATTGATTTGGAAACCATTATATATATATTTTTTCTTTTTTTACTGAAAGTTTAGCGACATTTAGCGAAGTTTATATACGTCACTAAATACGTCGTTGAGTGTCGCTAAATTGCTGACATGACAGTATTTGTCAGGTCAATAAAATGTTGCTAAATGTGTTACAAAACATCGCTAAACAGAAAAAATTAGCGATGTATAGCGACACAAAACACGTCGCTAAACGTTGCTAATATAAAAAATATTAGCGACGCAAATACGTCGCTAGAAAATGTCGCTATAGCGACATTTTGCAATATTTTTCCTGTCTGCGGCTAGCTTAAAGACGACTTCATTAAAACGTCGCTAGTTACATCGCTAAATATTTTTAGCGACATTTTTAGGCCATTTGGCGACGTTTTCAGACATCGGTAATTTAACTTATTCTGGTGGTATCTATCTTTATCATTGTTCTCCTTGTCGTATAATATGCAACAATTTCTACAACAATCTATCTTTTCGTAGCCTAATCCGAGTTTTCGTATCATCATCTTCGACTTATAGAAGTTTTTAGGCAACTCCTTTGATCCTTTTGGCAACAACTCTCTAACAAACTTAATTATCCGATCATAGCATTCTTGCGGCAAGTTAAAATCAGATTTGAGGTTCAACATCTATATCACCACCGCCATGACAGAATGAGAATCATAACCCGGGTATAACGGAGTATCGGCATTCTTGAACATATCATAGAATTCTTTCGCGTTAGGATTCGGATCATCCGGATCAAAACTTGGACCGACCGCATCAAATACTAACTCACGCGCCAGGTTTCGTAGTTGATATTCAATGTTATCTCCGATAGTGGACTATTCTACCTCCGTATTGAAGGAGGAATGGTATTGAGAAGTCAAAGGTTCTCCTTGAGCCGTCCACTCCTTGTAGTTCGATACAAAATCCTTCTTGTAGAGATGCTCCCTCACGAGATCCACCTCTTTGAATGATATATTATGACATTTGACACAAGGGCACTTGATGAGCCTTCCATCCATGAAATAATATTGATTACTGTCGTATTTGAGAAATTCTTCAACGCCCACCTTGAAATCATCTGTCAAACCAACCCTACTCTCATTTCACCGATTGTACATCCACGATCGTTAACTAAGTATCGACTCATTAATTTTGCATGTATTATATATATTCAAGCAATATGGATAAGATACAAAGATGAGTTAGGATAAGATACAAAGTTTCTTCTCATGCACACCCCCTTTATGTTCAATTTAATTTGACACTCATCGATATCAGTATCGGGTATCGATCGGTATCGGATTAGGACACGCTAAACCGTATCGGTATCGGCCGATACTGCAAACTATGCTTTCATAATAAGGATTCGACACTCATCAATATCGGTATCAGGTGTCGGTCTATTCTAATTTAAGATAATGTAGTAATATAAATATAATGGGCCAAAAATTGATTTGGTCCAGGAATGAATAAAATGAATTAAATTAGACTTTGGGCTGGTTCTAAATCCGTTGAGTGTGGGTCATTATAAGAAAAAAATAGGTGTAATTGTTTTGGACTTAGACTCAAGTTTTGAATTAAAAGCATTAGTCCAAGTTGAACTTGAGCTACGTAACTATAGTCAAGCATTTGTATTAAATATAATTGGCCTCTTAAAATATTGGGATATAATAGGTTTGGGCTTGATAATACATTATTAAGATGCCAATACATGCCATAGCATAATAAGAATTCGACACTCATCGGTATCGATATCGGTATCGGTATCGCGTATCGGTCGGTATCATACTTCCTCGACACTTATCGGTATCGAGTATCAGGACATGCCAAACCGTATACTGCAAACTATGCTTTCAATATTACCCAAATTCAGATTCTAACTTAAACCTAAAAATATTACCCAAAATAATTTTCTAACCTTAAACCTAAAAATAAGCTTAAATGCAAAATATAAAACAAAAAATGAAATGAAGGAGGTGTTAGGGTTTACTGAGTAGCCAGAGGATGAGGGCACTGGAGGAGGAGGGGGTTATGCAGGGAAGGGGTTCCACGGAGGAGGAGGGTAGGGGAGGAGGGAGGGTGTCGCCGGAGGAGGGATGGGGTCGCCGCGAAGGAGGGGGTCGCTCGGGGAAGGGATGAGGAAAGTGGTTGCCGGAGGAGGGAGGTAGGGGTCGCCAGAGTAAGGGAGGAAGGGGGTCACCGCGAAGGAGGGGGTCGCCGCGAAGGAGGGAGTCGCTCGGGGGAGGGATAAGGGAGGGTGTTGTAGTGCCTCAAATCCCGATCCGACCAGGATGTGCACTATATAATTGGGCTTGTGGCTAGTCCGTCAGAGTATGCTTAGATCTTCGACATCTTATTGCCACGGACGAAATGCGATGATCCTTTCCAACTCATGGAAAGGCCTCTATTGAAACGAGTCCAATAGTTTTCGTGTTTGGTTGCTTGGTTTTCTTGATTGCCGCTTTGGGATTTGATTTGGTGTTGCTTTCGAGTTGCTTGATTTTCGCTGTTGGTTTTATTGATTGGAGCTTGAATTTTGGAGAGTTCAGCAAGGAAGGATAGGCAAGAATTCTAACTCGGTGCTCGTGCTGTTGCAGGTCCGCGTAACTGACGTTTGATCGTCGCTAGGCGGGATTCCTTGTTTCAGCAACTTTTTCCTTAACCAGTGAGTGGTTTGGTCCCTTCTTTTTTACTTCTTTACGCCAAAATCTCTAATGTTTCAAACGTTCACTCGATGATGCCCGGTTGGACGCCTAGGAAATGCTTAGCCATAATGCATGCCAGCCACTAAGAAAGGAACATGGGAATTGTAGACTAATTTTACTATATGCTTGCACACCTTATAATTCGAGTTGGTTGGAAAGGGAATTGGCTGTTGGTTGCGGCCTGGTGCCTCGGATAGAGTTTGGACCCATGGGATATCAAAATCGGAACACCGCATTGAGAAAATATGAACTGTTGCATAAGATATATATTGCTGCTTTACTTCATCTGTTTAATTTGATGCATTGTATGAGATATAAAATATTCATGCATTTGCATGGTCTGGGACAACTTGTGCACAAGGTTTATCATTTCCTCGAGACGGCTTTCCGGGGCACTGGAACCGTATCGATCCGGAGGGAAATATTGATTCGTGCTAGTCACGATGCATTGCGGGACCTCCAGCAGGGCTTGCTACCCGGGCTGATAGGGCACGCCGTTAATGCTTGGAATATGTCCCTAAGGTGTCGATCACACCAATGACCGCATAGAATAGAACACATGCTAATTTATTGTCTTATGCAGATGGTAAGTATACTTGTGTTTCGTTGCAGGGAAGGCGTGCATCGGTTGAGTAAGCAATCGATGCACTGGTTGAATTCAATGCTATTTTTATTCCTATCAAAACATGCAACTGATATGAATTGATTTCACTTACTTCTTTATAGAAGTCATCTTAATGCATGCTCGCCCCTAATAAGCTAGTGTCGATTTAGTCGAGTGGGATTCATCCCGCTCACCAGTACAAGTTGAGTACTGACCCACGTTGTGGGCAACTATTTCAGGCACTCAGATGGTGCAACGCTAGTGGATAGACGAAGAGGCGTTAGGAGCACCTCTATTTTGAAGTATAGTTGGAGTCAGATCATTTTGGAGGCTTGGACTTTCAACCTATACGAGGGCGTATTATATGGACGACAGGGACTATCTGATGGAGCGTGCCCTGCATTTTGAGTTATCTTTTCTAATGTAATTCAAGTAGCCGAGAAGGCGCATCAATGTAGACTCTATGTAAATTACTCTGAATTATCAATGAAAAAGCATGTTTCTTCCTACACTTGTGTTCAATTATCTGTGAATGTGTTTTCTAAATTGTGTTTCAAAGTGGGTTCCTATATCTGCGAGTTCTTGCCTTGTACGAGCGCAACTCCAGGCTCGTACGGCATCACGCCCCTGCGAGGACGAATCGGTTCCGTGAAGGATCCAACGAGGACGATTGACTCTTTCGGGATCGGAGCATGACATATTGGTATCAGAGCTTAGGCTTTACGTCCTTGGAATTTTAAAAGATTATAAAGGAGTTTGATGCGCCTCTCGGTTGAGTTGTATTTGGCGTCCGCTGCATGAGATGAGTCGCCTATACAATGAGCCCATAGATACAAAAATCTATCATTTTGAGGTGTTAACAAGCTACTCTCTTTTGTAGCAATGGTTAAGAAAAACACTGCCGCTGCAAGCAGTGCTCAGCCCGTCCAGAACGATCCGACAAGTTCTGGAGAATCCGGAGGAGCGGGTTCAATGGATATGTCCGAACGGCTTATGCATCTCATGGAGGTGCAGCAACAACAAGCCATCTCTCAACAGGCACAGTTTGCTGCTCAACAAAAGCAGATGGATACCATGATGCAACTGATTGCATCCTTGGTACCCAACAACGGGGGCGCTACAGTGACGCCTGCTATACCGCCGGCTGTGGCGGTAGAGGATGAGTCCGAAAAAATACAGCATCCAGCAAGGAACACCTGCCGTGCCGCAGAGTTCACTAAGATGCATCCACCAACGTTCAACGGACGAGCAGAACCGGACGTGGTGATGGGATGGATTGCAAACCTGGAGGGACTCTTCAATCTGGTCGGCATTAGGGGATCCCAAAGAGTGGCCTGTGCATCAGTTCAGCTGGAGCTGCGTGCGCATGATTGGTGGGAAGCCACTAAGCAAGGGATCTATGATGCCAATCCCAACTGCAAAATCACATAAGAAATATTCAAATCTGCCTTCATTGAATAATATATTTCCCGGGCCGTGCGGCAACAAAAAGAAGACGACTTCAGCAATCTGGTGCAAGAAAGTTTGTCTGTGGACGATTATGACTCGGTGTTCGCTAAACTGGCTAAGTTTGCTGGGCACTTCTTGCCTAACCAGCAGGCGTGGTGCTATCGCTTTCAGAAGGGTTTGAATGACGATTTGCGTAGGGACGTCATCAACCAGAAGTGTCAAACATACAGGGAATGTTATGAAGCTGCCCTGAACAGCGAGCGGATCTTTGGGCGCTGTCCACCAAGGGCCGATGTGCAAACCTCCCGTACCAACAATAATAAGCGACCTCAAGAAACGGGAGGGTATGGAGCACAAAAGCGTCCACACACATCTGAGCATAGGGGCCCATCCCGTGCACCATACTGCAATAGGTACGGCAGGTTAGGGCATCGAATAGAGGAATGTCGAGTTACTGGATGTTTTAAATGTGGTCGTCTGGACCACAAGCATTTCAACTGCCGTGAGGCAAAACCGAATCATAACAACGGGAATCATAACAATGGGAATCAGCACCACGGGAATCATAACAGAAGGCCTCCAGCAAGTGATGCCAATGCTGTGGCGTTGAACCCACGACGCCAGGGTGCTCAAGGACGAGTCTATGCACTGACTCGGGATGAGGCATCCGTCTATGAAACTGTCGTGACAGGTACATTACTTTTCAGAGATTTGCCCGCTAGAGTCTTATTCGATTCAGGTGCTACGCATAGTTTCATATCTGCTGATTTTACTATTGAGCATAAATTAGCTTCTACTCCTTTAAATATGAACCTTTGCGTGAGTACACCTTCGGGAGTCGACATGCCCGCCCATGCGATCTGTAAGGATGGTTATATTTGCATCGGAGGAAGGAAGCTTTCCATAGATGTCATTGTATTAGACATCAAGGATTACGATATTATTCTCGGGATGGACTGGTTGGGTGCTTGTCATGCAACAATCGAGTGCGCGGAGAAGCGAGTCTTATTCCGTCTACCCGGCGAGGCAGACTTTTACTATTCGTGCAGCGCTGCACCGAAGACGGCAATGATGATATCAGCAATTTTGGCTAGGCATATGTTGCATTCGGGTTGTGAAGGGTACTTAGCTTCTGTTTGAGACACCCGACAGAAAAATGCGGATGCAGCTCATGCTAAAATCATAGCAGATTTCCTCGACATTTTCCTGGACGAGCTGCCTGGAATGCCTCCAGATCGTGAGATCGAATTCAGCATTGACACTTTTTCGGCTTCGCGACCGATATCAAAGGCACCTTATCGAATGGCCCCAGCAGAGCTGAAGGAACTTAAGATTCAGTTACAAGATCTGTTAGACCGAGGATACATCCGTCCAAGCGTTTCTCCGTGGGGCGCTCCGGTGCTGTTCGTGAAAAAAAAAGATGGATCCATGCGGCTATGTATTGACTACCGAGAACTAAATAAGGCGACCGTGCGGAACCAGTACCCATTGCCAAGGATAGATGACTTGTTTGATCAGCTGCAAGGTGCAACAATTTTCTCTAAAATTGATCTCAGGTCAGGATATCACCAGTTGAAAATCAAATCAGATGATGTTCAAAAATCTGTATTCAGGACCCGATACGGACACTACAAATTTCTTGTGATGTCGTTCGGCTTGACAAACGCCCCTGCAGCTTTCATGGATCTGATGAACCGCGTGTTTCGGCCGTACGTAGATAAGTTTATGGTCGTGTTCATCGACGACATTCTAATATATTCCAAGAACGAGGCGGAACACAAGGAACACCTAAAGATCATGCTGCAGACATTACGAGAGCATCAGTTGTTCGCTAAGCTCAGCAAGTGTGAGTTCTGGTTGAACAACGTGGCATTCCTGGGTCATGTTGTCTCGGCAGAAGGCATCGCCGTAGACCCGAAGAAAATAGAGGCGGTGGTGGATTGGAAGCAACCTACATCAGCCAGCAAAGTTCGAAGCTTTCTGGGCCTAGCGGGATACTACCGTAGGTTCGTAAAGGACTTTTCTAAACTGGCCTCGCCTTTGACTCACCTCACTAAAAAAGGGATTGTATACAAATGGAGTGATGACTGCGAAGCCAGCTTTCGAGAACTTAAGCAGCGTCTTGTTTCAGCTCCGATCCTTGCTCTTCCAGATGGGGTAGAGGAGTTTCAGATATACAGTGATGCATCAGGACTCAGTTTGGGATGTGTGCTCATGCAGAGGGATAAGGTAATATCGTACGCATCCAGGCAACTGAAGCCGCACGAGAAGAACTACCCGACGCACGACTTAGAATTGGCGGCAATTGTATTTGCACTGAAGTTGTGGAGGCATTATCTTTATGGTGTTGCTTGCAAAATCTTCACAGATCTCAAGAGCCTCAAGTATCTATTCACACAACGAGAACTGAATCTCCGACAACGGCGTTGGCTAGAACTGATTAAAGACTACGATCTAACGATCGCTTATACACCGGACAAGGGAAACGTCGTTGCCGATGCTCTGAGTCGGAAGCACGTGGGCTCGTTATCCATAAACAACCATTTACTTCGAGATCTTGAGACGATGGGCATCGAACTTCGGGTTCAGCATCAAGGAGTGCAGCTGGCATCACTCCATCTTGAACCGAGTTTGCGTGATAGAATCAAATCAGCTCAGGAGGGCGATCAGTTCCTAGCGAAGGTACGCGGACTGATTTCGGCGGGGAAGACGTCTGACTTTGTGGCAGACAAAGATGGGACCTTACAAATGAAAGGAAGGCTATGTGTTCCTAACGACCCAGAACTCCGAAGGGAAATTATGGCGGAAGCACACTATGCGAAGTATTCCTTGCATCCGGGGAGCACTAAGATGTACATGGACTTACGCAGAACCTTCCAGTGGAAAGGTTTGAAGCGGGATGTGGCGACCTTTGTGTCATAGTGCATGGCCTGTCAACAGGTGAAAGCTGAACATCAGAGGCCCGGCGGGGAGCTGCAGAACCTCGCTATTCCTGAGTGGAAATGGGACAACATCACTATGGATTTTATTGTGGAATTTTCGAAGACGCCACGGGGGCATGATGCGATTTGGGTCATAGTTGATCGTTTGACCAAATCAGCCCACTTTTTTCCTATAAAAGTCAGTTGGAGCGTCGATCGGTTAGCACAAATTTACATAGACGAGAATGTTCGATTACACGGAGTACCTGCCTCAATCATCTCTGACCGTGACGGACGCTTCTTATCTCATTTTTGGACAAGCCTACAGTCTGCTTTGGGAACCAAGCTACAGTTCAGTACTGCATACCACCCCTAGACTGATGGCCAGACAGAAAGGACAAATCAGATACTTGAAGATATGTTACGGCTGTGTGCAATCGATTTGAAGACTAGTTGGGACACGCATCTCACGTTGGCGGAGTTTGCGTACAACAACAGCTACCAATCGAACATCCAGATGGCACCGTATGAAGCACTTTATGGGCACAAGTGTCGATCTCCAATTTGTTGGGACGAAGTCGGCGAGCGGCAAGTACTCGGGCCAGAGCTGGTAGAACAGGCAGTTGAGAAAGTTCGCTTGATTCGGGAAAGACTCCACACGGTGCAGAGCCGACAGAAAAGTTATGCCGATGCTCATCGTAGACCTTTGGAGTTCGTGGTCGGGGATCATGTATTCTTAAAAGTGACGCCGATGCGTGGGGTGATGCGTTTCGGCGTGAAGGGCAAACTGAGTCCCAGGTTTGTCGGCCCCTTCGAGATACTGGAACGAGTGGCAGCTGTGGCATACCGGATTGTACTACCTCCTGCCTTGGCTGAAGTGCATGACGTATTCCATGTTTCTCAACTTCGAAAGTATGTGCATGACCCGAGTCATGTGGTTAGCTTCGAACAATTGGAACTGCGCACAAATTTATCATACTCAGAGGAGCCGGTACAGATTCTGGATCGTAAGGAAAAAGTACTTCGCAACCGTACGATGTCCTTGGTTCGCGTGCTGTGGCGGAACCATTCAGTTGGAGAATCAACCTGGGAGATGGAATCGGAGATGAAGGAGAAATATCCTTCGTTGTTCATTCAGTCGGAGGTAGGGCCTTGTTCTTAAGTTTCGGGACGAAACTTTTTCTTAGTGGTATATTATGTAGTGCCTCAAATCCCGATCTGACCGGGATGTGCACTATATAATTGGGCTTGTGGCTAGTCCGTCAGAGTATGCTTAGATCTTCGGCATCTTATTGCCACGGACGAAATGCGATGATCCTTTCCAACTCATGGAAAGGCCTCTATTGAAACGAGTCCAATAGTTTTCGTGTTTGGTTGCTTGGTTTTCTTGATTGCCGCTTTGGGATTTGATTTGGTGTTGCTTTCGAGTTGCTTGGTTTTCGCTGTTGGTTTTATTGATTGGAGCTTGAATTTTGGGGAGTTCGGCAAGGAAGGATAGGCAAGAATTCTAACTCGGTGCTCGTGCTGTTGCAGGTCCGCGTAACTGACGTTTGATCGTCGCTAGGTAGGATTCCTTGTTTCAGCAACTTTTCTCTTAACCAGTGAGTGGTTTGGTCCCTTCTTTCCTACTTCTTCACGCCAACATCTCTAATGTTTCAAACGTTCACTCGATGATGCCCGGTTGGACGCCTAGGAAATGCTTAGCCACAATGCATGCCAGCCACTAAGAAAGGAACATGGGAATTGTAGACTAATTTTACTATATGCTTGCACACCTTATAATTCGAGTTGGTTGGAAAGGGAATTGGCTGTTGGTTGCGACCTGGTGCCTCGGATAGAGTTTGGACCCATGGGATATCAAAATCGGAATACCGTATTGAGAAAATATGAACTGTTGCATAAGATATATATTGCTGCTTTACTTCATCTGTTTAATTCGATGCATTGTATGAGATATAAAATATTTATGCATTTGCATGGTTTGGGACAACTTGTGCACAAGGTTTATCATTTCCTCGAGACGGCTTTCCGAGGCACTGGAACCGTATCGATCGGGAGAGAAATATTGATTCGTGCTAGTCACGATGCATTGCGGGACCTCCAGCAGGGCTTGCTACCCGGGCTGATAGGGCGCGCCGTTAACGTTTGGAATATGTCCCTAAGGTGTCGATCACACCAATGACCGCATAGAATAGAACACATGCTAATTTATTGTCTTGTGCAGATGGTAAGTATACTTGTGTTTCGTTGCAGGGAAGGCGTGCATCGGTTGAGTAAGCAATCGATGCACTGGTTGGATTCAATGCTATTTTCATTCCTATCAAAACATGCAACTGATATGAATTGATTTCACTTGCTTCTTTATAGAAGTCATCTTAATGCATGCTCGCCCCTAATAAGCTAGTATCGATTTAGTCGAGTGGGATTCATCCCGCTCACCAGTACAAGTTGAGTACTGACCCACGTTGTGGGCAACTATTTCAGGCACTCAGACGGTGCAACGCTAGTGGATAGACGAAGAGGCGTTAGGAGCACCTCTATTTTGAAGTATAGTTGGAGTCAGATCATTTTGGAGGCTTGGACTTTCAACCTATACGAGGGCGTAATGTATGGACGACGGGGACTATCTGATGGAGCGCGCCCTGCATTTTGAGTTATCTTTTCTAATGTAATTCAAGTAGCCGAGAAGGCGCATCAATGTAGACTCTATGTAAATTACTCTGAATTATCAATGAAAAAGCATGTTTCTTCCTGCACTTGTGTTCAATTATCTGTGAATGTGTTTTCTAAATTGTGTTTCAAAGTGGGTTCCTATATCTGCGAGTTCTTGCCTTGTACGAGCGCAACTCCAGGATCGTACGGCATCACGCCCCTGCGAGGACGAATCGGTTCCGTGAAGGATCCAGCGAGGACGATTGACCCTTTCGGGATCGGGGCGTGACAGGTGTCGCCAGAGGAGGGAGGAGGGAGGTGGGTTAGACACCGTAGGAGGATGAGGAGGAGAGGGGCCAGACTCCAGAGGAGGAAGAGGAGGGGAAGGAGGGGTCGGGATCAGGGGTGAGAGAGGAGAGAGAGCGAATGTTTGGGAGGGAAATGAAAATGTAAATGAAACTGTAACATTGAATTTTAACGTTTGGCAGTGACGAAATTTTTCGTCGCTATTCCGTCGGTGAGATAAAATCGACATCACATCGACGGAATAGCGACGTAAATTAATATATATTTCTTATATAAATACATTAGTCGCTATGCCGTCGATCTTCCATCATTACACTAGCGACGGAATGTGATCCGTCGCTAAAATTCGTCGCTATTTTACAGTATCTTTGTAGTACGTGCCATAGAGAGACGAGAGAGGGTTACGACGAATTTAGTTTGAGTTAGTGTGTGAGTAAATGACTTTTTTTTTATCAATAGATAATGATATTTTTAGGCAAGAAATCGTTGCACAAAAGTTTAGTTATACTCCTGATATTTTGGTATAATATTAGTATAGATTATGTCGGTGAAAATAAAATACTTTTCCAAATGTTATGTAGTATATGAATCTTTACTCCAAATGTGATATAGTTGAAGGCAATTTATAAACTTTCATTTGTAAGCCTACGAGGAATCTGATGTTATGAAATATATGCTCATGATCCTGATACACAGAAAATCCAAATGCATTGAACATAAATGAGTGAAGACTTGGCAACCACGTGGAACTCATGGCCTTAACACAACAATGAAAAATGTTACCAAGTTCAATTAATACGAACAAAAATAATGAGTAATGAAAATATTACCCGGCTATAAGTCTACGTTTCTGCTAAAGTCCAAGATGATGGAGTTTCAAGTTAAATTGGAAATACATACTTCAAACTCCTATAATATTACTAAGATGATTCTTTGGACCTATCTTTCAATTGGACATTCGTGCTCACTTTTCTTACTAAATATTACAATATTCCAAGTTACATGGCTTCATTGCTGACCTTAAAATTAAATTAGTGAAAAGAAGATGTGTTAGATGGCATACGTCAGTAAAATATAAGAGATCAAAATCTGAATTAAAAATTGAGGAATTGAGCAAATGAGCTGGTGAATCTTTTTTTTTTTTTTTTTTTTTTTTTTTGCCTTTCTGAAGAAAGACAAGAGGAGAGGTGGAGGTGAGTGCACGCAAGAAAAAAGAGAGTATGTTATATGGTTTTAGATAGTGAGTATATAAATGACCTTACTATTCATACATAATTATATTTTTTAGATAAGAAAATATATTAGCAAAATAATTGATGATATCCTTAGAGCACCCATAGTGAAAGAGATTTCAAGTGCTACATTTTTATTTTATTCAAATTTTGTAGCAGTTAAGAGCATCCACAGTGGGGACATTCCAAACACATACTTCAAATTGTTAAAAATTGTGTAAATTATTACTTTTGGAGTGTCCACACACAATGGTACACTCCAAATAAATATTCCAAATTAATCTCCTCTTTTCCTCCATCTTTTTTCTTTTTATTTTATTTTTCTATTTGGTAATATTTTTCATTTCTCTTTTCCATCTATATTTTTTTTACTGTTTGGTTACTTTTTGTGGGCCCATCATTTAATATAGAGCAGCTGGGACACGCTCCAAATCTAGAGTGTCTGGTAGCTTTCTAGCCATTTTCAAGTATGCACAAGTGTCCACTGCAGCATTCAAGTGCTACAAAATTTGACTAAAGTCAAAATGTAGTACTTGAAACCCCTCCCACTGTGGATGCTCTAAAAACTGCAGTGGATACTTGTCTATACTTAAAAATTGCTAGAAAGTCAAGAGAGACTCCAGATTTAGAGCGTGACCTAGCTCCGCTATATTACTTTCGGACCCACCTAAAGGGAACAAAAAATAAAGAGAAAAAAATGGAGGAAAAATCTTATCAAACAATAAAGAAAAATGAAGAGAAAAAAGAGGGAGAGGAAGGAGGACGATAATTTGAAATGTACCATTGTGTGCCAATATCAATTGGACACTCCAAAAATAATAATTTATACAATTTTTAATTATTTGAAGTATGTGTTTTGAGTGTCTCCACTGTAAATATTTTTACTACTTAAATTATATAATAATATAGATTATGTCTCCTGATGCAACACTTCTAAAAGTAGTTACATTACAGAATATAAGCCTTAGTGTTTGACTTGAGGTACTATATAAAAACTGTTTTATTTTATGGTTCATATAACTCTAGAATAAATTTTTTTTTTTCAATATACGAAGTATATGAATTACATAGTTTATAGAAGCTTGATGTTTGATTATCAAGAACAAAATAAGGGTTATATACTAACCTCTCATTTGTTTTATATTTATTACACGAATTTTACTTATTTTGAAAATAATTATACGGACCTCTCATATGTTTTATGTTGTAAAGATGATTAGTTTATAACATTAAATAAAATATAAAAAAAAAATAAGGGAGGTCCGTGTAATAAGCATAAAACATAGAAAAGATTAGTGATAGTGTTTTCAAAATTAGTATAATAAACATAAAATATAGGAGAGACTATTTTAAATAACCCACAAAATAATATGTTTTACATTAATAAGACTGGCAAACTTTCGAGAAAAATTAAGAAATAAAAGCAATAAACCGGGAGTTCATATCAACAACCACGTACGGGTGCATTCATTTTATGATACATGGGTCCGCTTTTCTTTGTTAATTTGATGATTTTCCGAGTTTAGTGTCTACGTTTCGCAAAGTGCTTTAGTTTTTTATATTATAAAATTTGTCTTCTTAACATATATATTCTCTTGTGGTTAGTGATTATTGAAGATATTGCATTCGCATGCTTGGATTTACCTTGTTTTCCTTAGAGTCAATGTTAAACTTGTGGATACTCCTGTAAGTAGCTTTAGCTTGCAGCATACCATTAATTGTTTGTTTGTTTGTTTGTTTTCATACCATTAACTTGTTGATAACCTATGCTTATGAAACTCAGTAGGCTAAATTCTGTCTAAGAATTTTGGTAGCTTGAGGCGTATATATTTTGTGGAGATCAAAAAGAGCTCAAAAATTGAATAAAAAAGAACATTCATAATTTCCTTTTTTGTTTGTCTTTTAAGCTTGGATAGTTTCAATTTCGATTCAAGCTTAACAGAAGGAGATAAGGCATCAATGAATAAGTGATTTTCAAGGTTCTAGAATGGATAAGGCTGAAGATATTAGTGCAATTGATTATAGGGCCACCATTATGTAATGCATATGGTGAGACACTATAATCTGAACAATAATTGTAATGTATGAATATGTTTATTTATAAATGCAACTAGTGGTGCATTCTTTTCTTTTTTTTTAATTATGAATGTGTATGTATGGATCGTTTGTGTAAATTATATTGTCATAATGAATGTTTTATAATTTAGAACCGAAAGCTCACAGTCAATAGAGCCACCATTTTTTTTAAGATATTTTTTATCCAATTGTAACGGTAAAAGTTGTTGGAAATAAGAAATTTGTGAAAAAAAATCACTACATAGAAAACTTTGTGATGGTAGAAAACTTTGTAATGGTAGAAAACGTTATAATTGAGAAATTTATAATGGTAGTAAACCAATAGAAAAAAGTTTAGTAACGGTTTTATCCGTTACTAATATCATTAGAAAAAAATTTCTCGCCATATCATGTGATATTCATGATGACGCCCTTTCTATATTAAAATGAAAAGGGAAGTTTTGATAAAACCAAGTAAAACTTATTACCAAATTACCTTTCTTTTTCTATTTTACAAAACTTGGTTTAAAAAAGAAGAAGACAATTTGTCAATATAATTCTTTTGCAAGACCTAAACTTGAACCCAAGACCTTCCTAATAACCCTCATCAACTGAAAGTTGGACCACCTCTAGTAGTTTCGACAATATGTTTGTTTGCAAGACCTAAGACTGAAAGTTGGGCCACTCTTAGTAGTTTGGACAATATGTTTCAAAAGTACCATTTTCTATTAAATACTTTTTAGAAAAAACTTACTACTATAGTAAAAGAAAAAGAATCTTAGGATAAAGATATAATAGCTAAATTTATTAATTTTGATTTCCTAATATCAATATTTCATAATGCTAAAACAAATATAATTAAGAACTGGACTACATTTTCTCCCTATTTGTTTTGGCTTTAGGATACCAGAAAGAGTCTACTTTTGTTCATCCACACCAAAATTAGAGCGGATGTTCACTCTTCTACTCCAAGTTTGTCACGTGTTATTTTTTATCTAACTGAAAAATAATTTTGGGAGTGATTTGGCGAACATTCAGACTAGTTTTTACCACTAATTTGACTCGTGATAGCCTTTAAGTGAAAGGGTAAATGAACATCTACCCTAATTTTGGCAGGTTAACAAAATTGGACTCATATATTAAAAGTAGTGAGGACTAAAATTTCTGCTAAACATTCTCTCAAGAAAAAGATACTAACAAAAAGAAAAAGAAAAAGAAAAAGTTTCTGCTGGAGTACTGGTCCATAACAGTACACAAATAAATAAAAAATCTGCCACAGTAAGTAATGTCAACAAATGTGGCAGTAAATAAATGTGCATGTAGCAATTTATGTTTATGCATAATCAATCAATAATATGGGGCATAGGAAATCATAATAGAATCAGGCACCTAATCTCCCCCCACATGACATGCTTTATGGAGCTCCCAAGGAAACTTCTTGATATCATTCTAAATAAGGGGAGCTGTTATGGTCAATCCATCTTTTAGATCTGATTCCTTAAGGGTACAGTATACTAAGTATCTTCTCTTTCCAGTATATTAGATTATGTTACACCAGTACTCGATATGAGGATGGTATATATTCATATTCCTATAAAGATTATTTGCCAAATTATATAGCAATTATTTTATGGCAAGGATCTCCTTCAAATTTTTCATTGATAAGTCAACCAAAAAACTCCTTAATTGACCTTCTTTATATTTCTCTTTGTTATTTATTAGTACTAATCATGTATGAAGATGGCCTTCACATGGTTCTTGATATATAAATGACTGGATAATTACAAAGGCCACTGATAAATGGAAAGTGAGCAAAAGAATTTCCTGCTAAATCCTTTTTTTCTTTTCAATCAGTTAATTCAATACCCAGAAAATAATGATGCAATTATTACTCCTGCGGCCACATCCTTTCTTTTATATATATAGGTCTTGGAGGCCTGTCATTTTCACTTGCAAGGCTTGATATATTTTTCTTTCTCCTCCTCCTCCTCGAGTATTCTGTTATTCTAGAGGCTAGGTTTCGAGTTGTTGATTCCATAGATGGGCAGCAGTCACTTTGGTGAGTTTGGGATGGGAGAGGCCAGATCCTCCTCCTCCTCTTCTTCTTCTTCCAGGAAGGGGAAGAAGAGCGGTTCCGACAAGCCGAAGCAGCCGCAGAGAGGTCTCGGGGTCGCGCAGCTGGAGAAGATCAGGCTGCACAGCCAGATGGCTGCAAGCTATCTACCATCGCTCCACCACCACCCTACATTCCACAGCAAGGTTTGTGTTTGCTACCAGCCGATTTTGGATTTTGGATGGTTTCTTGTTTTCCTTTTCTTCTTCTTCTTTCGCGTTATTTATTTTTACTTTTATTTTATTTTATTTTTTGAACCAGGAGGATGATGTTTTTGAATTGGGTTTTGCATCATCACCCTCTTCTTCGGCATATACTGCTACATCGCCTCCTCTCTTTTCTCTACATCCCAATACCATGGTATGTATATACTCAAGTCTGAATTCAATATGTGTATTGTTTTTAATTAACAATGAAAAATGGACATAAAAGAGGGTTAATACATGGTAGATAAAATAACGGTGATGGAAATCCTTCTCTAATGAACTCAACCCCTATCAGAGTGTAAATCTGAATAGAAAGAAAAACAAAGAAACTTTTTGTTTTTTTTTCCCGTGTAATCTTATTCGAGGATAAGCACTGAAACTGAGTTCAAATGTTTTATTAACCTTTTCACTTCTCTGTTATGAAAGAATTGTAAACCCTAGTGTAGATTGATTTCAATTACCAAGAAAGAAAGCAATTAAAGCACACAAGAAGCTTCTGTTGGAAAAAGATCAGCAGATCCCTTTTGTACGTACGATCTAATGCTATAATCATAAGGTTATATATATATATATATATATATCATGAATTCTTTCGGCTTATTGATCCTTAATTATCATTAATTCGGGACTGCAGTTCTTACTAGTAAAGACACTACTAGATCTTGCCGTCCTTTTCCCCTAACTGTGCTTCTATGTTTGCGCTTTAATTATTTCAGATGGGATTTGGAGAGGCAAATCAAAGGATAGATGTCAGATATGGTGAATTCCGACCTAGTTCTTCAGCAAGGTAATTATCTGGGCGCCTAGGAAATTTTTGATATTTCATAATTCAAATAAATTTTCGTGTCTCTCGCTGAAAGAAAAAAAAAAAAATTCCTTTATTATGTCATCGGTAGCAGCTCATACTTGAACAACAATGGTGGGTATCTGCATCAATACGAGGCACACCAGCCAGTGACGTTGTCTCTATTGCAACAAACTATGGAGGTTCGTGTCTACCGAACTAATATTGCTTTATGTTTCTACAAATTCTATTTCTTTCTGCATGATCATACTGGATCTCAGAACATGTAATTCTCTTTGTAGGATTCTGCTCAGAAGAAGAGCAGGCAGGATCATAGTTATTCAATGGGCCAGAACTCGGATTCAAGCGGCAATCAAGAGTTAGATTTAGATCTTAAGTTGTCACTTTAAATTGTCTATTGTAAGAGGTGCATTGAATGAATGGTACTAGCTCTTTTCTTAGATAGTTTCACATACAATTTCAAACAGATGGTTTTGTTTCATGTTAGTTTAATGTCTTTGCTTGCAATGTACAAACGAATGATCACACATCAAGTCTGCTTCAAGGTTTGCTGTATGCTACACACGTATTAGCTAGCATCATTTTCATTACTACAAAATCACAATACAATAAAGTGATACTTTTCACAAACATAGTGCATCTACTTCTTCCAAATGCAACAACTCTCTTTGCTTGTGTCTGATTGTATCTATGTCTTTAATTTTGTTATCCAAGAGTCAATTGAAAGATGCAGTATCTTTTTTATTGTAAAAAGAAAGATACAGTATCTTTTCCATGTTACATGATCTCAATCAGGTGTTGTTTATGCATGCCAACTATTTCCTTGTATGTTACATTTCTCTAATTAGGCAATTTCATTCATTTCCACTCTTTTGGCTTGTGCCATGAGTGCATTCCATAAAGCATATATAAGATAGAGTAATGCTATTCGTACCTCTAAAATATTCCTTCAAACTATTCCTTCTTATGTAGCGGCTGACTTGGCATGCTAAATAGCATTATGTGATAGCTGACATGACAGCTGACATGGAAAATTTTAACCCAAAAAATTAATGACCCAAAAATTTTCAATGTTAATATTAATGTTAATGTTAATTTTAATATTAATTTTAATGTTAATATTAATATTAATCTTAATTTTTATGTTAATGTTAACGTTAATGTTAATTTTAATATTAATTTTAATATTAGTGTTAATATTAATGTTAATTTTAATTTATAATTTGTCATGTCAGCTGTCACATTAATCGCCATGTCATCTGCCACATAAGAAGAAATGGTTTGGAGGAATACTTTAGAGGTACAAATAGCATTATTCATATAAGATATCATGTTACCTATGCATCTAGACTCTTTTGTTGTCTAGCGAAGCTTTTAGGTTGCTCCTAAGTCGTGTGGGCTTAAATTCCCTTGTCAAGAAACAATAGGTTATAAGTTATCTCAACTTCCCTTCTATGTTTTATGGCAAGACCTCATGTTGCCCATAGGCTTAGATATGCAAGATTACCCAATTATTTTCATTGTACGTTACATTCATGTAATTTGGAAATTTAATACCATTTCACTCTTAAGTTTATGCAATAGATAACATATCTTTTCATCAAGGTTATTGTCAAGAATATGGCTTGTTTGGATAGATGTAACTCGCAGGAAGTGTGAAAGTGACTTCTTGTCGATTGTAAATGGACTGGATATGTTTTTGAGTTTCATACTAGTTTTTGTCTACTAAAACTCATTTTCAATATTTGGACACATGACATTTTGTACTATGGAAGTCAGAAAATTTGCACTTTCACGGTTGGATGTTAAAAGGGAGGAGGTGGGAAAGCAAAATAGTAGCAAAAACTAATTAATCATATAACTAAATTGGTAATAATTCATTAATACTAATTATTTAACTTGTTTTTAAATTAATATTAACAATCAATATCACAGCTTTATTTTATTAATTGATTATAATGAATTAAATAATACTAGTAATTTGGATTATTTGTGACCTATACATATTTTAATTATTAGTTATGTTAATTGTTTAACAATAACTAGCATTATAAAGTATTTGACATCAACATATGTTGGACGAACACGAATGTGACATGACACAATATAAAAATATGATGACACGAATACATCAACGGGTTGATGTTTTTTCACTATATTTAGGAGTATGCATGGTGTCTGATATATATGTGTGCTAGGATACGGTCAAAAACAAATTCAGCTTGCTAACTAAAAATTATGTAACTTATTAGAAACTAATATTTAGTTAGATTTATAATTAAATATTATTACTAATTATCTAACTTATTAATAATTTATATTTAATGTTTAATCAAAATGAAAAAATTAGTCGTCAAGACTTAAAGAGTTCTAATTCCCTGACTATGTTCATATTTCTTTTTGTTCTTTCCACTTCAACATCTTTAACACCACTGGTTCCTTATGTCTCTTCTCGAACTGCTTTGCCGCACCCCAGAGCTTTCATTAATCATTTTTTTTTGCTCTCTCATCGCCATTATAAAAAGGCCAGCCACTTCCATCCCACATATGCGCAAAAAATATGGATGTGTAATGGATGCCTTTCGTTGCAAATTTGGGGACATGGTCTCCTGACATGAACTGTAAAAGCATCATTGTCTTTGTTCTCGTCTCCGTTCCAATACACATCAAAACAATGGAAGTGCGTAGTTGGCCAAATATTTTCTCCCAACTACATACTTTCGTGTGAATCTTTACTTGTGTTTTTTTACTTAGGATTTAACTTAATTCATTGTTAGGGTTATGGTGTTTCTGTTATAATTTTTACTTGGGGAACTACTACTTGCTACCTGAAACTCAGTTAAAAGTCACTACTGTTTGCTGCCGAAACATAATTAAGGCTATCTTTGTTTCTTAATCCTTCAGGCAGTGGCTCTATATGTGTATGAGATCAGATTCAATATGTGTTATCGTACCTATTGTTATTATTGCTACTTGTGTGAAGTTTATATTATGTAAATATATATACTATCTACTGTCCATTGCATCAAACCTGATTTCTTAATTAACTAGATCTGAATATATATTTGTCCAGAAAAGAGTAGATATATAATCTTACTCTGCAGAGCTAATGGTACGTAAAATACAATATGGTTTGGTTTAATACTAATATGTGATTTTCGATTAACCCCTGTTATAACTCTACTGATTGAAGCTCCTGAATTAGCCAGTCTCCCGTGTCACCTGCTTCTAACAGTACAGTCAGTCTGGCCAAACCCTAGCAGGATGGGTCAGTGTCAGTTCAATATTTTTTGTTTCTTAAGAAGGAAAGAGAGAAGCAAAGAAAGAAAAGAAAGGTTATAGACAAAAACAAATAAATAATAGATGATCTCAGTACTGTACTTACTTGCACTATTGCCAAATGCTGGCAACTTTGAGTTGAATAAGGTTAGAGGTTGCTATTGTGATCAGAGTGCGATGGCTACCCTCTTAATTCTTTATTTCTTCTGCAAAAGTAAGGCTTTATTGAGTGAAAGATAGGTCCTCATGAAGTTAGTGGAGGCAGAGTAGATCCATTAGGACTAATGCTAAGAAAATCCTTGCTATTTAACCAATCAACACGTATTAGTATCGAATAATTAGCCATTTCTACCAAATACAATGTTGATCACATGAAGTTATTTCATTTATAGATAACTGGGACATTCACTTCATTAAGCTAGTCCAGAATAGGTTTTTGTTTTTGGCAAATCTAGCCCTAAAGTTTTATGTCATGAGCAATTTTTCTCTCCCTCCCTTTCTCCTCTTTAGTTGTCATGGATTTTTTTCTTTGCTACCTCTGGCAAGGTCCTTAATCTTAGCTGCTCAAATTAGGAGAGTAACTAGAATTAAGTGAACTCTATACTATACAAGGTCCTCCTCAATCCTTCCATCTTCTCATCCAATGGTGATCTATGATGAACTGTGGACCGCGAACAATTCAATGCGTTGCACTCCTATGAGGTTTGGTTTTTGTTGACCCAGTGCTAATTAGCTTTTCTACACTTGAGTTTAATTGTTTTGCTATCTGCTTGGGACTACTTGTTGAATTTGCTTTGCTGCTTTAGATATCCTTAAGAGTGCTATGGACGACTCCATGCAAAAGTCTAACTAGTATGTACTGTATTTATTTTCTCTCACCTTATTTTTTCTTCAAAAAAGGAGTGTGTTAATTGTTTAATGGTTGGAATTTTTGTCCTCATATTTCATTTCATCAATGCTTAGAATATGTAATGTGAGACAAGATTTATTCTCAGCATTTGATAGTTTGAGATCAATGTGGTAATGAAAATTACCAAAGTTAATAAAGTTTGTGGCCCTCAGGAAATAATATGACCAAAAGAAATCCAAATTTTAAATTAACAAAGAAATCTGAAAACTAAGGGGGACTAGTAGTCGCTATATTTCAACATTCAAGTAAATGCAAGTGTGCTACACGGTCGCCTTACATAACCAGCTAAATTGTTTTATTTGCGTAAGAAAATTACATGTGCCTATTTTCTTAGATATATGTACATATATAAATTCTTAGAGGCCTCCATGTTGAGGTCCCTTTGTCTCCCTCTGTGAGTGGAAGGCCCACCCTCGGGTGTCGTCAAACCTGTCGGGAGACAGGGTACGCTGTTGTTGATCTTGTCCTCGTACGCTGGTGTAGGCGAGTTGTACCCATCATGCACCTCTCTTGCCACGTGAACTTGGAGGTTTATAGATAGATGACGAAAGTCATGATCACGTGTAGGCGCACGGCCCGTGTTTAAGTTGCGTTTGATCTCGTTCCTATGCAACTGTGAAGATGGAAACACATGTGACTAGTCAAGAGCTAAAGGAGATACTGGAGGGGATGGCTAGGGTGTTTCAGGCCAAACTGGAGGAGACCTCATCCAGTAGGGCAGTCGTGTCCGCACCAGAATCGTCGCAGGTGATAAATAAGATAGAGTTGTTATCAAATGACATAAAAATTGAGGGACGAGAAACTACCTATGTTGGTCTAGGAGGGCATTGTTGAACCTTCGGACCAATGGACTTAAAAAATATGTGAAGGAAAGTGCACTGAGCCAGAGGACAAGACGGGTATTGAGTGGAGCATACTGAATCACCTTAATTCTCTGGTGGTTTTTTGGCTGCTGACTTCTGTGTCTCTATCCATAGCTTGGATGGTGGAGTCGATCTGCAGTGCAGCTGATGACTGGAAGACATTGGCGGGGATGTACTCTCGAGATGGGAGTGTTATGCTGATGATGAAAGTTGAGAAAAAGATTAATGCTACCACATATGGGGAGAAGACAGTACTCCAAACTGCGGAGCTACGTCACTTATGGTTGGACTTGGACCACTATGATCTTCTATTATTGCAAAACCCTGCAGATGTTCTCCTTGGGAAGTAGTAACTTGAGCTTAGACGTGTGGCTCATTTTTTCAAGGGTCTGTACCCTTAGTTTGAGGTTAGGAGGGCAACAATGTGCCATCTGTAATCTTTTCCATCCCTGGATGAGGCTGTTGCATCGATGGAGCAAGAGTGTCATGCTGGGATGTACTCTCGAGCTGGGAGTGTCATGCTGATGATGAAAGTTGAGAAAAAGATTGATGCTACTGTAAACCCCCCTAATTTAAAATTTCAAATTTATTATATATATTTTTTAATTATCTAGCAATTTTTGATTATCTACTTTTCTAATTAGAAAAATAATTTTCTAAGTTAAGTAGCTTGTATATTTATTTTTTTATTTATTTATATAATAATCTCACAAATATATATTTTTGTTCGTAAATTTTATTAATAAAGTATTATAAATTTTTCTACAAATTATTTGTGTACAGAAATATTTTTTTGGATTTTTTTTATAATCTCATCTAGATATATATATATGTATATAAATATATATGTATATAGTATTAATTAAAGTAAAAAAGAAAATAAATGAAATGAAATGCAAAAAAAAATAACACCTGATGAACAGTGTTGCTCACTGTTCATCTTTCCAGCCCGAGCCCCCCCACCCTCGAACCCGCCTATGGGTTTTCAAACCCATATGGAACCCCCCTATTCACCCAATCATATCTTATCCAAAACCTAACCAATTTCGACCAAATCTCTTCCTATGAAATCTCTAATCGATCCTTCTCCGATTAAGCCTAATCTTGGTTCAAATCTTAATTTAAATCAAAGAGAAGTTTGATTGGAAATCAGATTAAAATCTACCTATATATTTAAACTTTGAAACCTAAATCCTCCTTCCCACGGCCGCACCCCATATCAAATTCTTTCTAACGAATCCAGAGGACCCTAGAGCCTCGTCAAGTTTCCCCGACCACCTTCGCCGCCTTCAGCCACTACGGGAACTACCTGAGCAGCCGCTGGAATCCCGCTGACCGCGTAGATCCGAGCCCCAAGTACCCGACTTTAAGGTATGATTTCTCGTCCATCTCTCAACCAATTATCGTTTCGATTGTTCCAATTGGTAGACAACATAACCATCTTTAGATCCTGTCAAATAGATTTTTATTAAACTATCCTGAACTTGGAAAAAATCGAAACCAAATCTCGAGAAAACTGTTCCTCGAGAAGTATTAAAACATGACAGAAATCAGTCCCAAATCCCATATTGGAAGAAAAATTTCTTCCAAACGAATGAACCAAATTTCTATTTTATTATTTTGATGGAAAGACAATATAATAGAGATTAAGACGAAGTAATTATTCTGGCATGATACATATTAATTCTATAAGAAAATCTAGCTTAAAAATCACGAAAAACATGTTTTCAAAATCCAAAATTTTGCGATATGGAGTACGCCCCGTCAAACGGGGCTACTTCGTCATGTACCAGTTGCACCAAAAGACGCGTATAGTATATTCAAAAGTGAGGACTTTTATGGAAGTTGATTTGGACGTGTGTGCGCGCCAAAATTAACCTGTATCCGTAAAAAGTCTTCTATAATGGTATTTTACAACTTTTCCTATTAGTTTGTGTGCGCTCGTCGGATCGCCACAAAACTTACGCCATTGGACTAGAAATGTCTGACTTGTCCTTTGATCCAAGTTTCGTATGATTCCGAGAGTCAGTCGACGGATCACTGTTTTGCGGGCTCCACGATTTGACTTGACGAGTGATTTTGTGATCGGCTCACCAGAATTCAAAAGTAGACATATCGTTGAGTTTGTAACATCGTTTAAAATTTGTTTGACCTATAGTTTGTCCAATTTAGAGGCCTTTACCTGGACACATTTTTTGGTGCAAAGTGGCCTACAAGTGGACCCCACTTTAGCCTAAAAAATACTTTTTTGCCCCTATGTCCAAATTGGATGAAAGGATAGTATTTTTTTACACTCTCCCTTATTTTGAAAATGATGGTGATATTTATTTCAGTATCCGGAGACGTTCGTACATCTTCCTCTCTTTGTGCTATTATTGACTTGACATGTTTGCAGCCACGACATTGTCTAAACACTACTCGGACACCAAAGAAGATACCTTGTTATATCTACTTTCAGTTTATTTTTATTTCAGTATTTTATATTATTGTTGCATAAATTATTTTTATATAAACTGTGGGTCTAAACTTGACTTGAGTGCAAACGACGGTGTTCGTCGTCTTTCGTAGCTTTTATTATTTATATGCATGTTGACCTAATTTTAGCGGACTACCTCCTAATTGTGGGATATTTTTATATCTCATTGGACCATGACACCAACATGACACGATATTTCTTTATAGGACACGAACAACGTATTCGACTTGCTACCGAAACGTAAGGAACGTGTGACGGTTAGAATATAACTATTATGATTAGTGTGTTCTAGACTCATACAGTTACAATACTGGACATGTTGTGTATACGACTTGGTCAGTTTGGGGAGATAGGAGAGACAGCCATTATGCGTATGAGATAGCCAAATCAGTGGCCTTAGTATCCGGATGAAACTTTGGTGATTATTATATCAGATACCCTCTGACGTCGCTGGATGTTACGGATGTTTAGAGCATACGACTATGTTGAAGTATATGTATAGAAGAGATGAGAAGCCAACAATCCCACTCATACACACGAAGGTTGTCTTATAAATTGCATATTATATAGTTAGGACACTATTTGCATATTTATTTACGTACTACAGTTTATATAATTTTCTTCTATGTATCTTGTTCCGTCTCTTTGAGGACCTAGTCCCTTTCCAGGTATAGACGATCATATACTATCTGCAGAAGCACGGACCAGGACTTGTTATTTCATTCTCTTTTGAGGAGGTCTTCCCTTCGAGCCTCTCTAATCATTAGATGATATACTTATTATGTTTTCTTTCATATCTTAGTTTGGTAGTGGATTTGTCTCCTCCCAACTATTAGTTCTTCTCGACTATTTCATATTTTGTTCATTGACATATTTGATCATTTATTTCTTCAAGATTTCTGTGGATGAGATTTAGTTATGCCCTATAACTTGTGACAATTATATAATTCCACTTGTGAATTATTATGCATATACAATGTATGTATGTGTTATAGTTTTCATATATTAGAGTTGTCATATATATACGGCTGACATGCTCACGTATTCCTAGTCCTACGTATTTTGGGACTAGGACGTGATATATTTTTGTGGTGTCCCATGCAGGTCGAGAGCATATTATTTCGGTTATATTATTGTACCAAGCAAGCATGCACATAGGATTAGAGTATAGGATCTCATCCACTTATTTAATCACCTTCATTGATATCATTTTGAACTCTCATTTGACTGCTCGAATTGTATCTTGCTTGATCATTTCACAACATAAATCTTATCTTTTCTTTCGTGCTTGATAGAGATTGGAAAGATGACTAGTACTAGGTATATATATACCCATAGGTCAATTACCATATTAGTTGAACTCTTATGAGTTGGGTAGCGTGTCTCATTATGAGTTAGGGTGCACTAATGAGACATGATGGAATGACACTAGTGTAAGAAGATAGTGTTTATCTAGACTGTAGAGTTTTATAGGTCCATACCCCATTTTGTCGACCATAGACTTAGCAAAAATTTAGTACGGCAATCGTAGAGACACAAACACCGGACAAGTCTTAGATTCTTGATGAACTTGAACTATTTGTATCTTCATTCATGATAATTACACGTGCTTATATTTTTTGACTATCTTGACTTATACTGTTATTATAGCCTAGTTTTGCAAGCTTATTCTTTTATCGAGTGTGATCATGACATATGTGTTATTAGGCGCCCACTAATACATTATCTAAATAGAATCAGTGTATTATAGTCTAATCAATCTTAGTGCACTTGGTTCGCTCTTCGTATGAGTATTTTACGTGGATTAAGATATAGTTGACTTAGCTTGTTAGACGAATATACTTGCCCTCTAGACAGGCCCGAGAATGTCATATCAAAATAGGATCTAAATCCACCTCTGCCTTGACAAAACTCTTTTGAATTCTTTCCTCGCCTTTAAACTTGTATTTATATTCGATCGCATCTTCCTTGAACTCCTTATTATTGTTTTTTGTCTTTCCCTATTTCGAAAATACGAACGCGGTGCTTGAAGGTAGTTGACATATGGATAATACTATATATGTACCGTGTACTAGATATGTATTGCCTTATGATACGGGATTTTAGAAGTATAGAAAAATATAGAACCGTATGAAATACGGTTGTTTACCAACTATGAGGATAGGTTGATACTTTAACTAGATGGAATACCCACGAAACTAGTAGATGACATGCGTAGCAATAGTATGATTCTCTTTCCTATTAACACCTTGTTCTCTTGTGTTACTCATCTCCTTTATTGTATCATACGTATCCTCAAATCGAGCCTTAGTTTTAATTTCTAGGAAGAAATTCTTGTAAGTTGGGTAGAATATAAATCCCCTAATTAAATTTTTTAAATTTGGTATATATATTTTTAAATTATCTAGCAATTTTTTATTATCTACTTTTCTAATTTGAAAAAGTAAATTTCTAAGTTAAATAGCTTGTATATTTTATTTATTTATTTATTTAATAATCTCACAAATATATATTTTGGATGTAAATTTTATTAATAAAGTATCATAAATCTGTTTAGAAATTATTTGTATACATATATATTTTTTAGATTTTTTTATAATCTCATATATATATATATATATATATATATATATATATATATATATATATGTGTGTGTGTGTGTGTGTGTGTGTGTGTGTGTGTGTGTGTATAGTATTAATTAAAGTAAAAAAGAAATAAAAGGAAATGAAAAGAGAAAAAAAACACCTGATGAACAGTGCTTCCCATCCCAAGCCCCCCCCCCCCCCCCCCCCGAACTCGCCTATGGGTGTTCAAACCCATATGGAACCCCCCCCCCCCTATTTACACAATCATATCTTATCCAAAACCCAACCAATTTTGACCAAATCTCTTCCTTTGAAATCTCTATTTGATCCTCCTCTGATTAACCCTAATATCTTGGTTCAAATCTTAATTTAAATAAAAGAGAAATTTGATTAGAAATTAGTTAAAATTGTAAACCCCCTGATTTTTTGGGATTTTTAAATATTATTTTTATAATTTTTTTGGGATTTTTCTGTAAATAAAACTAAGGTATTTTTAATATTAATGATTTTTTTTAAATGATGTTAATTAATATTAAAATATTATGAAAATAATATTTTCTGGTGTAAAATGAAAAATTAGAAATAGAGAATTTTTCGGGAATTTATTGGACCCCGAAAACATTTTTTAAAGCCCTAAAAACCAAGTCTATAATAAACCAAAATAAACCCTGAATTAAACCCGGTTCAGTTGAACCAAACCAACCTGAACCGGACCGGACCGGTTTAACTAAACCGACCCCAAACCCTGCGGGTCGGATTCGGGTCCAACCCGCCGACCCCAAACCCGAGTACCCGAACCCGCATTCATTGCTTTAGCGGATCGGGTCGGATCCCCTCAGACCCGACCTGGACCCATTAACCCGCCGAAACCCTAATCTGAATACTGTTCCGACCCCGCGGCGGCTATCCGTATTTAATCCCCTCTCCGCCTCGACGCCGGAACCCTAGCCACCGTCTCCTCCGTCCAGAACCTCCCCGCAACGCCCCGCTTCGATCTCCGCCTCCGCCTTCCTCCTCCAGAACCTCCTTCCTCCGCCCTGAACTTCCAGCCCCGTATCCGCCTCACCGTCCTCCGCCTACCCCCAGCGGTCGTCCCCCTTCCCGAGCCTCCGCCACCCTCGACCTCGCCGTCCAAGGCCATCTCCCTCAGAGCTCCGCCATCCCCGTCGTTATCTCCTCTGCCTCGAGACTCCGCCATGCCTCCCCACAGCTGCCTCTCTGCTCCAGCAACAGCCCGAGACCAGCGCCGCTCTCCCGTCGAACCCTCACAGCCCTTGACCACCACTCGTCGTCCTCCGACCGTCCCCGACCCGTAGCGCCCAGCCCTCGACCACCACTCGTCGTCCTCCGCCCGTCCCTGACCCGCAGCGCCCCGCTCGACCCGAACCCCGGCCGCCCAGTCCCGTCTTCCTCCTCCGACTCGACCGAGCAGCAGCAGCCGCTACTCTCCCCATGGCGCCTCCACCTCGCTGAGCCGCCTCCCGCTAAACACCTCCGCCCCGAGCCGCCTGTCACGCCCCAGTCCCAAAAGTACGTAGGACTAGGACACGTAAGCATGCCAACCGCATGGATATGGCAACTCCAATATATGGAAACCAAATACATACGTACGCTGTAATATGAATATCAAATCCACAAGTGGTATAGTATATAATGTCACAAGTCACAGATATGCTAATCTCATCCACACAACAAGTCATGGAAAAGAAATACTAAACTAGAATAAGGAGTCTGAAATATCTAAAATAATAGTCGGGTGGAGACAAATCCACTACCAAAGACTATATCCAAAACTAAAATGAGAGCGGAGTATAAAATCTCCAATATAAAATAATATGAAGACAGAAGTGTATCAGCTAAAAGAATCCATCGCCAGATAATCAACGATGCTCAGAAGGTAAGACCTCCTCGACAGAAAGGAATGCGTCAGGTCCAGGCCCGTACTCCTGCAAATACTCAAGAGCAGATACACCTGGCAGGGGACCAGGTCCTCAGAGGGACGTAACAAGATACACAAAACACATGCCAATTTGAATACAGTAAACATGCATATAATTTAAAAATAAATAAGTACGCTGTACAAGACAATCTATATGAATGCAAATGAGGACAACTTTTTGACGTATGGGCAAGGGTAGGCTACTCGATCTAAGCCTCACAACTCACACACCCGTCAATGGACATCAGAAATCGACATACCTCTGGGGTAGCGACCAGCGCGACTCTACAGAAATCGACATACCTCTGGGGTAGCGACCAGCGCGACACACGCCCGTAGTGCGAACTATATACTACGGTTTACCAGAGTGGTTAAAAGCCCATACGCCTAATGATTGTCCTCCCATGATACTAGGTGCCATGTGTGTGTCAACATATCTAATACATAGTAATGATTGGAGAAAAACTACACAAGCAAGAACTATACAGAAATAAAATAAATAAAAAGAAATATAAATAGCATGCAAAGTACTGTAAATAATTTGGCAAGGTATCTTGCCTGGGGTCCTGCTGCTGGTATGAATCAGAGTCCAAGTCACAGTCCAAATAGCCTATGTATTACAAATTTATCACGTCAAAAGATAATTTATTTTAATTTATTTAATTCTGTAATAATTACTCTAAAATCCTATTTTAATCTTATTATTCTGATTTTTATGTTAATGCCTAAATTTTGTCCAAAGAAATTGAATTTTATCGACTCGAGACTCATGGCACGCAAATCGAGGCGATCTGTTGACCGAAAAGTCAACTGACACAAACTTGACTTTCATGCATGAATTCCTGTAGATTTTAGCGTCAAAAATATGCTGGAATTTATGGCTCGTCCGAAATCAAATTCGTTTGGAAATTATGGCACATACAAGTTTCGTATCGTGCACCGACGGTTAAATTCTAACCTAGAAGTTCTACAGAATTAAAAGTATATAAATAATTCGAATTAAATTCTGGGAAAAATTTATGTCGATGATCTCGACATTAGCTTTCCTAAACTTTAAACGGTTCGTGATTCTGATTCCTGGTTCTCCCGGAATCACGAAAACATCAAAACACGTCTATTTTAGGACATGCTGTGTTCTACGAATTTTCTAGAATTTAATAATAATAATTTCATAAAACAAATTATATAATCAGAAATCTAACCTCAATATCTTTCTAACACAAAAAACTAGGCCTCATTTGGAGTCCGGAGCTATGCGCAATGGCTTCTGGAAGATGAAGGAACCCTAGATGGCAATTCTCCAAAATTCGGCTGAAGAAAAATCCTAGAAATAAACTTAAACTAATATATATATAGAGGAGAGAGAAAGCAGTCGCGGCTCAGATCTTGACACGTGGCAGCCATCCAACGCTGCCCGCCCCGCAGTCACTGACAGGCGGACCTGGCACTGTTTGTTGCGGGAGGCTGACAGGTGGGCCCCCTGTTTGCTGACTGGGCAGAAATAATTACTTTTTGGGTTTTCTTTTTCAGAAATTAGTTTTTAATTTAGTTTTTGATAATTAACTCAAAATAAATGCTAAAAATAATCAGAAAATTTTCATAAAATTATAGAAAATATATTTTATTATTTAGAACCTAAAATAAAAGTTTGGGATATTTTTATTTAAGTTTGAACATAAAATAAATTCTTCAAAGTCCTAGAAAATTAGTGTTACTAGTTTTTAATTAACTAAAAATTATGGAAAAATCCCAATAATCTAAAATAGCCTAAAATAATTCTAAATAAATATTTATATAAGTAAATATACTAAAAATTTATTTTCTAATTAACTAAGAGAATATTCTAAATAAATTCAACATCTATAATAAATATAATAATATAAAATATACATAAAATACCTATTTTGGGTGAGGGAGTTTACAATCTACCCAACTTAAAACAATTTCGTCCTCGAAATTAAAATAAGGCATAATTTGTTAAATCCTTCACATTCATACATAAGGTACGTTAATCGCAATCTCTTCCAAAAATTTAAATAACAAAATCTATTCAAATCTATCGCGATCATTTCAAAATTAAGATAATCATTGTTCAAATCAAAATTCAACCTATTGTAATCTCTTCTCACTTTTCCAACTCATCAATATCCAAATTTAAATTGAATCCATATAATATCTTCAAGATTTAAATAACCCATATCAAATTTTACCTCACGATCTCCAAGTATCATAATCTCCTCTAGAAGTAATTCGAGTCCAATATTATTCCTATTTTCACTTATAAATTTTTTTTTGTATTATTTAACTTTTTAAATTCCATTCACATCCTCAATATTTTAAATAGGTAGTCCAATCATCAATTTTTTTATTTATTTAAATCATCAAATTGAAAAATAATTTAAATGCAGTCCACCAATGTTCAAGTCTGAAATTATATATTTATCCTTCAAATTCAAACTGATGATTTTACCTTCAATACTCAAAATTTTAAATTATGTACTTAAGGTATAAATATTGGGTCCTCAATATCAAGATTTTTAAAATTCATTAATCCTCATCATCTTAGTCATTCTTCTAAAATTCTCAAAATTAAATGGCTTGAACCTCTCCCAATCTAATCTTACTCGATCACAATCTAAAAGAAATTTCTCTCGAGTTGCCAATGCACTTCTACCCAACTTAGAATTTATCCATCTATCACAGAAGGCTATATACTTTAAGAAAAATATTCCTTAATTTATTTACTCATGCTATTCAATTATCAAGGTTTTAACACCAAACATATCACCTATGATATACCCTTAATCAATTATAAAAAAGTGTCACTAAGTCATGTGTTTAGCGTTATGGGGTATAGCTAGTACTATCAGTGTCAACTTATACCAGCACGAGGTTTCGTCTTTCCGAAATAGGGGAAGACGGAGAGAAATAATAAAGAACTCAAGGTGAAGGTGACAGAATACAAGTACGAGGTTCAAAGAGATTAAAGAATCGAAAAAAGAGTTGTCAGGACAGTTGTGGATTGAAATCCTATTTTTGGTAATTTCCTATTTACATGCTCGTATCAGTACAGTTATGTAACCGATACGATGTGTCAGACATATCTAGGGGCAAGTATATCTGTCTACTACCATATACCTCAATCCACGTAAAGTAGTAATGCGAAGAGCGAACCAAGCGCACTAAGGTTAGCTAGACCTTACTACACCGATTCTGATTAGGCAATTGTATCATTGTGTGCACCCAATAATACATATGCCATGAACAAGCTCGATAAAAGAATAAGCTTGTAAAAACTAGGCTATAATAGCAGCATAAATCAAGGTAGTACAGAAAATATAAGTACGCTGGATTATGATGAAAGAAGGTACAAATTAATTCAAGTTCGCAGAAGCAAAAACAACATAAGCAATAATAATAAAAGACCCTACAATCTCTACAGTTGTCATACTAACTCCCTGTCTAAGTCGTTAGTCGACTAAATTGGGGTATGAGCCTCTAAGTCCTATAGTCTGAATAAACACTATCGTCTTACGCTAGCATACGACAAATGTCATTCAGTTATACTTCAATAATAGGGCAAAAGACTATGTGATGCTAGGTTGTGAGGTATACTACCCAACTTATAACAATAAACTAGTACTGTAATTGTCTTAAGGATACCGTAGAAATTCTTGTTAAGGTTTACGAGAAAGATCTTGGTACTTATTAGGGTATCCTCTATGCTAGGGTCAAATATTATGGTAAAACTTCTAACTAACTCTAGTAGCATCTATACTATTCTCAAGTCTTCATAATACATAAAGGGGTAATGACAAACCAATCTATAGATAAGGAATTCTACGGTTCACTTAATTGTTCTAAACTTAGTAGGGTGTCTATATTCTCGTTGTATTCTTAATAGGTATGCTACCATAATCATCATCCTAATAACAGGGGTTCCTATATTCGAGCAGAAGGCTATACTCAAAGAACTATTAGGGAAGTACAAGAATCAAGCATGATGCAATTATTCAGATAGAATGGATTGAAAGGAAAACGAATCATAGTCAATTGTGGATGAGATCCTATACTCTATTCCTAGGTGCAGGCTTGCTCGGCACAGTAACGTAACCGAGACAATATGCTCTTGACCTGCATGGGCCACCACAAAAATATGTCACGCCCCAGTCCCAAAAGTACGTAGGACTAGGACACGTAAGCATGCCAGCCGCATGGATATGGCAACTCCAATATATGGAAACCAAATACATACGTACGCTGTAATATGAATATCAAATCCACAAGTGGTATAGTATATAATGTCACAAGTCACAGATATGCTAATCTCATCCACACAACAAGTCATGGAAAAGAAATACTAAACTAGAAAAAGGAGTCTGAAATATCTAAAATAATAGTCGGGTGGAGACAAATCCACTACCAAAGACTATATCCAAAACTAAAATGAGAGAGGAGTATAAAATCTCCAATATAAAATAATATGAAGACAGAAGTGTATCAGCTAAAAGAATCCATCGCCAGATAATCAACGATGCTCAGAAGGTAAGACCTCCTCGACAGAAAGGAATGCGTCAGGTCCAGGCCCGTACTCCTGCAAATACTCAAGAGCAGATACACCTGGCAGGGGACCAGGTCCTCAGAGGGACGTAACAAGATACACAAAACACATGCCAATTTGAATACAGTAAACATGCATATAATTTGAAAATAAATAAGTACGCTGTACAAGACAATCTATATGAATGCAAATGAGGACAACTTTTTGACGTATGGGCAAGGGTAGGCTACTCGATCTAAGCCTCACAACTCACACACCCGTCAATGGACATCAGAAATCGACATACCTCTGGGGTAGCGACCAGCGCGACTATACAGAAATTGACATACCTCTGGGGTAGCGACCAGCGCGACACACGCCAGTAGTGCGAACTATATACTACAGTTTACCAGAGTGGTTAAAAGTCCATACGCCTAATGATTGTCCTCCCATGATACTAGGTGCCATGTGTGTGTCAACATATCTAATACATAGTAATGATTGGAGAAAAACTACACAAGCAAGAACTATACAGAAATAAAATAAATAAAAAGAAATATAAATAGCATGCAAAGTACTGTAAATAATTTGGCAAGGTATCTTGCCTGGGGTTCTGCTGCTGGTATGAATCAGAGTCCAAGTCACAGTCCAAATAGCCTATGTATTACAAATTTATCACGTCAAAAGATAATTTATTTTAATTTATTTAATTCTGTAATAATTACTCTAAAATCCTATTTTAATCTTATTATTCTGATTTTTATGTTAATGCCTAAATTTTGTCCAAAGGAATTGAATTTTATCGACTCGAGACTCATGGCACGCAAATCGAGGCGATCTGTTGACCGAAAAGTCAACTGACACAAACTTGACTTTCATGCATGAATTCCTGTAGATTTTAGCATCAAAAACATGCTGGAATTTATGGCTCGTCCGAAATCAAATTCGTTTGGAAATTATGGCACATACAAGTTTCGTATCGTGCACCGATGGTTAAATTCTAACCTAGAAGTTCTACAGAAATAAAAGTATATAAATAATTCGAATTAAATTCTGGGAAAAATTTATGTCGATGATCTCGACATTAGCTTTCCTAAACTTTAAACGGTTCGTGATTCTGATTCCTGGTTCTCCCGGAATCACAAAAACATCGAAACACGTCTATTTTAGGACATGCTGTGTTCTACGAATTTTCTAGAATTTAATAATAATAATTTCATAAAACAAATTATATAATCAGAAATCTAACCTCAATATCTTTCTAACACAAAAAACTAGGCCTCATTTGGAGTCCGGAGCTATGCGCAATGGCTTCTGGAAGATGAAGGAACCCTAGATGGCAATTCTCCAAAATTCGGCTGAAGAAAAATCCTAGAAATAAACTTAAACTAATATATATATAGAGGAGAGAGAAAGCAGTCGCGGCTCAGATCTTGACACGTGGCAGCCATCCAACGCTGCCCGCCCCGCAGTCACTGACAGACGGACCCGGCACTGTTTGCTGCGGGAGGCTGACAGGTGGGCCCCCTGTTTGCTGACTGGGCAGAAATAATTACTTTTTGGGTTTTCTTTTTCAGAAATTAGTTTTTAATTTAGTTTTTGATAATTAACTCAAAATAAATGCTAAAAATAATCAGAAAATTTCCATAAAATTATAGAAAATATATTTTATTATTTAGAACCTAAAATAAAAGTTTGGGATATTTTTATTTAAGTTTGAACATAAAATAAATTCTTCAAAGTCCTAGAAAATTAGTGTTACTAGTTTTTAATTAACTAAAAATTATGGAAAAATCCCAATAATCTAAAATAGCCTAAAATAATTCTAAATAAATATTTATATAAGTAAATATACTAAAAATTTATTTTCTAATTAACTAAGAGAATATTCTAAATAAATTCAACATCTATAATAAATATAATAATATAAAATATACATAAAATACCTATTTTGGGTGAGGGAGTTTACACCGCCTTCCTCCACGAGCAACTCCGGCGAGTCTCCCACAGTAGCACCCTGACCCGAAGACAGCAGCACCCTGACCCGGACATGGTACAGCACTGTGCAATTCGTGTCGTGTCGCCTCACGGACACGGGAAAATTCAGTTTCCACGGAGCCCTGTTCAGGTAACCCGTTCTCTCTCCTCGCTACCCCATTTTCCGTTCCGTCAGTTGTGACGCGTAGACTGCGTAATCCTCTCGATGTCCGTGCAACCCGCTCGGTACGTCGCGTCCTGTGGCGATCGCGAACCGCGATCCAAAAACAGGAAAAACAATACCATATTTTCCCCCGAAACTGAGTGCGCCCGGCCAAACGGGACGACTTGGTCGCGTGCGATCTTCACCGAAAGGTGCGCGCCGTTGATACGGACGTGCGAGATTTCGCAGAAGTTGATTTGGATGTGCGTGCACACCGGAATCAACGCGTATCCGCCGACAATACCCCATATCCGTCTGTTCTGGATCTCGTTACAACTTCGTGTACATACGTCAAAACGAAATAAAACTTGCACCATCGGACTCATAGCAATATGCTGGTCCTGTGACCCAAGTTTGGTTCGATTCTGAGAACGTTGACAAAATTGCGTATTGTGGGCCCCAAGGCTCCACTTGACGGACGATTTTGTGATCGGTTCATCGGAATCCAGTTCTAGAAGTTCCATTGGGTTTGTATCATCGTTCTGGACTTGTTGACACTAAGTTGGACGAATTTGGAGACCATTGGTTCTGACACATTTTTGGTGCGAAGTGGCCCACATGTGGACCCCGCTTTGACCAGAAACTGTCATTTTTGTCCCTGTGTCCAAATTGGACTCAAGGACAGGCGTTTCTAGCTATTTGATATTTTTTGAATCTGATGGTGATGTTTATTTCAGCAACCGGAGGAGTATCTACAATTTCCACTGAGATCAGAGCTACAGTTGGAGCTAGAACCCCAGGCAAGTGTACCTTGCCAAATCTTGTAATTCTTGTTACATATTTTCTCGCCATATTTATATGTTGTACATGCTTAACCTAGGACCGTGTGACTTTACTTAGCGTCCGATTAATATTCGAATGCCAACACCGTACGCGGAGTTGTGTAACGTCACATAGAGATGGATATCGAGACCCTTTACATTCTCGTACTTGTCTTATCAAGTACATCATAACCCAGGACACTTGACACTATTCATGAGACAGAATCTTCCTGAGATATTCATGGTGATTCTGTATAGGATACAGGTTTTATGACATATTCTTTATATGCTTAGATCTTATTATGACTTGCTACATTAGATATGATCCTGCGTGTCATGGACATGAGACGTGTGATTACATTGGGTGGGGAGAGACACACAGGCTACAGGCTGATTTATATATATATTTATTATGGTGAGGCCTTAGACTCAACATTAGAGCTAGGCACTCTACTAGTGAGATATTATTGTGAGGCCTTAGACTCTACATTAGAGCTAGGCACTCTACTAGTGATATCACTGCTACCGGCTCCCCGACATAGAGCTTGTAGTGGTCTCAGCCAGAGTTTTAGTGATGCTCTCAAATGGCATTTCACATAGATGGTTATATAGTTTACCCTATTGTTTTATTTATTGCTGCACTGCATTTATTTTGGCTTGTATTATCTGTACCTTGTTATGTCCCCTGAGGACCTGGATCCGGATTATGTCCCCAGGATTAGCAGACGAGATCTACCCCGAGGTATACGGGACAGGTGCATTAGTAGGAGCAGGAACAGTAGCAGGTACTGGAGCAGTACCAGATCCAGAAGACGAGGTGATCGTCGAGGATTTCTCCTGAGTATGTCTTATCCATACTCAATATATGTAGTTGTTATCTTATTTCTTGACTATTGTATCAGACTCATTATCGGGTTGTTCCCCGAGTTATGTTTATTAAGATTGATATTGCACTATGTTTCTGATATTGATGTATTCATTTATGTGGATAAGATTAGTATTTTGCAACCTTATTGTTATATTATAGCTTAAGTACGCCCCGGTGGATCCATTAAATTGGGTTTGTCCATCGGTGTGTGCTGTTGGCCATTGCCACGTGTCTAGTTCCTCGATATTTTGGGACTGGGGCGTGACATGGTTTTTGTGGTGGCCCATACAGGTATACGACTAAATTGCTTCGGTTTCAATTTAGGGACCAAGCAAGCCTGCAATAAGAATATGATAAGTTTTAATGATCTCATCCACTTGCTTGAAACGTTCTTGACATCTATATCGGATTCGAATTTATTTCTTGACTTGCATCCTGCCTTGATTCCTGTGCGCCTCTTATTGTTTATTTTGGTTGCAGAGTTATGGATTCACGATCAAACGACGAGACTCCTGCAAGATCACCACGAGATGCTGTGGTAACCAACGAAGATAAAGTAATACTAGTGGATGAAGGTCAATCAGCTCAACAACGCAGTCAAGCGAATCAGCATGCCTCGAGAATCCAGCAAGATGACATCCCAACATTGACGTAATTTACTCCACAAATGCCCATATTCCCACAAGGGCAGGCTATGGACGAGCAGCATATATTTTAAATGATCTATGCAATAATACAAGCTCAACAAGAGGCTTTGAGTCACAGCCTAGCAATCGCATTGGAGCAGGCGAATCTACCAGCACGATGGCCAACGACGGGCTCTATCACCGATTTTCGCCAGTTGAAGCCCCATACCTTCTCAGGCAAAGAGGAGCCCACAGAAGTTCAGGAGTGGCTCACCAACACACAACATCAATTAGAAACAGCTGAGCTTCCACGGAAACGTTGGATGACTGCCGTCAGAATGCAATTGACGGGCAATGCACATCACTGGTGGCTATCTGAGGAGACACGGCTCGGACCAGACCGAGTTACTTGGGAGGAGTTCTCCAGACTCTTTCAGGAGATGTATATTCCAGCCATCGCTCGATCAGAACTTCGAGACAAGTTCAATCGCCTCACTCAAGACAATCTGACGGTGGAGGAGTACAATGCTGAGTTCATTCGTCTAAGTCACTTCGCCCCTACCTTGATATCGACAGAAGAAGAGAAGGCTGAGAAGTTCTTCGACGGACTAAACTCCGAGCTACAGAGACTGATAGGATCCGTTGCACCTACTTCTTACTCGGACGTCCTTGCAGCAGCCCGACGCATGGAACGCATCATCAGGAGAGAGACCAACCTGAAGTGGCCTTCCACATCCGCACCAACCAGAGCAGCACAAGAGGAGTCTGCAAAGCGTCAACAGATAAATCCACCACCGAAAGCAGCACCAAGGGCCTCATTCCTTCCTACTTGTTACTACTGTGGCAAGATAGGCCATATTGAAAGAGAATGCAGACGCAAGCTGAGAATGTGCTTAATTTACGGATCCAGACAACACTTAGCCAGAAATTGCATAACACATCAAGGAGAAACACTGATGATTCATCAAGAAGCTTTACCATTACCGAGGCCAGCCTATCCAGCATTGGGAGCACCGCAAACGGGAGTTGAAAGTGTCAGACCACCAGCCCAAGGAGGGAATCAGCCGAGGCCACCCTTGGCACTACAAGCAGAACTCTTCCAGCAGGCCCAGCAGCAGCAGAGGAATCTACAGCGAGGACGCGGACAAGCATTCACGATGACTTTGGAGGACGCACAAACTCTTGGAGTAGCTAATGCGCGTAAGTTTTCATAGTTATCTGTTTCTAGAATTGTTTTATCTCGTGCCCGTTGGTTCGTGACCTTAGCCTTGACCTAGTAATTTTGAACTTGCTAATAATTGATAACCTAATATGTTTTATAAGTGATAAACTGTAGTTTTCTAGATTTCCTTCATCCGGGAAATTGCATAACTTTTAATGCGTAGGAAAATAATTTTCCCTATGTGTTCTTCTTAAAACCCTCGACCTTGATTCTTCTTGATAGTAATGTGCTTCGAACAATATTTGCAACCGTGTCATCTCTGTTGACCGGTTATTCTTTGATTGCGAGGACGCAATCCTCTTAAGGGGGTAGATTGTAAACCCCCTGATTTTTTTGGATTTTTTTAAATTATTTTTATAATTTTTCTAGGATTTTTCTGTAATTAAAACTAAGATATTTTGAATATTATTGATTTTTTAAATGATATTAATTAATATTAAAATATTATAAAAATAATATTTTCTGGTGTAAAATAAAAAATTAGACATAGGATAATTTTTCGGGAATTTATTGGACCCCGGAAACATTTTTTAAAGCCCTAAAAACCAAGTTTATAATAAACCAAAATAAACCCTGAATTAAATCCGGTTCAGTTGAACCAAACCAACCCGAACCGAACCGGACCGGTTTAACTAAACGACCCCAAATCCTGCGGGTCAGATTCGGGTCTAACCCGCCGACCCGAAACCCGAGTACCCGAACTCGCATTTATTGCTTTAGCGGATCGGGTCGGATCCCCTCAAACCCGACCCGGACCCGTTAACCCACCGAAACCCTAATCAGAATACTGTTCCGACCCCGCGGCGACTATCCCTATTTAATCCCCTCTCCGCCTCGACGCCGAAACCCTAGCCACCGTCTCCTCCGTCCAGAACCTCCCCACAGCGCCCCGTTTCGATCTCCGCCTCCGCCTTCCTCCTCCAGAACCTCCTTCCTCTGCCATGAACCTCCAGCCCCGTATCCGCCTCACCGTCCTCCGCCTACCCCCGGCGGTCGTCCCCCTTCCCGAGCCCCCGCCACCCTCGACCTCGCCGTACCGGGCATCTCCCTCAGAGCTTCGCCGTCCCCATCGTCATCTTCTCCGCCTCGAGACTCCGCCACGCCTTCCCGCAGCCGCCTCTCTCCTCCAGCAGCAGCCCGAGCCCAGCACCACCTCTCTCCGCCCGCCCCTCTCTCCCGATGAACCCCCACAGCCCTCGACCACCACTCGTCGTCCTCCGCCCATCCCTGACCCGCAGCGCCCAGCCCTTGACCACTACTCGTCGTCCTCCGCCCGTCAACGACCCGCAGCGCCCCGCTCGACCCGAACCCCGGCCGCCCAGTCCCGTCTTCCTCCTCCGACTCGACCGAGCAGCAGCAGCCGCTGCTCTCCCCGCGGCACCTCCACCTCGCTGAGCCGCCTCCTGCTGAACACCTCCGCCCCGATCCGCCTCCCTCCACAAGAACTCCGGCGAGTCTCCCACAGCAGCACCCTGACCCGGACACAGCATCACCCTGACCCGGACACGGCACAGCACTGTGCAGTTCGTGTCGTGTCGCCTCACGGACACGGGAAAATTTAGTTTCCACGGAGCCCTGTTCAGGAAACCCGTTCTCTCTCCTCGCTGCCCCATTTTTCGTTCCGTCAGTTGTGATGCGTAGACTGCGCAACCCTCTCGATGTCCGTGCAACCCGCTCAGTGCGTCGCGTCCTGTGGCGATCGCGAACCGCGATCCAAAAAAAGGAAAAATAATACCCCATTTTTTCCCGGAACTGAGTGCACCCCGCCAAACGGGACGACTTGGTCGCGTGCGGTCTTCACTGAAAGGTGCGCGCCGTTGATACGGACGTGCGAGATTTCGCAGAAGTTGATTTGGATGTGCGTGCACACCGGAATCAACGCGTATCCGCCGACAACGCCCCGTAACTTTCTGTTCTGGATCTCGTTGTAACTTCGTGTACACACGTCAGATCAAAACGAAACTTGCGCCATCGGACTCGTAGCAATACGCTGGTCCTGTGACCCAAGTTTGGTTCGATTCTGAGAACGTTGACAAAATCGTGTATCGTGGGCCCCACGGCTCTACTTGACGGGCGATTTTGTGATCGGCTCATCGAAATCCAGTTCTGGAAGTTCCGTTGGGTTTGTATCATCGTTCTGGACTGGTTGACACTAAGTTGGATGAATTTGGAGACCATTGGTTCTGACACATTTTTCGGTGCGAAGCGGCCCACAAGTGGACCCCGTTTTGACCAAAAACTGTCATTTTTGTCCCTGTGTCCAAATTGGACTCAAGGACAGGCATTTTTAGCTATTTAATATTTTTTGAATTGGATGGTGATGTTTATTTCAGCAACCGAAGGAGTACCTATAATTCCCACTGAGATCAGAGCTACAGTTGGAGTCAGAACCCCAGGCAAGTGTACCTTGCCAAATCTTGCAGTTCTTGTTACATATTTTCTTGCCTTATTTATATGTTGTACATGCTTAACCTAGGACCGCGTGACTTAGCGTCCGATTAATAGTCGGGTGCCAACACCGTACGCGGAGTTGTGTAACGTCACATAGAGATGGATATCGAGACCCTTTACATTCTCGTACTTGTCTTATCAAGTACATCATAACCCAAGACACTTGACACTATTCATGAGGCAGAATCTTCCTAAGATATTCATAGTGATTCTGTATAGGATACAGGTTTCATGACATATTCTTTATATGCTTAGATCTTATTATGACTTGCTGCATTAGATATGATCTTGCGTGTCATGGATATGAGACGTGTGATTACATTGGGTGGGGAGAGACACATAGGCTACAGGCTGATTTATATATATATATTTATTATGGTGAGGCCTTAGACTCTACATCAGAGCTAGGCACTACTAGTGAGATATTATTGTGAGGCCTTAGACTCTACATTAGAGCTAGGCACTCTACTAGTGATATCACTGCTACCGGCTCCCCGACACAGAGCTTATAGTGGTCTCAGCCTGAGTTTTAGTTATGCTCTCAAATGGCATTTCACATAGATGGTTATATAGTTTACCCTATTATTTTATTTATTGCTGCACTGCATTTATTTTGGCTTGTATTATCTGTACCTTGTTATGTCCCCTGAGGACCTGGATCCGGATTATGTCCCCAGGATTAGCAGACAAGATCTACCCTGAGGTATACGGGACAGGTGCATTAGCAGGAGCAGGAACAATAGCAGGCACTGGAGCAGTACCAGATCCAGAAGACGAGGTGATCGCCGAGGAATTCTCCTGAGTATATGTCTTATCCATACTCAGTATATGCAGTTGTTATCTTATTTCTTGACTATTGTATCAGACTCATTATCGGGTTGTTCCCCAAGTTATGTTTATTGAGATTGATATTGCACTATGTTTCTGATATTGATGTATTCATTTATGTGGATGAGATTAGTATTTTGCACCCTTATTGTTATATTACAGCTTAAGTACGCCCCGGTGGATCCATTAAATTGGGTTTGTCCATCGGTGTGTGCTGCTGGCCATTGCCACGTGTCTAGTCCCTCAATATTTTGGGACTGGGGCGTGACAAAAATTGACCTATATATTTGAACTTCGAAACCTAAATCTCCTTCCCACGGCCGTACCCCATATCTGATTCATTTCTAACGAATCCAGAGGACCCTAGAGCCTCATCAAACTTTCCCCGACCACCCTCGCCACCTTCAGCTACCGCGGGAACCACCTGAGCAGCCGACGAAATCCCACTAACCACACAGATCCGAGCCCCAAGTACCCGACTTTGAGGTATAATTTCTCGTTCATCTCTCAACCAGTTATCGTTTCGATTGTTCCAATTGATAGACAACATAACCATCTTTAGATCATGTCAAATAGATTTTTATTAAACTATCTTGAACTTGGGAAAAATCGAAACCAAATCTCGAGAAAACTGTTCTTCGAGAAGTATTAAAATTGGACAGAAATCAGTCCCAACCCCATATTGGAAAAAAAAAATTCTTCCAAACGAATGAACCAAATTTCAATTTTATTGTTTTGTTAGGAAGACAATATAATAGAGATTAAGACGAAGTAATTATTCTGGCATGATACATATTAATTCTATGAGAAAATCTAGATTAAAAATCACAAAAAATATGTTTTTCAAAACCCAAAATTTTCTGATTCGGAGTGCGCCCCGTCAAAGATGAAGTAATTATTTATATACAATAAAATAGAGATTAAGACAAAGTAATTATTTATATGCATGTTGACCTAATTTTAGCGAACTACCTCCTAATTGTGGGATATTTTTATATCTCATTGGACCATGACACTCACATGACACAATGTTTTATTGTAGGAAACAGACTGCGTATTCGACTTGCTACCGATACGTAAGGAACGTGTGACAGTTAGAACATAACTATTATGATTAGTGTATTAGAGACTCATAGAGTTACAATACTGGACATATTGTGTATACGACTTGGTCAGTGTGGGTAGAGGGAGGAGACAGTCATTATGCGTATGAGATTGCAAAATCAGTGGCCTTAGTATCCGGATAAAACTTTGGTGAATATTATATCATATACCCTCTGACGTCGCTGGACGTTACGGATGTTTAGAGCATACGACTGTGTTGCAGTATATGTATAGAAGTTATAGGAAGCCAACAATCGCACGCATACGCACGGAGGTTGTCTTCTAAATTGCATATTAGATTGTTAGAACACCCTTTGCATATTTATTTACTTACTACAGTTTATATAGCTTACTTCTATGTATATTGTTACGTCCCTCTGATGACTTGGTCCCTTTCCAGGTATAGAAGATCATGACTATCTGCTAGAGTACGGACCAGGACTTGCTACTTCATTCTCTTTCGGCGGGGTCTTCCCTTTGAGCCTCTCTAATCATTAGATGATGTACTTATTATGTCTTCTTTCATATCTTTGATTTGTAGTAGATTTATCTCCACCCAACTATTAGTTCTTCTCGACTATTTCATATTTGGTTCATTGACATATATGATCATTTATTTTATCATAATTTATGTGGATGAGATTTAGTTATGCCCTGTGACTTGTGACAATTATATATACCACTTGTGAATTATTATTCATATACAGCGTAGATATGTGTTATGGTTTCCATATATTGGAGTTACCATATACATATGGCTGGCATGCTCACGTATTCCTAGTCCTACGTATTTTGGGACTGGGCGTGATAGCTACCACACATGGTAAGAAGAAATTACTCTAATATATAGCGGTGCTACATCACTTATGGGTGGACTTCGACCACTATGATCTTCTATCATTACAAAACCCTGCAAATATTCTTCTTGGGAAGTATTAACTTGAGCTTAGGCGTATGGCTCATTTTCTCAAAGGTCTGTACCCACAATTTGAGGTTAGGAGGGCTTCAATGTGTCATCTGTAATATTTTCTATCTCTGGATGAGGCTGTTGCATCGATGGTGCAAGAGGAGATTAGACAGAAGGTGATGAGAGGAGAGATCCCACCCGCTGTCTGCTTGGCATTGGTGATTCCTAGTGCTCCCATCAGCGATTACCGGGAGTGCTATAATTTTGGGAAAAAATGGCACCTCAGCTACAACTTCCGTCAACCCCGCAATTCTTGTCGTATCTTTGGAGGCAGAGGACAGAGAGGTAGACGTGCATGTCAAGGAGGCAGGGGACATGGAGGCCTGGGAGTTGCTTATCTAGTTGTGTAAGGGAAACCAATACTGAGATGACTGGAGCTGAGATAACAAAGCTAGAGGAACTATGTCTGTTCAAGCTTCAGGTTGAGAGTTCTAAGGGAAAGGGACAGGCCACTCAGGATCTGGATGCTACTACCTACCTTAGTAACTTTGTTGGTTACGCTGCTCTTATGGGCAAAGGTATCCCGGTTCAGGCACTTGCATCCACTAAATCTCATACTAGTTGGATCATAAACTCAGGTGCTTCTAGATATATCATAGGTGCATCTAGTGAGTTTGCATGATATTATTCGAGCAAGCATATGCATCCTGAGATAGTTCAGACTGCTAATAGGACTTCCCAACCTATCAGGGTACTAGCTCGGTCCATTATACTTCATCTGTTACATTGTTATCTGTATTGCATGTTTCATCATTTTTGGTCAACTTACTTTCTGTTAGCTCTCTCATTGATCAATTGAATTGTACTATTCTTTTTTATCAGAATATGTGTTCTTTCCAAGAGAAGGCCACGAAAAAAAGGCTTGGGACTGGCAACATGCGTGATTGCCTATGGTATCTGGACAGGGAGGTGTAGAAGAATAAAAAATATGCTGGGGGGATCTACGCAGCCTCTTGATGCAGAGCAGTGTAAACAGAGGCCTTCAGAGCCATCAAGCGTGCAACAGAGCTTTTTCTGCTAAAATACAACATGAAGTGTAAGCTCAAAGGACCATCCGCGTAAGTGCAGTACGTCCAGGCCGATCCAGCGTAAGACAGAGTTCTTTATCGCCTCCATGGCGTAAAACTCAGCCGCTCTCAAAGCAGCATTGATGCGTACGAGAAACGCTTCGTTTTCCCCGAAATAAACCTGTCAAGTCACGCAGTGAACCTGGCCTCTGACTCCTGACAAAAAGTGCTGCACGGCTACCCAGACGACGACTGAAAATGATGGCAGACCCCTCGGGACGCGCCCACAGTATGATGGCGGATCTCGGCATTTAATGCAGAGGATTTGGTTAAAATATCACCAAACCGTCGGTTACCAAAGTCCCCCCAGCGTAAACCGCTCTTTCGCGTACAAGGGAATACGTCGCCCTGTTTTACACAGGCAAACATGAGCTGTTTTACGCTCCACAGTAGACAAACCGCCTGCCACGTCAAAAGCTGCACTTCGTACAGGGCCCGAGGCACGTCTCTACGTCAAATTGCACAGAGCGGTGACAGTTTTCCTCAAGACACGTCTCTACGACGGATGCACAGAAGGGCTGCAGACCTTCAAAATACGTCTCCGCATTTAATGCACAGGATGGTGGCAAATCTCTGTAAGAGATTTGATTACACCTTCGAAAGCCGTAATTCCGGCGAAGACGTCCACATCAACACTCTGGCACGGTACGCAGCGTCTTCTACGCCCATTCAGGATCTGTGCTCATTCGGCTTCAAACGCCCACTCAGTCTCTACGACCATTCGGCTTCTATGCCTGTTCGGCTTCTATGCCTGTTCGGCTTCTATGCCCATTCGGCTTCTATGCCCATTCGGCTTCTATGCCTATTTTGGCTTCTACGCCAGGGGTGACAGTCATTTGGCTTCTATGCCAACCTCTTCTACACAAGGGATACCTACCTACATGACTTCTACGCCGTGATCCTCGCAGCAGATATACGCGTTTTGTCCCCTTAGTTGGACACGTGTCACATGCTCACTCAAAAGGTCATTTATGTGCAGGCATTGGTTATTTTAACCGTTGTGTAAAAGGGTGCTGTACTATCCACTCCTCGGTTGTTATACCGACGGAGTGGTCACTGTCACCAAAACTCTATAAATAGAGACCCCTATCAATGGGGAACAAGGTCGACAATTTGGAAGATCGAACCAGGTCGGAGAATTGGTAGAAAAAAGAGAGAGAGAGAGAGAAGGAGAAGGAGAGAAGAGTCCGGAGCTCAGGCAAAGAGTAGGGGTCGACGGCTCTGGCACCGTGCATCCACCCTCCTTCGCAGGCTTCGAAGCCGCTACCCGTCTTCCACGGCACTTCTTCAACATCGTGTAGTCCAAGGGCTAAAGTGATCGACTGCAGATCATACACCTATAGCAATTTATACCCAGATTAAATAAATTGTACTCCCGCATCCTCGTATAGGATCGAATTGTACAAGTTTGTTTGTAAACCAAAGGGCACGGGTCTCGTATAAACCCTGTCATTGAAATACACTTTCATTCTTTCGTTTAATACCACAAACAAGATGGCGACTCTGTTGGGGACATCTTTCTCTTCTGACGAGAAAGTAATTGCTCAACACGATGCGGTATCCGTGGGCTCCGTAAAGAAGATACTGGTCATCCAATTCGACCAGTCTGCCTACGAAGACATGCTTCGGACTGGGGGTAGCTCTCACTCTCTCTCCGTCCGAGACAACAGGAAGCTGCGCAAAGTGTGGATGCCCAAGACATCCTCCGCCGTTCCTATGCACTCTCCGATCTCTTCGATCTCTCCGACCAATGAGGTGGTAGCATCGCTCCCTCCGTGCCCCGCACGTAAAATTCAGTCTCCCGCTACGCGCGGTACAGACAAAACTTCGGATAAAGCCTCAGCGCTAACCCAGGAGTATCCACTGCGCTTTACGCGCAGAAATCAATATCCCGCTACGTGCGGTACAGACAAAACTTCGGACAAAGCCTCAGCGCTAACCCAGGAGTACCCACTGCGCTTTACGCGCAGAAATCAGTCTCCCGCTACGCGCGGTACAGACAAAACTTTGGGCAAAGCCTCAGCGCTAACCCAGAAGTACCCGCTGCGCTCTACGCGTAGGAACCAGTCTCCCGCTACGCGCGGTACAGACAAAACTTCGGGCAAAGCCTCAGCGCTAACCCAGAAGTACCCGCTACGCTCTACGCGTAGGAACCAGTCTCCCGCTACGCGCGGTACAGACCAAACTTCTGGTGATGCCTCTGCGCCAGGACAGACAACATCTAACCTCTACGAGGAACCAGGTGAACGTCGTAATTTTTGCGAAGGGAAGCAGGCAGCGGAATACTCGACTCCTCGGCCGTTACGCCAGCGAAGGAGCAATCTGCCTACCCTCCGGATTACATAGGAAGCCGACGGCCAGCTGAGGACCTCTTCAGCCTTACGCCACTCTGAGCGAATCTCCAATTTACGCCGGGCAAAGTCCAACGACGTAAAACAAGCTCAAGCTGCTACTCCCTCTGACCTGCATAAATACTTAATCCAGAAGCGTAAGGAGAGGGGACCTTCCAACATGTCTATTACGCCCCCTAGCGAGCAATGTTGTAATAGTCATAAAATTGTGATTGACTGTTGCTGTTCTAAAGCAAAACGGCCGGTTTTTGACCGATTGAGCTACTCTCAGTCTTTCCCGGAAGAAGAGCCCGCGTATGCATCCGTGAACATGGCTTCTCACATACCTAGAGGAGGGCCGAGCTCAAGAGGTCATCCCGCAGGGCCTCCGAGCCGAAGAAGATTCGAAAACCTCCTCAGGAACACTGAAGCTGGGGTGTTCCAAAATACCCGTGCAAGGTCACAGCAACCGGCTTCGTACTCATCCGATTCCGACACTGGGGGTCGCCAATCTCCCAGATCAGATGCTGAGAGTATAGAGTCAACTTCTGCAGCGACCTACACTTGTCCTTCGAGGACGCCCAGGGAAATGGGAGTCTACGCCATTGAAGACGAACGCGAGGAAGCTTCACCGTCAGGAAACGCGGAACAACGCATCACTATGCTGGAAACATCTCTGGGACAAATGTAATCCACGATGGAGAACATGCACCGGATGATGCTAGCTCAGCACGCCACTGCCGTGGCTCAAGCATCGGTCCCGCCAACTCAGATACGTATGGGGGTGGACTTACCACCATCCAATCCGGGCCAAGAGCCTGCGCTGGATCAAGAGTCAGCAGTTCCTCCCCTTCCTCACTCAGGGAATGCCTTACCTCCCGCTAGAGTTACGATACAACCAACTCCGTACCACTCCGTAGCCCCGCTTCCGACCGAAAATCTGATGCAGGCAGTACGGGAATTGAAAGCCCAGTTCGACGCCTTGAAGCACAAAGATCAGCTCAAGAAACTGGGAATCAACTAACCCTACCTAGCTATCTGGGAAGAAGTCCCTTTTCCTCCAAAGTACAAGCCCCAGATTATGGCTCTGTTCGAAGGAAAAACATCGCCCAGTCAATACATGAACTATTTCAGTATGATGACGGTGTTGCTACAAGGGAACGACGCCCTCCTCACTCGGGTGTTCAAAGGCTGCCTCTCAGGAGTAGCCTATCAGTAGTACCGTAGTTTGGCGGACAACTGCATTACTTCCTTCGAAGACTTCAAAGCTTTATTCTTCACGCGATTCTATGAGGGTAGGATGGACATGTCTATGTCCTCTCTCATCGAAGTCAAGCAAAGGGAAAAGGAGGACGTTCGCACCTTCGTCGAACGTTTTCGTCAGGCCACCTTACAAATGCCTCCAGGAGTTCCGGACTCGGCGTTAGTAGACATTTACAAGAAAAACCTCCTTCCTGTAGTCTCGGTGTTTACAGGACCATATCAGTTCCATGAATGGCCTTCGTTCATCGTCTCGGCAGTGGCCGCCGAAGACAACAGTCGCAAGGCGCGCGACAATGGCATCATGATCTCCGCCTCCGATAGAAGCAAAAGGTCATCTCCCAGCAGCGACCATCCTCGCAGCTCCAAGGGAAAAGAAGCTCTGACAGTCAATACGTCTAGACAAAAGATGGCGGTGACCACGCAGACGAAGCCCGGGACTTCCAGGCCCGTCGAAGTCTACTCTTTCGACGACGACGATATCCCTAGTATATTCGAATGTCTCGTCAAAAGCAGCAAGATCACCCTTCCAGAGCTAAGGCGGCCCCAAGAAGCCGGCAGTACTGACGATCCCAAATACTGCATCTTCCACAGATACGTACACCACCCAACAAAGGCGTGTTACATACTGAAGAGGAGGATCCAGGGGTTGATCGATGCCAAGGCCATCACTCTGCACAACACCAAGAAGACGGTCACGGCCAACATGATCTCTCTACGATTCGACGATCTGCCTTCCCAAGAGGTCATGAACGGTGTCACGCCCATTTCCTGAGCTACGATGGACATCGTCAATCTCTCTCCCTCTAGAGATCAAAATCGAGACCTAGTACCCCTGACCACCCGGCAGGGCGAAATCATGTGGGTTCATCCAGATTTGGTGTCAGAGCTCGAGGAAGAGACCAAGAAGAGCCCCAAATACAGACCATGCCACATGGTCGCAACTTCTTCTGCATCGGACGAAGACGAAGTATTTGCCGCAACCCGTTCGGGGAAGGCCTACCTCAACGACAACGGAGCAGGTCAGGAAGGCACGCCGGCTGACGCTCCAGCCGCCAAACCTTCAGAACAAGGTCCCGCCATGCAAAACATCAGCCCTGCGAAACCTACTCCGGCGGAAAAGGGGAAGCAGAGAGAAGTATGCTTTGATAAACCTGTGAAAAACATTCCAAGCAAAGGTTTAGAGAAGCCGTACGAATTTGACATCCTGGCCCAACTAGCCAATACGTCGGCCAGGTTTTCCATCTTTGAACTACTCAGGCTCTCCCCAGACACTCGTCTAGCCCTGAGTGAAGCACTGATGCAGGCGGAGGTATACTTGACCCAGCTCAAGTCCCCCGACGAAGAGCCAGTGGCGTGTCCTCAGTGCCACAGCGTGATGGAAGTGGTCCCAAATATCACTTTCACTCAAGACGACATGCTGTTAAAACATAACAGACATGACAGGCCCCTCTATTACACCGGGTACGTCGGTTCCATGGAGGTCGATCGGATTCACATAGATCCGGGGTCGTCGATCAGCATCATCCCTCACAGTCTGCTCAGGCCGCTAAGAATTCCTACCAGCGAACTGGCTTACACTACCACTACAATCGTGGGTTTCAACGCTAGAAGAAGTAAGCCCTTGGGGAAGATCCGCTTGAGAATCCAGATCGGCAACCTTAGATCGGTGGCCACATGTTACGTCATCGATTCAGAGGTGTCCTACAACATTTTGCTGGGAAGACCGTGGATCCACGACCACAACATCGTTCCTTCAACCCTACATCAATGCCTTAAATATGTAGATTCACAAGGAACCGTACAAACGGAGGTGGCTGACCTAAACCCGTTTAAAGGAATAGAATCCTACTATTCCGATGCCGTGTTGTACTCCCAAGACCACACGGAAGAAGCGCCAGACGAGGCCAAAGACGGACCACTCGTCCAAGAGCCAGAAGAGCCCTCTACCACACTGCCGCTGTCGATCAAAGTGAAAGGACGAACCACTCGTCCAAGAACCATAGAGCCTATGGCTATTCACCTTAACAAGACCAAGTCAGAAAAAGGGAGTGATCCTCTGGTGATCACTTTGAACCTGTGATCACCCTAAATTTTTTAGATTTTTAAAATGAATTTTTGGGATTTTTCTGCAATTTTTCAGGAATTTACATAGGTCCTGTGGTGATTTTATAATTTTTAATTGCTAATAACTAATATTAAAATGTAATAAAAATATGATTTTATGGTGTAAAATAGAAAACCGGACTTAGGGTAATTTTTTTGAATTTTTTTGGTCCTCAGACCTATTTTTAAATGCCTAAAAACTATTTAAGGTAATTAACTAATTAATTAATTATTTTTATTTATTTATTATTATTGTTTTTATTTTATTTTTTATTTATATTTGGGCCCGGCCCGGCCCAGTGGGCCGAGCCCAGCTGCAACCCGGCCCAACTCTGGCCTGACGGGTCAGACGGGTCGGCCAGGCCCGCAACCGACCCGCACCCGACCCGTACCCCCATTCCCTCCCCACGACCCGAACTTTCCGTCGCCCGTCGCGAATTCTGGCGGCCACGTCGCCTGGCCGCCCGTGTCGTCCGGCCCCGCTCCGCGTGAGCCCCGCGCCACGACCCCCGCCTTCTCCGCCATCCCCGCCGCCCCGCTCGGCCGACTTCCCCTCTCCCCGCCTATAAAAACCATCCTCCTCCTCCTCCGATTTCCCCTGACCACCACTCCACCACCGGCTCCCCCTCCCCGTCGACGCCCGGACCCGCCACCGCCCGCAGCGCCGCTGCCCAGCCCGCCGGACGCCGCCATCCCCGTCCTCCTACTTCTTTCCCTCCGGCAGCACCCGCAGCCGCAGCCACAGCAACAGCAGCAGCACAGCGGCAGCTCCGACAGGCCCTCCGCCGCCGCCGGCGAGTCTCCCGGCGCGCCGCCACCTCGCCGCGCTGTCCCCGGCCGCCCAGCCGCCGTCTTCGTCGTCCCCGCCGCCGGCAGCAAGCCCTAACCCTAACCCTAGTTATCAAATCTGTTGGACACGTGTCGGACACGTGTCGGACACGGTTTTGTCCGGTTTCCGGGTCCCGTTCAGGTGCGTGTATTTTCTTTCTCGTAGCTCAGTTTTCGATTCCATAAATTGCGTTGCGAAGCCTGTATGACGCTCTCGATGTCCGGATAAACCGTTCGAGGCATCGCGTCCTGTGGCGATCGCACACCGCGATCCAAAAATAGGAAAAACCAGATCCTGTTTCATCCCGGAACTGAGTACGCCCCGCCAAACGGGATGACTTGGTCGCGTGCGGTCTTCACAGATACATGCGCGTCGTCGATACGGACGTGTGAGATTTCGCTGAAGCTGATTCGGGTGTGCGTGCACACCGGAATCAACGCGTATCCGCGGACATCGTCCCGTATCCGACTTTTCTGTAATTTACCCTAACTTCGTGCACACACGTCGGATCGAGACGAAACTTGCGCCATCGGACTCGTAGCGATACGCTGGTCCTGTGGGTCAAGTTTGGTTCGATTCTGAGAACGTTGACGAAATCGCGTGTCGTGGGCCCCACAGGCCCCACTCGACGGGCGATTTTATGATCGGCTCATCGGAATTCAAATCTGAAAGTTCCGTTGGGTTCGTATCAGCGTTCCTGACCTGTTGACACTAAGTTTGGTAAATTTGAGACCGTTGACCCCGACACGTTTTTCGGTGCAAAGCGGGCCCACCGGTGGACCCCATTTTGGCCCGAAATTACCGTTTTTGCCCTTGTCTCCAAATTAGACCCAAGGACAGGCGTTCCTAGCTATTTGACACCTTCTGAGCGTGATGGTACTATTTATTTCAGCTTTCGGAGACATCTCTGGAAATTTTCGAGAATAGGACCTAAGTGGAATCCAAACATCAGGCAAGTGCACCTTGCCAACTTGCAGTCTTTATCTTTATATTTCCTGTAATAATACTTTGCTGGATGTCTTGTGTAAATTCATATAAACTTGTTTAGACTGCTTAACCTAGGAAACGTATGACGTACCTAGTGTCCGATCCTAGTCGGGTGCCAACACCGTACGCGATGTTGGGTTCGTCATTTAGAGATGGATTTACGATACCCTTTACTTTTGTACTTGACATATCAAGTACCCTACAACCCAGGACACTTGACACTATACATGGACAGAATCTTCCTGAGATATTCATGGTAATTCTGTATAGGATACAGGACTTGACAGAGATATTTTAGTTATAGACAGTTTGACTTGTTGCATTAGTTATAATCCCGCTGGCATGGACATGAGACGTTATAGTCATGGTTTGCGTGATTACATTGGGTGGGGAGAGATACACAGGCTACAGGCTGTTCTTTTTATATATCTACTATTATTGTGAGGTTGTAGACTCTCCAGCAGAGCTAGACCCTTTACGTGTTATTACTGCTACCGGCTCTCCGACACAGAGCTTGTAGCGGTCTCAGCCTGAGTACTAGTGTTGCTCTCATTTGCATATCACATAGATGGTTACATAGTTTATCCTGTTGTTTCATTTAATTTAATTGTACTGCATTTATTTGGCTTATTTTATTTTGTGCCTTGCTATGTCCACTGAGGACCTGGAATGGATTATGTCCCCAGGTTTAGCTGAGGAGCAGTACCCCGAGATATACGGGACAGGAGCTGAGGCTATTGCTAGACTTGATACTGGAGCAGAATTGAACCCTGCAGACGAGGTGACTGCCAAAGACTTCTCCTGAGTACCTGATCCCGTACAGTATTTACTTATGTTTATCTCTTTTGTTCCTGGCCTATTGAGCCAGTGTATTCAGACATAAGTCGGATTGTTTCCCCGACTAACTTGTTATTGCTACTTATTTCCATTTTATTATGCAGTTTATTTATTTATCTTTATGGATGAGATTAGTGTGTTTTGTTGCAGTAGACCTTCGTTACAGCTTAAGTACGCCCTGATGGCTCCATTAAATTGGGTTATCCATCGGTGCGTGTTGCTGGCCATTGCCACGCATCTCCAGTCCCTCGGTATTTTGGGACTGGGACGTGACATGGTTTTTGTGGTGGCCCATGCAGGTCTCAACTAAATTGTTCGGTTTCAACTTAGGAACCGAACAGGCCTGCAATAAGATAGGATAAGTTATAGGATCTCATCCATTGATTGAATCGTTTCTGGACTCTATGTCGAATTCAATTTAATTGCTTGAATTTCATCCTGATTTGATTTCTCTGTGCGTTCTCATTGTTTTCTTTTTATGCAGAGTAATGGATCCCAGAAGTGGTGACGAGAATCCCTTGGGTACACCGCCTGAAGCTGTGGTTACCTGTGAAGCTGGAACGACGCCAGATACCAGAGGACAATCCTCTCAGAACAATCAAACTAGCCAGCCAAGTTCCAGGTTCAGGCGTGATGACATCCCGCCTCCACCCCAGTTCCCTCCTACGATGCCTGTCTTTCCTCCAGGGCAGGCAATGGACGGATAGCAAATATTCCAGATGTTCTACGCCATGATGCAGACACAACAACAGATCCAACAGGAGGTCCAACGTCATGAGGTCGAGAACCTAAGAAACAGCCTAGTCGCAGCATTGGAATATGCAAATCCACCAAATAGGCGGCTAGCGACGGGATCTATCACGGATTTTCGTCAACTCAAACCCCGTACCTTCTCGGGCAAGGAAGGACCAACTGAAGTTCATGAATGGCTTACGAACACGCAGCATCAGTTGGAGGCCGCTGAACTTCCAAGGGACAAATGGATGACTGCCGTCCGGATGCAACTGACGGACAATGCGCACCATTGGTGGCTGTCCGAAGAAAGAAGGCTCGGACATGATCAGGTCACCTGGGAGGAGTTCTCTAGACTCTTCCAGGAAATGTACATCCCTGCTGTGGCTCGGTCAGAACTTCGAGACAGATTCAACCGCCTGATCCAGGGCAACATGACGGTGGAGGAATATAACGCCGAATTCATTCGCCTGAGCCGCTTCGCCCCTTCTCTAATTCCTACCGAAGAAGAGAAGGCGGAGAAGTTCTTTGATGGACTCAGGTTCGAGCTTCAGAAGTTAATCGGATCGGTCGCGCCCACCTCTTACTCCGACGTCGTAGCTGCAGCACGTCGGATGGAGCGCGTTACTCGGAGGGAATCAAGCCTGAAACGTCCATTCTCCTCAACACCGTCCAAGTCATCACCTGGGGATTCTGCCAAACGGCCCCAGAAGAACCTGCCTCAGAAAGCAGCATCAAAGAACCTACTTACTTGTCATTACTGCGGCAAAGTAGGACATATTGAAAGAGAATGTAGATGCAAGCTGGGACTCTGCCTGGTTTGCGGATCCGGACAACACTTCTCAAAGGACTGCTTGGAACGTCGAGAGGGAGTTCCGAATCAACCAGCTCCACCTGCACCTAGGCCAGCTCTTCCAGCTGGGGGAGCAACTCAGACAGGGCCTGGAGGAGCCAGGCCACCACTACCACCTCAGGCAGCTTTGTTCCAGCAGGCTCGCCAGCAAAGGGGTCCCGCTCAGGGACGAGGTCAGGCATATGCACTAGCAGTCACTAAGGAAGCTACTGCAGGCAAAGTGATAGCAGGTACCATATTAGTAGCTTCAATTCCTGTTGTAGCATTATTTGATTCTGGAGCCTCGCATTCATTTATTGCTGCTAGCTTCGTAGCCACACATAGAGTAGCTACCGCCCCTCTCTCGAAGATTAAGAGAATTCTAACGGGAGGTGGAATTATCCCGGTTAGTGATATCTGTAGATCATGTTCGGTAGTAGTCTGTGGCCGAGAGATGCGAGCCCAATTCCTGATCTTTTCTATGCCTGATTACGATGTTGTACTTGGTATGGACTGGTTAAGTCAGTACCATTCGACACTGGATTGTCGGCTTGGAAAAGTGATATTTAGACCCCCTAGCCTTCCTGAGTTTGAATTTCTTCGAGGAGCGGTAGAACAAGGGGTCCAGCCAACTCTTAGGGCATTAACTGTAGAAGAGGATTCAGGTTACCCAAGAGTCATATCGAAATTTGTGGATATATTTCCCGACGACCTTCCAGGTTTACCACCTGATCGGGAGATAGAATTCATAATAGACCTAACTCCAGGAGCCGAACCTATCACTTCATCGGTATATCGGCTAGCACCTAAGGAGTTAGTGGAGCTGAAAGCGCAAGTCGACGATCTTCTGGAGAAAGGATTTATCCGGCCCAGTGTTTCACCTTGGGGAGCACCTATACTTTTTGTACCCAAGAAGGACGGAACTGTGCAGTTGTACATTGATTACAGAGCCCTTAATGCTGTCACTGTTAAGAACCGGTACCCCTTACCACGCATTGATGACTTGTTTGACCAATTGAGTGGTGCTAGGGTATTCTCAAAGATTGACCTTAGATTCGGTTATCAACAGATTAGGGTGAAGAGGGAAGATATCCCAAAGACGGCCTTCAGGACTAAATATGGACATTATGAGTTCCTAGTAATGCCGTTTGGTTTAACCAACGCACCTGCTGTATTTATGAGTTTGATGAACGGAATCTTCCATCAGTACTTGGATAAGTTCGTGGTGGTATTCATTGATGATATTCTAGTCTACTCCAAGGACCACGAAGAGCACGAGGAACACCTAAGAATTGTGCTAGAGACTTTGAGAAGGGAGAAGCTATATGCCAAGCTCAGCAAATGTGAGTTCTGTATGGACAAGGTGCCATTCTTAGGACATATTATCTCGGGTGAAGGACTGTCTGTGGACCCAGAGAAGGTCACTGCTATAGAAACCTGGCCTACCCCTACCTCTGTTGCAGAAGTAAGAAGTTTTCTTGGACTTGCTGGGTATTACCGACGGTTCGTAGAAAATTTTTCAAGGATCGCAGAGCCGATGACTAAGCTGACACGGAAGGATCAGGAGTTCAGATGGACGAAAGAATGCCAGAATGCCTTTGAAGAATTGAAGAGGCGTCTAACAACAGCACCAGTCTTGACTCTTCCCTCAGGGTCAGGAGGTTTTGTTGTTTATAGTGATGCGTCCGGTAGTGGACTAGGTTGTGTCTTGATGCAACATGGCAAGGTTATCGCTTATGCATCGAGGCAGTTGAAGGTCCACGAGAAGAATTACCCAACGCACGACCTGGAGCTAGCCGCAGTGATTTTTGCATTGAAGATCTGGAGGCATTATCTGTATGGAGAGAAGGTCGAAATATTTACTGATTATAAGAGCTTGAAGTATGTTTATACTCAGAAGGAGCTCAACATGAGGCAAAGGCGTTGGCTTGAGTTGATGGTGGACTTTGACATAGATCTGCAGTACCACCCGGGGAAAGCAAATGTTGTAGCCGACGCCCTCAGCAGAAAACCCTCGGCTTATTTCTTAACGGAGCAGCCTCAGCTATTACAAGACTTGCAAGATCTTCAGATAGAGGTTGTTTTACCTGGACAAAATAGTTTGCTGGCTAACCTCGAAGTAAAGTCATCGCTGGTGGAGAGAATCAAAGAAGCTTTGCCTAATGATGCCAGATTCAGAAGGCTGAAAGAGAGAACCGAAGCAGGCATGCAGACGGAACTTCGCATCCACGAGGACGGGACATTAAGGTGCGGAAATAGCCTATATGTTCCAAATGGAGAATTGAGGCAGGAGTTGATGACTGAAGCACATAGCTCCATATACTCTGTTCATCTAGGAGGAACCAAGATGTACCGGGACTTAAGACAATATTACTGGTGGCATGGAATGAAAAGGGAGATTGCCCAATTTGTGGCAAAATGTTTAGTCTGCCAGCAGGTGAAGGCCGAGCACCAAAGGACTGCAGGTATGTTGCAGCCACTTTCCATACCTGAATGGAAGTGGGAGCATATTACCATGGACTTCGTCACTGGATTTCCAAGAAGCCCTAGTGGAAATGATGCGGTATGGGTCATCGTGGATCGGCTCACTAAGTCGGCTCACTTCTTGCCATTCAGAGTCGGACAATCCACGGAAGTACTAGCCGACATGTATATGCGACAGATCATAAAATTACATGGAGTACCGGTTAGTATTGTATCAGATCGAGACTCAAGATTTACATCTCACTTCTGGCGAAGCATGCAAGAGAGTCTCGGCACCAGGCTCAAATTCAGTACTGCCTATCATCCTCAGACAGATGGCCAATCAGAGCGCACAATTCAGATCTTGGATGATATATTGCGATCATGTATACTGGACTTTGGAGGATCTTGGGAAGATCATCTGCACTTAGTGGAGTTCTCCTACAACAACAGCTATCAGGCAAGCATTCAGATGGCACCTTTCGAGGCGTTGTACAGAAGGAAGTGCAGATCGCCGATATGCTGGAGTGACGTTGGCGAACGTCAATTACTGGGTCCAGAGTTGGTAACGAAGACAGTGGAGAAAGTAAGGCAGATTCAGAATCATCTCCGTGCAGCCCAGGATAGACAGAAGCATTGGGCCGATGCGCACAGACGTCCCCTGGAGTTCAAGGAAGGAGAGCATGTATTTTTGAGGATCTCGCCCACTAGAGGTACTATCAGATTCGGCAGCAGAGGCAAGTTAAGCACAAGGTATATTGGGCCATTTGATATCTTGGAGCGCATTGGTGAGGTGGCTTATCGTCTTGCATTACCTCCATCCTTAGAGGGAGTGCATGATGTATTCCACGTCTCACAGATGAGACGATACGTGACTGACCCAAGCCATATAGTTGATCATTGTGAGATTTCGGTGGGACCTAGCCTGAGATATGAGGAACAACCAGTGGGTATACTCAACACCAGTGAGAAGATACTGCGAGGGCAGACAATCAGACTGGTTCGGGTAGCTTAGAAATAGCACTCTCTTGGCGAATCGACCTGGGAACGAGAAGATGTTATGCGCCAGCGTTATCCACACTTATTTGCAGATGCAGGTAAAACCTAAGCATTCTTTAATTCTATAAATTCGTGCCTTTGTAGTTTACCCTTCGATTACGAGGACGCAAACCTCTTAAGGGGGTAGATTGTGATCACCCTAAAATTTTCAGATTTTTAAAATTAATTTTTGGGAATTTTCTGCAATTTTTCAGGAATTTACATAGGTCCTGTGGTGATTTTATAATTTTTAATTGCTAATAACTAATATTAAAATGTAATGAAAATATAATTTTATGGTATAAAATAGAAAACCGGACTTAGGGTAATTTTTCTGGATTTTTTTGGGCCTCAGACCTATTTTTAAATGCCTAAAAACTATTTAACGTAATTAACTAATTAATTAATTAATTATTTTTATTTATTTATTATTATTGTTTTTATTTTATTTTTTATTTATTTTTGGACCCGGCCCGGCCCAGTGGGCCGAGCCCAGCTGCAACCCGGCCCAACTCTGGCCTGACGGGTCGGGCGGGTCGGCCAGGCCCGCACCCGACCCGCACCCGACCCGTACCCCCATCCCCTCCCCACGACCCGAACTTTCCGCCGCCCGCCGCGAATTCCGGCAGGCCACGTCACCTGGCCGCCCGCGTCGTCCGGCCCCGCTCCGCGTGAGCCCCGCGCCACGACCCCCGCCTTCTCCGCCATCCCCGCCGCCCCGCTCGGCCGACTCCCCCTCTCCCCCCCTATAAAAACCATCCTCCTCCGATTTCCCCCGACCACCACTCCACCACCGGCTCCCCCTCCCCGTCGACGCCCGGACCCGCCACCGCCCGTAGCGCCGCTGCCCAGCCCGCCGGACGCCGCCATCCCCGTCCCCCTCCTTCTTCCCCTCCGGCAGCACCCGCAGCCACAGCAACAGCAGCAGCACAACGGCAGCTCCGGCAGGCCCTCCGCCGCCGCCGACGAGTCCCCCGGCGCGCTGCCACCTCGCCGCGCTGTCCCCGGCCGCCCTGCAGCCGTCTTCGCCATCCCCGCCGCCGGCAGCAAGCCCTAACCCTAACCCTAGTTCCCAAATCTGTTGGACACGTGTCGGACACGGTTTTGTCCGATTTTCGGGTCCCGTTCAGGTGCGTGTATTTTCTTGCTCGTAGCTCAGTTTTCGATTCCGTAAATTGCGTTACGAAGCCTGTATGACCCTCTCAGTGCCCGGATAAACCGTTCGAGGCATCGCGTCCTGTGGTGATCGCACACCGTGATCCAGAAACAGGAAAAACCAGACCCTGTTTCACCCCGAAACTGAGTATGCCCCGCCAAACGGGATGACTTGGTCATGTGCGGTCTTCACAGATACGTGCGCATCGTCGATACGGACGTGTGGGATTTCGCGGAAGCTGATTCGGGTGTGCGTGCACACCGGAATCAACGCGTATCCACGGACATCGCCCCGTATCCGACTTTTTTGCAATTTACCCTAACTTCGTGCACACATGTCGGATCGAGACGAAACTTGCGCCATCGGACTCGTAGCGATACGCTGGTCCTGTGGGTCAAGTTTGGTTCGATTCTGAGAACGTTGACGAAATCGCGTGTCGTGGGCCCCAAAGGCCCCACTCGACGGGCGATTTTGTGATCGGCTCATCGGAATTCAAATCTGAAAGTTCCGTTGGGTTCGTATCAGCGTTCCTGACCTGTTGACACTAAATTTGGTGAATTTTGAGACCGTTGACCCCGACACATTTTTCGGTGCAAAGCGGGCCTACCGGTGGACCCCGTTTTGGCCCGAAATTACCGTTTTTGCCCTTGTCTCCAAATTGGACCCAAGGACAGGCGTTCCTAGCTATTTGACACCTTCTGAGCGTGATGATACTATTTATTTCAGCTTTCGGAGACATCTCTAGAAATTTCCGAGAACAGGACCTAAGTGGAATCCAAACATCAGGCAAGTGCACCTTGCCAACTTGTAGTCTTTATCTTCATATTTCCTGTAATAATACTTTGCTGGATGTCTTGTGTAAATTCATATAAACTTGTTTAGACTGCTTAACCTAGGAAACGTATGACGTACCTAGTGTCCGATCCTAGTCGGGTGCCAACACCGTACGCGATGTTGGGTTCATCATTTAGAGATGGATTTACGATACCCTTTACTTTTGTACTTGACATATCAAGTACCCTACTACCCAGGACACTTGACACTATACATGGACAGAATCTTCCTGAGATATTCATGGTGATTCTGTATAGGATACAGGACTTGACAGAGATATTTTAGTTATAGACAGTTTGACTTGTTGTATTAGTTATAATCCCGCTGGCATGGACATGAGACATTATGGTCATGGTTTGCATGATTACATTGGGTGGGGAGAGACACACAGGCTACAGGCTGTTCTATATATATATCTACTATTATTGTGAGGTTGTAGACTCTCCAGCAGAGCTAGACCCTTTACGTGTTATTACTGCTACCGGCTCCCCGACACAGAGCTTGTAGCGGTCTCAGCCTGAGTACTAGTGTTGCTCTCATTTGCATATCACATAGATGGTTACATAGTTTACCCTGTTGTTTTATTTAATTTAATTGTACTGCATTTATTTGGCTTGTTTTATTTTGTGCCTTGATATGTCCACTGAGGACCTGGAATGGATTATGTCCCCAGGTTTAGCTGAGGAGCAGTACCCCGAGATATACGGGACAGGAGCTGAGGCTATTGCTAGACTTGATACTGGAGCAGAATTGAACCCTGCAGACGCGGTGACTGCTGAAGACTTCTCCTGAGTACCTGATCCCGTACTCAGTATTTACTTATGTTTATCTCTTTTGTTCCTGGCCTATTGAGCCAGTGTATTCAGACATAAGTCGGATTGTTTCCCCGACTAACTTGTTGTTGCTACTTATTTTCATTTCATTATGCAGTTTATTTCTTTATCTTTATGGATGAGATTAGTGTATTTTGTTGCAGTAGACCTTCGTTACAGCTTAAGTACGCCCTGATGGCTCCATTAAATTGGGTTATCCATCGGTGCGTGCTGCTGGCCATTGCCACGCATCTCCAGTCCCTCGGCATTTTGGGACTGGGGCGTGACAGAACCGGAAGCCTCCACCCTTGGCCATCAACCTTCGGCACAACAGGCAGCCGACTGATGTAAGCGCAACCAGGAACGGGGTTCCAGATAATAATAAACATCCTCTTTTTCGGTACATCGGTGCTCAAATTCTGAAACAGGAATCCACTCCCCATGACGAAGTAGAACCAATAGCACGAAAATTCTTGGAAGCTATAAACTCCTACCGTCCGTATGTCTGGGAAGTGGCGTCATCGTCCAATATCGTCGCGACATATGGGCCACACGAGGATTCTATCTTCATCGTCCCTCCTACCTGCAGCAGCCAGCGTTCGAAAGTCTTCGGTCGCGTGCGCAATCAACCGACTGCCCAGGAAGATCCTTTCGACAATGATACTGGGAGAATGCAGGTTCACCGATACAGCCCTCAAGCGCTGAAGATCATGCAAAACATGGGCTACGACTTAAAGCGGAAGCCAGGCCTCAACTACGGAAGAGGCAGACGAACGCCGCCGCGCGGCAACACCCGCTATCAACAGACCTGTTTCGGATTAGGATATGCCACCGCCCTTGCGACTTCTAAGTCAGACGAGGACATCTCTTCCTCCCAGAATGGCTCGTCACCCCCCGACTCACCTGATGCTCTCGAACAAACACTATCAGTAAATATGGTGGTGACAGATCCCTCAGGAGCAGATGAGCAGGATTCGGAGCCGTTTGAGAATGACTCTTGGGCTCAGCAAATGGATACATAGTGGGAATTCTGCTTCGAGCAAAGAGAACCTCCCACCAAAGACGAAGTTATCCAGATCGATGTTGGGGGTAAACTTTCGCCGAAGCCAATATTTATCAGTAACAACCTTCCCCCGGCTGAAAGGGAAGAAGTTATACAGCTGATAAAGGAATACATCGACGTCTTTGCATGGAATTATGAGGATATGCCAGGCCTGGACCCGAAAGTAGCTACTCACAAGCTCAATATATTCGAAGATAGTAAAGCAGCACCAACGCCGGTTCCGCCCAGATATGATGGACGCTATCGAAGCTGAAGTCAAGAAGTTGATAGCCTGTGGTTTCATCCGGGAAGAACAACATCCCGACTGGGTCGCCAATGTTGTCCCAGTCATGAAGAAAAATGGAAAGGTACGTATCTGCATCGATTACCGAGATCTGAATGCGGCCTGCCCCAAGGATGAATTCCCTCTTCCCATCACGGACATCATGATCGACAACACCTGCGGCTTTGAACGCATGTCTTTCATGGACGGGTTCTCAGGGTACAATCAGATCAAGATGCATCCTGAAGACGAGAAGCACACCGCCTTCCGGACACCATTGGGAGTATATTGCTACACGGTCATGCCCTTCGGATTGAAGAACGCCGGGGCTACATACCAACGAGCTATGAGTAACATATTCCACGAGCATTTACGCAAAACAGTGGAATATTACGTGGACGACATAGCCGTCAAGAGCCGCCTCAAAGGCAATCATATTCAAGACCTGAGGACGGTATTCGAGTTAATGCGCCAACATCAACTCAAGATGAACCCTACGAAGTCCTTTCTGGGTGTATCTAGTGGCAAATTCCTGGGATTTGTCATTACCGCCAAAGATATCCAAGTGGACCCTGATAAAGTCCAGGCAATCGTGGAAATGCGACCGCCCCGTAATCTGAGGGAATTCAGGGGATTTCAAGGACGTCTGGCTTACATCCGGCGATTCATATCCAACCTCTCGAGGAGATGTCAGCCCTTCTCTCATCTCATGAAGAAATGTGTATCCTTCGTATGGGACGAAACCTGCCAGCAAGCGTTCGGAGATATCAAGCGCTACCTCACCAGTCCACCAGTTCTGGTGCCTCCCGTTATGGGAAAACCGTTCTTGCTGTACGTCCGAGCAATGGATCATTCGCTAGGAGCTCTTCTCGCACAGAAGAACGATGTAGGGCATGAACAGGCTATCTACTACCTCAGCAGGATGATGGTCGGAGCCGAACATCAGTACAACCCAGTGGAGAAAGAATGCTTGGCTCTGATGTTCGCTATCCAAAAGATGCGACACTACGTCACCGGCCAGACTATCCACATCATCTCCAGGATTAACCCTCTTCGAGTACTGATGAGCAAGCCGAGCGTTCTTAATTCCCAACTCGCAACTTGGGCGATGCTGTTAACACCATATGACATGGTATACGTACCGCAGAAGTCCATCAAAGGCCAAGCGCTGGCCGACTTCCTAGCTGCTCACCCGATTCCGGAGGCCTCCAAATTATACGAAGACATTCCCGACGAAGTTGCAGAATATAATTCCGCAATGAAAGGTGACGCATGGCAACTGTTCTTCGACGGCGCCTCCAGAACCGGTCCTAAGGGAAACATCGTTTCGGGAGTGGGAATCGTCCTGGTCGCCCCTGATCAGCTCGTCATCTACCGAGCATATTCTCTTAGCGAGCCCTGCTCCAACAATATGGCGGAGTACAACGCTCTACTAATAGGGCTCCAAGTTGCTAAAAAACTGGAGGTAGAGTCCCTGGAAGCTTTCGGTGATTCTCTGCTTATCGTCAATCAAGTCAGGGGAATATATGAAGTCCGGAATCTAGACCTCATCCCCTATCACCAAGCGACGGTCGAGATAGCCATGACATTCAAGAAGTTCTTCCTAGAGCATGTACCTCGATCTCAGAATTTGGAAGCTGATGCCCTAGCCAGTCTAGCGGCAGATTTAGCTACTCCCGTAAGAAGGCAGGATTCGGTAATCCTTCTTAACAGAGACTTGTTCTGTGTGAAGAACAGCTGTCACATAGAACGCAGCTACGCTGTCAACACCGATCCTCCTATGAGAGATTAGACAAGTCCCTTCATAGATTTTGTGGCATACGAAATCTTGCCGGAGGACCCCAAAGAAGCAGTATCCGTCAAGAGACGATCACTACGCTTCTACTTCAATGCATCTTCACAAAGCCTATATCGCCGGACCTACGACGGATTACTTCTCCAAATGGGCAGAGGCAATCCCTCTCGCTGAGGTAAAGGCATCTAATGTGATCAGCTTCATCAAGCATCACATCATTTATCGCTTCGGGGTACCCCAAAGGATAATTCACGACAATGGGCCTCAGTTCATCAGCCAAGCGTTTCATCGGTTTTGCGATAAAAATTGAATACGCAATATTGCCTCTACGGCATACTACCCAGGTGCTAATGGTTTGGCGGAAGCTTTCAACAAAACCATTATCAAACTCTTAAAGAAATTCGTCTCTTCAAACAAAAGAGACTGGAACGAGAAGCTGGGCGAATGTCTCTGGGCATACCGCACAACGGTACGGACGCCGACAGGCTGCACCCCGTTCTCGCTGGTCTACGGGAGCGAAGCGGTTCTCCCCATTGAAATCCAGATCCCGTCGCTCAGGATAGCCGTAACTAATGAGCTGACTAGAGAAAAGAATGACCTGTTAAGGCTCCAAGAGCTGGAAGGATTAGACGAGAAATGCCTCCAAGCTCAACAGCGCATCGCGCTCTACCAAGCACGCATTTCCAGAGCTTTCAATCATAAAGTAAAGGAAAGGGTGTTCAAAGTCGGCGAGCTAGTTCTAGCCGTAAGAAGGCCGATGATTCTTACTCACAGAAGTAAAGGCAAATTCCAGCCCAAGTGGGAAGGCCCTTATGTGATCGAGACAACGTTCGCGAATGGCGCTTACAGGTTAGCCCAGCCTAACGGAGACCTGTTAATGGCTCCTATCAACGGTAAATTCCTGAAGAGGTACTATGCTTAATCTCTCCCGCTCGAGTGGAATATAGCGAGGATCTCGATTCTGACAAAACTACTTCCAGAATGCAATTAGTTGGGTTACACTCTATCATGTCCGTAAGGCCTCTGAATAGATGTACCGCTAAAAGGTTATCGAGAGTTTATCATGTCCATACTACCTCTGATATTACTCTCGCCTACAAACTGTCATTTACATTCCGAAATGACGGGTCCACAAAAAGTCAGAAAGGAGTCGCCTTTATTTATTCCCAAAAGGGAGGCAGAATTACATCTCGGCAAGCAAAAAGGGAAAGGATACATCATAATGGCGGAGTAGTCAGATGGAGAATCAGCCGCTCCAGTGCAGCTATCCTCTCATTCCTAAGAGCCAAGGTGTCGACGTGAGCCTGCTCCAGCCGTGCTTCGGGAGTATTCGTAAGGGTCAGATCGGCCTTCGCCCGAAGACAGCCCGCACGAGCAGCTTCTGCACCGTCCAAATCCTGTCGTGCTGCGCTCAGACGACCAGCTGCTACCTCTAGACCCGCCAGCGACTGAGAAGCCCACTCCTCTGCCCGAGCGAGTTTTTTCTTCAGCTTGGAGACCCTCGCCGCATTCCCTTCATGCTCGGATCGACACTGCGTCTCAACAGCAAGAGCCTCTTCCACGACAGCTTTTCTCCTATCCATCGCCAGCTTATGCTTCTGGATGGAGTTGTCTAGGCCTTCCAGCTTTGTAGCAAGCCACGCAGTCATGAGGTCGAACCGAGCCTGGACATCAGCATCGAGGCTGCCCCGAGTCAGCTGCGAGTATTCAGTAATGGGTTGCTCTAACCCATTAACCACCGCCTCCAGGGCGTCGGCTACCCCAGAATCGCCGAGCTCCCTGATGACCCCGATCGAAGCAAGAGAAGTCTTCTTCAGGCGCTCGAAATCTAGACTCTTCGCTAACACCATTGATATCATCGTTCTCAAACCGGTGTAGAAGAGGCTGGTATGTTGCTCGGTCAACGTAACTAGATCCGACTGGGCGCCGGGAGCAGCCGCAATATCAGCAAGTCCCTCTCCAGGGATAATTGCAGACGAGGTGGCCACAAGCGTCGCATCGACGCATGGCGCGATCGAAGAAGGTGCGACAACGGCGGTCGAAGTCATCGCCACACTCACAAGAGGCAAGGTCACGACGACGGGTTCATCCTCCTCTTGAGGTGACGAAACTGCCCCAGGCGTACTGGCCCCCGAAGCCACTTCCTCATCGAAGTCGGGCGCCTCCGTATCATCGTCAGGAGTCCGAGCGGAGCCAGAATGCGCTTCAACGCCATACTCCCCGTGGGCGCTATCCCCTGAAAAGAGGACAAGAAAGTTAATATCAGTATGATGATAATCTTTCTAAAAGGAGACATAAAGACGACATTTACCCTGAGCCAACGGCATATACGACGCATCCGCACCCGAGGTAGCTAAACCACACCTTAATGATGCAATGCGAACCGTCATACATGGAGAAGGAGGTGGGCCGACCGACATCACCAAGAGTTCCGTCAAGCCTCCACCGAGACGCGGTCGAGGTTCATCGGCTGGAATCTCGCCAGACGTGCTCGTTGACACGACGGGAGTTTTTCTCGCTGCTGACCTCGGGAAAGATTCTTCCATCTGCCTCGGCCACACAGGCAACATCGCTCCGCTACCTGGGGCAGCAGCCACGACAGCGACCTCTAGCGAGGATTCTCCGACGCCGCCGGCAGGAACTGTAGAAGGTCCCTCTCTAAAAGGCGAGGAACCTTCAGCCAAAGAATCATCCCTAATATGGGGAAAGGCAGGCTCATTCCCGGGAGCCTCAACACCAAGAATGCGGAGAGGACGAGCAACCGCCTCCTTTCTCCTCTTACGAAGAGAAACTTCCTTCGGAGCAGAAGCCCGTCGCTTCCCAGAAGAGACTACCAAAGCCCCCGCAGGCAGAGGCACTTCGCACCTCGGCACCGACACCAGAGGCTCATCCGGAGTACCAGACTCCTCGCCCTCATCCGAAGAAACCGAGGGGACGTCAACTCTGCCCCCAGGCTTGGGAGAAGGCACCCTGAAACTTCCACGCGTGTCAAAATCACGATGGAAGGTATTAATCGCCACATAGAACTGGGCGTATGAATGGAGAATGTGGAGCTCCGTGGAGGTTTTAACGACCGGCACGATAAAGATTGCCCCCGTACAACCCATGAGGAAATACCGCCACCCTCTGGCTCCATCAATGAGTCCGCCCCTGGACCTAAAGCTGGTGACGGCATTGCCCACGTGCAACTGATCGTACCCAAACTGCCGGGCAAACCGACTAGGCAAGTAGGGCTCGAAGAAACAATGGTCTTCGCTCCTATACAACATATGGGAGGGTCTAATACAGACCAACCAGTTAAAAGCTTCCGGGGAAAGGTCGGTCTTCTCTCCACCTAAATCCTCAAGCCGCACCCCTGATTGATTACGATGAACGGAGGGGACAATGCAGAGGATCTTCCAGCCGTGGCTGAGGTTCAACACCAGCCGACAGTCTAAGACTGTGTTCACATTCCAGGAGGAATCCTTGTAATTCAGCAAGAATATACCCCCTGAGGTGCTACCGGAGCCAGGAGACATCACCCGGGGATTATGGAGAATTAACCATCCCATTAAGTATAGGTATGGTAACTCCACCCTGGGAAAACTCTCACGCCGAGCTTCGTCGACGAGCAACCCATCAGTTATGGCTCTCAAGCCAGCCTGTATACGGCACACCAAGGCGGGAAGCAAGCCCAGTCTTGCCCCGAACACCAGGCGCACTGCCGGCCACAGGATGTTCCGGTGAATACGGTCCGCGGACGCTGTGCCGGGCACTACTACTCGACGTAGCCATATGGAGAGGAAACCAGCCAACTGGGCTTCCTTAGACAGAGGCCGGCGACAGCGCCTCAAGTAACTACAGGCCTTAGTGCCTTCGGGGTACTTTCCTACCCCCTCGACGAGAATCTGATCCGGAGCTGCAGCCTCCTCCATAAGACCCTCGACGACCTGGGCGCTGAGCACGCCCAAACAATTCACAGGCTCATTTTTACCCCCCGAGGCTTTCTCCGACTTGGCAGGCCTAGCTCGGTGAAAGAAGAGGTAGGACATCCACTTGGTGGTATGAGCCAAATCAGAAGGCTCGTTGTAAAAAGCGGTGCACGCGAAGTATTGACATATCAGCTCCTGATATACTTCCGCCACCCGAGGGTCCAAATCCCCCATCTCCCGATTAGTGGGAACATACTCTTCATAGGGGGTATCCCCCATCGGCAGTCTCGAGACAACTGCCATCGCATGGAGCGCCAATCCCAACTCCACCAGTGGAGTGGCAAAGGTCCCAGTGAGCGGAATGTACCGCTCCATCAGCGCCAGGAACAAGTTAGGGTTCGGAGGCAACCCGACGCTCGTCGCACTCACAGCGGCATATAGCCCAATGACCTCCAGCTCTCTCCGGAAGTGCTTCAAGGCCCAGCCCACTAGGCATGTCCATCAGGAGTTTGTTGGGGCAATCCACCCATTACATCGAGGATTCTCCTTGGGATATACCCCGCCTCGTCCCATGAAGTCGTTGCAGAAGGTCGGCAATTGGACCGGCTGGATCACCGAGCTGTCTTCACTCGGGACACTACCCGGGCACAGTCCCCGAAACAACGTCACAAAGCCGGAAGGGCGACTGACAAACGACCCCCGGTCAGCTCCTTTGAGATGAAAGATCTTTCTCGGCTTACCGTGAAGATCAGGAGTCAGCAGCCACGACATCTTCCTGGGATGCGTCGCATGGAAGAAGGCCGAGATGGGATAATCCCTCGGCATCGTTGGCAAATACAAAACTAAATTCCCGACGGAGAAAACCCAGGGCTCCCTCTTGGGCCTCATCTGGGACTGTTTATCAATCATGTCCCCAAAGAGGAAAGCCGACTTTATGTACTGCTCCCCGTCTACGTAGGTCAGAGGCTCGCCATTAATCATGCTCAGCAGCGTCCGCTCGCCCTGAACCGATATCAGAAATCCCCTTCCCTCAGGATACTGGGGTCCGGAGATGGGAAATACCACGTGGGACAGATGCTCCAGGTAGTTCGAGTGCAGCATCCCAGCAACGGAGCCCATCACCTCGGCCAGTGGAGACTCGTCCAGATCAACTACAAAAGTGCAAGGGAAATATGTCATTACAAATCTTGCACAAACGTACAGACCAAGAAAACGACAGTCTGTGCTCTACGCAAGATCATAACCATTTGGTTATTTTACGCCGGAAGTCCCCTCCATAAGCGTAAAACTCAAATTTTACGACATACACCAACTTTCGGTAGCCAGAGCTTTTACGCTCAGGGTTACGAAAATATGGAGTCTTTACGCTGGCACATTAGAAATGTGGGCGTAAAAGATGAAAGCACCTCCGTGCATCATCTTCCGCCAAAGAGGCTATCAGCACAGAAGACGACCTAGCGCGGTCACGTTCAACGTGTGCGAAGGATTTTTCGTCGTTTTTTGTCACCCCAAAGGCTCTACCTCTAAGGCCGGGTGCACTACTCGTCGGCGGGATACTTTGCTCGGAGGGAAGCTCGCCATGCCCGACCAGAGACTCCCTCGCTGGGGCAGAAGAATGAGAGGAAGAACCTATGCTCTTTCCCTTAGCGGAGGGGGTTTGTTTCGGGGCCATTTCTGAAAGACTCGAAGAGCTCGGAGAAGGAACGAAGAAAAACTCGAACAGTCGAAAGCTCTCTTTCGCAGAAGACAGATAAAAAGTTTCTCTCTCAAAAAAATTTGGTATATATAGTCCGGGTCGACTCCTCGAATCCTCGGACGAACTCCTCGAGACCCTAACAAAATCTCGCATATTGGTTATGATTGGATGCTACGTCAGCCCACTACCCTTGGAAGACGGACAGTCAGCGAATTCGAAAGGTTTTTCGTGCAAAACGGTTCAGCGGGTTCTACGCTAAAAGAGTTTTCTAAGCTCGACAGCAACGGATCTACGGTTTTTTACGCTCGCAAGCTACAAGTCTATGGTTTTACGCCCGGATGCCTTTGTGCTCGGTAGCTTTTATGCTCGAGAGGCCACAAACCTATGACTCTACGCTCAGCAGATAACAAATCGTCGATCTCACGCTCGGTGGCGCTCAGTTTACGCTCAGAGGCAACAGATCCGCAAACTTCACGCTCGAAGAAACTTTCTTTTCAGGAGCTACAAATCAAACAGTTCTACGCTAAAGGAGCTTTCTACGCTCGACGGCTACGAATCTACAGCTTTACGTTCGACAACTATAAGTCTATGGTTTTATGCCCGGATGCCTTTGTGCTCGATAACTTTTATGCTCGAGAGGCAACAAACCTACGACTTCACGCTCAGGAACCACAAGTCTACGATTTCACGCTCGATGGTGTTCTACGCTCACAAGCTACAGATCTCCAGTCCTATGCTAAAGGAGCTTTCTACGCTCGACGGCTACGAATCTACAGCTTCACGTTCGACAGCTATAAGTCTATGGTTTTATGTCCGGATACCTTTGTGCTCGGTAGCTTTTATGCTCGAGAGGCAACAAACCTACGACTTCACGCTCAGGAACCACAAGTCTACGATTCCGCGCTCGATGGTGTTTTACGCCCAGAGGTTATAGACTGATGATTTCGCGCTCCACGACTTTCCGCATATTCGAAACAGTCCCCAAAGCGGTCAATTGCAAAGAGTTCACACAGAAGATACTCGTTCTTGACCCAAAGCATCCCAAGTACCCGAAGCATACAGAGTTCAAACATTGAGAAATTACTCTTCTCGGGTCCAAAATTGGAGGTTCATCTAGACTCCAGTCTGAATATCTCGTCTATCAAAAGATGGCAACTCAGTTAGACAGCCATTTCTCGACCCTGTTCCAAGGGATTTCTCGGGAAGTCATTCTTGAAGACGAAGTATGAACAAAAATTCTGTTTATCAGAAGTTCAGATCTCTACGCGGTCCCTCAGTCCTAGCAACAGGACAGTTCTAAAGATGTTCAAAAATGCTCTACAGCATTCTATGGACTATATGCTATGCGTAAAGGACAGGACCTAGCACTCTTTCTACAGAGTCGGCGTAAAGATTCAGACGTGTTGAAGCTATACATATTCAGACTTCACAGCAACGTATGGCAAGATGATCATATGAAGAAGCAAGACGATTTTATTAAAAAATCAAAGTCATGATTACATATGAGGGAAATCCAATCTACAAGGGTTTTCTTTTCATTTTTCATGATTACATCTGAGGGAAGCTCCGTCGAAAAAGGAGTCCCCCATCGTCATATGAAGATCGCCCAGAAGCTGTTCTGACAGGTTCTCACATGGGTGGAGATCTTCCTCTTCTTCGAAGACAGTTCATCGACTACCACAGTCATGAACAAGAAGATCCTCCATTCGCCATGGCCGATCCAGTTGAGGTTTCTTTAACCCAACTCGATCGAGGACGATAGATTACGGTTTGTCCAATCTCGTCCGCGGGGATCTCAGGAGAAAATATGCAGCTTGCCAGCCGTATGGTGAAATATGATTCTTCGTCTCTCTCGAAAGAACCACCATACAAAGTTGCTGATTATCCCGAGCAAGGGAGGCTAAGATATCCTTCCATGATCCATCGTTGCAGTGGACACTTGCTCGAAGATGCCGTCTTTTTTGGCTCCCTACATGCTGGAAGAACATGATCTCCTTCTTCCTCAGGTTGACCTGACGAACTCCGGCGATCATCTCTGCATGGTGATGGGAATGTGGTGAGAACAGGTTCACCCCCAGCCTTTTTATAGGCAAAAGAGATCACAGCGGTCCCCAATAAATCTGCCATAAAGTCCGCATCGACCGTTTCAGCGCTCCATTCAGAAACGTTTCGAGTTACGAGGGGCCGTTCATGCTTCATTCAAAGCGTTTCAAATTCCGAGGAATTTAAAAGCTTTGAAGGGGGTCTTGTAGAAGCATGAAAAATATGCTGGGAGGATCTACGCAGCCTCTTGATGCAGAGCAGCGTAAACAGAGGCCTTCAGAGCCATCAAGCGTGCAACAGAGCTTTTTCTGCTAAAACACAGCATGAAGTGTAAGCTCAAAGGACCATCCGCGTAAGTGCAGTACGTCCAGGCCGCTCCAGCGTAAGACAGAGTTCTTCATCGCCTCCATGGCATAAAACTCAGCCGCTCTCAAAGCAGCGTTGATGCGTATGAGGAACGCTTCATTTTCCCCGAAATGAACCTGTCAAGTCACGCAGTGAACCTGGCCTCTGACTCCTAACAAAAAGTGCTGCACGGCTACCCAGACGACGGCTGGAAACGATGGCAGACCCCTCGGGACGCGCCCACAGTATGATGGCGGATCTTGGCATTTAATACAGAGAATTTGGTTAAAATATCACCAAACCGTCGGTTACCAAAGTTCCCCCAGCGTAAACCGCTCTTTCGCGTACAAGGGAATACGCCGCCCTGTTTTACACAGGCAAACATGAGCTGTTTTACGCTCCACAGTAGACAAACCGCCTGCCACGTCAAAAGCTATACTTCGTACAGGGCCCGAGGCACGTCTCTACGTTAAATTGCACAGAGCGGTGACAGTTTCCCTCAAGACACGTCTCTGCGACGGATGCACAAAAGGGCTGCAGACCTTCAAAACACGTCTCCGCATTTAATACACAGGATGGTGGCAAATCTCTGTAAGAGATTTGATTACACCTTCGAAAGCCGTAATTTCGGCGAAGACGTCCACATCAACACTCTGGCACGGTACGCAGCGGCTTCTACGCCCATTCAGGATCTGTGCTCATTCGGCTTCAAACGCCCACTCAGTCTCTACGACCATTCGGCTTCTATGCCTGTTCGGCTTCTATGCCCATTCGGCTTCTATGCCCATTCGGCTTCTACGTCTGTTCGGCTTCTATGCCTATTTTGGCTTTTACGCCAAGGGTGACAGTCATTTGGCTTCTACGCCAACCTCTTCTACACAAGGGATACCTACCTACGTAGCTTCTACGCCGTGATCCTCGCAGCAGATATACGCGTTTTGTCCCCTTAGTTGGACACGTGTCACATGCTCACTCAAAAGGTCATTTATGCGCAGGCATTGGTATTTTAACCGTTGTGTAAAAGGGTGCTGTACTGTCCACTCCTCGGTTGTTACACCGACGGAGTGGTCACTGTCACCAAAACTCTATAAATAGAGACCCCTATCAATGGGGAACAAGGTCGACAATTTGGAAGATCGAACCAGGTCGGAGAATTGGTAGAAAAAAGAGAGAGAGAGAGAGAGAAGGAGAAGGAGAGAAGAGTCCGGAGCTCAGGCAAAGAGTAGGGGTCGACGGCTCTGGCACCGTGCATCCACCCTCCTTCGCAGCCTTCGAAGCCGCTACCCATCTTCCACGGCACTTCTTCGACATCGTGTAGTCCAAGGGCTAAAGTGATCAACTGCAGATCAGACACCTATAGCAATTTATACCCAGATTAAATAAATTGTACTCCCGCATCTATAGGATCGAATTGTATAAGTTTGTTTGTAAACCAAAGGGCACGGATCTCGTATAAACCCTGTCATTGAAATACACTTTCATTCTTTCGTTTAATACCACAAACAGGAGGCAGTAATGCTTGCTACTACTATTAGTGGAGGGCCAGAGACAGAAGTAATGCTTCAACACTGCAGATTGGAGCATTTATCTTTTGATACTTTGAATAAGTTAGAACCTGAGATAATAAATAAAGTAGACAAAAAAATTATTTTTATAATGCTTGTGAACTTGGGAAGCGTACACGTTCTACTTATAAAATTATTGGTCTTCGAAGTTTTATGTCATTTTCACATGTTCATTCTGATGTTTGGAGACCGTATCCTACTACTTCTATTAGTGGATTCAGATGGTTTGTTACCTTCATTGATTCCTAATCACGTATGACCAGGATCTACATGATGAAGTAGAAATATGAGGTATACAAATATTTTTAAGACTTCTCGGTATATGTGAAGTCCATGTTTGGAATACATGTGAAAATTCTTCGAACAGATAATGGAACCTAGTACACCGACAAGGAGTTTGCTAGTTTCCTCTAGTCAGGGAATTCTTCATCAAACTACTTACCTAGACACTCTTGTTCTGAATAGGGTAACTGAACGCAAGAACAAGCATCTACTAGAAGTATCACATTCTTTGATGATGACAATGAATGTGCCCAAGTTCTTGTAGATTAAGGCTATTATGACAACAGCTTATCCAATCAACAAGACGCCATCAAGATTATTAGGGATGAAGACACCATGTGAGATGCTCTTAGGCTCTAATTTTTTTATTGTTCCACCCAAAGTGTTTGGTTGCATATATTTTGTGCGAGATTACAGAATAGAGGTGAGCAAGTTGGATCCACAAGTAATTAAATGTATCTTTGTGGATTACTCATCAAGTTAGAAAGGATACAAGTGTTGGTGTCCCACTAAAAGAAGGTTTTTTGTCATTATGGCCATGACCTTCTTGGAGTTTGAACCATTTAATGGGGAGAAGAAAGAGTTAAGTTCCTTGTTCGACGATGAATCAACTGATGCTAGTATAGAGAGGGAGAATGAGAGTGGCATCATGGTTGGAATGATTTTATGTCCTTTTGAGGCACCAAGCAGTGATGGTGTCTCACGGGGAGTCGACAGTCAGGGAGAGCTGAGAGTATATTGGGACCATGAGCATCATGAGCTTCCTCCTTTTGTGCCTATGTCAGTACCCACAAATGCTGATATCCCTAGTCCCTCTTCTCTAGGACCTTCTTTCGGCCTTCTACCTGCGTCACCTGGTAACAATTCCTCCCCTGATACTTTTAATACTCCTGTCTTGCTTCGTAAAACTTCTAGAGTCAATGCTGGAAAACCTCCAGCTATGTTTGGTAGTTGGGATACTGACATTGCACATTACACTTCATATGCATCCATTCTACCTGCATATAAGTTATTTCTTGCATCATTGCATTCAGTGCTTGTACCTAACAACTGACAGGTAGCTAAGCAAGATCCTAGGTGGTTGAATGCCATGTAGGAGAAACTTAAGGCCTTGAAGAAAAATGGCACATGGGAGCTGGTACCACTGCTAGCTGAAAAGCGTACTGTTGGATGTAAATAGGTTTATATTATTAAGAATTCTCCATAGGGCAAGATTGACAGGTACAAGGCTAGATTGGTTGCTAAAGACTACGACCAAACTTATGGTATCGACTATGACAAAATATTTGCTCCAGTAGCAAAGATGAGAACGGTGCAAGTTTTGGTGTCTTGTTCTTCCAACTTTAATTGGCAACTACATCAGCTAGATGTCAAGAAAGCTTTTTTGCATGGGGATCTCTAGGAGGAGTTGTATATGGAGTTTCTACCAGACTTTTTCACAAACAACTGGGAAGGTATGCAAATTAAAAAAGTCTTTGTATGGGCTAAATCAGTCTCCGAGAGCGTGGTTTGATAGATTCTGGCTTGTAGTCTTTGGTATAAGGTATAGGCAGTACAATGAAGATCATACTGTATTTTACAAACACTCTATGACTCATATCACTGTTCTTGCAGTCTATGTTAATGATATTTTTATTACTGGAGATGATACTGAAGAGATCATATGGCTGAAGAAAAAACTTGGAGAGGAATTTGAAGTTAAGGATCTGGGACAGTTGAAGTACTTCCTCGAAATTAAAATTGTAAAGTCACGAAAGGGTATAGTGCTTTCTCAGCGAAAGTATGATCTAGACCTTCTTTCAGAGACAAAGATGCTGGGTTACAAAGTTGCTTATACTCATATCGAGCATAATCATAAGTTGTGTGCCAAAGGTGGTGATCCGGTGAGTAATGAGTAATATCAAAGATTAGTTGATCGGATTATATATCTATGCCATACGAGACATGATATTACTCAGGTCGTTAGTATAGTAAGTAGAATATATGCATGATCCTAAAGAACAGCATATAGAGGTGGTTCACAGAATTCTCAGGTATATTAAAGGAAGTCCGAGAAAGGGATTATGGTTCAGAAGTTCTAGACATCTGATAGTTGAAGGCTATTGTGATACCGATTGGATGGGTTATATGGACGATCGCAGGTCCACTACAGGTTACTGTATCTTTGTTGGAGACAATCTTGTATCTTGGCGCAGCAAAAAAAAAGATATAGTGGCTAGGTCTACAGTTAAGGCCGAGTACAGGGCTATGACAGTTAGCCTGTGCAAAATAATGTGGGTGAAGAGCTTGTTGTCTGAGGTACGTTTGTTTAGAGGAGACTCCCTGCAACTTTGGTGTGACAATAAATCAACAATTGATATTGCAAACAATCCAATTTAGCAAGATCTCACCAAACATGTGGAGATTAACCGATTCTTCATCAAAGAGAAGCTGAATAGAGAAATTTTGATTTAAGCTATGTAAAATCAGCAAAGCAGTTAGCTGATTGTTTAACTAAAAGTTTAGGTACTAGAGAGTTTTATATCTTTTGTAACAAGATGGAGATGATTAATATCTATCGGCCATCATGAGGGAGAGTGTTGAGTATAGGGACTTAGTTAGTCCCACATCGGATAGAAAATAAGGAGAAGGCTAACCTCCTCCTATATATATGTACTCCCTCTGGAGAAATAAATTAATCAATTACTTTCTTTCTACTGTAACTTACGAATGTTTACAATTAAAGTTGTTCTTTGTTAATTTACCATTACAATAAATGTCACATTTCTATTGCATCTTCACATTCTCTTGTTATGCGACATAAAATAATCGCCCACCGAACCATCTATATAATAGAAAAATTTATAAATCAAAAAAGTAGAGCATATAATGGACTACGTGCCCATGGGCGATTAATATATTTCTACTATCTAAAAGAGAAGATTATAAAAAACTGTAGAGACAATCTTGACATCTAATAAGCTCATCAAACTCACAAACTGGCTAAAGAATTGTTATAGCACCCATTCCAAAGTTTTTTGCCAACACTACCTTTGAAGAGTGCTTACTTTTATAGACAAAAATGTCATTGATAGTATACTCAATTAATCTCCAAATTAATTTTAGATTTATATATCTCTGTTATATATGGCTAGCTTTAGTGGACAAAACTGAAGCAATGTCTTCCAACTAATAGAAACTCCATCTAATTTAAATACATAAACTATATTCGATCTTTGCTTGTTAAAATCTTTGCCAAAATCGAAATTAACAAAACCTGTAGTGATATTCTTGTTAGGATTTGGCTGATATTTAGTAATCCTAATAGTAATAGGATTGGAGCAAAGTCCTAGCTAGTCATACGTAATCAATGAGTTTCTAATTAATATGGAAACTATGTCATGCCTACTTGGAATGGAATTTATATGAATAGATACATGACATGCTACATAAAGGGGCCTATGGTTCCTTGTGAGATAGATCATTGTGCTCAAAAGAGGTGGTAGGTACCCACCAATACGTTGGAAGAAAGAAAAAGAGAATTTTTATGTGCGTAAGAAAATTACTTGTGACTATATTCTTAGATATATGTACCTATATAGCTTCCTACAAATTCTTAGAGAAAAAATGGGGTTTTCATATCTTCTTGGGTATAATCTCTGAGGATTTTTTGGATTATCTCTTTGTACTTTCTCTAGTAATGGGGATTATGAATTTGTAGCGATCTTGTAATCTTATTTAGTAGTTATCTCACTTTTCTGGTGGTTTTTTACTAGTTAGATTTTTTTTCACTTAATTCGTGTATTTGCCTTAAATTTTGTGATATTCAATTTATGCATAAGTCAGCCATTGTGTTTCGTATTATAGGTATCAATTTATAATGGTCTCGAGGAATAATTTTTACTTTTATTCCTAGCAAAGTGGTATTTGAGCTTCGGTTGAAGATCCCAAATATTAGAAAATATTCTTGTGTGTCTTTGTCTTGAATTTTTTGATCTTCACTTTTATGCATGTAAACCACTACGTTTCGTATTGTGGGTATCAGTTTATAGTGGTCTCGAGGAATAATTTCTTCTTTTATTCCTAACAAAGTGGTATTTGAGCTTCAACTAAAGATCCAAAATATCAATAATGGCGGAAAAGTCTACTATAATGCTTGGACGATTTTAGGTGGAGAAGTTCAATAACAAATGGAACTTTGGGCAATGGAAGAGAAGGTGTCATGCCCTGTTTCCTATTAATGTAACTTTAAGAAACTTTTGCTTAACAACCAACAAAAAGTATAAAGAAACTCTAGACAAAAAATCTAATAATGTTGTAGTAGGTAATGAAGCAACTAGTATGGTACCTGTGATAACCTCTCATGTAGTCTCTGCCTCCTCAATATTCAGGAAAAATGCCTGACCTCTTCCCTGAGCTGGTGCTCGCTGCTGCTGTATTTGCTGAAAAAGTGTTGTCTGTGGTGCCAAGGGTGGCCTCGGCTGATATCCTCCCTGAGCTGGTGGTCTGGCTCCTCCAATTCCCGTCTATAGTGCTCCTGGTGCTGAATACGCTGGTCTCTGTGGCTGCTGGACCGGCCTCGTTGCTAGTAAAGTGGGTCGATGTTCTGTTGGCGCTCCTTCTTGACGCGCATGGCAATCTCTGGCTGTATGCTGGCTGGATCCGCAGACTAGACATAGTCCCAACTTGCGTCTACAATCCCTTGCAAGATGTCCTACCTTGCCACAGTAGTTACAAGTAGGGGTATTCTGGGCTGCTCGCTGTGGTTGAGGCATCGAAGGTCGCTTCACTTGACCTCCCTACGGTACTCAAGCTGGGGCTATATATGGGCGCTTCAGGCTTGACTCCCTCATGTGGATGCGTTCCATACGTCGAGCTGCAGCAAGGACGTCCGTATAAGAAGTGGGTGCAACGGAACCAATCTGTCTCTGTAACTCGAACCTCAGTCCGTCAAAGAATTTCTCCGCATTTTCTTCTTCTATCGGGATCAATGTAGGGACGAAGCGGCTTAACTATATGAACTCCGCATTGTACTCTTCTACTGTCATATTGCCTTGGGTGAGGCGATTAAACTTTTTTCAAAGTTCCGCTCGAGCAATAGATGGAATGTACATCTCCTGAAAGAGTCTAGAGAACTCCTCCCAAGTAACTGGGTCTGGCCCAAGTCATTTCTCTTCAGAGAGCCACCAATAATGTGCGTTGTCTATCAGCTGCATCCTGACGACAGTCATCCAGCGCTCCCTCGGAAGCTCGGCTGCTTCCAACTGGTGTTGGATGTTAGTTAACCACTCATGAACTTCAGTGGGCTCCTCCTTGCCCGAAAAGGTACGTGGCTTCAGTTGGCGAAAGTCCAAGATGGATCCCGTCGATTGTGGTCTAACTGGTGGTGTTACCCACTCTAGTGTTGTTACTATACTCTCCCTCAAGTTCTCTGTCTGGCATTGCTGGGCCTCTTGCTGAATCTATTGTTGGGCTTGTATCATTGCATAGAACACTTGGAATAACTGATGTCCGTCCATAGTTTGCCCTGGCAGGAAAGCTGGTAGCGGTGGTATCGAGGAATTGAATTGCGGTGGTGGTGGAATGTTATCTCTCCGGAACCTTGAAGCGGGCTGATCTGCAGGGGTGCTTTGTAGAGTGGATGGGTCTCCACCCCTTGGTATTACCCTGTCGTCGTGAATAACCACAACACCTGGTGGTGTACTCGCGGGAGTCTCTTCGCTGGATCGTGGATCCATTACTCTGCACACAAGTAATTATGAGGACCACACAGACGAATCAAGCATGATGCAAGTCAAGAGATTAAACTTGAATTCGATATAGAGGTCAAGAACGTGTCAACTTGTGGATGAGATCCTATAAGTCTATCCTAATCGCAGGCTTTCTCAGTCCCTTAGTTGAAACCAAAGCAATATATTCGTTGACCTGCATGGGCCACCACAAAAACTATATCACGCCCCAGTCCCAAAATGCCGAGGGACTAGCCACGTGGCAATGGTCAGTAACACACTCCAATAGGCAAAGCCAATTTAATGGACCCTTTAGAGTGCACTGTATCACAACTAAAATGGTCTACAATATATATGTCATAGTCTATGTATCTAAACTCATCCACCAAGTCATAAACAAGAGGCAATATGATAAACCAGTCTCAAATATCAATACCATAAATAAAATTGTCTATCAGAATATAATAAATAAATATTACGGAGAAAAACCCGTATCAAAATAATGAAAAGGAAATATCCAAATCCATACTAAGAATCATAAGACATCAACTCAAGAGTAGTCCTCCGGTACGACCTCGTCCTTAGCTGCTGGTACTGCTCCGATATCAGCTCTTGACCCGTAAACCTCGGGATAAACCTCCTCGTCAATACCTGGGGACATAATCCATATCCAGGTCCTCAGGGGACATAGCAAGGTACAATAAACACTCAAGCCAGAAGTAAACAGCATAATGGTATGAATAAGGGGAAAGCAACAACAGTCAACTATGTGATATGCAAATGAGAGTATAGTATCGTACCCCGGGCTGGTACTCACGAAAGATCCCAATGGACACTTTCGTATGCTAATAGTACACTCAAGGCTCCGTGTGGGGGAACCAGGAGGAAGATGTATATATAAATGTAATACTTTAGATTCCGCATAGGGAACCTAAAGCCTAATAAGCTATAAATAGTAATAAGTAACATATGCCCAGAGCACGATGAAGACTCTCCCCACCCAATGTAATCTCATGTCTCAATCAAGACACGCAAGATCATGACCTCAAACTATCAACACAAGTCACAGTGAATATGTACAATTATAATTACAACTATAGCATGCATCATGTAGTCCTATCCAGAGTTCAAGTACCACGATCAAGTCAAAAAAGACACTACCACATAAATATCGTGTCAAGTGTCCTATGGTAGGATGTGCAAATAATATTTGCACAAAATATGGGTTCGAAGAATGACTCTCTAACTACGATGCTCAACTCCGCAGGGGATGTCGGCACCCGAATCTTATTCGGACACAAAGTATCGTATAACGGCTCTACGCTCAATAAGTACATCAATAAGCCACACAAATATAATATCTATTTCATAAATAATATCAAATAAATGATTTAGAACTGTAAACATCTTGGCAAGGTACACTTGCCTGGTGCTGCAGTCAGCGATGGTAAAGATGATCCCACGTCGACTCCTTCGAAAATCAATTGACCTAAAAATAAATTAATTACTTAAGGATCCAAACATAATTTCTTGTAATTATAACTAAATTCTATAATTTCTTCAATGCCATACAAAACCAAGTCCGTTATTATTTCTTACAACTTTGCTTACTTTTACAAGATATCGGGACCTAGTTTCTTTGTTTTTGACTTCCAAACGTTTAAGTTTAAGTCCCCAATTAAAGGACATAGAAATAAATCCTAATAAATTATATATTCCAGAATTAAACATGATTTATATGAATTTATAGCAATAAATTCCAGATTTGACAACAACAACATATTTCAAGATTTTGGCAACTTTATGTTGACTAATTTTGTCTGAAACTTGTTCGAGACATAGCCAATCTATTATGATTGTTTATAACTATTAAAAATTATTTTATATCCTATAATATGCTTTTCTAATCTCAGAAAATAATCACCTATTTATTTCATCCAAAAATCCTCTATTTACTAGCAAAATAATGTCATATAATTAACTGAAAACTTAAGCTAGTGGCCCTTAGTTATAGGTTCATATTTGACATTATAATATCAGATAATTTATTTTAAAATACTTATTTTTCAGGAATTAAATATCAATTAATTCAGTTTTTAATAATCAATATGATTCCCTCAATTAATCGTATCACCAAGTCTTAAACTGGTTCTACCGACAAGCAAATCATCACCAACTATCACGAAAATTTATATTTCTTAATATGAGAAAAAGATGGAAAAATAGGGGTTCTAATTCAGTAAATTAACTTAACCTAAAACCATCATGTCATGGGATTTGAGAAAGAAGAATTTAAGATTTACCGAAACCGTTGGAGGATTTGAAGATGGTGTTTCTTCTTGTCCAAGATTTTTTTCTCCTTGTTTGTGCTCGGCTTGCTACTTCTTTTGTGATGGATTGTTGATGAAGAAAAAAGTTATTGATATAATTATGGAGAAGATGGGGTTCTTCTTGAAGGTTTAATGACGTTTGAATGGAGATATGGTGGAATGATGATGAAAAGTGGAGCTTTTGGAAGAGTAGAAGGGATTTTTTTGGTGAAAGAGTTGATGTTGTGAGGGTGAGAGAGGCAAGGGGGGCTGTTTCACGTGTGGGGGAGAGAGGAATGGGGCGGCCAACTATAAGGGAGGGGTTTTGATATGGTTAGGGTTAGGGTTTGTTGATGAGTTGATATATATATGGCCTTTTTAAATAGATTTAAATAAAGGAGGGGGTTATCCTATTGCTAGGGGGTTCGGCCAAGGGGGGGTGCTGCTCTTGGCCAAAAATAGAAGGGTGGGGTTGGTTGTTATGGTTATGATTGGATAAGATTTGGTTGTTGGGTTGGTTAGGGAAGTGGTTAGGTAGTTATTTGCCAACTAGGTTGCCACATATACGACTTTCTATAGTTAGAACTTCTATAAATAGAAATAAATCAATTTAAATATCATATATATATATATATATATATATATATAATATATTTACATGGAAATACTTGGGGTGCACTACATGCCTACATGTGTTTGGGTTGGGTTTGGGTCAAGTTCTAGTCAAAAGGAACAATTTTTACGGTAACCGCAATTCTAGATGTTCTTTAATATTTTTGGAGCATGAGGGAGATCCAATAAATGCAACATTCATGTTCCAACTATATTAGACTCAATTAAAATTATTATTATAAAATTTGTTGGAATAAAAAAGGTCGTACATTGCTCAAAATATCAAAGCCATGGCAAATGGTCATATATCTAAAAGAATATTTTAGAAATTACTACTCTAATCTATTTAAATAAAATAAAAGAATTTAAAAGAATTAAAAAATACCTAAATAACCCTATTCAAAATGAGGGGGCTTACACCAAGCCTAATAGACTCCAGCGGAAGACTCGGTGCCACAGCACCCGCAGAAGACTCAGTCCATGTCATCTCCGCGGAAAACTCCAGCAGACACCCTCCTGTGGAAGGAAAAGGAAAACCCATCATGTCCCCAACATGTCACATCCATGTGACAACCCATATGTTGCAGGCGATGTGTCACCTCAAGCGGACGAACCATCATTTGGCCACGTCAGCCATAAAAAATAGAATTTTCCTCCTTCCAACGCAGCTTAATTCTGTGAGATTTCCTTCTGCAGAAAGGAGCCCAGCGCCCCCATCTACCTCATCTACCTCAGCGGAAAATCTAAAGTGGATTCTTTGCTCCTCGACTCTCAGATGCCACGTCTCCACAAAGCTTGTGCCTCCTGCGACTCCACAAGGTCCACGTCTCCCACGACTCCTCGACTCTCATGACCTTCGTCAAATAACTGATGACGTAAAGAGGTACTTTTATCCACTTTCTCCATGACCGCCATTTCCTCTGCCAAGAGCTCTAGCCCAACCGTGTATGTGGGTAATCGTTTGCCAACCGTCGGCCACTATCTGTCTCCCACGACTTTGACGTTGGACATAACTGAATCGACTGCAAGCCATCTGGCATCTCAAGAGAAAATCGCTCCTTCCTAGGGCCACGATCCAACCGGACACAATGGAACTTGAGTAGCACTCTCCAGAACAGGCCACAATCGCGCCTATGGAAGTTTCCCACTCAACGACAATGACTGGACAATCATTCCTCTATAAATACTCAACACTTGTAAAATTTCAAAGGACGACCAACGCGACAACATAACAGCAGTCTCAACACCAAGCTCTTGCTCGCCCCCCTTGCTACACTTCTCATCCCATAGCTGTGTCCGATAGTCAACGGAGCAAAGGGATCGCTCTGATTCGACCTCCACAGTCCCACTTTTTCATAATCTCGGGCTTTTCATTAAGTCGTTGTACTTACATCCTCTTTGTAATCCGGTCTGAGGACGAGTTTAATAAAATTTGTTTACAACCTCTGGTCATGTCTCTTGAGCATGAAAACAGTCAGAACCGGTCCTTTAACGTCTGAACAGAGGCACAGTTGATGTCATTGTGTGAGTTGGAATGATAGCAGCTATGGTACTGAATTCATTGCTTAGTCCTTTCTGTATCGTATTGTTTTTGACCCATGCAGGAAGATTCAAGTCATAAGCGGCATCTATCCTAATGCATGATGTATAATCACTGTGAGGAATGCTCAGCCCATATATTAAAATATCAGGAGTATTGTTAGGTTTTGTTTTTTTCTTCTTGGTTTTTTTTTTTTTTTTTTTTACTTTCAATTTGTTTTCATTTTCTTTTTTTTCCGGAAATATTAGTATAGTCACCAAACATGGGAATATAGTTTTCCAGAAAATTTAATTACTTGAAATTTGATTTCCGAAAATATAGAATTTTCGGCTATATAATATTTCGCGTACTAAATGCCCCCTAACAAATATGATTCTAATGTTTCATGGATAAATTATTTATCTGAATATTCATAATTTTCGAAATTAAATTTTTTATATCCTAAACAAACATAATAATTAATTTCTATCCTAAATTTTTGAAAAAAAATTACCGTTAGCTTTTTGGCTTTACAGCTCGTTCAAAGAAAAACAACCAATAGGCACACACAAAAGAAGCAACTCATTCAAAGCGATACAACCAACTGTCACGCCCAAAACCTGAAACTATCAGAACATCATAATAACACAAACTAAAGTAATAATCATAAAATAATATCCATCACATTACCTCCTGATCAAGGAATTACTTGTAATTGGAGCCCTCTGGTCAATGCAAAATGACAATAAACCTACATTTGGGAAGACAAAGGTCGTCATCAAGTGTTCCATGACAAAACAAATGAACAGCATGTGACATCACATGGTTGGTTACTTGGTTGCATCAACTTGAATGAGCCTAACCAAAAGTTGGACCTATGAATTTTCTGTTCCATAAGAAGATAGGGCACCTTTTCTGTACCATTTTCTCAAGACATCTTATCTCACGTGTAGCAAGATGCAATTCTCATATTTAGGGGTGAGCTTTATTCGGTTTGGGGGCCAAAAATAAAATCGAATCGAACTGAATAAGAGATTCGATTCGGTTTAAAAAAAAATTGATTGAATTTTGATTTTTAAAATGTTAAATAATTTTATTCGATTTCGATTTCGATTTCGATTTCGATTTTGGATTTCGATTTCGGTCAAAAATCAAAAAGTGAAAAAAAAAAAATTTAGTTTATATATATATATATATATATATATATATACATATATATATATATATATACTAATTTTAGAGAGGTATATTTAGTTACTATATATATTAACAAAAAAAAGCGCAAATAAACCGAAAATCGAATAAACCGAAAACCGAGCCAATTTAATTCGGTTCGGTTTGGTTTGGTTTGGTTATGAACCATTTTGGTTCGATTTCAGTTTTTGCTTATTCGATTTTCGGTCCAAATCGATTTTCTGTTATTCTGTTCGGTTTGAACCGAATTAGCCAAATGCTCAATCCTACTCATATTTTGCTCAACAAATTTAAGTCTATATATATAGCCAATGAGGCTCTAGTCTGAAGAACAGAGGCATGCGATCCGAGTGGTCGAGGGATCGAGTCCCAGTGAAAACAAGTTCGGATTTATTTACCAATAGGACTCCAGCTCTTTCATATATATATATATATATATATATATATATATATATATATATATATATAGCAAATGATGTTTAGCCTAGTGGTTAAGACCGATGCATATTATCCGTGGTATATATATATATATATAATATTTTTTTTTTATGAAGAGTTAATTGTGTTACATATTTCTTTATTCGGACAATAATTTTTTTTTTTATGAAGAGTTAATTGTGTTACAGTTTTCAAAATAAACATGAGCAACCAAAATATGTTCTTTATTGTCCCAATACAGAAATATGTAACACAATTAACTCTTCATAAAAATAAAAAAATTATATATATATATATATATATAAACATGAGCAACCAAAATATGTTCCTTATTGTCCCAATACATACTCTTTCTGGTATCAGCCACCACCAACTGATTGATTATTGACATCGGGGATAAATTGGCGAACACGACAACAAATTAAGTGTTTGTCACAAATCTTAAGAGTTTGAATGTAATGGATCTGTTTTATATCAAAACTAGAATTATTCAAGCCAATAATAACAAAGAAGTTCAGAAGACTTAAGTCAACCCAGTGGAGTCATCTAAGTAAATAGTCTCAGAATCTTAGCCTAGGAATCGAAGCTTCGGCAAGTTGAGCTTGTTTGCGACTTCTAAATCTGGCTTTCCTATGTCTAAGGACCGAGGTCGGCTCAATAGAGCTCATGACTTTTGAGTTCAATTTCGGCAGGTTTATTTAAACCAGGTTGATGAATCGAGTTTTCATGGGATCGAGTTATATCAGTTGGATTACAGTATCGAATCGAGGTGTTTGGAATACCAGTTTGGATATCCTAAAACATCGACAGGACTTGTGCGACGAAGACGACAGAGAATTGGTGACTGAGCAACAATAGTGGCTGTATATTGGGGCTCAAACTGAACAACAATAGTGGCTGTATATCGATGGCGGTATACAACCAGTATACCAGGTTTTGGATGATTCATTCCAGAACATATTACGACGGTTTGATGGTATACCACCGGGATTCGGTTTAGATGTGATCCCAAAGTCATCCATAATTATGACCGTGTGAGCTAACTCGACGGTCAGTATTATTTGGAATAATTTAGAAAAAATTTAAACACTAAATTATATTTCTTAACCTAAGGAGAGGGTTGCCAAGAAGAAGCGCATACGAGAGTGGAGTTTCAATGGAGCACATCCACATAAATATAAGAAAAATTCATACTTTGTTTTTCATCTTTAGAGAGACTAAATAAAAGATTTCTTCGAGAAGTCGTCTACTTCGTTCAGGAACATCATTACAAGGTTGGATGAGTGATTTCTATTGTAATTTTTTTATTCTTTCTTGAGATAGGTGAAAGGTAGAACTTGTAGCAAATGTTTCAACTTATATTTTAATCAATATTTTATTATTGAATATATAGATTGAGATTTGTCCAGGTGAGACAAGGTCACCGAACGTATACTGTGTTTCATTTATCTTTGTGCTCACGTGAGATGAAGCTTCGTTATCTTCGGATGGGTTGGAATTATTTTCGCGGCGTTCTCGGAACAAGAATTGGTATCAAAGCACTCAATTTTTCGAAAGAGAAGGTGCAACCATGTCTACGAAGCAGATGAACACATGTGTGGTTACCCTCACAGGGAGGAGCTGGACAATCTAGAAACCCTGAATGGAGTATCAACTCTGGTACAAATCTATTGATGACTGAAAAAAGTTGGAGGACGACATCGCGAAGCTATCGAACAAATCTATTGATGATTAAAAAAGTTGGATCGGAAGGCAGTTGTTTTCATTCGTCAATTACTGGAAGATTCAGTATTTTATCAAGTGTTCATGAAAAGTTCGAAAAAAGAGTATGAGAGAAGCTGCATTCGATATATGAAACAAAAGACGACTAGCAACAAATTTCTTTTCCAACTTGTTAACTCAAAGTACACGGAGGGGGTTCAGTGACACAACATCTCAATGAATTTTAGGTTATCATCAATCAAGTTATCAGCAATTAATATAGTGATTGAGGACGAGCTTCAGGTCTGACTATTTTTGAGTTCTCCACTAAAAAGTTTGGAGACGTTGGTGATGTCTTGCATAACTTCGCGTCTTATGGAGTTATCAAAATTGAGGTAGTCAAAAATAGTTTATTGAATAAGAATGTCACATGAGTCTGCTCTGGTTGCTTCATATTTTATCATTAATTTTAATTTTAATGTTAATATTATTTTTAATTTTAAAATTAATATTAATTTTAAGTTTAATTTTTAATATAAAAATTTGTCATGCACCCATAATTTTTTTTTTTGGCACTTAGCATTTTTGCATATAAAACCGAGACTAATTGTATTGTACGTCAACACTAACTGCTTGGTTCACTCTGGAAAAATGAGAGCCATATATATATATATATATATATATATATATATATATATATATATATATATATATTGTATTGCTTGACTTTCGGTTCACAGTCTCTTAATTTCCACCATTTTATTTATAAAAAAGGAGGAATAATACGTCTCAGACAGTGCATTGCTTGAGTTTGGACCCACTGTTTTAACTTCCATCATTTTATTTATAAATGGAAGAAAAAATACGTCTCTGTGGTTCGATCTACTAATCTTCCGTCATCCAGCAAGAATCTTATATCTCTGTTCGGTAACCACAAGAGCAACTCGACTTCGGTGAGAGCGCTGTATATATGGTTCCCCTATTTGTTTGTATAGAAGCCAAGTTAATGGAATGGGCGAACCGAAGGCCACCCTCTTCTTCCTCCCACTTCTTCTGGCAACTGCCGCAGGCAAGCAGTCCTTCTTCAACTTCAAACCTTTCGTCGACAATACAACCCGCCACACTCCGGGGCCGGCGATAGCCCAAGCTGTCAAGCAGCCGGAGTATGACAGTACTGCCTACGGCGGCACCTGGCAGCTCGTGTCGGAGAACGCCGGCGTGTCAGCGATGCACATTGCCGTCAACCACAACAGCAAGGCCATCATGTTCGACGACACCAACTTGGGCCCGTCCATGATCCAGCTTCCGCCTGGCAAGTGCCGTCCTGTCCCCGGCGGCAAGCCTGGCGAGGTCGACTGCTTCGCTCATGCCATCGAGTTCGATCCCGATACCGCAAAAATCCGCACTCTTAGGGTTTGTTTCATTGGACTTTCTTCTGTTTCTTTCTGCTGTAATACTATTCGTATCTCCAAAATGTCAATCGAAATCCTCTTTCATTATATGCCAAACTTATGTGGCAGTTGCAGATAACATAATAAATTTTAAAATTAAAATTAATATTGATATTGATATTAATATTAACATAAATATTAATATTAACATTGAAAATGACAATAATAATAATAATAACATTAATATTAAAATTTTTGAATAATTAAATTTTTTTTAAAATTTATTATATTAATTGTTATTTTAGATATCTAAATAATGCTGCATTATTTAGATAACAGATAACATGTGCAAAGATTAACATTAATGGGTGATTAAGAGTAATGGCTAAAATGTGACCAATATTTTTGGCCCATCATCTCAATTACTGCACTTCTACATCTAGGTCTTGACAGATACATGGTGTTCGTCGGGAGGCTTCGGTGCTGATGGAACGCTCGTGCAAACCGGCGGATGGAAAGACGGAGAAAGGGCGGTCAGATACATCGGCGCATGCGACACGTGCGACTGGACGGAGTATCAGACTGATCTATCTGGAATGAGATGGTATTATTATGGCCACCATTATGTATAATTTCCAATGAACAAATCTCACACTATATATATGATATAATGAATACGATCATGCTACGCGAACCGCATTTTTGGCCCACAATCCACGTGGCACCTTTTTATTAACAGGTTACATGTGTGTGGACCAATGCAAATAGGAGAGCTAATGAAATTTGGACACGTGGCCAGCAGTAGATATCATTTCCGTAAGAATTAATTGTTGTTACCTCCATTTTCTACTGCTACTCCAAAACTCTCCAATTTTTTTTTTATTAGTATTATCCTCCATGCATTCTTAGTTTGTTAATAAAAATTATACTTACTCTCCAAAAAATTTACCTAATCTTTGATAATTGGTGTGTGTATGTGTGGGATAACAATAAAAAAAAAAAATGGAAGGGTGATGTAAATTAGCAATTAACAATTGGAGGTAACAAAAATTGTCTTGAGAAAAAAGATTTCCAACATTAACACTTGTTGTATAAGCATATTCATTACGGAAAGGGGCACAATTAGTTTTTACGAAAAGAAAAATACACAAAATTAACTTGTTAAAATTATATTAAAAAAAGTACAACATAAATACAATCAATTTTTACTTGAAAAATCCATACAGAAAAAATAACGGGATGATTAGTGTCCAATTCTGGAAAAGACTTCACTAATGAAGTAGAAGATTATACCCTCTACAAACTTGTGCAACGATTGAAACGGATCACCGTAACTACACAAAGTAATAAAAATAGATTACAAGAGGTTACCGAAGATGGAGATAACGAGAAACAATTATCGATGATATTTTCAAACCAATCTCTCTTCAAAATAGCCTTGAATTCCTTCTTTCTATTCTTTGAAAGATGTAAACTTGAGAACCATTTCCTTTTAATATTGTGGCAATAAATTAGGATTAGAAAAGACATATTTAACACTTTCTAATCCCGTAAGCTAGATCCAACAGTGTTAAATATATAAAATATACAAATTTGGTGGTCAGCTCCAACACTGATATACTGGCGGTATACTGATAGCGGTATATATCGGCAGTATACGAAAAAATTCACTTCGAACCAAAATCTATTCTGGAACAAACTATCAAAACCGTTATATATATCTTCAGTATACCGGTGGCGGTATACATTCGGTATACCTATCTGATACTAGTTTTTCGATAAAACCTTGACATGCCCTGAAACACACAACATTTATCGACTTCGACTTTCCAAACTTTTTTGATACACGAATGACGTTCGTCGCACTCCGAAATATTTTTTACATAGATTGAAAATTCTATCCAACACCAACTATACACACGCACACAATTTTGGTGTATTAGAAGTTTCATGCAACTCTTCTTTAAAGAAGACAGTAGTCTTATATATGCAATACAAAATGATGTATTCAGGGACAGAACTTTATAGTCTATATAGAAATTATTTGTAGAAGTATCTAGACATGCATTTTCTACTAGCTAAGAATTTTTTTTACATTTGTAAAATATATATGAGTGTAGTAAAAAAAAAAAAAAAAAAAACTCTCTGATATTTGCACACACAAGTACTATGACACAATCATGTACACCTTACAATTTCTGGTACAGTAATTGTTAAGAGTGTTTGTTCTGAGCCAAACACTAGTCAATACTATCTAATAAATCCTCTATCCATCTAACCTTCTACTTCTGAGAACGTACGTATCTAGGTATGCCACACAACAGACCCTTCCGAACGGCGCAAACGTGGTGATCGGCGGCCGAGGGATGTTCAACTACGAGTACGTGCCTCCGCCCGGCAAACCCAACCGCGCGGCCAGCCCGCTCCCCTTCCTCAAGGACACCACCGACCCGCTCGAAAACAACCTCTACCCCTTCGTCCACCTCAACACCGACGGCAACCTCTTCCTCTTCGCCAACCACCGCGCCATCCTCTTCGACCCCGGCACCGGGAACGTCATCAAAACCTACCCTCCCCTCCGAGGCGGCGCCCGCAACTACCCCGGCTCGGGCATGTCGGCCCTCCTGCCCATCTCCCTCCACAACCACACTCCCAACCCGGAAGTCATCGTGTGCGGAGGCGGCAACCCTGAAGCCTTCCGGCTCGCCGGGGCCGGCATTTACGCCCCTGCCATCCAGAGCTGCGGCCGCATCCTCGTCAACCATCCGAACCCCAAATGGCGGATGGAGCAGATGCCGGTGCCGCGTACGATGGGCGACATGCTCGTCCTCCCCGACGGCGAGCTCCTGCTGATCAACGGCGCGAGCAAGGGCTGCGCCGGATGGGGCTTCGCCCGCGACCCGGTCCTCAGTCCCGTCATCTACCGTCCCGGCGTGGCGGCCCCGGCTGCCCGGTTCAGGACCCTGAGCGCAACCACCATCCCCCGGATGTACCATTCGACGAGCGCGCTCCTGCCGGACGCCAGCATTCTCGTGGCGGGGAGCAACACTAACGGCGTGTACAGGTTCGACAGCGTGATGTACCCGACCGAGCTGAGGGTGGAGAAGTTCCGCCCCCCCTACTTCGACCCCGCCCGAGCTGGAGATAGGCCGGTCGTCGACGAGAACGCGTTCCCCGAGATGGTGAAGTATGGCGAGCAGTACGACATTGTGTTCGGCGTCGGCCGCGGCGGGGAGGTAGGGGAAGAGAGTGTCAAGGTGACCATGTACGCGCCGCCGTTCACCACGCACGGGTTCTCGATGAACCAGAGGCTGCTCGTGCTGAAGACGGAGGGATTGAGTCCGGGAGCATTGGTTGGTCGGTACAAGGTCACCGTGACCACGCCGCCGTCGGGGAAGCTGGCGCCACCTGGGTACTATATGGTGTTCGTCGTGCACCGAGGAATTCCTAGCAAGGCACTGTGGGCTAGGATTTCTTGACAAAAAACCGTGTATGTATAAACAACAACCGTCACTTGTGAATTGTGAATGAATAAAGACGTGATTCTGGAAAGTGAAATCCGAATGGATTTTCCTTAGCTGTTGATCTTGCAATAACAACTTCTTATAGTCCTTTTATTTGTATGCATTACATGACAAGCTGGCTGAGGATAAACCATAAGACTGTTTGTTTCACGGAAGAAAAATATATATATTTTTTTTTTTCATAAAAATGGAAAACTAGTATTTCTATCAGAAATATTTTTTTTTTTTCCATGTTTGGTAAAACAAAAAAATTATTTAGGAAAGATTATTTAATTTTCTTTCAAGTATTTGGTTGTTGTATAAAAGGAAAAAAAAAATTTTAATTAATATTTTCATAATGTCCTTGTCTTTTAAAATAAAAATAATATTATGAAAAAATATGTGTTGGTAAATAGACAATAACACATGATTATCTTTGTCTTAATTTCTTGCAATAAATGGTGGGGAAGGAGGTGAAAAATTCAATTTTCTAAGAGGAACCAATTTTTTACTGTCAGGAAAATGCTTTCCAAGATTGTGACTAACAAACAAAGTAAAGAAACAAAGTTTTCTTTTCCAATTCTTTAAATCCGTGAACCAAACGAGACCTAAAGTAATAATATCCATCCCTCCAAATTGTTCCTCCAAACTATCTCTCCTTATGTGACACAGTTAACGTGACATATTAAATAACATTATGTGACATCCAACATGATAGCAGAACTGACAAATTTTAACCTAAAAAATTAATTACCCAAAATTTTTTATGTTAATTTTAATTTTAATTTTAATGTAAATTAATTTTAATATTTGTCATGTCAGCTGTTACATTAACCGTCCTGTCAGCTGCCACATAAAGCAGAATGCTTTGGAGTGAATATTTGGAGGGATGAATATCATTATTCAAAGTATGATCAAGGCTTGTTTGCATAATAATACTATTTTTTCCTCCAAAGTGTCCCTCTAAACTATTCTTTCTTATTTGACAGCTGAAGTGACAGTTAATGTGACAGCTGATATAGTTAATTTTGAAATTAAAATTATTATTATTATTAAAATTTAAATTAATATTCGTATTAACATTAATATTAACATTAATATAAAAAATTGGATGATTAATTTTTTGGGTTAAAATTTATTATGTCAGATGTCATATTAGATGCCATATAATGTTAATTTAATATGTCACATAGCTGTCACATAAGAAAAAATTATTTGGAGAAATAATTTGAAGGAATGAATAGCATTACTATGATATCCAATCTTGTATAGACAAGGAAAAAAAAAGAGAGAGAAACATGACAACATAGACTATCTATTTTAGTGCATTTTAGAATATCTGTGATGTATCCTATATGCATGCTAAAATTGGTGGAATCTACCAATTTTTCGGCACAAAATTCCTTCTTCTTTTTCCATATTTGAGTGACTATATTTAGTTTCCATCCATTTTCCCTGATAAAAGGATTCTTCAATAACACCCATGCCAAATTTTATTAATATCAATCATATACTAAAATATCGCGAGCAAGTAGCGAATTATACACAAGTAATAAAGATTTAGTATAATCTAAACTTCCATGAGAATTTGGATATTAAAAGTAGGATTTTTTCTATAGGTACTACATTTTTTACTTAGGGCGTCCTAATTTTTTTTAATTTATTTACAAATTTGTCATTGAATTTCATTACTTGAGGCTAGTCCAAAATATGGTTTAAAAGCCAATGAGCTTTTATTTTTCATTCTTCTCTCTTCTTCCCATGCTCTCTCTCTTTCAAAACCTAATTTCTCTCAATTCTTAAAATCTTATACCCTAAAGTGTAGATTGGTGGTCCAAATCCTAGTCCCACTATCAAAAAGTAACAATATTCAATCGTTATTTGTTATGTCATCGATAAACTATGTTGATTTGGTTTTTCAAATATTAGGTCCACATATAAATATTTAATTATATGTGTTTAATGTAGGAAAAATGCATCTCGAAGAAATCAGGTCATCTAATAGACTAAATTCTCTTTCCGCTATGTCCGAAGAACTCCTCGGTTCTTCCGAAGCACACTTGGTAAAGAATTTGACAAATTAATTTCGGATTTTTTCGTCGTAGGACTGTGACAGTCGTATAAATAAATAGGATTGTCAACAAACTGACAGTCCTATTTTTAATTAGGACTGTCAACAAAGACAGTCCTGAGTAAAAATAGGACTGTCACTTGTACTGCAGTCCTAGTTAAATTTAGGTCTGTCAAATTTTTCGGCAGTCCTAATTTTCTGCAGTCATACTTTTGATCAATTTTATGCAGTTTTATTAATTATAATTTCTATTGTAGGGGTTATTGTGTTCCGATATTGTAGTGCCTCCTCCAATTGCTATTGATGTAGCCAATTTATTCTCCACCGATATTTGTTTTGAATCAGACGAACAAGCGTTACATTGGTTCAGAGAAGTTGGACGGAAAAACAATATAGTCATTGTGATCACAAGATTGGCCCGAAGTCGGCCGGGACGCACAACTATAGAGATTGAATGTGAAAGAGGTGGTTTATTCCGGTCTCATGGAATGAAAGATATAGTTCCCCAAAGAAAAGTTTCAAAGATAAGCATTGGTGCGAGAAAATGCGGTTGTCCATTCAAGATCTTTCTTGTAAACATAAAAGGTGTGAAGTGGGTAGTCCAAGTAAAGAATGGAATCCACAATCATGTTTTTGCCGAAACACTTACAAGTCATCCCTCTGTGGGACGGTTGAACAATGTTGAGCAGAAGATAGTTGAAGATTTGTCTGCTTCGGGAGTTGCACCCAGAAATATTTATTCCATCATACGACACGAAGACGAGAATAACAAGTCAACAATGAAGACAATCTATAACGAAATATCGAATTCAAACTCCAATAGTAAGAAAATAAGAATGGTGATGCAGCAAGTGTTGAAGTTGCTTGCTGAGAATCATTATGTGGAGCACTATAGAAGACATCCACAGAGTAATGAAGTCCTTTCACTGTTTTGGGATCATCCCGGTTGCACACATTTGGCTAGGTCTTTCGCTGACATATTGGTTTGATTGTACATATAAGACAAATAAGTTCAATATGCCTCTCTTTCACGTTGTTGGCTTCACCTCTACGAAAAATATATTTTTAGTTGCTTTTTTCTTTATGAAGAGTGAGAAACTTGAGGACTACACATGAATGTTGGAAAAACACAAAAAACTTTACTTTGGACACAGAGAGCCATCTATTTTTGTTACTGACAGAGAATACGCCCTAATTAATACTATAGCAATTGTCTTGCCTCACGCGGATACACTACTATGCACTTGGCATATAAATCGCAATATCCAATCACAATATAAGTTGAAGTTCGGAAAGGTGGATGGTAAAATTGACAAAGAGCTTTTCAAAAAATTTTACAACAATTGGAATCATGTATGGCAAGCCAGTACGAAAGACAGTTACGACGAAGCATGGTACTTGTTCAAAAAAAAGTGGAAGACGAGGGAGCCGATATGCATTTCTTATATCAAAGATACATGTCTAGAACTGCATAAAGAATACTTTGTCTTAGCATGGACGAATAAGGTGAAGCATTATGGCACAGTGACCACCAACCGGGTTGAAGGATCACACACAAAATTAAAACAACATTTAAGGTCATCGGTCGACAATTTTGTCTCCGTTTGGCAAGCTACCAATTTAATGCTAGATCAGACGGCGACCGAGATTAGCGCATCATTTGAGATGAGCTTGAATATTATAAAGCATGAACATAGAAATAAATCCCTCTTGGATGCTTTAATGCATGTAATATCTCACAAGGCAGTGGGCTTACTATTTGAGGAGATTTATAGGTCAAAGATCGTGGGATTTGATCCCGAGGTTTGCGGCTATAAATATTGACATACGTTGGGTCTCCCTTGTGCACACGAGATTAACGAATATCGTCGCCAATCTAGACCTATTCCGATATATGTTATTGATCAACGTTGATTGCAGTTGTCGATAATATCCGTGGTGAAGAGTGACAATAATTTCTTTTCTTTGCCATAAGTGAAACATCTTCACGCAACGTGGTGTGTCTCATTGGGAGCGGAGTAGGAGTCTATTGAGCTTAAAATCCAAAAAATTGCTAATCCGGTAACTACTAGAATGCATGAGCCATCCGTTGTTTCCAATCGTAAGGGAAGACCTCAAATAAGATTGAGTAGTTCATAGAAAAAAGAATAGAGTCAACTAAGAGAGATCCATCATTCTTTGAGCATATTGAACGAAGTTTAGAATAAACTCAGTCCACTACGGTTGTCAATATTGTGACCCATACGAAACGAAAGAGTAAGCTAACTGTTCGAAGAAAAAAATAAAAAACGGACATGCCAAGCCTTGATACCGTGTATATGGAAGGCTTCCTACTTGAGATACGCAGTTACATTTGGTCCATTGATGATGTTCCCAAGGATGGCCATTGTAGATTTCATGTGCTTGCAAGACATCTTGGTTATTCGGACAAAGAAGGATGGAGACAGGTTAGGGTGGAGTTGTACGAGAAGTTGGAGTCTCGTTTTTCATTCTACACCCACATGTTGAGCCAAGAATATGTTGGAGAGTTATTGACAAGCATTCCTTGTACCAATACAGTTACCAAAGAAGAGCACTACATGTCCAACCCGGCCGCTACATATTTATTTGCTAATGGATATAAGATACCAATTGTACTTATTTATGACAATATTAACAATACTTTCTTTCCGATGTGCCCTTCACCAGCCGAGCACAGACTATCAAACCTATGTACTATAGGACATATCGAGAACCACTTTTTTATACCAAGGTTGATCGGTCATTCTCCTATTCCTCCACCTTCAACAAGTTGGTATAAACATGCACTGGACGCAGCGATCGCCTGGACGATACCCTTTACGGATAAAATAAATCTCTATAAGAAGTTGTTGAAGATAGAGGAGCCCAGAGACATGCCCGTAGGCCTCTTCGTTGTTCAAATCGACTAATACGAGTAGACTATTTATATTTTGCACGTTTGTATTATTTTGTATAATTTTGTCACCTAATTGGTTCAAATATAATTTTGTATCATTTTGTATAATGTTCAACCACTTTTGTATACAGTGAACTACTTTTGTACACAGTAAAAAAGTGAAATAAAAAATTTATAGTATTCAGTGTATCAGTAAAAAATTCATAATATTTGGTGTATCATTGAGACTCTCTGTCATTACAAATTTATAGTCCTAATTCAAACTATGTTTTTTCTTGTTATTTAGGACTGTCAAGTAGTTGAAAGTCCTAAAATGATGTAGGACTGTCAACTTGATAGTCAAAAATTGAAAATATAAAGGAAAACACAGTTTGGATTTAGATTGTCAGGCAGTTGACAGTCCTACGTGAATTTAGGACTGTTAACTACCTGACAGTCCTAATTTAAACTATATTTTTTCTTGTTATTTAGGACTATCAGCAAGTTGACAGTCCTATTATGATGTAGGACTGTCAACTGTTTGATGATAAACGAAAGAATGAAACTAGGTTTATACGAAATCCTTTCTTTATTTACAAACAAGAAAAAAGAGTACAATTAATCCTATACGAGGATGTTAAGTACAATAAAAATAATTCTGGAAAAAAATTGCTATAGGAGTCTGATCTGCGGTCGATCACTTTGTCCCTTGGACTACACGATGATGAAGAAGTGCTGTAGAAGAAGAAGCCTCAAATATTGCAGGAGGGATTGGATTATCGTTGCCAAAGTCGTCAATCACTACTCTCTGTCTGTGTGCTCTCTCTCTGATCTCTTGATCTTTTTTGACCTCGATCTCCTGTGACCGGAGGTCTCTATTTATAGAGGTCAGTCACAGTAACTTTCCAGTCGGTGTAGAAGCCAAACTGTGAAGAGAGTTGCACTTTTTACGCGGCGGTTATAATAACTGCTACCCACGTCTGAATGATCTCCTGAATCCGCGTATAATGCGTGTCCCATTATGAGGTAACGCGTATAACTGCTTCTCAAAGATCACGGCATGCAAGCCACGTAGGTAACTGCCCCTCGCGTAAAGATGGTTGGCATAAAAGCCAAATAGCTGTCTTATTGGCGTAAAAGCCAACTAGCTGTCTTGTTGGCGTAAAAGCCAAATACCGCATAAAACTTGAGGCTGCATGATTAATAGATAACCAGCGTAAAAATAGCCAATTATCCTTTTTGACTGAGGTCTTGAGCGTATTCTGGGCCAAATAACCTTATCACGTACCTTTGCAAATATAGCCTGAGTTGGCGTATTTCGAGGAGATAGCATACGACATGCTCCTATAGTTGAAAATAGCCTGGTTGGCGTATTTCGAGGAGATAACATACGGCGTGGTCCTATAGTTAAAAATAGCCTGGTTGGCGTAAAATGTCAGGATGGTGATGTAAGCGTATTAGCTCTAGTTTTAGCTCTCCCAGTCATGACAAAATTATAATGGATAGAACCAGATCTCGTGCATTAAATGTAGAGATATGCCTCAATCTCGTGCATTAAATGCCGAGATATGCCTCGAGCTCTGCATGAGAAACAGCTTTTGACGTGGCGTCTGATTTTGTCTTATCTTGAGCGTAAAAGCTTATCTCTGCCTGTGAAAAATAGGCAGCGTATTTCTTGAATGCGTAAAAATGACTTGTATCAAGGATATGTCACTAAACGACAACCTGGGTCTCTGTGCAAAATCATCATCACAGCCGTCCTCTCGATCGTCGTGCAGTACTTTTGTCAGGAGTCAGGTTCACTGTTCTGTCTGACAGATTCATTCGAGGAATACGAAGAGTTCCTCGTATGATTTTACGTTGCATTAAAGATAAACGTATTTTACGCTGTAGGGAGGCATAGCAACCTTTTACGCCAAAACAGCCTTGAAGCGCTGCTTTACGCGGGCATCTCTGAAGCTCTATGATACGCCAAACAGCCCTGAAGCTCTGTTTTACGCGAGCAGTTCTGAAGCCATGTTTTACGCCACACAGCCTTGAAGTACTGCTTTACGCGGGCTTCATGCATGTTGGTTTTGACTGTATAATAAGCGTACAATTCCCCAGCGTATTTCATGCTTCTACAAGACCCCCTTCAAAGTTTTCAAATTCCTCGTAATTTGAAATACTTTGAATGAAGCATAAAATGGTCAAATTTGACTCGTTCTTCGAGACTGATTTTTCGATAATATTTAAGAAGTTGTTGGGATTTGGTATGTTCTCTTCTGCCTATATAAAGGCAAGCGAGTGAACCTGTTTTTCCATACTCCCTTCACCACAAAGATGGTTGCCAAGATTCCTTAGGCCACACTGAGGAGGAAGAAGATTATGCTCTTCCAGCATGTAAGGAGCCGTAAAAAGAGGCATCTTCGAGCAAATATCCTCTGCAACGATGGATCATGGAAGGATATCATAGCTTCCTTTGCTCAGGATAATCAGCAATTTTATATGGCGGTTCATCCAGGAGAGAGGAAGGGACTCATCGGACCACACAGCTTGCTAGCTGTATTTTTCCCTATTCTGAAGCTGGACCCTGGTGGGCAGCTTGGCCGTGTCTTCCAGTATTGTTTTGGGTCTGAATCCCTAACACAATTCTAGGCATGGCCTCCATGGCGTATGGGGGGGCTTGAATAATTTAGACAGGCCCAGTTCTGTATCCTTCCGCCATTAACCATTTTTTTGTTCATCGGTCAAAGAAGCCGATGAAGTGCCGTAGAAGAAGAACTGAAGATCTTTGTCAGACGAGAACCTAGCGTGATAGATTTCTATCATGATCTTGAGTGTTAATGAATAATCCTTTGTAAAAAGGATTTCCATCATATGTAATCATAAAAATAAAAAATTCTTTGTAAATTGGATTTTCATCATATGTAATCATGATTAATAAACTTGTCTTCTCTTACGCATTGCTGATTTGCCATATTTGCTGTGAGAAAGTCTGATAATGTGCAGCTTCAACACGTCTGAGTAATTTTTTACGCTGACTCTGATAAACGCTTATCCGGTCATGTTTCGACTTTTACGCGTAACGGAAGATGCGTAAAAAGCTCTTTAGCATTAAGTTGTCTTGGAGATCCAACTGTCATACTATTTTTGGACGAGGAGTCGCCTAGAATTCTGAACTGTCACTTCTCTGATACGAAGGATATCTGTTCAGAACATCATATTCAAGAATGACATCCCGAAAATTCCTCGAAACAGGGCAAGAAATATCCGCTGAACAGGCCATACTTGAACTTAGATGTAAATGATTCTGGCTAGACTTCGAATGAACTTCCAATGGCCCAAGAAGAAGATTCATCTTCAATGCTGACATCTGTGTGTTTCAGGCACTTGGAATGTTTTGTAGCCAAAAAGGAGCATTTTCTGCGTAAACCCTTATAATTGGCCATCTGTAGCTTCTGAGTGTAGGATCGTAGATCTGTAGCTTCTGAGCGTGAGACCGTAGATTTGTAGCTTCTGAGCGTGAAATCGTAGATTTGTAGCTTCTGAGCGTAAAACCGTAGATTTGTAGCCTCTGAGCGTAAAAGCTTCTGAGCGTAAAATCGTAGATTTGTAGCCTCTGAGCGTAAAAGCTTCTGAGCGTAAAACCGTAGATTTGTAGCCTCTGAGCGTAAAAGCTTCTAAGCGTAAAACCGTAGATTTTTGCTATGCGCGTAAAATCTGGATCGGTTGCGCAGCATGACTGTCCGTCTTCCTTTTCAAATGATAGGCTGACATGGTCCTAAATCATAACTGACTATTAAAAATCGAATTTGGTCAGGGATTCGAAGAGTTATCTGAACTCTATAAATAGCCCAAGGTCTTAAGAAAAAAACCCTTCATCTGTTTCTGCAAAACCCTTTCTTTCTGAGAACTCTTCGTCTTCGTCTCTTTTCTGAGAACTCTGAGTTTCGCCATGGCACCAAAACAGGCCTCTACGGCTAAGGGAAAGAAAGCCGCTTTCTCATCTCGCTCCTCTGCTCAAGCACGAGCAACCCCCATTAGGCTGAGCGCCCCGTTCTGAACGAAGTGCTCCACCGTCGAGCTACACTCCGGGCATCACAGGTAAAGACTTCGAGAGGAATAAAGGACCTTTCACATACATTGTACGTGTATGCGCAACAATACACCCACATTTCTAATGTGTCAACATAAAACTCTATATTTTTGCAGTCTGGCGTAAAAACTCAGACTGTCAAAATTTGGCGTATACTGAAAATTTTGAGTTTTACGCGCTGGATGTAAATTCTAGCGTAAAAACTTAAATTTTTGCAGTCTGGCGTAAAAAGCTCAGATTGTTAGGATTTGGCGTATAATGCCAACTTTGAGTTTTTACGCACTGGAAGTAAATTCTAGCGTAAAAAGTTAAATTTTTGCAGTCTGGCGTAAAAACTCAGACTATCAAGTTTTGGTGTATACTACAAGAATGTAGCGTCTAGCGTAAAAACTGACTTGTTTTCTTGCTTCTTGCAGTGGACCTACAGATTCCTCCTTTGGCTGAAGTGATGGGCTCTGCTGCTGGGATGCTGAATTCCAACTACCTGGAGGACTTGTCCCATGTGACATTCCCCATCTCTGGAAACGAGTATCCTCAAGAAAGGGGAACTCTGATCTCAGCCCAAGGAGAACGAATATTCCTGAGTATGATCAGTGGGGAGCCCCTGACGTATATAGACGACACAAAATATAAGAAACCAGGTTTCTTATTTGGGGATGTTATCGATAAACAATCCCATACTAAGCCCAAGAAGGAAGATTGGGTGTTTTCCGTTGAGGGCACGGTCATGTATCTGCCAAGGATGCATAGAGATTACCCTATCTCTGCGTTCTTCCATGCCACCCATCGCAGAAAAATGGTGTGGACTCTGACTCCCAATCTTCACGGCCAGCCGGGGAAGATCTTTTATAAGAAGGGATTGAACCGAGGGTCCTTTGGGAGCAGTCCTTCCGGCTCTGTCATGCCTTTCGGAGGATTACTACCGGGCAACGTCCCGAGCGAAGACACTTCACTGATCCAGCCAATTAAAATAGCGACTTTCTGTAATGACTTTATGGGGCAGGGGGGTATACCCCAAGGTTAACCCTCGCACCAGTGGATGGATTAGCCCCCAGAATCTTCGATGGACCAGTTTAACTACCTGGGCCATGAAGCACTTCCAAACGGAGCTGGAAAGTATGTGTTTATTTGCGGCTGTGAGTGCCACTAGTGTTGGGATGCCTCTCAATCCCAACTTGTTCTTAGTTTTGATGGAGCGATATAATTCGCTCACTGGGACTTTTGCCACTCCACTAGGTGAGTTGGGCTTAGCCCTTCATGAGATGGTAGATATCTCAAAGCTGCCAATGGGAGACACTCCTTATGAAGAGTATGTTCCCACAAACAGGGAGCTGAGGGATACAAACTGTCACGACCCAATTCCGTAGAATCAATTGAGACGTCCCCCGAATCGTGACCGCCGTGCGGGCCTGGGGTTGCGCCCGCACAAGGCTTTAATGATTTGCATAGCAAGCACATATTCAGAGTACGCAGATAAATTAAAACACAGATTTGAAATATGGAAAAGTTCTCTTTATTGATAATGAACATCTATTACAAACTCTTGAACGAGTTAGTTAATATGCCGAACGGCTTACAAAAGAGATGACTCAAAATGAGATAGCAGTCCTGTACATTACATCCCTTTATAAACTCAAAACGATAAAGACCTCCAGGCTGGAGGACGGCTTTGCCACGGAGCTGCATTTGTGTATGAAGAGTTGCAGCTTCGGACTTCAAAAGGCTTCGAGGCGCGGTGAAGATACGCCAACAGCTGGACTGGATCGGGAAGACGACTTTGGCTCCTTGCTCGGTTCGCCTTAGTGCGGAGAACCTGTTTCAACGAGGGTCAGCATATCGAAACATGCTGGTGAAGGCGAGCTAGCCGAACTATACCAATCAACACGTTGTTTAGTAAAGCATGCATATTTTATGGGTTTCTATCGTGCCTTAGTTCATTTACAAGTAAGCAGCATATAGAATTTACTGAAATGAACGTGCTACCGTTCGGTGGATTTTACCTGCCGACTGAATTACCTGCACAATACTTACCATGCCTTCCCTGAAACGAAGACACAAGTTAGTATGCAACAGGTTTAAATATACACGTTGGGATCACTGGCTAGAAGCCATAATGGACCGTTTTGTCTTGAACGAAGATGGAATGCAGCAAAGATGCGTTGGTAGCTGCAGACTATCCTTGTCCAGATGCGTGAGACTATCGTGAAGTTTTGCCCGGACCGGATCGGTGCCAGTGCCCCAGCGACCGTCCGCAGGAACCCGTTACCTTGTGCACAACTTGTCCGTGATTAATCGTTCGTGATACGTTAACGTTGATGCGTTGAGGCACGTGAACAAGATAAGCAACATTGTATGATTCATTTTGCATAGTCTTCCTGACAGTTTATTTCATAACAAGTGTATTCCATACTTAGCACAATTTATGGAAGAAGATGCATTCTAAATAAACTTGAAGTATGTATAGAACATTTAAAATGAACAAGCATGCAAATTGAGTAACCGTTTCCCAGTTAAGTGACAAGCATAAATACCCAAGTCTATTCTCTTTTATCTTGGTTTCTTTTATTATTAACTTGGTATCGTTTGATCGGGGCGAAGGAGTGAAGCTTGGAAGCAGGGCTAGCTAATCGGGTTGGTAGCCACTCACTTAGATTATTGGAAAGGAGATGGAAAGAGGCGCTTCACGACTCCGCTCGCAAGCCGCCTACTGCTTATTCACCTGCACACGAACAGCTCGATTAATACTTCTTCCTCTCTTTCCAATCTCGGAATAGAAATGCAGTTCAATGAACGAAAATAATGAAAACCATCGAAACCGTTCAAGAAAAACAAGCAAATCCCAAAACCAACTCAAAGCACGAAAGCAACAAGTGACATCGAAAACCGAGGCAATAAAAGATAGCAGCGGAGAGGTCCCTTCTGACTCTGCCGCTAAGCCGATCCTTGGGGCGTAGTCCACTGAATATGGAAATCGATTCCGAAGAAACAAATCCATAACGAGGACGAGTTCTTAATTCAATCTATCCCGATCGAACGATACCGTCTTGTGTTTCTTAGCCGCGATCTCCGCACCGGGAGAACGGGGCGCTACACAAACCCTCGGGCAGTGGCAGTGTACCAGGAGCTGATGAGCCACTATCTTGCATGCACCACCTTCTACAAGGAGCCATCTGATTTGGCCTATATCAACAAATGGGTATCCTACCTCTTCTTCCATCAGGCCAGAAATGCCAAGTAGGACGAGGTTGTAGATATCAGAGATAAACCCTTGAACCTTCTGAGCATGCTTAGTGCCAACACAGTCGATGATCTCATTGAAGATGCGGGGGCTCAAGATTATGTTCTCAACGAAGAGATAGGGGGTTATCCTGCAGGAACCAAAGCCTACAGCTATATAAGGCATTGCCGAAAGCCTCTTTCAAGAGACGCTCAATTGGTTGGCTTCCTTTCTGTTTGGCTACGCCGATGGGTGGTTCCTTGTATCGCGTCTGCGGATCGCATTCATCTCAACACCTTATGGCCTGCAGTGCATTTGGTATTTGGAGCGAGGTTGGGCTTGCTCCCTGCCATGGTGTGCAGGATTCAAGCTGGTCTGAGGGCCATTACTGAGGGACTGTTGGCTGATGATACATAGCATGAAGGATTTCTCAGAGTAGAATTACCATTTTTATATCTGATGGGATGGTTAATCCTTCACAACACCAAAGTGATGTCTCCCAGATCGGCCAGTGGTTCGGGCAATAACTTCCTGTTGAATTACAGGAATTCTTCTTGGAATGTGACTAGCGTCATAGACTGTCGGCTAGCACTAAATTTTGCCCATAGTTGGAAGTTCTTCTGCATCGTCCCCCCCGTACATATCAATCAACAAGGGGTGAAACTTCAGGATGCGGGTCAGGGGAAGACTATTATTTCTCCTGAAGCCTTTTACTGGTTGGTCTGTATTAGACCTTTCCGCCTACTGTACAGAAGTGAGGACCACTGCTACTTGGAGCCTTATCTGCCCAGCCGGTTCGCCAGGCAATTTGGGTACAACCAGTTGCACGTGGGGAATCCTATCACCAACTTCAAGTTCAAAGGTGGACTTATTAATGGAGCTAGAGGATGGCGGTACTTCATAATGGGTTGTATTGGAGCAACCTTTGCTGTGCCCGCGATTTCTCTCTCCATGGAGTTGCGCATTCTCCATTCGTACGTGCAGTTTTTTGCGTCCATCAATACCTTCCATCGTGATTTTGATGTACATAGAAGTTTCAGGATGCCCTTTCATAGGTCCACTGGGAGAGAGGAGATACCGTCTGTTTCCTCAGATGAAGGTGATGAAACCACCGGTGCAGATGATTATTTGTTGATTGTACCGAGAGGCATAATAGCTCCGCCAGCAGAGCCTCTCATAATCTCCAATAAACGAAAGGCTTCCACTCTGAAAGAGCCTCCCCCCCGCAAGAAGAAGCTAACTACCGGAGGTCATAGAAGGACTTCCACTAAGGGGGCCTCTAGGAGTGAGCCTATTGTTTCCCCTGTTGGGGATGATTCTTTGATCAGGGGTCTTTCGCCTGTTAGAGAGGGAACCTCCACAGTTCCAGCTGACAGTGCTGAAGATTCTTTGCTCGCGATTGCTGCCGCTACCACCGTTACTGGTAGTATTTCGAGATCGCCTTCGAGGCCGAGCATAATAAGAATCAATATACCTTTATCCAGACAAATGGGGCTAGCCCTTCCTTCATCTGTAAGTATCTTGAGCGAGATTCTACCCGATGAACCTCGAGTGGATCTGGGTGACGACTGGGATGACTACCCTCAAACGTCAGTTGGTGCACCCTCTTCTCCAAGTATGACAGCTTATTTAGCATCATTAAGAAATAATTTAGCTATACAGGCTGTAGACGCAATATACATACCATTGGCCATGGGTAAATATTGTCTTCACGCTTTCTTTAGGAAAATTAACATCAAATTGATATTAACTTTCTCTTATCTTATTTTCAGGCGAAGACATTTCTGGGGAGGGCGGAGTTGACACAACTTCTGATTTTGTTGCGGATCCAGCCAATGAAACAGCAACACCTGATGTCGACGAAGCATATTTTGAAACTGCCGATATTTCATCCGCAACATTCTCGGGTGTCATCCTGCCAGTGGCAGTTCAAATAACATCAGAGGAAGATGAACCCACTATCTCGACCGTGCTTCCTTCGTCGAGCACGCCAGCAACTTCAACTATTGTTGGTGTCTCTTCTTTTGTAGCGCTATCTGTTGAAGCAACGACTGTGGCAACATCCTCTATAGTCCTTCCGGATAGGAGATTTACTGATATTGCGGCCACTCCCAGCGTACATTCGATCTTTTCTACGCTATTTGAACAATATACTAGCATATTCTACCGCACTTTAAAAGAATTGATATCCATGGTGCTGGAGAAGAACCTAGGCTTTGATGCTCTGAAGACGTCCTCCAAGCTTACTATAGCGCCGATTAGAAATTTCAATGACGCTGAAAGAGCTGATACGCTAGAGCAAATAGTTAATGGTTTAGAACAACCCATTAACGAGTATTTGCAATTATCCCGAGACAGCATCGATGACCTGGTTCAAGATGAGTATGACTCTCTAACTGTGAAACTTGCTCAGCAGATTGAATCTTTAAACAAATCCATCCAGGAACAACAACAAGAGATGAAGAAAGAGTAGGCACTGTTGGTAGAGAGTATTCCTCAACTGGCCAAGTGTTGCACTGAATGTGAGGGATATGAAGTGACGGTTCAAGAATTGGAGGCTGAACTTGCCCAGACAAGGGAGAGGCTTCTCAAGGCATCGGCAGTTCGTGATGTATTTGAGGGCCAAGTGAAGACAGCTCAGCAGAACTTGACACATGCGAGTGTCATCCACGTAAGTTTTGTTGATTCTCTGTCCGAACTATCTTTCTTGAGTGATGACGAATCAAGGCTGGAGCGGGCTCGTGCTAACATCTTGAACTCCAGGAATGAAAGGATGACGACTTTGGCACAACAGATCCTCGATTTAACGGCTCCTCCCCAATGATGTACCTTTTTGCTCTTTTTGTAATTTTCTATTTCCAGAGATACTAAAGATACATTTTCTGACTTTGTGGACCTATCACTTTTGAACATAAATGATAGGCTAAGATGAAAGTGATATCAGAGGTAATATGGACATGATATACTTTCGGTAAGGTTTAGCTGAATATATCTATTCAGAGGTAATATGAACATGATAGAATAAGATCCAACTAAATTTGTATACAAAACACTACCAGAGGTAATATGGACATGATAAGTTTTGAAGTTTCAAATTAGTTAAACATATCTATTCAGAGGTCACAAGAACATGATAGAATATGATCAAACTAATCTTTGTTTGTAGTGTCATCAGAATAAAATCTTCACCATACCCCTTTGAGCAAAGAAGATCAAGCATAGTACTTCTTCAGGAATTTGTCGTTGATAGGAGCCATTATTAAATCTCCATTAGGCTTGGCTAATCTGTAAGCGCCATTTGAAAATGTTGTTTCAATCACATAAGGGCCCTCCCATTTGGGCTGGAACTTGCCCTTACTTTTGTGTGTAATTATCATTGGCCTCTTCACAGCTAGAACTAGCTCGCCAACTTTGAACACTCTTTCCTTTACTTTTTGATTAAAAGCTCTGGGGATGCGTGCCTGGTAGAACTCGATGTGTTGTTGAGCTTGAAGGCGTTTCTCATCTAATCCTTCTAGCTCTTGAAGTCTTAAACGATTATTATTTTCCTGAGTCAACTCATTAGCCACTGCTATCCTGAGTGATAGAATTTGAACTTCAATGGGGAGAACTGCTTCACACCCGTAAACTAACGAAAATAGGGTACAACCTGTTGGCGTTCGTACCGTTGTACGGTATACCCACAGACATTCTTCCAACTTCTCGTTCCAATCTCTTTTGTTTGAAGAGACAAACTTCTTCAAGAGTTTGATGATGGTTTTGTTGAAGGCTTTCGCCAAACCATTAGCAGCAAGATTGTATGCCGTTGAGGCCATATTATGTATCCGATTCTTATCGCAAAATCGGTGAAATGCTTGACTGATGAATTAAGGCCCGTTATTATGAATTATTCTTCGGGGTATCCCAAAGCGATAAATTACATGATGCTTGATAAAGCTGATCACGTTGGTTGTCTTCACTCAGCAAGAGAGATTGCCTCCGCCCATTTGGAGAAATAATTCGTGATAGCCAATATGAACCGATGTCCTCTAAAAGACAAAGAATGAATAGGACCAATGATATCCATACCCCATGCTTCAAAGGGCCATGATGCAATAGTAGGATGTAAATACTCAGAAGGCTGATATATGAAATCCGCATGAACCTGACAGTTTTTGCATTGTCTTGCATATTTCACGGCATCTGCAATCATAGTAGGCCAGTGGTAGTCCATCCTCCTGATACGATCCTGTAATTTAGGACCGGGTTGATGTGCTCCACATACCCCATCATGAGCTTCTCGGATAACCCGCCTTGCATCATTATCAGAGAGACATCGTAACAATAGTCCATCGTAGGTTCGACGATAAATTTGTGAAGAAGCATAAAAATAGAAACGTAATGATCGTCTCTTGATAGATACTGCTTGTCATGCCCCAGTCCCAAAATACGTAGGACCAGGAATACGTGATACGCCAGCTACGCATTCGACCAGACTCTGGTCTGACTCGAATACGTATAAGCTGTAAAATAAAGGGCACTATCTAGATATTCCATAAATGTAAACCTCTATGTCTCAATCCACAATGTACAACAGTAAACAAGAAAGAGCTATATGTGCTAAGGTCGGCCGCCCAATAACACACTAACTCGAATAGACTCGAGAAGAAGTATGAGTCTATAAAACTAGGCTACAACAGCAGATGAATAATCAATATATATAACCATAATGCCGGTAGATATAATGTGAGTACCTGGTACCATGCCCGCAAGATATGCCACTCCATCGGTATCTCCAAGTGCTCCGTAATCGTCTATGCTGCAAAACTGGCAGAAAACTAGGTCCTCAGAGGGACGTAACAAGGTACAGAAATATAGCATGCCAAGTAAACAGAAAGTACAAGTGCACGACAGGGTACTCTATCATAACCAACTAGTGTGACACAGTTTAAAGACAATGTTCGACGCGTGGGCTGTCCAAAATAAAACCGCAGCTCCGAACACAGAGACACACGGGTCGTACCGTAGCTCCGAGCACAGAGACACACGGGTGAAACAGTTACACTAGAAACAGGTATCACTAGAACAGGTATCTCTAGAAAATACTACATATATATAAGCACGTGCAGAGTAGCCCAAACGTCTAGTAACTGTCTTCCCCTTCCCAAGTGGTCAACGATTGTGCGTTGAACCTGAACCTCTAACTACAGTCTCGACACAAGGAATAACTCCACAGACGCGACCCTAAGGTCGTCCCAGTCTCTGGTCATGATGTCAGTATCAGGATACAGGAATCTGGCATGATCACAGTAACCCTAAGGTCATCCCAGTCTCTGGTCATGATGTCAGTATCAGGATACAAGAATCTGGCACGATCACAGTAATCCTAAGGTCGTCCCAGTCTCTGGTCATGATGTCAGTATCAGGATACAAGAATCTGGCACGATCACAGTAACCCTAAGGTCGTCCCAGTCTCTGGTCATGATGTCAGTATCAGGATACAAGAATCTGGCACGATCACAGTGTATGAGTGTCCTGGGGGTATCGATAAACTCAGGTACGCATATCGAGAAACTACGAAACATCCAACAATCTTCCTAGGATGCTACGACGTATGTCTTCACCCGGTTGTGAACCGGACGCGAAGTACCGAACGTCGACATAAACAAGCGCACAATGTACAATAAGAAAAACAATATCTGTAGACTGAAATACTGGGTGGCAAGGTACACTTGCCTGCGTGCGGCTGCTGATGACGGGGATCGGGTACCGCGTCCAAGTCCTCTGGTCCCGCAGTACCTAGAGATGAGATACAAACCAGAATCAATGCTCGATTCTACGACAGACAGGGATGCTACAAACATCTACACCTAAACTCAGCTACAGCTCACAGGGATACGTTGCTAGAGGGTTGACCCATGTCATCCTCAAGTAAATTATCAATAATTATCAAACCTTCCTTTTTATATCTTCATAAAAAATCACAATAAGTACCCCATCAATTAAAACTATCATAAATTTTTAGTTAATCAAACCCTAATTAAATCCTCAGACATATATAATCTTTCCCATTTATCTATAAAACCGCTACGTAATTTTGTTCAACATTTTCATCAACGTCAAGTCACGACCAATTAAACTGATCATCATAAAAAAAAAACATATGTATGAATAAATTGAAATACCTTAACACCTCAAACCTTGCATTTATGAACTCTATTTTATACCCATGCATTTTACCCTCATTGCATAATATAAAATGAACTAACCCTTAAATCTTAATACAAACTATGCGACCCTAACCAAAGACCCATTTATTCTCAAGCCTCAACGTATACATTTTATAATCGTCATCTCCTTAACATCAACAAATTCACTAACCTTCAATTGTATGGTTTAATCATGCTTTCAACAACAACTTAAGTATATCCCTTAAATTATATACTATGAATAAAATCCTAACCACAGCAATAAACCTTATTAAAATCCAAACTCAAGTATATCCATGCTCATCAACTCACTACATCTTCTTCAACATGATATACAAAAACCATTGTTAAAGTAACTCAACAAGCATATAAACAAGGAGAGGAGGAGGGAGTTGTATACCTCGGCGGCGAGGTGGATGGCTGGCCGGAGGTGGTAGTGGGGGTGGTCGGACAGGGACTGAACTGGAACGCCGACGGAGGGAAGTAGTCGGTCGGCGGAGAACCACACGGGTCGGCTGCTGTCGGAGTGGCAGTGGGTCGGAGGGTTTAGGCCGGAGTCGGGTAGCACAGGTCGGCGGTGGTGGTGGGACGAGAACTCTGGCTGGCGGAGGAAAATTGCACAGCGAGCCCGGAGTGGCTGTCCCGCTGGCCGGAGCGGGGGTGCGGCCGGCTGGAGCCGCTGTCTGCTCGCAGTAGCCGCGGACGGGCTGCCGGGGTAGGGCGGGGTCAGCGCCGGAGTGGCCGGGTCAGCGCCGGAGTGGCCGGGTCTCTTCAGGAAGGAGGAAGAGATGAAGAATGAAGGAAGATGAAGAATAAGAATGAAGGAGGAAGAAGCTTTGTGTTTCTTCTTGCATGAAGAAATTTATGGAGGAGGAGAGAGAAGTTTTCCCTAGGGACTAGGGCCGGTGGGTTTATGTGGTGAGGGTGGGGAAAATGTTACTTTATAGGGGAATGTGTTGGGAAATGAAGGGTTGGGATCCATCCATTTTAAATGGATGGATGAGATTTAACATGAATAGGTGAGGGGTTTCTTCATGAGGGAAATGGGTTTGGGACCCCATTTTGGGACCCAATAAATAATCATTGACCAATGAGGTGTTGCCAGCAATTTGTTAATTGCAAATTAGCCCCCGCAAATTCGAGAATTTGTATGGACACATGAAATGACGCAAAAATTGCAGAGAAAAATATATTTAAAAATGTCATAGTGAGGGGGCGTTGCGCGTCAGGCACGGGTCAAATTTGGAGGGCATTGGGATTAATTTAATATTAAAATAGAATTTACAGAGTTGGTAATTCCCGATTTAATTAACGATAACGCGTCCGCGAATTTAATTTAATTGGGGCCCGCGGGGTCAAAATCTGGAAACGGCACAAAGGCCAAAAATAGTGGAAGCTTAGAGTCGGTCTTGGACCCTTTAGTTGGTCCGGCTCAACGGGTTAAGGTGGTACTCCAAAATCGAGGGTAACGACACAGGTGTCCGACACGGAATAAAATACGGTTTACGATTTTCGGAATATTGCGCAATTAATTTAGAGCGCACGAAAGTTGATTTTAACAGTCAGAAAAGTCCAGTGCCTAATTTGGCGAGTTGAGTCGAGTGTACAAAATTTGTACGAAATTTATGGGCTGAAAATGGGCTCCGAATAATTAGACAAAGATAGGGTGGAATAATGTTTTAATTAAATGGATTAAAAATTTCAGGTAAAAATATCTCCTACTCTAAACCTCAATATATTCTATCTAAAATTTTTTCTGGCCCACTCTAACTATCTACAGAATAAAATTGAGGGGGTTTACATTCTTCCCAACTTAGAAAAATTTCGTCCCCGAAATTAAAAGTAACGCACGATAATATCTAACAAAATTTAAAATAACTAATAATTAAATTGTCGTATGTAAATTAGTACCTTGCTCCTCAAATAAGTACGGGAATCGCTGCCGAATAGAATTCTCGTGCTCCCAAGTAGACTCGCCTGGTGAATGGTGCTTCCATGCCACTCTGACCAGTCGAATCGTCTGCCCTCTCAAAGTCTTCTCGCTGCGATCGAGGATCTCAACTGGCTGCTCTACGTAAGACAGGCTGGGCCCGACTGTAATCACTGAATAATTAAGCACGTGGCTAGGGTCTGCGACATATCTCCTCAGCTGCGATACGTGAAATACGTCATGTACTCCCTCTAATGATGGAGGTAATGCAAGAAGGTATGCCACTTCGCCAACTCGTTCCAGAATGTCAAAAGGTCCGATATACCTCGGACTCAGCTTGCCTCTGCCTCTGAATCTGATGGTACCACGAGTGGGCGATATCCTCAAAAATATGTGGTCACCTTCCTTGAACTCCAATGGTCTGCGGTGCGCATCTGACCAGTGTTTCTGTCTGTCCTGTGCTGCGCGCAGGTGGCTCTGAATCTGCTTGACCTTCTCTACTGTCTGTGTCACCAATTCGGGCCCAAGTATCTGACGCTCTCCCACGTCACTCCAACAAATTGGCGACCTGCATTTTCTGCCATACAGTGCCTCATAAGGTGCCATTTGTATGCTGGCCTGGTAACTGTTATTGTAGGAGAATTCTACCAAGTGTAGATGGTCCTCCAAAGATCCTCTAAAATCAATCATGCACGCTCGCAACCTATCCTCTAATATCTGTATCGTGCGCTCTGACTGTCCGTCAGTCTGTACATGATACGCAGTGCTGAACTTGAGACGAGTTCCTAGGCTCCCCTGCATACTCCGCCAAAAATGTGACGTGAATCTGGAATCACGACCTGATACGATACTGACAGGCACTCCATGTAATCGTACTATCTGCCTCATATACATGTCAGCTAGTATCTCTGTGGATTGCCCAACTTTGAAGGACAAGAAATGTGCAGACTTGGTGAGTCTGTCTACGACAACCCAAACTGCATCCTTTCCGCTAGGGCTCCGCGGAAATCCTGTGACGAAGTCCATGGTAATGTGTCCCCACTTTCACTCAGAAATGGGAAGCGGCTGCCATAGTCCTGCAGTTCTCAGGTATTCTGCCTTGACTCGTTGATATACCAAGCATCTTGCCACGAATCTCGCAATCTCTCTTTTCATCCCATGTTACCAGAATTGTTTCAAGTCTTGGTACATCTTCGTACCCCCGGAATGAATTGAATAAGTCGAGTTATGCGCCTCGGTCATCAACTCTTGGCGTAGCTCGTCACTTGGAACGTATAGGCGATCTCCATACCTCAATGATCCGTCTCCAAGAATCCTGAGTCCCGTCTGCATGCTGGCCTCTGTCCTTTCTCACAATCGTCTAAATCTCGTATCTGTAGGCAATGCTGCCCTGATCCTCTCAATCAAAGTAGACTGAACCTCAAGACTGGCCATCTGTCCATCCATGCCTGGCAATACGATCTCTATCCCCAGCTCCTGGAGATCCTCTAGCAACTGTCGCTGCGTCGTCAAAAAGTATGCCATGGGCTTCCTGCTTAAGGCATCTGCTATGACGTTCGCCTTGCCAGGGTGGTACTGTAGCTCAATGTCATAATCTGTCATCAACTCTAGCCAGCGTCTCTGCCTCATATTGAGCTCCTTCTGCGTGTAAACATACTTCAGGCTTTTATGATCTGTATAAATCTCAACACGCTCACCATAAAGGTAATGTCTCCATAGCTTTAGTGCAAATATCATCGCAGCTAGCTCCAAGTTGTGCGTCGGATAGTTCTTCTCATGAACTCTCAACTGTCTCGATGTGTAGGCTATCATCTTGCCGTGTTGCATCAGTACACATCCCAATCCGCTCCCTGATGCATCACTGTATACTATAAATCCTTCTGATCTGGAAGGTAGTATCAAAATCGGTGCCGATGTCAGACGCTTCTTCAGCTCATCGAAAGCCGTCTGCCACTCGTCGGTCCAGATAAACTCTTCGCCTTTACGCGTCAGTCGCGTCATAGGCACAGCTATCCTCGAAAAGTTTTCTACGAACCTCCGGTAATATCTGGCAAGTCCGAGGAAACTCCTAACCTCCGTAACTGATGTAGGTGTAGGCCAGGTCTCTACTGCAGCTATCTTCTCCGGATCAACTGATAGTCCATCTCTGGTGATTATGTGTCCCAGAAATGGTACTCTATCCAAGCAAAACTCACATTTGTTGAGTTTGGCGTACAGCCTCTCATGTCTCAGCATTTCCAACATAATCTTGAGATGTCTCTCGTGCTTCTCCTGGTCCTCGGAATACATCAAGACGTCGATGAACACCACCACGAACTTATCCAAGTACTGGTGGAAAACCTTGTTCCTCAAGCTCATAAATACTGCTGGCACGTTGGCTAAGCCAAACGGCATGACTAGAGACTCATAGTATCCATACTACATCCGGAATGTCGCCTTAGGAATGGCCTCTCTTCGAACCTAGATCTGATGATAGCTGGATCTGAGATCGATCTTCAAAATACATATGCGCCACTTAGCTGATTCAAATAAATCTTTGATGTGCGACAATGCGTACTTGTTCTTTACCGTTACTGCATTAAATCCTGTAATCGATACACAAACATACCTTCCCTGAAATCAATACGCAGACGTACCGTCTCGTCCTTCTTCGATACTATAAGATGGTTGCTTCTCATGGAAAAACACTAGCCCGACCGAAACCCTTGTCTAAGAGGTCCTCTATTATGGACTTCCAACTCAACTTAACTCTGTCGGTGCTAGTCTGAAGACAAAAAAATAATCGGCTCGGCTCTTGGAGTCAACTCTGTAACACACTCTTTCTGTCAGGTGGCAGGCCTAAAAGATTATCTAGAAAACATCCTCAACTCTGCTATAACAAGGTGGTACACTGGTTCACCTCCTGAATTGTATACCCCTAAGGTAGATGGACACCATACTCCTGGGCTCCCTGAAGCAACTCAAACTCAGGGTAATCTGTTGGTCATAAATAATGTAATCACGTCGACAATCTCGCGTCGCGTGGTATTGGCTCAATCAATCCATGTCTAGGATAAGGTCATAGTCTAGACTAAACCTCAAAATAATTTCTCCCGTCCTGTTTCCAACATCAATCCTCAAAGGAAAAAAATTTCCTTTCCTAATGTATAATTCTCTTCTCCTCAAAGTTTTCCCTCAATTTCTATTCCTCAAAATCCTTCTTTTCGTTATTTATCTGTCCAAGTCACATAGTGCAATTATAATAATGATGTCACCCAAGCACCTACTAAAATTTCTGGTATTAGATCATCATCATCCAAGTGAGAGCTTGAAATTTTATCTCCTCTAGTCCATAATATCATTCATGGTATTGCTATCATATACAACCACTAGTTTCTATCATTAGGCTATGCATTCACATAAATCATTCTAGGTTATGATCAACAATCCTTCCAGCTCTCAGTACTTCCAAGATCACTGCTATCTCAAGCACGGGTAGGGTACTACTAGGTCCAACTCTCTTGCCAGACTTTCACTATAGTTCTAAAATCCAAAGATCCTATCAATCTATCCTGATAAAGTAACAATCTTCTCAGAGAAAGGCGTACGAATTCCGTCTTCTGCCGTCTGTTCTTTGGTCTTCTTCTGGAGGGAAATCATCAGTTACTAGCATTCGTCTCCCCGAACAATAGGGAACGAGGAACAAGGATAGCGATATTGACGAAGATTGAACGAATGCAAAGTGGAAGTCCAAGGGCGATAATCACATACAAAGAGTTTTTAAATCGATTATGGATTGAGATCCTATTCAACAATCATAACATCTATTCCTAATTTGCAGGCTCGCTTGGCACAGTCAGGTGACCAAGACGATTTAAATCGGACCTGCATGGGCCACCATAAAAACATGTCACGCCCCAGTCCCAAAATACGTAGGACCAGGAATACGTGATACGCCAGCTACGCATTCGACCAGACTCTGGTCTGACTCGAATACGTATAAGCTGTAAAATAAAGGGCACTATCTAGATATTCCATAAATGTAAACCTCTATGTCTCAATCCACAATGTACAACAGTAAACAAGAAAGAGCTATATGTGCTAAGGTCGGCCGCCCAATAACACACTAACTCGAATAGACTCGAGAAGAAGTATGAGTCTATAAAACTAGGCTACAACAGCAGATGAATAATCAATGTATATAACCATAATGCCGGTAGATATAATGTGAGTACCTGGTACCATGCCCGCAAGATATGCCACTCCATCGGTATCTCCAAGTGCTCCGTAATCGTCTATGCTGCAAAACTGGCAGGGAACCAGGTCCTCAGAGGGACGTAACAAGGTACAGAAATATAGCATGCCAAGTAAACAGAAAGTACAAGTGCACGACAGGGTACTCTATCATAACCAACTAGTGTGACACAGTTTAAAGACAATGTTCGACGCGTGGGCTGTCCAAAATAAAACTGCAGCTCCGAACACAGAGACACACGGGTCGTACCGTAGCTCCGAGCACAGAGACACACGGGTGAAACAGTTACACTAGAAATAGGTATCACTAGAACAGGTATCTCTAGAAAATACTACATATATATAAGCGCGTGCAGAGTAGCCCAAACGTCTAGTAACTGTCTTCCCCTTCCCAAGTGGTCAACGATTGTGCGTTGAACCTGAACCTCTAACTACAGTCTCGACACAAGGAATAACTCCACAGACGCGACCCTAAGGTCGTCCCAGTCTCTGGTCATGATGTCAGTATCAGGATACAGGAATCTGGCACGATCACAGTAACCCTATGGTCGTCCCAGTCTCTGGTCATGATGTCAGTATCAGGATACAAGAATCTGGCACGATCACAGTAACCCTAAGGTCGTCCCAGTCTCTGGTCATGATATCAGTATCAGGATACAAGAATCTGGCACGATCACAGTGTATGACTGTCCTGGGGGTATCGATAAACTCAGGTACGCATATCGAGAAACTATGAAACATCCAATAATCTTCCTAGGACGCTACGACGTATGTCTTCACCCGGTTGTGAACCGGACGCGAAGTACCGAACGTCGACATAAACAAGCGCACAATGTACAATAAGAAAAACAATATCTGTAGACTGAAATACTGGGTGGCAAGGTACACTTGCCTGCGTGCGGCTGCTGATGACGGGGATCGGGTACCGCGTCCAAGTCCTCTGGTCCCGCAGTACCTAGAGATGAGATACAAACCAGAATCAATGCTCGATTCTACGACAGACAGGATGCTACAAACATCTACACCTAAACTCAGCTACAGCTTACAGGGATACGTTGCTAGAGGGTTGACCCATGTCATCCTCAAGTAAATTATCAATAATTATCAAACCTTCCTTTTTATATCTTCATAAAAAATCACAATAAGTACCCCATCAATTAAAACTATCATAAATTTTTAGTTAATCAAACCCTGATTAAATCCTCAGACATATATAATCTTTCCCATTTATCTATAAAACCGCTACGTAATTTTGTTCAACATTTTCATCAACGTCAAGTCACGACCAATTAAACTGATCATCATAAAAAAAAAACATATGTATGAATAAATTGAAATACCTTAACACCTCAAACCTTGCATTTATGAACTCTATTTTATACCCATGCATTTTACCCTCATTGCATAATATAAAATGAACTAACCCTTAAATCTTAATACAAACTATGCGACCCTAACCAAAGACCCATTTATTCTCAAGCCTCAACGTATACATTTTATAATCGTCATCTCCTTAACATCAACAAATTCACTAACCTTCAATTGTATGGTTTAATCATGCTTTCAACAACAACTCAAGTATATCCCTTAAATTATATACTATGAATAAAATCCTAACCACAGCAATAAACCTTATTAAAATCCAAACTCAAGTATATCCATGCTCATCAACTCACTACATCTTCTTCAATATGATATACAAAAACCCTTGTTAAAGTAACTCAACAAGCATATAAACAAGGAGAGGAGGAGGGAGTTGTATACCTCGGCGGCGAGGTGGATGGCTGGCCGGAGGTGGTAGTGGGGGTGGTCGGACAGGGACTGAACTGGAACGCCGACGGAGGGAAGTAGTCGGTCGGCGGAGAACCACACGGGTCGGCTGCTGCCGGAGTGGCAGTGGGTCGGAGGGTTTAGGCCGGAGTCGGGTAGCACAGGTCGGCGGTGGTGGTGGGACGAGAACTCTGGCTGGCGGAGGAAAATTGCACAGCGAGCCCGGAGTGGCTGTCCCGCTGGCCGGAGCGGGGGTGCGGCCGGCTGGAGCCGCTGTCTGCTCGCAGCAGCCGCGGATGGGCTGGCCGGGGTAGGGCGGGGTCAGCGCCGGAGTGGCCGGGTCAGCGCCGGAGTGGCCGGGTCTCTTCAGGAAGGAGGAAGAGATGAAGAATGAAGGAAGATGAAGAATAAGAATGAAGGAGGAAGAAGCTTTGTGTTTCTTCTTGCATAAAGAAATTTATGGAGGAGGAGAGAGAAGTTTTCCCTAGGGACTAGGGCCGGTGGGTTTATGTGGTGAGGGTGGGGAAAATGTTACTTTATAGGGGAATGTGTTGGGAAATGAAGGGTTGGGATCCATCCATTTAAAATGGATGGATGAGATTTAACATGAATAGGTGAGGGATTTCTTCATGAGGGAAATGGGTTTGGGACCCCATTTTGGGACCCAATAAATAATCATTGACCAATGAGGTGTTGCCAATAATTTGTTAATTGCAAATTAGCCCCCGCAAATTCGAGAATTTGCATGAACACATGAAATGACGCAAAAATTGGGAGAAAAATATATTTAAAAATGTCATAGTGAGGGGGCGTTGCGCGTCAGGCGCGGGTCAAATTTGGAGGGCATTGGGATTAATTTAATATTAAAATAGAATTTACAGAGTTGTTAAATCCCGATTTAATTAACGATAACGCGTCCGCGAATTTAATTTAATTGGGGCCCGCGGGGTCAAAATCTGGAAACGGCACAAAGGCCAAAAATAGTGGAAGCTTAGAGTCGGTCTTGGACCCTTTAGTTGGTCCGGCTCAACGGGTTAAGGTGGTACTCCAAAATCGAGGGTAACGACACAGGTGTCCGACACGAAATAAAATACGGTTTACGATTTTCGGAATGTTGCGCAATTAATTTAGAGCGCACAAAAGTTGATTTTAACAGTCAGAAAAGTCCAGTGCCTAATTTGGCGAGTTGAGTCGAGTGTACAAAATTTGTACGGAATTTATGGGCTGAAAATGGGCTCCGAATAATTAGACAAAGATAGGGTGGAATAATATTTTAATTAAATGGATTAAAAATTTCAGGTAAAAATATCTCCTACTCTAAACCTCAATATATTCTATCTAAAAATTTTTCTGGCCCACTCTAACTATCTACAGAATAAAATTGAGGGGGTTTACACTGCTTCTTTGGGATCTTCTGGTAAGATTCCGTATGACGCGAAGTCTATAAAGGGACTTCTCCATTCTCTCTTAAGAGGAGCAGTGTTTATAGCGTAGTTGCGTTCTATGTAAAATTTATTTTTCACACACAAAAAATTTCTCTTAAGAAGGATCACCGAATTCTGCCTTCTTATAGGAATAGCTAGATCTGCAGCTAGACTGGCCAGAGCATCAGCTTCCAAATTTTGAGATCGAGACACATGCTCTAAAAAGAATCCTTTGAAATACATGGCTATCTCGATCGTTGTTCGGTGATAAGGAATAAGGTCTGGATTACGGACTTCATATATTCCTCTGACCTGATTGACGATCAGCTTAGAATCATCAAAAGCTTCCAGGTATTCAACGTCCAATTCTTTAGCGACCTGAAGCCCGATTAGTAGAGCATTATACTTTGCCACATTATTAGAGCAAGGTTCACTCAGAGAATATGCTCGATAGATGATAAGTTTATTAGGAGCACCAGGACAATTCCTACTCCTGAAACAACGTTTCCCTTGGGGCCAGTTCTGGAAGCACCATCAAAGAATAGCTGCCATGTATCACCTTCCATTACCGAATTATATTCTGCAACTTTGTCGAGAATGTCCTCATATAATTTGGATGTTTCTGGAATTGGATGGGCAGCTAAGAAATCAGCCAAGGCTTGACCTTTCTTGGACTTCTGAGGGACGTACACCATATCATACGGTGTTATTAGCATTGCCCAAGTCGCTAGTCGAGAATTAAGAATACTTGGTCTATTCATTAAAACCCGAAGTGGATTGATTCTGGAGATGATATGAATAGTTTGGCCCGTCACATAATATCGCGTCTTCTGAATGGCAAACATTAGGGCCAAGCATTCTTTTTCCACTGGACTATACCTGTTTTCAGCTCCGACCAGCATCCTGCTTAGATAGTAAATAGCCTGTTCGTGACCCTCATTGTTTTTCTGTACAAGGAGAGCCGCTAAAGAATGATCCATTGCTCAAACATACAGCAAAATTGGTCTTCCTATGACGGGAGGCACCAGAACTGGAGGATTAGTAAGATAGCGTTTGATGTCATTAAACACTTACTGATAGGCTTCGGCCCATATGAATGACACACCTTTCTTTATTAGACGAGAAAAAGGTTGACATCTCCCAGAGAGGTTGGATATGAATCTCCTGATATAAGCTAGACGACCTTGAAATCCCCTGAGTTCTCTGAGATTACGGGGCGGTCGCATTTCCAAGATAGCTTTTACTTTATCAGGGTCAACTTGAATGCCTTTAGCGGTAATGACAAATCCCATGAACGTGCCACTGGATACACCAAGAAAGGACTTTGTAGGATTTATTTTGAGTTGATGTTGGCGCATCAACTCGAATACTATCTTCAAGTCTTTGATGTGATTATCCTTGAGGCGGCTTTTGACAGCAATATCGTCGACGTAACATTCTACAGTTTTGCGTAGATGCTCATGGAATATGTTACTCATAGCTCGTTGATATATAGCCCCGGCATTCTTCAATCCAAAAGGCATAACCGTATAGCAATATACCCTCAATGGTGTACGAAAATCAGTATGCTTCTCATCTTCAGGATCCATCTTAATTTGATTATATCCTAAAAATCCATCCATGAAGGACATGCGTTCAAAACTGCACGTATTATCGATCGTGACGTCTGTAATGGGAAGAGGGAACTCATCTTTAGGGCAGACCGCATTTATATCTCGGAAGTCGATGCAAACACGCACTTTCTTGTTTTTTCATAACCGGGACAACATTAGCGACCCAATCAGGATGTTGTTCTTCCCGGATGAACCCACAGGCTATTAGCTTCTTGATTTCAGCTTCAATGACATCCATCATATCCGGGCAAAACCGGTATTGGTGTTGCTTTACAGGCTTTGAATTGGATAGTATGTTGAGTTTATGGGTAGCCACTTTTGGATCAAGACCTGGCATATCCTCATAATTCCAAGCAAAGATGTCGATATATTCTCTTATTAGCTGGATCATTTCTTCTCTTTCTTCTTCAGAAAGATTGTTACTGATAAATATCGACTTTGGTGAAAATTCATCCCCAACATTGACTTGGATAACCTTATCTTCAGTGGGTGGTTCTTTTTGTTTAAACTGGAGTTCCTATTATGTATTCATTTGCTGAGCCCAGGATTCATCTTCAAATGGTTCAGATTCTTGTTTCTCTGTTTCGAGGGAATCTGTCAACACCATATTTACTGATAATGCCCGTTCGAGTTCATCACCTGAATCGGAGGATGACAAATCATCTTGAGAAGAGGAAATGGTCTCTTTATTTGACTCAGAGTTGTTCGAAGTTGCACGAGATGTGGTATACCCTAACCCAAAGCGAGTTCGTTGGCAGTAGGGATCACCATGCAATGGCATTCGTCTGCCTTTTCCATAGTTGAGGCCTGTCTCCAACTTTAAGTCATAACCCATGCTTTGCATAATCTTCAAAGCTTGTGGGCTATATCTGTGGACTTGTATTTTTCCAGCATCAGATTCGTGAGAACCTTCTTGTACAATCGGTCTATTCCGCTTGCGACCGAAGACTATTGGATGTTGATTGTTGCGAGTAGGTGGAACAACGAAGATAGAATCTTCATGCGGCCCATATGTTGTGACGACATTAGATGTTGACGCTACTTCCCACACATATGGATGATAGAAGTCTATAGCTTCCAAGAATTTTTGTGCTATAGGTTCTATATCGTTATGAGAGGAAGACTCCTGATTAGGAAATTGAGCGTCAGTCTACTGGAAAAGAGAATCTTTATTATCGCCAGAAATTACGTTCCCGGTTGTATTTACATCAATCGACTGCTTGTTGCGCCTAAGGTTGATGACCAAAGGTGGGACTTCTGGTTCAGAGTGATCACTAGAGGATCATTTCCTCCTCCCGATTTGGTTTTGCCCAAATGGATAGTCACAAGTTCCATGACTTTCAGACGAGTAGTCCGCCCTTTTACCTGGATTGACAAAGGTTGCTCAGCAGATGGTTCTCCTGGCTCCCAGTGGGATTCCTCCTCCGTCCTGCCTGACACCTCCTTCATGTAGTCTTGGGTGTACAACATGGCATCAGAATAGTAAGATTCAACCCCTTTGAACGGGTTGAGATCAGCATACTCTGTTTTCGCTGTCCCTTGGACGTCTACATATTTGAAGCATTGATGTAGAGTTGAAGGAACAATATTGTGATTGTGGATATATGGTCTGCCCATTAGAATCTTGTAAGATACTTCCGAATCAATGACGTAGCATGTAGCCACTGATCTAAGGTCACCAATCTGGATCCTCAAATGAATCTTCCCCAATGGTCTAATATTCCTGGTATAAAAGCCCACGATTGTGGTGGTAGCGTAAGCCATTTCGCTTGTAGGAATTCTCAACGGTCTTAACAGACTATGAGGGATAATGCTGATCGACGATCCCGGATCTATGTGAATCCGGTCTACCTCAACGGAGCCGACGTATCCGGTGTAATAAAGAGGCCTGTCTTGTCTGTTATGTTTCAACAACATGTCCTCTTGAGTGAAAGTGATGTTAGGGACCACTTCCATCACACTCTGGCATTAAGGACATGCCACAGGCTCTCTATTAGGAGATTTGAGCTGAGTCAAGAATATATCTGCTTGCATTAACACTTCACTCAAGGCTTGACGAGTGTCTTTGGATAGCCTAAGTAGCTAAAAAATGGACAATCTGGCCGGAGTATTAGCCAACTGAGCCAAGATGTCGAAGTTATAAGGTTTCTCTAAACCTTTGTTTTGAATATTCTTCAAAGGTTTATCTAAACGAACTTCTTTCTGTTTGCCTTTGTCTAGCGAAGTTGGTCTAGAAGGACCTGCCTCTGGCATAACAGGTTCAGGTTCTGGATATTTGGCAGGCAAAGTGTCTGCCGTAGCTTCCTCCTGGTTTCCTCCATAGTCTTTAAGGTAGGCTTTTCCTGACCGAGTTCTGGTTGTTAAAGCCTCTTCTTTCGACGTCGAGGATATTGCAACCATATGACATGGTTTACATCTTGAGTTCTTTTTAGACTTAGCTTTAGCAGCTTTACTCTCTTCCTCAATTTCTGACACCAGATCAGGGTGAACCCATATGATCTCTCCACGCTTGGTAGTTAGGGGCACTAAGTCATAATTTTGACCCCTGGTAGGAGGGAGATTAACAATGTTCATCATTGCCCATAGAATAGGTACCACACCATCCGGGACTTCTTGAGGGGGCAGATTGCCAAATTGAAGTGAGATCATGTTGGCAGTGACCGTCTTTTCTCTATTACACAGAGTAATGGCCTTGGCGTCGATCAGCTCCTGGATTTTCCTTTTCAGTACATAGCATGCCTTTGTCGGGTGATGTATGTATCTGTAGAAAATGCAGTACTTAGGATTATTTGTACTGCCGACTTCATTTGGACGCTTTACCTCGGGGAGAGTAAGCTTGCCACTTTTGACTAGACAATCGAATATGCTCGGAATATCGTCGTCGTCAAAAGAATATTCCTCTGTTTGGCAATCTGCTTCCTCCTGGTTTCCTCCATAGTGTTTAAGGTAGGCTTTTTCTGACCGGGTTTCGGTTGTTAAAGCCTCTTCTTTCGACGTCGGGGATATTGCAACCATATGACATGGTTTACATCTCGAGTTCTTTTTAGACTTAGATTTAGCAGCTTTACTCTCTTCCTCAATTTCTGACACCAGATCAGGGTGAACCCATATGATCTCTCCACGCTTGGTAGTTAGGGGCACTAAGTCATGATTTTGACCCTTGGTAGGAGGGAGATTAACAATGTTCATCATTGCCCATGGAATAGGTACCACACCATTCGGGACTTCTTGAGGGGGTAGATTGCCAAATTGAAGTGAGATCATGTTGGCAGTGACCGTCTTTTCTCTATTACACAGAGTAATGGCCTTGGCGTCGATCAGCTCCTGGATTTTCCTTTTCAGTACATAGCATGCCTTTGTGGGGTGATGTATGTATCTGTAGAAAATGCAGTACTTAGGATTATTTGTACTGCCGACTTCATTTGGACGCTTTACCTCGGGGAGAGTAAGCTTGCCACTTTTGACTAGACAATCGAATATGCTCGGAATATCGTCGTCGTCAAAAGAATATTCCTCTGTTTGGCAATCTGCTTCCTCCTGGTTTCCTCCATAGTGTTTAAGGTAGGCTTTTTCTGACCGGGTTCCGGTTGTTAAAGCCTCTTCTTTCGACGTCGGGGATATTGCAACCATATGACATGGTTTACATCTCGAGTTCTTTTTAGACTTAGATTTAGCAGCTTTACTCTCTTCCTCAATTTCTGACACCAGATCAGGGTGAACCCATATGATCTCTCCACGCTTGGTAGTTAGGGGTACTAAGTCATGATTTTGACCCTTGGTAGGAGGGAGATTAACAATGTTCATCATTGCCCATGGAATAGGTACCACACCATTCGGGACTTCTTGAGGGGGTAGATTGCCAAATTGAAGTGAGATCATGTTGGCAGTGACCGTCTTTTCTCTATTACACAGAGTAATGGCCTTGGCATCGATCAGCTCCTGGATTTTCCTTTTCAGTACATAGCATGTCTTTGTGGGGTGATGTATGTATCTGTAAAAAATGCAGTACTTAGGATTATTTGTACTGCCGACTTCATTTGGACGCTTTACCTCGGGGAGAGTAAGCTTGCTACTTTTGACTAGACAATCGAATATGCTCGGAATATCGTCGTCGTCAAAAGAATATTCCTCTATTTGGCAATCTGCTTCCTCCTAGTTTCCTCCATAGTCTTTAAGGTAGGCTTTTTCTGACCGGGTTCCGGTTGTTAAAGCCTCTTCTTTCGACGTCGGGGATATTGCAACCATATGACATGGTTTATATCTCGAGTTTTTTTTAGACTTAGCTTTAGCAGCTTTACTCTTTTCCTCAATTTCTGACACCAGATCAAGGTGAACCCATATAATCTCTCCACGCTTGGTAGTTAGGGGCACTAAGTCATGATTTTGACCCCTGGTAGGAGGGAGATTAACAATGTTCATTATTGCCCATGGAATAGGTACCACACCATTCGGGACTTCTTGAGGGGGCAGATTGCCAAATTGAAGTGAGATCATGTTGGCAGTGACCGTTTTTTCTCTATTACACAGAGTAATGGCCTTGGCGTCGATCAGCTCCTGGATTTTCCTTTTCAGTACATAGCATGCCTTTGTGGGGTGATGTATGTATCTGTGAAAAATGCAGTACTTAGGATTATTTGTACTGCCGACTTCATTTGGACACTTTACCTCGGGGAGAGTAAGCTTGCCACTTTTGACTAGACAATCGAATATGCTCGAAATATCGTCATCGTCAAAAGAATATTCCTCTATTTGGCAATCTGCTTCCTCCTGGTTTCCTCCATAGTCTTTAAGGTAGGCTTTTTCTGACCGGGTTCCGGTTGTTAAAGCCTCTTCTTTCGACGTCGGGGATATTGCAACCATATGACATGGTTTACATCTCGAGTTCTTTTTAGACTTAGATTTAGCTGCTTTACTCTCTTCCTCAATTTCTGACACCAGATCAGGGTGAACCCATATGATCTCTCCACGCTTGGTAGTTAGGGGCACTAAGTTATAATTTTGACCCTTGGTAGGAGGGAGATTAACAATGTTCATCATTGCCCATGGAATAGGTACCACACCATTCGGGACTTCTTGAGGGGGTAGATTGCCAAATTGAAGTGAGATCATGTTGGCAGTGACCGTCTTTTCTCTATTACACAGAGTAATGGCCTTGGCGTCGATTAGCTCCTGGATTTTCCTTTTCAGTGCATAGCATGCCTTTGTGGGGTAATATATGTATTTGTGGAAAATGCAGTACTTAGGATTATTTGTACTGCCGACTTTATTTGGACGCTTTACCTCGTGGAGAGTAAGCTTGCCACTTTTGACTAGACAATCAAATATGCTTGGAATATCATCGTCGTCAAAAGAATATTCCTCTATAGGTCTGGAAGTCTCAGGTTTCGTCTGCGTAGTCACTGGAGTATTTTGCCTGGACGTGTTGATGGCGAGAGCTTCCTTTCCTTTGGAACTACTAGTATGGTCATTATTGGAGGATGACCGCTTCCCTCGATCAGAGATAGAGATCATGATTTCGTTGTCACGAGCCTTCCGACTGTTGTCTTCAGCGGCAACCGCTGACATGATAAACGAGGGCCAATCATGGAACTGATATGGTCTCGTGAATACTGAGATTAGTGGGAGGAGGTTCTTCCTGCAAATGTCCACCAAGGCAGAATCTGGAACTCCGGGAGGCATCTGCAAAGTAGCCTAACGAAAATGTTCAATAAAAGTATGAACGTTTTCTTTCTCCTTTTGCTTAACTTCAGTGAGTGATGACATAGACATGTCCATTCCTCCTTCGTAGAATCGAGGGAATAACAGAGTCTTGAAATCTTCAAAAGAAGTAATGCAGTTGTCCGCTAGACTACGGTACCATTGGTAGGCTACTCCATACAGACAGCCTTTAAACACTCGAGTGAGAAGGGCGTCATTCCCTTGCAACAACACCGTCATCATGCTGAAGTAATTCATGTACTGGCTTGGTGATGTTTTTCCCTCAAACAAAACTATAGCCTGTGGTTTGTATTTTGGTGGGAAAGGGATCTCGTCCCAGATAGCTGGGTATGGCTGGTTGATTCTCAACTTCTTGAGCTGATCCTTATGCTTCAAGGCATCAAATTGGGCTTTTAATTCCCGAACTGCCTGTATCGGATCTTCAGTCAGGAAAGGGCTAGCAGAGAGGTGAGAGATCGGTTGTATTGTAACTCCCACATGAGGTAATATATTCTCTGGGTTAAGGGGTTGAGGAGCAGCTGATTCTTGATTTTGAATAGGCTCCTGGCTTGAATTTGATGGTGGCATATCTATCCCCACCCGTAGTTGAGTCGGAGGAACAGGTGCTTGAGCTACCGCAGCTGTATGTTGAGTCACCATCATTTGGTGCATACTTTCCATCATGGTATGCATCTCTTTAATCGATGCCTCCAATACAGCGATGCGTTGCTCAGTACTTCCTGATGGGGAAGCTTCTTCATGTTCATCTCCAACGGCATAAAGTCCTATTTCTCTGGATGCCACTGAGGGATTAGTATAGATCTCTATAGAGATCGAGTCTATACTTTCGGCATCAGATTCAGAAAGTTGGCGACCCCTAGCGTCGGAATCAGAAGAATATGAAGCCGATTGTCGTGACCTCGAGCCGGTGTTTCAAAAAACACCTGCCTCAATATTCTCCATGAGTCTGTCAAATCTCCTTTGGCTCGGAGTTCTAGAGGGATGACGTCTTGAACTTGACCTTCCTCTAGTAATGTGCGAAGCCATGTTCACCGATGCGAATGTCGGTTCTTCTTCCTGTAAGGGCAAAGAGTAGTTCAACCGGTCAAAAACTGACCATTTTGCCTTAGAACAGCAATAGTTAATTACAACCTTATGACTATTACAACAATGCTCCCTAGGGGGTGTAATAGACATATTAGAAGATCCCCTGTCTTTGCATTTTTGGGTCAAGAAATCACGTAAATCAGGGGGGTCAACAGAAGAGGAAGAAGAAGGCTTATTCTGCCTTTTTACATCAGTAGGAACATGGAGATTGGGAACCACAACCCTCTCTGCCATAAGAATATAGCAGTTCCCCCATGTGAGTTGCATACGATCCATCATCCTTCTGAGGAGCGTATTTTCTCGTAAAATGGGTCTTCTTTACGTGGACAGGTTTATCCTGGCATAATTTGGAGTTTGGCACTGGTTCGCGTAAAACAGGAAAAGTCCTCAAGCGGCCTCCAGCGTTATGTGTAATATGAAGAGTGGACAACTTCTTCTCTTGGTGGCGTACAAGCCTAGTTGTTGGGAGATCCGCCACTCATTTTCCCTTGATGTGATCCCAGGGTCCATCTGCCTCATCATAGATGGGAGATATATTTTTACGCGCAGGGCGCGTTTGAAATTTCTGAATTGGCGCTGAGGCCTTGTCAGAAATTTTGTCTGCCACGTCACAGGAAACGGGTTTTTACGCACAAGACGTATAGGTTGTCATGTCACAACCTCGTTGATCAGAGGAGGAGAGCTTGCAGGAAGGGTAAAGGATGTTTTGGGCATCCATACTTTATGCAGCTTCTTATTGTCCTGGACAGAGAGGGCATGAGAGCTACACCCTGCGTGAAGCATGTCTTCATAAGCAGATTGGTCGAACTGGACGGCCAAAGTCTTCTTCGTCGATCCGACGGATACAGCATCGTGTTGAGCAATGGCTTTATCGTCAGATGAGAAAGTAGTCCCCAGCAGAGTTGCCATCTTGTGTTTGATGATAAATGAAAGAATGAAACTAGGTTTATACGAAGCCCTTTCTTTGTTTACAAAGAAGAAAAAAGAGTACAATTAATCCTATACGAGGATATTAAGTACAATAAAAATAATTCTGGGAAAAAATTGCTATAGGAGTCTGATCTGCGGTCGATCACTTTGTCCCTTGGACCACACGATGATGAAGAAGTATTATAGAAGAAGAAGAAGCTTCAAATATTGCAGGAGGGATTGGATTCTCGTTGCCAAAGTCGTCAATCACTACTCTTTGTCTGTGCTCTCTCTCTCTGATCTCTTAATCTCTTGATCTTTTTAGACCTCGATCTCCTGTGACCGAAGGTCTCTATTTATAGAGGTCAGTCACAGTAACTATCCAGTCGGCGTAGAAGGCAAACTATGAAGAGAGTTGCACTCTTTATGCAGCAGCGGTTATAATAACTGCTACCCACGTCTGAATGATCTTCTGAATCCGTGCATAATGCGTGTCCCATTATAAGGTAACGCGTATAACTGCTTCTCGAAGATCACGGCATACAAGCCACGTAGGTAACTGTCCCTCGCATAAAGATGGTTGGCATAAAAGCCAAATAACTGTCTCGTTGGCGTAAAAGCCAAATAGCTGTCTTATTGGCATAAAAGCCAAATAGCTGTCTCATTGGCGTAAAAGCCAAATATCGCGTAAAACATGAGGCTGCATGAATAATAGATAACTAGCGTAAAAATAGCCAATTATCCTTCTTGACTGAGGTCTTGAGCGTATTCTGGGCCAAATAGCCTTATCACGTACCTTTGCAAATATAGCCTGAGTTGGCATATTTCGAGGAGATAGCATACGACGTGCTCCTATAGTTGAAAATAGCCTGGTTGGCGTATTTCGAGGAGATAGCATACGGCGTGCTCCTATAGTTGAAAATAGCCTAGTTGGCGTAAAATGTCAGGATGGTGATGTAAGCGTATTAGCCCTAGTTTTAGCTCTCCCAGTCATGACAAAATTATAAAGGATAGAACCAGATCTCGTGCATTAAATGCAGAGATATGCCTCAATCTCGTGCATTAAATGCAGAGATATGCCTCAATCTCGTGTATTAAATGCTGAGATATGCCTCGAGCTCTGCATGAGAAACAGCTTTTGATGTGGCGTCTAATTTCGTCTTATCTTGAGCGTAAAAGCTCATATCTTCCTGTGAAAAATAGGCAGCGTATTCCTTGAATGCGTAAAAATGACTTGTATCAAGGATATGTCACTAAACGACAACCTGGGTCTCTGTACAAAATCATCATCACAGCCGTCCTCTTGATTGCCGTGCAGTACTTTTGTCAGGAGTCAGGTTCATTGTTCTATCTGACAGATTTATTCGAGGAATATGAAGAGTTCCTCGTATGACTTTACGTTGCATTAAAGACAAACGTATTTTACGCTATAGGGAGGCATAGCAACCTTTTACGCCAAAACAGCCTTGAAGCGCTGCTTTACGCGGGCATCTCTGAAGCTCTATGATACGCCAAACAGCTCTGAAGCTCTGTTTTACACGAGCAGTTCTGAAGCAATATTTTACGCCACACAGCCTTGTAGAGCTGCTTTACGCGGGCTTCATGCATGTTGGTCTTGACTGTATAATAAGCGTACAATTCCCCATCGTATTTCATGCTTCTACATCAACTTGACAGGCAAAAATTAAAAACAAAAAAGAAAAAACATAGTTTTAGTTAGGACTGTCAGGTAGTTGACATTCCTACATGAAGTTAGGACTATCAATTACCTGATAGTCCTAATTCAAACTATGTTTTTTCCTTGTTATTTAGGACTGTCAAGTAGTTGACAGTCCTAAAATGATGTAGAAATGTCAACTTGACAGTCAAAAATTAAAAACAGTAAGGAAAACACAGTTTGGATTTGGACTGTCAAGTAGTTGACAGTCCTACATGAAGTTAGGACTGTCAACTACCTGACAGTCCTAAGTCAAACTATATTTTTCCTTGTTATTTTGGACTGTCAGCAAGTTGACAGTCCTAACACGATGTAGGACTGTCAACTTGACCATCAAAAATTTAAAACAGAAAAAAAATATAGTTTGAGTTAGGACTGTCAGCTAGTTAATAGTCCTACATGAAGTTAGGACTGTCAACTATGTAGAAGCATGAAAAAGACGCATCCATACGCCCAATGTCCATGCACCCCAGAATAAAACTTAATAGATATTGGACCATATGGATACCATACGGCCCAGAAAAGGGACACCCATGCAGCCCAGAAAAGGGTCCTAACAACTGGCCGCAGGTCGACCTGACATTAAGTTCTGATAACAAAGATGGCACATGACACAGAATCCTGACAAAAATAATTTTTTCTGATTGCCTCGAAGGACGAGAACACACTAAGAGGCAGAAGTGCCAAAGATGGTACAGAGCCAAGTGGACAATGCGACAAAAGACCTCATGCGGCTCTGGCCCATGCGTCCCAGACTCCATGCGGTCTATGCATCTTTGGCCCATGCGTCCCAGACTCCATGCGTCCAATGTGACTCTGGTCCACGCATTCCAGACTCCATGCGGTCCAGACCCTGTGCGCCCCGAACGTCTTTGGTCACGTGTGTCCCAGATTCCACGTCAACCAAGTCTTGTTGTTACAACTGAGTGGTCCTTTCCAACCAAATAGCGGCCACGTGTCCATTTGACCAACTTGCGCCAACATAGTTGAGAAGCGCCCAAATACTCAACAAACAACAAAATTCCAACAAATGTTCACTGGACAGCGGAGCCCATATTCCTGTGCACAGCTGTAGCACCCTTCTATTGAGAGGGGACACATGGCAAACCCCGTCATCCATGCAGCACAAAATCTATGCAGCCACAAATATGACTATAAATATTATGGTACCAGACCCTGACAAAGGGCTGGCTGGCTATCTATGAATCTACACTCAAGGAAGAGAGAAGAGCTTCTGCATTGGACCATCCACGGAGTAAAGAGAGTTGCTATACTCCTAACCCTCCATCGTCATCCCCCTCCCCTAGAAAACAAATTTGTACTTAGATTGTCTTCTAGGACTCTTCTTTGTACTTTTTTTGTTAGTCAAATCTAGTTCTTCCAGTTCTCCTTTTGATTTAAATGGCAGACACGATGGCGATTCTGCTGGGGACATCCTTCTCCTCTATTGAGAAGTTGGTGACGCAGTCCGATGCGGCCAAGCTCGGCTCGACACAAAAGATGCTGGTGGTCCACTTCGACCAGCAAGTGTTCGGGGACATGCTCTCCGAGGACAACACGGGTCCTTCTCTAAGGTAAGCAAAGTCCAAGAAGACCCGCAGGACGTGGGTAGCAAAGGCCTCCATGCCTCACCTAACTATGGAGCATGCTCTCTCCGTCACTCTCCCAGCCGCAGAGACTGCACATCATGCGGCCACTGTATATGTGACAACCTCTTTCAACCAAAAGGGTGCTCCCCACTCGAAGACCCGCAGGACGTGGGTAACAAATGACTCCGTGCCCCATCCAGCTACGGAGCAGACGCTTCCAGTCTCTCACTCTGTTGCCAATGACAGTCGTCGGATGAACACCCATAACGTGCACATCTATGCGGTATCACGGGCTGACGCAAGATTGTTTAGCACCCAGACTTTGGTAGAGAAAAATACTATGATGCTAGACGTCCTGATGTTGAGGCAGTTTATATGCGGCCAAGGAGGAGGCCGAATAAGACTGCCCATACGGCATTAACTCACAACCGTAGACAACAGGCCGCATGCATCCCCAATAGTAACAGAACCTCTATTTTTGACCGTATCTTATGCGGCACATATCTTATACGACCCATGGAGAATGGTAAAAATCCAAAGCTGGACTCTTCATACTACACGCTTGCGGTAGCTAAGATGAAGAAGTCCAGGATAGTGCGAGCCCGTCAGGCTCAAGCAACTGCCCATACGATCGACCGCCAACAAACATTGCTAGTTATTACGTGAGCCTCTGACAGAAAGTTGTATAGGACCGACCCATGCGTCCAGCGCACAGGGACCAATAGACAGGGTCAACCTCAAAAGTCTTCCACTGGTACCTCAGGGCAAGTTCGTGTACGAACCCCAGGCCAGGCAGCAAACACAGCACCTGCACATCCGTATGCCCAGGATACCCGGACTCACAAAGACGATGCAAAGGTAAAACACCCTTCACATAATTTGCGTGACGTGATTAATCACAAACGAAAAAAATAGAAACAATTACAGCGTACGATATGCCCTCTCCGAGGCACAGCTGCGCCAACATCATTATCTATCGCTGCTGCAATAAAGCAGCAGTACTCACAGACAGGCACTCGGCCTTCCAGTGGCTGCACCAGAAAGTACCTGCCCAGCAACAACCCGGAGATCAGGTGCAAGTATCAGAAGAGGAGGAGTTGACCTTTAGCTCATGCTACTCAATTGAAAATTTTTTCGTCACTAAGGGAAGAAAGAAATCAAATACCGCCAGTCCGACGGTCTCTACTACTACATTGCGAAGGCGACTACCGAGAGGACTGACGACGGCACCTGCGGAAGGCATTTTCCAAGGCACCCATTCAAGGAAGAAGCTGTCAGCCCCTGGGGGTAGTTCTTTCTTAGAACCTCTAAGGGTGGCCCAAGCTGGGGGTAGTGTCCCCCTGGACGTACACGACAACCCGGCGTTCCAAGGAGACAACGATTCTCAAGAAACGGACTCCGAGATCCAAGAAGGTAGCTACTCCTACCAAGACGACACAATCTTCTACGCTAGGGGTAGTATCCCCTCCGAATCCGAGGAAGACACAACGGCTCCCGCCCTCCTTGAAGACTACTCACTACAAAGGTATGAAACATGGAGCACGACATCCACTGCCCCCTCCATTTGTTCCCGTGTGAGGACCGTGTACATGGCCGGAGACGACCATGAAGGCTGTAAACCCCCTCGACCAAAAATTTATTTTAATTAACTTAGATAAAGAGATTAGAGTTATTTTGGTGCTAATTAGAATTTATTATACAAAGTATTATTTATTTGTGCAGTAATTTTATTACTTAGGATGCCTTACCGTTGTCTCGATATTTAGGACACTACACTAGCTGTTACCCTGAAACAAATTTCATACACTTTGCCTAGACATACCAACCTACCATAATGACCTTCGTGTAACTCACAGATACTCATTTGTGTGTCTGATTTTAGTCGCACAAAAGTCGTTGCAAACGTCCGTACGTAAATTCAATTAATTACATATTTACGTTCGTTGTCCGTTCCAATCGAGATTGAGACCCAACCTCAACCCGTTTTGACCAACCCCAATTATGATATTATGATACTCTAAGCCTACCACGCCTATGATGCTTGAGCCACCCAATTTTGAACCCCCCGGTTATTTTTAATTAATTAAATAATATCTAGCACATTAATTTTAATTAATGTAGTGACCCAACCTCATTTAAATTAGACTCAACTCCAACCCAAACCCACACACACCCACATGCCTCATACAAAATACCATACACCATTTTAGTCCAATACAAAATACCAAACATGGTGTTTTTTTATATCAAATCTTCAATTTTAGCTTTTGTGCAATTTCCTAATTGTTCAGAGGCTTTTATGAAAATTTGCAGTGAGGTGCCCCCCTCTCATTGGTCCAACCCCATGAAGAATGAGGCCCCCTTCCCTTGACCGTTCCATCATAGTTTTTCCCCCCATTTTTATGTACCTACATTACTTTTTGGGGACATATCTCCACCCTACATTTTGAACCACTCAATCCTAGCCCTTCCCCATCATGATGAAGCCTCCCTAACTCCCCCAAAATAACACCCAGCCGGCCCTAATCCCAAGGCAGACCCCCTCTCTCTCACCTACAAATACTATATGTCACCTCACCTTAAACCTACACAAAAACCCAAATACCTAGAGAAACCCTAAAATCCCAAAAACCCTCACATTAACACCCTCACCCCTCACCATCACTACCCGACCCCTGCCCTCAGCCCCCTACGGCCAGCCCCACCTCCGACATCTACTCCACCACCTCGCCCCTCCCTCAGCTTCTCCCCGGCCGTCGCAGCCGCTTCCGGCAGCCCCCGCAACACCCTCTCCCTCACCCACACGAACACACCACAACCACCCCAGACCTCCCACAGCACCCCTCCGGCCACCTCAGACCACCGCCACCGCCCCCATCCTCTCCGCCTTGACCCCCTCCGCCGACCCGTCACTTTTCCGCCGCCCCACGACCACCGCCCCGACCGCCAACGCCGCCACAGAGCTTCCCCGACTCCCCCGACCCCGACACCAGCCACCCACCCGACCTCCTTAAACTCCTCCCCCGGCCGCCTTAGACCACCACCGTACCCTTCGCCGTCATCTCCTCCGACGATCTCCCGCCCTGCACCGCCGCCGCAGCCGTCGCTGCAGCCGCTGCAAGCTGCTGGTGCTGCTGTTGCTGTTGACTGCAACTGTTGCTGCCGCCGATCCGGCCAACCGCCTGCCGGACCGCCGACCTCCTCCCGCCGGCGACGACACCCAGTGGGTCCCTCACCTGTCAGGTATAAATACCCCCCTACTATACGTATATACATATTTATATATATATGTATGTATATATGTATATATATATATGTATATTTATATATATATATATATATATATATATGTTTATATATATTATAATATTTAATTATATATATTATATTATATAATTATATTACTGTATATATATACAGTATATATACAGTATATAATGGTATTATTATATATTATATTATAAGTATTAAAATATGTATTTAGTATATTTATGTATATATATATGTATATTTATATATATTGTATTATATATATTTATATATAAAATTATTATTATATTATTTATAATTTATAGTATATAATATATTTTATACATATATATTATATTATATTATATTATATATTATAAATATGTATATATATGTATTTTTGTATTATTTTATATATATGTATATATATATATATATACATATTTATTCATATATTGTATTATATATATGTGTATATATTATTTATATATAAATATATTATATTTATATATATACTCAGATTATATAACTATAAATTAAATATGTATATATGTATTTTATATTTTTAGCATGAATATGTATATAATATATATGTATGTATGTATATATATATATATATATATATATATATATATATATATATATTATGTATATTACATATATTATTTATATATATATATATCTATATATGTATATATGTAGATTTGTATATATATATATAATATATGTAATATACATAATATATATATATATATATATATATATATATATATATATATATATATATATATATATATATATTCATATTAATTATTTATATGTAATTCTATTTATGTATATATGTATATTTATACATATATGTATTATTAATGCATATATGGGTTTTATTATTAAATCTGTATATACTGTATATATATAATTACTATATATCTACCATATTATGTATTATATATTATTATATGTAGCTATATATGTATGTATGTTTGTGTGTATATATATATATATATATATATATATATATATATATATATATATATATATATATATATATATATATATATATATGCTTTTATCCTTTTAAATTACTGTAAATATGTATATATATATATATTATATATAAATATATATTATTAAGTATAGAAAATATATATAACATATATATTTTATTATTATTTTTCTTCTTGCAATTCATATATACTTATAGTATATTTATATATATGTATATATTTATATTAAGTATATAAATGCTATATATTATTATGCTCTAAATATGTACATATGTATTATATGTATTAATTATATATATATATATATATATAATGTCTTTTATATATATGTATTTAAGTATAATATATACTATACTATATATATATATATATATATTGTTTAATGTAGATACATGCATAGGTGTTGTGTATGTATACCTGCTCTATGTTAGCATAAGTAGTTATGCTAGTGCAATGTAGTGAATTATAATTTTGGGTTATCTGTTCGTAGGCATCCGAGACGGTGCTACCTTAACTGCTGGTTCCGGAGCATTGCTTGTGCACACCAGAGTTCCAGGCAAGTATACCTTGCCTTGTTGATACTTCAGATGTTTATCTAGTTACACATCTTATTATTTTAATATTAACTGTGCGCGTCCGAGAAGACTCGGGTGCAGTCAATGAAGGTGTTGACGTTAGGACTTGTGTCTGACTTAGTGTCTAGTGGACCCACCTAAAGTTGAGGAGTTATCAATATGACTTCCCAGGCCTTGACACGTATCTTAAACACGTCACAGAGTGAGTTCATGTAGGGATGCGTGCTTCATGATCGACTGGCCATCAGCATGAGCAGCACGTGTGATGACATTTAGCTTAGTTGTTTATTTATGTAGCGACTTGCATCATAGTTTGAGATGTCCTCGTCGCATTTGCGACTTGTACATTGACATTGGGCGGGGAAGACAATTAGTAGGCGTATGGGACAGACATTTGGCTGCCGTAGTTTCAGAGTAAACTGCGGGGCCATGAGCCTCAGTGTTACCCGGTTATGGGCCATGTGTTACCCGGTTATGGGCTCAGGTTTCCGGTTATGGGCATATATGCTTGTCGATACATCCGGCAGAGGTTACTAGCTGCGGCTATCATGATCAGTGATGTAGTCAGCATATATACTCCTGGCATTCAGTTTACAACTAATGCCAGGTACTTAGCCTCTGGCTCGATGCTATGATTTATACCTTTCACCTACCCATACGTACCAGGGTTGTCTTCAAAGTGCATTTCACATAGCTGGTTAAATTACCCTTGAGTTTATACAGTATATACTTTATGGCATGCATTTTTGTATCTTGTTACGTCCCTCTGATGACCTGGTTCTCTTCCAGATCCGGACGAGCACTTGTACCCGACCATCTATGGAGCAGGAGTAGAGACATGATTCCTGATTGAGGACTACGAGGCATTTCCAGGAGAGTTCCCGTGATCTGAGTACGCAGCTGCATCGGACTAGAGTTTTCATATCTAGCTAGTTGATACTCTAGTTTAGTTATCTTACTTCTTTCTTCTCTTTATTTCTATTTCTGTATTTTAGTGGATTTGTCCCCACCAGACTATTTCAGATGTATTATGGATATTCAAACTCTTATATTTTATTTATCAGCATTTTGTTTCAGTATTATGATATTATTTTCTGTGGATGAGATTAGACATTGCCTGCTATATATTAGCATATTAGACTTGTTAGTATTTTAGGACAGCGTAGCACGCTTCGATAGGATCCATTAAATTGGGATATCCTTCGGAGTCGTGTCAGCTGGCCAATGCCACGTGGCCTAGTCCCGTGTATTCTGGGACTGGGGCGTGACAAAGGCCCCAGTGACCGGCAATGCCTCGAGATGCTCGAAGCCATGATACATACAATGTGCGCATCAATGCAAGATTTGACCCAGACAATGCTAGAAATTAAGGCAAACATGGCCTTCCAGTTGGCAAGGGCCTCTGGGCAAGATAATCTTGACCTCGGGACCAACGGAGATTCAAATACAATTGCTCCACCAGCGGGCGATGATCCTCTCCTACCTGGCTTATCGGCGCTTTCGGTAGGAGATAAATCTAAAAAAGCAAGGTGGGGGGTCCAGGCACTTCGGTCTCGCCTAGACTCCATGAGCAATCGAGACTCACTCCGTGATCTCGGGGTGCGGCAACCATACCTGATAGAGTGGAGGGATGTATCGTATCCTCCCAAGTACAAGCCCTTCAACATTAACATATTCGATAGGAAGTCCTCCCCTCGCCGCTTCATGAGCTACTTTGAGATCACCATGGGATACTTACCCCACATCAACGCTATCCTTACCAGGCTCTTTGTCGGATCATTGGCGGGGTTAGCTTTCGATTGGTTCTGCAGTCTCGAAGATAACTGTATCTCATAATTTGATGACATTAAGCGTCCGTTCCTTAACAGATTCTATGAGGAAGGAAATGATATGACGATGTCTTATATGATGGACGTCATCCAGGGTGAGAAAAAACTGATGTGAAACTACATCGAACGGTTCCGACAGGCCATGCTAAGGTTACCTCCTGGCTATCCCGAGGCCACACTAATGGAGATGTGCCAAAAAAACATGCTCCCTACAGTCATCCTCTGGATGGGCGAGAGCCAGTACAAAGACTGGACAATGTTCATTGTAAGTGCTGTCAACGCTGAGAAGAAGCTCAAGCATGCTCGACACTTGGGGATCCATATCCCTACTACTGAGAAAAATGGCAAGTGTCCCAACAACAACAACAACAACAATAATAGCGGCAATAGCAGCCGCGACAGAAAAGGAAAACAGGCTATGGTCGCTACCTTGAATAAGAAGCCAGAGCAAAAGCCGGCAGAGCATCCAAAACCAAAGGAGATTTTCTCTTTTGAAGATGCTAATGTCAAACCTATCTTCGACATGCTGATGTAGGAAGGAAAATTTTGGCTCCCCGACGTCAGACGTCAGCCTGAGGCGACGGAGATTGCCAACCCAAAGTATTATCACTTTCATCGCTAAGTCCATCACCCGACGTATGAGTGTTATACCTTGAAGCGGTACATCCAACGTCTGATAGATACCAAGGCTCTTTCCTTAGAGTTCGATGATGTTACGGTTGCCGCCAACATGGTGTCTCTCCAATTTGGCAACTTTCCACTCCCAAGACGGAGTAGTCCCTATCCTTAAGGCGACTATGGAAGTTGTCAACCTTTCACCAGCTCGAGACCAGACGGTCGGGCTAATACCTCTTACCACACCACACGGGGAGGTCATGTGGGTCCATCCCAACCTCGTGCCAGACTTGACGCAGCCGGCGGTATCCTCCACCGCCAAGTCCAAAGGCAAGAAATCTAAGACCTGTTACAAAGTTTTCTCCTCGGCTGAAGAGTTGGAAGCAGGTGCAACAAGGTCAGACACAATATACCAACCGATGTAAGGTGATACGCCCCCGGTTGTTGCGCCTACCACCACTGGTCTCGGGCCATCTCAGCCCCCACCAGTGGACAAGTCCAAACAGAAGGAGACATGTTTTGATAAATTGTTACGCAGGGATGCACCATAAAGGCTGAAAAGGCCCTATAATTTTGACATCTTAGCACAATTAGCCCATACTCTAGCAAAATTGTCACTATTTGAGCTTTTATGGCTCTCTAAAGACACTCGGGCTGCCCTGAGTGAGGCACTGTAGAATGTAGATGTCTACCTGGCGTAAGTTAAGCCGCCAACCGAAGATCCTGCTGTTTGTCCATATTGCAACAATGCCATGGATGCGAAACCTAATATCACTTTCTCGCAACAAGACATGTTGCTCAAGAACAATAGGCACGATCGGCCCCTGTACTACACTAGATATATTGGCGATATCAAGGTGGACCGAATGCATTTTGACCCAGGATCGTCGTTCAGTATCATCCCAAGAAGTTTGATTCAGACCTTGGAGAACCCGATGCATCGTCTGGCGGCCACCAATACCACCATCAGCTGCTTCAACAAGGGAAGGAGCTACCCTCTAGGTAAAATGGGCCTAAAATATTAGATCGACGAATTAAAAACAGAGGTCACCTGCTACGTCATAGACGTCGATATGTCCTACAATGTCTTCTTAGGTCATCCATGTACACATAAGCAAAAGATCATTCCATCCACCCTCCATCAGTGCCTAAAATATGTAGACGAAGACTGTTTCATCAAAACAGAGTTCGCTGACGTCAATCTATTTAAGGGCATCAAGATTTACTACTCCGACTCAATCTTCTATAAGAAAGTCCTTAAGATAAAGGTAGAAACGAGGTCAACGATAAAGTCGAGGCCACAACAACACCCGAGGAGCCTATGAGAATCTGCCTTAAGGCTCGCATTCCCGATACGGCTGCACCCCTCATCTTCAAATCGTGCGAGAAAGCGCCTAAATCTTCGGTACCTTCAGCGTCGCCAGAACCAATAGCCGTCTACCTTCGCAGGCCAAATCGACCACCAAAAGGAGCTTTTGTCCTATCTACGCCTTCCGGACCTATTGTAATGCCCCGCTCCGCGTCGGCATTATGTATAAGGTGAGTGGGCAGAACTTCGTTCTCTGATTCTTGTACGCCTTAATAATAATCTGAGTTTTTTCTTGCAATATTTTCATAAGAGAATGATAGAACCTGTCTTGCATGTTAATGAACGAACTCACCTAGCTTGTCTTTGAAACGATCAAGTCTGCTTAACTAAGAATCCTGAAATGCTTGTCTAAGAGTGCATGAACATGTTTACTATCCCATATGCTCCGAGAGAACCATATCGTGTGCCTGAATGTGTTCAAATGATAAGGCGGCTTGCCCCCGCACCAAGATTGTAGTCTGATGGTTCATCTTGTTTGCATACTAAAGTTTATTTGATAGTGTTTCCATGCATTCGCATCGGTCGGACAATGGCTATTAGTGGAGAGCTGAACTGCATGTGTCACGGTTGCTACCATGATAGTGAAAAGCAACCATGAGTCACAGCTGCCCTTAGCATCAGATAAATAGTCATTGTATGCTGGTCCAACAGTTGCCGATCCTGAGATACTCGGGGACTATACTGCATATAGCTAGTTTATTGTATTGGTTTGGATAGATGGACTGCCCTTAAGATGTACATGTGTGTCTAGCTATGCATTTGTCCCTGGAGTCTCACGAGACACGCTGCACACACCCTAAAATGGAACGAACGACTTGCTTGCTTATATCGCATATGAAACTCTGTTTTAAAGGATGTTTCCAAAACAATGTAATATGACTCCGTTCTTCTGCTGCATAAAACGAACATAGGTAAAAGTAGAAAGATCACTAGTAATATAATATTTTATAACATGATTACTTAGTATTGGTTTTAGTGAATGCTTGCTTCTGTTCAGTTATTTTATCTCACCAGTACTTATAAAAGTGCTGACCCACAAATAGTTTACTTGCTTACAGGTACTGGATCGTCCGAGGTAACGATAGGCATGCCTCAGTCCCTAATACCCAAAATCCTAGTTTTGATTGTTACCCCAAGATGCTATCGTATAAGGGGGCATAATGTATGGAACGAATGCCTTTGCATAAGAGAACCCAAGTCCCTCGATTGTCCCGAATACTCAGTTGGCTAAATGCATTGCATTGCAATAATGTCCCTTTCCGCTGCTTACTCGATTGATACGATGATAGCCAACAAACAACTTAAACGATAAAGCCTTGTGCGGGTGCTACCCCAGGCTCGTACGACATCATGTCCCGATATTCGAACGGGCTATCCCTTCCTCACACCCGCAGGACAGGCAACCGAGGTGCGGTGATTCGCGTCCGGTGCATCGAGGTGCGGTGGTTTGCGCCCGGTTTAATCCGGCTACGGGGGTGAGGCGGTTGTCCGGCCGGGCGGCCCCTCGGTTCTCGGGGGCCGGGGCGTGACATAATGGTATCATAGCAGAATCGATTTCTTGGCCCAAATCCGTTGCTATGACTCTGAGAGATTGCTTGATATGGTATTGCAATAGAGCGTTCCATACAATAAGTCCATAGATACTCTCAAAGTACAAATATTTTCTAAACTTGAATTGCTTGACTGTTTCGATTGAGTACGGCGAGGGATGAGGACTATCGCTGCTCGGAATATCGATAAGTTTATCCTTGAAGTTTCGAGGACGAAACTTTTTGTTGGTTGGTAAGTATGTATTGCACCGCTCCGCGTCGGCATTATGTATCAGGTGAGTGGCAGAACTTCGTTCTCAGATTCTTGTATGCCTTAATAATAATCTGAGTTTTTAATTGCAATATTTTCATAAGAGAATGATAGAACCTGCCTTGCATGTTAATGAACGAACTCACCTAGCTTGTCTTTGAAACGATCAAGTCTACTTAACTAAGAATCCTGAAACGCTTGTCAAAGAGTGCATGAACATGTTTATTATCCCATATGCTCTGAGAGAACCTTATCCTGTGCCTGAATGTGTTCAAATGATAAGGCGGCTTGCCCCCGCACCAAGATTGTAGTCTGATGGTTCGTCTCGTCTGCATACTAAAGTTTATTTGATAGTGTTTCCAGGTATTCGCATCGGTCAGACAATGGCTATTGGTGGAGAGCTGAACTGTATGTGTCACGGCTGCTACCATAATAGTAAAAAGCAACCATGAGTCACAGCTGCCCTTAGCATCAGATAAATAGTCATTGTATGCTGGTCCAACAGTTGCCGATCCTGAGATACTCGGGGACCGCCCTGCATATAGCTAGTTCATTGTGTTGGCTTGGATAAATGGATTGCCCCTAAGATGTGCATGTGTGTCTAGCTATGCATTTGTCCCTGGAGTCTCATGAAACACGCTGTGCACACCCTGAAACAAAACGAATGACTTGCTTATATCCCTGGAGTCTCACTAGTAATATAATATTTTACAACATGATTACTTAGTGTTGGTTTTAGTGAATGCTTGCTTCTGTTCAGTTATTTTATCTCACTAGTACTTATAAAAGTGCTGACCCACCAACAGTTTACTTGCTTGCAGGTACTGGATCGTCCGAGGGAGCGATAAGCGTGCCTCAGCCCCTAAGACCCGAAATCCTGGTTTCGATTGTTGCCCCGAGATGCTATCGTATAAGAGGACATAATGTATAGAAAGAATGCCTTTGCATAAGAGAACCCAAGTCCCTCGATTGTCCTGAATACTCAGTTGGATAAATGTATTGCATTACAACAATGTCCCTTTCCGCTGCTTACTCGATTGATACGATGATAGCAAACAAACAACTTAAATGATAAAGCCTTGTGCGAGCGCAACCCCAGGCTCGCACAACATCACGTCCCAATATTTGAACGGGCTGTCCCTTCCTCGCACCCGCGGGACAGGCGCCGAGGCGCTGTGATTCGCGTCCGGTGCGCCGAGGTGCGGTGGTTCGCGTCCGGGTCCTTCGGCTATTAGGGCGAGACGGTGGTCCGACCAGGCGGCCCCTCGGTTAGCGGGGCCGGGGCGTGACGCCTATGGTCGTTCACCTTCATAGGACGAGTCGACTACCAAAGGAAGACCCGACCGTGGGTGCAACTTTCGGACCTTTCATAGTAAAATTATGTAGAAAATCACCAAAGCCTTTGCTTATGCTGGGGGTAGCCGAGGAGAAGGATGAGCTGGAGGAATATATATCCGCCAATGTCAACATCCCTTCCCGTGACGATGTAATCCCGCCGGAAGAGATACCTTATTTCCTCAATAAAGGACTATCTTTGAACTATCCAGAGCATATGCATATAAGTACACTCTACTCCCTGGAGCACGGTTTGGGCCTTCATTTGCATACATAAGTGACCACTACCTCCACGCATCAGTGCTCCCGTTCATTTTTGATGGATGTATCCATTTGAGAGGTATAAATTCTTTATACTAATAATTTCTTTATTCAAATAATTCTAAGATTCAATATATTATCTATTGGTATCTATATCACATGAAGAAAAAGGTTGGCAATAAGGCTCATGTAGAAGCTTTGATATGCGTAGCATATATCATTGAGGAGGTTTCAAACTTCTGCTCTATCTACTTTGTTACTCATGTTAGAACAAATCGCAATAGGACCAAAGGAATAATGACGGTGGGGTTTATGTTCCAAATAATATAATCCACACTATCTTCAATATGGGAGGGAAGCTTACAAGTGCTATTAAAGTATGTTGGTTGGAAGACGATGAGTTTGAAGCCACTCATCGGTATATATTGTTAAATATTGATAAAAAAGAGATGCAAGATATTGAGAAGTACGCGACACATCTTTCCTAGATATTTTAATTTTGTATATAATTGGAAAAGAATTGCTCTAACTGTTCTCCTTATTATCATAATACTTTTAGAGCTGAGGTAAAAATAGAGAGACCTAATATGAATGAAGATGATCTTGCAAGAGAGGTTGATATAAAATTTTCATCGTGGTTCCATAATTATGTATGGATCCTAAACATTAACATTCTAAATTTATCATTCAGACCGATCTTTGTCTAACGTCTATATGATACGTGATGTTTCAGATTTTTTGTCATGGTACAGACTTACATAACGAACGTAACTATGCATAGAGCGAAGATAGAATTTGTGTGAGTTTTTGTTGAGATCAAGGCTGGCAAAGAACTTCCTACCTTGTTGGAATATAAAGTTTCTTAGGGAGAGGTGTTCTATCATAAGGTGGAGTACAAATGGTGCCCCCGGTGTACCACTATTGTAAGTGCTTGGGACACCCCCCGATGGATTACAAAATTGCGGTGGAGCCCAATACGGGCATTGATACAGTGGAGTCCTCAGGTGACACACATGTAGGAGCCAGGAAGGCGCCTCAGGTAAATGTTCCCGCTCCTAATGGTCAACCCGACATGAATGGTAAGGGTCCTAGTGGCATGTTGCTTGAGACCGATATCGGATTGGATCGACATAAAGATGTCGTTACTGATGTACCAGAGAACGGTGGACAAGCGGACCTAGCAGAGGCACATGCTAATAGTGGCTTCGCGGTTGGCTCGATGGTGGTGTTCCAAGCTAAAAAGAACACGAAGAGTAAGGAAAAAATGAGTAGAGTAGGTGTAAGCCCCCTGATTTTTAGGAATTATTAATTTGGACTTTTCACAATTTTCTGGAATTTTCGGGAATTTTCTGTAATTAAAATTCAGGGTTTTAATTATTAAATGATTTTTAAATGATAATAAATAATATTAAAATATTATGAAAATAATTTCTGTTGGGTTCGTATCATCGTTCCTGACCTGTTGACACTAAGTTTGGTGAATTTTGAGACCTTTGACCCTGACACGTTTTTCGATGCAAAGCGGGCCAACATGCGGACCCCGTTTTGACCCAAAATTACCGTTTTTGCCCTTGTCTCCAAATTGGACTCAAGGACAGGCGTTTCTAGCTATTTGATATCTTCTGAGCATGATGGTAATGTTTATTTCAGCATCCGGAGACATTTCTGGAAATTTTCCGAGGATAGAACCGTAGTTGGAATCCAAACATCAGGCAAGTACCTGCACTTCAAGTTTAATCTTTATATTGTGATAATTAGTTCCTTGCTCTACTAGTACCATTGGATGATTACACTTAGTATTAGGATTTGGAGTTCATGTCTTGCTTTTCATGTTGGGAGGGAGAATACTAGGAGGCATGTAGTTTACCCTTCCCCCTGTCCTGACTAATTGCTGTTAGTACGCGACTGTACCATCAGCCGGATACTCGATTATTCCTGACTAATAGCCGTCTATAATGCGCCTGATTAGCCTTATAACCCCCTACATGGCAACTATGTATTCTAAATACACAATCACACACACATAGTTTCTTTGTCTTGTTGCAGTTCTATTTTCTTGTCTCATTATAATCCTGTTTTACTCATGTCCCTGGTTTATAGCAATTAATCCTGTTTTACTTATATTCCTGATTTTAGTGCTTAACCCTTAATTAATTTTACTATTTATTATGCATATTCTTATCATGATACTTAGTCAGTTTTTCCCTTGGTACTTCCGTTGGGTTCGTATCATCGTTCCTGACCTGTTGACACTAAGTTTGGTGAATTTGGAGACCTTTGACCCTGACACGTTTTTTGGTGCAAAGTGGGCCCACATGCGGACCCCGTTTTGACCCAAAATTGCCGTTTTTGCCCTTGTCTCCAAATTGGACTCAAGGACAGGCGTTTCTAGCTATTTGATATCTTTTGAGCATGATGGTAATGTTTATTTCAGCATCCGGAGACATTTTTGGAAATTTTCCGAGGATAGAACCGTAGTTGGAATCCAAACATCAGGCAAGTACCTGCACTTCAAGTTTAATCTTTATATTGTGATAATTAGTTCCTTGCTCTACTAGTACCATTGGATGATTACACTTAGTATTAGGATTTGGAGTTCATGTCTTGCTTTTCGTGTCGGGAGGGAGAATACTAGGAGGCATGTAGTTTACCCTTCCCCCTGTCCCGATTAATAGCTGTTGGTACGCGACTGTACCATCAGCCGGATACTCGATTATTCCTGACTAATAGCCGTCTTTGACGTGCCGGATTAGCCTTATAACCCCCTACATGCCAACTATGTATTCTAAATACACAATCACACACACATAGTTTCTTTGTCTTGTTGCAGTTCCATTTTTTTGTCTCATTATAATCCTGTTTTACTCATGTCCCTGATTTATAGCAATTAATCCTGTTTTACTTATATTCTTAATTTTAGTGCTTAACCCTTAATTAATTTTACTACTTATTATGCATATTCTTATCATGATACTTAGTCAATTTTTTCTACTTGTCATAAATATTTAGTTTAAACTTTATTGTGTATTGGTACTTTGCTCCTTTCCTGACTGGATCCGTTGATATTAGGCGATGATGAGGACTATGCCCCCACCGTTTATGGCCCATATGGGGTAGCAGATGATACTATTGAGGAGCCGGTTCCTACTCAGGAGACTACTTTTGGAGAGTAGTTAGCCAGTTAGCTAGTATTTTTCCTTCAGCATAGTAATCGGGTTTGTCCCCGATTTATCTTCTATTTCTGTATTAAACTTTGGATTTGGATGTCACAAAATTTGTCTTATGAAATCTTAGCATTCCTATTCCTGTTATTATCCTTGCCTATTTATTCTTGTGGATGAGCTAGATTTTAAATTACCTGTGAATACGATCTTGACAGTGTACTACCGCCGACACTACGGCGTAGGCTGGACGTACTCACAAAATCGTGCCCGAATATCCGGGTGCGGGTCGTGACACGTTTTTATGGTGGCCCATACAGGTCCATGACTAAATTGTTCGGTTTCAACCCAGGGACCGAACAGGCCTGCAATAAGAATAGGATAAGTTTAGGATCTCATCCACTTACTTGAATCGTTCTTGACATCTATCTCAGATTTGAATTAATTCCTTGATTTGCATCCTCCCTTGATTCCTGTGCGCCTCTTATCATTTATTTTGGATGCAGAGTAAAGGATCTATCAGCAAGCGACGAGATTCCTACAAGATCACCACGAGATGCGGTGGTAAACCAACAAGCTCTACCAGCACCCGAACCGAGACCACCCTTGGTACCACCAGCAGCACTCTCCCAGCAAGCCCAGCTACAGCAGAGGGCACCACCTCAAGGACGCGGACAAGCTTACGCGATGACCGTGGAGAACGCGCAGACTCTTGGAGTAGCTAATGCGCGTAAGTGATTCGTAGATACCGTTTCTAGTATTGTTTAGCTCGTGCCTATTGGTTCGTGACCTCAGCCCCAACCTAGTAATTTTGAACTTGCTGATAACCTGGTATGTTTTTATATTTGATAACTGTAGATATTGTATAGTCTTTTGTTATTATGCTTATTGTGTGTTGTTTTGTGAACTTAAATAATTTGTACCTCCTTCCATCATCATCTAGCGCACTTAATTTTGTTGTACTTGACTTATGCTGCTATTCTATAGCCTAGTTTTGCAAGCTTACTCTTTATCGGGCTTGTTCATGACATATGTGTTATTGGGGCCTGATCAACCTCACTAATACAAGTGTCTATTCAGAATCAGTGTATTACGGTCTGATCAACCTTAGTGCATTTTGGTTCGCACTTCGCACGACTACTTTACGTGGATTGAGATATATAGTTGGCTAGTATACTTGCCCTCTAAATATGTCCGAGCATATCGTATCAGTTACGTAACTGTACTAATAAGAGCATGCGAACAAATGATTACCAGAATAGAATTTCAGTCCACAACTGCTTGACAATTCCTATTTGAATTCTTTAAACGCCTTGATCCTGATACTTCTGTTCTATCACCTCACCCTTGAACTCTTTATTATTGATCTCCGTCTTCCCTTATTTCGGAAAGATGAAATCTCGTGCTTGGTATAAGTTTGATATACAGAGAATACTAGATATGTCCCATAGGCCGATCACATATTTGAGGATTATTCTTCCGTAATTAAGGACATATCATATGTAATATGATCGGCGTTGAAGTTTCGAGGATTGAAGGACATGAGTAAATAAATTAAGAAATATTTTCTTAAGGTATATAGCCTTATGTGATAGATGGATAAATTCTAAGTTGGGTAGCAGTGCATTGTCAACTCGAGAGGAATTTCTTTTGGATTGTGATCGAGTAAAGCTTAGATTGGGAGAGGTTCAAGCCAATTCAATTTTGAGAATTTTAGAAGAATGACTAAGATGATGAGGACCCAATATTTATACCTTAGGTACATGATTTAAATTTGGAATAATGAAGGTAAAATCATCAATTTAAATTTAGAGGAAAAAAATATAGAATTTCAGACTTGAACATTGGTGGATTGCATTTTATCTTTAATTTGATGATTTGAATTAAGAATTAAAAATTTGATGGTTGGACTACCTATTTGAAACGTTGAGGATGTGAATGGAGTTTTAAAAGTCGAAGCATAGAAAAAAAAATATAAGTGAAAATGGGAATAATATTGGACTCGGATTACTTCTAGAGGAGATTATGATCGGGAGGTGAAATTTAAATGCTTATTTAAATTTTGAAGATGTTATAAGAATTTAATTTAAATTTGGATATGGATAATTTGAGAAAGTGAGAAAAGATAACCATAGGTGGAAATTTTGATTGGAACAGTGGTCATCTTAATCTTGAAGTGATTGCAATGGATATGATTAGAATTTTGATTATCGCAAGGAGATTGCGATTGACTTGCCTTATGTACATTAAGGATTAATAGATTATGCCATATTTTAATTTCAAGGACGAAATTTTTATAAGTTGGGTAGATTGTAAGCCTCCTGATTTTCAGGAATTATTAATTTGGACTTTTCACAATTTTCTGAAATTTTCTGTAATTAAAATTCAGGGTTTTAATTATTAAATAATTTTTAAATGATAATAAATAATATTAAAATATTATGAAAATAATATTTTATGGTGTAGAATTAAAAACTGGACTTAGGATAATTTTTCTGAAATTTATTGGGCCCCGGACCTATTTTAAAACACCTAAAAACTATTTAATTAATTAATTAATTATTTATTTATTATTTAATTTTTATTAATTAACAAATCCAGCCCAGCCCAATACCCTAAACCCGGCCCAGGCCCGCGGACCAAACCGGCCCATTGGGCCCAGCCCAGAACCACCCGCCTAGCGGGTCGGGTCGGATCCACCCGCAACCGACCCGCACCCGCGAACCCGTTCACTTTCTCCTCCCCGCACGATCCGCTCCGGCCCCCGCTTCCGCCGCGCTCCGCCCGGCCCACGCCCCCGTCCCACGGCCACGACCTCAACACGTCCCCCTCTCCCCTCCGCCTCTCCCGGCTGCCCCTCCTCCGCCTGCCCTATATAACCCCTTCCCTTCCCCCGTCGACTACCACGAACCCCCCACCGGAATACCCCGCCACCGCGCCTGAGCTTCTCCTCCGCCCGCTGCAGCCTCCTCCTCCTTCTCCCCTCTCCTTCCTCCTCCGCTCCGGCGCCACCCCGCAAGGCCCTGCGCCACCGACGGCCCCCTCCTCCTCCTTCTTACCCGAGCCGTCCAGCCTCCGCCGTGCAGCGCAGCTCCGCCGACGAGCCAGCCCCGCGCCGCCGCCTCCCTCGGCCCAACGCCAGCGCCGCCCGCAGCCACGCGCCCCCGCCGCAGAGCCGCCCCGAGCCGCCGTCTCCGACCGCCTGAGAACCCTAACCCTAACCCTAATTTCCCTTTGTGTCAGGACGCGTGTCGGACACGTGTCGGACACAATTTTTTTGGATTTTTTGGGCCCTGTTCAGGTACTCGTAACTTTCTCCTCGCTGTCCCGTTTTCAATTCCGTAAATTGCAACGCGAACCCTGCGTGACCCTCTCGATGCCCGGCCAAACTGCTCGGTGTGTCGCGTCCTGTGGTGATCGCACACCGCGATCCAATAACAGGAAAAACAATGACCCGATTCACCCCGGAACTGGGTACGTCCCGCCAAACGGGATGACTTGGTCGCACGCGGTCTTCACGGATACGTGCGCGCCATCGATACGGATGTGTAGGATTTCGCAGAAGTCGATTCGGGTGTGCGTGCACACCGGAATCAACGCGTATCCGCGGACAACGCCCCGTATCTGACTTTTCTGGATCATGCCCTAACTTTCTGTACACACGTCGGATTGAAACGAAACTTACGCCATCGGACTCATAGCGATAGGCTGGTCCTGTGACCCAAGTTTGGTTCGATTCTGATAACGTTGACGAAATCGCATGTCGTGGGCCCCACAGGCTCCACTCGATGGGCGATTTTGTGATCAACTCATCGGAATCCAACTCTGGAAGTTCCGTTGGGTTCGTATCATCGTTCCTGACATGTTGACACTAAGTTTGGTGAATTTGGAGACCTTTGACCTTGACACATTTTTGGGTGCAAAGCGGGCCCACATGCGGACCCCGTTTTGACCAAAAATTACCGTTTTTGCCCTTGTCTCCAAATTGGACTCAAGGACAGGCGTTTCTAGATATTTGATATCTTTTGAGCATGATGGTAATGTTTATTTCAGCATCCGGAGATATTTTTGGAAATTTTTCGAGGATAGAACCGTAGTTGGAATCCAAACATCAGGCAAGTACCTGCACTTCAAGTTTAATCTTTATATTATGATAATTAGTTCCTTGCTCTACTAGTACCATTGGATGATTACACTTAGTGTTAGGATTTGGAGTTTATGTCTTGCTTTTCGTGTCGGGAGGGAGAATACTAGGAGGCATGTAGTTTACCCTTCCCCCTGTCTTGACTAATAGCTGTTGGTACGCGACTGTACCATCAGCCGGATACTCGATTATTCCTGACTAATAGCCGTCTATGACGTGCCAGATTAGCCTTATAACCCCCTACATGCCAACTATGTATTCTAAATACACAATCACACACACATAGTTTCTTTGTCTTGTTGCAGTTCCATTTTCTTGTCTCATTATAATCCTGTTTTACTCATGTCCCTGGTTTGTAGCAATTAATCCTGTTTTACTTATATTCCTGATTTTAGTACTTAACCCTTAATTAATTTTACTACTTATTATGCATATTCTTATCATGATACTTAGTCAGTTTTTTCTACTTGTCATAAATATTTAGTTTAAACTTTATTGTGTATTGGTACTTTGCTCCTTTTCTGACTGGATCCGTTGATATTAGGCGATGATGAGGACTATGCCCCCACCATTTATGGCCCATATGTGGTAGCAGATGATACTATTGAGGAGCCGGTTCCTACTCAGGAGACTACTTTTGGAGAGTAGTTAGCCAGTTAGCTAGTATTTTTTCTTCAGCATAGTAATCGGGTTTGTCCCCGATTTATCTTCTGTTTCTGTATTAAACTGTGGATTTGGATGTCACAAAATTTGTCTTATGAAATCTTAGCATTCCTATTCCAGTTATTATCCTTGCCTATTTATTCTTGTGGATGAGCTAGATTTTAAATTACCTGTGAATATGATCTAGACAGCGTACTACCGCCGACACTACGGCGTAGGCTGGACGTACTCACGAACTTGTGCCCGAATATCTGGGTGCGAGTCGTGACAGTAGGAGGATCTGGATCTAAGGAGGGAGTTCGCTCGTCTGCAGGACGAGGGAAGCTGACAAAGCTAGCTATCGGTGGCATGAGTACATCTGAGGGTACCTATAGCCGAAAAAGGCATGCAGGGCCCACGACAAAGGATGGGAATAGAACGATGGCAGGGCGGCATAGAGGTGAAGGGTTACTTTGCATTGATAATCCAGAGTGGTCCAACCTACTGAGAGACAGTACTATCCAGGAGATGTTAGATGATGAACAAAATAAGCCAGTTATTCCCCACATGACGGCCATGTAGATATGGAAGGGGGTGCTCTTATTGATTAATGGTAGTGCTTGCCTGGAACGTGCGCGGGGTGTTCTCGTTAAGGAGGTGGAAGGAGGTTAGTGAGATTCTTAGTAAGGTACAAAGTATAGTGGTTGCTCTTCTGGAGACCAAGATAAAATCGGAAAGGATATTAACAAGAAGGACTCCTTCTCATTGGCAACACATACATAATCTTAACTTGTGTCATATGGCCAGGATTTGGATTGGGTGGGACACTCGCATCTAGGATGGGCGGGTGATTCATTTGTCAGACCAACTTATTGCTCTAGAGCGGACGAATAAAGCAGGTCTCAAATTAATTTTTGGAGCTGTAAATGATAAATAATGGCGAAAATATTTATGGCAAGTTGTTCATCTTAGTGTGGTTGCGAATGTACAATATAAATTTCCTATGATACTTATGGGTGATTTTAATGCTCTACTGTTCCGACATAAAAAAAATATGTAGAAGAGTATTACCTGATGTCATACTACATGATTTCTACGACTGTATTCTACGGGAAGGACTACAGACGCTGACATGGGCAGGACATATTTCAACTAGATCGTGCTTTGGAAAACCGGAAATGGTTCAACAGATTTCCAGACTCGTGCGCGGAGGGCTTGACGGCAGGTACCGGTGATCACTCCCCCATTTGTGTGCGTCTTACCCCGACAAAAAGAACCAAAGCAAGCCCATTCCGGTATAATAATAAATGGCCGACTTTGGATGGGTATGATACGGTAGTACCTAGAGGGATTCTGACGGAGGTTAGGGGAAATTTGCAGTTCCGACTTGTCCAACACATCAAGGCGGTGAAGGCAGATTTGAAAGCATGGAGCCATTCGCAACCTTGTCGATGCCTGGAGGTGGAGGAATGCATGCTGAGGGAGGCACAAGTGGCGCTTCAGGGTGATCTTCTTAACCAGGAACTGGCGGCGACAAAAAAGGTACTTATCAAGGAGGTGGGACACTTGCGCTTGTAGTAGGAGATAGAGATGGCTCAGCGGACAAAATGTGCTTGGCTTAAGGAGGGGACCAATGTACCAAATTCTTCTACGACGTGGTCCGTATGAGACAGCATCGCAATATTTTCAGCAAATTGAAAGGCTCGGACGGCAAGGAAACTATATCACAAAGTGAGTTACAAGTGGAGGCAATCGGGTATTTTATATAATCAAAACAATTACATAATTATATTCCCTCCAATTGTGTGCAAGAAATTGGTTAATATTGTTGGAAACGGTGACCTGTTGGCTCTGGTCAGAATGGAGGAGCTGGATCTTATAGTGCTTACTGCAGACCCAATAAATCTCCGGGTCCGGATGGTTTTGGTAGCAAGTTCTTTAAGGTCCATTGGGCGCTTATTAAGGAGCAAGTGTTTGAAGTGATGCAGGATTTTTCATACATGGTCGTTTGCTAGAGGAGTTGAATCATACATTCCTGACTTATTCCGAAGAAGGAGGGTGCTACCGCACTGTCTGATTTTCAACCAATTGCTTGTTGTAATTATTTATATAAATTGATTACTCATCTTATGTGTCGTCGAATGGAGTGTGTTATGCAGGAATTGGTCTCCTATAATCAAGGATCATTTATTAAGGGAAGATATATTGCAGACAATAATCTACTTGCCTGAGATGATTAGAGGGTTTAATAAGGTTGGAGCGAAGAAAGCCTGCGTCAAGCTGGATCTGAGGAAGGCCTATGACACGGTAAACAGGAATTTTGTGTGTCACGTTTTGCTTTCCATGGGACTTGACCAGAGGTGGGTGGCTATGGTGCAGGAGTGCATCACGACAACTACTTTCTCTGTTCTGGCTAAAGGCCAACGTACGGGTTTATACGAAGCTACCGTAGGGTTCAGCAAGGCGACCCACTCTCCCCGCACCTCTTTACTTTGGTGATGGAGTACTACACGTTTCTCAAGGACTTGGCTGTGCACCAGAGGTAGATTATTCCTTTAAGGAATCTCCATACCATTGTTGGTATAAAATTGACATGAAGTTTATTTTGCAAAGGTCTCTTTGGACTACTTAGATGTCGGGAAGATATTTAAAGGGAAAAAACTTCTGGGTTCATCATGTCAACAACAATGATTAAGTGCATTTCAAGACTATTATTATTTATCGCCGGCTGTGAAGAGGGGGATCTCGAGGCGGTTTAAAGATCGCCAACTTACCAATATGTGGTATGACCCATGGATCCAACATGCTAGCCTACTAGACATCAGTGGTGTCATGGCTAGCCCACAAACTATGGAGATGCAACGTATTAGCTGCATTCTGCATGGAGGAGTGTCGTGCCCAGACTTGCATCGTGGGGAAAGGCAAGCTGAAGGGGTTATTCTAGATATGCATGTGGATGGAAGCTTGGTGTCTAATGTTTGGTTTTGGGATTCATCTCCTTCCTATGACTTTGAACAACGGTGGGTGTACTCCTCTATCCGAGGACAACAGCCGCGAACGGAGGAGACAGACTTCATATGGGTGAAGGGAGCTGCACAAAAAATACAACTATGCATGTATCGGGTTCGGATGGGTCAACTTTTGACCATGGACCGACTAGTGCGATTCGGTGTTCAGATTATGAGCCAGAGATGCTCTCTATGCTAGACAGTTGTAAACCCCATGATTTTTAAGAATTTTTAAATTTGAATTTTTCACAATTTTCTGGAATTTTCTAGGATTTTTTTGTAATTAAATTCCCGAGTTTTATTTATTAAATGATTTTTATTTGATAATAAATAATATTAAAATATTATGAAAATAATATTTTAGGGTGTAAAATAAAAAATTAGACATAGGATAATTTTTCGAGAATTTATTGGACCCCGGAAGTATTTTAAAAGCCCTAAAAACTAATTAATTAATTAAACCAAATCCTTAGCGGGTCGGATCCGGGTCTAACCCAGACCCGACCCACTAGCCCGACCCGACCCGCATTGTTTTGGATCGGGCCGGATCCATAACAGACACGACCCGACCCATTGAAACCCGACCCGCAACCTCTTCTCTCCCAAACGGTCCCCGACTCTTCACCTCCCCTCCGGCCGGCCTCCCGCCGCCGCTTGGCCTCCCGTCGCTGCGAAACGGCCGCCGTCGGCCGCTCCCTCTTCCTCTTCCTCCACCGGCCGCCCTACCAGCTCCCCGCTCCTCCCCTATAAAAGCCCTAGAACCCCCGCCCCCTCCGGCCAGAATTAGCCCGACTCCGACCGCCTCCCCTCGCCGAGACGCCACCACTGCTCCCTAGCCGTGTCGCCAGCACCGCCTCGCCGACGACGTCGCCCCCACGCCGCAGCACCCAGCCCCCTCTTCTTCCTCCTCCTTACCTCACCTCCCTCGACAGACCCGACCCTGAGCCTCCGTCCAGCCTCCCGCGCGGCGCCGTCCAGCCTCCCGCGTCCACCGTCGGATCCGCCTCTGCCCCCGGCCGCCTCCTGTCAGCGCCGCCTGACCCCAGCCTCTCTCCGGCCCTCCCGAGCTCCGGCCAGCAGCGTCCCCAAACTCTAACCTAGGACACAGGACTCAAGACACGGACAGGACACGGACACGGCCCTTCGCGTCGTGTCGGACACGGAATATTTTGGCTTTTTTGAACCCTGTTCAGGTACGCGTATCTTCCTGCTCGTTTACCCATTTTCGATTCCGTCAGTTGCATCGCGGACCCTGCGTGACCCTCTCGGTGCCCGTGCAACCCGCTCGGTGCATCGCGTCCTGTGGCGATCGCGAACGGCGATCAAAAAACAGGAAAAACAATGCCCTGATTCACCCCGAAACTGGGTACGCTCCGCTAAACGGGACGACTTGGTCGTGGGCGGTCTTCACCGATACGTATGCGTCGTTGATACGGACGTGCGGGATTTTGCAGAAGCTGATTCGGATGTGCATGCACACCGGAATCAATGCGTATCCGCGGACACCGCCCCGTATTTGACCTTTCTAAATCTCATTGTAACTTAGTGTATACACGTCGGATCGAAACGAAACTTACGCCATCGGACTCGTAGCAATACGCTGGTCCTGTGACCCAAGTTTGGTTCGATTCTGAGAACGTTGACAAAATCGCTTGTCGTGGGCCCCACATGCTCCACTTGACGGACGATTTTGTGACCGGCTCATCGGAATCCAATTCTGGAAGTTCCATTGGGTTCGTATCATCGTTTCTGATCTGTTGACACTAAGTTTGGCGAATTTGGAGACCTTTGTCCCTGACACATTTTTCGGTGCAAAGTGGGCCCACATGTGGACCCCGCTTTAACCGAAAATATCATTTTTGCCCTTGTCTCCAAATTGGACTCAAGGACAGGCGTTTCTAGCTGATTTATATTTTCTGGATCTGATGGTGATGTCTATTTCAGCAACCGGAGTACTGTCTGCAATCCCCGCTGAAGCCAGAGCCACAATTGGAACCGGAAACCCAGGCAAGTGTACCTTGCCATAAATTGCAGTATATTGATTCATTTTGTTCTCTTGATTTATTTTCTATGACTGTTGTACATGCTCAACCCTAAGGCCGTGTGACTTGCTTAGCGTCCGATTATAGTCGGGTGCCGACACCGTACGCGGGGTTGTGCAACGTCACGTAGAGATGGATATCGTGACATTTACATTCTCGTACTTGCCATATCAAGTACATTATACCCAGCACACTTGACACAGATCATGAGACAGAATCTTCCTGAATATTCAAGGTGATTCTGTATAGGATACAGGATTATGACATCTTTACATGCTTAGATTTTATTCTGACTTATTGCATTAGTTTAATCTTGTGTAACATGAACATTGAGAACTGTGACGTGAGATTACATTGGGTGGGGAGAGTATTACCATATCAAGGCTGGTTATATTATCTATATTGTTATCTGGATGTGTCCTAGTCTCTGACACAGAGCTTTGGCACCAGTTCTGGCCCTTCGAGAAAATACTGCTATGGTTTCTTGACACTGATCCTGTAGTAGTCTCAGCCTGAGTATGACTAATAACTCTCACTTGCATTATCACTTAGCTGGTTTATATATTTACCCTATTTGTTTCATTTACTGTATTTATTTTGGCTTGAGCTTTCTTGTACCTTGCTATGTCCCCTGAGGACCTGGATCCGGATTATGTTCCCAGGATTAGCAGACGAGATCTACCCTGAGGTGTACGGAACAGGAGCACTTCTCGGAACAGTACCAGTACCTGAGGACGAGGTGATCGCTGAGGACTTCTCTTGAACATCCGCTTCTTCCATGCTCAGTCTTTATGGCAAATAGACTCTCTTTCCTGTTTAATTAAACTCTTTATTTCCTGTTTATGAGAACATTATAACAGACTTTATATCGGGTTGTTCCCCGATTTTTTTATTACTTGTGACTGGATGTTGATTATTTCTTTTGCTGATATTGTTATCTTTATTCTGTGGATGAGATTAGTAAACCCTGACTATTATAATACAGCTTAAGTATGTCCCGATGGATCCATTAAATTGGGTTTGTCCATCGGTGTGTGCTGCTGGCCATTGCCACGTGTCTAGTCCCTCGTTATTTTGGGACTGGGGCGAGACATGATTTTTGTGGTGGCCCATGCAGGTCAACGACTAAATTGTTCGGTTTCAACTTAGGGACCGAACAGGCCTGCACTAAAATATGATAAGTTTTTAGGATCTCATCCACTTGCTTGAATCGTTTTTGATATCTATATCGTATTCGAACTAATTTTTGACTTGCATCTTGCCTTGACTCCTGTGCGCCTCTTATAGTTTATTTTTGATGCAGAGTAATGGATTCACGAGAAAATGACGGAACTCCAGCAAGAACACCAATAGGTGCTTAAGCCACCTACGGAGAAGATGAAGTGAAGCTATTGAGTGGAGATCCCTCTACTCACCGAAGCAGCCAAGCAGATCAGCAAGCTTCTAGATTTCGGCGTGATGACATTCTACCTCCGCCGCAGTTCGTTCCACCGATGCCTGTATTCCCACAAGGACAACCTATTGACGGGCAACAAATATTCCAAATGATCTACGCAATGATGCAAACCCAGCAAAAAGTCCAACACGAGGCTCAGCGTCGCGAGGTTGATTACTTGAGGAACAGTATAGTAAATGCACTGGAGCAGGCCAACCTACCAGCTAGACGACAATCGACGGGCTCTATCACTGATTTCCGCCAACTGAAGCCCCGTACCTTTTCTGGCAAGGAGGGACCAACCGAAGTTCATGAATGGCTCACCTACATTCGGCATCAATTAGAAGCAGCTGAGCTTCCACAGGAACGTTGGATGACTGCCGTCAGAATGCAATTGACGGACAATGCTCATCACTGGTGGCTATCCGAGGAGACCCGGCTCGGACCAGACCGAATTACTTGGGAAGAGTTCTCCAGACTCTTTCAGGAGATGTATATACCGGCTATCGCTCGATCAGAACTTCAGGACAAGTTCAATCGCCTCACTCAGGATGCTATGACGGTGGAAGAGTACAATGCCGAGTTCATTCGTCTAAGTCGCTTTGCCCCAACATTGATCCCGACAGAAGAAGAGAAGGCCGAGAAGTTTTTCGACAGACTCAACATCGAGTTACAGAAACTCATTGGATCTGTCGCACCAACTTCGTACTCAGACGTCCTTGTTGCATCCCAACGCATGGAGCGCGTCACCAGGAGAGAGACCAGTCTGAAGCGGCCTTCCCCATCAGCAACATCCAAAGCACCACAAGAAGAAGCTGCAAAGAGACCTCACCAACAACAGAAAGCATCTACACCACAAGTGATAGTCCTTACTACTTGTCACTACTGTGGCAAAGCAGGCCATCTCGCCAGGGAATGCCGACGCCGGTTAGGACTATGCTTAGGTTGCGGATCCAGACAACATGCAGTGAGGGATTGCCCTGAGCGTAGAGAAGGGGCACCAAGGGCAAACCAACAAGCTCTACCAGCACCAGGAGGATATCAACCAAGGCCACCCTTGGCACCTCGAGCAGCACCCTTCCAGCAAGCCCAGCAACAGCAGAGGGCACTACCTCAAGGATGCGGCCAAGCTTTCGCGATGACTATGGGAGACGCGCAGAACCATGGCGTAGCTAATGCGAGTAAGTTTTTGTAGTTCCGTTTCTAACATTGCTATAGTTCGTGCCTGCTGGTTCGTGACCCCAGACTTAACCTGATAGTTTAACTTGCTATTAATTGATAACCTAGTATTAATCTAAGTAATTTTGAACTTATAACCTAGAATATTTTATAAATGTTAACCTGGTATGTTTTTAAAAGAATAACCAGTTTTTCTAAAAACTGTAATTTTTTTAGATTTCCTATAATTGGGAAATTTCATTGCTTAGGGAAATGACTTTCCCTATGTGTTTAAACCCTCAACCTTGATTTTCTGATTCGAATAAATTTTGCAACCGTGTCAGCTCTGTTGACCGGTTATTCTTTGATTGCGAGGACGCAATCCTCTTAAGGGGGGTAGATTGTAAACCTCCTGATTTTCAAGAATTTTTAAATTTGAATATTTCACAATTTTCTGGAAATTTCTGGAATTTTTCTGTAATTAAATTCAGGAGTTTTATTTATTAAATGATTTTTAATTGATAATAAATAATATTAAAATATTATAAAAATAATATTTTAGGGTGTAAAATGAAAAACTAGACATAAGGTAATTTTCTGGAAATTTATTGGACCCCGGAAGCATTTTAAAAGCCCTAAAAACTAATTAATTAATTAAATCAAATCCTTAGCGGGTCGGATCCGGGTCTAACCCAGACCCGACCCACTAGCCCGACCCGACCCACATTGTTTTGGATCGGGCCGGATCCATAACAGACCCGACCCGACCCGTTGAAACCCGACCCGCAACCTCTTCTCTCCCAAACGGTCCCCGACTCTTCACCTCCCCTCCGGCCGCTCCCTCTTCCTCTCCCTCCACCGGCCGCCCCACCAGCTCCCCGCTCCTCCCCTATAAAAGTCCTAGAACCCCCGCCCCCTCTGGCCAGAATTACCCCGACTCCGACCGCCTCCCCTCGCCGAGACGCCACCACCGCTCCCTAGCCGTGTCGCCAGCACCGCCTCGCCGACGACGTCGCCCCCGCGCCGCAGCACCCAGCCCCCTCTTTTTTCTCCTCCTTCCCTCACCTCCCTCGACAGACCCGTCCCCAAGCCTCCGTCCAGCCTCCCGCGCGGCGCCGTCCAGCCTCCCGCGTCCACCGCCGGATCCGCCTCTGCCCCCGGCCGCCTCCTGCCAGCGCCGCCTGACCTCAGCCTCTCTCCGGCCCTCCCGAGGCCAGCAGCGTCCCCAAACCCTAACCTAGGACACAGGACTCAGGACACGGACACGGCCCTTCGCGTCGTGTCGGACACAGAATATTTTGGCTTTTTCGAACCCTGTTCAGGTACGCGTATCTCCCTGCTCGTTTACCCGTTTTTGATTTCGTCAGTTGCACCGCGGACCCTGTGTGACCCTCTCGGTGCCCGTGCAACCCGCTCGGTGTATCGCGTCCTGTGGCCATAGCGAACCGCGATCCAAAAACCAGAAAAATAACACCCTGATTCACCCCGGAACTGGGTACGCCCCGCCAAATGGGACGACTTGGTCGCGTGCGGTCTTCACCTATAAGTGCACGTCGTTGATACGGACATGCAGGATTTCGCAGAAGCTGATTCGGATGTGCGTGCACACCGAAATCAATGCGTATCCACGGACACCGTCCCGTATCCGACCTTTCTGAATCTCGTTGTAACTTAGTGTATACACGTCGAATCGAAACGAAACTTGTGCCATCGGACTCGTAGCAATACGCTGATCCTGTGACCCAAGTTTGGTTCGATTCTGAGAACGTTGACAAATCGCGTGTAGTGGGCCCCACAGGCTCCACTTGACGGACGATTTTGTGATCGGCTCATCGGAATCCAATTATGGAAGTTCCGTTGGGTTCGTATCATCTTTCCTGACCTGTTGACATTAAGTTTGGCGAATTTGGAGACCTTTGTCCCTGACACATTTTTCGGTGCAAAGTGGGCCCACATGTGGACCCCGCTTTAACCGAAAATGTCATTTTTGCCCTTGTCTCCAAATTGGACTCAAGGACAGGCGTTTCTAGCTGATTTATATTTTTTGGATCTGATGGTGATGTCTATTTCAGCAACCGGAGTACTGCCTGTAATCCCCGCTGAAGCCAGAGCCACAATTGGAACCGAAAACGAAGACAAGTGTACCTTGCCATAAATTGCAGTATATTGATTCATTTTGTTCTCTTGATTTATTTTCTGTGACTGTTGTACATGCTCAACCCTAGGGCCATGTGACTTGCTTAGCGTCCGATTATAGTCGGGTGCCGACACCGTACGCGGGGTTGTGCAACGTCACGTAGAGATGGATATCGTGACATTTACATTCTCTTACTTGCCATATCAAGTACATTATACCCAGGACACTTGACACAGATCATGAGACGGAATCTTCCTGAATATTCAAGGTAATTCTGTATAGGATACAGGATTATGACATCTTTACATACTTAGATTTTATTCTGACTTATTGCATTAGTTTAATCTTGCGTAACATGAATATTGAGAACTGTGACGTGAGATTACATTGGGTGGGGAGAGTATTACCATATCAAGGCTGATTATATTATCTATATTGTCATCTGGATGTGTCCTAGTCTCTGACACAGAGCTTTGGTACCAGTTTTGGCCCTTCGAGAAAATACTGCTATGGTTTCTTGACACTGATCCTGTAGTAGTCTCAGCCTGAGTATGACTAATAACTCTCACTTGAATTATCACTTAGCTGGTTTATATATTTACCCTATTTGTTTAATTTACTGTATTTATTTTGGCTTGAGCTTTCTTGTACCTTGCTATGTCCCCTGAGGACCTGGATCCGGATTATGTCCCCAGGATTAGCAGACGAGATCTACCCTGAGGTGTACGGAACATGAGCACTTCTCGGAACAGTACCAGTACCTGAGGATGAGGTGATCGCTGAGGACTTCTCCTGAACATCCGCTTCTTCCATGCTCAGTCTTTATGGCAAATAGACTCTCTTCCTGTTTAATTAAACTCTTTATTTCCTGTTTATGAGAACATTGTAACAGACTTTATATCGGGTTGTTCCCTAATTTTTTTATTACTTGTGACTGGATGTTGATTATTTCTTTTGCTGATATTGTTATCTTTATTCTGTGGATGAGATTAGTAAACCCTGACTATTGTAATACAGCTTAAGTATGTCCGATGGATCTATTAAATTGGGTTTGTCCATCGGTGTGTGCTGCTGGCCATTGCCACGTGTCTAGTCCCTCGTTATTTTGGGACTGGGGCGTGACAACAGTCCAGAGTCCCATAGCCACTTATTCTTTGGGTGTCTGTATGTGAAGTAGATCATATTGGAGCTGGGAAGGCGGATGAGCCTCTCACTAGGAAGGAGCCGACGGTTGAAGGAGATGATTATGCTTATCAGAGGAGCTCGAAGGCAAGGAATGGAGTGGTTCAGAGAGGCCTGCATTAGATTATCTCCTGTAGTATGGCATATTTGGAAGGAATGCCATAAGCGTATCTTCGAGGGTCTAATTACCCCTGCTATAGGGATTAACAACAACAATGAGTTTGATGTAATGGGTATGATGGCCAAAGTGCATCTCTAGTAAATTGGAAGGGTTGTAAGTAGTTTCTTTTATTAATACAACTACCTCGTTCCAATATATATATATATATATATATATATATATATATATATATATATATATATATATATATATATATATATATATATATATATATATATATTATGAACAAAATGAAATGAAGAAGAAAAAGTAGTACATGGCCACAAGTCTAAATAGAATTGCACAGTAAATAACTAGTATATGTCGCAAGTCTAAATGGATGGTACATTCTACAGTCAAAATATAGTATATGTCAAAAGTCTAAATGGACTTTATTTTATTTTTAATTCTCTTCTGAAAGTTCATCTTCTTCGTCTTCCTAGTCCTCTTCTTCTAGATTCTCCTCATCTTCATTTTTTTCTACTTCGTCGTCCTCTTCAGATAATTCTACCTCTTCTACATGATTAGATGTGTAATGAGTAATTTTCAATGATTTCACATCTACTGTATTTGTTACAAGAGGTAGCTCGTCCTACTGGTAAACTATTTCGTCAACGTCAAAGGTATTTCTATTTTTAGTCTTGCATACTGCCCACTAGTCCGACCACGCTGTTCCCCATCTAGGATAAGTTGTGTTTGGACGATCAACCTAAATACCAAAGAAGCGATATTATGTTCAACGTTCCGTTAATTATTATGCAAGTACATACACAAAAAGTAATTACCGAGCTCCTTACATATTCGCTCAACCATGAAAAAAACTAACGTCTCATTTCTTGATGATGTCTCTTTGGAACAACAAGACACATTATATACACGTCCAAATGATATGTCTTTTAGGAAAAGACATAAAATTCTAAAAGTTGTGTCTTACCGAGTTCCTGACATATTTAATGACTTCTATTATCCAAAAATTTTACAAAAGGTAATGAAATATAATTAAATAACGAATAAGATTATTAGTTTGGTAAAATCCAAACATATAATAAGTCGCCAATGCTTCTAGCCATGTCGCCAATAGCAATTGCAACATGCAAGCAATTATTTATTTATTTATTTTGAACTTTTTGTGTGACTTTGGGCTACTTGGGCTTTTAGTGATCTAGGTATAGGGACGATGGGCTTTTAGTAACGAAATTGGACTTTTAGGGACAAAATTTTAGTGATGAAATTGAACTTTTAGTGAGATTTTTTTAAAGAAAAAAAAATTGCATTCATATCGCCATTGCTATTGACGACATGAGTATATGTACTCATGTTCCCAAGAGCATTGATGACACATTACCTTTTTTATATTTTTAAATACTTCACTCATGTCGCCAAAAACATGGGTGACTCAATACCTGTTTTATATTTTTAAATACTTATTATCTTATTTATTATTTAATTATATTTAATTATCTTTTTAAAAAAATTCTGTTCTATTATTAACCAACAAATGAACAACTTCTTCAGTTCATCTGGAAGAATGGAATATAATCTTTCAGGCTTATTATCCCCTCATCACAAATAAACAAGTGTCATAAACTTTGCACATCAATACTAGAATTTGCATTGAGCACTCTTGAGAAAATTGTTCTTGGAACCTCGCAGTATCCTAGGAATATACAATCTATAACCCGTGAGATTGTTTCTCACCCATTCCATCTGCCTCAATTGCGCGTAAATCAAACTGCTGTATTCTGGAGACTTCAACCAGTTGTTTGATTACACCACATTTTTACTCCCCACCTCTGGTTGCCCAGATATGGACATGCTGTACTACACCTTCGGAACACTTTGGGAACAATCTGATCGGAAGTCCGTCGATCCATAAACCACCTGTAAACAAATTGCAACCCTGTTTACTATATACCGATCTGCACGCCCTTAGTTCTGATGAACTATGAAGAGTTGAACTTGCACAATCTGGCTGTATCATAACCCCAATAGAAGGCGGTATCGCCAGAGAAGTTGGCATTGCCAATGTTTGACAATGCTAAGAGGATGTAAAAGGAGAGCACGTTGGTTTCTGGGCATCAAATCCGGAAGAAGAAACCAGGGCTTGGTGTATTGACTAAAGGCTTGTGTTTTTGTGTTCTTACCTATGATGTTGAGTCTTATATAGGATTGACTTTATGTTAATGTTTTCTTGAAAAGGACTGAACGGATTAGAGTTCGATTGAGTTGTCTCGGCAGTCCGCCCCCTGTGGTTTCATTGATGGAAGGGAGCTATTCTCCCTAGTTAAAAAATAATGGTTAGTCGTGCTGCTCACAAATGGTTCATGCTCTCCCGGATTATTAATGTGAACAATAGAATAATGCTAGGGACACATTTTTTTTTGACAAACTTCATAGTCATACTGATATGGCAGTGCATTATTAGATCTTAATTATTTCGAAATTCTATTTGGCACGCATGGGTGCACAGCCGGTGCACCCGCGCGGCCGAGGACGGTGCCGCCGCCGCAACACACACCCCCACCTACTCCGCATGAGCCACCCCCCGTCCCTGCTTCTCCGCCGCCACCTCCTCCTCCTCCAACAACGACGCTGCCGCCTCCCCCCACCTACTGCTCCAGCTGCCTCCGACGCTGCTGGCGCCGTCGACGCCTCCTACTCCTCTGCCATGCCCTCCCCTCTCTCCCCCTACCCTACCGCTCCGCATTTCCTCCGCCACCGTCTGTTGCCGTCCACCGTCTGCGTGCACAACGGGTGCACGCAGGCGGGTGCCAAATAGCAGGGTTCCAATTATTTTCTCACTTTTATTGCTTTTCTTGGCATCTAATAATTTACTACCGTATCAGTGTGGCTATTAAGTGTGTCAAGAAAAGTGTGTCCCCTAGCATTTTCCGTGAACTATATATTTTAAATAAATGAACCATTTGATGTCATGGGAAGGATGAAGTATATATCTAGCCAGCTGTAATCCGTATTACTTTTTCCGGTGGCCTCCTGTGTTGAGCAGCACTGCCTACATGGTGACCGAGAATCACTTTGCATTGGGGGTGTTAGGCGTTTTAACTCGCCTGATCTTTGCCAAGTTGGGAGAAACTTCGTCTTTCCCACGACATCCACTGGTCAAGTAAACAAATTGTTCATATTAATAGTCTGCATGCCATAGATTACACTAATAAGCGATCATTTGTGAGAAGCACTAAGAAAATGCAAAGTCAACTCGACTTTTATTCATTAGAAGGAATTCGAGAGACTAAAACTTGATCATATAAAAAGGCTATATTTTTTACCCACATTCCTAAGGCGCAGAAGCTAAAACTTGATATTTTAGTTTAATACACAAGCACAGTTTTCAGATGGGAAGCCCACAAGCTCTTCTTTTAGCTCTCATTTTGCTCTTTGCATTGGCAGATCTTGGTGAAGGCAATTTCTACGCTGATACAGCCTTCAATTGGGGATATGATAACACAGCAATCTGGGGCCAAGGTGGGGACAACCTCGCTCTGGTGCTCAACGAAAACTCAGGTAGCAGCTTCTGATCACTATAGTAAATATACTCCTTCAATCAAACTGTCGTGTAGAAGAACTAACAGATTGAATCCCGTTTTTGAATACTATATACAACTAATATTGTACAATGTCAACATTTTGATACAATTGGCATAGGAGTAGATAACAGCTGCATGCTCAAAAATCCTCCCTTTCCCATGATTGCATAAATTTGCGTTCCAAAACAACATCTAATTATTAGATTTCTACCATGGTTCTACACACTATACATCTTCTTTAATTTAGTGCCAAGTTCATTACTTTTCTACTTCGGGCCTACTATTTTCTTGTTTCATTTTCAAGGTTCCGGAATCCAGACGAGGAAAGAGTTTCTCTTCGGCAGCGTAGAAATGCAAATAAAACTTGTTCCAGGGAACTCTGCCGGCACGGCGACAACTTATTATGTAAGTTGCTGAATTGTAAAAGGCTTACAAGTAGGCAGAATCTCATTCCCATATCAAAAATCCTCGAGCTCGGAACTCATCCATCCATTAACATCCGTTGGATTACATGCATTTCATGTTTTGAATTTTTTAAAAGGCCTAAACAAAAAAGTCAATGATCTAAATAGAAACCGTTGTACACTTATTATAACACGTGATTGAAATTTCCAATTGCTGAGTTCCGATTTGAGTTTCTGTAGTCGAGCTGTGTACTTCCGTCTCATCTTCTTCATGCAGATGTCCTCGACCGGAGACAAGCACGACGAGATCGACTTCGAGTTCCTCGGAAATGTATCAGGAGAGCCTTACACCATCCACACAAATGTTTTCGCGCAAGGTTTAGGCAACAGGGAGCAACAGTTCTACCCGTAGTTCGACCCTGCCGCTGATTTCCACAATTATACCATACACTGGAACCCTAGCCAGATTGTGTAAGTCACAACTCTTCACAGTACTTCTTCAGATGTTTAAGTTCAGGTATCGGTACTGTGACAGGATTAATGCAATTTGTCTGCAGGTGGTTTATCGACCGACTTCCTATCAGAGTGTTCAGGAACTACAAGGGCATCGGAGTACCCTACCCGAGCAAGCAGGCGATGAAGGTGTATTCCAGCATATGGAATGCCGATAACTGGGCAACCAGAGGCGGAGAGGTGAAGATAGACTGGACTAGTGGACCGTTCATAGCCCGATACCGCCAGCTGAGCCTGAGAACTTGCGAGTGGCTCGGGCAGCAGAGCGTCTACGATTGCGCTTCTCCGTCTTCCCCAAATAACTGGTGGACATCTCCAGAGTACAGCAGTCTGAGTTACACACAAATGGGGCAGATGGAATGGGTGAGAAACAATTACATGGTGTATGACTACTGCAAGGATAGTGCTAGGTTCCAAGGACAATTTCCTAAAGAGTGCTCCATGATCTAACAAGTCCAGTATTAGTGTCCAAAGGTATGACCTTGTTTTACTTACGATGAGAATAAGAAGTTTGGAAGGTTAAGAACGGTCCTATGACTCTTATCAAAGTTTTATTTAATTTCAAGACAACTTATTTTTTCCTATATATATTTGTGCCACCAGTGCCTAATTTGTTGCACATTATTGTTTGTAATGAAAAAAATTATTTACAAATACCTTGTCCTTATTGTGTTGTAGCATTTATGCCTACAAATTATATGTTACAGAGTTACATTTGTTTATGAATCTTGGAGCATCTTGCGGCAGTTCTAGATGTGCGTACAACAATCCAAAATTTATAAATGTTCCAAACCATGGTAATATATGGTGTAGCAACATACATTACATCGCAAAACAAACAAACAAACATATATTACAACAGCTAAACATCCTGATGGTTTCAAATCCACCAACCAATGATACAGAATAAAAGGAATACGGATTATGCACCACATTGATTGCAGAAGCATATGCGACAAACCTAACTCTATTCGGCAGAGTCAAAAAGCAGTGACTTTTCAGATTCAAACAAATATACCCGTTACAGTGTGAATGGCAATAAATAGCTGGGACGTGTGCTTCCCAAATCCATCGAAAGCTGAATACTTTTGAGACAAATTGCTGCCCTCCTTGTCAGTGAACTACGAGTTAGCAACTTTCTTTTCCAATCTTTGTCATTGGATAGTCAACAAAGTAAAGAAGACATTCACGACTTGGTATCCATCGTTACAATCCCCAGATTCTTTTGTACTTAGAATTTTCAGTGTTAGGATTCTTGTTGTACTATTCTTTGTTAATATGCAATAAAGTAAACACACTTTTTTTTTGTAATATCTACAAAAATGGCGACTCTGCTAGAGACAACCTTCTCTACCGACGAGAAGGCCGTGGCGCAATCCAACGTCATAAAGATTGGAACTTCTCAGATGATGTTGGTCATGAGATTCGACCAACAAGCCTATGAAAAGATGCTCTAGGGTGAAAGCTCACCTAACTCTACACAGACAGTGAAGCCAAAGAAGTCTCGCAAGTCTTGACTCCCAAAACCTCAGGCCTCGTACCCCTGCCAGTGTAGTAGAAGACATGGCCACAGTGGGGGTTCTTTCAGCCGTAGACCCAGAGAACTGTAGGCTTCCTACATCAACTCCTTCAGCTAATCATAGTCAAGGAAAGGCGTATGTGTCAAAATGGCATGCGCGCACTCCACAACAAAAGCTAGAGTTCATGCATGAGCTTAGCAAAGGCTTTGAAGCTGCTGGCAGAGCAAATCAGGGTTATGCTAGCCCGCCAAATCTATTGTTGCGTTCTATGTACAAGAAGAAGAAGAATCAGAGTGCACAACACTTAGGTCTTTGCAGAGAAAAATATGACGATGCCAAGGACTTTAGTGCTAAGTCCTCTGATGTGCGAATGCACACTCAGCGTAGTGTGTAAAAGAAGACTCAAGGGAAGAAAAGTGTTGATTCCATTCCTATGCGCATGAAGGGCACAATGCCTCCATGCGCCAAAGATCATGAAGCAATACCAAGCTATCTGAATCATCAGTGTATGCAGCGAGACAAGGGTTCTGTGTTCGATAGACTTTCTTACTCACATAAGTCTATGCGGCAAGGAGCTTAGATTGGCACCGAATCGGATTCTCGGTACTATGCACCACAAGGTGCTAAGTCTAAGAAGTCCAAGTCGATTGGAGCTATGCAAACTCAAGCAATAGCTCAAGAAGGACATACGCCACTCAAAATCACTCGTGGGACCGATGGCAAATTATATAGGTTGAATGCTCCATGCGCCCTGCCTCTATGGTCCAATCCTGGCAAAACAACGACGGATCCATGCTTTGGGTGTTCCCATGCGCACAAAGTGGATATGTCTAAACATACTTGGGATACTGACCTATGCGGCAGGCTTTGGCATGCTCATAAAGAAGGTCATAATGCACAAAACTTCACAACATACCCATGCCAGGACTTGGTCCGTGTGCATGCTAGGGGTTTAAAAGTAAAGATTCCCTCTTCAAACTTGCGTGACGTGTTATGTCACAAAAGCAAGGTGAGGGAGATTACTGCTACACATAAAAAGTCCCTTATAGGGTATCAATGTGCTAGCATAAACATTAACTGTTGTTGTTCAAAGATAACAAAAACTCTTGCAAGGCAGTTCGTGTTTCAACGACGACACCGCACTCCACCAACCCAACAATGTCTCGGGGAACAAATGACAAGCAGTTTCGATAGAGAAGACGAGTTGCCCTTTGCCTCATGCTATTCATCTTTGTGCTATCCTTCTAATAAATCAAATAAGAAGAAGACTTCGAAAGAGGGTCAATCCAATCCTTCGGTCAGTGCACCAAGAAGTCAGCCAAGGCTCTCGACACCAGCTCCACCACCAAGAGCAAGGACCCCTTCAAATCTTCAAGTAGAAGTTCCTACCGAGGGGGTGTACTAGGGTACTCGCCATAGATCAAGGTCTTAATCTCAAGAGTCTGTATCATGAGCAGGGGGTAGTGTTCCCCCAGCACTTGAAGAACCTACACCACAGTCAGGGGGTAGTATTCCTCTGTAGACTCCAACACCCGACGTAACACCGAAATAGGGGTAAAAATCCTTTTGTGGTCCACATCTACTAGACATTCCAGGAAGACAGTGTATCTCATGGAACTAAAGACAACATGTCAAGGGGTAGTATCCATCTACGCACCACAACAGCAAGCGAAGCTTCAGAAGCCGATGGTAGCAATCCTCCTTATTCTGAGGATGATACAGAAATGATAACTTTTACCAAGGATGACGTGCCTCAGGAATCAGAAGAAGTGTAAGATCTACTGCCCTATCTAGTAGTCCTCACATAATGCATGCATATATGGTTGGCAACAACAACAATGAAGAAGGTAGCAGCATTCACCAATGCCTTGATGCCCTAGAAGCAATAGTACAATCATTGAACCAGACATTGACAAAGATAAAGGTAGCCCTGGTTCCACCACAACCACAAGTCCGGGGGCAATCAAACTATGTCTCAACAAACAATGAGGAGACTATTGCGCCTACCAATACTCCTGCCCCTCTTAACATTGGAGGTGGTACCTTGCCAGTGATGCACCGGGTCCCACCAGCAACTACTTTACTATTGATTGTTTTCCACCAATAGACGATACACAAGAAGCCATCCGGGAACTCCGCGCTCAATTGTATGCCATGAACAACAAGGAGAAGCTCAAAAGCTCGGGATAAGGCAACAATACCCTAATGAGTGGAACAACGTGGTTTGTCTACCAAAGTTCAAAACGTAGTCTTTGATTCCGTTTGATGGGAAGATGTCGCCTCGTCAATTCATGAATTACTTTCACTCCCAAATGGTGCATTTACCAAGGGACAATGCCCTACTCACTAAGTTATTTGTTGGAGCATTAACCAACGTAGCTTATGTGTGGTTCTACAGTCTACCTGATAACTGCATCAAGTCGTTTGATAATTTGGAGACACTCTTACTCTCTAGATTCTATGACGGAGGTATGGACGTGACTATGTCAACACTCATCTTTATAGAACAAAGGAAGAAGGAGTCTACTTGTGACTATATCGAGCATTTCAGGTAAGCTGCTCTGACTACCAACAGTCATCCCAGAGTCCATGCTTATGGATACTTGCAGATACAATCTATTACCTTGAGTAAAGTTTTGCATAGGCATGTCATAGTATGAAGAATGGTCAGCATTTATTTTAAGTACTGACATTGTTGAAAAGAATGAAAAAAAATCCCTATATTAATTAGGGATTAAGGTGCCTGATGATAGAGGCAAGTGTCCTCAAAGTAGCAGCAACAATCACAACGACAAAGGAAAAGAGGCCATTGTTGTGAATATATCCAAAGGCGCGACATCATCCAAGTCGAAACCTGATGAAGAGCTGTAAACCCCCAAATTTTTTTCAGAATTTAAAAATCAATTTTCGTAATTTTTCTGAATTTTTTCTTTAATTTTTTACTAATTAAAATCAAGGTAATTTGGAATTAAATAAATTTAAATGTTTTTATTAAATATTAAAATATTATAAAAATAATATTTTTGGGTGTAAAATAAAATATTAGACATAGGATAATTTTTCTGAAATTTATTGGACACCGAAAACATTTTTAAAGACCTAAAAACTAAGTTTTTTTAAACACTAAATAAACCCAAATAAACTCGGTTTATTTCTGAACCAAAACAAACTGAACCATGCTGAACCGAAGCCTTGAACCAACCCTGAACCCTAGCGGGCCGGTTCGGGTCTGAAACCCAACCCGGAACCCGTTAACCCGAACCCGACCCATACTCTATCGGATCGGATCGGATTCGGATCCTAAACCCGACCCGTTGAGACCCGTTAACCCTAACCGCTGAATCCCTCCGCCCGTAACCGCCGCTTCAGTTCCCCTCTGCCCCGCCGACCGCTCCCCTTCCCGGCCATTACGAAGCAGCCGCGACCGCTCACCGTCCCGACCTTCCCCCTTCCTGAACCGCCGACCCGTCGACTCCCCAACCGCCGGCCCTTCCTCCCTATAAAACCGACCACCGCCTCCGCCCTTCCACCATCATTCTCCACTCACAGCCACCGTCATCCCCGACTTCCTCCGGCCTCCACCAGCGTCCATCACCACCACCACCGCCTCTCTCCCCGCAACCCTCAGCTACTGTCCCCGCCGTCTCCTCCACCGGACTCCGCCACCTTCTTCCCTCGACGACCCGCTGCACTCGAACCCTCAGTGCATCCTCCGTCAGAGCTCCGGCCGCCTCCGCCAGCACGCCGCCTCGACGACTCCAGAGCTGACGTCCCCGGCTTACCTCGACCTAGCCGCCGAGAGCCGCCTTCCTCCGGCCGCCTCCAACTCCGACGAGAAACCCTAGCCGCCGATCGAGCATCGCGTCACCTCGCGGATCGCATTTTTCAGTATTCTGCGGAGCCCTGTTCAGGTGATCGTTTCTCTCTCCTAGCTGCCCCATTTCCTGTTTCGTCTGCTGTGACGTGTAGACTGCATGACCCTCTCGATACCCGTGCCATTTGTTCGGGGTATCGTGTCCTATGGCGATCGTGAACTGCGACCCAAAATCAGGAAAATATTTACACTATTTTTCTTCGGAATTGAGTACGCTCCGCTAAACGGGACGACTTGGTCGTGAGCGGACTTCACCGAAAGGTGCGCGCCGTTAATACGGACGTGTGGGATTTTGAGGAAGTTGATTTGGATGTGCGTGCACACCGAAATCAACGCGTATCCGTTGACAACACCCTATATCGGCCCTATTTTGGAACTCGTTATAACTTCATGTACGCACGTCATATCAAAACAAAACTTACGCCATCGAACTCGTAGCAATACTCTGGTCCTGTGACCCAAGTTTGGTTCGATTCTGAGAACGTTGACAAAATCGCGTATCGTAGGCCCCAAGGCTCCACTTGACGGGCGATTTTGTGATCGGCTCATCGGAATCCAGTTCTGGACATTCCGTTGGGTTTGTATCGTTGTTCTAGACTTGTGGACACTAAGTTTGACGAATTTGGAGAACATTATCTCTAACACATTTTTCGGTGCGAAGCGAGCCACATGTGGACCCCGCTTTGGCTAGAAACTGTCACTTTTATCCCTGTGTCCAAATTGGACTCAAGGACAGGCAATTCTAGCTAATTGATGTCTTCTGAACTTGATGGTAACATTTATTTCAGCAACCGGAGGAGTACCTGCAGATCCAGATGATACCAGAGCAACAGTTGGAGTCAGAACCCCAGGCAAGTGTACCTTGCCAATCTTGCAGTCATTGCTACATATTATTTCCTTGATGTATTATTATGTTGTATCTGTTCAACCTAGGACCGTGTAACATTACTTCACGTCCGAATCATATTTGGGTGTCAACGTCGTACGCGGAGTTGTGTAACGTCACCTAGACATGGATTTCGAGACCCTATACATTCACGTGCTTGCCTTATCAAGTACGTCATACTCAGGACACCTAACACTATTCATGAGACAGAATCTTCCTAAGATATTCATGGTGATTCTATATAGGATACAAGTTTCATGACATATACTTTATATATGCTTAGATATCATTATGACTTGTTGCATTAGATATAATCTTGCGTGTCATGGACATGAGACGTGTGATTACATTGGGTGGGGAGAGACACACAGGCTATAGGCTGATTTATATATATATATTCATTGTGAGGCCTCAGACTCTACATCAGAGCTTGGCACTCTACTAGCGATATCTCTGCTATCGGCTCCCCGACATCGAGCTTGTAGTGGTCTCAGCCTGAGTTCTAGTAATGCTCTCATCTTGCATATCACTTAGCTGGTTACCTAGTTTACCCTATTGATTCATTTATTATTGCACTACATTATTTTGGCATGAGTTATTCTTGTACCTTTCTTTGTCCCCTGAGGACCTGGATTCCGGATTATGTCCCCAGGATTAGCAAACGAGATCTATCCCAAGGTATACGGGACAGGAGCATTAGTAGGAGCAGGAGCAGGCACTGGAGTAGTACCAGATCCAGAAGGCGAGGTGATCGCCGATAATTTCTCCTGAGTATATGCTTTATCCATACTCAGTATTTGCTATTGTTTCTTGTATCTTGATTATTGTATCAGACTCATTATCCGGTTATTCTCCGAGTTTTGTTTATTGAGACTTGATATTGCATTATGATTCTGATATTGATGTATTCATTTCTGTGGATGAGTTTATTATAGTAGACCCTTATTATTGTATTACAGCTTAAGTACACCCTGATGGGCCCATTAAATTGGGTTTGCCCATTGGTGTGTGTTGTTGGCCATTGCCACGTGTCTAGTCCCTCGATATTTTGGGTCTGGGGTGTGACAAGAGCCAAAGCCGAAGGAGACATTTTCCTTCGATGATGATGACATCATCGACATCTTCAATGTATTAATAAAGAGTAACAAACTCAAATTGTCCGACATTATGCTAACAAACCCAGACGTCCTAAAGAGGCAGATAAAGTCAATGACCCAAAGTACTGTTTATTTCATAGATACATGCATTATGCTACAAAAGATTGCTACGTATTGAAGAGACGCATACAACAACTGGTTGATGTTAAGTTGATCACTCTGGACTCTGATGATAAGACAGTTGTCGTCAATATGGTGTCACTCCAGTTCGAAGACTTTTCGATGATGGAAGTCCAAGACGGCATCATCCTAATTCCAAAGGTGACACTAGAGATTGTTAGTCTTCCATCAACCCATAATCAAGCAGAAGGGTTGGTACCGCTTAGCGGTAAAATTATGTGGGTTTATCCGGACCTCCTCCTAGATATAGGAAAAGAAATTGACTTCCAGAGGGAGCAAATAAAGGAAAGGAAGAACAGAGCCAAGAAAATTTGTGGTGTAAAAAACCATAAAATATGTCACATGGTTCTTCCAGCAGCCATTGATGAAGCCATATTCAACAAAATTTTGTCCAGTTGAACTTACTCACGGACCCGCATGGAGAGAAAGAACAGGGCTAAGAAAATTCGTGGTGTGAAGAACCACATAATTTGTCATATGGTTCTTTAGGTTGACGCCGATGAAGCCTTCTCTGGTGAAACCCCTTCTTGTGTGCTCTCCTCTTATAAATTTGGTGTACTATCCTTGTGTACATTTGGTATCAGAGCCAGTAAATAAATATTGGGTTATGCAAACTTTTTAAGTATTACAAAGATCATTTTTCTTTTCATCATGATAGCTTAAACTATAGTTCGTAAATATTTTCTAATATGGCATTGAAAGATTTTCTATAATTTATTCTTTGTGCCCAAAGTCCTTACACATGGAGTAGAAACGAACCAATGTTGTGCTCTAATTCTGTGAAGCGGCAATATAGGTCTATGGTTGAAATACTCGAGACCTAACCCTGCCATAAAACCATGATATGCTAGGTTAAACCAACCTATCCAGTAGGGGTACTGAGACTAGCCGCAGAATTATGGGTCAAAACGGACAAAAGGCATAGAATGATATAGAGAATCCTCGAATGCTATATGATGAACATATTCAAGAACAATAACTACACATGAGTAATAAACAATCATCTTCCTTAACGGAAAGAGAACTCATTTATGCAGACACACACCAATGTTACTTTAATCTTCATAATAACTATGAACACATAGTATACATGTCTACTAAAGAACACCCAGAACATGGGATATAAAATTATATTGTCGATCTTCTACAGGAAATTAAGAATGACATGAATAAGATAAAACAAGGATTAGGGAATACTTGTTCTTTCGATAATAAGGAATTTGGAGATAGGTATAACCAAAATTCAAAGACGGCCCATTGGAATATTAATATGATGAGATATTCTTCGAAGGAAGAAAACAAAATTAAAATTGATGATTTCAATGAAGAATACTATCGCAGATTTCTTAAATTACAAAACTAGGAACTTCTTGGTGAAGTTGATGAACAAAATATTTATGCTTTTTATGAAAAATACTCTTCTACTATTGGTGATTCCGATATTTTGGAAGGTGAACACTTTAATATTCTTAACAATGAAGATGTCGGTAAAACTAGTGGTGGTGGAAATATGTCCTTAGAGGAAATATCTACTGAAGATGTAGGATCAATTGGTCCTCCACTTGAGAGCCTTATGCCAGCTAGAGCCATGATACCCTCAACTAGAAGCCAACCTGAAAACATGAAGGACTGGGTTAGATATCACAAAGCAAGTAATAATAGACACTTAGATGGATTGCTATTCAATATTGATGATATTCCACATAAAAAAATAGAAGAATATACTGGTGAATGGGGTCAACAGATTGGAGGAATGGTATATCATTTACCTGAAAATATTAATACAGTCCAATTTATCCATTATGTAACCAGTTTTTGGAAGGATAGTGCTAAAGCTTGGTCAGTTAGTCTTGAAAGTAACAATAAAGAGAAAGAAGATGAAATTAGGAGCACAAGAGATCCCCAAGAAGCATTAGGAAAATTATTGAGTCTCATGCTAGCAGATTTCATAGGGGAAGATGGTACTAATGATAAGGATTATGAAGAACTACTTCAAAAAATAATTTTATGTCATATCTATTTACTTGAGGAATTTATCACAAAATATATTGGTTTTATCTTTTGTTTAAAAAATACAAGACAAAAGTATTTTTGGATTAAATGATTTTTTACGAAGATTCCCTATCCATGGAACAATATCATTAAAGAGAGATATGATAAAATGAGAAACAATGTTCACACTACCGGCATACTTAAAAAAGCATGTATGAAGACAATGGAAACTGTGTGTGAACTAGTTAGAGCACAAAATTAAATGGATAAGACTATTAAGAAATCAAGATTAGGCTACTCATGTTGTTCTAAATATAATAAGAATGTAAATACTGAGTTTGGATGTTCACCAGAAACTAGAGGATGGAAGAAACAGAAGAAGAAGTTCTTTAGAAGAAAAAAGAAAGGCAAAACCAAGTATAAGATTACTAGGAAAAAATGAAAGCCAGCCTTTAAGCAACAACATCAGAAATTTGAATAGAAGAAGTACATTAAAATGAAGAAGTTTTGAAAAGGATGTAAATATTTGAAGTGCAATAAGGAAAGACACTTTGCTAACGAATATCCCAACAACATACATGTGATAGTAATAGAAGATCTCAAAAAATATGGAATCAATATAGGAACCATTGATGATATAAGTAGTGAAACTTCTGCTTTTTCTGTATATAAAATAGAATCAATCTACTCGGATGAACAATCCGATGATTAGATGAACAATCTGAAAGTGACATATATAGCTCCATGAAATATTTGAAAATAAATATGGTCACTATTAATAAGACTCACAATCAGATTAGAGTAACACTATTAAATGATAATACGATGTTACCTCAAAAAGAGGGGATATCTACAGGATATATATAATATAAGCTAGTAAATCTTGTAGACTTAGAAGGTATCATACTCAAAAAAAATTATTAGATATTAGAATATTTTTACCTTTGGGTTATTACGAAATTATACAAAATATACCGTTGCATGCCACAATATATATATTTATTACATATGGATTTATTGAGCCTGTTTCTCGAAACAATGTATCTATAATAATGAAGAATACTTTTTTTGATGATAGAGATTATCTCATTGAAAGGGGTAATCCTCTAGGATTATTAGTTATACCTAAATATGAAGATCTTCTAATCATGGAAGAAATCTTACCAAAATAACATATATATTCTTCTAGATCTAGCACTAGTGAATTACACGATGGTTATTACGAATTTAGAATTTATACAAATACCTTAACTTTGGAAGAAACCTCAAATTCAAATATTCTAAATAGTAAAGGAGAACAGTTTGAAATAACTGATGATGATATAGAAAAGCTAAAATAAGCTATTCCACATTCTGATAAAAAGGAAGTCTATAAACCAATTTCCTTTTAGTCCAGATTCTTGAATAAACACAACTATGTGTTTGAAAGAATGCAACAAAATATAGAGTTAAAAGGACATGAGAATTTTTATTCTATTAATTTATTGGATAGAAGAAAGATTGAAAAACTAAAAATTAAATATCCAAAAATAAGATATTTACATATTTGATTAATTCAACTCAAGATTATAGGGTTATTCCGAACAGGAATCGATACTCCTATTTTAGTAGTATGCATGGATGAAAGAATTATTAATAATCCCTTTAATAGCATTATAGGAGGAGAAAAATATAATTTGGTTAACAAATTATTCGTTATTAATATACATCCAGATTTCTTTATAAGCCTCGATGACCAGAATATAGAAAAAATATGTACTTTATCAGTTAATCTTCAAGGAATAGAATTAATGCCTAGTTCTAAAGTTATTGGTATACAATGGGAATATTATATGGCATTAAATTATTCTCCTACTTTCAAGTCTATTACACCCAAAAATCTTGTAAGATTATTCGAGGTTGGTATGGGTAAAACTATACAACATAGGCTAGTTCGACTCGAACACCTCAAACACGATAGCAAAATGAGAGTATTCATTAAATCTTAAAAGACAAAGATTGAGATACCAAGGGAATATTTTATTGCATCCGGAAATGCTATCTCCACTACAATTAAGGGAGGAAAGAAACCTTACTAGGAAAAAGGAATCTTAGGCTACAATCTCAAATACTACAGCTATCACCAGATCCAATTCAATGAATAATCTAGTAAGCATTTTGTTTACTCCTAATATTTTACATGATATACAACATAGACTAAGTGTTAGTACTCCAATTGAGGGAAGGACTAAGACAATGCTAGATAATTAGCGTGCTAACGAGCAAGATAGGATGTCTGTTAACGTTTCTTTATCACAAATAAAGGTTAAAGGTAAAAATTTGCTACTACAATAATTCTATGTCTAAATCCACAAATTGGTATAGAGATCATACTAGTTATAACGAAAGTCAAATAGATCAAGCTTATAAAATTGATCATCTTTTACGAAAATTTAGGGATATTATACGAGAAATTAAAAAATCTAATTATAGAACTATTGTTATGCGACATATGAATAGAACTATACAAGTTATAAGTAAGCATATCAAAAAAATTAAAAAAAATAAACCAGAAAAAATAGTCCATTTTGAAGATTCTATTGATCTTTCTTTTGATGACACTTTAGATTTAGAAATAGCAAGTACTTCTCTTGATTATACAAATCTTGTTGTAGACAATTGGAAGGAAGTATTAAACCTCCCAGATACCCCTCCAGAAATTAACATGATTAGATCAATTGACTTGAAAGTAAAAGCCCAATTGCATATATATATATATATATATATATATATATATATATATATATATATATATATATATATATATATATACCACTTACTATCTATATACCCGAATACAACGAATTCACTATCCATGCTCTTGTTGATACTGGAGCAGAAGCTAGTTTATTACAGAAATTTTTTATACTACAAGATCAATGGCTAAAAGTTGATAAGCCAGGAAAATTAAATAATTTTATGGGACAGAAAGTTCTCGTCAACCATAAAGTAAAAAATCTTACCGTTCATTTTAATGATTTACAAGAAAAAATTAACACTTATAAGTTTAATTTTGTATTATTACCCAAGGAATTTGATAGTGATTGTATTATTGGGATGGAAAATTTACGGCATTATCCGCCATAAAATACTCAAACATTTGAACTCGATGGAATTTCTATCCCTAGATTTCATTTTTCGATATCCTTAGCCTCTAATTTTACTCACAAAGCACATCGTGGTAAAAAAAATTGTCTCCCTTATTGACTATACAAAGGTATATACCTACAATCTTCCAAATAGCAATAATTTGTAGAAAACTATTTATGGTATGTTAGAACTGCTATGTTCTGACAACCCTTTAAAAGCTTTTGATAAAGCTAAAAGTTATTGCAAAATTGAATTATTAGAACAATATAAGGAATCCAAAGCCATAGTAAATAGCATTATGGTTTTCCCTTCTGACAAAGAAGAATTTGGTAACCAAATTAGCAAACTCTTAAAACTTAAGCTTATTAAAAAAAGCTTTAGTATGCATTCATTTTCAGCTTTTCTTGTTAGAAATCACGGTAAAATAAAAAGAGAAAAGCTCAAATGGTTTTTAACTATAGAAAGTTAAATAGCTACACTAAATTTGATCGCTACATTATTTTTTCTACAAAGCATCTTATTAAACCTATTTGGGGTGCTAAATATTACAGTAAATTTGATGCCAAATCAGATTTTTAGCAAATAAAGATAGATGATAAGAATTCTATTGAATTAACCGCATTTAGTTGCCCACAGAAATATTTTGAATGGTTAGTTATGCCCTTTGGCTTGAAAAATGCACCGCAAGCATTCCAGAAATGGATGAATGCTATATTTGGACATCTTTCTTTTGTAGTTGTTTACATTGACGATATCCTAGTTTTCCAAACACGAAAGAAGAGCATAAAGAACATTTATTACATGTTTGCAAACTATTGCTCGACAATGCAGTCATTCTTAGCCCAAAAAAGATAGAATTATTTTAAAAAAAAATAATTTAAAATCAAGGAATTTTCTCAAGAGCATATATATATATATATTAAAATCAAGGATTTTTCTTATAACTTTAAGACCCTTAAGGAACTTCAGAGTTTTTTAGAATTACTCAATTATGGAAGAAAATTCATTCCCCATCTATCAGCACGAGTAAAATATCTACAGGATAAACTTACGGCTGAACAAGATAAATATAAAGAATCAACTAGTGAATAACCGAGAAAGTGGAATATAGATAGAATTCCTATCTGATTAAATAAAGATGAAAGAAATTGCAAGAATAAAGGAAGTAGTAAAGATTAAAAATATTCTTTACTTTTGGCTTGTTAATGATATATTATTTTTATAGAACGATGCCTCGAATAACTTTTGGGCCGGTGTATTGATTGCTAAACATAAAGAGATTGTAGCCTACACATCTGGAAAGTTTACCAAAACACAGATGAAATATGCTACTTATGATAAAGAATTATTAGCGGTTAAACTTGCAATTAAAAGTTTAAAATTTTATATTTTATTAGATACTTTGTAATTGATACTGATAATAAATTAGTAGCACAGTTTCTGAAAAAGAAGACCATTAATAATCCTGAAAAAAATCTCAGAAGAATTAGAATAGCAATGTATCTTAAAATATTTAATTATGATGTAAATTATATTCCAAGATATAGTAATTTCCTGGATGATACTCTTACTAGGTTATGAGTGATGGAAGATGACTTTTATGAAAAATTTAAGAATCTTTTTCATGAAATGAAGAGACACGGGGAGTTTGAGACAGTAACTTCCAAGAAGGCAAATGACAATAACTGTGCAGAGTCCTTGACAACGGCGAAACATATGGTTGGACAAACCAAGAAGGCGAATAGACAAAGTATTACCCAAGAGAACAACCAAATAACTATGCAGGAGAACATCCAAAATGCTACCCAGGTGAACAACCAAAATAGAAGGATAAATAGTCCAAATGGGAAGAATGTAATAGGAACGGGGGTAAGACCTATGCTTGTTCCCATAAAACCAATGGATCTACCTCCATAATTCGTGGGCCAACCGAGACCATGCCAGGCCACCAATGGTCTCGGTTCAATATATCGATATACTAATCAAAAATTGGTATATAACTGACATGGAGAACAAAAATACAACATTATGGGATAGATTTAACGGCTGCTTTTGGAATTTTCAAACTCATGATACAAAGGGAGCCAGCTATTGGCTAACCCAGATCGATAGAACTTTATTAGACGAAAGGCAAAAGAACTTACTACTCGAAAAGAGGGTTAATGAAACCTATCAATTGATCTCCAGGATGACTACGTTCTCCTCAGCCTCCAGATCCATGGCATTGGCAAACAAGGAGCGGAATCTCTTCGCAGGAACCTCTGCGGAACAAAGAGACTTGAGAGAAATATTCTCTCAGATTAAAACCAACGATCTCGTCAACTTTCGAATGGCGGATGTCCTTGAACTCTTAAAAAGCCTCAACATTAAGAGTGAAAGGGTGGAAGAATACAATGCCGAAGTTACGGTACAGGAGATGCTGGATACACACCAACAACAACTGATCGACGACTCCAGGCTCATCCTCTTCTTCAAGAAGTTGGAGGATACTGAGATAATCAACTTTCCCGAAAATGAGGAACTTATTCTCAATCCAAACAAAAGGCCTAGAATCATCGCATGCTTTCGCGAGATTCAGAAGTTCAAACCTCACATCTAAAAGGGGTTGTTTCATGAAGTCTACATCAATCCTATATTTGAAGATGATTATAAAGATTGTCTCCCGAGAATTTTCATTAAGGCAGCTCTTTCTAATGCAACAAAATTCCAAACCATCTTTAGATTCAGAGTCTGGGCAACTTGGGAGAAGAGGCAGTACATTAAGCTCTTTCCATCCTATCAAATTTGGGAGCTTAACCGACTCATTGAAGAACCTTTCTTTGAATATATCAAATTCTCTAACTAAGGTTTTATTGAAGAACATGAAAGACTCTTGTCGGCCAAGGAATTCTTTGAAATGGCCAGGTGGGCTTCAGGAGCTAACGCTTCAGTTTCAACCTAAAAACATGTAATTCTGGTTCATAGACTGTGACCTCTACCCGAGCCGCTTGTTAGTGATGCACCCTCAACGATCGAAGACTTTCTTGACAAAATGGCCTTGGGCTAGGTGGAGGAACAATTGATCATACATCTTCAGTGGGTATTCCTTCTAAAGACATATTTCCACCACCACTAGTACTACCGACATCTTCATTGTTAAGAATATTAAAGTATTGACCTTCCGAAATATCGGAATCATTATCAGTATCTATATAATGCTTCCACTTAAAAAAATCAATCGCAGAAGAGTATTTTTCATAAAAAACATAAACAGCTTTTCTAGATCATCATCAGTTATTTCAAACTGTTCTCCTTCACTATCTAGAATATTTTAATTTGAAGTTTCTTCCAAAGTTAAGGTGTTTGTATAAATTATAAATTCGTAATAACCATCGTGTAATTCACTAGTGCTAGATCTAGGAGAATATATATGTTATTTTGGTTAGGTTTCTTCTACGATTGGAAAATCTTCATATTTATGTATAACTAATAATCCCAAAGGATTACCCCTTTCAATGAGATAATCTCTATCCTCAAAATAACTACTGTTCATTATTATGTATACTCTAAGGTAGAGGACCAATTGATCCTATATCTTCAGTCGTTATACCTTCTAAGGACATATTTCTTATTTTATCATATCTCTCTTTAATGATATTGTTCCATGGATAGGGAATCTTTGTAAAATAAATTCTTTCAAGCCTTTTACTTTATGGTTGACGGGAACTTGTCTTCCCATAAAATCAATTAATTTTCTTGGCTTACAAGAACAAATTAACACTACCGATACCATATCATTCAATGCCTTTTGTCCGTTTTGACCCACAATTCTACGGCTAGTCACAGTACCCCCACTCCAACCACCATCGATGAAGCCATATTCAACAAAAATTTCTCCAGTGGAACCCGTGTGGAGAAAAAGAACAAGGCTAAGAAAATTTGTAGTGTGAAGAACTACATAATTTGTCATATGGTTCTTTAGGATGCTTCCGCCGAAGCCTTATCGGGTGAAACCCGATCCAAAAAAACTTATTTACGGGTCTATGATCCGGTGCAAGAGGATGCTACACCGTCAACCTCAGTACCAACTGCTACGGTAGCACCTAAAGTGAGTCCGTCTAAGCATTCAACGACGGATAAAGCAAAGCAGAAGGAGACTCGTTTTGACAATTCTTTAAAGAAGAACTCTCTACCAAGGCATGGCAACTTTGACATATTGGTACAGCTTGCCAATACCCCTAAAAGATTATCAATCTTTGAGCTTATTCGTCTCTCCAAATAGACCCGGGATGCATTAAGCGAGGCATTGCAACACATCGACTCCTATTTGACCCAAATTAAGGTGTTCGCTGAAGATTTTGATGCATGTTCCCAATGTCATTGTGTGATAGAGAAAATCCCTATCATTACCTTCTTCCAGGAGGATATGTTATTGAAGAACAATCGACATGATAGACCTTTGTATTATACTGGCTGCATTGGTGCTATCAAGGTAGATCATATGCATATTGATCTCGGCTCATCCCTCAGCATAATTCCAAGAAGCTTGCTTTAGTCCACGAGATTCCTATGCATTGGTTGTATGCAACCAACACAACCATCTGTAGCTTCAACCCTGGAAGAAGCTATCACTACAAAAATTTAGAGTTTAGCGATGGAATTTTTCGTTTCTAAAATGCCTATTTTTGTCTCTATTTTAATATAGCGACGGATTAGCGACAAAAATGTGGCGTCACTAATTAAAGTGTCATTGCCATATTTTCGTTGCTAATCCGTCGACATAGCGACAAATTCGCGACTAACTTAGCGACATAATTACAACGACGAATTAGTGACGGAATATTTATGTCACTTTATTTGGTGACAGACTAGTGATGGATTGGCGACGAAAATTGTGAGCCCACCAAATTTTCCAGAAGCTCATCGACGAAATTTTCGTCGCTAATCTATCACCAAAGACGATGGACATAGTGATGGATAAAGCGACTATGTATGATACATAATTCCCATATTTTTGGTACCAGACATATCTAGCGAAGGATTTTTCGTCGCTAATCCATCGCTAAAGCGTCGCAGATCCGTCGTTGACCTGGAAATTTTTAGTTTTTTGTCGCTAATCAGTTGCTATTCCGTTAATAAACATAAATATTTTTTTTACAGAATAGAATCACTTACTTTCTTCTCTTGTAACATTAAAGAAAAAATAAATCACTTATGCACAAATACATCCAAACACATCAAATATAATAAAACAAATCAAATATAATAGAACTTAAATATAAGTGCATAGCCATAAGTTATCATACACTACCATAATCCAAACATATATAGTTATACACAAATACATCCAACAAATTATCAAATCATCAAGAAAACAAAAATACACATCAAGTCGACGGTGGAGGCGGAGGCGGCGGCGGCTGTCGAGTAGCCATGTACTGCACCATAACCGCAGCGATGATCTGTTTTATATCCTTTGGAACGAGAATGGAGCAACAACAGGAGCCATCGGAGGAGCTGGGGTAGCAGGAGGAACAGGAGCTACAGGAGGAGCATGAGCTACAGGATCACGAGACTCTGTCAGTTGTCTAACCTGCCTCTGTACCTCTAACAGAGTCATCATGATCTACTCCAAACTCATAACACCAGGAGGAACGGACTCTGATGAAGCTGGAGGAGCCGTCGGAGGATCTCTGGAAAGAACTGACGGCAGGGATGCCAACGATCCAGTCTCGTAGACGCTGCTGCCTTTTCCTCTCCCGGCAGCTTATTTCCACCGATCATTTCTTTTAGTCGGTGTATTGCTCTCAGTCCCACCCTCTAACGTCTCACATGTCTCCTATTTTATTTATGTAAATAGTTTTATATATCGTAGGTTAGGATTATTCTTTTTATTGACTACAACTACGATTAGGTTTAGAGTTAAATTTAGATATGGTAGGTTAGGTTTAGAGTTAAGGTTTTTGGATATCATAGGTAACAATATTAAAGTTAAGGTTAGATTTTTAGGACAAACAAATATAGTTAAATTATAAAAATAATGTAATTAAATTTTGTTGACAAAACTTTATAAACACAACTTACGTATGCTTTTGTTGCCCGCTCATCTACGAGTTTGCCATCCTTCTTCCTTTTGTGCGTCCGCTGAAAGATTGCAGGAAAGTCGATGGTCTCCGAGTCTCCCCCGACTTTGATGGCCTCCTCACACTGTAAAAATTAAGTAATTAATTAATAAGGAAAATAAGAATTATTAAAAATTGATCTAGCAAAAAAATTATAATACTGACCATCGGTCGAAAATGCTCGACGGTCGGAATGGATCCACCCGTGTGGAGGCCACCCTTAGCACGAGACGCTCTCGCCTTCTCGCACTTGGCAATATAGGTCGGGGCCTCCGTCTTCTCCTTCATCTTCTTCCAAAACTTCTCCTTGAACCACTTCTTGCAAAAATCTCCTGAATGTGACACTAGCGCATTCTGATCATTAATCATATCCCTGAACCTTTTGCTGGCGATGGTCTTGTAGCACTTTTGGATTGTTGACTCTCTATGATCCGGCACCAGTACTTCTTTTGTAAATTCAAAAAATATTTTTTAGCATTTTAATCAAAAATTTATATATTATTCTAAATAAAAATCTTATATATACCCAGAGCATATCCAACCAAATAAAGCGTCGATCCAGCGGGACGTCACTAAAGTTGATATAAGGGCCATAAAAGTTCTCCCGCATGACGTCCCCCAGATCATTGCCAGCCTTGGTTGGGAAGAACTTAAAATAAGTAAACAATATACAATTAGAATAAAAAAGAATAAATAAATAAATGTGTGAATTGACAATAAGTACTTACGTCGTTCCAACGGCCCACAGCTCGGGATGATCGATATTGGCTGGCCGCTCTAGTAGAGTAGGGGGATCTGCAAAATCTTGGACGACGGACATATACTCTGTGCTCCACCAGGAGGCCTGGATATGGATTTGCTCTGGTAGGAACAACTAGTGGAGTAGCTGGTGTACTAGTAGTTGTAGTAGTCGTAGGATTAGTGGCAAGGGTAGAAGCTGAGGTAAGCCCTGGATATGGAGTAACTCCCCCTACCGATAAACGAGTACATGGTGGGGATAAACCATCCTCGGCATCTATGAACTCGTCCTCTGATGGTCGTGTGCGACCTGCATCCGGAGTAGCTGGAGGATGATGGAAAGAAGATCCTCTATGAACCTGTCGTTATGATCGTCCTCGTCCTCGTCCTGCCATAGGTAAATCTAACAGTAAATAATAGATGGTGTTATAAAATAAATAAAAATAGTGACATCACGACATCATAAAGTAATGGATGCTGTGGTAAAACAAATAAATACTAATATGATGATGAAATAAATAATAATCGTGTCATTAAATAAATAAATAATATAAGATAATGCATATATGTGTACATACTAATATTCTTCATCTTTTGAATTGTCTTTCAAATCATTTTCTGAATCTTCTTCATCTACATCTTCATCTTCATCTTCATCATCTTCATTTTTATTTTCACTTTCACTATCACCTTCATATTCTAATTCTTGTTCCTTATTCCATACCTCCATATCAGAGTCCTTCTCTATATGAGTTAAATCTTCTATGTCAATCTCTTTATTAATTATATCATCCTCTACGATAACATCAACCTCCATACCATCAACACCGGCCAAACTCATATATGTAGGTTGAGGGATGACCACCTCATCCTCCTGGTATGCTAGATCTCCAACATTATATGTGTTTCTAGATTTAGTTTTGCATACAGCCCACCAATCCTTATTATTGCGTCGTCGACTAGGATAGCTCGAATAATATACTAGAACCGTTTGACTAGCCAACACAAATGTTCGAAGGCTACATATCTTTTTCCCTAATTTATATCAACAAACCCAAACTGATTGTCAATTTTCCATCCTTGCTTGGGTGTTATGTCAAACAATCACATTTAAACAACATAATTTTTTTTCTCATAATAGTATTCCAGCTCCACAATATCTCTTAGTACACCGTAATAGTCAAATTTTGGCTCCTCATCGTAGACTGAACCCCTCACACATACTCCAGAATTCTTTGTATAATTACCCTCCTCTTCGACAAATGATTAATTAATAAGATTATCAGTGGTTCTAAATTTGAAGCCATTAATGGTGTATCCATCCCAACACTTTGCCCTCTTGCTTGGTCTGATAGCTAAAGCTCAAAGTCGTTCATTCTGTAACTCTGTATCAGGATGAAAAACCTGAAATATCACGTATCATATAGACATTAGACAAAGATTGGTCGAAATGCTAAATTTAGAATGCTTAATATTTAGGATCCGTACATAATTATGGAACCACGATAGAAATTTTGTATCAACCTCTCTAGCAAGATCATCATCATTAATAGTAGGTCTCTCTATTTTAATCTCAGCTCTAAAAGTACTATGATAGTAAGGATAATAGTTAGAGCACTTTTTTTAAAGCATATACAAATTGAAATATGTAGCAAAGATGTGTCGCTTACTTCTTAATATCTAGCATATCCTCAAGACCACTATTTAACAATATATGTTGATGAACAGCTTCAAACTCATCATCTTCAAACCACCGTACTTTTATAGCACTTGTATGCTTGCCACCCACATTGAATATAATACGGATTACACTATTCAGTTCATTAATCCCACCGTCATAATTCCTAATGCGGATTACACTATTCGGTTCATTAACCCCACCGTCATCATTCCTTGGGGCTCTATTACGATTTATTCTAACATGAGTATCAAAGTAGATGGAGGAGAAGTTTGAAACCTTCTCAATGATATATGTTTAGCATATCGAAGCTTCTACATGAGCCTTATTGCCCACTTTCTTCTTTAGGTGATGTAGATACCTATAGATAATATATTGAATATTATAATTATTTGAGTAAAGAAATTAATAGTACAAACTAATCAATTTATATCTCTCAAATGGATACATCCATTGATAATGGACGGGAGCATAGACACGTGCTTCGTATGCAAGATGAATCGGCAAATGCTCTATACTATCAAAAAAATTGTGTGGTAGAACCCTTTCTAACTTGCACAATGTCAATACAATCTTCTCCTCAAGTTCTATTAAATGTTGCACGATCAACTTTCTTAAACACAAATCTCTAAAGAATATAGATAATTCAGCCAACGGAGTCTATACTTAATGAGGCAATATCTCTCTTAGAGCAATAGGTAGTAACCTCTCCATGAACATATGACAATCATGACTCTTCATCCCTGTCAGCTTTCGTTCGTTGAGATTGACACATATTGTCAGATTTGACACGTAGCCGTCAGGAAATCTTAACTTTAAAATTCAGTTGCATATTATCAATTTTTTCTCCCTAGTCAATGTAAATGGTGCTGGAGGCTTGACCCAATTACCATTTGTACTTCGTTTTAGGGGAAAATCTGAACGCCTGCAAATAGTTTCCAAGTTATTTATTGCTTTAAAATTATCTTTCATTTTTCCCTTGATATCTATCACCATATTGAAGATATTATCGAATACATTTTTTTTGATATATATCACATCAAGATTTTGTCTTATGATATTGTCCTTCCAATAAGGTAAGTCCCAAAAGATACTCTATTTTGTCCAATTATGTCTATATTCGAACCCTTCAAAATGAAGGGCCGATATAGGATCTTCCATTATAGTCGATAATCCATCTACCTATTTCCAAACTTGGTCTCCTGTCAGTCTCAATGGGGGCAGAGATAGTTTCTGTTTACTTGCTCTAAAGCCATCCATGTTCCTTCTCCACGGATGCGACGCAGTAAGGAATTGACGGTGACAATAAAAAAAATACTTTTCCACCATTCTGGAGACGGAATGCCTTACTCTTTTCCATACATATCAGATAAGACAAAGTACCATGAGTATTCTACCCCGATAACATCCTATATGCTGGAAAATTATTGATGGTCCACATGAGTGATGCTCTCATCTGAAAGTTCTGCTCTTTCGATATATCATATGTTTGAACGCCGAACTGCCACAATTATTTCAACTCATCCACCAACGGCTGCAAGTAGATATTGATGTTCTTCTTTGGATTTTTTTGACTGGGTATGATAAGTGTCAAGAACATGTAAGGAGTCTTCATGCACATCCTTGGTAGTAGATTGTAAGGAGTCAAAATTATCGGCCAACAAGAGTACTGAGATCTTATTCGCAAATTTTTCTTCTACCTATTTGCAAATCCTACATTTTAAATATTTTTAATTTTAATTTTTTTCAAAGAAAACCCATAACTAGTATCCATATGACAAATTAATAGCTTTCCAATGCGATCCAAAGCAAACATGTATTTATATACCTAATATTTATATGTGTCGTCTAGTGTATTGTGTTATGTGTCTTCCCACAAAATTCAAATATATTCAACAATGTGTATAGTATTTCCCCAAATAGATATGTAGAGGGTTAGGGTTTACCTCCAGAAGGGATGAGGGGATCTGATGGAGCGTGGAGGCGGACGCCTGAGGCCGATGGAGGGCCTGGGCTCAGATTCCTAAGGTCGAAGGAGGGGCTCGGGGGGATATCTCCGTCGCTCGAGTCGAGGAGTAGGAGGAGGGATCGGGAGGATGTCAAGGCTCGCCGGAGAGGGGGAGGGGCTGCTTGTCGTCGGAGAGGGGGAGGGGGTCGGTAGAGGAGGAGGAGGAGTAGAGGGAGAGAGAGGGGGAGGGGCTGCCAGAGAGGGTCGGGGGTCGGTGGAGGAGGAGGTCGCCGGGGAGGGGGATGGGGTCGGTGGAGGAGGAGGAGGAGGAGAGGGTGAGTGAGGGGACGGGGCAGCTGGAGAGGGGTCGGGGGTCGGTGGAGGAGGAGGTCGTCGAAGAGGGGGATATGGTCAGTGGAGGAGGAGGAGGAGGAGGAGGAGGAGTGGGAGAGTGAGCACAAGGCTCATGAGGAAATTACTTGGCGCATCGGGCTTCACTTGACCAGGCGCATTAGAACTGGGCACACGATCGGTTCACCTTTCTCTCTACGATTTCTATGCCTAGTAACTCGCGAGCCATTAATGGCATCCTTACTATAAATATATAGCTATGTAAAGAGAGTGGTGCATTTCCCTTTTCTCACCATCATGTCTATGTTGCCGTCAGGGATGGGCAAGTCTGTCGAGCAGTTCGTCGACCCTCTTCTTCTGATGGTCGATCACTTGGCGGCTATCGACAAAGGTACGGAACACTTGTCCTTTCGTCTTTAACCACCGGTTTGCACTGTCTCTTGCACTACATGAATCTTTTTGACCCGACGTGCATGGTCTTAGCCGAAGGGCTTCGTCTGGAGGATGTGCTGACAACGAGGGTCCCTCCTTGGCAGCATGGGTGATGTTTTCTTCGGATACGCGCCTGAGTCATGTGCCGAGAGTTGATGCATGAACCCTCTGCGGGGCATGTTTGCCTCGCATTGCGGCAGCCATCTTAGCGATGTGGTGGCCATGCACCTAACACTGATGCGCCTGACATTGATGATGCTCATACACGGCTTTCCTGGTTGATCTGTTGTTTGGCGTATGGTACTGATGCATATACTTGTATTGTCTTGCAATCGTTCTGACTTTGGTTGCGATAATTTATGTAGAAATTATCTCGGATTGCTTTGACTGTGATGGAGCATGGAAGGATATCATAGTCACCGTTGTGCGTGGCGAACAAACACCTTACCCGGAGTATTGTTCGTAATCTTCCAACCTAGCTCAATGTAGCTTCCCTCTGTATGTAGCCAGGATGCGATGGCTGGATCTCGGGCTGAGTCCTAGCGGCCCATTTTAGTGGCAGCGGTGGGACTGGATATCCCAACCAGGATTTCTAGTCGCTTCCTTTCACACGAATGGAATTTTGTGAGGAAGACCAAAAGGGACGAGTCAGAGGTAATATGGACATAATATCTTCTTTTGGGTAGGAGAACGGCTCCTGGTTCAAAGGAAATATGGACGTGAACCGCTTTTCTTTGGAAGGGTTTTTTGTGGATCGATTACCCATTATGTACTCGGGATTCCCTAGTACGAATAACAGATTTATCGCATATTACGGGCGAAACATGAAATACTGAGGAGGATGCTAACTATAGACATTGTCCTCATGTTTCCCTCTGCTAGGGATAGAAGAATTTTTATTTTTATTTTATTTTTTTCAAGAAGGGTGCCTGACTTAGGCATAATACTTCTTCAGGAACTTGTCGTTGATGGGCATCATTGGCAAGTTACTGTTCGGCTTGGCGAGTCTATATGCACCATTAGAATATACCATTTCTACCACAAAGCGGCCTTCTCACTTAGGTTTGAATTTCTCTACCTTCTTTTGGGTCATGACCATCGGTCTTCTCACTGCAAGGACCAGGTTGCCCACTTGGAATGTCCTTTACTTTACCATTTTGTTGAAGGCGCTGGATAGTCGTGCTTGGTATAGGTCAATACGCTGTTGAGCCAATAAGCACTTTTCGTCAAGGGCTTCTAAATCTTGCAATCGTCGATGGTGGTTGTCTTCAATGGTTAGCTGATTAAAGAACACGACCCCATCAGGGTCCGCCAATATCATGTTAACGGTTATTGTTTGTTTGAGGAGGTCTCCAATGCTGGTGTCAGAATCCCAAGAAGATGACTGTAAAGAGTGAGATTGTACTTCATCCTCATCTCCTGAATCTTCGGGATTTATGGGAGGGGTGACGTACCCCAACCAATGACCAGTTCAATGATAGTATATTTTAGACTTGCCTTTGGGGACGAAGTGATATAGGGGTAAGCGACGCCCTTTACCGTAATTCGGGCCTTGGTTGTTTTTCAAGTCATATCCCATCTTTTGGATGAAACATTTAGTTTGCTCACTATACCGGTGAAGTTGCATTCTTTCAGTTTTCGGTTCTTGTCCCTCGTAGACAAAATCTTGACGACGATCAATGCTCCCGAATACGATGGGTTTGTCCCATTTTCTCCTTGTTGGGATTACAAAGCATGGGTTCTGGGTGAAGTAGATCCGATTGATCACGTGAGCGGTGGCAATTTGTGTATGAAGATGTTAGCCTATACTATGCTCCAGATAATACACAATGCTCCAATGTGCGATGACTGGGCAATTTAAAGAGAGACATTTGTTGAGAAAATATGGTATTTTCTCAAGTGGGATTATATTTTCGTAGGACGGTGCGTGGGTAGATGTCGTGACATATTCTCCCAGCTCATTTCTTCAGTAGTCGTGAGTGCTGTTGGAGGTGTTGGAGCTCTTTTGTGGAGCTTGACCATCAGTTGTCCCAAAGTTTTTATTGTGATGGAAATTTTGTCCGGAAGACGCCTCTGTCGGTGGAGAGTGACTTTCAAGGGTTCGGGCGCCCTTCCACGGAGCTTCACCATTATAAGAGGAGATTTAAGGAGAAGCCAGCCCTTGAGGAAATTTTTTAGAAGATCTCCCGAAGTTGTGGTCACGTTGGCCTCATCGTCCGCATCGTTACCCTCTTCGTCTAGATGGATTTTTTTGTATAGGACCGAGTCGGCGTAATACGCTTCTACTCCTTTGAAAGGGTCTACGTCAGCAAATTCTGTTTTAAAAGTGTCGTATTTTCTAACGTATTTGAAGCATTGGTGGAGAGTAGATGGGACGATCATAAACTCGGGTATCCTTGGGCGCCCTAGCAGGACATTATAAGAAACCTCAACGTCGATGAAGTAGCAAGTCACCTATGTTTGGAGGTCACCTATCTGGCACTTCAGATGAATCTTCCCTAGAGGGTAACTTCTCCCGGCAATGAAGCCGCTGATAGTGGTATTGGTGGCTGCTAGCCGATGCATCGGGATTTCCAAGGTTTGTAGCAAACTTCGCAGAATTATGCTAAGGGATGATCCGGGATCGATATGCATTTGATCCACCCTGATAGATCTGATATATCCGGTGTAATATAAAGGGCGATCGTGCCTGTTGTTTTTAAGAACATTTCCTGTTCTGAAAAATTGATGTTCGATATTGCTTCCATCACGTTGTGACAGTGAGGGCATGTGACGGAGTCCTCGGCCGGTGGCTTGACCTAGGATAAATAAGAATCAACATTCTGTAGCACCTCGCTTAGCGCTTCACGAGTGTCTCTAGAGAGTCGGAGGAGCTCGAAGAGTGATAACTTTGCCAGGGCATTGGCGAGTTGTGACAATATGTCAAAGTTATAGGGCTTCTCCAATCCTTGAGTTGCATCTTTCCATAAAGGTTTTTTGAAGCGCGTCTCCTTTTGCTTTTGTTTGTCTACTACGGGAGGCTGGGATAGAACCGGACTGGAGGTAGAAGGTAGAATAGTCGAAGGGCACCCTCGTTGAGTGCGTTGTAGTCACGTTGGTAACTTAGGCCCGACCTGGTTGCACTGGCTAGAGCTTCCTCTTCCGACGGGGAGACCGTGTGATAGGACTTGGTCTTCTTTTCCATGAATTTAGAGACAGAAGGCACTGCTTGTTGTGTCATTTCGGGGACGAGGTCTGGATGAACCCATATGACTTTGCCTCTTGAAGTAGTAAGAGGAACCAACCTATTTTCTCGGGCTGGAGGTAGATTAACGACCTCCATGGTTGTCCGAGGTATAGGGACGACACCGTCTTGGGCCGTTGTTATCGAGAAAGTGCCAAACTGCAGAGTCACCATGTTGGCCATGACGGTCTTGTCTTCATAGTCCAAAGAGAGAACTCTAGAGTTAATGAGTCGATGTATCTGACTTTTTAAGACATAGCAGGCCCATGTAGCATGATGAACGTATCGGTGGTAGTGACAATACTTGGGATCATCCATCTGTAATGCTTCGTCGGGGCATCAGATGTTGGGTAGCTTGAGCTTGTTACCCTTCACCAAGACCTCGAAGAGTTCCATGACATTTTCGTCGTTGAAGAAGTAAGTTTCTTGTACTACTGGTGGCGCTGCTGACTTAGTAGTAGGTATAGGCATACCTTTAGCCAAGTTGACTGTCAGGGCTTGCTTGCCTTTACCGTTATGGTTGTTGGTGACTGCTAAGGGATGCTTCCCTTTATCTTCAGTATTGGGAGGTTGAAATACTAATAAACGAGCATCTTCATCACTTTTCTCAGCAGCGGCTGCAATTATAATGAATGTAGTCCAGTCACTGAATCGGCTAAATGTTGTCCATAGTCTGATTACTGGTAGAAGATTCTTCTGGAAGGTATCCATCAGCATGGATTCAGGGTTGCCATGAGGTAATTTCAGTATGGCCTATCGGAAGTGCTCAATATTGTTTCTTGCAAGCTCCCTTTCGCCTTGAGAGATGTCCATCAGGGAGGACATGGTCATATCCATCCCTCCTTCATAGAATCCAGTGAGGAAGAGGGATTTCAAGTCCTTGAACGAGGAAATGATCTTGTCGGGAAGGATGAAGAACCACTCGACTGCAACACCGGACATTGCCCCAATAAACAAGTTTTTGAGTATGGCATTATCTCGAGGGAGATGACATGTTGTAGATTGGAAGTACTGCATATACCGGTGAGGTGATATCTTCCCATCGAATGAGGTGAGTGACAACGGTTTATACTTTGGAGGGTATACCACGTTGTCCCATTCAGGAGGATAAGGCTGGCGTATACCGAGCTTCTGGAGCCTGTCCCGGTTGTCTCGAGCGTCGATGCGAGCACGCAAGTCCCTAAGAGTTTCTTGGAGATCTTCTTCTAGGATAGGAGAAGAGGATCGAGGTACCATATGACTTCTTGTAACCTGAGGAGCCATATTAGGCATGCTAGGTTCCTTTCTTGTTCGTCCCGATGGTTGTGACTGTGTAGGAGCAATACTTTCTCTAAGCTCTAGCATTATGTGAGTTAGAGTTTGCATTGACGTACTCTGAGATTGTGTCATGGCTTCGTGTGCCTTAAGGCATTGCTGATTACTGGATCCTGTGCCAGGTTTGTCTCCCACCATGTACGCTGACATTAAGTGGGAGGAGACAGATGGAAAGGTTGATGCTTCACTTTCTGTGTAATTTGAGGTGGGTAAAAAGAATAATCAAATTTCTTGCGATCGCGATCCGCTGATACGACTGAACTATGCAGAGTGGACGGTGGAGATGGATGGTGGCGACCAGGTCTGGTATGGCTCTCAAATAAGGCCGTTAGGTCGAGGTAGGATAAATTAACAACTAGGCTAAGTTACAGCTACTCCTAGCCATGTTATAGCGACTCCTAGGAGAAAAGATACGTTATGGAAGTTCCTGGAATGTGTGAAATAAGATTAATACCAAAAGAAGCCTCTGATTTGAAATCCAATTTTCTAAATTGCAGCACTCAAGGCTCTCATTCATTTGCCTACCAGGTTATGAAAGAATTTATTTACAGTCTCTGATTTCTGAAGATCATTGTCCTCAAGAAGAGTGGATAGATTTTCGTTGCTTTCAAGGTCGGAGGGATTGCTACCCCCATCTTCAGTTACAGAAGGATTGCTAACCCCAGCTTCAGTTGTGGAGGGATTGCTACCCCAGGTTAAGTTACGGAGGGATTGCTACCCCCAGCTTCAGTTACAGAAGGATTGCTAACCCCAGCTTCAGTTACAGAGGGATTGTTACCCCCAGCTTCAGTTGCGGGATCGTCCTGGAGTGCATGGCTACCACAATTCAAGTCGTCTTTTGCATGCAGAGGTTCACTGTCCTCTTGGCTGTCTTCCGTGTGCGAAGGTTCACTGTCCTCTTGGAAGGATGGATTGTTGTCGTAGAGTACCACAGGACTGCTACCCCCAACTTTGGTTGAAGCTTGGCTCGGGGTGGCACGACTACCCCCAACTTTAGTTCTGGAATGTGTGCCCTAGAATACCCCCACAACGGGCACTTATTTGCTAATCCTTGGACGACTTCGTGGCGTACTAGCCGACACCCTTAGGTTCGGCGAGCTTTTCTTTGATATCTTCTTCACAGGAGATGACTTCCATGTTGAGCAACATGAGGCTATGGGCAATTCCTCCTTGTCTTGAAGGGATCTCCGAGGCCGTCGCTAGACAAGTATTTTCTCAAACACCGATCGCTTGGCAGGGGGAACTGGTGCTTTGGAGCAACAACAGTTAATGGTAACGTTGGCACAGGTGTGTCTGCTAGAGGACACATCGTGTGCAAGAGTAGCTTCCCTTATCTTACGCTTGTGAGTAATCACGTTGCGTAGATCAGACGATAGAAGCTTCGCTCTCGCCCCCATTTCATGCGTTCGGGTAAACCTTGCGCACGGAGGAGAGAGTGAAATATTTGCTCCCTGTCTCAGTTCTTCTACAGAAACTGCAACTGGATCATTAGTGGAAGACTTGTTGTGAGATGGACCCTTCACATCCGCACGGTTAGACCAGGCGCATGGGCTTATCATCTTGATATCAGTTCCCCATCTTGTTTTAATTGCAACTACGATATCCAAGTGGGTTGAAAAAGGCTCCATGGGTCGACCCACTTCCAGCGCATGAGCAACTGGGTCTGCCCTTTAGATTCTTCCATTTGAAGCAAGCGTTACATGTAGTAGAGCATGCTTCTGGGAGACGGGTTACGCAGCCCCCTAAGTACGCATGGCTTAGGATATTTTTGATTTACTAGAACCAGCGTCTTTAGGAGCATAGTACAGGGAATCCAGAGTTGGCGTACACGTGCCCCTATTGCTAGCAGCCTTGGTCGGAGGGGACCCCATGCGCCAGTGTCTGGCATATCTGTTCTGGCCAGGATGGCGCTGGATGCACGTATGCGGAGACATATAGGAGATCGCTTCAGACACAGCTTCGGATGGAGAGACAGGATGCGCATCCACTGTATATGCGTCTGCGGTCGACGTTAGAGAGGTTGGATGCGCATCTGCTGTTTGGAGAGGCTGGATGCGCATCTGCTGTATGCGTGCTTGTGGTCGAGGTTGGAGAGATAGGATACGCATCCACCATATACGCGCCAGCGGCTGACATTGGAGAGGCTGGAAGTGTATCCACTATATGCATGCTTGCGGCTGTGGTTGGGGAGGAACTTGGGTTTAGCCCAGCGGCTTTTGCGACCCACCTCCTGTTAACCTTCTAATGTCGCACGGGCCTCGACCACTGGTGCAACTACAGCACGGGTTGACATCGCCTCAGATACCGAACTCAGGTTTGGCACAATGGCCCAAATGTCCTGAGTTTTATGAGCCTTGCGGGGTCGTACGGACCTTGTTGGAAGGCACGGCTTGTCCAGCACATCCTCGAACGCCTGTTGGTCAAAGTAGACGACCAACGTCCTCTGAGTCGATCCTAACATGGTCACGTTAGATTGCGCCACTAGCTTCTCATTGGAGGAGAAGCTTTTCCCCGACAGAGTCATAATTTTTTTCGACATCGTAAAATTCAGCATAAAGAAAAGGGTGTTCTCTTTATTACTATGATTAGACAAAGAGTACAAGAGAGTCCTAAACAAAGGATATAATTATAAAATGATCTAGGGTAAATATGGCGAGGGAGATTAAGTTTGCGGTCGACTTCTTTACTTCGTTGACGATCCGGGACCAAAAAGTTTGACGAGGTGACGCAACTGTCTTCTTCTCCTTCTCCTGGAGAGGCGGCTCCTAACTTCCCCTTTTTCTCGTGTATTTTGCTTTGATGAGGTCCTCGTTGCATGGGGGATAACACCCTTAATTTATAACCTTCAACAAGGCACCACGTAGGCACATGTACGTGGTTTGGATGCCGCATGACACTGCAGGAGCATAGAAATGATGCATGGCACTGCAGGCGTATGAGATTGTTGGAGGGCGAATGGCACTGCGGGAGCATGAGAACCTACTTGTATGAGGGCGTATGGAACTGCGGGCGCATGAGACTTCACTTGAATTATTGGCACATCGGCCAGGATCCTTGAGACTCCAAAGAAAATAGTTGGGGCGCATGAACCCGAGTCACTTTGGCGCATGGAGTAGGGTCACTTTGGCGCATGGAGCAGGGTCACTATGGCGCATGGAGCATATTTTCTATGCTTCTACAAGGGGAAATAAAATGGGCTCGGTAAATTTAAGTTTTCACAGTGACAAAATATTGACGAAATATAATATATTTGATTTACATAAATAATTTAGTCGTTATTTTATCGTATTTTTGTCGCTGACTCAACGACGAATTAGTTTTTGTCGTTGCAATCCATCGCTATTTAACAGTATTTTTGTTGTGTATCCTTTGGGAAAAATTCACCTAAAATATCAAATAGGCAATCTATGGACTGAAATAACTTGCTATGTTATCGACGTCGATGTATCCTACAACGTCTTGCTGGGACGTCCTTGGATACACGAGCACATGATTGTGCCCTCAACTCTAAATCAATGCTTCAAGTATATAGACAATAAAAGTGTTGTTAGAACCGAGTTTGCTGACGTTGACCCATTCAAGTATAAGCTTACTAATCTGATTTGGTGTTTTACAAACAAACACACCGAGAAGAAGAAGGTAATGATGTTGATGACGATGATGAGAAAGATCCAGCTACTGAAGGTCCTTTGAAGATCCATGTAAAGGGTCTTGTTAAGGACACTCCTACTCCTCTTGTGGTGAACATCTATAAGAAAAATAATTACAATGCCCATAACTTCTTTTGATTAATTTCAGAAGAATGAGAGAGCCTCCAATAAAATTTGACCTATTTTTTGTAAAGAAATCGGAACCATTGTTGGTCAACCTCGGCGCTCCAAGACTCCAGCATCAGAACCACCTCTTGTATGCGTCTGTGGCTAAAGAATATGACGCACTTGACGAGTATATAAGTGCACAACCTAATGTTCCCTCCTTGGATGATGTTATTCCAAAGGAGAAGATTTTGTATTTCCGGAATAAAGGGCTATCTTTAAACTACTCTGATGTCCAATTAATGTCTAAGTACTAGGTATTCTTTTGAGTATGGTTAAGGATTACATCTTTGCATGTCGGTGACAACAGTTCACACAATGACTGATAAGTTCCAATACGATGGTCTGATCTTCGAAGTTCTAGCAAGAAGAAAAGGAGACAAACCTATCATCTTTGGTAGGGTAGAGGGTCACAGAGACTTCCTCATCGACGATCTCGAACTTGACACCGATAAAATATAATAAAGTCGTCAAATGAAGGATCTCATTCAGAAGAGGGTTACGACTTAAAAAGTAACCAATGTCTAAACTACGACAAATAATGACGTATGCCATTACATCACTTTCCTCCAAAAGACAAACCTAAAATCGATTACCAATGAACTCGTCATGGTTTAGGCTATGTCACTCCTGAAATGATGTCTGAATGCTCAGAAGTTGAATCTAAGACGTATTCTCACTCTTCTAAGTCTTATGTTTGGGACTCTGATTGTAGCATCGGAGAAGTTTTCAAGAAAATATTATCTATCAACATAGTGTCAATGGACAAAGTTGAAAGATGATGATCAATTACTTGAGCCATTCGAGGTTGAACCTTTGGCTCAAAAGCTGGAGTCTCAGTGGGAGTTACGTTTCGAGCAATGAGATCCCCAAATGAAAGATGAAGTTGTTCATCTCAACCTAGGTGACGAGTCCTCAGCCAAGCCAATCTTCATCAATAAAACTCACTCAGAAGAAGACCAGGAATCTCTTATACAGCTTATAAAAGAATACATAAATGTCTTCGCATTAAGTTATGAAGACATGTCGGGCGTAGATCCCAAATCATAATGTAGAGACTCAATATCCTTCCTAATGCTAAGTCAGTAAAGCAACAACAACGACAATTTCGTCCAGATGTCATGGAAGTAATTAATGCGGAGGTAAACAAGCTGATAACAAACAGCTTCATTCGCGAGAAATAATATCCAGATTGGGTGTCCAACGTTGTTCTAGTCATTAAAAAAAGAAGATATGAGTCTACATAGACTAATGCGATCTGAACTCAGCTTGCCCAAAAGATGAGTTCCCTCTTCCAATTACTTATGTAATAATTGACAATAATTGCTGCTTCGAGTGAATGTCCTTCATGGATGGATTCGCAGGCTACAACAAGATCAAGATATTCCCGAATGATGAGAAGCACACATCGTTTCAAACATTGTTGAGGGTATAATGCTACACGGTGATGCCCTTTTATCTGAAAAATACAGGTGCGATATACCAACGAGCTATGAGTATAATTTTTTACAAATATTTGTGCAAAATGATGGACTACTATATTAAATATATAGCATTCATAAGTCATCTCAAGGTCGATCAACTCCAAGACTTAAGAACGGTGTTCGAACTGATGTGTGCACACAAACTTAAGATTAATCCAACCAAGTCATTTTTGGAAGTATCCAGCAATAAATTACTTGGTATAATTCTAAGGTTATTCATTTAGACCCTGAGAAGACAAGGGCCATCCCCTATATGCTTCCCTCGAAGAATCTTAAAGAACTCTGTGGACTTCAAGGAAGATTATCATACCTCAAAAAATTTATATCTGATCTCTCCGGATGATGCCAAACGTTCACTTAGTTGATGAAGAAATGAGTCTCTTTCACATGGACTAAAGAAAGCCAACATGCATTTGATGACATCAAGAAGTATCTCACAAATCCTCCGGTGCTGGTAGCTCCAGCTATGGGAAAACCTTTCTTGCTCGACGTTTGTATAATGGATCATTCCCTCCATGCACTGTTATCCCAGAATGATGTAGGTTATGAACAAGCCATATATTATCTCAGTCAGATGATGGTTGGTACTGAACATAGGTATAAACCAAGCATTGGCTAATTTTCTTGCAGCCCATCCAGTGCCAGAAACATCAAAACTTTATAACAATATCCTAGATGAAGTATCGGAGTCAAACAGGACATAAGAAGAGTCAATTTGGCGAATGTTCTACGATGATGCTTCAAGAATGGGACCCAAAGGCAACATTGTCTCATGAGTGGGGGTGGTATTTGTCTCTCCTGATAACCTGGTCATCTATTGTGCTTATTCCCTCAGGAAACCATGTTCCAACAATATGGTGGAGTATAATGCTTTAATCATTGGACTCCAGTTAGCTAAACAGCTGGGGGTAGACTATCCTGAAGCTTAAGGTATTTCTAAGTTGATAATCAGTCAAGTCCGAGAAGAATATGAGGTTCTACATAATGACCTCATTTTGTACTACAGGGCTACTATTGATATAGCATCAACTTTCTCAGGATTCTTCATCGACCATGTGCCTCAATTACGGAATATTGAAGCAGATGCTCTTACTGGATTAGTAGCTTCCTTAGATATTTTGATCTAAACTTAATAATTGATAACAGTAATTGGTCGAGAGTTATTTTGTGTCAGGAATAACTTGTATACTTGCAAAGCTACGTTATAGAGGCAAAAATTGACATCAAAGATTGGTTGTTCCAGCTCGTAGACTATGTTATCTATGAAATTCTTCCAGATGATCAGAAGAAAGCCATTTCTGTTAAGAGGTGCTCCCTTAGATTTTATTACGATATATCTACTCAAATATTATAGATTCGTTCGTACGACGGGCTTTTACTACGATGCCTATCAGAGCAGAAGCGAAATAAGCACTCCGGGAAGCTCAAGACGGTACTTGTGGTGCACATCAATCCGGTCCTAAACTACAGGAACGTCTCCATCGTATGGGCTATTATAGCCTACTTTAGTAGCTGACGCCATGAATATGCAAAGAAGTACAGGGAATGTCAGATTCATGTTGACCTAATCCATCAACCTTTGAATTTCTTACATCCGACGACCGCTTTATGGCCATTTGAAGCGTGGGGCATGGATGTCATAAGTCCAATCATCCCACCATCCTCCAGTGGTCATCGGTTCATCTAGGCTATAACCGATTATTTCTCTAAATGGACAAAAGTTATACCCCTCATCAAAGTAAATACTTCAACTGTGATCATTTTTGTCAAACATCACGTCATCTACCGCTTTGGTCTTCCTCGAAAGATCATCTATGATAATAGTTCGCAATTTGTGAATCACATATTTTATAAATTTTGTGATAAAAAATTGAATCCAGAACATAGTTTTGGCAACATACAATCCAACATCAAATGGATTAGCAGAAGAGTTCAACAAAACCATTATCAAGTTACTCAAAAAACAATCGTCTAACAAACGTGACTGGACAATAGCATGTACAGGCTCGTAAAGCCTAATGAAGATTTGTTGATGATATTGATCAATGGCAAATTTCTGAAAAAGTACTATGTCTAAGCTAGACCCGTATTTACCCATCCCCAATAGAACAAACTAAATGTATAGTCTTTACATTTGTATCCCCCAGTGAGTTACTCCTGAATGTACAGTGTTTACCTTCCTTTATTTTATCTCTAACAGATCGTATTAAATGTACAGTGTTTACATTTTTATCCTCAGCAAGAGTCTTTTACTCCCAACAAAGGGCTTATAAAAGTCTATTATCTGTATTCAAGAGTCTTAAATACATTATGGATAGTATATCTACTTAAAATACTCTTGTATAATATGGATAGAGATATTATCGAAAGTGTCCTAATTAGACATTTTGCTGCCCCTAGCATATTTTATTGCTAGAAACTTTTCTTAGGAGAGTCAGTGAAACTCTTCGTTACTTCGAGCTATTATTTGTATTCAAAAGCTTTGAATACGCAATGGATAATAGATCCTCCAAAATTCTCCAGTGGAATAATCTTCAGATCCTATAAAATATTCTCGTTGAGATCATAAAACAAAAACTTTCCCAAGCAAATAATCGTATTCTTATAGCCCAATCGCTCTAAGGATGTCTTATTTCTAATCCCTAGCTGGATTGGAGATATTCTATATTTCTTTCCCAACAAGGTTGAGATATTCCTAACAATGGTTCACGTCCGCATTACCTCTGCATTATTTTTTCCACAGAGTTATAATATGCCATGTCCACATTACCTTTGAGCAAAGATATACCATAACCTCCAGTGAATCTTCAACCTAGAAAGTTTGCTATGTCCATATTACCTCTGAGCAAATATTCTATCTATCGACTTTCTGCTATCACGTTTAATACCTCTGATAGTGTTTATCATTTCAACTTATTATCCGTACTTAGCTTTAAGTGCGCCATGGATAATAAATCCACCAAAATCCCCTTGTGGAATGTCTGTAAAGGATACACTATTCTACTATATGCATATTACCTCTAGTAGGGTATTTGTATTCACAAAAATATTATTGGCAATAGAGAAGTTCTAAAAAAGGAAAGATTTTTTATTGATATTCAGGATCATGAGTACATATGATGGGAATCCATTACTTTCAGATTTTTATTGAATTCAAGATTACGAGCACATATGATGAAATTATATTACCTTCAGAACTTTCTCGATAAAGTGCCCCCATGATGTTTTGCTACCGACGCAAGTGAACTTGGCAATAGAAAGATCTCAACGCATTTTGGGTCTGTAGCATCCGCTACCCAAAATTTTGTTCTAGAATTATAAATAGATATTTAGAATATACTAGTAAATTTTTATAGACATTTATTTTGGAATATTTATTATAGTTTTATAATGATAACAATGTAACATTAGACATCATATGTCCCGGAGATGATCACAATTAGGGTTAGAATCACTTTTAGGCTATTTTAGAATTTCTTGGATTTTTCTAGAATTTTTGAATAATTAAAACAAAGGAAACATAATTTCCTAGGGCTTCAATGATTTACTGTGCGACCATACTTGCATATTTTTCTACCAAACATTTATTTTAGGATTAAAATACTTAAATATATTTTTTATAATTTATTTGTAATTTATTTGGTTATAAAATAGGTTATAATAACTAATTTTCTAGGACTTTTAGAAATTACTGCAGAATCCTATAACCATAAAATGGCTCAAAGTATTTTTTTAGAGTTTATAATAGTAGTTTACATTTTTTAGATTTTTCTGATATTTGTACATATTTATTTGGAGTTATTTAGGTTAAAATTGATTAATAAATATTTTTTAGTAAATAAAAACCAAAATTTCTATTTTAAAATATCCAGTCAACCAAATTGGGCCTGCATGTCGGCCACCAGCGGCCCAACAACGGGCTCAGCTATCATGCACCGCCTCTGGCTATATATATGAGTATATATATTTAGGGTTTCTTAATTCTGCCAAAATTAGAGGGGAGAGATAGAGAGAGAGAGAGAGAGAGAGAGAGAGAGGTTTGAGGAGAGTTTCATCTAGGGTTTCCTCGAACTTCGAGAAGCCATATCTTCTAGCCCCAGACTCCAAATGTGTCCTTGTTTCTTTCGTTTGAACCATCTCGAGGTTAGATTCCTGAATCTATAATTTCTTTTCAATAATTATGTATACAAAATTCTGCAAAATTCGTGGAGTGCCAATTATAAAAAATCTGACACTTTTTGGTATTTTCGAGATTTCGGGAGATTCCAAACTCGGAATCAAGAATCGTTTGAACTTTAAGAAAGATGACACGATAAAATATGACATATAGTTTTCCTAGAATTTAATAGATTAGTTCATCAACTTGTTTAATTCGTTGAACATAGGATTCACTAGTAAACTACTGAAATTATCATATGTAATCGATATCTCCTATAACTTTTTACTGATTCGAGATACGATGAAACTGTCAATTACAGTATTCTTGTAAAGCTAAAATTTAAAGGATTTCATACTCAATTCTTGGTTTTTTGTTGGTTGAATTTTTGGTCAACATAATACCTCGATTTGTGTGCCACGGATCCCGAATTTATAAAGTTGACTTTCTTTGAACCACAATCTTGGGTTAACCTTAAAATCAAAATATAATGAGATTAAAATAGCATTTTTGGTTGTTTTATTCATTATTAAATAGATTAGAATAGAAAACCATTCAACCACTTTTTTTAAATCTAATTTGCTTTAATTTATGTGATGGGGTAGATCGGACGACGTTTTGAGTTGAGACTTCATCCTTTTCCATAGAAAAAAGTATCACTATGACCTATATTGCCAGTATTCTATGATGCATATGTTCTTTCCTTGACATTGTTGGTTTACCTTTTTTATTTTGATGCATGAGAGTTATACCTGTTATCATAATACCTGATCACCTAATAATTTTTTTCAATGGTCAATGATCCATATCCAATATTTAATATTCAATGTTCAAGTTTAAAGTTAATGTTAAAGTGATCATGTTTTGTTATGAGAGAGAGTCGAGAGGGGAAATACAATTAGTATGGATGTGGTCTACGCAATGATCAAAGCCACAATGTCAATGTTGATAGAAGTCGTTGCGCCTCACGAACCGACTGCCGTATGTCCTAACCTGTCCACATGCGAAAAACTTGTATTCTAAAACACACAGTTCACGTGACTTGATTACTGTTGTTACATGTCTAGTGGGCATCTTCTCTTGAGTATACTTCCATACTGTCACCATGTCATTGTCGTACTCTCAGTTGTCATATTGTCTAGTGGTTCATCTTACCCTAGTTGTACTCTTATATTGTTCCCATGCCTTAGTTGTACTTCCAAACTATTTCCATGTTATAATGGTACTCTTTTTGTATCGTATTACAGTTCATATTTTCTTTACTATTATTCTTCATGCTTGTATATTATACTGTGTAGTGTAGTGTTATAGTGACTTGCTCCAATTCTGACTAGATAACTATTTTTCAGCTTTCGATGGTGTGGTTTGCCCAGAGGTTTATGGTGAATACCTTGGTGATACTGACGTTACCGACGCGCCGGTTGCTTCTACATATGCAAAGTAGCATAATAATTTCTTATATTTTTTGTATTATTTCTTAGGTAGTAGGCTTAGTGGACTCTAGTTTCTAGTTACTTTTATTTATTCTACCGAATTTGTTCCCGAGACCATCTAAGTTGTAGTGGATTATTACTTTAAATTAATTATTTAAGACTATTAGTTTAATTTTCTTGTCATGACTTAGTTGTGAATGATATATGTAAATCAGGTATTTATTGTGGACCATTGTTTATCATAAACAACGTTCTACCACCGATGATGTGGCGTAGACTGGCCACGTACTCGTATCCGAAAAATGGGTGTGGGTCGTGACAAGTTTTATGGTGGCCCATCCAGGTCCAGTTTTACATAAGGTTGCGAACTCATGTAGAGTATTTTAACTTAGTAGTACTAGCTGTGAGCTAGCGAATAGAATTATAGATAGTATTTAGAATAACTTTAGAAGAGTTATATCTTCCACAAATAGGATTGCCAACCCTACGAGTCTTCTATCCTTTTGTCTCTCATATGCATCTTGATTGATTCCTTCCATGATTTTTTTGATATGTTTGTAACCGTTCTAACCATGTCCTTTTTTGTCCCTTTCAATTAGCGATGGTTGAGACTAGACATAGAACAATCCGTAGGAATAAGAGGGCAGTTGACCCATATGTCACTCCCGAGCCTAATAGTTTTGCACCCAAGGTTACCAAGTTTGTAGAGCCTTCCCTAGTTATAATTGTTAAATAGGATGAATATTTAGTATACCATGGTCGAATTAACTATTAATGATATAGTTTCCTTCAGATTTTACCTGTAGGAGTTAATTGCATATGATACTCTTATAATCTATTACTTGTGTTGTTTGATTTTTTAGGACATATATTTTAAGGGGGGTAGGTTGTAGCATCCGTTACCCAAAATTTCGTTCTAGAATAATAAATAAATAGAATATACTAGTAAATTTTTATGGGAATTTATTTTGGAATATTAATTATAGTTTTATAACGATAATAAATAATATTAGACGTCATATGGCACGGAGAGGATCACAATTATGGGTAGAATTATTTTTAGGCTATTTTAGAATTTTTTGGACTTTTCTAGAATATTTGGATAATTAAACTAAGAAAAGATAATTTTCTAGGACTTCCATAATTTACTGTAAGACCATACTTAAATATTTTTATACCAAATATTTATTTTAGGGTTAAAATGCTTAAATATATTTTTGTAATTTATTTGGAATTTTCTGGAATTTATTTTAATTTATTTGGTTTTAAAATAGGTTAATAACTAATTTTCTAGGAGTTTTGAAATTTACTGTAAAATACTATGACCATAAAATGTCCCTAAGTATTCTTCTAGAGTTTATAAAGATTTTTTACATTTTCTAGAATTTTTCTGAATTTTTTTGATATTTTTACATATTTATTTGTAGTTATTTAGGTTAAAAACTAATTAATAAATAATTTCAGGTAATTAAAAACTTATTTTCCTAATTAAAATATCCAGTCAGCCAAACTGGGCCCGTGTGTCAGCCACCCTCGGCCCAACTGCGGGCCTAGCTGTCATGCACCACCTCTGCCTATATATATGGGTATATATGTTTAGGGTTTCTTTATTTCGCCGAAATTAGAGGATGGAGATGTTTGAGGAGGGTTTCATCTAAGGTTTCCTCGAAATTCGAGAAGTCATATCTCCTAGTTCCGGACTCCAAACGCATCCATATTTCTTTTGTTAGGACATTCTCGAGGGTAGCTTCCTGAATCTATAATTTATTTTTAATAATTATGTATAAAAAATTCTGTAAAATTCATGGAGTGTCAGTTGTCCAAAATATGTCAGTTTGGTGTTTTCGAGATTTCAGGAGATCCAAAACTCGGAATCATAAACCATTTAAAGTTTCAGAAAGCTAACATGATAAAATATGATATATATATAGTAAACCAATAAATAGTTTATTAACCTGTTTGAGTATGACATCCTTCCAAACTGTTTCCATGTTATAGTGGTACTCTTTTTGTATCGTGTTATAGTTCACCTTTCCTTTACTATTATTCTTCATGCTTGTATATTATACTGTGTAGTGTAGTGTTATGGTGACTTGCTCCAATCCGGACTGGATAACTATGTTTTATTTTTAAAAGGTGTGGTTTGCCCTGAGGTTTATGGTGAGTACCTTGGTGACACTGACGTTACCAACGTGCCGGTTGCTTCTACATATGCCGAGTAGCATATTCCTTCCTTATGTTTTTTGTATTATTTCTTAGCCAGTACTCTTTGTGGAATCTAGTTTCTAGTTGCTTTTATTTATTCTACCGGATTTGTTCCCGAGATCATCTGAGTTGTAGTGGATTTTTTTTAATTTATTTATTGAGACTATTAGTTTATCTCTTTGTTGTGACTTAATTTGTTGATGATATATGTGAATCTTGTACTTGTTATGGACCTTTATTATCATAGACATCGTACTACTGCCGATGTTACGGCATATGCTAGACTTGGCTACGTACTTATATCCGAAAATCGAGTGCGGGTCATGACAGGGTACTCCCTCCATCAGGCTCCTCAGAGCAAACCTTAGTATATGAGAAAAAAATTTATACTGATGGATAACAAATTGAGGAAGAAGAACATGGCGGATAGTTTGTCACCAAGCTTATACTCTAATCAATTGCTTGGGGAAAGCCAATCTACTACCTCCGTCTTGGGACGCCGGCAGAGTTTTGATTAGGATTCGACCCAAATCCTATAATCAACATCTCAACCATGTTTTATGAGTATACCCAACGAGATGGGTCTGAAGATAGGCTTGGTCTTCAGGTAATGTGCTTATTTAGTACTAACATGGTGGCTTATAATATCCTTCCATGCTCCATCATAATTAGCACGAGTGGGGATAGAACCTGCATGAAGAAAATATACATCAGTTCTAGCATGGATTATGAAGCATATGCATGTGCATAAGTAAATCGATCCTATACGCATAAGCAAATTTTGTCATAACTGCTGCATGTATTCATGAATGCAGCATCTTAGCAAGATAGCTACAACCAGGCGCATGACAGACATGTATAGTCCCGATGCGCATATTCTTGACAAGTGCCTTAGGGTAGATACATCTATACGCATAGAGGATATTTTGCTATCAGCGCATGTTCATGACAAAACTTTGCAGTAATGACCATGCACGTTAGCGGTGGAGTTTGTTCTGCGCATATTCTAGATAATTTTTTATCCATGCGGCAGGACGTGTAATTGTGTCTCTATGTTTAGACAAGCACACTCCCCATACCCTCTTTGGGCGATTAGATGACCAACAACATAAAATTGAAGGCCAATATGTCTCTCACAGAACTTGTTAATGGAGGAAAAGACTTGAAGTCATGAAAAGACAAAAAATTCTAAAACATTGGAGAAGAGAGAAATATGAGTAATACTGAATTTTCCTTTCCAAGAGCCCTCTAGTTATAGGCTTAAGGCCACGCATAGTCAACCGCAAATTGCGTGTCAGCATTTAATATAATGAATCTCACATTAATGATGATGAATCATACATATTAATTCTCATGCACTCATTAAATGATGGCTTAATTCCAGATATCGTATATTGACTTTGCACTGAAGAGACGCCTTAAAATCATGCTTATGCCAAAAATCCAGGCAAATAATTATACGGGATTCGAGGCTGATTTGACAGTCTGGCAACAGAAGTCTATGCATCTACGTGCCATGCAACGCACAAAAAAGCAGTATACGGAAAAGCTCTATGCACCAAGAATAAATTCTCATCCATGCTTCTTTCAAAACTTGTTCAAATTTTAAAAACTTTGAAGGGGATCTTGTAGAAGCGTGGAAAAATTCAAGTCCATGCGCCAAAATCACAACAACTTGATTCAGTGGATTCAGGCTGCATACACCTAAGTATTCAAACATAATGTGGCATGAGACACTATACAGCTTTCAACCTAATAAAATCAAGTGTTCGTCTATGCGGCACAAGCAGTGACCCTAAGAGCATACGACAAATTTAACCTGGCCGCATACGTCATTCTGACACAACATTAATTTCTCTGATCGCTTCGTAATATGAGCAGACGACGGTTACACAACAAATGTCAGTGCTTACGTTAGTGTCATAATTACTTTTGTCAGTTACAACTGTATAATGCCATGTGGCAGTGTTCCCATACGACTAGCATCTATATGGCATAGCCTCTCTGGTTATTTTTCTCAACAAAGCCTTCATGCGATAGTGTTTCCATGCGGCAACATGTTCTATGCGACAGTAATCCCTAGTCTTCATTATACAACTAGCGGTGACCGTTATGAAGATGAAGAGACAACTATGCGCCTTAAATGCATTAATAGCACATACGTTACAAACACAGGTTGTATTAATTTTTATTTTTGATTCATTTGTAACGCATGCCACGTGTCAAGTCGACTGGTTTATGCGCATACGTTCAAATTCGAATTATGTGCCACATTGATTGCAGAAGCCTAAGCGGCAAGCTAAACTCTATGCGGTAGAATCAGGAAGTACTGACTTTTATATTCAGGCACATATAACCGTTACAGTGTGAATGAATATAAATAGTAGGGATATGTTCTTCAAAAATCTATCAAAAGCTGAGTACTTTTAAGCCAAATTGCCGCCCTCCTTGTCAGTGAACTGAGAGTTAGCAACTTTCTTTTTTCAAACCTTTGTCATAGTATAGTCAACAGAGTAAAAAAGTAATTCGTGACTTGATCTTCATCGCTACAATTCCCAGATTCTTTTGTGCTTAGATAATTCTCAGTGTTAGGATTTCTATTGTATTATTCTTTGTTAATTTTTAATAAAGTAAACATACTTTTTTGTAATGCTTGTAATGTCTACACAGATCTTAGATCTGACTCATCATCGACTCGTCGAAATCAGAATTGACTCACTTGCGGACTTGCCAATCAAAATGCCAAGAAATCATCGTTTGGTTCCTTAAAGCTTGAGAGTGCTTGGTTGAGAACCTTGTTGGAGCTCATGTCAGCATGGAGTACTCTCCGGATTCGGAGAAGACGATCTTCCCGCGGTGGTGCTCGGCCACGATTTTGGCAGAGTAATCACCGAAGACGATGACTCCATTTCTCGGTCGAGCCACGTACAAGGATGTCATGTCCAGTTAAGTAGATTAACTGTTGGCGTGGTTGTCCTCCATTATTGATCTTGAGAAAGGGTTAGAGTTTCCAACCGATTCTTGGAGTGATGTAGAGGAAGAAAGAAATGGGGAACATTTAGCAGAGCTCCGCACTCAATATAAATGAGCAGGAAAGGGGAAATTTTGGTTTATATAGCTTTAAATTAGACAAAACTGAAATTACAAAATAAATATGTTTAGTTGTCACACCCCAGTCCCAAAATACGTAGGACAAGGAATATGTAAGCATGCCAGCCGTATGTACATAAAAACTTCAATATATGGAAACCATACACATACGTACATTTTTTATGAATAAAAATTCACAAGTGGTATATAACTTCACAAGTTATAGGCAATACTAATCTTATCCACAAAACCAAATAGAAATATATAACCCAATATGGCAATGTACCAAGTAAAAAATAGTCGAAAAGAACTAGTAGTTGGGTGGAGACAAATCTACTACTAACTAAGATATAAGAAAGACAACAAAATAAGTACATCATCTAGTGATCAAGAAGCTCTAAGGAAAAACCTCCTCGAAAGAGAAAGAAGTAGCCAGTCCTAATCTGTGCTCCTGAAAATAATCATGATCTTCTATACCTGGAAAGGGTGCCAGGTCCTCAGAGGGAGATAACAAGTACACAAGAAATTAACATGCATAAAAGTTAAGCAGTAAACAATAAACAGGGTAAATAAACCAGTTATGTAATATGAACTTGAGACATCTCTAATGGCGCATGAGGGAGGAGAAATAAAAGAATAGTCGCCCCACCAGGTATTTCGCAGAACTCGGGGGAACACGATATACACCATTTACACCATTAGAAACAGAAATCCCATACGCTCACTAGTAGATTCTTCCCTTCCAGTGTACTATTCGAACCGTATATGTGGTGCAAACATAATGCAATAACGTCAAATAATATCTAGAAAACTAAACCAATACCAACTACTAATACAAGACTCGAAATCTCGTACTGATGATCAATCGACACGCTAGTCCATGTACTGACTCACTCAGACAGTTATCGTGTTTGATACAGTGTCAGGTCAAAAGATACAACGTATCTTTACAACATACCAGGTAATTCAACTACTTCTAAGACGCGTGCACAAAACTAAACAAATAAAAACTAGGCATAATATAAACTGAACAATACAATCAAGCAAGGTACACTTGCCTTCCAAGCCAAGCTGTGAGCACAACTAATCTGGTCCGGAGCTATCCAAAAAAATATCTCGAACACCTACCAATTAATTATTACACTAATTAGAATCTTATTCCTCTAGTCAAATTAAGTTATTATCTTGTTATTAATCCTACATTGGTTGTACATGCAAGTAACTACACGCCAAAATATTACTAACCATTATACATTGCCTAAAACTATTTTTTAAAATCACTAATTAATAAGAACTATTAATTATGGAATTTTATTATAAAATAGGGTTTTTTAGTGATAGGGTCATCTCTTATAAATTCTATGAGTCAAAAACTAAGTAGAAACCAAAAATAGGTCATAACGGGTTACCTACTAGTCAATAAAAATTATTTTTTGACAAATAATTAAATCTGGAATAAATACTCATAAATTAGAATTAAAACATAATAATATAATTTTAAATGCTAAAAATATGGATTTTTGGTCGGACTTTAAGTCTAAAACTGATGGGGTCAAGTTTTGTCAAAACTAGGTCAACTTGCTACATAAACACCTAAAATTCTAATTTTTATAAATATAAATAAAATCTGAATAAATCTAGAAAAATCAGTAATAAATACCATAAATACTATTTTTTTATCTATACAAAAATAATTAGAGTTTTTACCATCTACAAGTTAATCCTATCAGGGTTGGCAACAAAACTTGCTAGTATGCATGCCAAGGGGTGGAACATGGGTGTTGTGACAATATAATCATCAACTAATATAATTTTGGTATAATTTTAGAATATATAATTTCTGGAAAAATAATAATTCATCAATTTTTTTTAGGATTTTCTATCTATGATCAAGTCCTAACAAGGTTTAATGCACTACCAGAATAAGTCAAAATAGCGACGCCCAAAAACGTCGCTAAATAACAAAAAAACGTCGCTAAAAAATTTTAGCGACGTATTTAGCGACGTTTTCACGCAGTCGGGAAAAACCAAGTCGCCGAAAGGAAAAACGTCGCTAAACGTCGCTATGCCGACGTATTTTAGCGACTTTTTTGTGTCGCTAAATTTAGCGACGTTTAGCGACTCCGAGTCACTAAATAGCGACGTTTATTAAAGTCGCTAAACGTCGCTAATTAGCGACTTATATAGCGACGTAACAGCGACGTATCTAATGACCTGGCAGTACTGCCATGTCAGCAATTTGCGACGTACAGCGACATATTTAGCGACGTTTAGCGACGTATTTAGCGACGGCTAAATACACGTCGCTAATTAGCGACTTTTTTAGCGACTTATAGTAACGTCGCTATACGTCGCTAAACGTCGCTAAATACGTCGCTAAAGTTTCAAAAAAATTAAAAAAAAACCTGAATTTTTCCAAACTATTATTCCTGCAATTTATAAATTTCTAATTTAAAATATACCCGGAGCAACCCTCCGTTGAATTCTATGGGTTCGTCGACCCCTTCGGTGGAACACTCAACACCGGATTAACAATATTGAATATGAATAAAAGTATCACAGTCATACAATTAATACACACAAATATTATAGACAGACAATAAAAGTTTTACAGTCACACAAAATGGGCATAAACAGCATCACAGTAACACAAAAAGGGCATAAACAGCATCACACTCACACAAAATGGACATAAACAGCATCACATAATATATAAGTATCAGAGTATCACAGTAACACAAAATGCATAATATATAAGTATATGAAACATTATAGTATCAATCTCGAGGATTTCCAAAATGGGGCAGATACCAGTCCCTCAAATACTGCGCATAAGCAGCATTAATGTTATCAAGCTCCGCTATGGGTGCTGGGTGACTGGAACTCCCCGTCTGAGATACCGCCGCGATAGGTGCTGGGTGACTGGAACTCCCCGTCTGAGATACCGCCGCGATAGGTGCTGGGTGACTGGAACTCCCCGCAGGTGGTATCTCTTCCTCCTTAACAGTAGTCGGCATCACTTCCTCCTTAACAGTAGGAGGCATAACTTCCTCCTTAACAGTAGGAGGTGTCGCTCTCTTGGGTGCCATCTGGTAAGATAGATGAAAACAAAGAATTAGCAAATTGACTATGTAGCAGTATAGATCATTCTAAAGTAGATTATAAAGCTTTATGTATCATTCTAAAGTAAGATAGATGAAAACAAAGAATTAGCTATTGGAACGGAAGCATAATTTAATTAAATAGCACACCAATTAATATTAAATCACTAAAAATAAAATAACTATACAAAATGACAAAATTATCCTCATCTAAAAATGTGGGGGTGACACTAACCAATACACCCACTGACACTGCATTACCCAACTTACACTAATTACTTAACTTTCAACTGAACATCGCATCATCCAGGCCCCCCCCTTTAGTCACTTCATAGTTCAATATTACCACCACATACATGCTATCAAGATACACACCCTCAAACTTTCTCACTTGTCATTTACTACTGCCACTGCTAACATTTTTGTTAAAATTTCATCACTGAACTTCTGCTCTTCTAATTATCAGATTGCACAGAGCACCATGTATGTGCTTGAGCAACTGACCTTCACTCCCTCCCCAGGCTCATTTCTCCATGCTTGTACAACCTGTGTATAATCCATACTCAAACACGATATTACATTCATACACTCACACACCCACAGGCACAAGTATCTCATCATCCTTACAACACTTAAGTCACTGCTATTGAGCAGTGACTCTCCTCCCCTTAGTACAACTCGAGCACCAATTGGCTCCCTCACACAGATACAACAGCAGTACCAACTACCAATACTTCCCCTATCTCTTGCGGTGTTGCTCTCTCTCTAGCAGTGCAACATAAGTTGCAGCTGTTACTGATACTTCATAGCCCGACCACAGCACAGTGCTGCCCAACCCTGTTGTGTAAGCACCAAATGATGTGTACTGATATGTGCATATCACTCTACACTGCTATCACAGCTTCTATAAGCTAACCAACACACCACTTATTCCCCCACTGCCACATACACACCATTAGTCACACAGGCACCTCATTAGTTAAGGGACACACACACACAACCACGAAAATACACACACACACACACTCACACACACACACACACACATATATATATATATATATATATGACATCTACACAAATACATATATCATAGCCTCCAATATAACACACACACTAGCATTTAAACAAACACTTAAAGTGTATAACTAGAAAATTATGATACACATCCATTGAGAAGCCCAAAATCCTAAAGCCCCTTAAAAATCAACAACAAAAAGTAACCTAAAAAAACACTTACAAGCAAAGCAAACCCTAACCCTAATCCTAACCCCAGGTCAAAAAACCTAACCCTATCCCTAACCCTAACCCTAACCCCAACCCTAAACCTAACCCCTGCGTCTGTGTCTGTGTGTCGTGTGTGTGTCGTGTTTGTGTGTGTGTCTGTGTGTGTGTCGTCTATGTGTGTCGTGTGTGTGTGTCTGCGTCTGTGTGTGTGTGTGTCGTGTGTGTCTGTGTGCGTGTGTCGTGTCTGTGTGCGTGTGTCGTGTCTGTCAAGTGTCTTGTGTCAGTGTCACATGAGAGAGAGAGAGAGAGAGAGAGAGAGAGAGATTACCTAGAGCTCGAGGAGGAGGAGGGGGAAGCCAGAGTAGACGCAGCCGTGGAAATCCGGTCGCCGGAGAGGGGGGGGGGGGCGGGGGAATTCGAAAGGTTTCGAAATTTTCGACGAAATTTTCGACAGACGGAGAAAAGAAAACCGAGCCCTAATTAAACAAAAATTAGCGACGTTTAGCGACGTCACATAATTACGTCGCTAAAATTAAAATTAGCGACGCAAATGAAGTCGCTAAATACGTTGCTAAATTTTTTTGATATATACGTCGCTAATTACGACGCTAAACGTCGCTAAATCAGATATATTAGCGACGTTTAGCGACCTTAATTGAACTTATAGCGACTATCCTTTTAAAATCTTAATAAAAGTCGCTAAACGTCGCTAAATGTCGCCATTTAGCGACGTCTAGCGACGCGTTTTACAGAGTCGCTGATTTAGCGACGTTTTAACTAGACGTCGCTAAAATACGTCGCTAATACCGCTTATTCTGGTAGTGATGGTCTCCAATATGCATACATCAAAACTAGATCAAACTACCCATAAAATATGCTCAAAACTCTAATTTAATAGAAATTAATAAATCTGGAATTATTTATAAAAATTAAATAGTTTCCCTATTAATAAATCTACATGAATATATTAACAAAAATTAAAGAGGGTTTTGAAGGAGGTTTCATGCATGCACAAAAGTTTTGGGTTGTACCTCAAAATTAGGATTCATGGGTTGCATGAGTTCTTTAATCATAAATTAATGAAGTTTATAAAACATCCCACACATATATACAAATCTATATAAACATATAACAAGTAGATATTGAGGAAGGAAGGAGAGAAGGATTAAAGAAACTTACTAGAATAACAAGGTGAGAATTGTTAGAGTTCTTGGATGAAAGAGATGGTTGTGGGTGTCCACGTGAAAGGGGGATCGGCCTTGGTGGTGATGGTGGCTGCTAGGGTTCTTGGAGGAGGGAAGAAATTAGGGTTTTGTAGAAGAGAATTTAAATTAGAATTTTCAGAAGAGAGAAGGGGTTTATATATATATATATATATATATATATATATATATATATATATATATATATATATATATATATATATATATATATATATATAGAGAGAGAGAGAGAGAGAGAGAGAGAGAGAGAGATAAGAGAGGGGGAGAGATTCGGACAGGGGGGTGCGTGCGTACGGATGTGGGAGGCCACGGTTTGTGAAGAGGGGTAGGATTAGGATTGGATAGTTAGTTTGTTAGGATATTTCCTAATTATGTTGTTAGTTATTAAAAGTCAACAACTAACCAAATAATTAATTTATGACAAGGATTTAATTTGATTCCTTGAGATTAAAATAGTAATAAATAAATAAATCCTACAAAAGAGAAATGTGGCCTAATTTGGCATGGAGGAAATATGGATTGCTTATTTTATAAATGTTGGATTGGAAAATAACCATAAATAAATTATATATATAGAAATATCTAAATATTAAATACAATAAACTATGGTTACTACACTAGTGCTATACTAATGTTGAATGATCAAATTCTGAGTCACAGAAAGATCCTACAAGTTGTGTCTCCCGTGTTGGCTACTTCCTATTAAGGGCGATATAGATTTTGGGATCATCCTACGTCACTAATTTCCAAATTATGATGAAGTATTCTAATAAAAATAATTGGATTTTACTTAATTTTAAAATAATCTAAAATAAATACAATTAATATAAAATACACACAAAATACCTATTTTGGGTGTGGGGTTTTACAATCTATCCAACTTACAAGAATTTCGTCCTCGAAAAAAAAGCACGATTTGTTAAATCCTCCAAATTCGTATCTAAGCCAAGTCAACCACAATCTTCTAAAAAATTTAAATAACAAAATCTATTCAAATCTATCGCAATCTCTTCAAAATGAAAATACCTCTGTTTAAATCAAAATTTGACCTATCGTAATCTCTTCTCGAATTTAAATAATCAAGGTCCAAATTTAAGTCAAATCTATATGACATCATCAAGATTTAAATAACCTACATCAAATTTTAAATCATGATTTCAACCATCATAATCTCCTCTAAATTTTTGAATATAAACAACTCTAATCAAATATTATTCCTATTTTCAACTTAAGAATTTTGTACTCATCAAATTTTAAATTTAATTTTCATCCTCAATATTTCAAATAGGTAGTCCAACAATCAAATTTTAACTTTTAATTCTAATCATCAAATTGTAAAATTTTAAATTCTATCCATCAATGCTCACATTTAGAATTCTATATTTATCATCAAAATTTAAATCGATGATTCAACCTCCCATATTTAAAATTTGAATCATATGCAATATCAACATATCAAATTTATTCTATAAGACATTCTTATCTTTAAAGTTAAATCCTCATCATTATAATTATAAAAAAAAATCCTTGAAATTAAATGACTTAAATCTCTCAATATTATCTTACTTGATCACGATCTAAGATTTTTACCTTTATATAAAATTTGGCTCAAGTTGACAATACAATTTCTACACAACTTTCAATTTACCAATCTTTCATAAACATCAGGCTATATAAAAAAATTCCTCGGTCATTCAGTACTGCTTACTAATCCTTAAAATCTTAACACAAAACCTATCACATGTGATATGCCCTTAATTACTAAAGATAGTCACAAAGTAATATGATTGGCCTATGGGGTATATCTAGTACTATCCGTGTATCAAACTTATATCAAGCACGAGAGTTCGTCTTTCTAAAATAGGAGAAGACAAAAAACAACAATAAAGAGTTCAAGGAGGAGGTGATAGAATACAAGTACGGGGTTCAAGGTGATTAAAGAATTCAAAAGGGAGTTGTCAAGGCAGTTGTGGATTAAATTTTTTTTTTTGGTAAGTTCCTATTCATATGCTCGGATCAGTACAGTTACGAAACCTATACGATATTCTCGGACATGTCTAGAGGGCATGTTCTACTAGTCAACTATCTCTCAATCCACGTAAAATAATCATACGAAAGGCGAACCAAGTGCACTAAAGTTGATCAGACCATAATACACTGATTTTGATTTAGACAATATATTAGTTTGGGACTCCAATAATACATATATCATGAACAAGCTCGATAAGGAATAAGCTTGCAATACTAGGCTGTAATAGCAGCATAAGTCAAGATAGTACAAAATATAAGCACGTGGGATTATGATGAAGGAAGGTAAAAAATAATTTAATTTCACCAAGAAGCTAAGACTCGTCCGATGTTGTGCCTCTACATTTGTCATACTAACTTTCTATCTAAGTCTCTAGTCGACCAAATGGGGGTATGGGCCTCTAAAGTTCTATAGTTTGGATAAATATTATCTTCTTATGCTAGCCTATAGTTGGTGCCATTCAATTACACTTCATTAATGGGTCTAATGGACTATGTGTTACTAGGTTGTTAGGCATACTACCCAACTTACAAGAATCAACTAATACTGTAACTGCCTTAAGGGGATTCTAAAAAATAATCTTGTTCTTTTAAATAAAGTATAAAATCTTGTTAGTGTATACAAGAAAAAGACCTTGGTACTTATTAGGATATCATATTTCATTATATAGGCAATGTTCATCTTAAATCTTAATCATAGTGCTTATAGAACAAACATGTTGATATTAAGAATGGAGAAGTTACCGGCTCTCAAGTGAAAAGAGGACATAACCTGTATTGAGATATGTGGAACATATTACTTTATTTGAAACTAAAGGATAATCATAAAGTCATAATCTAAATGAACAATTCAAATTATCAAGTTCTAACTACTATGCACAAAAATTTAAAATTCAAGATTAACAAACTACAATCCTACCAAACTATATATCCTAACATAAAAGGAATCACTAGGCCTACCATTAGAAGGGTAAGGTGGGACGATCTGAAAGATGAAGAAAAATTTTAGTCATCGCATAAATAACGAGCATTAAGGTTTCGGAGAAACAAGATATGAAACTAAATAGAGAGACTCTTGATAATATCATAGTTTTCTAAGAGAATGTGGTATGCTAGTCTCTATGTTCGAGGTATGATCAAAGGAAAGGTTTTAATCATTCAATAAGTTTTAATTGGCTAAAGAGCTAGGATAATTTTTCCAAGATAGAGGGAGGGATTAACTCAAGATGGGAAAGTATATAGATAGTTGGATGAGATGGCATGGTTAGTGACTCATGAAGACTCAAGTATGACTCAACAATGATCATAGGTTCTAGAAGATCTACTAAGCTGAAGGTAGGGTACCCTTGCTCTTACTAAGGTATTGGTTCATTCCTCTTGGTTTCCTAAGGTACTGCTATGCTAATATCAAGACAAGAATCTAAATTTTTAGTCCTCTTATATTATCTCACTATGAAAGTTAGGTTTAGTCCTAATATTCAACCTTGGATTTTTATTGGTTCCTCAATACTTTGGTCAAACAATATAGTCAAATTTTTAACTAACCCTAGTAGTCACTATACTACTCTCAAGTCATTCCTAAATATATCAAGGGATAATGGTCAATTAATTTATAGGTGTTAGATGCTAAGGTTCTTTAGGTATGCTAAACTTTTGGGAGCTGCCAATATTCTAATTTATTTTTCTTAGTAGGTATGCTATCATAATTATCTTCTAACAACAAAGATTCCTATTTTCTGCATGAGGCTATACTCAAGGAACTATTAGAAAAGTATATTTAAAAGAAAGAGGTGGGGAAACAAGGATTCCAATGTCAAAAGAATTAAGCGATTACAATTTTGAAGGTCAATGAAGGTAGGTAACGCAAATAAAGAGGAAAGTAAAAAATATGGATGAGCTCATATACTCTAATCCTATTTGTAGGCTTGCTCTGTACAGTAACGTAATCGAGACAATATACTCTCGACCTGCATGGGCCACCACCAAAATCATGTCATACCCCAGTCCCAAAATACGTCGGACTAGGAATACGTAAGCATGTCAGACATATGTACATGGTAACTCCAATATATGGAAACTATACACATATGTACGTTGTTTTTTGAATAATAATTCACAAGTGGTATATAACTTCATAAGTCACAAGCAATACTAATCTTATCCACAAAACCAAATAGATATAACCCAAAATGGCAATGTACCAAGTAGGAAATAGTCGAAAAGAACTAGTTGTCGGAGGAGACAGATCCATTACCAACTAAGATATAAGAAAGATAATAAAATAAGTACATCATCTAGTGATCAAGAAGCTCTAAGGGAAGACCTCCTTGAAAGAGAAAGAAGTAGTCAGTCCTGATCCATGCTCCTACAAATAATCATGATCTTCTGTACCTGGAAAGGATGCCAGTCCTTAGAGGGACATAATAAATATACAAGAAATTGACATGCATAAAAGTAATAAAGTAACCAATAAATAGGGTAACTAAACTAGCTATGTGATATGCACTCGAGACATCTCTAATGGCGCATGAGGGGGGAGAAATAAAAGAATAGTCATCCCACCAGGCATTCCGTAGAACTTGGGGGTACACGATATACACCATTTACACCATTAGAAACAGAAATCCCATACTCTCACTAGTACATTCTCCCCTCCTAATGTACTATCCAAACCATATACGTGGTACAGACATAATGCAATAACGTTAAATAATATCTAGAAAACTAAACCAATACCAACTACTAACACAAGACTCGAACTCTCGTACCGATGATCAGTCGACACGCTAGTTCATGCACTCACTCACTCAGACAGTGATCGTGTTTGAAACAGTGTCAGGTTAGAAGATATCACGTATCTTTATATTATACCAGGTAAGTCAACTACTCCTAAGACGCGTGCACACAGCTAAACAAATAAAAACTAGGCATAATATAAACTGAACAATACAATCAAGCAAAGTGTACTTGCCTTCCAAGCCAAGCTGCGAGCATAACAAATCTGGTCCGGAGCTATCCACATAAACGTCTCAAACACCTACCAATTAATTATTACACTAATTAGACTTATATTTCTCTAGTCAAATTAAGTTATTATCTAGTTATTAATCCTACGTTGGTTGCACATGCAAGTAACTACACGCCAAAATATTACTAACCATTATACATTGCCAAAAACTATTTTTTAAATCATTAATTAATAAAAACTATTAGTTCTAGGATTTTATTAAATAATAGGGTTTTTAGTGATAGGTTCATCTCCTATAAATCCTATGAGTCCAAAACTAAGTATAAACCAAAACTAGGTCATAACGGGTTACCTACTAGTCAATAAAAATTAATTTTTCACAAATAATTAAATCTGGAATAAATAATCATAAATTAGAATTAAAACATAATAATATAATTTTAAATGCTAAAAATATGGATTTTTGGTCAGAGTTTAAGTCTAAAACTGTCGGGGTCAAGTTTTGTCAAAACTAGGTCAACTTGCTACATAAACACTTAAAATTCTAATTTTTATAAAAAAAATAAAATCTGAATAAATATGGTAAAATCAGTAATAAATACAATAAATAATAATTTTTTATCCATACAAAAGTAATTAGAATTTTTACCATCTACAAGTTGATCTTATTAGGTTTGGCAACCAAACTTGCTAGTAATGATGTCAAGGGGTGGTACATGTGTGTTGTGACAATATAATCATCAATTAATATAATTTTGATATAATTTCAAAATATATAATTTCTGGAAAAATAATACTTCATCAAATTTTTTTTAGAGTTTTCTATCTACGATCAAGTCCTAACAAGGTCCAAGGGTCTCCACCATGCATACATCAAAACTAGGTCAAACTACCCATAAAACATGCTCAAAACTTTAATTTAATAAAAATTAATAAATCTGTAATTATTTATAAAAATAAAATATTTTCCCTATTAATAACATCTACAAGAATATATTAACAAGAATTAAAGAGAGTTTTGATGGAGGTTTCGTGCATGCACAAAAGTTTTGGGTAGAGCCTCAAAATTAGGGTTCATAGGTTGCATAAGTTCTTCAATCATAAATTAATTGAGTTTACAAAATATCCCACACATATATACAAATCTATATAAACATATAACAGGAAGATATTGAAGAAGGAAGGCGAGAAGGATTAAAGAAACTTACTAGTAAAAGAATAAGAGAATTGCTAGGGTTCTTGGATGGAAGAGATGGTTGTGGACGTCCATGTAAAGGGGGGTCGGCCTTGGCGGTGATTGTGGCGGCTAGGGTTCTGGGAGGAGGAAAGAAATTAGGGTTTTGTAAAAGAGAATTTAAATTAGGATTTTTAGAAGAGGGAAGGGATATATATATATATATATATATATATATATATATATATATATAGAGAGAGAGAGAGAGAGAGAGAGAGAGAGAGAGAGAAGAGAGGGGGAGAGATTCAGCCATTGGGTGCGTGCGTACGGATGAGGGAGGCCGCAGTTTGTGAAGAGGGGTAGAATTAGGATTAGGTAGTTAGTTTGTTAGGATGTTTCCTAATTAGGTTGTTAGTTATTAAAAGTCAACTACTAACCAAATAATTAATTTATGACAATGATTTGATTTGATTCTATGTGATTAAAATAGTAATAAATAAATAAATAAATCCTACAAAAGAGGAAAGTGGCCTAATTTGGCATGGAGGAATTATGGGTTGCTTATTTTATGAAGGTTGGATTGGAAAATAACTATAAATAAATTATATATATAGAAATATCTAAATATTAAATAGAATAAACTATGGTTGCTACACTAGTGCTATACTAATATTGAATGATCGAATTCTGAATCACGGAAAGACCTTATAAGTTGTGTCTCCCGTGTAGGCTACTTCCTACGAAAGGTGATCTAGATTTTGGGGTCGTCATACGTCACTATTGTCAAACTACGGTGAAGTATCCTAATAAAAATAATTAGATTTTAATTAATTTTAAAATAATCTAAAATAAATAAAATAAATATAAAATATACACAAAATACCGAATTTGGGTGAGGGTTTTACATTAGTTGCACAACAGTTTATTTTATTTAAAAAACTAAATAACCATATGTAATCCCTAAGTTAGTTAGGGTTATTTAGAAAGTTGTTAGAAATTAGTTAGGGGTTAGTTAGGGAGGCTTCTAGTATTCTTTAGTTGTCACATGCAAAATTTATAAATATCTTTCTTAGTTTTAGTTAATTACAAAATGCCCTTTATAATTTGCCTTTGTTATCTATTTAATTTTAAATCTAATTTCATTAGGAAAATTGTCAAAAATACTTTGAGTTTTGAAATTAAATTAATAGATTTAAAATTTTAGCATTTTTTGGAAAGGGTGGTTAAAAATATACCCTCCTTAGAAAAGTTTTGTCCTCAAATTTCAGGAATGCCACGATTGATAAATAGAGAGAGATGGTCATGCAATAAGAGGAGAAGAATGTTAAACTACATTGAATAAGAAAACATTTAAAAGAATTAGCAGCATTTAAGAAGGAGATGAGAATAGATAATCGAGAATTACTATTATTGAATAATAGTACAATCTTAACTAATTAAGGGCAAAACAAAGCAAATCAGAATATTTCGGGTGTAACTTTTCAATGGCAATAAGAGGCCAAACATGATACATTGTATTAATAATATCCAAAAATCAATACAAACCTGAAATTACTTCAACTTAGAGCCCATGCCACGCTAATGCGCATCTGGCTGCAATAAGCTCGCAGTTTTTGTGACTCGGGTAAATGGCTACAGTGTGCACATGCCGCTCCATAGTAGGTTATCGAATATTCTCTTAACTTTATCCATAAGAATTTTAAATAATAATTCATCCTAAATTACTAAAGGATGGGAGATCAATGCAAATATCTATTCTTGAAAAACGAAGAGATCTATCATGATAAGAAGATATCACCATAAATGTCGGTTTTGTAGGTGTTAGTTCTTCAAGTGTATGTATCTGTTCTGTGCAAGTATCTTTTCTTGAGAAATATCATACTTTAGTGAAACCAAACATACGATTAGAAGGGAATAGAATGATAAGGATCAATTTTGATCTTAAATAAAGATGAGTATCGATTCTAAGAAACAACACCTTTTATTGAAAAATCAAGTGGATGTCAATAAGAAGAGAAGTACCAGAATTGACTCTGAACTTAAGCAATGCCAAGTATTCTTTCTCTGGTTATTTGGGGGACAGAAGCTTATAGATTATAAGTTGCTGAATTTTTTTGATCTAAGTTCTTTAAATTAAAGATTATTTTGGGTACACGTCAAAGGGTCCTTCTGTTAAAGAGGTGTAAATAGTCATAAGCGACACGGTATTTAAATATCTTTGGACCACCACTAGCTGGGATCCGGCGCCTAAAGCTAACCCAAGATGATCAAACTTTAAAGAATAATGATTTGTTAAGATCTATTTGCAATTTTTTTCCAGAATACATCAGCGAATCTGAGCCCTATTTTTTGACTTAAAGTTTGCAACATTTAGTATGGACTATGACACTATCTATTCTACTATATAATGCCGAAAGTAGGATTCACCGAGGAAATTTTATTTCCAAAAATACCCTTTACTATATTTACTAATTAAAAAGATAAATTAAAATTAGTATAGGTATCTAGTTAAATACAATAGTTCTCCTTTGGTATTCCTATTTCCCAATTACAACAGTTCATAAATGCATTGATTATCTAAAAAGGAGGCATTAAAAATTAGAAATTTTAGCATCATTCATTCATTAAAAATGAATAAATTTTGACTACAAGTGTCTTTTAATCTTCCTAATAATAAATACATGCAACGCACGTTCATATATGCTAGTAATATTTAGTAAGCTTTACTTGTCACTTTGGGTATTTTTAGTTGTTTCTGAACTATGTCACTTAGTTTAAATATGAGTTTGGACTTTGGTTAATCAAAATAATTTGTATCCTAAATGTCATATTTAATGTAATTGGTTTTTGTGAATATATTTGTTCAGCACAAGTTGTAATCACCTGAAATTTTAAGAATTTTAAAATTTAAATTTTCAGGAATTAATTAGCATTTTCTGTGAATTTTAAATCCTATAAACTAAAGCAGTCTAATTTAAAATGAATTTTTAAATGAAATTAAATAATATTAAAATGTGATAAAAATTATATTTTCTAGTGTAAAATTAAAAACCGGGCATGGGATATTTTTTGGGAATTTATTGGATCCCGGATGAATTTTTAAAGCATTAAAAACTATTGTTAAAATTAACTGATTAATTAAACCAAATTAAACAATAAACCAAACCGAACCCCAAACTTGAACCGGACCGGACCGGCCGGTCTACCCGAACCGGACCGCTCAGCTAGCGGGTCGGATCCGGGTTAGACCCGACCCGCTAAGCACCCGACCCGTGTGAATCCCTAACCCCCGAATCCCTAGAGCCCCGACTCCTCACTGCCGGCGGCCGTTTCCGCCGCCGTGGCCGCCGGCGACCGTCCCCATTCATCTTCCCCGGAACCCCCGTCGCTTTTCCTTCAGATTCCGGCCAACCGCCGGCCATCCCACTCCCATTCGACCCCTATTTATACCCCCTCCATCCACCGGAAAACCCCCTTGACCACCCTTCTTCTCCGGTCAGAATCCTCCGCACCGGTCATCTCCGCCGGCGTCCCAGCGGCTCCGCCTCGCTCCAGGCCACCCTCCTCATCCCTCCTCCAGCCTTCCCTAACCGTAGAGCCCTTCCCGACGACCTCCTCTTCCGTCCAGAGCCGCTGTTGGCCGCCTGAGCCCTAGCTGACGCCTTCGGACCTCGCCGACCGGCCGCCCTGGAACTCCCCGAGCACCCGCTGACCTCAGCCGATCAGTACCGGAGCCGTCTCTGCCATAATCCACCAGAACCTGACTCCAGCTTCACTCAGCTAGTAGAAACCCTAGGTGAACACAATACTCGCAGCCGGACACGGTCAGGACACGGGATACGAAGAAACCTCAGTTTCCAGAGCCCAGTTCAGGTACCCATAACTTTCGACTCGTAGCTCTGTTTCCTATTCCGTCAATTTCATCGTGTAGCCTGTATGACCCCCTCGGTGCCCGTGCAACCCGCTCGGGGCATCGCGACCTGTGGTGATCGCGAATCGTGATCCAAAAACAGGAAAAACTTAGCCCTGTTTCACCCCGAAATCGAGTACGCCCCGCCAAACGGGACGACTTGGTCGCGTACGGTCTTCACAGATACGTGCGCGTCGTTGATACGGACGTGCAAGATTTTGCAGAAGCTGATTCGGATGTGCGTGCACACCAGAATCAGTACGTATTCGCGGACAACGCCCCGTATTCAACTTTTCTGTATTTAGCTGTAACTTAGTGTATACACGTCAGATCGAGACAAAACTTGCGCCATCGGACTCGTAGCAATACGCTTGTCCTGTGGGTCAAGTTTGGTTCGATTCTGAGAACATTGGAAAATCGCGTGTCGTGGGCCCCATAGGCTCCACCCGACGGGCGATTTTGAGAACGGCTCATCGGAATCCAATTCTGCAAGTTTCGTTGGGTTCGTATCAACGTTCCTGACTTGTTGACACTAAGTTAGACTGTTTTGGAGACCTTTGACCCTGACCCAGTTTTCGGTGCAAAGCGGCCCACATATGGACCCGCTTTGGCCCAGAAATGTCGTTTTTGCCCTTGTGTCCAAACTGGACTTAAGGACGGGCGTTTCTAGCTATTTTCTATGTTCTAAGACTCTTGGTAGTGTTTATTTCAGCTTTTGGAGGAGTTATTGCTGAACCCACTGTTACAAGGACCGCTACTGGTATTCCAATCCCAAGCAAGTGTACCTTGCCATAAATTACAGTTTATTAGTTTATTTTATTCTCTTGCTCTATTTTCTGTGACTAGTGTACATGATATAACCTAGGACCGTATGACATACTTAGCGTCCGATCATAGTCGGGTGCCAACCCCGTACGCGGAGTTGTGTACGTCATTTAGTGATGGATATTCGAAACCCTTCATATTCTCGTGCTTGTTTATCAAGTACACCATAACCTAGGACACTTGACACCATATATTGACAGAATCTTCCTGAGATATTCAAGGTGATTTTGTATAGAATACAGGATGGACATAGTTATTATATTCTTAAATTATGACTGTTGCATTAGCTCTGATCTCACGTGACATGGACATGAGACGTGTGGTTACATTGGGTGGGGAGAGGCACACAGGCTACAGGCTGTTATATATATATACTACTATTGTGAGATTGTAGACTCTCGAGCAGAGCTAGACCACTACTAGATATTGCTGCTACCGGCTCCCCGACACAGAGCTTGTAGCAGTCTCAGCCTGAGTACTAGTGTTGCTCTCAGTTGTATTTTCACATAGATGGTTATGTAGTTACCCTGTTTATTTTATTTTCTATTTCACTGCATCTATTTTTGGCTTGTATTATTTGTACCTTGCTATGTCCCCTGAGGACCTGGAATGGATGATGTCCCCAGGTTTAGCAGAAGAGCATTATCCCGAGGTTTACGGGACAGGAGCTGAAGCTGTACCAGGAGCTGTTGCTGAAGGAGAACCTAACATAGAAGCAGAGGTGATGGCTGAAGACTTTACTTGAGCTTATGACATTTGTACCCTTCAGATACTTTATTTTGGACTCTTTTGTTCTGGTCTGATGAACCAGTGTTTTAGACTCTTATCGGGTTGTTCCCCGACATACTCTGCTGAGACTGGACTTTAATGTACTTTCTTTATTTGCTGATGTTCTTACTATTCTGTGTGTGGATGAGATTAGTTTTTGACTTATTGTTGTAGACCTATATTACAGCTTAAGTATTCCTGATGGATCCATTAAATTGGTTTGTCCATCTGTGTGTACTGCTGGCCATTGCCACGTGTCTAGTCCCTCGATATTTTGGGACTGGGGCGTGACATGGTTTTTATGGTGGCCCATGCAGGTCTACGACAAATTGTTTGGTTTCAACTTAGGGGCCAAACAAACTTGTAAAAGGATAGGATAGGCTATAGAATCTCATCCATTTTTTGAACGTTTTGAAACTCTATATCGCATTCGAATTAAGTACTTGAATTTGCATCCTGCTTGACTCTACTAAACGTTCTCATAAAGTTTATTTTTGAATACAGAAAGATGGATCCAAGAAGTGGAAATGAAATTCCTTTTACACCACAAGACGCTGTGGTTACCTATGGTGATGGAGTTACACCAGAGAACAGAGGTCAATCCTCTCAAAGTGGGCAAGATGAGCAACATAACTCAAGGTTCAGGCGCGATGATATCCTACCACCACCGCAGTTCACTCCACAGATGCCTGCCTTTCCACCAGGGCAAGCAATGGATGGGCAGCAAATATTCCAGATATTTTATGCCATGATGCAAGCTCAACAACAAGTTCAACAGGAGACGCAGCGTCAGGAGGCAGAGAACTTGAGAAACAGCCTAGTAAATGCATTGGAGCAAGCAAACCCGCAAGCTAGGCGACCAGCGACGGGATCTATCACTGATTTCCGTCAACTCAAGCCCCGTACCTTTTCGGGCAAGGAAGGACCAACTGAAGTGCATGAGTGGCTCACAAATACACAGCATCAGTTGGAAGCAGCTGAACTTCCGCAGGAGAGATGGATGACTGCTGTCCGAATGCAACTGACGGACAACGCGTACCACTGGTGGCTAGCTGAAGAGAGGAGGCTCGGACATGACCGAGTCACTTGGGAGGAGTTTTCCAGACTCTTCCAAGAGATGTATATCCCAGCCGTTGCTAGGTCAGAACTCCGAGATAAGTTTAACCGCCTCATCCAGGGCAACATGACGGTGGAGGAGTATAATGCTGAATTCATTCGCCTGAGTCATTTTGCCCCTTCTCTAATTCCTACCGAAGAAGAGAAGGCGGAGAAATTCTTTGACGGACTCAGGTTCGAGCTTCAGAGGTTGATTGGATCTGTTGCCCCTACATCGTACAACGACGTCCTTGCTGCGGCACGACGCATGAAGCGCGTCACCAGGAGGGAGTCAAGTCTGAAGCGACCATTTACCTCAGTACCATCCAAGGCAGCACAAGGGGATTCTGCAAAGCGACTCCAGAGGAATCTACCGCAGAGAGCAGCACCAAGAACCCTACCTACTTGTCATTTTTGCGGCAAGTTGGGTCACATTGAAAAGGAGTGCAGACGCAAATTGGGACTGTGCCTGGTTTGCGGATCCAACCAGCATCTATCCAGGGACTGCACAGCACGCCGAGAGGGAGCACCACGACTAGCTCTACCTGTACCAAGGCCAGATTATCCAGTAGTGGGAGCACAGCAGACCAGAGTTGGAGGAGTCAGACCACCAGCTCCAGGAGGATACCAGCCAAGACCTCCATTGCCACCTCAAGCAGCACTATTCCAACAGGCTCGTCAGCAGAGGGGTCCAGCTCAGGGACGAGGTCAGGCTTTTGCATTGGCTGTTCAGGAAGAAGCTATTGCTGGAGAAGTTATAGCAGGTACCATTTTAGTAGCTTCATTACCTGCTGTAGCTTTATTTGATTCTGGGGCATCACACTCATTTATAGCTGCTAGCTTCGTAGCCACCCATAGAGTAGCTACTGCACCCCTTCCGAAGACTAAGAGAATTCTTACGGGAGGTGAAATTATACCTGTTAGTGATATTTGTAGATCATGTTCAGTAGTAGTCTGCGGAAGAGAGATGCGAGCCTAATTTCTGATCTTTTCTATGCCTGACTATGATGTTGTACTTGGTATGGACTGGTTAAGTCAGTATCATGCTACTCTTGATTGTCGGCTTGGAAAAGTTATATTCAGACCACCTGGACACTCAGAGTTTGAATTTCTTTGAGGAGCTGTAGAACAAGGTGTTCAGCCAACTCTTAGGGTATTAACTGTAGAAGGGGAGTCAAGTTACCCAAGAGTTATATCAGAGTTTGTGGATGTATTTCCCGATGATCTTCCAGGTCTACCACCAGATCGGGAAATAGAATTCACCATAGACTTAACTCCAGGAGCAGAACCTATCACTTCCACAGTTTATAGACTAGCACCTAAAGAGTTAGTAGAGTTGAAGAAGCAAGTTGATGAACTTCTGGAGAAAGGTTTCATCCGGCCCAGTATTTCACCTTGGGGAGCACCTATACTTTTTGTACCGAAGAAGGATGGAACAGTTCGCCTATGCATTGATTAAAGGGCGTTAAACGCTGTGACCATTAAGAACCGGTATCCCTTGCCACGCATTGATGACTTATTTGATCAATTGAGTGGAGCTAGGGTATTTTCGAAGATTGACCTTAGATCCGGTTATCACCAGATTAGGGTAAGGAAGGAAGATATCCCGAAGACAGCCTTTAGAACCAAGTATGGACACTATGAGTTCCTAGTAATGCCGTTTGGTTTAACCAACGCGCCTGCTGTGTTCATGAGCTTGATGAACTGATTCTTCCATCAATACTTGGATAAATTCGTGGTGGTATTTATCGATGACATTCTGGTATATTCCAAAAGCCACGAGGAGCACGAGGAGCATCTCAGAATCGTGCTAGAGACGTTGAGGCGGGAGAGGCTTTATGCTAAGCTCAGTAAATATGAGTTTTGCATGGATAAGGTACCATTCTTAGGGCATATTATCTCAGGAGAAGGACTGTCAGTTGATCCAGAGAAGGTTGCTGCCATTGAGTCTTGGCCTACACCGACATCAGTTGCTGAGGTGAGGAGTTTTCTAGGACTTGCTGGATATTACAGAAGGTTCGTAGAAAATTTCTCAAGGATTGCGGAGCCAATGACGAAGTTGACACGGAAAGATCAGGACTTTGCATGGACAGAAGAATGTCAGAGGGCCTTTGAAGAACTGAAGAGGCATCTAACAACAGCACCAGTCTTGACTCTTCCTTCAGGGTCAGGCGGTTTTGTTGTTTATAGCGATGCGTCAGGTAGTGGCCTAGGATGTGTTTTGATGCAACACGGCAAAGTTATTGCTTATGCATCGAGACAGTTGAAGGTCCATGAGAAGAATTATCCAACGCATGATCTGGAGCTAGCTGCTGTAATATTTGCACTGAAGATTTGGAGGCATTATCTTTATGGAGAGAAGGTGGAAATCTTCACTGACCACAAAAGTCTAAAGTATGTATATACCCAGAAGGAGCTTAACATGAGGCAAAGACGCTGGCTTGAGTTAATGGTGGACTTTGATATAGATCTGCAGTACCACCCAGGGAAGGCGAATGTAGTAGCAGACGCACTTAGTAGAAAGCCTACAGCTTATTTCTTGACGGTGCAGCCTGAGCTATTGAAAGATCTACAGGAGCTTCAGATAGAGGTTATTCTACCAAGACAGAATGGCTTGCTGGCTAATTTAGAAGTGAAATCATCGCTTGTGGAAAGGATTAAAGAAGCTTTGCCTACTGATGCAAGATTTTGAAGACTCAAAGAGAAGACAGAAGCAGGCATGCAGACGGGACTTCGCATACATGAGGATGGGACATTAAGGTGCGGAGATCGTTTATATGTTCCAAATGGAGAACTGAGACAGGAGCTAATGACTGAAGCTCATAGCTCCATATACTCTGTTCATCCAGGAGGAACAAAGATGTATCGAGATCTAAGGCAGTACTATTGGTGGCATGGAATGAAGAGGAAGATTACAAGATTTGTAGCTAAATGTTTAGTCTGCCAACAAGTGAAAGTCGAGCATCAGAGGACTGCAGGAATGTTGCAGCCGTTTCCCATACCAGAATGGAAGTGGGAACATATCACCATGGACTTCGTCACAGGATTCCCAAGGAGCCCCAGCGGAAAAGACGCGGTATGGGTTATCGTGGACTGACTCACTAAATCGGCACACTTCTTGCCATTCAGAGTTGGACAGTCCACAGAGATACTAGCCGACATGTATATGCGACAAATAGTAAGATTGCACGGAGTGCCGGTTAGTATTGTATCAGATCGAGATTCGAGATTTACCTCTCATTTCTGGCGAAGCATGCAAGAGAGTCTTGGCACCAGACTAAAATTCAGCACTGCCTATCATCCCCAGACAGATGGTCAATCAGAACGTATAATCCAGATCTTAAAGGATATGCTGCGATCCTGTATGTTAGATTTTGGAGGGTCTTGGGAAGATTATTTGCATTTGATAGAGTTCTCCTACAACAACAGTTACCAGGCAAGCATCAAGATGGCACCTTTCGAGGCGTTATACGGTAGGAAGTGCAGATCACCGATATGCTGGAGTGCCATTGGAGAGCGTCAAATCTTGGGACCAGAGCTGGTGATGCAAACCGTGGAGAAGGTTAAACAAATCCAGAATCATCTTCGGGCAGCTCAGGACAGACAGAAGCATTGGGCTGATACACACCGACGTCCCCTGGAGTTCAAGGAAGAAGAACTTGTATTCCTGAGGATCTCGCCTACTCGAGGAACCATTCGCTTTGGGAGCAGAGGCAAGTTGAGTCTAAGGTACATTGGGCCCTTTGATATTTTGGAGCGCATTGGTGAGGTGGCTTATCGTCTTGCATTACCTCCATCATTAGAGGGAGTGCATGATGTATTCCATGTCTCACAGTTGAGAAGGTATGTGACTGACCCAAGTCACATAGTGGATTATTCTGAGATCGCCGTAGGTCCAAGCCTGAGATATGAAGAACAACCAGTGGGTATACTTGGAACCAGTGAGAAGACACTGCGAGGGCATACAATTAAACTGGTTCGTGTGGCTTGGAAGCAACACTCTCCTGGTGAATCTACTTGGGAGAGGGAAGATATCATGCGCCAGAAATATCCCCACTTATTCGAGGATACAGGTATATCTTAAGTAAATTTTTGTAATTCCTGTAGTTCTGTTCTATTAGTAGTTTAATCTTTAAATTGCGAGGACGCAATTTTCTTAAGGGGGTAGATTGTAATCACCTGAAATTTTAAGAATTTTAAAATTTAAATTTTCAGGAATTAATTAGCATTTTCTGTGAATTTTAAATCCTATAAACTAAAGCAGTCTAATTTAAAATGAATTTTTAAATAAAATTAAATAATATTAAAATATGATAAAAATTATATTCTCTAGTGTAAAATTAAAAACCGGGCATGGGGTATATTTCGAGAATTTATTGGATCCCGGATGAATTTTTAAAGCATTAAAAACTATTGTTAAAATTAACTGATTAATTAAACCAAACTAAATAATAAACCAAACCGAACCCCAAACTTGAACCGGACCGGACCGGCCGGTCTACCCGAACCGGACCGCTCAGCTAGTGGGTCGGATCCGGGTCAGACCCGACCCGCTAAGCACCCGACCCGTGTGAATCCCTAACCCCTGAATCCCTAGAGCCCCGACTCCTCACTGCCGGCGGCCGTTTTCGCTGCCGTGGCCGTCGGCGACCGTCCCCATTCATCTTCCCCGGAACCCCCGTCGCTTTCCCTTCAGATTTTGGCCAACCGCCGGCCATCCCTCTCCCATTCGACCCCTATTTATACCCCCTCCATCCGCCGGAAAACCCCCTTGACCACCCTTCTTCTCCGGTCAGAATCCTCCGCACCGGTCATCTCCGCCGGCGTCCCAGCGGCTCCGCCTCGCTCCAGGCCAACCTCCTCAGCCCTCCTCCGGCCTTCCCTGACCGTAGAGCCCTTCCCGACGACCTCCTCTTCCGTCCAGAGCCGTTGTTGGCCGCCTGAGCCCTAGCTGACGCCTCCGGACCTCGCCGACCGGCCGCCCTGGAACTCCCCGAGCACCCGCTGACCTCAGCCGATCAGTACCGAAGCCGTCTCCGCCATAATCCACCAGAACCTGACTCCAGCTTCACTCAGCTAGTAGAAACCCTAAGTGGACACAGTACTCGCAGCCGGACACGGTCAGGACACGGGATACGAAGAAACCTCAGTTTCCAGAGCCCAGTTCAGGTACCCATAACTTTCGACTCGTAGCTCTGTTTCCTATTCTATCAATTTTATCGTGTAGCCTGTATGACCCCCTCGGTGCCCGTGCAACCTGCTCGGGGCATCGCGACCTGTGGTGATCGCGAATCGCGATCCAAAAACAGGAAAAACTTAGCCCTGTTTCACCTCGGAATCGAGTACGCCCCGCCAAACGGGACGATTTGGTCGCGTGCGGTCTTCACAGATACGTGCACGTCGTTGATACGGACGTGCGGGATTTCGCAAAAGCTGATTCGGATGTGCGTGCACACCGAAATCACTACGTATCCGCGGATAACGCCCCGTATCCAACTTTTTTGTATTTAGCTGTAACTTAGAGTATACACGTCAGATCGAGACGAAACTTGTGCCATCGGACTCGTAGCAATACGCTGGTCCTGTGGGTCAAGTTTGGTTCGATTATGAGAATGTTGGAAAATTGCGTGTCGTGGGCCCCACACGCTCCACCCAACGGGCGATTTTGAGAACGGCTCATCGGAATCCAATTCTGGAAGTTCCGTTGGGTTCGTATCAACGTTCCTGACTTGTTGACACTAAGTTAGACTATTTTGGAGACCTTTGACCCTGACCCAGTTTTCGGTGCAAAGCGGCCCACATATGGACCCGCTTTGGCCCAGAAATGTCGTTTTTGGCCTTGTGTCCAAACTGGACTTAAGGACGGGCATTTCTAGCTATTTCCTATGTTCTAAGACTCTTGGTAGTGTTCATTTCAGCTTTTGGAGGAGTTATTGCTGAACCCACTGTTACAAGGACCGCTACTGGTATTCCAATCCCAGGCAAGTGTACCTTGCCATAAATTGCAGTTTATTAGTTTATTTTATTCTCTTGCTCTATTTTCTGTGACTAGTGTACATGATATAACCTAGGACCGTATGACATAATTAGCGTCCGATCATAGTCGGGTGCCAACCCCATACGCGGAGTTGTGTACGTCATTTAGTGATGGATATTCGAAACCCTTCATATTCTCGTGCTTGTTTATCAAGTACACCATAACCTAGGACACTTGACACCATATATTGACAGAATCTTCCTGAGATATTCAAGGTGATTCTGTATAGAATACAGGATGGACATAGTTATTATATTCTTAAATTATGACTGTTGCATTAGCTCTGATCTCACGTGACATGGACATGAGACGTGTGGTTACATTGGGTGGGGAGAGGCACACAGGCTACAGGCTGTTATATATATATATACTACTATTGTGGGTTGTAGACTCTCGAGCAGAGCTAGACCACTACTAGATATTGCTGCTACCGGCTCCCCGACACAGAGCTTGTAGCAGTCTCAGCCTGAGTACTAGTGTTGCTCTCAGTTGCATTTTCACATAGATGGTTATGTAGTTACCCTGTTTATTTCATTTTCTATTTCACTGCATCTATTTTTGGCTTGTATTATTTGTACCTTGCTATGTCCCCTGAGGACCTGGAATGGATGATGTCCCCAGGTTTAGCAGAAGAGCATTATCCCGAGGTTTACGGGACAGGAGCTGAAGCTGTACCAGGAGCTGTTGCTGAAGGAGAACCTAACATAGAAGCAGAGGTGATGGCTGAAGACTTTACTTGAGCTTATGACATTTGTACTCTTCAGATACTTTATTTTGGACTCTTTTGTTCTGGTCTGATGAACCAGTGTTTTAGACTCTTATCGGGTTGTTCCCCGACATACTCTGCTGAGACTGGACTTTGATGTACTTTCTTTATTTGCTGATGTTCTTACTATTCTGTGTGTGGATGAGATTAGTTTTTGACTTATTGTTGTAGACCTATATTACAGCTTAAGTATTCCCGATGGATCCATTAAATTGGTTTGTCCATCTGTGTGTACTGCTGGCCATTGCCACGTGTCTAGTCCCTCGATATTTTGGGACTGGGGCGTGACACAAGTTGCTTATTATTTGAAAAGTATATCTTATACCTTATTATGTTCAACTTTGTGATTGTATATTATATTTAGTGTTGATTTTCATGTTTCTATTTGATTATTTTTCTTTGGACCAGTTAGCTTCTTTCTTAAAGTCATTTCTTAATTAATTCTTCAAGGCTTTTTGGTTGATATTATGGATATATAATTTTTTTTAGTGTTAGTATCCTTTAATGTATGCCTATATGATATATAGTTTTATGTCAACTAGTTTTTTTTTGAGATTTATTTGTCGTATATCTTTAAGTTGGGATATTTGAGAGAAGATGTTTAATTGCCTTTTGCATATGACTAAATGTAAATATTTATCTATGCTTCTGTTATAATATTGTTGCCCAAATGATTTTTGTAGCACATAAGGATACTTAAAATTGATATATTATATTTCTTATGTCTTTAGCTACAATGTTTTGAGTTTTAATTTCTCTAATTCTAGAGATGTTCTCTTTTTAATTATTGGGATGTCATAAATCATTATGCATTTCTATGCTCAATTTAATAAGATGTTTTAGCACTTTTTATGTATTGAATATGTCTACTTCTAGTTGCTTTCAATTTTATGTTATTTATGTCATTTTCTCTACATGATTCCTTATGTTGATATTCTAACTACTTACTCTTGTTTTACCACATGATCATGTTATATGCTTTATGTTACTCACCTTGTCTTCATGATATATTCGTGGTTCGTGGGGGAGCTGTAAACTAGATATTTTGGCTAATTGGCAAAAGAGAAGAAAAATATGCGCATATTCGCCAATGTCTCATGTATTACGGGGGAGCTTAGGAACAAGTACAAGCTTCAGCTGTGTAAACATCTCCTATTATAGGGGAGCTTATTTTTTATCATGTCAAAGGGGGAGAAGTAAGTTTAAGTATGTAAGTATGTTTATCAAAAGTTTAAGTATGTAAGTATGCTTATCAAAAGTTTATGTAAGTATATGTTTATCAAATAAGGAGAAATAGTTTAAGTAGTATACATATAGTGATTTTTGCTTATTGTCTTTTGATATATGCATCGATTATATCTATCTTAAACTTAACTGATTTGCCATAATAAAAAAAGGGGAGATGTTAGCCCAATGTTTAAGTTAATTTTTTGAATATGGCTAATCGATTAAAGTTTAGCATTATGATAATAGAGCAATCACTCAAGTAACTTTTACTTAAACTCCATTTGTCACTCCCCAGTCCCAAAATACGTAGGATCATAATACGTGGCAATGGTCAGCTACGTATCGAGCGGACTCTAGCTCAACTCAAATACGTATACGCTGTCTATACTTGAGCATTATTGTAAGCCCCCTCATTTTAGAATTAGGATAACTTGCTAATTGACAATTATTTTTATTTTTATTATTTTATTTAATTAAATAGATTTAAAGAATTAATTTCTAAAATCTATTTATATATATGATACTTTGTCATGGCTTGGATATTTTGAGCAATGCACGACCTTTTTTCTTCCAACCAAATTCACATTTTTGACCTTGACTAAACCAAGTATACTTGGGACATGGGTGTTGCATTATTTTGATATCCACAATGTCTCAAAATATTAACAAACATCTAGAACCATTGACATTGCAAATTTACCTTAAATTGGCTAGTTGAACCCAACCGAGCCCAAACACCCAACTCAGGCTCTCAAACGAAATTCTATAAGACATGTACACTACTCCCACAACTTTTTCCTACTCCACAAAAAACCCCACATATAATTAGGTGCACAAAAATCTGAACGAAATAATTAAATGGTTCAAAAAAGATAATATTTCCAAATTTGGAAAGGCCCCTATGCAATCTTGTTGTATATCAATTTAAATCCGAAATGAATATTTTAAAATCTAATTTAAAGATTCTAGAGCATCCTCTCATCCTATTTTAGTCTCTTTAAATTCTATCCATAGATGAAAACACTAAGACAAATCCTAACCACCAAACTACATATCAATATGCCTATATATACCTAATTAATAGGATCGACCGACCCTTCTTTCTCTCCCTCACATAAATCTATCTCCCCCTGACCCTTCTCTCTTCTTTCTCAGGAACTCTCCCTCTCCTCTTTCTTTTCCTCTTCCTCTCTCCTTTCCCACAGTCCACAACTCCACAAAAACCCCAACTGAACCCCCTATTAGGCCGAATATTGGCTGCTGGTTGCAGCAGCAGTTCAGACCCCTCCATATCTGAAAAAATCCCTGAAAATCCTATATTTATATCATATTTGAAGAACCTAATAGCTCCCTCAAGTTTCATGGAGTTTAGAGTCCATTTGGCGCTCCAAAAGGTCCATGTTGCAAGAAAAAGCTCCGCCGTAATCATGATCAAATAAGTTTTGTAATTTCTTTAAAATAATTATTTTTTCCATGTAAAAATATTTGTGGTAACTCATAAATATGTTAGAGAACAAATAAGAAAACCCTCATGCATGTGAAACCCTAATTTTACATAAGAATTGCTCTTTGATGACACGGGAACCAATACAAGACAATGTGTAAACTATAATTACCTAGTTGGATAGATGTTGTAATTTTAATATTAAAATATAATTTTCAAAAATTAATTAGTAAATTCTAGAACTAATAGTTTTAATAATTAATAATTTAAAAATAGTTTTGGCAATATTTAATGACTAGTAATATACTTGGGTGTAGCTACTTGTATGTGCAACCAATGTAGAATTAATAACTAGATAATAAAATAATTTAACTAGAAAATTAGAGTCTAACTCGTGTAATAATTAATTGGTAGGTGTTCGAGATATTTCTGTAGAGAGCTCCGGACCAGACTTGTTATGCTCGCAGCTTGGCTTGGAAGGCAAGTACACCCGGCTTGATTGTATTATTTAGTTTACATATGCCTAGTTTTAGTTATTTGTGTGTGAATGCATCTTAGAGTAGAAGACTTACCAGGAATACTGTGAAGGTACCTGGTATCTTCTGACCTGATACATATTCATAACATTTTTGTCTTAGTGAGTGAGTGCATGGACTAGCATATCGACTGATCATTAATACGTGAGCTCGCATCTGGGGTTAGTAGTTAGTGTTTGGTCTATTTCTTAGATTTAATTGATGTCGTTGCATTATTTCTGCACCGCGTATACCATTCGGACGGTACATTGGGAGGGAAGAATTTACTAGTGAGTGTATGAGATATTCTTCTTCTTTTTCTATATATAGTTTACCCCCGCGTTCTGTCGAACGTTTGGTGTGATGACGGATCTTCTATGCCCTTGCTCATGCGCCACTAGAGATGTCTCGAGTGCATATCACATAAATAGTTTAGTTATCATTTTTTTTTACTACTTTACTTTCATGCATGTCGATTTCTTGTGTACTTGTTATGTCCCTCTGAGTACCTGACACCATTTTCATATTCGGGCGAGCACTTGTACCCAACGGACTACGGAGTTGGAGATTTTGCTGACGTGGACCTTGAGGTGGAGCCACAAGAGTTCCTTGAGCGTCATGGATGATAGTTGCTTGGTATCTTGGGTGTCCTTATCTAGTTAGCTGACTTACAGACTATTTTATTATTGTCTAGGTGTACTTCTTTTAGTATTGTTTCATACTTTATTATCGTGGATTATTCTCCACTAGACTTTATTTTGTAACTGGATTCTGAGACTTTATCTATCATTCAGTTTCCTATTTTGTGATATTTTTGGATGAGACTAGATTATTACCTGCCTGTGATTTTGTGTCTTTGTTATATTCTACAGTGTACTACGACAGTTTATGTCCACTAAATTGGGTTCCTATACTTGTTCGTATAGCTGGCATATGTACGTATACCTGGTCCTACGTATTTTGGGACTGGAACGTGACATATTTTTAGTGGTGGCCCATGCAGGTCCTTATTAAATCATCTCGGTTACGTTACTGTACCGAGCGAGCCTATAGTTAGGATATGTTTGTTAGGATCTCAATCCACAATTGCTATTGAAACTTTCTTTGATTTCTATTATCGTCTTTGAACCTCGTAAATTATATTCATTTATACTTCCTTTGAACTCTTATTCATTGATTCTCGTATTTCCCTATCTAGGAGAGACAAACACTCATGTGCGATGATTTTCCTAGTAGAAGATTATCGTCAAGACGAATAAGACATGTTTGATAGAATATTTGTAAGTAGATGGTTACCAGAGTAGAAAAGATTATAGTAGACGATTTCTAGATGTTAGAGATAGAATAGATTAAGGATATTAGCAGTAAGACCCTAAACTAATGTGGACTATATCAATTGCCTAGGTTATAAGTGATGGGTTACTATTTGATAAACCTTTTAGATAAATTTGAGTCATTTTATGCTAGGACATAATATTGTGTTTTGATAAAATAGTTTGATCTAATGTGGGTGGACTTCTCGACTAGCAAATTGTCTTTGAGGTTAAACAATTGATGAAGATGAGAATTGTCAAGTTTTGGTGCTTTGAGGCTTAAACTTGATATAAATGTTGTGGAGTTTAAATTTCGTGGATAAACATTAATTTAAATAAAGAGTTGAGAATTTGATATGACATCATTTACGATTTTGTTAAACCATAAGTTTTTGAAGATTATGATAAGAATGGATTTGTGTTTAAATTTAAGGAGATTATGATGATGAACTTAAATTTAGATTTGAAGTATCATGAAGCATTTAAATTTTGTTGGGTTTAAATTTGAAGATTTTGATAAGATTTGACTTGGAATCTAAATTTGAGAATTTTAGGATATGATGAGGCAGAGCATTAATAAATCTCAATTTAAAAATTTCATAATTATTTTATTGTTTGAGTATTATGTGAAAAAGAAAATATAAAGGAAAAAAGATCCAGAGAATAGTTTCAAATTCAAATTTTGAGGATGAGAATTTAAATTAAAATTTATTCAAGAGAATATGCAATGGTTGGATTTAAAATAGAGGATTAGATTTGAACTTGAATTATGGAGATTCAGTCATTAAATGAAGTTTTGAGGAATTGAATTTAAATTGAAAATTTTAAATCCTAGAATTTAAACTTTAAAATTTTTAAGAAGAATTTGATAAAATAGATTTATATTTCCTTGATAAAAATTAGAAGTTAAATAATATTTAGCGAATTTGAGGAAGATTTGCGATAAGTTGTTGAATTGAAGGTAGGTAGAATTTGTGGTACAAAAATTATGGTTAATAATAAAAAGAAAAAAAATAGAGAGGAGTAAATTTGATAGAACAATTTTTGGAATTCAACATTTTAGATGAGATTATTTTAAAGTCGGTGATTGGATTCAAATTTTAAGAATAGATGAAATTAAATTAAATTTTAAGATTTTGAGGAGATAATGATATGTGGATTAAAAAAATATAATAAAAATAAAAATTTGATAATTTGATTTGATATAGGAAATTGACTAGGATTAGATATGACCTATTTAATTTATTTTATTGGGTAGCTTTATGATTGCTAGGTTTAATGATGTTATAGAGGGTAAATTGATTAAGTTATGGGTATTATGGATTCGAGAAAGAAAATAATTTGAGGAGGAGACTATTTGAGAATTGAATATTAAAATTTTGAAATGAGACAACTTTGAGGATATAATTTAAAGGCATTATATGGTAAGATTGAATTTTAAATTTGTGAAGGACATGATATACTATATTTGATTTCTCTTTAAATTTGAAGGGCTTAAATCTAGTCGAGTTTAAATTTTATAATTTAAATTTGGAGAATAGAATTTTAGGGATTGGATTTAAAATTTTGAGTATTTGGTTATTAAATTTAAATTTTGAGAAAATTAAGAAAATTAACATTATAGGTAATGGACTAAAAGACATGGATTCAAATTATAATTTGAAGGTTGAAATTAAATTCAAGTTTGAGAAATTGAGAATTTGGGATCTTATAGATTTAATTTTTAGGATTTTAAAGTAATTTGAATGAGTAGAATAATGATAAATTTTAAAAGTGAGAATTGAGTTTAATTTAAATTTGAGGAGTTTAAATCTTTAAGTTGTTAAATTTAGAAGATGTAATTTTTAATATTTAGTTAGAAGATTTTGAGAAATGACAACCATATGAGATGTAAATTTTCAAGGATGAATTTTTTTTTAAACTTCAAGATTAGATTTAATTTTTATGTTTGAATATGGAATTAAATTTAAAGGATTGAATTATTAAATTTTGGAAGACTATTATAAATGAGATTTAAATTTTGAGAAAATAATGTTAGATTATATTTAAGAATTATGACTTGAGAATCAGATTATAAAAAAAAAGTATTGGATTCTAAATTTTGAAGATAAATTTGAGTTTTAAAGATTTACTTTAAAATTTTAAGCTATGGGGATGAAGTAAATTTTGAAGACTTTGTTAAGTAACAAAAGTTATTTGACTTCATGACTATATTGCTTGAATTTTGATGGATTTTTTTTTATTGAAGATCTTAAATTGCGAGGACCTTAATTCTTTTAAGGTGGGTTGTTTATAGTCCCCCTCATTTTGGAATTAGAATAATTTGATAATTATTTTTATTATTTAATTTAATTAAATAGATTTAAAGAATTAATTTCTAAAATTAATTTATATATATGTCACTTTGCCATGTCTTAGATATTTTGAGCAATGTACGACATTTTTTCTTCTAACCAAATTTAAATTTTTGACCTTGACTGAACCAAGTAAACTTGGGACATGGGTGTTGCATTATTTTGATCTCCTCCAGGCTCTCAAAATATTAACAACATCTAGAACCATTGACATTGAAAAATTACCTTAAATTGGCTAGTTGAACCCAACCGATCCCAACCACCCAACCCCGGCTCTCCAACCAAATCCTATGAGACATGTACACTACCCCCACACATTTGCCCTACTCCACAACACATCCCACATATAATTTGTGCACAAAAATATGAACAAAATAATTAAATGGTTAAAAAAAGCAATATTTCCAAATTAGGAAAGGCCCCTCACTACATAAATACGCAATTTTAGCGATGAAATTATCCGTTGCTAAAATGTATTTTTTTGTCGCTATTTGCATATAGCGACTGATTAGCGACGTAAATATTCTGTCAGAAAAACTAACGTCGCTACGGATGTTCCGTCGCTAATCCGTCGATAAAGCGACGGATTAGCGACGTAATAAGCGACATAATTCCAACGACGTATTAGTGACGTATAAATTATGTCGCTAAATTTTTTGACTACTTACCGACACAATGGCGACGGATTATCTGAGCCAAAAAATTGCCAAATTTTTTAGAAGGTTTTGCACATTCAGGGCTCACAGTGTTCGTCGCTAATCCGTCGCTAAGTCGTCACTCTTAGTGACGGATTAGCGATGTATTTTAGCGATGGACTCTGATACATGTTTGGTATATTTGTGTGTATCAGATGTTTTAGCGACGGATTTTTCGTCGCTAGGTATTCGATGGCCTAAGATTGTCCGTCGAAAATCTGTTGCTGATCTGAGATTTTTCAGATTTTTCGTCGCTAGTAGGTCGCTAATCCATTGCTAACGATAATATTTTTTCCAGAAGTCAATTTCTACTAAGCATATACCTGTTATACATTCACCAATTTTCACATAAAAAATTTCACACAAATAAATTCCACACAAATAAATTCCACCCACACAAACATGTACAAAGGTTATATAAACAATGAACTAATAAAGTAGAGTAATCTAAACATGTACAAATAACTGTTATACAATTCCACAAAGTCAAATAAATACAATCAAGTCAAAAAGTACAACCAACTCAAAAAATACCAAAAACACAAAAAATCCATTAAGTCGATGGTGGAGGCGGCGGCGGCTGTCAGCTAGCCATATTCTATGCCACAACTATAGCGATGATATTCTGAAGATCATCAGGAGCAACGGCAGTTGGACCAGTGCCAGGAGCCATCGAAGGAGATGGAGGACCCATCGATGCCGTCAGAGGAGCTGGATCAGTTGGAGTAGATGGAGGATCCATCGTTGTAGCCGTCGGAGGAGGAGGTGCTGCATCATCACGAGTGTCTATCAAATTTTGGACCAGCCCATGCAGCTCATGCACAATCGTCGTGAGCTATTCCAGAGACTTTGCACTAGAAGGAACGCTGAAATCGGCCACAGATGGAGCTGGAGTAGCCGTTGGAGGATCTCGGGAAAGAACCGACGGCTTGGATGCCAACGATCTGGTACCGTACACATTTCTGTATTTCCCTCTCCCGACAGCTTGTACCTACCGATCATTTCTCTCAATCGGCGTACTACTCTCCGCACCCCCCTCTAACGTCTCATACCTCTCATATATTTATTTATATAAATCGGTTTAGTGTAATATGTGTTATATTTGATTTTGGTTAGAGTATCATATTAGATACTAGATATTATAGTATATCTATATAGTTTGAGTTATATTTTCTATATTTGATTTCCATGGTATCTTAAAATAGGATATTAACCAAGGTTCAATGTATCAGAACCAGAATCGGTATCAGACCATTCCTTAACTCTAAACCTATTTGATTCTTAGATAATTGACTATTTTGACCAAGAAACCTAGTATCTAATTAAATTATAAAAACAATCTAATTAAATTGATAAAATTTTATAAAGACAACTTACGTATGCTTTGGCAGCCCGCTCATCTAAGAGTTTCCCATCCTTTTTTCTTTTGTTGGTCCGCTAGAAAATTATTGGGAAGTCGACGATCTTGGGGTCTTCCCCATCCATGATCGCCTCATCACACTGTAAAATTAAGCAATTAATAAATAAGCAGAAAATTAGAATTAAATTAAAAACTGATCTAGCAAAAAAATTTAATACTAACCATCCGTCGAAAATGCTCGACGGTCGAAATGGATCCACCAGTATGGAGACCACCCTTAGCACGGGAAACCTTCTCCTTCTCGCACTTGGCCTTGTAGTCCGGGGTGTCCGTCTTCTTCTTTATCTCCTCCTAGTACTCTGCCTTCAGCCCCTCCTTGCGATGATCCGGTTCAAGTAACGCCAGCGCCTTCTGGTCATTGATCATATCTCTCAAACTCTTGCTAGCGATGGTTTTATAGCACTTTTGGATATCATTATCTCTATGAGTTGGCCACTAGTACAACCTTTGCAAATTAGAAAAATATTTTTTATCATTGTAATAAAAAAATTATATATTATTATAAATAAAATTAATATACATACCCCGAGCTTCTCCAGCCAAGCGAATCGTCGATCGAGCGGGATGTCACTGAAGTTGATATAAGGGCCATCAAAGTAGCCCCGTATGATCTCCCCCAGATCATTCCAAGCCTTAATAGGGAAGAATATGAAATAAGTAAAAAATATACAATTAGAAAAAAAATATAAAATAAATTTGTGGTAAAGTAGGGGGGTCTGCTTACGTCGCTCCATCGACCCATAGCTCGGGACGACAGATATTGGCTAGCCGCTCTGGTAGAGTAGGAGGGTCTGTAAATTCTGTATGGCGGACATATACTCCGTTGTGCATAAGAAGGCCTGGAAATAGATTTGCTCATGTGGGAGAAACTGGTGGAGTAGCCGGTGTAGTAGTGTTGGTAATGGCTGGAGTAGAAGAAGGGGTAGCAATTGATGGCAATCCGGGAGAGGGAGTAGCTCCTCTTATTGAAGAGCGAGTATTGGGCCGGGATAAACCATCCGCCGCATCTGCGAACTCGTCCTCAGGTCGTGTGCGAGAATCTGGGATAGCAGGCGTAGTGGACGGAGGATGATCCTCTCTGAACCAGTCCTCATCCTCGTCCTCGTCCCGCCATACTATAGGTAAATCTGCTGTGAATAAAATAGTGGTGTCATCAAACAGATAATCATAAAGTAATTGTGTGATAAAATAAGTAAATACTAGTGTGATGATGAAATAATTAAATAAATATCTAAGCTAATGCATATGTATGTACATACTAATTTTTTTCATCTTTCGAATTGTCATCGTCTTTCGAATTATTTTTTGAATCGTCTTCATCTTCTACTTCTTCATTTTTATTTTAACTTTCGCTATCACTATCACCTTCATCTTCCAATTATTGTTACTCCTCGATACCTCCATATCAAAGTTTTTCTCTATATGAAGTAAATCTTCTATGTCAATCTCTTCGTCAACTCTATCATCTTATATGGTAACGTCAACTTCCATACCATCATCACCGACCAAACTCATATATGCAAGTTGAGGCATGACCACCTTATCCTCTTGGTATGCTAGATCTCCAACATTATATGTGTTTCTAGCTTTAGTTTTGCATACAACCCACCAATCTTTATTATTGTGTCGTCGACTAGGATAGCTCGTATAATACACTTGAAACGTTTGACTAGCCAACACAAATGGTTCAAAATCTACATATCTTTTTCCATATTTTATATCAACAAACCCAACTGTTTGTCAATTTTCCATCCTTGCTTGGATGTTTTGTCGAACCAATCACATTTAAACAACACAAATTTTGTCTCATAAGATAATCCAGCTCCACAACATCTCTTAGTACACCGTAATAGTCAAATTCTGGATCGACATCGTAGACTAAACCCCTCATACATACTCCAGAATTCTTTGTATAATTAGCCTCCTCATCGACAAATGATTGATTAATAAACTTATCAGTGGTTCTAAATTTGAAGCCATTGATGATATATCCATCGACAAATGATTGATTAATAAACTTTATTAGCTTTTGGTACCGGATTTGTCCCCGACTTTTGGTTTGAGACTTGTATTGTATTTGATTCTGGATATTCTTGTATTATTATTATTATTGTTGTTGTTTTAGTAGTAGTTGTTGGTTAGACTTTGCAGCTGTTAGACTTTTTTGTTATCTTATCGTGCTTAGATTCGTGATTGAGTACTTGTGTTATCTTATCATATTGCTCCTCCATTTGGAGTTGAGATCTTAACAGGTACTTATATTATTGTGTGAGATTGTTAGCTAGATATTAGACCTAGACAACGTTCTACCGCCGATGCTGTGGCGTAGGCTGGACGTACCCACGACTCATGCCTGATTTTCGGGTGCGGGTCATGACAGAATGATAGAGGAGCAGCCCCTATCCCAGCCGCAGGTGGACGATGCGACGCTCATCGCACGATTTGATATGCTCGAGCGCAACATCATCGGGATATGACAGCTGATCTTAGAGCATTGACAGAGCACAGCGTGATGGAGCTGCATGCATCACAGCTGTCCATGGGCGAGAGGCTGACGATGATGCAGGATTCAATGGTTCATAGCAGTACGAGTCTATTATCTACCATAGATTCATACAACCAGCGACTAGCAGAGTTGGAGCAGATACGTCCTCCTGGTGTGCCTATATCGACACAGACTCCACCGACGTCACTGCCTTCTCCATCGACATCAGTGTCGATTTCACGAGAGTAGTATGATCTGTTCTTATCCCTCATGCGCGTCGGTTGTCATCCTCCTGCAGATCCACAGTCGTCCTAGTTAGGACCATTTTTTGATTGTTTGTGTTTCAAATCTGTGATATTTGGTCATTTATGAATATTCTTTATTTTTGAGGCATTCAAACATTATTTCTTGTATTCTTTAGGACGAGGCTTTCAGACTCAGTTGTGTGGATATTTGTTGTATTCTTTACGACAAGATTTTCTACTGATTCGGTTTATAATCTCAATATTTTATTTTCTTCAAATTTTATTATATTATTCATATAAAATGTATATTAATTTACCGGTGTTGAGTGTTCAACCGAACGGGGTCGGCAAATCCAACAAATTCAACGGAGGGTTGCTCCGGGTCTATTTGTACAAATTATGAATTAATAAACTGCAGGAAGAATGGTTTGGAAATAATTTAATATTCATTTATTTTTATTTTTTCAGTATCTTTAGCGACGTTTTGTGACGTTTTGCGACATTTAGCGACGTTTATATACGTCACTAAATACGTCGCTATATACGTTGCTATAAACGTCACTATCCATGTCGCTAATTTAGCGACATATAGTGACAAAAATACACGTCACTAATTTAGCAATGTTGCGTCGCTAATATAGCGACGCATCTATGTCACTAGAAATTATCGGAATAGCGACATTTTTTCTGTCAACGACTAGCTTAAAGGCGACTTCACCAAAACGTCTCAACCGACGTCGCTAAAACTATTTAGCGACATTTTTTGGCCATTTAGCGATATTTTTTTACGTCGCTAATTTGACTTATTCTAGTAGTGATCAAGCAGATCAGAGAACGACTTTGGTTGACGCATGAGAGGCACCATCATTGGGCAGACCACAATCGTAGGCCTTTAGAGTTTCGTATCGACGACCACGTGTTCTTAAAGATTTTGCCAACCCGTGGAGTCATTAGATTCGGGATCCGCGGGAAGCTTAGTCTGCGATATGTCGGTCCGTTCGATATCCTCGAGCGAGTAGACGATGTTGCTTATCGTCTTGCCCTTCTGCCATCGCTACGTAAGGTGCACGATGTATTTTATGTGTCTTAGTTACGTAGGTATGTCCCGGATCCGAGTCATATCCTCGACCATTTTGAGCTAGTCGTTGGCACCGACTTGCCTTATGAGGAGCAACCCATTTCTATTTTGGACCGAAAGGAGAAGGTGCTCAAGAATCAGACTATTCATATTGTTCGGATTGCTTGGGGTCATCACCCTTTGAGAGAATCGATATGGGAGCGCACATATTTAACTCGGAAGGTATATTTGTTCTTATGTCTTCTTATCTCGAATCTCGTGATTCGTTCATCCATGTAATATGATATTAATTTTCTTTATTATATGATTGATTGTTGATTGCATGTGTAGAAGTGCTTGTAGTTAGTATATTATAGTGCTTGTTCTGATTTCTCTAGCTAGCCTTGGCTTTGAATTCCGATGATGAAATTTTTCAAAGGTCGGTAGAGATGTCACTTCCCGTTCCTGATATACGTATTTGGAATATTTTATTTCTTACTTGTATTAATTTTCTGCTTATATTATTTCTTGCTTGAATATTTATTAGGTTGCATGCAAGGAGACTAGGCCCCATTTCTTTGGTTTAACATAATTCATGGTTTATTTGTTTGGGTTAGTTTGGTTATGAGAGAACCCATGGTCTAAACCTCAAACCTTAGCTATATAAGCTAACTTCTTTCTCTCGCTTCCCTTATTCTCTCTTTTCTCCTCCCTCTTTCATTTAGGCAAGTACACCTTGCATGACATAAAAAAATCCTTATATTTTAATTCTTATTTTTTTTGTATTTTATTAGTCTAATATGTGTATATTATGATTCTAATCACTTTTAATACTTGGAGTTTTTGGTTTTGATGGATAAATTTGGCTAGATCTACATTTTTAGTTAAGGGTTTTCATAGGTTCCATAAGTTTTTCTAAGGTTTGATCTAATAAAACATGATATTTTAGAAAATCAGTTTTCCTAGGTGATTGAGAATTCTATTTTAGGGGTTTTGGCTTTTGGTTCACTTGATTTGGAGTTAAAATAAAAATTTTATGAAGGAAACAAGTTTTTGTGTTCTTGGAGCTTTCCATGGCAGAACTTGCTATTCTGGGACAATGGAGTACTATGCGGCCCAGCAACATGCGCCCCTCCAGCATGAGTCCATCTTTCTGGATGCATGTCTGCTCTATGCATTCTTTCGAAAGTCGGACGTATAGTAACTTGAACGTATTGGAATTCACTAAGGCCTGACTTCATGCGCCCAAAGTCCATGCAACCAGGAGACTATGCGGCAGCGAGCCATGCGTCTATTCTTTTTGGGCGCATGACTCTGCACGACTTTTGTGACTCTGGACGACTTTATATGCTTTTATCTTTTTTTCTTACACACTTTTTGACTTGTCACATCATGTAACTGAACTTGATTGTATATTATATCTTCTGTTGCGATTGTCTAACCCTTGTCCTTGTTTAGTTATAGGGTTAGATTGTTGTATCATGATAGGCTATGGAGCAAAACTATAAGACATAATTAAATATGTATTTATGTTTATTCTTACTGGTTTTGTTCCTTCATTCGTGCTTCCTTTGTGGTACTTGCTATTTGGGGTCTAACCCCACTAGTTTTGTATGGCCAGATTTAGAGCCAGTACCCGAGGATCTAGCATACTTCCCCCTGAACAATGGTGTGCTCCTGGCGGATGGTCATTGAGGAACACGAGTGGGTTTCTTCTTCCCTGCTCATTATTGTACATTTTACTCTTTTGTGCGTTTAGCCACCGACATTTGTTAGCCGTAATTCTGGATATTTAGTTTCATTTACATGATTATAATTAATCAAATTGCAGCTGATCATGGTTATGTACTTTTGATACTCTATTAGCTTATCATTTTGTACAGCTGGTTTCTAGAATATTGGGCAGGACGTTTGGGACGTCTTATTTTCTTGTCATATATTCTATGTTTACTAATCTAGATTGACTGATTGAGACAATAGATGTTCTGTGTGCTTGTAGCATACACCCCCTTGTCTAGTAACAGCCGTGACCGCCGTACGACGTTCTATACCATGTACGGGGGAGCTGGCCATGTCCGTCTTCGTATTCCGGTACTGGGACGTGACATTTGTGTATAGAGTTTAAAGAAGGGAAAAGTCGAGGACAAGGCTCAAAAATGATATATATATATATATATATATATATATATATATATATATAATATTTTGCTTTTAAAAAAATTGTAGAAGTTATGATTTAATTAATTTTACAGAATGTGTCTTTCTAGGTACATCAAATATCTTTTCGTGCACCGGTTCTTCCAGTAGTGACAGGATGGGTCATGGAGTATCCCGACTTATAGTACATGTAAACCCCCCTACTATAAATAAAATTTTTAGTATTATTAGTTGTAATTATACATTTATACAAATAGTTAAATTATTATCAGAAATAGCACTTTATAATTTCTCCTTGATGTAGGATTATAGTGTATAAATATTAGTGTAGCTTTAGTTTGGCTGCCTAAATTAATTACACTCCACATAATTTCTTCATTCATTCATACAACTATATTGAGCCATTGTTCCATTTCTCCATCACTTCCAATTACTCCCCTTTCAAGCTTGTTGTAGCCAAAAACTTCTAGCTTTGAATTTCCAATAAATTAAGAGTAAGGATTTTCCTTTGGGCATCCCACATCCTTGATTAGGCTTATTGGCCTATTATTAAAACAAATAGCTATCACTAGGGACCCATATAAATGTTCCCATGGACTGTGCACCTATTTGTTTACAAGTTTCATAGGCAAATCAGCCCAAGACCAAGCACAAGTGTATATACCTAATCTTGTTGCCAAAGTTCCCTTAAGTGAACCCATACCCGAACCACAAAACCTTCAGAACCCGTGACCCCTCTCTACATATGTACGATTGAAATTTTTCCTTCTTAAATTCTAATTTCAAATTCAAATGCATTCAATACCTTCCAATCTCTTCATCATTAACTGATGGAATCAAATCTTCAAATTTGTTGTTATTAATCCTAATCATCATTACTTAATATCTATACAATTCAAGGGAAACAGACCCTCACCCTCGGTTTATCGAAAATTTTAATCCCCAGCTTCTCCTCCAAACCTCCCCCACGGCCGTCAGAGTACGCCGCACGGCCTCGCGACATACAGCATGCCAGTTGTGTTCGGCCAGGAACCCAACCCAAACCCTTAACACACCCCCCCCCCCCCCCCCCCCCCCCCCCCCCCTCTCTTACTCTTTTCTCAATCCGATTGTTTTGTTAGATCTCCTACATAACCATCTACAAATTCTTTCAAGTAGAATATTTTCTTTCTATTTTGAATCAAGTAAAAAATTGATTCCAAGTTGACAAAATTAGCTTTAAAATTGTGTTTAAACTAGTCCAAACCCCTATGTTGACAGCCATTTTCTCCCATAATATTTATTATTTTAAAAATATATTTGAATAGACTTGTAGCCTATATATCCAACATTCCTTCAATTAGTTTCAATTAATTTAATTTTACCATCAAGTTCTTTCTGTTTGAATTCATAGGAAAAAAAACTGTTTAAAAAAAACCAGAATTTTCTGATACGGAATCCGTCCCACCAAATCGAACCTTCTCGTCGTGTATTGTTTGCATCGGAAGGTGCGTACAGTAAATACGGATGTATGGGATTCGATGAAATTCTATTTATTCGCATTTCCGAGACGAAATCAACTCGTATCCGTCGACAAATATCGTATCAATCATTTTCAAAATCTCTCCAATTCTACATGCACTCTCGTCGTGTCACAACGAAACTTGCATCATCGGACTCCCATTATTATGCTTGTCCAGTGACCCAAGTTTCATTTGATTCTGAGAATGTTGACCAGAACACCATTTGCGGGTCTCACGGTCTAACTTAACCGAATAATTTTGTGATCGGCACATCGGAATCTAATTTTGGACATTCCTATGGTTCGTATTATTGTTCTGGACTCGTTAACACTAAATTTTCTAAATTTGGAAAACTTTATTCCTAGAACTTTTTCGGTGCAAAGTCGGTCACTTGTAGACCTTTGATCCGAAACTGTTATTTTTGTTTCTGTGTTGAAAATGGACATATGGGTAGTCAATGCTGACTATTTCACTCATTCTGAGAATGTTGGTGATATTATTTTTAGCATCTGGATGCGTTTACGCATATTCTATCTTTTCGGAGGCTGTTGATTTACCAAATTAGCTACCTGGACTTAACCATACCACCATTCAGGATCCAGGCAAGTATACCTTTCCATTTTTATATTATCATTCCAGTTTTAATACCTGCTTTGTACTTTATAATTGTGTACTTTATATGCACGTTCGAGCATGAGTCTGGGTGTAGCCGAGATGAAGCGTTGGTTCCTTACTTTTTTAATTTAGGCCATTGGAGATTACCCTTACACTTCGGAGTAGATACACAAATGTCTCGCAGGACCCTAACATATTTTGGACACAGAGATATGATGTATCTAGAAGGACACATATCCCCGTACCCCGACTGATAATCAATACGATGGGCGTACGATGGCATAGGTCATGTTAGCATCCTCATTATGATATATTTACTAGATAGGTTCATTTAGGATTGTCATGTTGATGATTTTACATGTGTAGTTCATTGCGTGGAAAAGACAGTTATTAGGCGATGGACCTAACTGTAGTGTTCACTTAGATATAGCGGCATATTGGTACATCAGAGGAGCGTCACTGCACAAGTACCCCTTAGAGATAGCTTCATTCGTCGAACGATGTCTCTATTGCATTTACACTTAGTTGATAGAACACCCTTGGACTCTGTACTTTATTACATTATGGCTTATATATTTTGTATCTTGTTATGTCCCTCTGAGGACCTAGTTCTCTTCCAACTTACGTTAGCAGGTGTACGAGCAAACATACGAACCGGGGCCTGATGATGTTATCAAGGGCGAGAAGGTGTACCAAGGAGACCATATCTGATCTTAGTATGATACATCTTGGTTGCTGACTTCTACTTAGAGTATGTATCAATCTATCTTGCTTTCAGAACTTTATTTTGACATTTGAGTAGTGGATTTGTCGCCACCAACTTTATACTCATTTTGATTTTGTATGACTTATTTCTGACTACATGAATTTATCGTATTTAGACTAGTTTATTTTTCTGTGGATGAGGTTTTAGTGAACTGTGACGGAAATATTACTTAGGTACATCGTTATACATACTTGGAGATTCCATTAGATTGGAAAAAGTTCTCAAATTTGTATTGGCCGGGCCATGGTTACGTAGCTAGTCCCGCGTATTTTGGGACTGACACGTGATAGTACAATACAAGGGGTCACTATCTCCCTTGACATGGTGATCCTCTTACACCACAAAAGAGGCATGTCTAGTAGTTCATACAGGAGCTGTGGCCCCTTACACACGAGCTATAAGTAATTATAATTTAATTTTTAATATTATTTATTTTTTATTTAGATAATTAATTATTATACAAAATTTTGTAGGTTTTTCCCTCATGCTACTATCCCGACACTTGGTGCGATCATTGGGGGAACTATCATAGCCCCTACATTAACTTCTTACAAATATTGATAGAAAATATATATGGCTTGATTAGATGCAGGTATACTTAAAATTTTACTTCATTTCATATATCAATTATTTATTTATTTTATCCATATTAATTTTTATTTGAATTTGCATATCAGAAAAACTATTGGTGGCCCGAGCATCGAGATGAGGCGATTAGAAAAACCTATCAGGGTTATTGCAGCAAAAAGATACCTGATGCGAAAGATAATATGATCGAAGTGGTCAGTTGCTAAGGGAAATGAGAAGAAAGCTTGTATTTGTGATGAGTTTTTGGAGGAAATACTAAAGCAGCTCGAGACTCTGGAGTTTAAGAAAGATAATATGAAGTGGTCGGAGCAAGCAAATATGGCTCGATCTTATACCGGTCTATATACGGGTAGATCGATACACACCATTGTGCACCATCAAAACTTGGTACGTTAACTCTCTCATTAAATATTTTAATAACATTAATTATTAAATAAATATATTTTCTTAATATTTTTTACACAAGTGGATAAGATTGCGATGGAGGGTGGAGATTCCTCTTGTGTTGGTTCTTCGAGGTTTTTGAGCAAACACGCAAGAGCAAGGATGGGACATACATCCACGAGAATGTGAGCAAGACTGTTGTAAGTATTTTAATTATATTATAATTTAGAATAGCTGAAACAACCAAGGATAATACAAAAATATATATTAGAATATTAAGCATGTATCTGCGTACAAGTTGTGTTTTAGTCTCTATATACTAAGAAAGCTACTCCAACCATGTCACGTCCTCACTTCGTAGAGTTGATAGTCGTTCCCCGGACGTGATGTCATGTGTGCCTAGGTTGTGAAACGCACAAGACAGGAGCGTGTATTTTTTATAATTCTTTTTAACACAAAGTATGTCATATTGTAGTATAAAGTTGAACACAGAGTGTAGGAAGAAATAACTTTTCATTCATAACTTAAAATAAAATTTGCATTGATATGAATACATTGCTATACTGTATCGACAATATTTCTTTGAAATAACAAAAAGACAAACAAGCTATCAAGAAGTAATATATGTAGTCCCAAACATTACACCCTCTTATAGATTAAAACAAAACACCTCCAAAATGAACCTTCTTCAACTATACTTCAAAATAGGAAGAGCTTCAAGTCGCCTCATCGTTCTTCAGCTTTAGCTTAGTACCGGGCACCCTCAACATTCCCAACACCTGAGGAGTTGGGGAATCGGTAAACTTGGGAATGCATTGGTCAGCAGGACGAGCCCACTCGACTAAACCATCGCTGCCTATTAAGGGACATGCATTTAAAGTAATCTTGCTATCAAGAATATGGTCAATTGCAGTTCATATTGTAAGAATATTTAAAAGCAGAAGCTTAGAATTTATATCACTCATCGGTGATAGCTTACTCAACCGATGTGTCCATCCCTGCATTGAAACAAAAATAATACTTACCGACCCTGCATAAGACAATATGTTAGCATGCGTTCTATCTTATATGCGATCATTGGTGATAATTGACACCGTAAAGGATAATCACAAGGTATTGATATTTATGTAGAAGCATGGAAAATCTCTAGCATGCGCCAATAGTAATCAAGAGCCATGCGCCGCAGTGATCATGGCCCATACGCCAAAATAATCTAGTGTCATGTGCCAACCATTTCATAACAAGTGTTTCCATGTGCCAGCAGTGCCATGCGCTACTATATCTCAAGTGTTCTCATGTGCAAGCAGTGTCATGCGCCACTATGTCTCAAGTGTTCCTATGTGCCAGCAGTGCCATGCGCCACTATGTCTCAAGTATTTCCATGTGCTAGCAGTGCCATGCACTACTAAGTCTCCAGTATTACTATGCACCAGCAGTGCCATGCGCCACTACTCCCTTGATAATTTTCATGCGCCAGGTGGTAGTGTTCCCAAGGTTCAATCTCAGCTATTAAAATTAGGGCTTGATACGTGTCACGAGTATTATGGGCATCAACAACCCCATATCTCGACTTTCCATGTGGCAGCCTTAACACAGCATGCGTTTGCAGTGCCATGTGTCGTCATGCAATCCGCGTATATGCGCCTACATAAGTCCTTATCAAGGCTATAAATAGTGGGCTTTTAAATAGTGGGATTTTTCCACATGCAAAATAGGGACAAAGAAAAATAATAAAGAGAGAAGGAGAAGAAGACCAAAGCATCGTTCGAAGCCTCGTCACCGTCCTTGGTCCCGTATCGTCATTGGAGTAAAGGATCCGCTGTAGTGCTCGATCTCCACTGTGACACTTGTCCAGATCTTATTTTTTATTATACTTAGTTTCTTTTGTATTAGGGATTCTTTTGTACTGTTTGTCAATTCCCAATAAATAAAAAGTTTGTCTGACTTTACACTATTATTTTTTGGCAATGTCGACAAAAATGACGACTTTGCTGGGGAAGAGCTTCTCCTCCAACAAGGAGCTGGTGACACAATCCGCTGTGACCAAGTTGGGTTTGACTCAGAGGATGGTCACTCACTTCGACCAACAGGCATTCAAAGACGTACTTGACAAACCGATCTCTTCAACGAGACTCGTCGGACTCCACAAGACTCGCAAAATTTGGGATGCCAAGGTCGCTGCGCCTCCTCCGAAGTTGGTACCCGATGTATTGTCAACCCCCGCCACAGATGCACATGTGGTTGACCTGTAGTCAACCAACAAGTTGAGTTCTTCAACGAGGACCGCACGACCTCACAAAGTTTGTAGGCTTTGGTTCCAAAGCTGCCACACTAGACCCAAAATCTGTTCCAGAAGTGACGCCAACCTTCGCCACAGTTGCATAAGAGGTTGATACACATCCTATCTCCATCTTCGAAGATGTTCTCAAGAAAGGCGGTGCTAAATCCCGAGAGGCGCATCCACAGTGGGAACCGTGCAGGAGGACAAGTGACGTTCCCGAATGTAGGTGCATACGGTCTTCCACGAGCGATCCTGCCCCGCATAAGGGTCCCTATGATCCTTAATTGAATCCCATGTACTATGTGCCTAAATGTGTTGGTTTACGAAAACCTAAGTCAAATCGAGCCATGCGCGCTCTAGTGGCTGAGCAACCAGTCCCTCAAAGGCATGCTTTGTTGCTTGTCACGGTGCTGCTAATAGAAGACTTTATAGGGTAGATCCAGGCGCTCATGCGCTGGACGTGGGTAAACCCATAAATTCGTTCCAAACCTACTTGGATGTCGTAGTTGCACTTAAACCAAGTCAGGGAGCAAACATTGAGATGATAGACCCATGCGCCAAGTTTGCCTGCACACATGTAGAGGGTCAATCTGACCTTTAGTTCTCCATCAAGGATCCAATTGCAGTCTCTGCAGAAGAACTGGGTAAAGAAGAAAATGCTCCACTCTCACCTCCATGCGCAAGGGTTTTTCGAGCACATGAAGTAGGAGTAGGAGTGAAAGTTCCATTGTCTAATTTATATAATGTGATTAATCACAAGCGTAAGGCGGGAGAAGGAACCCTCACTCATGTTGTGTCCCCTCGATGACACACTTGTGCCAAAATCATCATCAACTACTGTTGTACCGAGACGCCAATCCCTTCGACAAGACAGTCAGTGTTTCAGCGATGGTATCCTGCGGCACCGACTCGACGGCATCCTAGGAAACAACCACGCGAAGAGAAGGAGTTTCCCGTCGCTTCATGTTGCTCAACATGGAAGTATCCTAATATGAAGAAGATCTCCAAGAAAAGCATATCAAACCTAAGGGTGTCGGTCAGCACACCGCAAAGCCGCCTAAGGGAAAACAAATAGGTCCCTAATTTGGGGGTATTCTAAGACGCACGCTCGAGAACAAACGGTGGGGTAGCCATACCGCCCTGAATGAAGCTGCAACCAAAGCTGGGGGTAGCAGTCCCCTGGTGTTCCAAGATAATTCATCCGCCCAAGTCAGTGAATCTATGCACATGGATGACGGCCTAGCTGGGTTGGCCATACTTTCCTAGACGAGCTCGTAACTGAGACTGGGGTAGCAATCCTTCCAATAATGAAAGTGACTCAATATTACCCACTCTTCCCGTGGATATCGAGACTCAGACATCTGAGCCAAAAAGTGGGGCATCCACCTTTCCATACCCCTCCTCACACGTAATGCCAGTATACATGGCAGCGGATGACCATGGTGCAAAATCCAGTAACCAATAAATCCTTAAAGCACTCGAAGCCATGATGCCGAATCTCAGCACTTCAATGCAGTCTCTGAATCATACAATGCTGGAACTCAGAGAAAACTTGGTCTCAACATAGCCACCGGCCCTGGGACCAACAAACCAAGAGCAAGGGACCAACGGGGAATCCAATATGCATGACCCAGCTCCTCATATCGCGAGCAGCCAAATAGCAACTTGATCCTCAGGTGTTCTTCTACCAGAAGATACCCATGAGACTCTTAGGGACTTGTGTGCCCTTGTTGATGCTCAGGATAATCAAGACAGGCTTCAGAAGCTTGGGATCTGGCAACCCAATCCTCCCGAGTGGGATAACAAGGTATACCCTCCTAAGTACACGCCACTATCTCTGACTATATTTGACGGGAAGGTATCACCCCATCAATACATGAGATACTTTCAGTCCGCGACAGGATACCTACCTCAGGATGACGCCTTACTCACTAACCAGTTCATCGGAGCACTATTCGGGTCCGCATTTGATTGGTTCTACAGTCTCCTAGATAAGTGCATATCATCCTTTGAGGGCCTGAAGTAACTTTTCCTCGACTAGTTCTATGAAAGATGGATAGACATAACTATGTTCTCTCTCATGTATTTTACACAAGGGGACAGAGAACTTGCATGAAATTATATCGAACGTTTTCGACAGGCGGCACTGAAATTACCCCTGGTATCCCCGAATATTTACTGATGGACACGTGTTGAAAGAACATCCTACCAGTAGTGAGACTCTGGACAGCGTCTGTCCTATTCAGTGATTGGATGATATTTATCATAAGTGTCGCTGCTGCAAAAAAGTGCACGAAAGAAGCCCGCTTATTGGGATTCCAAGCTCCCAATATTGAAGACAAGGGAAAGAGTCCTTTCACTGCTAACAACAGTCGTGACAGTGAAGGAAAGAAGATCCTGAAGGTTAACTTGTCCAAAAATCCTACCTCGCTTGTTACCAAGCCAACGGAGCCGCCAAGAGTACAGTAGACTTATTCCTTTGATGATGATGATATCATTGAACTCTTCGAAGTATTGATGAAGAGCAACAAACTCAAGCTACCCAACATCAAATGTCCCGATAAAGTAGGCAAGGTTGACAACCCCAAATATTGTCACAACTATCGATATGTTCATCATGCCACACAAGATTGTTACATATTAAAAAGGCAGATAGAATGATTGATCAACTCCAAAGCTCTCATTTTGGACTATGAAGACAAGACAGTCACTACAAACATGTTGTCCCTCCATTTTGGTACTTTCTCGACAATAGAGGCCCGTGATGGTGTCATCCCCAAACCTAAGAAAACTATGGAGGTCGTTAACCTCCCCCAGCCCAAGAAGACGAGTTGGTTCCCCTCACTACTCCAAGAGGCAAAGTCATAAAGGTTCATCCAGACCTCGTCCTGGATATGACACCGCCAGCAGCACCTCCTGCTTCTAAGTCTCGAGGAAAGAAGACCAAGTCCTGTCACACGGTCTCTCCATCAATAGATGAAGCTTTGGAAGGGGTAGCCAGGTTGGGCCTAGTCTGCTAGCGCAACGATAATTCTCCCGATGATACTACACCTCCGGTGGCCGTGCCCTTGACACCCGCTGCGTCTGATCCGGGTCTATCCCAACCTCCTGTAGTGGACAAGCAAAAGCAGAAGAAAAAATAATTTGACAAACCTTTGCGAAAAGATATAACTAAAGGGCTGGAGAAGCCTTACAACTTCGATATTTTGGCATAACTGGCCAACACTCCCGCAAAACTATCACTCTTTGAGCTCCTTTGTCTCTCCAAGAAGATCCATGATGCTCTAAGTAAGGCATTACAAAACACCGACTCTTATCTGGCCCAAGTCAAGTCACCGGCCAAGAATCCTGCAATACGCCCCCATTGCAACAGTGTGATGGAGGCAACCCCGAACATCATAATTTCTCATCATAAAATGATTTTAAAAATAATAGACATGATCGTCCCATGTACTACACAGGGTACATCAGGGCCATAAAGGTGGACCGGATGCATATTGTTCCCGAATCATATCTAAGCATTATCCCACAAAGTCTGCTATAGACTTTGGAGATTTCGATACATCGGTTATCAGCTACCAACACCACTACCAGCGGCTTCAATGCCGGAAATAACTACCCGCTCGGTAAGATTCGTCTGAAGTGCCAGGTCGGTGATCTCTGAACCGAGGTGACTTACTACGTCATCGATATGGATGTGTCATATAATGTCCTGCTAGGGTGTCCGTGGATACATGAGTATATGATTGTCCCATTCACTCTTCACCAATCCTTAAAGTATGTCAACGAAGACGGTGTCGTCAAGGCAGAATTCGCCGACGTAGATCCTTTCAAAGGGGTCGAAGCATACTACTCCGACTCTTTCTTGTACAAGCAAATCCACCAAGATGAAGGAGGTAATGACACCAATGATGAAGCCGACACCATTATAGCTTCAAGAAAGCCTCTAAGGGTCCGTCTCAAAGGACGCCTACCCCGAATAGCTACTCCCCTTATGGTCAAGTTTCGTAAAAAGGTACCTGAACCCTTGGTAGTCAAACTTCAGGGACAAAGACGTATGCCAGGAAAAGATCCCCTTGCCACAAGAACCCCAGGGCAGCTGGCAGTCAAGCCCCGCAGGAAAACTCCAGCACCGTCAGCATCACTGACTGCCACTAATAAAGATGAACTGGAGGAATGGGTCATTGCATCTACCGACGTACCATCATTTGATAATGTAATCTCTTTAGAGGAAATACTATATTTCCTCAACAAAGGCCTCTATTTGAATTGTTATGTGGTTGCGCAATGGGGCACCGTATATTCACTCGGCAAACTAAATTGATCTTAGCCAAAACCCCTGCTTTGTCATTCCAGCAAGAAAGAAAGGAGACAAACCCATCATTTTCGGGAAGGTTGAAGGTCATCGGGACTTTATCTTTGAAGATCTAGAACCGAAAAGTGTTAGAATGCAGCTTCACCGCTATAGCATAGAAACTAAATGTATATCTCCAAAAAATAGAATACTACCTAAAGAGCGACCAGGCCTTAACTACGACAAGGGACAATGCTTACCACTATATCATTTTTCTCAAGGGAAAACCTGAGACGTATTACCAGTGCACTGGTCATGGTTTACGATATGTCACACCTCCTACAACTCCCGAAGGCTCGGGAGTAGAGGACAAAACACAATCTTTCACTTGGGACTCCGACTTTAGCACCGGAGATGTGCTTAAACAAGTATTGTCCATCAATATGGTATAAGCAGATCCAGAGGAGGACGACGAGTACCCTATCAAGCTCTTTAAGTAGAACCATGGACGTAAAAGATAAAATCTCTGTGGAAATTATGGTTCGAGCAGCAGGAACCTCCTACTGAGGATGAGGTTGTACAAATTGATTTAGGCGATTACGTTGCTTCTAAGCTCATCTTTATCAGCAAAAACCTCTTACCGGAAGAACGTGAATCCCTTGTCCAGATGGTACGGGAATACATTAACGTCTTCGCATGAAACTACGAGGATATGCCGGGACTGGATCCACATATCGCCATACACAAGCTCAATATTTGGCCCAACGCCAAGCCAGTGAAACAGCAACAACGGCGATTCCGCTCAGACGTTATGAATATTATCAAAGCCGAAGTATATAAGCTGATAGCAAGTGGGTTTGTTCGTTAAGAATAGCATCCGAACTGGGTAGCTAACATCGTCCCCATAATTAAAAAGAATGATAAAATTTGAGTCTGCATTGATTTTCGTGATTTAAATACGACTTGCCCGAAGGACGGATTACTATGTTGACAATGGCAAGTTATTTTCTTGTTTATGAGTTATGCAGTAATGGATGCTTCTTATCATTTTTTTATCTATGTCATCTCCTGCTTCAGTTTCTTTTGTTTTCCTTGTCTCCAACATTACGGGGGAGAGTTACTATTTCGAACAAGTGACAACGGGGGAGACATCGACGATACGCACCACACCAACGACCACATCATAACAAGCTATTATTACGGGTGAGCAACATAACATAAATCTTATCTTAGTTGTCGTATCAGTCACAGTTTTGTCAATTATCAAAATAGGAGAGAGTTGTCCCATCTGGTCATGGTCAACCCAATTTTAATAATCTATCCAAACTATGAATCGATACATTGCAACTCTGATGGTTTTGTTCAGAAGATGTCGTATTACTTCGTCACAAGCTACGACTACAAGATGATTGTGTTTGGGTTCTTTTTATGTTTTGTTATGTAATTTTTATTTTCTTGAGTCTAAGGACTTATGTGAGTCAGAACAGAAATTTGACATTTAGATTAAATATTTATCCAAAGCCCACTCAAACATAAGCCTAGCCAAACTAGATATTTGTTTGGATTCGAGCCAAAACCCAAACTCAAAGTCAAAACAGTCTGAAAAAGGCCAACCAAACTTGGGGCAAGTTCTGACCAAACTCGGTACGAGTTCTGCCCGAACTCGGACCGAACTTAGTTACTCTAAACCGATTTCCTAGTCAGACTCATCTCCTGAAGACCAGGCTCCCAACGTTCAAAATTTTGAATGTTATGCATCCGAACTCTGCCCGAACTCTGTCTACAAAAATCTTATAAATAAAGAAGAATTTCCCCATTTCTATAACTCATTCACTCTTCTCTTTCTCTATATCTAAACGAGCCTAATTATTCTCATTTCTAAGACAACTCTCATTTCCTTCTAAGTGCCCAAGTGTCGTTCCGATTAGAAGTTGAGTCGAATTGTACAAGCTTGGTTAAAAAGCTATTTTTTAATTCCTGTATGAAGTCTTCGAGCTCTTCGGGTCAAAAGCTCATGTTGTAAGAAGTTGACATGCTCTTTGGATCAAAGGCACGTGCGTACCTTATTTTACAAATAGTGGATTAACACCGAGTAAGAGTTCTCGGACCTAGACTAGTCCTCTACGAGGGAAACCAGGATAAAACTCCTTGTGTTTGAGTTTGTTATTCTAATATTTACTTATACTCTGCTTCTTTTTTAATTATCTATTACTGCAATTTATAAGTTAGCCTAAAACTTAGAATTTTTAATTAGTGATTATTTTTAGCTACATACCCACTTACTATATTCATCCCCCCTCTACAGTTGCTACACAATCCTACACTTTCGCGACCACTTGCGCAAGACAGTTGAATATTACGTTGATGACATCGCTGTCAAGAGCCGTTTTCAAGATGATCACCTCCAAGATCTGAAGACTGTATTTGATCTAATGAGGACGCATCTGCTCAAGATGAACCCCACCAAGTCATTTTAGGGATCTCTAGTGGTAAATTTCTCGGATTTATCATAACCTCAAAGGGTATTCATATTGACCCGAAAAAGACTAAAGCCATCCTAGATATGCATCCTCCAAAGAATCTGTGAGAACTACACGGTCTGCAAGAAAGACTAGCATATATTAGGAGATTCATAGCCAAACTCTCTGGACGATGCGGACTCTTTACCCAGATGATAAAGAAGGGAGTCACTTTCGCTTGGACAGAGGAATGTCAGTAATCATTCGACGATATTAAGAAGTATCTTACGAACCCCCGATGTTGGTAGTCCTAATTATGGGAAAACCCTTCTTACTCTATGTCCGTGGAATGAATCATTCCCTTGGCGCTCTTTTTGCTCAAAATATTGATGAAGGCTATGAGCAAGCTATCTATTATCTCAGCAGAACAATAATCATTACCGAAAATAGGTACATTTCGATCAAGAAAAAATGTCTTGCTCTGGTGTTCGTCGTCCAAAAGACTCGCCATTACATGACAGGAAAAACCATCCATGTAATCTCTCGAGTGAACCCCCTCAAAGTCATCATGACCAAACCCGGGGCACTTAACTCTCGCCTAGCACTGTGGGCAATCCTATTGTCACCTTATTACATGGTATTCGCTCCGCAAAAGTTTGTTAAGGGCCAAGCACTGGCAGACTTTCTAGCAGCCCATCTAGTACTAGAGACTTCAAAGCTCTACGACAAAATCCTCGACGAGTTGATGGAGCCCAACACTGTCATGATAGGAAGCTCTGTTTGGCGAATGTTCTTTGATGGTGCTTCAAGAACATGGCCCGTAAGCAATATTGTGAGACTCTGTCTCACTGTATCTATATTGTTATATGGAAACGTATTTTATACTGCATGTTTTATTTTCCTAGATTTTATGGGATTTTAAAACTTGAAAAATTAAAACTTTACTACCTGACCGGTATACCGTTGGTATACTGCCCGGCAGATATTTGTTTTACTTTTTAAAGATTTTTCTATAAATAGTGCTTGGATTGTTTTCATTTTTTTTTCTTTTTCTCTCTCTCTCTCTTCTCTTCATCCTTTTTCTCTTGTGCTTGGAGCTTGATTTTCAGACCTGGAGAGTGGTTTTTGAACCCCTTCGTGGTGGTGTAGTTGAAGAGTTAGGCTGGGAGCTCGCTGTAGGCAAATACATCTTGCCAAATTAATGATCTACTTTTGCTTTCTGTTATTTTATTTCCTGGAGCTTTGGTTATTGCCTTTTTGCTTAGACTTTCTTTACTATGGTTATTTATCTCGTTATTTATAGTCTTTTAACAGTTTTGGTTTTAATTTTTGGTAGAATCATGGCCAGTCCCTTTTTGGTAACTCGATAACGGAGACGGTACCGGAGTTGTGACTATGAGATCTAGTCCATATTTGTGATGTGTGACTTACCACTAGACTTGGCTTCTTGTTAGACCTGGTTTTGGTAATTTTTGGGGTTCGATTTGGGTTTCGAAATCAGATTTGGCCTTAGCTTAGTTCTCCCAAACAATTGGTACACCGACGGTATACCGATTTCGACCGACTTAGATTCCAGATATTTTTTCTGTGAACCTTATCGACATTCCTTTGGTATACTAGAGTATACCAACGGAATACCGATCCTGCCGACATTGTTAGATATTTGTCCTTGCCAGCTACCGACAGTATACTAGAGTATACCGACGGTATACCGATTTATTGGAATCCCAAACTTGCTGTCTTTTTGGTAGCTCTTGGCTGACATACCGACAGTATACAAGAGTATACTGACGATATACTAATTTGTTGGAATTTTTAGCTGCTGTATTTTTATTGTCTCTGGACTGGCATATTGACGGTGTACTGGTGAGTACCGACGGTATACCGGTCATGCACTCTTTTTTATATGCTTTCTGTTCTTGTGCTATTTATTGTTCTTGCATGGTGCATATGTATAACTGCTTCAACCTGTTAGTATTATATCGATAACTGATTAGGGACTAGGATCGACACGGAAAAGATCTATAGCCCCAATCCTTATTTGGTTTAAGGTTTATAGTATTGATCCCGAAGAGTTCCCAAGTTTCTTATCACTTACCGGCCTATTGAGAAAGAACTATAACCTCGATCCTTGTTTGGTTTAAGGGTTATGGTATCGATCTCAATGGGATTATATTTATGTTTCCTCATTGCTTCACTTGGTTTCACTAGGCTTTACTTGGTTGTACATGGCTCACCTGGTTTCTCATTCTAAACTCTATATCCTAAAATTCTAGCTTAAAAATTGTTATTAGATTAATTTGGGGCTATTAGAATTTTTCATAATTTTTGGTTAATTAAAACTAGTAACACTAATTTCCTAGGACTTTCAAGAATTTATTTTAGTGTCAAACATAATTAAAAATAATCCAAACTTTTATTTTAGGTTTTAAATAATCAAATATATTTACTAGAATTTTTGGGAATTTCTTGAGTATTTTGTAATTTATTAGGAGTTATTTAGGCTAAAACTGATTAAATAAATAATTTCTGGTAATACTAATTAATTACCCAGTCAGCCCTAATCCTACCCAGTCAGCCAACGTTGGGGCCCGCACGTCAGCGGTTGGACGAAAACAGGGGGCCCTGCTGCCAGTCGTGGGAGCACACCCACGCGGGTCACTCAGTCAGAGCCGGACTCAGACCCGTAAGCTGAGCCGAGCTCCTGGCTTAATCCGAGCCGGGCTAACCCGGATCCGTCCAATTTGGGGCAGGATGCCGTAGATCTTCGCAAGGTGTCCAAGCCACGGCTAAACCCCTCTCTCTGCATATATATATATATATATATATATATATATATATATATATATATATATATATATATATATATATATATATATTAGTTTAGGTTTTCGTCTTTTTGCCGAATTAATTTTAGAGAGAGAGAGAGAGGGAGAGAGAAGGAGTTGGAGGATTGTCATTTAGGGTTCTTCGATCTTCCAAAAGCCATTGTGGATAGCTCTGGACTCCAAACATATCCCAGTTTCTTGCGTTAGAACCTTATTGAGGTTAACTTTCTGAATATATAATTTTTTTCACAAAATTCAGAGTATTAAATTCTGGAAAATTAGTAGAGCAGAGAATGTCCAAAAATAGATGTGTCTCGGTATTTTTGCGATTTTGGGAGAACCAATAATTAAATCTTAAATCGTTTGAAGTTTTGAAAAACTAACATCGAGACCGTCACCATATGTTTTTTCTAGAATTTAATTTAAAATATTGCTGTCCTGTTAATTTTGTAGAACTTCTAGGTTAGCAATCAACTACCGTTGCATAATATAATTTTGTATGTGAAATAGTTTTCAAATGAATTCGAATCAGGATGAGCCATAAATTCTAGCATGTTTGTGAGACTGAAATCTACAGAAAATCATGCATGAAAGTTGAGTTTGTAATGGTTGACTTTTAGGTCAACAGAACGCCTCGATTTGCGTGTATGAGTCTTGAGTTGATAAAATCGATTCTTTGGACAAAATTTAGGAATTTACCTAAAAAAATCAGAACAATAAGATTAAAATAATATTTTAGAGTAATTATTCCAGAATTAAATAAATTAAAATAAATTATCTCTTGACATGGTAACATACCATACGTAGGATTTGGACTCTGAATTGGGACCTGATTGTACCACCGCTGAGGACCACAGGCGAGTACATTTCTGTAATTATATTCAGTGCTTGATAGTCTCTATAATGAATGCTTATTTTAATTATTTGATTCTCAACACTTGTTACACGGATTAGTATGATAGATTCTTGTTATGAGATACGTGACTGTTCTGGACTATTATTATTTCTTCGTGACTGGTTCAGAATCCATGTTGTACTCGTGGAGAGGAGAAATACTTAATGGACGTGTGAATTATCCTTTCTATCCCATGGTCTTACTGGAATAATAGCAGCCATGCACGACACGTGTGGTTTGCCGGATTTTACCCTTAGTCTTTCATATGTCAACAAGGTTTTTCAAATCACGTAGAGTAGTTTGTTCCTATCTGTTATTCCATACATTGCAGTTATTTTCTATATTGCTTGGAGATATTGTACTACATTTTTTCCATGACACGACTTCAGCATTTAGTTATTCTCGTTGTTTTATTGTGATTTCAGTTTTGTTTCTAATCATATATTCTTTACTATTTATTATCTTATAGCTTCTACCATGTGTTGAAACTATTTTTACTGTGATGTACTCATTCCTTTCCGGACTGGATAACCATATTTTAGGTGACTACGATGGGGATGAGATCCCAATATATTATGAACCGTATGCTAGCGACATAACAGAACCCAATCTTGTCCTTCCGGAGGATCATGGAGAGTTAGCAGCTCAGACCCCATCTGCGATGGAGTAGTTTAGTAGAGTAGTGGTTTCGTTAGTTATTTTGCACTCGATTGTTCTTCGACAAATTTTTTAGAGTATTTTGAATATTATTTCATGGATATTCATTCTTTTTTTTGGGAGACTTCATGGATCCACATCGAGACTATTATTTCTTTATTATCTCTGGGGTATTCATTTAGTCTAGCGCCTGTGATTGAGTATAGTGTGGATATATATATATATATATATATATATATATATATATATATATATATATATATATATATATATGTGTGTGTGTTGTGGGTTATAGATTATACTTGTGGCTTATTGTACAATGTTCAACCGTCGACACTACGACGTAGGTTGGACGTACTCATGACTCATGTCCAAATCCAAGGTGCGTGTCGTAACACGTTTTTATGGTGGCCCATACAGGTCAGATTTCACACAAGGTTGCAAACTAGTAGTGGTACTCAAGTTAAATGTACGACTGCGAGCCTGCCATAGGATATACATACTAGAATAGAAAAATACTCAATCACAATTAGGGATCCCATTAACTTAACTTACTAACCCTTATTAATTCCTTCCGAGTAATCAGACCTCTTTCATAGTGGATTGTCCTTCTTGAATACTACCTTATCTTGTGCCATATCAATTAAATTCTTGTTGTTTTCAACTTTTTAGAATGCCACCCAAGACTAGAACGTGTAACACCCTGTTCCGCTCAAGCGGACTGCCGTCTCAATCGACAATCGTGTAGCTGTTCCGACCCGCTTTGCCTCGATCAAGAAGCAAAGATATCCAGACTTGCCCCTACAGGAATCCGGCTTGGACTTTCAGAGGCTCGCTCAGACGTATCGCTCTACCGAGGCGAATCATCGCTAAGGTGGGTGGCTACGGTGAACTTGTCTTTGCTTAGCCAGCACACATAAAATCTGGAATATTCATGCTAGTCGCTAGGTGAATCACCCCCTGCATGCTAATAAATCCAACGCACCTAGCTAAGGGAATAATCCCAACTTGTATTGCTTGCTAGAACATGGAAATTGAAATACTACTTATGTTCAGACCCTCGCATGCTAAGTCCCTAAACGGTTTCAACTCTCGGCTTACCTTCGGGTCCGAGCAACGTGGTTGCTTATGTTCCTTAGAAACGCATGCTTGTCTGCTTGAATGTTGCCTTGTTTTCATCCAACTCCGGGAGACTACTAAGTAGTCATTCCGTGCATGTTTGACCCTGCAAGCATCCTGGACCGTTAGGTCACCTGGCAGCCCCGAAACAGGGGAATGCATCAAGCAAGTTATTCACTGTACAGATTCAAGTATCTCTTGTACTCGTGTTCTTGTGTGCACTCGTGTTCTCTTGTTCTACTGCACTCTTGTTCTCGTGTATCTCGTAATAATTGATTGACCCAAAAGAAAGTACATGTCGCGGACAACTCGGAAACGAGGTATAGTTCCACGGACGGTCACCGGGGCACTTGGACCGATCCGATCTGGATGGAACTCACGTTATAGTACAGTCCATTGTGCTGGACGAGATGGCATGCAGCACTCCTTGTTCTTTCGTTGCATACCATTCTCTCCAGTGACTGAACCGTATTGTACAGTCCATTGTGCTGGACGAGATCCATTCTCTCCAGTGACTGAACCGTATTGTATAGTCCATTGTGCTGGACGGGATGGCATGTAGCGCCCCTTGTACTTTGCTGCATACCATTACCGCCAGTGACTATCGTCCTTTATGGCTATGCCAGCGACTCCTGTTCATATAGATAAGTCATCCTCGCTTAGCGGCTATCCGCGTGCGAGTCACTGTATCGCATCAAGAACAACTAAACACCTGAACGATCATGTTAAACGACCCTCGTGTTTGCATATACTATGCCCCTGAATGCTTATACTTGTCCGTGCTTGAAATAACGTGTTTTGCCTCAATGTTTGCCTTGGACAGGGAAGGAGATGGTAAGTTGGTAAGTCTCACCGTGTTTCCTCAACCATCGTACGGTGCACTGCCCGACACGTTAGGCTATTCAATGTCTGCATGAAACTGATCCTAAGGCAACTAGAAAGACAACTTAATAGTTGTGCACGGAACCTGTATTACGTGTTTGGATTTGTCGAGCAGGCGAGTAGCTTCCCCACCAGTGCATTCAATGTACTGATAATCCACCAGTTTGTATGCAGGGTGCGGGAGAACCTCGTGCGGTGCGGACGCCTCCTTCGTGCGTGCTAAGGCCAGGAGTTCCCTCTGAAGCCTTGCAACGGTACATCCGGGACTGAAGCACATATACAAGACATAAGTTGTGAACATCGCCTGACCATCGCCTGTACAATCATTCCACAGTTGTAGCCACTTGGCACGCTTTTACTATTTCAGAGAGAGAGGCTTGAGCGACTTGTAATCTCAGCTATACGCCGCCTGTAACACATGTTTCATATCAATAAAGAGATTACTTTACTTGTTTTAATGCTTCCGCTATATTTGTCGACTCATTGAACCTGTTACCGATCGCCTATGCATTCATAACTCCGCTGCACTCGGACAACCTGTGCGACTATGTGGCTTAGAACTCTTGCCGCCAGCCAATGAACCATGGCCTTGCACGGGCGTGGCTCACGCTCGTGCGACATCACTCCCGGATGGGTTAAGCGATCGTTCCGCGGGAGCGCTGGCGAGGGTGATTCCCGCCTAGCGGGAACGGCCGATTGCCTGCGGGAGATCGGGGCGTGACATGTTGATATCAGAGCCTGGCTTCTACGCCTTTGTCCTCAATTCGATATCTCTGTTTCGAAAGCTCGTTCGTGGGTTATGTGCACGCTCTCTCTCAATGCCTCGATGGGATGTTCCAACAATAAGTCTAAATACTTTCAAAATACGTTTTGAATGATATGCTTGCTTGTCTGGTTGTATGCTGCGAGTGGCCTTTGTGCCAACCTGTGCGAACCCTTGAGAGTATCGCTAGTAGCTTGTCCGATTCTCACTAACCCTAAGTTTGGTTGAATGTATCTATTCGAGGGACGCCTTGAACTAGTGCACCATCCAAGACTTAAGAAAAAGGTGAAACTCGAGTGCTGAGACTTCGCTATCACTAAGCTGGTTGACGTGTTCACGCTAGAAGTGCACTTCGAAAGTGCGCACGATCCAGTCTAAGCGATATGCTGATTTCGAAGCTTGTGCAAGTGAAGATCCAAATGAAACAAGTACAAACGACTTGTCTAGGATTGCCTCAACCCTAGATTACTGCTTATCCTTAGTAAGTCTCGAGGACGAGACTTTTTCTAAGTTGGGTAGGATGTAACACCCTGTTCCGCTCAAGCGGACTGCCGTCTCAATCGACAATCGTGCAGCTGTCCCGACCCGCTTTGCCTCGATCAAGAAGCAAAGATATCCAGACTTGCCCCTACAGGAATCTGGCTTGGACTTTCAGAGGCTCGCTCAGACGTATCGCTCTACCGAGGCGAATCATCGCTAAGGTGGGTGGCTACGGTGAACTTGTCTTTGCTTAGCCAGCACACATAAAATCTGGAATATTCATGCTAGTCGCTCGGTGAATCACCCCCTGCATGCTAATAAATCCAACGCACCTAGCTAAGGGAATAATCCCAACTTGTATTGCTTGCTAGAACATGGAAATTGAAATACTACTTATGTTCAGACCCTCGCATGCTAAGTCCCTAAACGGTTTCAACTCTCGACTTACCTTCGGGTCCGAGCAACGTGCCTGCTTATGTTCCTTAGAAACGCATGCTTGTCTGCTTGAATGTTGCCTTGTTTTCATCCAACTCCGGGAGACTACTAAGTAGTCGTTCCGTGCATGTTTGACCCTGCAAGCATCCTGGACCGTTAGGTCACCTGGCAGCCCCGAACCAGGGGAATGCATCAAGCAAGTTATTCACTGTACAGATTCAAGTATCTCTTGTACTCGTATTCTTGTGTGCACTCGTGTTCTCTTGTTCTAGTGCACTCTTGTTCTCGTGTATCTCGTGATAATTGATTGACCCAAAAGAAAGTGCATGTCGCGGACAACTCGGAAACGAGGTATAGTTCCACGGACGGTCACCGGGGCACTGGGACCGATCCGATCCGGATGGAACTCACATTATAGTACAGTCCATTGTGCTAGACGAGATGGCATGCAGCGCTCCTTGTTCTTTCGTTGCATACCATTCTCTCCAGTGACTGAACCGTATTGTACAGTCCATTGTGCTGGACGAGATCCATTCTCTCCAGTGACTGAACCGTATTGTATAGTCCATTGTGCTGGACGGGATGGCATGTAGCGCCCCTTGTACTTTGCTGCATACCATTACCGCCAGTGACTATCGTCCTTTATGGCTATGCCAGCGACTCCTGTTCATATAGATAAGTCATCCTCGCTTAGCGGCTATCCGCGTGCGAGTCACTGCATCGCATCAAGAACAACTAAACACCTGAACGATCATGTTAAACGACCCTCGTGTTTGCATATGCTATGCCCCTGAATGCTTATACTTGTCCGTGCTTGAAATAACATGTTTTGCCTCAATGTTTGCCTTGGACAGGGAAGGAGATGGTAAGTTGGTAAGTCTCGCCGTGTTTCCTCAACCATCGCACGGCGCACTGCCCGACACGTTAGGCTATTCAATGTCTGCATGAAACTGATCCTAAGGCAACTAGAAAGACAACTTAATAGTTGTGCACGGAACCTGTATTACGTGTTTGGATTTGTCGAGCGGGCGAGTAGCTTCCCCACCAGTGCATTTAATGTACTGATAATCCACCAGTTTGTATGCAGGGTGCGGGAGAACCTCGTGCGGTGCGGACGCCTCCTTCGTGCGTGCTAAGGCCAGGAGTTCCCTCTGAAGCCTTGCAACGGTGCGTCCGGGACTGAAGCACATATACAAGACATAAGTTATGAACATCGCCTGACCATCGCATGTACAATCATTCCACAGTTGTAGCCACTTGGCACGCTTTTACTGTTTCAGAGAGAGAGACTTGAGCAACTTGTAATCTCGGCTATACGCCGCCTGTAACACATGTTTCATATCAATAAAGAGATTACTTTACTTGTTTTAATGCTTCCGCTATATTTGTCGACTCAGTGAATCTGTTACCGATCGCCTATGCGTTCATGACTCCGCTGCACTCGGACAACCTGTGCGACTCTGTGGCTTAGAACTCTTGCCGCCAGCCAATGAACCATGGCCTTGCACGGGCGTGGCTCACGCTCGTGCGGCATCACGCCTGGATGGGTTAAGCGATCGTTCCGCGGGAGCGCTGGCGAGGGTGATTCCCGCCTAGCGGGAACGGCCGATTGCCTGCGGGAGATCGGGGCGTGACAGAACGTGTGATTCCAGAGCTTATGGTGCTCTCCCCACCCTACCCGCATCGCAAGAGGCCTCATCAGCTGGATCAGGGAGCCTTCCTCCTCTTCAGCCATTACACGAGCTCTTAAGAAGCATAATAGAGGCTCAAAAAGCTCAGGCAGAGGCCCAGAGGCAGTAGATAGAAATACTGAGGGCAGGAATAGAAAATGTCCTACAGGTTGCCCTAACAGCCGTGGAGAGGGTTTCCTAGCAACCATAATAGCAGGACGCTCAACCGAAGGTGGGTAACATCCAGGACTTCAAGATGGAGCCTCGGACGTTCAAGGGGACAGAGGGAATCCTCTACACTGATGAGTGGCTTGAGGATATCGAGCGGATCATAAGAGTTTTTTGGCTTTTCGAGGAACTGAAGATTGAGGTTGTTGGCTTGCAGCTTCACGATATTGCTGGTACTTGGTTCAAAAATGAGCCAAGGATTGCACATCCAAACCTGGCTTGGGAGAAGTTCAAGAACCTCTTTAAGAGGAAATTCTTTCCTGTAGTAGCCAAAGGGGTTCTAGAGAAGCAATTCCAAAACTTAGAGCAGAACGGGGTGACGTGGATGAGTATGCTGTAAAATTCTGCAGAATGAGCCGATTCACAGAGTAGATAGTGAGGGACCCGAAGGATAGAGTTAGACGATTCAGAGAGGGCTTCAACCAAAAGGTCAAGGTCTATATTTCTTTGGATCATATGACTTTTGTTGACATAATTGCAGAGGCTCAAAGGATCGAGGTGGATATGGGTCTTTGGACCAAGAGGAACACGGATGCTATTGGTGGTAGTAGTAGTCAAGGCAAGCAAAACGTCCATAGTTTCAGCCGAGAGCCTTCCCACAATAAAAATAGCAGTATCATACCCCAGTTAGAGCCCCAGCTCAACAGATGCAGCTACCGCAGAGGCAATTGCAACAAGCTTCCCTTTGCAACTATTGCAAAAAGCCATGACACACATGGGAAGTCTGCGGGAAGAGATTGGGCGTGTGCTTATTTTGTGGATCTCCTACAGACCAGATGAAAGAGTATCCTACCACACCTCCTATAGATGGAGCTTCATCCCAGAGAGGACCAGTTGGACCGCCCGTGGCCCCGTAGCCAAGAGGACCCCCACTTCCTACGCAACAACAGTTTGCCCAGTACCAGCAAAGGGGAGTACCTCCATAGGGCAGATCTTTTGCCCTAACCGTATAGGAGGCTGAGCTGACTCGTGATGTGATAGCATGTTCTATTCTTCTCGATTTTATTCCCGTTATTGTCTTATTTGATTCTGGTGCATCACAAAGCTTCATATATGTATCCTTTGTGCTTAACCATAGTTTAGTAATAGAACCCTTGAGTAGGAGTTGTAAGATCATGACTGGTGGGGGCATTATCCTAGTCAGCGATACTTGCAAGGGGTATGGTGATACCTTGGGAGGCCATAATTTGGATACTAGTTTACTCGTAATGCCACTTCTGAGTTTTTAAACTATCCTCGGAAAGGATTGGTTGAGTATGCACCATGCTAGAATAGACTGTCGTGGAGAATGTATACTGTTCCACCCTCCAAGAGAGCCAGAATTTGAGTTTGTTAGGGGAGGAGTTAAGCAGAGTAAAAGAATTATTTGTGGAGCCATGGTAGCAGAGAAGGACTAGCGATACCCTGTTATTGTTGAGTTTCTTGACGTATTTCCTGAGGAACTACCAGGATTGCCCCCGGACAGAGATCTTAAATTTTCTATTGACTTAGTGTCTAGGGCAGAGCCGGTATCGCAATAAGTCTACAACATCAACAACAGCGAACTGGAAGAACTAAAGAAGTAGGTTGATGAATTGTTAGACAAGATTTTCATTAGATCGAGTTCCTCGCTGTCATGCCCCAGTCCCAAATACGTAGGACTAGGAATACGTAACACGCTAGCCGTGTGTATACGAACTCCAACATATGGAAACAATATACACACGTACGTTGTACACGAATATCCAATCCACAGTGGTAATATACTGTCACAACAAGTCACATGCAATCTATATCTCATCCACAGCACAAATATTATATAAATGGAAATCAATAACTGAATATCAAATAAGCAGTCTCAAAGTGTGATAGTCGAGTGGAAACATAGTCGGGGGAAACAAATTCACTACAAATCGACTGACCAAAACTACCAAAGAGAGAAGAGAATAAACTCCAATATAAGAATAAATGTCTCGAAAAGAATAGCAACTAGAATCTCTAAACAGCTGCAATGAATCACATATAATCCGAAGGTAAGACCTCCTCAGCCTGATAGGTAGCGTCAGGTCCAGTTCCATACTTCTGCGGATACTCTTGCTCATCTATATCTGGAAAGGTACCAGGTCCTCAGAGGGACATAAGAAGATACTTATAAACATGCCAATAAAGTAATGAAATATAAACATCCAATGGGGTCGCCTAACCGTCTAAGTGAATGCAGTTAAGAACAACTTTTCCCACGAGTGAGCTATCTGGCTGAAAACTGGGATTTGGCATGGTTCTCTATTGGAGATCCAGGGGCCTAAAAGGTACGTCGTCTTTTGAACACCGGTGGCCCGCCTGATAATATATAATATAAAGTGGTCATCACCACCCGTATCTTCGGCGGAGAATCCTGGCGCACAATAGAAAAAGTGCAAAGGAGCTCAAATGCGGTACTTGTTGTTCTCCCCACCCCATGCTCTAAGTATGTCACATTCATGACACAATAATACCTCTAATAACTGCCAGGTCTGCTAGCATATAAAGTTTCTACGGCAGTTATCCCTAGCGCACGTCTCACACGTACCGATGATCAGTCAATACGTAAGTCCGTGACCTATATGAGACTCACAACTCGTGTAAAAATATGTCACAGTCAAATGAAATCTAATGTTGCCTCATGAAAATGGGGTGGTCTCAAAAACAAGTTCAATGCAAATACATAAATAAAAATATATCGCGACGATACCGTCGCTGCACCCAAGTTTCCTTGGACGCGCAGTTTATATAGCAGTTAAAATAAATGACCTAAATAAACAAAATAAACATGCATGCATTATATGGAATGTAAATACAGTACAATGGCAAGGTATACTTGCCTGGCAAGAAATCTGTAAAGTGTACGCGCCCAAATATCAAGGACACGAAATCAGAAACTAATGGCTCCGAACCAACGTCTCTGGATTCTGAAATAGACATCACCAACATTTTCGGAATTAGTACAATAGCTAAAAAGCACTTCCCTTTTGACCAATTTGGACACAGGGGCAAAACGATAATTTCGAGAAAAAGTAGGGTCCACGTGTGGCCCACTTTGCATCGAAAAATGTGCCAAGGGTAACAGTCTCTAAATGGGATAAATTATAGGTCAAACAAACTGTAAATGTCAATACAAACCCAATGGTGTGTCCAAATATGGATTTCGATGGACCGAACACAATTCTATCCAAAAAGTCAACCGTGGGGCCCGCCAATTAGCGACTTGGTCAACTATCTCAGAATTGCGTGAAAATTGGGTTATAGGACTAGCACGTTACCACGAGTCCAGTGGCGCGCTCCGTTTTACAACTTTTGGAAATCTAGAAAAAGTATGTTTACGGAGTTTTCCAACGAATTTAATTCTACCTACAGCAGTTAATAATATATGATTATTTAACAAAAATTAAACTAGGTCAAGTGGTCTCTGCATACCAAAAAGAATCATCGAATTCGGATCTCTGTGGTGGGAGATACGAATCCGGGAACATAGGTGATCACCGCAGTTTTCTGCGATCCCAGAAATTGATCTTTTTCAGCCAACTTTGGCGCTGTTTTTGCCTATGGTTACGCGTTGTTCGAGGTCTACTATCATACAGGTATGGAAGAGGGTTAAGGGGTGAGCGTACCGGTGAAGACGGTGTGGCATTTGGTTGAGCGAGGAGATGGGAAACAACTCTGAAACACAGGTACTTCGCTGCTGAATTCTGCAGTGCGCGGGGTGCGCGGGGTCGCGCCTGGCGGGGTTCTCCGGCTGCGGTGGCGGCGCTCCTTAAGTCTAGATGGGAAGAGGAAGAGTTTAGATGATCTAGGGTTAGGGTTTTAGTTGAGATAAGTATATATATATAAGTTTATAAGAGAGGAGAGAGGGGGTCGGGATTCACGTTCGCGGGAGTGCGGGTATTTGGGCTCTGTTGCAAATTTGCAACTAAAGGGCTGTTGTTGCATAGCAAAAAGGGTGTCACAAAAAGGGGGGTGGTTTATAAATTTGCAAGGGGCGGCTGTGGTTCACTAGTCCAGCGGGTAGTATGATGGTTTGGGTTGGGGTAGTATAGTTAATAGTTATTAATAGTTATTAATTATTTTTCTTTTCTTTTCTTTTCTTTTCTTTTATATTTCCCTTTAAATATATATATATATATATATATATATATATATATATATATATATATATACATGTATATACTCATAGAAAATTTCTAGAATTACACTAATATATACCATTAAGCTAGCAACTGCTCAAGGGGCCTCCTACATGAAATAAATTCAAAAAAATTCCTAATGGTCCCATAAATCCCCTAAGTGCACGAACACCTAAAATAAAAATTAATAAAAATCTATTTCTCCTAATTAGCCACTAATTACTATAATTAAATTAATAATTAATAATTAAAAGGGTATATACGATTTCTAGGAATAGGAATTTTATATTCTACCCAACTTATAAAAAATTCGTCCTCGAAATTAAAATTAAGCCACGGTAGAAAGTCAAGGATGGTATAAGATATAAATTAACAAAGTAAATTCATACCTTAGTCTGCGAATAGGTTCGGAAAATGCTTGCACATGTCGTCCTCGCGCTCCCAAGTTGATTCTCCTGGCGCGTCATGCCTCCATGTTACGCGAACCAAGGGAATAGACTGGTTCCTCAATACTTTCTCTCGACGATCAAGGATTCCCATGGGTTGCTCTTGGTATGACAAGCTCGGCCCAATGGTGATCTCCGAATGATCGAGAACATGACTGCTGTCTACCATATATCACCTGAGCAGCGATACATAGAATACGTCATGTACTCCCTCAAGTGAAGGTGGTAGCGCAAGTCGATATGCCACTTCTCCCACTCTCTCGAGCGCGTCAAATGGTCCAATATACCTGGACTCAACTTGCCGTGACCTCCGAATTGAATGGTGCCTCTGGTAGGTGATATCCTCAAGAAGACATGGTCGCCCTCTTTGAACTCCAAGGGACGACGATGAAGGTCTGCCCACTGCTTCTCCCTGTCTTGCGCTGCTCACAAGTATTCCTGTATCTTTTTAACTGTCTCTACGGTGTTGACCACCAACTCGGGTCCCAGAATCTGTCGTTCTCCCACGTCACTCCAACACACAGGAGACCTACATTTTCTTCCATATAATGCTTCAAACGGAGCCATCTGAATACTCGCTTGATAGCTATTATTGTATGAAAACTCCACAAGATGTAGGTGGTCCTCCCATGATCCTCCGAAGTCTAACATACAAGCCCTCAACATATCCTCCAATGTCTGAATAGTATGCTCCAACTGCCCATCTGTCTGCGGGTGGTAAGATGTACTGAACTTCAGACGAGTTCCAAGACTCTCTTGCATGCTCCTCCAAAAGTGCGATGTATAGCGCGAATCTCTGTCTGATACAATGCTGACTGGTATGTCATGCAATCTTATGATCTGCCTAATATATAAGTCAGCTAAACCTTCTGTAGACTGACCCACTCTAAAAGGTATGAAATATGCTGACTTGGTGAGTCGGTCCACTATTACGCACACTGCATCTCTTCCACTTGGACCCTTGGGAAAGCCCGTGACGAAGTCTATAGTGATGTGCTCCCACTTCCACTCTGAAATCGAAAGTGGACGCAATAAGCCTGTTGTCCTCTGGTGCTCCGCCTTTACTTGTTGACATACCAGATATTTACCTACAAAGCGAGCTATTTCTCACTTCATTCCATGCCACCAAAAGTGTTTTCGTAAGTCACGATACATCTTGGTGCCTCCAGGATGAATAGAATAAATCGAACTATGAGCTTCTGTTATCAGCTCCTGTCGAATCTCTCTATTTGGAACATAAAGACGATCACCACATCGTAATGTCCCATCTTCATGAATGTGCAATCATGTCTGCTCTCCGGCCTCTGTCCTTTCCTTCAGTCTCCTAAATCTGGCGTCTGTAGGCAAAGCTGCCTTAATCCTCTCTACTAATGATGATTGTACTTGCAAGTTGGCTAGTGTCTCATCTGCTCCGGGTAATATCACTTCAATGTCAAGCTCTTGCAAGTCCTCCAATAGTTCCCTCTGTGCTGTCAAGAAGTAAGCTGCTGGTTTCCGGCTTAACGCGTCTGCTACCACGTTAGCCTTGCCTGGATGATAATATAGCTCTATCTCAAAAACTTTCATCAACTCGAGCCATCGACGTTGCCTTATATTTAACTCCTTCTGCGTGAAGACGTACTTGAGGCTTTTGTGGTCTGTATAGATATCCACTCGTTCCCTATACAAGTAATGTCTCCATAGCTTCAGAGCAAATACAACGGCTGCAAGTTCCAAGTTATGAGTTGGATAATTCTTCTCATGTACTCGTAATTGCCTAGATGCATATGCGATCACTTTGCCATGTTGCATCAATACGCATCCCAAGCCTTTCCCTAATGCGTCACTGTAGATCACATAACCTTGTGATCCTAACGGAAAAGATAATACGGGTGCTGTAGTCAGTCGCTTTTTTAACTCTTCAAAGGCGGCTTGACACTTGTCGGTCCATATAAATTCTTGATCCTTACAAGTCAAACGAGTCATAGGTGCCGCTATCCTTGAGAAGTTTTCCATGAACCGTAGGTAATATCCCACAAGTCCAAGTAAACAACTCACCTCTACTGCTGATTTAGGAATAGGCCATGTCTCAACTGCTGAGATCTTCTCTGGATCAACAGAAATACCATCTCCTGTAATAACATGCCCAAGAAATGAACTCTGTCCAAGAAGAACTCATATTTGCTGAGCTTTGCATATAACTGCTCTCTCCTCAAAGTCTCTAGAACAATCCGCATGTACTTTTCGTGCTCTTCGTGGCTCTTCTAATAGACAAGTATATCATCTATGAAGACGACCACGAACTGGTCCAAGTACTGGTGGAAGACTCGATTCATCAAGTCCATGAAGATAGCTGGAGCATTGGTCAATCCAAATTGCATGACCAAAAACTCGTAGTGCCCATATCTTGTTCTAAATGCGGTCTTCGAAATGTTCTGCTTTCGTACCTTCACCTGGTAATATCCCAATCTCAAATCTATCTTCGAGAACACCTTGGCTCCACTGAGTTGATCAAATAGGTCATCAATGCGTGGCAATGGATATTTTTTCTTCACAGTCACTGCATTCAAGACTCTGTAGTTAATGCACATACGCACTGACCCGTCCTTCTTTGGTACAAACAACATTGGTGCTCCTTAGGGTGATGCACTTGGTCGAATAAAACCTTTCTCTTCTAGTTCTTTCAACTGTGCCTTCAGCTCGTCCATCTCCTTCTTCGCCAGTCTGTAAACATGGGATGCTATAGGTGCTGCTCCCGGCGCTAGTTCAATTGAAAACTCTACGTCTCTGTCTGGGGGTAGTCCTGGCAATTCCTCTGGAAAGATGTCTAGAAATTCTGAAATAATAGGATGATAGACAATATCGTCCATTGCGAGCTGCACACCATCAAGAATTTCTGTAGAACCTAGTGCAAACTAAAGTTCAGGCTGGCCTGGTACCTTAAAAAGAATGCTTCCTCCAAAGTAATCGAAGAAAGCATGGTACTTGCTTAGCCAGTCCATTCCAAGCACAATATCAAAAGATGGCATAGGTAGGACTAAGAGTTGGGCGTTCATCTCTCTGTCGCGTATCACTATAGGACATGATCTACAAACTCGCCTAACTGGTACAACTCCTCCCCCGGTAAGAATTCTAACACAACTAGATAAAGGTGTAGAAGCAATGTTGTGTTTGGCAATAAAACTAGATGATATGAATGAGTGGATGGCTCCCGTATCAAACAATGTCACAACAGGAAAAGTAAAAGCAAAAGTAATACCTGCTATGACATCCACCTTATGATCTATGTCATCTACCTCAAATGCAAAAGCTCGCCCGTACTTCTGCGGCTGTCCATGTCTGGCCCTCGTATACTGATCCTCCTGGGTAGGTAGCGGTGGTCCTCTCTGAAATCCTCCGGATGTTGGGGGTCGAGGTACTCCCGGTCCAGTCATCTGCTGAGTTGGCTTCGATGTTGGAAGCGCTAGTCTCTGAACTGGCGGTGGAAGTGTCTGCTACATTGGGCAGTCTCTCGCCAGGTGCTGTCCGGAGCCACATCTCATACACTGACCTAAGCGGGTCCAACAATCTCTCGAAATATGTTCGATCCTCCCACAATAATTATATTAGGGTTTCTCCAGAATCTGGTACGATCTGGCTCAGTGTTGCTGATGCTGCTGTGCCAAGGGACGTCTGATAGGTCCTCCCTATTGTATCCTGGCTGGTCCTTGCTGTATCCTTGTTGTGTTCTCAGCTGACCTCCTTTTCTTCTGCTGATGGTTTCTTGTAATCTGGCTTCTTTCAGTAGTTCAGCATAAGAGACCCGGGACTGTGAGCTTGTATAATGTTGGAGCTCCTGAGTCAGTCCTCGATGGAACCTCTTAGCCTTAGCTAAGTCATCCGGTATCAAAGTAGCGCCATATTTGCTGAGTCGACTAAACTCGGTATCATACTCGTCAACTATTCGTTTCCTTGCTCTAGGTGAAGAAACTGATCGTACAAGATAACTCTGACGGTGTCCGGGAAGTACTTTCCCTCGAAGCACTCCAAGAACTGCTCCCAAGTCTGGTATGTACCCAACTGGTGCTCCATGGATTCCCACCAGTGATGACCATTACCATCTAGAAGCGTCCGTATACCTGTCATCAGTAGGTCTGTCGGTAAATGCGATGCCTCCAATAGCTTCTGCGTGTGAGTGATCCAGTTGGTAGTCTCCTCCGGGCTCTCAGTGCCCTTATACGGCCTCGGACCCATCTGAATAAAATCCTTTACTGATCCCACTCTAGCTCGAGGTACTGGAGCTAGTGCTTGGGCTGGTACAGTAGCCTGTGCAGCCATACTCTCAAGTGCTGCCAAAAATTCTTGTCTCTGCTCGGCTGCCTGCTGCCTCTGTTCCTGCATCATCATCTGAAAGAATTGGAACAGCTGTGCTTGGCCATCTTGCGGTACTGGAAAAGCTAGAAGGTTCCCAATAGGTGAAGCGGGAAGATCAGATAGAATTGGAGTGTGAGTCTGTCCATCTGGCCCCGGAAGGCTAGGAATCGTTGGGGTCCCTCCTTGAGTCTGACCATTGACTCCAGAAGTTGTGTCGCCATCAGCGGCAGTACATCTATTTTGTATATCCATCTCTCTGCAGGTGATGTACGAACGATTAGAAGAAGTACATAAATCAAACAGGATGCAAGTATTAAATAGGAAGGATGAGTTTCAGTCAAGCGTGGATGAGATCCTTATACTCTAATCCTATACGCAGGCTTGTTCGGTACAGTGACGTAACCGAGATAATATATTCTCGACCTGCATGGGCCATCACTAAAAATATGTCACGCCCCAGTCCCAAATACGTAGGACTAGGAATACGTAACACGCCAGCCGTATGTATACAAACTCTAATATATGGAAACCATATACACACGTACGATGTACATGAATATCCAATCCACAGTGGTAATATACTGTCACAACAAGCCACACGCAATCTATATCTCATCCACAGCAAAAATATTATATAAATGGAAATCAATAACTGAATATCAAATAAGCAGTCTCAAAGTATGAGTGGAAACAAATCCACTACAAATCGACTGAACCAAAACTACCAAAGAGAGAAGAGAATAAACTCCAATATAAGAATAAATGTCTCGAAAAGAATAACAACTAGAATCTATAAACAGCTGCAATGAATCACATATAATCCGAAGGTAAGACCTCCTTAGTCTGATAGGTAGCGTCAGGTCCAGGTCCATACTCCTGCGGATACTCCTGCTCATCTATATCTGGAAAGGTACCAGGTCCTCAGAGGGATGTAACAAGATACTTATAAGCATTCCAATAAAGTACTAAAATATAAACATCCAATGGGGTCGTCTAACCGTCTAAGTGAATGCAGTTAAGAATAACCATCCCCACGAGTGAGCTATCTGGCTGAAAACTGGGATTTGGCATGGTTCTCTTTTGAAGATCCAGGGGCCTAAAAGGCACATCGTCTTTTGAACGCCGGTGGCCCTCCTGATAATATATAATATATAGTGGTCATCACCACCCGTATCTCCGGCGGAGAATCCGGGCGCACAATAGAAAAAGTATAAAGGAGCTCAAATGCGGTACTTGTTGTTCTCCTCACCCCATGCTCTAAGTATGTCACATTCATGACACAATAATACCTCTAATAACTGCCAAGTCTGCTAGCATACAAAGTTTCTACGGCAGTTATCCCTAGCACACTTCCCACACGTACCGATGATCAGTCAATACGTAAGTCCGTGAACTATATGAGACTCACAACTCGTGTAAAAATGTGTCACAATCAAATGAAATCTAATGCTTCCTTATGAAAATGGGGTGATCTCATAAACAAGGTCAATGCAAATACATAAATAAAAATATATCGCGACGATACCGTCGCTGCACCCAAGTTTTCTTGGACGCGCAGTTTATATAACAGTTAAAATAAATGAACTAAATAAATAGAATAAATATGCATGCATCATATGGAATATAAATATAGTACAATGGCAAGGTATACTTGCCTGGCAAGAAATCTGTAAAGTGTACGCGCCCAAATATCAAGGACACGGAATCAGAAACTAATGGCTCCAATCCAACGTCTCCGGATGCTGAAATAGACATCACCAACATTTCCGGAATCAGCAAAATAGCTAAAAATTACTTCCCTTTCGTCCAATTTGGACACAGGGGTAAAACGGTAATTTCGAGTAAAAGTGGGGTCCACGTGTGGCCCACTTTGCACCAAAAAATGTGCCAAGGATAACAGTCTCGAAATAGAACAAATTATAGGTCAAACAAGCTCTAAATGTCAATACGAACCCAACGTTATGTCCAAATATGGATTTTGATTGGTCGAACACAATTTTGCCCAAAAAGTCAACCATGGGGCCCGCCAATTGGCGATTTGGTCAACTGTCTCAGAATTACATGAAAATTGGGTCACAGGACCAGCGCATTTCCACGAGTCTAGTGGCATAAGTTTTGTCGCAATATGACGAGGGTGCAAAAAATACGCTCGACTTTCGCAAAAATTGTGACAAGGAGTTTGTCCACGGATACTGGCTGATTCCGGCGCGCACACGCGTCCGAACAGTTTTTGCGGACTCTCACGTATCCGGTTATACTGCACGCACCATTTGGTATATTTGGTACATGGCGGGGCGGTCCCGTTTGGCGGGGCGCACTTCGTTTCACAACTTTTAGAAATCTGGAAAAAGTGTGTTTACAGGGTTTTCCAACGAATTTAATTCTACCTACAGTAGTTAATAATCTAGGGTTATTTAACAGAAATTAACCTAGGTCAAGTGGTCTCCGTATACAAAAAAAAATCATCGAATTCGAATCTCTGTGGTGGGAGATACGAATCCGGGAACATAGGTGATCACCGTAGTTTTCTGCGATCCCAGAAATTGGTCTTTTTCAGCCAACTTTGGCGCTATTTTTGCCTATGGTTACGCGTTGTTCGAGGTCTACTATCACATAGATATGGAAGAGAGTTAAGGGATGAGCGTACCGGTGAAGGTGGGGTGGCATTTGGTTGAGCGAGGCGACGGAAAATAACTCTGGAACACAGGTACCTCAATGCTGAATTCTGCAGTGCGCGGGGTCGCGGTCGTCGGGGTCAGTTTGGACGGCCTGGCGGGGTTCTCCTACTTCAGTGGCGGCGCTCCTTAAGTCTATATGGGAAGAGGAAGAGTTTGGATAATCTAGGGTTAGGGTTTTAGTTGAGATAAGTATATATATATAGGTTTATAAGAGAGGAGAGAGGGGGTCGGGATTCACGTTCGCGGGAATGCGGGTATTTGGGCTCTGTTGCAAATTTGCAACTAAAGGGCTGATGTTGAATAGCAAGAAGGGTGGCTCACAAAGGGGGGTAGTTTGCAAATTTGCAAGGGGCGGTTGTGGTTCACTAGTCCAGCGGGTAGTAGAATGGTTTGGGTTGGGGTAGTACAGTTAATAGTTATTAATAGTTTTCTTTTCTTTTCTTTTCTTTTCTTTTCTTTTATATTTTCCTTTAAATATATATATATATATATATATATATATATATATATATATATATATATATATATATATATATATATACACGTATATACTCATAAAAAAATTCTAGAATTACACTAATACATACCATTAAGCTAGCAACTGCTCAAGGGGTCTCCTACATGAAATAAATTCGGAAAAATTCCTAATGGTCCCATAAATTCCCTAAGTGCACGAACACCTAAAATAAAAATTAATAAAAATATATTTCTCCTATTTAGCCACTAATTACTATAATTAAATTAATAATTAATAATTAAAAGGGTATATACGATTTCTAGGAATAGGGGTTTTACACTCGCCTTGGGGAGCCCCGATCTTATTTGTACCAAAGAAAGAAGGGTCAGTAAGAATGTGCATTGATTATAGGGCTCTTAACAACCTCACCATTAAAAACAAATATCCGCTACCAAGGATAGACGATCTTATCTATCAGTTGAGCGGTACGAGGGTATTTTCCAAAATTGATTTGAGGTTTGGCTATCATCAGTTGAAGGTAAAGAAAGAACATATTCTGAAAACTGCATTTTGGACAAGATATGGCCAATATGAGTTTATAGTGATGTCGTTGACTAATGTCCCAGTTGTCTTTATGAACTTGATGAACAAGGTGTTCCACCAGTACCTTGACAAGTTCGTAGTAGTATTCATAGATGATATTTTTGTCTATTTGAAGACACCGAAAGAGCACGAGAAGAATCTAAGTATTGTGCTAGAGACCCTTCAGAAGGAGAAGCTCTATGAAAAAATCTTGAAATATGAGTTCTTCGTGGATAAGGTAGAGTTCCTTGGGCATGTGGTGACTGGAGACGGGATATCGTTGGATCAAAAAAAGATTTCTGCTGTAGAGTCTTGGACCACTCTGTGTTTTATTGTAGAGATCAAAAGCTTCTTAGGATTGAATGGGTATTATAGGAAATTTGTGAAGGATTTTTCTCGGATAGAAGAGCCATTGACTAGACTCACTCGGAAGGATGTGCAGTTCGTGTAGATCAAAGAATGTCAGGGTGCATTTAATGAACTTAAGAAGAGGTTGAACATAGCGCATGTTTTGACGGTGCCATCGGGGACGGGCAGATTTGTCATTTATAGCGATGCTTCAGGGAAGGGCTTGGAATATTATAGAGCATAACAAGAGGGTGGTAACATATACTTCTAGACAGTTGCGGCCACATGAGAAAAACTATCCCACTTATGACTTGGAATTAGCAACGGTAATCTTTGCTCTAAAGCTGTGGAGACATTATCTGAACGGAGAGCGTGTGGAAATATACAATGACCATAAGAGCTTGAAGTACGTCCTTACGCAGAAAGAGCTGAATATGAGGCAGCGCAGGTGGCTAAAAATGATAAAAAATTTCAATATTTGACTACAGTATCCTCCAGGGAAGGTTAACATAGTTTCCGATGCCTTGAGCAGATATCCAGTAGCGATGTACTTGACAATGGATCATCACTTATTAGCAGACTTGGATAGCCTGGGCATCGAGGTTATTGTTCCAGGAGTGGAGACATAGATGATGGGCATGCAGATTTAGTCGGGGTTGATGGAGAAGATCCGATAGACACAGTACCAGGATAAGGGTCTGTGAATCCTCAGAGCTCAGGTGCAGGCAGGATTGATGGAGGACTTCGCTATTGTTGAGGATGGTTCACTAAGGTACGGAACTAGGTTATGTGTGCCTAGTGGGAACCTGCGGGAAGAGATCATGCAGGAGGCTCATTGTTTCCAGTATTATATACATCCGGGAGCTAACAAGATATATAAGGACCTGAGGGAACACGTGTGGTGGTGTGGGATGAAGCGAGGGGTAGCATGTTTAGTGTGCTAGCAGGTCAAAGCCAAAAGGCAGAGACTAGGAGGATTGCTACGACCATTACAGATTTCTTAGTGGAAATGGGAACAAATCACGTGGGATTTTATTTTCGGACTTCCACGCACTCTAGGAAGGAAGAATGCAATTTGGGTCATTGTTGATAGGATGATAAAATCAGCCCACTTTTTGCCCTTCAAAATAGTTGTCCACGGAGAAGCTCACCGATGTATATGTGAGACAGATAGTCAGGCTACATGGAGTTCCAGTGAGCATCATCTCCGATCGAGATAGTAGATTTATGTCCCTCTTTTGGAGGAGTTTATAGGCTAGCTTGGGTACCCAACTCAAATTTAGCACTGTTTACTACCCTCAGACGGATGGACAGTCGGAGAGGACTATTCAAACTCTCGAGGATATGCTTCGGACATGTGTACTAGATTTTGGTGGCTCATGGCAGGATTATCTTCACCTAGTAAAGTTTGCATAGAACAATAGCTATCAGGCCAGTATCGTGATATCTTCTTTCGAGGAGATGTCAGACACTATTGTCTTGGGATAACGTAGGCAAGAGACAGTGGGCCGATTAGAGATACTTCGTGTGGCTCAGGACAGACAGAAACAGTGGGCCGATAGCCGCCGGAGACAGTTAGAGTTTGGGGTATAAATTTATTTATTTAAATATCGATTACGTTCTTAGATTATGTGTTAAGTTCCTATTTTGGCATAGGTTGGCGATTTAGTATTCTTGAGGATCTCTCCGACACGTGGTACGATTCATTTTGGTGGAGGTGGAAAGCTTAGTCCAAGATTCATCGGACCTTTCAATGTTCTAGAGAAGATCGGGGCAGTTGCCTATCGACTAGCCTTGCCGCCTATTGGAAGGAGTACACAATGTATTCCATATGTCCTAGCTGAAGAAATATGTGACAGATCCTAGCCATGTATTAGATCATTCGGAGCTCGAGGTGGGACCGAGTCTCAGCTTCCCAGAATAACCCGTAGAGATCTTGGATCGCAGGGAGAATATGTTGCGTAACCAGACAATTCTGTTAGTTCGCGTAGCTTGGCGGCATCACTCTCCTGGTGAATCCACGTAGGAAAGAGGGGAAGATATACGAGAGCGTTACCCCCTATCTTTTTGTGCCGTGAGGTATTTTCCTTCTTGTACTTGTTCTGCCATAAATTTCGACAAATTTTTTTAAGGGAGGTAGACATGTAACCTCCATATCCTGAAATTCTAACTTAAATATTATTATTAGGTTAATTTGGGGCTATTGTGATTTTTTTATAACACTAATTTCTTAGGAATTTCAAGAATTTATTTTAGTGTCATACATAATTAAAAATATTCTAAACTTTTATTTTAGGTTCTAAATAATAAAATATATTTTCTAGAATTTTTTGAATATTTTTGTTATTTATTGGGAGTTATTTAGGCTAAAACTGATTAAATAAATAATTTTTTGTAATTAAAAACTTATTTACTAATTAATTTCCTAGTCAGCTCTAGTCCTACCCAGTCAGCCAACGTTGGGGCCCGGACGTTAGCGGTTGGACGGAGACAGCGGGCCCTGCTGCCAGTCGTGGGAGCGCACCCACGCGGGTCACTTAGTCTGAGCCGGACTCGGACTCGTAAGCCGAGCCGAGTACCAGGTTGAATCCGAGCCGGGCTAACCCGGAACCATCCGAGTTTGGGCGGGATATCGTAGATCTTGGCCAGGTGTCCAAGCCGTGGCTAACCCCTATATATATATATATATATATTAGTCTAGATTTTCGTCTTTTCTTCCGAATTAATTTTAGAGAGAGAGAGAGAAGGGGTTGGGGGTTTATCATTTAGGGTTCTTCGATCTTCCAGAAGCCATTGCGGATAGCTCCGAGCTCCAAATGTATCTCAGTTTCTTGCGTTAGAACCATATTGAGGGTTTTTTCAAATATGTAATTTTTTCACAAAATTCAGGGTATTAAAATTTGGAAAATTCGTAAAGCACAACATGTCCGAAAATATATGTGTTTCAGTGTTTTCGCGATTTCGGGAGAACCAGGGATCCGAATCATGAACCGTTTGAAGTTTCTAAAAGAAAAAGTTGAGACCGTCGACATATTATTTTCTAGAATTTAATTTGAATTATTTCTTTACTGTTAATTTTGTAGAACTTCTAGGTTAGAAATCAACCACCGTTACACAATACAATTTTGTCTGTGAAATAGTTTTTAAACGAATTTGAATCTAGATGAACCATAAATTCTAGCATATTTGTGACACTGAAATCTACAATAAATCATGCGTGAAAGTCGAGTTTGTAATGGTTGACTTTTTTGTCAACAGAACGCCTTGATTTACGTGCCATGAGTCTCGAGTTGATAAAATCAAGTTCTTTGGACAAAATTTAAGAATTTACCTAAAAATTAGAATAATAAGATTAAAATAATATTTTAGTGTAATTATTGCTAAATTAAAATAAATTATCTCTTGACTTGGTAACATATTATACGTAGGATTTGGACTCTGAATTGGGACCTGATTGTACCACGGCTAAGGACCACAGGCGGGTATATTTTTGTGGTTACTTTCAATGCTTGATAGTCTCTATAATGCATGCATAGTATTGATTATTTAATTCTTGATAATTGTTACACGGATTAGTATGATGGATTCTTGTTATGAGATACGTGACTGTTCTAGATTATTGTTATTTCTTCGTCACTGGTTGGAATCGATGTTGTACTTATGGGAAGGAGAAATACTTAGTTGAAGTGTGAACTAAAATTTCCATCCCATGGTCTTACTGAAATAATAGCAGCCATACACGACACTTGTGGTTTGCCGAATTTTACCCTTAGTCATTCACATGTCAACAAAGTATTTAAAATCATGTAGAATAGTTTGTTCCTATCTGTTCTTCCATATATTATATTTATTTCCTATGTTGCTTGGAGATATTGTAATACATCTTTGCCATGACATGACTTCAGCATTTAGTTATTCTGGTTTTCTTATTGTGATTTCAGTTTTGTTGCTATCGTATATTCTTTACTATTTATTGTCTTATAGATTCTACCATGTGTTGGAACTTTTTTCACTGTGATGTACTCATTCCTTTCCTGATTGGATAAAAATATTTTAGGTGACTACAATGAGGATAAGATCCCTACACATTATGGACCATATGCTAATGACATAACTGAGCTTGATCTTTCCCTTCAGGAGGATCAGGGAGAGTTAGCTTCTCAGACCCCGTCTACGATGGAATAGTTTAGTAGAGTAGTGATTTTGTTAGTTATTTTGGACCAGATTGTTCTCCGACAATTTTTTTAGAGTATTTAGAATATTGTTCCTTGGATATTAATTCTTTTTTTGGAAGACTTCTTGGACCCACATCGACACTATTATTTCTTTATTATCTCTGGTGTATTTATTTCATCTAGCACCTGTATATATATATATATATATATATATGTTGTGGGTTGTAAATTATACTTGTGACTTATTGTACATCGTTCTGCTACTAACACTATGGTGTAGGCTGGACGTACTCATGACTCATGCCCAAATCCAGGGTGCGGGTTGGGACACTCATGGCTTTATACTGTCGTATTATGGTGACTCATCATAGTGCACTCCTTATTGCTTGCACATATATTTCCTGTTGTGGCTTGTCTTGCTTGCATCTTGAATTATTAAATTCCTGGTCCAGTCTTACATTTGTGATTAGGATGGATTCTGCAGAATGCAACACCGAATCCTAAAAGAAATTGGTAAGAATAAATAACTAGTATAAAAATTAGATCATGGGAGGGGAGGTTTCTTGGTTTCATGTAGTACCGTTATCCCGGCCACACTAGTAGATTTGTAGCATGCCAACGAGTAGGTCACACTTCCAGCTCACTGTCGAGTGATGCAACCCACGTATGACATACATTGATATTGACATTGCTTTTACATTGACATTGTTCTTATGTTCCCTTAGTTATGCAATGTTAATTAGATAAATTATGTCTTACATTTACATTGCTTTTATATTTATTTAGTTGTTATATTCGCGTTGTCTGCACTCGAACATCGTTATTCTTGATATGTACCTTGTATGGATAACCTGGACAGACTGCAGGGCATACAACCATAAAAATCCTCAATAGTGCATTTGTTAGTAACTAGGATTTGTGACAACCCTAGTTAGTTAACATATCAAATTATATTATTGCTTGGTCATGCTTGTTGATTGTTACTTTATGCTACTGTATTGTTCTTTATCTTCTCTTATTTGTCTTGTGTCGGTGGATGGCTAGAGGCTAAGTTCGGCTCAGAAAATGTTCCGTAACCTCGGTCCTTGTTTGGTCTATAGGTTATGATTTTGATTTCAAGAAGTTTCTATGCTCTCTTGTCGTTTGCTGGCTTTTTTGTCCTACAGTTATTCTTATATCATCATTATAGTAGATGTAGATTGCAACACGTGAATGGTAATGGGGGTGGTTTCTACCTTTTGTCCTTGTTTGGTGTAAAGGTGAAAAAACCAGGCCTATTGTTTTTCACAGGTTTTGTTAGTTGTTTAGTTATTACTTTCAACTATTGTACTTTCATATTCCAATATTATGTCATGTTCTAGATCTTGTACCGTACATGCCTACTAGTCTTGGACGTTTTGCAAGTTCTTAGTCTTGTTCCCGATCTCGTGTATGTTCTTAGTTTTGTTCTGGCACTTTACATGCTCACATGTACACGATTATTTCCATTACTTTCTGTAACTAGTAGCTTCTATATATCATCTGTTATTTAGTTTATTGTCTTCCTTTTTGAGATAAGTGCAATAGTAGCGCACGACCCTCGTGACACATTTATTTACTTCTGTCTTTAATTGTTGTTGTGGTAAGATAGTATTGATTTTAGCTTATAGTTTTGGCCTTCCTTTATGGTACTCGCTATTGGGGGTCTATCCCCACTGGTTTTGTATAGCCAAATCTCATAGCAGAATCGAAGGACACTCCTTATCTTCCGCTGGATGGTGACCACCCAGAGCAACAGGCGACTTGAGTAGATTTTTTCTTGATCACCTATTAGATCTTGTACTATATTCATTTGAAGCATTTAGCCACCAATTATGTGTTTAGCTCCTATTTTGGATTTGACTTCAAGCCTTCGGGCCTGGCATGGTTAGCTTATTCTAGACTATGAGTTGATCATGTATACTTATACTCTGCTGGTTCTTTATTTTCTATTACTAGCATCATGATCATCTATGTATATTTAATTTGGGATGCTTTACTATCTTTCTCCAGATGATCATATTCCTTGGATGTTGTTTATTTATGAATGAGACACCTAGGACTTGTTAACCTAGGATTGTCTATTAGATTGTAGCATTAACCCCGATGATCTACAGTTTTACCATATATGCTGAGTGCTGGCGTGCTCTTAGTATACGTAGCTGGCCGTTGTCTATTCCTGCTCTCCAGTATTCTAGTTCTGGGGTATGACATAGTTTTAGTGGTGGCTCATGCATGTCTATTTTTCAGACTTGTGGGGGTTATTTTGATTAGAAGTCTCAATCCTTATTATTTCTCCTCGATATCCCTCATCTTATTCTATACCTCTGATTTGGAACTTATATCTGGATCTATCATCTCCCTTCGATTTATTCTGTGTGTCCTTTAACTTTCAGGGGCACTGTTCCTGATCCTTCAGATCAGATTATTCGAGTTTCAACGATGACATAGCAGAGACCAGTAGGCCAGCAGATCCCTGAGGATCAGCCCCAACCTTCAGGAGCAGAATCTAGGATTGATCCAAGAGTAGAGTAGTATGTTCAGCCCAACCAGCCGGCAATACCGGTTCAGCCAGAGCAGCCTAATGTTGTTCAAGCCCTTATGGATGTTCTGAGAGACTTTATGGTGACACATTAGTGCCAGAGCGAAGTTCTCACATACTCAGTACGGACGACCCTTGAGCGAGGTGACCCTCCGATGTCAAATTTTATGAGGGACTTCAGGCATCTCTGTCCCCTGTATTTCTATGGTACAGAGGATATGATTTCGTTCGATATTTGGCTTCAGGATACTAAGACTATTCTTGAGGCGGCGGGGATTCCAGCTCAAGAGAGAGTAGCAGTGGTCAAGTTGTAGTTATTGGAATTAGCTAGAGATTGGTGGGGAGCGCAAGAGAGTACCATTGTGTTACCGGTATTATGGACAGACTTCAGCGAAAGGTTTCGGATATGATACTTCGATACGGTATCGCGGTATGATCTTCAGCAGAGGTTTAACAACCTCAAGCAACAGGGGAGGTCAGTTGATGGTTATGCAGCAGAGTTCAATCAACTGAGCCGGTTTGCTCCTACCTTGGTGGCAACTGAGTTGGATAGTGCTAAGAGGTTCCAGCAGGGCCTTCACTTGGAGATTATTTTGGTGATAGAGATTATTTTGGTGATAGAGCAGCACGAGTTTCAGATATTTAACATCGTGATGAGGGAAGCACAGAGGCATAAGTACACTTCGTAGAGGATTTTTGAGAGGATCGGAGGTCATAAGAAGTCTCGTTCTACTTGGAGGGACTCTACCACCCAGACCACAGCACCAACACTAGCGGTCAGGGCATTGGAGATTGGATCACAAAGGAGACCAATACCAGTGCCATCTTACTAGCAGGCACCTCAGACCCGTCCTCAGCATTAGAAGACACCATCATCAGTCGGGTGTACTCATTAAGGGAAGTCGGGGCACGTTCTATTTGAATATCGCCGAGCACGGGGTTTATGTTAGGTGTGTGGAGCTTCAGACCACATGATTAGGTTGTGTCTCTGGAGGAATTTCGAAGAGCCATTGTCGATCCAGCCTTTAGCTTGGATAGCCCCAGATTCGCAGTTCAGGGGTTCAGTAACAGATCAGCAGTATCTAAGTCTGAGGCCTCTACCGACTCAGACTTAGACCTTCCATAAAAAGAGTCTACAGTAGTATGCGCAGGCTCAGGCTCAGGCTCAGGCTAGGCATGGAGTCCAGTAATAGAGAGGACCAGCACCTAGAGCTCAGGGTCAGCAGCAACCCAGAGAAGTAGTCCCGTGGCAGGTGCATGGAGAGTTTGGAATCTTAAAGTAGGTTTCGACCGAGGACGGTCGGATTACATGTGACATTCTAAGCATCCTTTCGATTCTATCTATTTTCTTGGATTTGTATATTTTTTGAGAGTGAATCTTAAGTCGCACTTCTGCCTGCGTATCTCGTGATACATGAAATTTATCATATATTACGACTACGAAGGTATGTCCTGGGCAGAGTCAAGTCTTTGATTTAGTCGTTGGTACTGACTTAACTCGAGATATGACCCTTTCCTATTTTCGGAATCAGCATAGGCCAGCGAGGATGGATTCCTACTTAGCTGATTTGAGAGGCATATTTATTCGTATGCCTTTAGCCCTTCTTCCTGGTAGTGTAGCTGCTTGTGCATTTTATTATGTTGCAGATTGTTTCCATTTCCTGTCTATATGCTATGATTATTTTTTTGAGGTAGTTGTGCTTTCTGGAGCTTCTATATTTTTGTGTCTTAGTAAAATTCCGAGGACAAAATTTTTCTAAGGATGGGAGCGTTGTGAGACCTTGTCTCACTGTATCTATATTGGTATATGGATACGTATTTTATACTGCAGGTTTTATTTTTCTAGATTTTGGGGAATTTTAAAACTTGGAAAATTAAAACTTAACTACCTGACCGGTATGCCGACGGTATACTACAGTATACCGACGATATACTACAGTATATGGACGATATACTGTCCGACATATATTTATTTTACTTTTTCAACATTTCTATATAAATAGTGCTTGGTTTTTTTTTATTTCTCTTTCTCTCTCTTCTCTTCATCCTTTTTCTCTTGAGCTTGGAGCTTGTTCTTAAGACCTGGAGAGTGATTTCTGAACACCTTCATGGTGGTGGAGTTGAAGAGTTACGCTGGGAGCTCGTTGTAGGCAAGTAAATCTTGCCAAATCTATGATCTTCTTTTGCTTTCTGTCATTTTTTTCCTTGAGCTTTGGTTGTTGCCTTTTTGCTTAGACTTACTTTACTATGGTTGTTTGTCTCGTGATATCTAGTTTTTGACCGTTTTGGTTTTGATTTTTTTTAGAATCCTGGCCCATCCCTTTTTGATAACGCGATAACGAAGACGGTACCGGAGTTTTGACCGTGAGATCTAGTCTATATTGTGATGTGTGACTTACCACTAGACTTGACTTCTTGTTAGACTTCGTTATGATAATTTTCGAGGTTCGATTTGGGTCCCGAAATTAGATTTGGCCTTAGCTTAGTTTTCCCTGGAAACTGGCATACCGACGGTATACTAGAGTATATCGACGGTATACCGATTTCGACCGACTTAGATTCCAGATATATTTTTCTGTGAACCTTATCGGCATCTGACGGTATAATGGAGTATAACGATGATATACCAATCCTGCCTATATTGTTAGATATTTGTCATGGCCGGCATACCGACGGTATACCAGAGTATACCGACGGTATACCGATTTGTTGGAATCCAGAACCTGCTGTCTTTTTGGTAGCTTTTGGCCGGTATACCGATGTTATACTGGAGTATATGACGGTATACCAATTTGTTAGAATTTTTAGCTGTTATGTTTTTATTGTCTCGGGACCGACATACCGACGGTGTACTAGTGAGTACCGATGGTATATCGGTCATGCACTCTTTTTCATATGCTTTATATTCTTGTGTTATTCATTATTCTTGCATGGTGTTTATGTATAACTGCTTCCCCTTGCTAGTATTATATCGGCAAGTGATTAGGGACTAGGATCGACTCGGGAAAGATCTATAGCCCCGGTCCTTATTTGGTTTAAGGGTTATAGTATTGATCTCGAAGAGTTCCCAAATTTCTTATCACTTATCGGCCTATCGAGAAAGATCTATAACCGCGGTCCTTATTTGGTTTAAGGATTATGGTATCGATCTTGATAGGATTATATTTATGTTTCTTCTTGCCTTCACTTGGTTTCACTTGGCTTTACTTGGTTGTACAAGGCTTCACCTACTTACCAATGGCTTTATACTGTAGTATTATAGTGACTCGTCGTAGTGCCCTCCTGATTGCTTGTACATATATTCCATGTTGTGGCTTATCTTGCTTGCATCTTGAATTGTTAAATTCTTGGTCCAATCTTCCATTTGTGATTAGGATAGATTTTGCGGAATGCCACATCCACAATCCTAAACGAAATTGTTAAGGATTAATAACTAATATAAAAATTAGATCATGGGAGGAAAGGTTTCTTTGTTGCATGCAGTCCCATTAACCCGGCCACACTAGTAGATTTGTAGCCTACCGACGAGTAGGGCACACTTCTATCTCACCGTCGAGTGATGCAACCCAGCTATGAAATGACATTGATATTGACATTGCTTTTATATTAACATTGTCCTTATGTTCCCTTAGTTATGCAAAATGAATTAAATAAATTATGTCTTACATTTACATTGCTTTTATATTTATTTAGTTGTTATATCCGCGCTGTCTGCACTCGGACATTGCTATTCTTGACATGGACCTTGCCTGGATAACCTGGACATACTACAGGACGTGCAACCATAGAAATCCTCAGTAGTGCATGTGTTAGTAAATAGGATTTGTGATAACCCTAGTTAGTTAACGTATCAAGCCGTACTATTTCTTGGTCGTGCTTGTTGATTATTACTTTATGCTACTGTACTTTTCTTTATCTTCTCGTATTTGTCTTGAGTCGGTGGGTGGCCAAAGGCTAAGTTCGGCTCGAGAAAGGTACCATAACCTCAGTCCTTGTTTGGTTTACGGGTTATGATTGTTCATATGCTCTCTTGTCGCTCGTCGGCTTTTTCTTTCCTACTGTTATTCTCATATCATCATTTTAGTAGATGTAGATTGGAACACATGAACGATAATGGGGGTAGTTCCTACCTTTTGTCCTTGTTTTGTGTAAAGGTAGACAAAATAGGCCTATTACTTTTTATGGGTTTCGTTAGTTGTTTAGTTATTACTTTCAGCTATTGTACTTTCATATTCCCAGATTATGCATTGTTCTAGATCTTGTACCGTACATGCCCACTAGTCTTGGACATTTTACAAGTTCCTAGTCTTGTTCCTGATCTTGTGTATGTTCTCAGTTTTTTTCCGGCACTTTACATGCTCACATGTACAAGATTATTTCTATTGCTTCATGATTATATTTCTGTCACTAGTAGCTTTCTATATATCATCTGTTATTTAGTTTATTGTCATCCTTCTCGAGATAAGTGCAGTTGTAGCGCACGACTCTCGATACTCATTTATTTACTTCTGTCTATAATTGTTGTTGGGGTAAGATGGTATTGGTTTTAGCTCATAGTTTTGGCCTTCATTTGTGGAAATAGCTATTGGGCGTCTGAGCCCACTAGTTTTGTATGGCAAGATCTTGTAGCAGAACCAAAGTACACTTCTTATCTTCCGTTGGATGGTGACCACCCGGAGCGCCAGGCGACTCGAGTGAGTTTCTTCTTTATCACCCACTAGATCTTGTACTATATTCTTTTGAGGCATGTAGCCACCGAGCACATGTGTCACGCCCCAGTCCCATAATACGTAGGACTAGGTACACGTAAGCATGCCAGCCGTATGTATATGGCAACTCCAATATATGGATACCATAATACACACGTACGTTGTAATACGAATATAAACTCACATGTGGTATATATATGGTCACACGTCACAGATATACTAAATATCATCCACACAACAAGTCACAAAAAGAAAATAACTAAACTAGAATAATGAGTCTAAATAATCCAAACTAATAGTCGGGTGGAGACAAATCCACTATCAATGACTATACCAATACTAAAATGAGAGAGATATAAAATCTCCAATATAAAATAAGGTGATGATAGAAGTGTATCAGCGAAGCGATCCCTCGCTATAGATAATCACTGATGCTCAGAAGGTAAGACCTCCTCGGAAGAGATAAGTAGTAAGTCCAGATTCATGCTCCTGCGAATAGTCATGAACATCTACACCTGAAAAGGGACCAGGTCCTCAGAGGGACGTAACAAGATACATAGAAGCAAGCAAATTTAAATACAGTAAACATGCAATATAGACGAAAAATATATAAGTACGCTGTACAAGACAATCTATATAAATACAAATGAGAACAACTTTTCGACGTGTCATGCCCCAGTCCCAAAATACCGTGGGACCAGATACGTGGCAATGGCCAGCAGTATGCACCGATGGACCAACCCAATTTAATGGATCCATCAGGGCATACTTAAGCTGTAAAATAAGTCTACGACAATCATGGTACAACTAATCTCATCCACACAAGATATAAAATATGATCCACAGAACAAATAAGAAGGTAAATCATCATCTAGTCTCAACAAAGTACTTCGGGGAACAACCCGATAAATATCTGATACATGGTTCATCTGACCAGAATATAAAAGACTGAAATAAATAATAAAAGCTGAGCATGAGCATGGATGCTCAAGAGAAGTCTTCAGCTAAGACCTCGTCCTCAGATGACGGTACAGCTCCTGGATCGCCTCCTCCTGCTGTGGTCCCGTATACCTCGGGATAAACCACGTCTGCAAAATCTGGGGACAAAATCCATATCCAGGTCCTCAGGGGACATAGCAAGGTACAGAAAATAATACAAGCCAGAATGTAAACAGTGCAGCAAATAATAAGCTAAGCAGGGTAAGTATGTAAACATCTGTATAAATGCAAGAGAGAATATCAATAGTACTCAGGTTGAACATCTACAAACTCTGTGTAGGGGAGCCTGTAGCAGTGGTGTCAAGAGGTGGTCTAGCTCAGCGGGAGACTGAGTAGCCGGCATAACATAGTCAACCTGTAGCCTGTGGGTCTCTCCAGCAATAGATGGAACAATAGGGAATACTAAAATAACCAGCTAAGTGATATGCAAGATGAGAGCAGCACTAGAACTTAGGCTGAAGCATACTACAAGCTCTGTGTAGGGGAGCCGGTAGCAGCAGTAATAATGAGTAATGGGCCAAGCTCGGGCTTCAGAGTCTTGGGCCTCACAATAGTAGGGGTGTATATATATATGATCAGCCTGTAGTCTGTGTGTCTCTCTCCACCCAATGTAACCACGCATATCATGACCATAACGTCTCATGTCCATGTTAGCGGGATCATAACTAATGCACAAGTCATAATGTATCTAAGAATGTAATATCTCTGTCAAGTCCTAGATCCTATACAGAATCACCATGAATATCTCGGGAAGATCCTGTCTCATGAACCGTGTCCAGTGTCCTAGGTCATAGTGTACTTGGTAAGACAAGTACGAGAAGATAAAGTGTCACGTATGTCCATCTCTAGATGACAATACCCAACACCGTGTACGATGTTGGCACCTGACTGATAATCGAACGCTAAGTATGTCACACGATCCTAGGTTAAGCATGCATAGCAGTATAATGAAGCAAGGAAATATGTAACAATACTGCAGAGTTGGCAAGGTACACTTGCCTGATGTTTGAATGTCAACAACTGTCCCTGTATCAGTGGATCCAGTAGGTGCTAATCCAAAAGCTGTAATAAATATCACCAACAGTCTCAGAAGGTATCAAACTGCTAGAACTGCCTGTCCTTACGTCCAATTTGGACACAGGGGCAAAAAGGACATTTTTGGGCCAAAGCGAGTTCCATATGTGGGCCCGCTTTGCACCGAAAAGCGCATCAGGGTCAAGGGTCTTCAAATTACTACAACTCAGTGTCTACAAGTCAGGAACGATGATACGAACCCAACGGAACTTCCAAAATTGGATTCCGATGAGCTGTTCACAAAATCGCCCGTCAAGTGGAGCCGGTGGGGCCCACGATACGCGATTTTATCAACGTTCTCAGAATCGGACCAAACTTGGCTCACAGGACCAGCGTATTGCTACGAGTCCGATGGCGTAAATTTTGTCTCGATCTGACGTGTGTACACGAAGTTACAGCGTGTTCCAGAAAGGTCGGATATGGGGTGTCGACGGCGGATACGCGTTGATTCCGGGGTGCACGCACCTCCGAATCTACTTCTGCGAAATCCCACATGACCGTATCAATGATGCGCACGTGTCTGTGAAAACCGCACGCGACCAAGTCATCCCGTTTGGCGGGGCGCACTCAGTTCCGGGGTGAATTGGGGCGTTGTTTTTCCAATTTTTGGATCGCGGTGTGCGATCACCACAGGACGCGATGCACCGAGCGGGTTGCACGGGCACCGAGAGGGTTATAAAGTCTACGCATAGCAACTGATGGAATTAAAAATGGAGTTACGGTGAGGGAGAAATCAGTACCTGAACAGGGCTCCGTGAATGCTGAAATTCACGTGTCCGAGAGTCCAATCTGTGTCCTGGTCGTGTCCTCGCACGCTGCTGGCGTCCGATTCGTCCTCACTCGTGTCCGTTGGGTCTCGGAGTCGTGTCCCAGGTTCTGTCTCTGGTCAGCAGAGCGACGCTTGGGAGGCATCGGGGTCGGGTCGACAAGGGGAGGTGCCCGGGGTCGTCGGTTCAGCGGTGACGGGGTCGCTGTGAAGCGGAGGCGGGGTTGCTGTGAAGCGGACGGGGTCGCTGTGAAGCGGCGGCTGGGGTTGGTCGGTTCAACGGACGGGGTCGCTGTGAAGCGGCGGCGGGGGTTGGTCGGTTCAGCGGTGACGAGGAGTCGGGGCTGGGTGGTCACGCGGCGGATGGAAGTGGACACGCGGTGCTGGGGTGAATCTAGGGTTTCGGTGGCGTCTTGTTATAGAAGAGTAGCACGGATGTTGCGGCAGCCCCTTTATAGCTGCTACAGGGACTCCGACGACTGCTAGGGTTTCTCCATCAGATTTCGGGTCGGGTTGGTTTGGATTGGTTCGGTTCCATTAACCCAATAGCTCTTTTAAGCTTAAAACTCGTTTCCGGGGTCCAAATAATTCACCGAAAAATACTGTAGGTCCGGTTTTCTATTGTGCATCTTATTATATTATTTCCAGAATAATTTAACACCCTTTGGCCACACTGAAAATTCTTTAATCTCAATCCTCTTCGCTTTTGGTTCCAGAAAATACTCTAAATTCGTAATAACTTGTTTAAAAAATTTTATACTCAAAATTCAGGGTGTTTACAATCTTCCCTCCTTAAAAGGATTGCATCCTCGCAATCAAAGAGTAAGTTATAAAGAAAAAGTTATGGAAATACAAGGTTGCTTAGTTTACAACTGCCTCCTCGAACAAGTGGGGGTATCGCTTGCGTATACTATCTTCTCGTTCCCAAGTCGATTCGCCAGGGGATTGATGTTTCCATGCTACACGAACCAGTCTGATTGTCTGTCCCCGTAATATCTTCTCACTGACGTCGAGAATGCCAACTGGTTGTTCCTCATATCTCAAGCTTGGGCCTACTGCAATCTCTGAATGATCGACTACGTGACTCGGGTCGGTCACGTACCTTCGCAACTGTGAGACGTAGAATACGTCATGCACTCCCTCTAAGGATGGTGGTAATGCAAGACGATAAGACACCTCACCAACGCGCTCTAGAATATCAAATGGCCCAATATACCTTGGGCTCAGCTTGCCTCTGCTCCCGAATCTGATAGTACCACGAGTGGGCGAAATCCTCAAGAATACGTGATCACCTTCTTTGAACTCTAGGGAACGCCTGTGCGTATCCGTCCAATGCTTCTGTCGGTCCTGAGCTGCTCGTAGATGATTCTGAATCTGCTTCACCTTTTCCACTGTCTGCATTACCAATTCTGGACCCAGTATTTGACGTTCACCAACGTCACTCCAACATATAGGCGATCTGCACTTCCTTCTGTATAAAGCTTCAAATGGTGCCATCTGGATACTGGCCTGATAACTGTTGTTGTAGGAGAACTCCACTAAGTGCAGATGATCTTCCCAAGATCCTCCAAAGTCTAGCATACATGATCTCAACATGTCCTCCAATATCTGAATGGTGCGTTCTGATTGGCCATCTGTCTGCGGGTGGTATGCCGTGCTGAATTTGAGTCTGGTGCCCAGACTTTCTTGTATGCTTCTCCAGAAATGAGAGGTAAATCTCGAATCTTGATCCGATACAATACTGACCGGCACTCCATGTAATTTAACGATTTGTCGCATGTACATGTCGGCTAGTACCTCTGTGGACTGTCCTACTCTAAATGGCAAGAAGTGTGCCGATTTAGTGAGTCTATCCACTATCACCCATACTGCGTCTTTTCCGCTGGGGCTCCTCGGAAATCCTGTGACAAAATCCATCGTGATGTGCTCCCACTTCCATTCCGGTATAGGAAGTGACTGTAACATACCCGCAGTCCTCTGATGTTCGGCCTTTACTTGTTGGTAGACTAAGCATTTGGCCACAAATCTTGCAATCTCTCTTTTCATTCTGTGCCACCAGTAATACTGTCTCAAGTCTCGGTACATCTTGGTTCCTCCTGGGTGAACAGAGTACATAGAGCTATGTGCTTCCGCCATTAACTCCTGTCTCAATTCTCCATTTGGAACATACAGGCGATTTCCGAATCTCAATGTCCCGTCTTCGTGAATGTGAAGTCCTGTCTGCATGCCCGCTTCTGTCCTCTCTTTGAGTCTTCGGAATCTAGCATCGGTGGGCAATGCCTCTTTAATCTTCTCCATGAGTGATGACTGAATCTCGAGATTAGCCATCAAGCCATTCTGTCCTGGTAAGACAACCTCTATCTGAAGCTCCTGTAGATCCTTCAATAACTCGAGCTGCATCGTCAAGAAATAAGCCGTAGGCTTTCTGCTGAGCGCATCTGCAACGACATTCGCCTTTCCCGGATGATACTGCAGATCGATGTCAAAATCTACCATCAATTCAAGCCAGCGTCTCTGCCTCATGTTAAGCTCTTTCTGAGTATATACATATTTCAGACTTTTGTGATCTGTAAAGATGTCTACTTTCTCCCCATAAAGGTAGTGCCTCCAAATCTTTAATGCAAATATAACTGCTGCTAGTTCCAGATCATGTGTTGGGTAGTTCTTCTCGTGGACTTTCAACTGTCTCGACGCATAAGCAATGACTTTGCCATGTTGCATCAAAACACATCCTAGTCCACTGCCTGATGCATCACTGTACACAATAAAACCTCCTGACCCTGATGGAAGAGTCAAGACAGGTGTTGTTGTCAATCTTCTCTTCAGTTCTTCGAAGGCCTTCTGGCAGTCTTCTGTCCATATAAACTCCTGGTCCTTGCGTGTCAGCTTCGTCATTGGTTCTGCAATCCTCGAAAAATTTTCTACAAACCTTCGGTAATATCCTGCGAGTCCGAGAAAACTTCTCACCTCTGCAACTGATGTGGGTATAGGCCAAGTCTCTATTGCCGCAACTTTCTCTGGATCCACTGAGAGTCCTTCTCCTGAGATGATGTGTCCCAAGAAAGGTACTTTGTCCATACAGAACTCACACTTACTGAGTTTGGCGTATAACTTTTTCTGCTTCAAGGCCTCCAGCACGATTCTGAGATGCTCCTCGTGCTCTTCAGGGCTCTTGGAATATATGAGAATGTCATCTATGAACACCACCATGAATTTATCCAAGAACTGATGAAAGACTCTGTTTATTAAGCTCATAAACACTGCCGGCGCGTTGGTTAAACCAAACGGCATCACCAAGAACTCATAATGTCCATACTTGGTCCTGAAAGCTGTCTTCGGGATGTCTTCCTTCCTTACTTTGATCTGATGATAGCCGGATCTTAAGTCAATCTTCGAGAATACCCTTGCACCACTCAATTGATCGAATAGATCATCAATGCGTGGCAAGGGATACCTATTCTTGATGGTCACAGCATTCAGTGCCCTGTAGTCAATGCATAACCGTACTGTTCCATCCTTCTTTGGCACAAATAATATGGGTGCTCCCCAAGGTGAAATACTGGGCCGAATGAAACCTTTATCCAGAAGGTCATCAACCTGCGCTTTCAACTCTACTAACTCCTTAGGTGCCAGTCGATAAACTGATGAAGTGATAGGCTCTGCTCCTGGAGTTAAGTCTATTGTGAATTCTATTTCCCGATCAGGCGGTAAGCCTGGAAGATTATCGGGGAATACATCCACAAATTCAGATATGACTCTTGGATAACATGTCTCCCCTTCTACAGTTAGTACCCTAAGAGTAGGCTGAACTCCTTGCTCTACTGCTCCTCGGAGAAACTCGAATTCTGGATGTCCAGGCGGTCTAAATATAACCCGCCCAATTCGGCAATCAAGGGTCGCATGGTACTGACTTAACCAGTCCATATCAAGTACGACATCATAGTCCGGCATAGAAAATATCAGTAATTGAGCTCGTATTTCTTGGCCACAAACTACTACAGAACAGGACCTACAGACGTCACTAACCGGAATAATTCCACCTCCCGTAAGAATTCTCTTCATCTTCGGAAGAGGTGTTGTAGCTACTCTATGGGTGGCTACAAAGCTAGCTGCTATAAATGAATGCGATGCTCCAGAATCAAATAATGCTACAGCTGGTAATGAAGCTACTAAAATAGTACCTACGGTGACCTCGCCTGCTGTAGCCTCCTCCTCAACAGCTAATGTGAATGCCTGGCCTCGTCCCTGAGCTTGGCCTCGCTGCTGCTGAGCCTGCTGAAATAGAGCTGCTTGTGGTGCCAGGGGTGGTCTCTGTTGGTTCCCTCCTGGGTCTGGTGGTCTGACTCCACCAACTCCTGTCTGTTGTGCTCCAACTGCTGGGTAAGCTGGTCGTGGTGCAGGCAAAGCTAATCTCGGTGCTCCCTCTCTGCGCTCGGTGCACTCTCTGGTCTGATGCTGGTTGGACCCGCAAGCTAGGCAGAGTCCCAACTTGCGTCGGCATTCCCTCTCAATGTGACCTATCTTGCCGCAGTGGTGACAAGTAGGGAGAGATATGGCCCTGTGTGCTGTCCTCTCTGGCATGCTCCTCTGGGTCCGTTTTGCTGAATCCCCATGTGTTGTCCTGGTTGGTGCTGAGTTGATAGGCCTCTTCAGGTTCGACTCTCTTCTAGTGACGCGCTCCATGCGTCGTGCTGCTGCGAGAACGTCGGTATAAGATGTAGGTGCGACTGAGCCAATCAATCTCTGCAGCTCGAACTTCAGCCCATCAAAGAACTTCTCAGCTTTCTCTTCCTCGGTCGAAATCAAGGTTGGGGAAAAGCGACTGAGGCGTATAAACTCTGCGTTGTATTCCTCCACTGTCATACTGCCTTGGATAAGACGGTGGAACTTGTCTCTGAGCTCTGACCGTGCTACTGCGGGAATATACATCTCTCTGAAGAGTCTGGAGAACTCTTTCCAGGTGACTCGGTCCTTCCCGAGCCTTATCTCCTCTACTAACCACCAGTGATGTGCATTCTCAGTTAACTGCATTCTGACTGCAGTCATCCACTTCTCTCTAGGAAGTTCAGCGGCTTCCAACTGATGCTGAATGTTTGTGAGCCATTCATGAACTTCTGTTGGCCCCTCTTTACCAGAAAATGTACGAGGCTTGAGCTGACGAAAGTCGGTGATAGATCCAGTCGTCGATCGCCTCGCTGGTGGATTTGCCTGCTCCAATGTGGATACCAGGCTGGTTCTCAGATTCTCGGCCTCTTGACGTTGAGCTTCTTGCTGAATCTGTTGCTATGCTTGCATCATAGCATACATCATCTGGAACATCTATTGCCCGTCCATGGCTTGTCCTGGCGGGAAAGCTGGCATCTGGGGAGTGAACTGTGGTAGAGGTGGGATGTCATCTCTCCGGAACCTTGGATTAGGCTGACCGGTTTGATCGCTCTGCGATGATGGTCCTCCACTCCCTGGAGTCACTCCGTCTCCATAAGTAACCACAGCGTCGTGTGGCATATCCAATGGAATCTTATCTCCGTTCCTGGGATCCATTTCTCTGTAACCAAAAGATAAACTGTAAAAATGCACAGAGGAATCAATACAGGATGCAGTTCAAGTAACAATTTCGAGTTCGATATAGAGTTCAACAATGGGTTAAATAATGGATGAGATCCTAGAACTTATTCTATCCTTAGGGCAGGCTGGTTCGGTCCCTAAGTTGAAATCGAACAATTTAGTCGTAGACCTGCGTGGGCCACCACAAAAACCATGTCACGCCCTAGTCCCAAAATACCATGGGACCAGATACGTGGCAATGGCCAGCAGTACGCACCGATGGACCAACCCAATTTAATGGATCCATCAGAGCAAACTTAAGCTGTAAAACAAGTTTACGACAATCATGGTACAACTAATCTCATCCACACAAGATATAAAATATGATCCACAGAACAAATAAGAAGGTAAATCATCATCTAGTCTCAACAAAGAACTTCGGGGAATAATCCGATAAATATCTGATACATGGTTCATCTGACCAGAATATAAAAGACTGAAATAAATAATAAAAGCTGAGCATGAGCATGGATGCTCAAGAGAAGTCTTCAGCTAAGACCTCGTCCTCAGATGGCGGTACAGCTCCTGGATCGGCTCCTCCTGCTGCGGTCCCGTATACCTCGGGATAAACCACGTCTGCAAAATCTGGGGACAAAATCCATATCCAGGTCCTCAGGGGACATAGCAAGGTACAAAAAATAATACAAGCCAGAATGTAAACAGTGCAGCAAATAATAAGCTAAGCAGGGTAAGTATGTAAACATCTGTATAAATACAAGAGAGAATATCAATAGTACTCAGGTTGAACATCTACAAACTCTGTGTAGGGGAGCCTGTAGCAGTGGTGTCAAGAGGTGGTCTAGCTCAGCGGGAGACTGAGTAGCCGGCATAACATAGTCAACCTGTAGCCTGTGGGTCTCTCCAGCAATAGATGGAACAATAGGGAATACTAAAATAACCAGCTAAGTGATATGCAAGATGAGAGCAGCACTAGAACTCAGGCTGAAGCATACTACAAGCTTTGTGTAGGGGAGCCGGTAGCAGCAGTAATAATGAGCAATGGGCCAAGCTCGGGCTTCAGAGTCTTGGGCCTCATAATAGTAGGGGTGTATATATATATGATCAGCCTGTAGTCTGTGTGTCTCTCCCCACCCAATGTAACCACGCATATCATGACCATAACGTCTCATGTCCATGTTAGCGGGATCATAACTAATGCACAAGTCATAATGTATCTAAGAATGTAATATCTCTGTCAAGTCCTAGATCCTATACAGAATCACCACGAATATCTCGGGAAGATCCTGTCTCATTAACCGTGTCCAGTGTCCTGGTTCATAGTGTACTTGGTAAGACAAGTACGAGAAGATAAAAGTGTCACGTATGTCCATCTCTAGATGACAATACCCAACACCGCGTACGATGTTGGCACCCGACTGATAATCGGATGCTAAGTATGTCACACGATCCTAGGTTAAGCATGCATAGCAGTATAATGAAGCAAAGAAATATGTAACAATACTGCAGAGTTGGCAAGGTACACTTGCCTGATGTTTGAATGTAACAACTGTCCCTGTATCAGTGGATCCGGTAGGTGCTACTCCAAAAGCTGTAATAAATATCACCAACAGTCTCAGAAGGTATCAAACTGCTAGAACTGCCTGTCCTTACGTCCAATTTGGACACAAGGGCAAAAAGAACATTTTTGGGCCAAAGCGAGTTCCATATGTGGGCCCGCTTTGCACCGAAAAGCGCGTCAGGGTCAAGGGTCTTCAAATTACTCCAACTCAGTGTCTACAAGTCAGGAACGATGATACGAACCCAACGGAACTTCCAGAATTGGATTCCGATGAGCTGTTCACAAAATTGCCCGTCAAGTGGAGCCGGTGGGGCCCACGATACGCGATTTTATCAACGTTCTCAGAATCGGACCAAACTTGGCTCACAGGACCAGCGTATTGCTACGAGTCCGATGGCGCAAGTTTTGTCTCGATCTAACGTGTGTACACGAAGTTACAGCATGTTCCAGAAAGGTCGGATACGGGGTGTCGACGGCGGATACGTGTTGATTCCGGGGTGCACGCACCTTCGAATCTACTTCCGCAAAATCCCACACGACCGTATCAACGATGCGCACGTGTCTGTGAAGACTGCACGCGACCAAGTCGTCCCGTTTGGCGGGGCACACTCAGTTCCGGGGTGAATTAGGGCATTATTTTTCCTGTTTTTGGATCGCGGTGTACGATCACCACAGGACGCGATGCACCGAGCGGGTTGCACGGGCACCGAGAGGGTTATACAGTCTACGCATAGCAACTGATAGAATTGAAAATAGAGTTACGGTGAGGGAGAAATCAGTACCTGAACAGGGCTCCGTGAATGCTGAAATTCACGTGTCCGAGAGTCCAATCTGTGTCCTGGTCGTGTCCTCGCACGCTGCTGGCGTCCGATTCGTCCTCACTCGTGTCCGCTGGGTCTCGGAGTCGAGTCCCAGGTTCTGTCTCCGGTCAGCGGAGTGACGCTTGGGAGGCGTCGGGGTCGGGTCGACAAGGGGAGGTGCCCGGGGTCGTCGGTTCAGCGGTGACGGGGTCGCTGTGAAGCGGAGGCGGGGTTGGTCGGTTCAGCGGACGGGGTCGCTGTGAAGCGGCGGCAGGGGTTGGTCGGTTCAGCGGATGGAGTCGCTGTGAAGCGGCGGCGGGGGTTGGTCGGTTCAGCGGTGACGAGGAGTCGGGGCTGGGGTGGTCACGCGGCGGATGGATGTGGACACGTGGAGCTGGGGTGAATCTAGGGTTTCGGTGGCAGCTTGTTGGAGAAGAGTAGCACTGATGTTGCGGCAGCCCCTTTATAGCTGCTACAGGGACTCCGACGACTGCTAGGGTTTCTCCATCAGATTTCGGGTCGGGTTGGTTTGGATCGGTTCGGTTCCATTAACCCAATAGCTCTTTTAAGCTTAAAACTCGTTACCGGGGTCCAAATAATTCACCGAAAAATACTGTAGGTCCGGTTTTCTATTGTGCATCTTATTATATTATTTCCAGAATAATTTAACACCCTTTGGCCACACTAAAAATTCTTTAATCTCAATCCTCTTCGCTTTTGGTTCCAGAAAATACTCTATATTCGTAATAACTTGTTTAAAAAAATTTATACTCAAAATTCAGGGTATTTACACGACGTATAGGCAAGGGTAGGCTACTCGATCTAAGCCTCATAACTCACACACCCGTCTAGAACATCAGAAATTGACATACTGGGGGTAGCGACCAGCATGTGACTCCAGAAATTGATATACCACGGGGGTAGCGACCAGCGCGACACACTCCCTTAGTGCGAGCTAGATACTACGGTTTACCAGAGTGGTTATAGCACATACGCCTACTGATTGTCCTCTCATGATACTGAGTGTCATGTGTGTGTCAACATATCTAATATATAGTAATGACTGAAAGAAACTACATATGCAATGAATATACAGAAATATAATAAGCATGCAATATACTGTAAATAATATGGCAAGGTATCTTGCCTGGCAAGAGAGTTGCAAAGTATAATATCCAGGAGTCAAGCACACAGGATCAGAAGCTATGGCCTCAGAATGAACGTCCTCGGATGCTGAAATAAATATCACCAACATTCCCAGAATAAGCGAGATAGCTAGAAAATACTACCCTTTTGTCCAATTTGGATACAGGGGCAAAACGGTAATTTTGTATCAAAGCGGGCTCCAAATATGGGCCACCTTGCACAGAAAAGTGTGTCAGGGGTAAAGGCCTACAAATGGGACAAATTATCGGTCAAACCAATTCTAAACATTAATACGAACTCAACGGTACGTCCAATTTTGGATTCCGGTGAGCCGAACACAAATTTGCCTAAAAAGTCAACCGTAGGGCCCGCTAGTAGGCGGCTTGGTCAACTATCTCAAAATCGCGTAAAACTTGGGTCACAGGACCAGCACGATACAACGAGTCCAATGGCGTGAGTTTTATCGCGTTTTGACCAGCGTACACTAAGTGGTGCGGTATTTTACAAAAGTTGTGAAACGGGGCCTTTTCACGGATACGGGATGATTTTGACGCGCACACCCGTCCAAATCAGTTTTGCGAAAGCCCACACATCTGGGTATACCGTACGCACCTTTCGGTGCACTTGGTATGCGATGGGACAGTCCCGTTTGGCGGGGCGCGCTCCGTATCACAAATTCTGGAAGTTAGAAAAATGGATTTTTAGTAATTTTTAACCTAATTTTATTTTGCAGACAGCATTAATTAAAATAATGTAATTGGCAGAAAATAATTTAGGTTAGGTGGTCTTCATATATCAAGAAGAAAATTTAAATTCAGATCTCTGTGGTGGGAGATACGAGTCCCTGAACATGGGTCATCGCAGTAAATTTCTACAGCGTAAAAGTCGTTGTTTTTCCTCGACTTGGCGTCAATTTTTACCTAGGTTTGCGTGCTACACGATGGAAACTAATCTACGAAATCTAGAGAGGGATAGGTGGGGATCATATCGGCGAAGACGGGGTCAAGTTTGGTCGAGCGATGAGGCAAAAAACAACGCGTGAACAGAGCTTCGCTGCCGTGTATTTTTGCAATGTGCGCACGGGGTGGTCGCGGACGGCGAGCAGCTTCCGGCGGTGGTGGGACATGCTCCAGCGGTGGATCTGGGTTCCGGCGGCGCTCAGGTCGGGGAGAGGGAGAATTAGGGTTAGGGTTTGCGATGGTGTTCGTATATATATAGATGGGGGACGGATGTTACGGGTCGCGGGGAGCCCTGTAGCTGCTGCTGTTTAGAAGAAGAACTAGCGAGCCGGGTAGGTTAATTTTAAACGGGTTAGGGTTTGTATTGGGTAGGGTAGTAAGTATCCATTAAGGTTTTATTCTTTTTTTTCTATTTTCTATTTTCATTTCTTTTCTAATTTCTTTTCTTCTTTTCTAATTCTTTTTCTATTCTTTTTCTTCTATTATTCTCTTTAATAACCTTATATATATATATATATATATATATATATATATATATATAAAATTCTAGAAATTATATTAGTGCATGCCATTAAGCTATCAATTGTCCACAAGGTCTCCTACATGGAATAAATTAAGAAAAAATTACGGTTGCTCCATAAATCCTCTAAATGCACAATCACCTAAAATAAAAAAAATTAAATAAATTCTATTACCTCTAATTAGCTAATAAATGCTATAAAACAATTAAATAATTAATTAAATAATTAATACGGTTTAAAATTTAGGGGTTTTATATTCTACCCAACTTAAAAAAAATTTGTCTTCGAAATTGACACTAACCCATATTCATAATAAATCACTATAGCTATTATACTTCATTGTTGTCTAGCAATGCTTTCTAAAAGTCATGCTCTATCATTCTAACACTTCCTCATTTATTGTCCATACATTATTCTATTTCTAACTCGTCTACACTACCCAACTTACAAGAGTTCTACTAGTAGTCACAGTCTCTTGAGGCTATTGTCTAAGTTGTAAGACGAATATATTTATAGGGTCGAGAATCTTGGGGTACTTGTCTTAAATCTCACAACCATGATTTTTTTTTGTATCCGTCAAGTATCGTAGTCTAATAATGTCATGCCACCTATCCAATATGTCTGCAAGTACTTCGACTACTCTACTACAACGGTCTAGCTGCAGCTGTCGCTACTTTGCTAGCGATTTGTCATAGTTGTCAGTTCGTAACAAGTGCCTTCAACTCTTCCTAGGTTTAGTCTAGGTTTTAGGATAACAATTAAGGTCTTGACTAACTTTATAAAATTATTAGGAGTATGATCTATTTCAAACAATCTAACAAATTCCTATTGGGCTAAATGATGCTACTTAAGGGTTAAATTAATAAAAGAATACAGATATTGCTATAGTGCATGTACATAAGGGTTATCATTATGAACTTATCTTTAAGTTATTAATTATTTACTAACATATTTATGTTTTAACTAACCAAATAAGGGTGAGGTTGAAGTAATCAAACAATTCATAATGGCACGAAGAGATACGACTATGATAGGAAGAGTTAAGCACGAGATACGGAATGGATAGAGAAGAGAAGATGAGCCACCCAAGAGAACGAGATGGTGATAGGAAGAGAATATTACTACTGCTACGCGTGTCATCTATTAGCATTGTGTGTATGTCATCTGGGTAGAATATCAATACATTCTCATATATGCTAAACTACCTTATATATAATTCTACGTTTATTTATACATCTAAGGTCTCGTATCATAAAGGGGGTCATGAGTATGCAATGACAAATATAACTAAAGGTCGTATATGTATCTATGATTTTCTGTGCCTGCGCTCTCTTATTTGTCATCATGAGTGCTCGGCCAATGGGGCATATCTAGTACTATTCGTGTATCAATATATACTAAGCACGAACGTTCGTCTTTCCCAAATAAGGGAAGAATGAATTCAACAATAAAGAATTTCAAGGAGGAGATGATAGAATACAAGTATGGGATTCAAAGGAATTAGAGAATTTTGAAAGGGAGTTGCCAAGGCAGTTGTGGATTGAAAACTTATTTTGGTAAATTCTTATATGCATGTTCATATCAGAACAGGTACGTACCTGACATGATATGCTCTGACCAGTCTAGAGGGCAAGTATATTCGTCTAACAAGTTGAGTCAACTATATCTTAATCCACATAAAGTAGTGATACAAAGAGCGAACCAAGTGCACTACGGTTGATCAGACCATAATACACTGATTCTGATTTAGATAATGTATTAGTGTGGGCCCCCAATAATACATATATCATGAACAAGCTCAATAAAAGAATAAGCTTGCAAAAGTAGGCTATAATAGCAGCATAAGTCGAGGTAGTAAAAATATAAGTACGCTTGATTATGACAGAGGAAGGTACAGAATAATCTAAGTTCACCAAGAAGATCGGTGTTGTGCCTCTACAGTTTTCATAATAACTCCTTGTCAAGGTCTCTAGTTGACCAAATGGGTGTATGGGCTTCTAAGTTCTACAGTCTGGGTAAACACTATCTTTTTATGCAAGTCTATAGTTGGTGTCATTCAATTACACTTTATTAATGGGGCAATAGGTCTATGTGTTACTAGGTTATGAGGCATACTACCTAACTCGAAATAATTTAACTAATAGTATTATTAAACAATATAGTGTATATACCTGTCACAAGGCACCTTTCTAACCCCTATCAAGCACGAAAGAAAAGATAAGATTGACGTTGTGAAAGGATCAAGCAAGATGCAATACAAGCAATCAAATGAGAATGCGAAACAAAATCAAGGGAGGTGATAATTAAGTGGATGAGATCCTATATTCTAATCCTATACGCAGGCTTGCTCGGTATAGTAACATAACCGAGACAATATGCTCTCGACCTGCATGGGCCACCACAAAAACATGTCACGCCCCAGTCCCATAATACGTAGGACTAGGTACACGTAAGCATGCCAGCCGTATGTATATGGCAACTCCAATATATGGATACCATAATACACACGTACGTTGTAATACGAATATAAACTCACATGTGGTATATATATATGGTCACACGTCACAGATATACTAAATATCATCCACACAACAAGTCACAAAAAGAAAATAACTAAACTAGAATAATGAGTCTAAATAATCCAAACTAATAGTCGGGTGGAGACAAATCCACTATCAATGACTATACCAATACTAAAATAAGAGAGATATAAAATCTCCAATATAAAATAAGGTGATGATAGAAGTGTATCAGCGAAGCGATCCCTCGCTATAGATAATCACTGATGCTCAGAAGGTAAGACCTCCTCGGAAGAGATAAGTAGTAAGTCCTGATCCGTGCTCCTACGAATAGTCATAAACATCTACACCTGGAAAGGGACCAGGTCCTCAGAGGGACTTAACAAGATACATAGAAGCAAGCCAATTTAAATACAGTAAACATGCAATATAGACAAAAAATATATAAGTACGCTGTACAAGACAATCTATATGAATACAAATGAGGACAACTTTTCGACGTATGGGCAAGGGTAGGCTACTCGATCTAAGCCTCACAACTCACACACCCGTCTAGAACATCAGAAATTGACATACCATGGGGGTAGCGACCAGCGTGTGACTCCAGAAATTGACATACCGTGGGGGTAGCCACCAGCGCGACACACTCCCGTAGTGTGAGCTAGATACTACGGTTTACCAGAGTGGTCATAGCCCATACGCCTACTGATTGTCCTCTCATGATACTAAGTGTCATGTGTGTGTCAACATATCTAATATATAGTAATGACTGAAAGAAACTACACATGTAATGAATATACAGAAATATAATAAGCATGCAATATACTGTAAACAATATGGCAAGGTATCTTGCCTGGCAAGAGAGCTGCAAAGTATAACGTCCAGGAGTCAAGCACACAGGATCAAAAGCTATGGCCTCAGAATGAACGTCCCCGGATGCTGAAATAAACATCACCAATATTCCCAGAATAAGCGAGATAGCTAAAAAATACTACCCTTTCGTCCAATTTTGACATAGGGGCAAAACAATAATTTCGGGTCAAAGCGGGCTCCATATGTGGACATAGCGTGCCAGGGGTAAAGGTCTCTAAATGGAACAAATTATAGGTCAAACTAATTCTAAACGTCAATACGAACTCAATGGTACGTCCAATTTTAGATTCCGGTGAGCCGAATACAAATTTGCCCAAAAAGTCAACCGTAGGGCCCGCTAATAGGTGGCTTGGTCAACTATCTCAAAATTGTGTGAAACTTGGGTCACAGGGCCATGCGATACAACGAGTCCAATGGCGTAAGTTTCGTCACGTTCTGACGAGCGTACACTAAATGGTGCGGTATTTTGAAAAAGTCGCGATACGGGGCCTTTTCGCGGATACGGACTGATTTCGACGCGTACACGCATCCAAATTGGTTTTCTCGAAAGCCCACACATCTGGGTATACCGTGCGCGCCTTTTGGTGCATTTGGTATGCGACGGGGCAGTCCCGTTTGGGGGGCGCGCTCCGTATAGCAAATTCAGGATGTTGGAAAAATAGGTTTTTAGTAATTTTTTAACCTAATTTTATTTTGCATACAACATTAATTAAAATAATGTAATTGGCAAAAAATAATCTAAGTTAGGTGGTCTTCACATAGCAAGAAGAAAATCTAAATTTGGATCTCTGTGGTGGGAGATACGAGTCCCTAAACATGGGTCATCACAACAGATTTCTGCAGCGTAAAAGTCGTGGTTTTTTCTCGACTTGGCGTCGATTTTTACCTAGGTTTGCGTGCTGCACGATGGAAACTAATCTACGGGATTTAGAGAGAGATAGATGGGGATCATACCGGCGAAGACGGGGTCGAGTTTGGTCGAGCGAGGAGGCAGAAAATAGCGCATGAACAGAGCTTCGCTGCCGTGTATTTCTGCAGTGTGCGCACGGCGTGGTCGCGGACGACGAGCAGCTTCCGGCGGTGGCACGGCGTGCTCCAGCTTTGGCTCTGGACTCCGGCGGCGCTCGGGTCAGGGAGAGGGAGAATTAGGGTTCGGGTTTGTGATGGTGTTCGTATATATATAGATGGGGGGCGGATGTTTCGGGTCGCGGGGAGCCCTGTAGCTGCTGCTGTTTAGAAGAAGAACTAGCGGGCCGGGTAGGTTAGTTTTAAATGGGTTAGGGTTTGTATTGGGTAGGGTAGTAAGTATCCATTAAGGTTTTATTCTTTTTTTCTATTTTTATTTCTTTTCTAATTTTTTTTTCTTCTTTTCTATTTCTTTTTCTATTCTTTTTAATAACCTTATATATATATATATATATATATATATATATATATATATATATATATATATAATTCTAGATATTATATTAGTGCATGCCATTAAGCTATCAACTGTCCACAGGGTCTCCTACATGAAATAAATTAAGAAAAAATTACGGTTGCTCCATAAATCCTCTAAATGCACAATCACCTAAAATAAAAAATTAAATAAATTCTATTACCTCTAATTAGCTAATAAATGCTATAAATAAATTAAATAATGAATACAGTTTAAAATTTTGGGGTTTTACAACATGTTTAGCTCGTATTTTGGATTTGACTTCTAGCCTTCAGGCGTGGCATGGTTAGCTTATTCTAGACTATGAGTTGATCATATATACTTATACTCTACTAGTCTTTCATTTTGTATTACTAGCTTCATGATCATCTATGTATATTTGGTTTGGGACACTTTACTATCTTGCTCTAAATGATCATATTCATTGGATGTTGTTGTTATCTTATGATTGAGACACCTAGGACTGGTTGACCTAGGATTGTCTGTTGGATTGTAGCATTAACCCCCATGATCTACAGCTTCATCGTATATGTGGAGTACTGGTGTGCTCTTTATATACGTAGCTGGCCGTTGTCCATCCCCGCTCTCTAGTATTCTGGTTCTGGAGCATGACAAACATCATTGTCGGGGTTGGCATATTGCTAGTTTCTTCCCATGACCTAATGATACACCGCGTATACTCGCTCACGGAGTCATGTTCCAATAATGTGGAAGAATACAACGCTCTCATCATTAGGCTCCAGCTAGCTAAAATACTGGAGATTGATTACCTAGAAGCCTACGGTGATTCCAAATTAATAGTCAGTCATGCCCGCGGCAAGTATGAAGTCTGTCACAAGGATCTACCCTACCACCAGGCGGTCGTTGATGTGATCGCCACTTTTATAGAATTCTTCATAGAATATGTATCGCAACTACAATACATTGAAGCTGACACACTCGCCGACCTCGCCGCATCCTTGGTAGTTCCAATCAAGACTCATCTATTGGTCACAGTTGTCGATCAAGAGCTGGTCTTCCCAAAGAAAAACTTATGCTTAAATCTAAGCTACTCCATAGGCACGGATAGCAATGTCAAAGACCGGAGCCTCCCATTCATAGACTATGCAGTCTATGAAATCCTTACGGATGACCTAAATGAGGCCACTTCTATCAGAAGGCGTTCCTTCCAGTTCTAATATGATATGGCCACTAAGATGTTGTACCGTCATTCCTATGATGGACTCCTGCTATGATGCCTATCAGACGCAGAAGAAAGGCAACCTCTCCAGGAAGCTCATGACGGTGTTTGTGGTGCTCTCTAGCCCGGACCTAAGCTTCAAGATCACATCCAACGCATGGGCAATTATTGGCCCATGATGGTAGCGGATGCCGTTAATTATGCAAAGAAATGCAGGATGTGTCAAATCCATCAACCTTCAAAGTTTCTACACCCGACCATTGCGCCTTGGTCGTTTGAAGCCTGGGGAATGGACATCATAGGATCGATCAGTCCACCTTCGTCTAGGGGCACCGGTTCATCAGGGCTATAACATACTACTTCTCCAAATGGACGAAAGTTGTTCCGCTTGCAAAGGTGAAAACCTCCAACCTAATCAGTTTCCTTAAATATCATGTCATCTACAATTTCTGCTTGCCCCGTCGGATCATTCAGGACAATGGCCCATAATTCGTAAGCCATGCTTTCTTCCAATTTTGTGATAAAAATTGAATTCAGAATATAACTCCAACCGCCTACAATCCAGCAGCGAATAGGTTAGCCGAAGCATGATCTAGACGAGCCAACCTTAATTTATGCATGATCTAGACGAGCCAACCTTAATTTATGATTATCATATCCCACTCAAACATATCTCCTTGTACTCTATTTTTAATATAAAACATTCTGGTCAAAAACTCAATTTCTAGCACCTACAGTGTAACCGTTGACCATTCCAATTTAAATTGGAGATCCAATTTTGACCAATTCTTTCGACCTAATGCATGATCATGATCTAAACTAGGTCTAAGACACACATGATACATGCGTCGCACTCTATTGAACCTCTATGTGCTACCTACCCTCAATAGTCACAAATGACCATTTTTTTAGTGAATCGGACCAACCTAGTCAAACTAAACCGCAACGACCCGAACCTGACCCAACTAGAAGTAGTTGGACTTAACCTAGGTTGACTAAGCTAGATTTGACCATCTATATTAAACATTATTTCAGTTTTGGACAGACATGGATTCATTAAATCATTAGGATGGAATATCAAAGGGGAAGGGTTATAACTTGTGACATTTTCTTACCCCATTGGTAACTCCAAACCCTTCCCCTCCCCACTAGACTGTCCATAACCCCCCTCTCTTCACCTCCCCAATTCAAACCACCTGAAGAATCTTCTTCCTAACTTTTTTTCTCATATTTTCTCTTCACAAACCATCTCCAAATTCCTTCTCTATCTCCCTCCACAGCTCCATCTATCCAACCATACCCAGGCTGAATCCAAATTCAGCAATACTCCCACCAATCTGGCCCTATCTCTCTCCACAATAAGTATCTTCTCTCAAATTTTCTATTCTTCTTCCTCTCCCGGATCTTATCATTTTCTATTTACAAACCTTCCATCATAATTTAATCTAAGTTCCTCAAAATAGCCCTCCATTAGAGCTATGCAGGCTGAATCTGAATTCAGTGTATCCTCTTCTCAAGCCACTCCACCACCTCCATAGACTCCAAACCACCACCATAGCACCCAAATATCATTTCCTTAACTCTCCTTAATAAGTTTTATTTATAATTTAGCACCTAAATCATCCCATAACTCTACCAAATACCCCCTACAAAACGAAGATATCATGTTGAACCCGCCAGCAATACCACCACTTTAACACCTTGTTGCCACCACTTCCAACAGCAAAAACCCTTTAGCAACCACCCTATCTTCATCCTCTACCTCTCCCTAATCTTTCTAAGCCCTAAAGTACTTGGAGAAATGTTTTGAAGCCCCGGACAGTAGTTACGAGAAGAAGTGTCCAAATCTGGACAGATTTGTGCAAGTAGTGCACAACCCTCTTTTGTCTTTTTATTTTACTTTGGTAAAAGCTCCAACTCCTCCTACTCAACCCTCTCTACATTTAATTCACATCCCTATTAAATTTTAATAACTTTCTATTCATATTTTTTATGATATTACACCAAGAACACTTATACTTCTCATGTCTAGACTTGAATATTATTTATGCACTTGTTGTCCTATTCACTTTGCCATGATCTAAAACCCAAGCAATCACTTGCAAAATATAATTTTTACTCCAATTGTCACTAAATTTCAGAATATATAAGTTTTTTTAGGGTGTTATATATAAATAAATGCATGGTTGAGACATGATTAAATATTGTGCAATTAGTATTGCACTTTGTCTAAGTTTTGTGATAGCTAGTTTTATTGTTTATAAATACTATGTTGGAATGTAGAAGATTCCATGCTAAGGTCGTTCACTAGTTTTAGTAGTGTTTGCATACATATTTTATGACAAATACAAGTTAAAGATGAGGTATATGCCATTATCTTATTATAAATTCATATTTGACTTGTCTATGTATACTTGATATTTTGTAGTAGAACGAAAGTTGTATATAGTTGGATGAATGGATATACTTGAGAAATACAGTATGTGATTGTTTGTGATGACCCTAACTTGACCTATTATTAATGCTCATGTGCATGTTTTAATAGAGAAAACTAACCCTAGGTTGGTTAACATAATTTGACACTTAGTGAATACCAAGGTTGATGATATGTTGTATATGGAAATCTAGTGTGAGAACACCTAGTACCTATATGAACCTTCGTTATATCCATGTTTATGAGGCATGATGATGTTATGTGACTAGTAGGCTTGGTGTTTACACACTTTCTTGGTCCTTGACTAGTGAACCTTAGCCAACCTACTTTGTTAGAACCCCTAATTATTTTAGACTCTAAATAACCGATGGCATTGTATAAGTTGTATCCTTAATTTATTTAGACCCTAATTGTCTAATGATTAATGATGTAGTATAGTTGTACTCTTGTGTATGCTTAGTGAACCGTGTCATAGTGACTGATTTTATAATATTATATATTTAGGCTCTTGGGATCGCACGAGCGTGGATTCGAGAGTAGGTTCTTTGTATTATCAGCTTGGAGTTCCAGGCAAGTGTACCTTGCCAAACTTGCAGTAGTTTTTTTAATATTTTTTGCTTGAGTTATTTATATATATATATATATATATATATATATATATATATATATATATATATATATATATATATATATACTTCTGTGATGTACATGTTCAACTTAGGATGGTGAGACGTTGCTTAACATTCGAACAAGATTCGTGTGTCGACGTCATACACGGAGTCATGTAACGTCACTTAGAGAGTTGATACCACGATCCTATATATTTTTACGTGCTTGTTTTATCAAGTACGTCATACCATAGGACACTTGACACTATTCATGTGACAGAATCTTTCTTGAGTTATTCGTGGTGATTCTGTATAGGCTTACAGGATTCGTGACATAAGACTTGCATATACATAGATATCATTATGACTCGTTGTACTAGTTAGAGGTCATGATCTTGTGTGTTATGGATATGAGACGTCGTGGACATGAGTTGTGTGATTACATTAGGTAGGGAGAGACACACAGGCTACAGGTTGATTATATACATATATACTTTATTATTGAGGTACTTTAGTCTCTGTTCCAAAGCTTGGCCCATTACGTGATATTACTGCTACGGGCTCCCCGACACAGAGCTTATAGTTGATTCAGCCTGACTACTAGTATTTCACTTAGATGGTTACATTAGTTTACCCTTGAGTATGTGGCATTATATTGTTTTACTTTGTCATGATGTTTCTTGTACCTTGTTACGTCCCTCTGAGGACCAGGTCCCTTGCCAGTTTTACAGCATAGACCGTTGTGGAGCTTGTCTGGAGTTGCTGATGTGTGTTGCTTTGTCTTGCAAGCATTGGAACCAGGTACTTATATTATTTCTACCAAAGTTATGGTTATTTATTCTTATTGTCTATTCATCTGCTAATGTAGCCTAGTTTTATAAACTCATATTTCTTTTCTCGATTCTATTTGTGCTTATGTGTTACTGGCGGCCGACTTTAGCACATAAAGTTCATTATTGATATTTTATTCTTTATGTGGATTAAGACATAGAGATTTTAGTATTTATTTACCCTTATTATACAGCTTATACGTATTCGAGTCGAACCAGAGTCTGGTCGAATGCGTAGCTAGCATGTTACATATTTCTAGTCCTACGTATTTTAGGACTGGGGCGTTACAGCTTGCCCCGTCGGATCATTCAGGACAATGCCCCATAATTCGTAAGCCACGCTTTCTACTAATTTTGCGATAAAAATTGAATTCAGAATATAACTTCAACCGTCTACAATCCTGCAGCGAATAGGTTAGCTAAAGCATTCGACAAAACTATTATCAAGCTCCTTAAAACGTGACTGGAATGAGAAGCTGGATGAGTGTCTTTGAGTCTATTGCACAACGGTCCAAACTCCTACTGGAAGCACACCGTTCTCTTTAGTATATGGAAGCAAGGTTATGCTTTCTCTAGAGAACCAAATTATGTCTCTTCGGGTAGGCCTAACCCACCATCTTAGAGTTACTTCATGAGAAATGTCTCTTGACTCAACAGTGCATTGAGCTATATCAAGCACGTCTTTCTGGCACATTCAACAGAAAGTAAAGAAAAGAATATATTCCAGGTCGGTGATCTCGTCCTAACCAAGAGAAGACCAATGATCATGACCCAAAAGAAGGCAAAAAAATTCTAACCTAAGTGGGAGGGCCCCTATGTAGTGGAGACGGTCTAGTCCAACAGTGCATATAGGCTTACTAATCCTAATGGTGACTTGCTCATGATGCCAATCAACAAAAAGTTCCTAAATAAATAATATGCCTAAATTAAGCATAGTATAAAAAAATGATGTGTGTAATTTCTATCCCTAGCAGAGGGACCTAAAAAGGTAATGTTTACAACCGATGTCTTCCAACGGCAAATTACTTTCGTCCGTAGTATTTAGACAAATATATTATCCGTATTCGGGAAGTCATGACCCTGCAATAGATAATAGATCTACAAAATTTCTCCAAGGCAAATGGTTCACGTACATATCACCTATGAACTATAAGTTGTGTTTTCCATCAAAATAAGAGAGTCACGTCCATACTACCTCTGACTTGTCCCTTTTGTTGTTACCGCCAAATTTTTTTTACAAAAGTAAGTGGTTCTTGTCCATATCACCTCTGAACTATGAGCTACCTATATTCCCCATCAAAAGAAAATAGTTATGTCTATATTACCTCGGGCTCATTTTCTTTTCCTTCCACAAATATTTCACCAATAGTCATACTCAGCAACAAACAAACTTGCTTCACTATCCGTTCTACACCACAATATCTTAATCATCGCAGAAGATGTATCCACCAAACTTCCTAAATGGAACTACTCTAACCCATCACGTTCATACTACCTCTGATAGGGATTAAGCGTTATCGTCGTGATGATGTCATACTACGTCCATATTACCTCTGGTATAATACCCCAGTCCAGATAACCATAGCGACAAGAAAAGTTCTAAACATGAAAGAAAGCAAAAAATTTAGTAATATTCAAAATCATGAGTATATATGGAAGTCCATTACATTCAAGAATTTTTTATTAAGGTTCAAAATCATAGGTACATTTGAAAAGAATGAGACCCCTCTCTGTTGTTTCTGGTACCAACACATGTAAATCTAGCAGCTCAACATTTTTTGGGTTATCACTTCAGCAAGACTCATTAATGCAAGCCACAGTACGAGAAAAGAATACATGCTGATGGAAAGCAATAGAGTTTGCAAAACAGAGCCAAAAGGCCCAACTCTATCGTTTGAAAGAACGCAACTAGAAATCCCAGTTTGGATAACTATCCCCATCTCTTCCACGTTGATGCGCGGCCAGGATTCGACCGGAGATCCTGCCATCACATCATGACTACGTAAGGGGAGTAACTACAGTCAACTAGGGTGGAATATCACAGACAATCCTTCGGGTAATGTGCTTGTTTATCACGAACAACGACAATTATGATATCATTCCAAGCTCCATCAGGACTCGAACAATACGAGAAAGCTCCTACAAGATGAGCACACACAGAAAGTCAGAATATTGGCAAAGAAAACAAATGTTAGAAGATATGCATCTGTGAGAATATGCACCACACTCTCCGCATTCTAGCCATCTATGTGCTCGGGGCTCACAGTAGCCAGCTCTAGAGTATACATGCGCAAGAATCAAACAAACTCATGCTGCGTGCTCGTGCATACTCCCTCAACGCATGCCTCATGTGAGTGTCCGGAGACAGTATCACCTATGCTGCCGAGGGAGAACTCTCACCGACAACGCATCTTCAGGATGAAGCCTCTCGGCAACGATCATGCACGTAAAGCTAAAGGGGGTGTCTACGTACGACCAGGCAATTTCTTACCCAAACAAACGCACAGTGTCAGAGTGTCCAAGTGACCAAAGAATAAAAATTAAAAATCTTTGCTCCTTACCTCCACCGAAGACAGCTGTGTGATCGACTATCAGAGGGAGGGGATCAATGAACCGCTCTACCAATCTTCCCTCACTCGGCCTTTGAAGAGACATTAGATGAAAGAGAGGAGTGTTATTCTCTCCCCTAGCCCTCTATTTATAGCAAGAAGAGCCATTAATGACGCACAAATTTCTAGGCACCTAAACCGCAGAATGAATATGATAAATCCTAATCGCCTATCAGGGCTGACTATATGATGCGCCACACAACCTGATGTGCCAAAAAATCTAATGCGCCAGAACCTTGCCTGCGACTATCTCCTCCATACTTCTATTAAAAGTATTCTGAACTTAAAAACTTATAAATCTTAAAGTTCAAATTAAAGTTCAAAAACTTTGAAGGGGGTCTTATAGAAGCATAAAAAATCTCTACCATGCTCCAAAATGATAAAGTACCATGCGCCAACCGTTTTATAACAAGTGTTCCCATGTGCCAGCAGTGTCATGCGCCACTATGTCTCAAGTGTTCCTATGTGCCAGCAGTGCCATGCGCCACTATGTCTTAAGTGTTCCCATATGCCAGCAGTGCCATGTGCCACTATATCTCAAGTGTTCCCATGTGCTAGCAGTGCCATGTGCTACTAAGTCTCCAGTGTTCTCATGCGCCAGCAATGTCATACGCCACCACTCCCTCGGTAATTTCCATATGCCAGGTGGTAGTGTTCCCAAGGTGTAATCTCAGCCATTAAAATTATGGCATGATATGTGTCACGAGTATTATGGGCATCAGCAATCCTAGCTCTCGACTTGCCACGTGGCAGCCTTAACACAGTATAAGACTCCAGTGCCATACGCCGACATGCAACCAACGTATTTGTGCCTACATATGGCCTTCTCAAGTATATAAATAGTAGACTTTTTCCACCTGCAAAAAGGGACAAAAAAATGATAAAGAAATAAGGAGAAGAAGAAGAAGAGTGAAGCGTAGTTCGAAGCCTCGTCACCCTCCGTGGCCCCGGATAGTCAACGAAGTAAAGTAGCCGCTGCAGTGCTCGATCTCCACCATCAAACTTGTCCAGATCTTATTTTTTTATTGTACTTAGATTATTTTGTAGTAGGAATTCTCTTGTACTATTTGTCAATTTCCAATAAATAAAAATTTTATCCGACTTTACACCATTATTTTTTGGCAATGTCAAAAATGTGCCCTATCAGTCCAGGTTGAAAGCCCAACTAGAGGTCACATAATACCTTGTGCCGAAGCGTGTTCACATAATTTCTCCTAGGTTGATTCAGTTTCAATGTCCCGGATACTGTTTCAAGGAAAACAAAACCTTGTTTACATAATTTCTCCTAGGTTGATTCAGTTTTAGAACGGCGGGAACTGGTCCTAGCGCGACCGCTCATGACACATCCAGCATGGTCCCAACAATAAAACTCTGCTCTCGGACATAGCCTGGAAAAATGTTGTTCACAGAACAGGAGAATGCCACAGCTGCATATATGATGTGGTTCGTAGGCCGCTTTAACGGTGTAGTCAAACGCGCTGCGGTGCAACCAGCATTGTAATATTGCCAAGCCCGGGCACCGTCAAGCAAGCTCCCTACAGAACCTAAGCTCGAACTTGGGATACCCAATAACAGTTGACTATAGCCAAATTAACGAGCAAAGTGACTTGGGAGGTTTGGTTCCAGGAAGACCTTATCCCAATTCTGATACACCAGATGGCAGAGCCGAATCGACAACAACCAATGGAAAGCTGGTCTCGACAAGCTAGAAGACCCGGAGCCGACATCCTCCAGATCGTTATTCTTTGTAAAACCCGTATATCGGGGGGGGGGGCACTACAGAAAAGTTATAACCATCTAGGAAACTCAGCGCTCTACAACAAGTAGGTATACCCGAATGTACCCATTCTCTTTCAAAAAAATGTCAAATAAATGTATCCCCTTCCTCGGTGCTCTCTTTCATACCGGGACTCATTATGGCAGGATGGTGGTGGATCAACCAACCCATTAATTAATAGTAGGGTAATTCTACCCGAAGGAAATTTCCTTTTTTACCCTCCCCCCCCCCGGTATAAGCTTACTCACAAATTCTTGTAACCCACGATGAATATTACAGACCATGGCCGGGATCAAAGCAAGTCGATGGCTGAAAACCAGATTCACGACAGGCATAATGAGTGTTACTACCACACTTTAGGAAAAAGGGTATTTTAGTATTTTCCTATTTAAATAAATATTGTGCATGGTAAATAATTTTTGTTGTATTATTTAATTGTTGTTGGATGTTATTTAATTATTTTGGACTTATTTTAGTGGACCCAACTAGTTTAGTTTGGACCCATGGACCAACATGAAATAAATAGTTAGACTTGGCCCATTTAGAAAGCCCATGGTTAAGGAGATGGATTAAATTAATTAAGTGATTAGACTAGAACCTTCCTTCCTTAATTATTTCTTCATGAGAGGCCCCAAGGGGTACATTGGACATTTTATAATTGCTTGGGAGAGGGGCAAGGCCGGCCTATTAAAAGAGGGGGGAAATTTCTCTCTCCTCTCATTCTCATTCCAAATCTAGATCTAGAATTTTTCACTCCCAAATTCCCTCCATTCCCATTCCAATTCCCTACCAAATTCATTCCAAATTCTTCCCAATTCACCATTAGAGAAGGAGGAAGCAAGGATCTAGAAGAAGGAAGCAAGGATCTACAAAGAGGAGCAAGGATCTACAATTTGGAAGCAAGTTCTTCTCAATTGGAGGTTTCATTGGGAATCCATCTCCCAATAGATATAATTCAGATTTTCCCATTTAAATAGCTTCTAAATCTGAGATTTAATCATGTAAAATCAACCTATATGTATGTACTACCATAGGACTTTGTTTTGTGTTCATAGGAGACCCATGGAGAAAGTTATGGTGCATTTTGTGTTAATTTTGTTGGAATTCCTAATTTACATTTTGTTGTGTGTATCAATTGATCCTATAGATCAATTAGACATGAGCTTATGTGTTTGGGGCAAGTGTCATGTCCATAATTTGGTATATGTGGTTCGTATCCCAACTATTTGGTGATACGTGTCATTTTGGGGGTTTTCCCTCTGACACGGGGCTTTGAACATGTCGTATTTTGACACGGACACATAGATCTACTTTTGACACTTTGATTTATTCATAAATATTATTTGTGATTTATTTGTATCCTTCGGGATGCAATTGGTTGTGTGTTGGACTCGTGTCACATGCGTATCCTAGATCTAGTGGGATACGGTGTAATACTCTCCAATTGTGTGGATTTTTGAATAGATCTAATTATGTATGGTTTAAATTCTTCAATTATAATTAGTAAATATATATAGATATTATATATTTATTTTGTGTATTTATTATAGTAATTATTGTAGCATAGATCTATATATTTTTGCGTGTGCTAATATGATGTACAAATATAATATGTATCTTTCTTGCATGTAATTATATATGTACTTATGTTAATAGTATAAATTATACATAAATATTTTATAAAATATATTTATGTGTTTAATTGTGTAATTATATTATTTATAATTATTATATAATTATTTGTATATTAATGTATATATTTTAGGTGTGCTTCTAGCCATGTAAAATATGAACATTAATATGTGCATGTGTTGTAACTATTAGTATTTAATTATAAGTTTATATGTGCATATATATATAAGTATATAATTATTTATTTATATATATGTATTGTGATTATTATTGCATATATATATTTATATATATATATATTTTTATATTTTTATTTGTTTTGGTGATAGTGGTTTCTATGACAGTGAAACTGTCATTATTTGGTCTGAACAGCAGCCGCTGTACAGTGGTCAGCATTAATGACAGATCTGTCATTAATGCTGCGGCAGTTTTGAGCGGCAACCTTTCAGCGACGTTTTTTTTTGTGACAGTTTGAAACTGTCAGCAAACTGTGACAGCAGCGGTTTTTTATATGGAGTTTCTACGACGAATTTTCAGTGACAGTCAAGACTGTCACTATTAAACCTGTTTTTATTTTATCTTGTTTTGTTCACTGTTTTAAGTGACGCTTTGACAGTTTTAAATTATATTTTATATATTATTATTGTATATATATATATGTGTATATATATGTGTTTTGTATAATATTTGTAATAATATATTATGTTATTTGTATACATATTGGTTTGTATATATATTATTTTAGGGTATATATTATTTGTATTAGTAGTATACTTTGTGTGAGTATGATTTGGGATCTAATTTTTATTCCTAAATTGTTGTATTTTATTTCTATATTATTTATATAGATTTCTTGTGAGGTTGACCTTGGTTTGACTTTAGTTGACGTTAGAGTTGACTATAGTTGACTTTTGACTTAGAATTTATTTATTGACCTAGGAGTTGACTAGTTTGACTTGTTCTCTTTCCGGGACCTTATTTTAATGTGGTATTCCATATCTAGGTCTTCGAGGCACCGAGTCAGACATCTGTGAGACTGTTCTTTGGATTTCAGGCGAGTACATTCTCTGATAGTTTCTCATTTATGATATCCTCTATGTTCGTTGTATCTAGTGTAGATTTACATGTTTCTCTCGACACTATGGTTACACGGATTGGTATATCCGGATCTCGTCATGAGATATTATTTCTTGGTATATGGTGTATATGGTGCAAGTATTGTTTCATTGGTTATCTTGTACATGTACAGACACCGATTCTCGGGGAGACTAGCTATCTTCTTGGGAAATCTAGTGCCATAGCATACCGTGGTTGGATCTATTATACCAGTTGGGGGTGGGGAGTATTAGTATAAATATGTGATCAAATCCCTATTGAATAAAGTATTGGTAAGCGAATAGTGTTGATCATGCACCGCACGTATGATTAGCCAGGCCGCATTGTATCTTGCCCAAGCCGATCACATGTTAAGCTAGTACTCACACACTTAGTCATTAGTATTATTGTTTCATTGGCATATTGTTCATTATTGTATTTCTTTCTAGTATTTCCTTATTGTCTATATATCTCTTGTATCTATTTTGTGCATCTTGTTTATCCACAGCTATTTACTGTTACATAGTTTTTATCATGGATTAGAACTGCTGTTAGAGATGTACTCTGCTCCTTTCCTGACTGGATATATTTTTCCAGATGACACTGAGGAGTACCCTACCTATTATGGACCCCAGGATATTGTGGGTTTAGATTCGGAGACCCTGGCTCAAGAGGGACTTATCCCAACTGAGACAGTTGACCCTGGAGTTGTAGCTTTGTAGTTTGGTAGTATTCTTTTGTACTGGATTTGTCTCCAGCTTATTTTTGTTACTCTTCAGACTCATTGATGTATTATTTTAAACTTATGAGTTGATGACTATTCTATTCTTATCTGATTCGTGTTCATTCTATCTTAGTTCTGTGATTGAGTACACTATCTTTTGGTGGTTCATTATATTAGATAGACTTTCTAGACAGCGTTCTACCGCCGATTCTGCGGCGTAGGCTGGGCGTTGTTTCCGACTAGTACCCTTACCCCGGGTGCGGGTCGTGACACATTTTTGGTGGTGGCCCATGCAGGTCTAGCTTCACAAGTATGTGATATCGTGGTAGTGCGACAACTTAGTTGTACTACTGCGAGCCTGCAATAGGATATAAGATATAGGCTGAGATACTCAATCACATCTAGGAAAATTCTTTTGATTCAACTATTCTCCTTTGATATTGATACTTGATCTCTTAAACTGTCCTTTCCTTGATGTCTTACATCTTGTGCCATATTGATTCTTTCTTTCGCTTTGTCTCAGGATGCCGTCTAAGACTAGATCACAGCAGGGGAGAGCAGCTTCTGAGAGGTCTGCGATATCCCGAGGGCCTGCACCAGTCACTTCTCCGATGATTGGAGTGTCAGCTGCTTTCGGAGGTCCACCACCTACTCAGAGGACTGTGCCAGCTGTATCTGAGGGGCTTCCACCTCCACCTCCTGTGCCAGCAGAGGTGTCACAGATGTTTACACTGTTTCGTGAGATGCTCGAGCCACAGAGGGCTCAGTCAGAGGCACATCAAAGGCAGACCGACGTTCTACGGCAGGGCATCGAGAGTGCTCATCAGCTTGCTCATGCTGTAGTTGAGAGAGGAGTTCCGATCCAGCAGCAGGTTGTTCCTCAAGTTGCTCAGCTTCGGCCAGGCAATATTCAGGACTTCAAGAAACTGGAGCCTAGGGTTTTCAAAGGGACGGAGGGCATCGTCTATGCTGATGATTGGCTCGAGGATATTGAGCGTCTTATGAGGGTGTCCCGTCTTTCTGAAGATCTGAAGGTTGAGGCGGTAGGACTTCAACTGTTCGACGTCGCTCGCACTTGGTTCAGGAATGAGCCGGTTCTAGTTGACGCAGGACAATCTTGGGAGGTATTCAAGGACCTTTTCAAGAAGAAGTTTTTCGCCCGGATAGACAGGCTTGACTTGGGGAGACAATTTGAGAGTCTCATTCAGGGGAGCATGTCTGTGGAGGAATACGCTGCGGAGTTCGGTAGGTTGAGCCGATTTGCAGAGTACTTGGTGAGGGAGCCGGAGGTTCGAGCTATTCGTTTCCGAGAGGGTCTAAACTGGGAGGTGAAGATTCTCATTCCGTCTTTTTATGAGACATACTCAGAGATACTTGCGGAGGCACGCAAGGTTGAGCGGGATCTGGGTTTGAAGACCAAGAGAGACCGTGATTCTTTTCTGGGGGCCAACGGCAGTGCAGTATCTGCCAAACGTCCTCATTTCCAGTCCAGACCTTTCCAACAGCCACAGCAGAACCAGACTCCAGCTAGAGCGCCTTTTCACCAGGCACCTCAGCAGCAGAGGCAGTTACAGCAGGCTCTATGCAACTTCTGCAAGAAGCCCGGCCACATCTAGGAAGTTTGCAGGAGGAGGCTAGGAGTTTGTTTGTATTGTGGTACTGAAGGGCATCAATCGAGGGAGTGTCCTCGTCGTGCAGTTCAAGGAGCAGCTCCAGCTCCGAGGACACAGACGAGACCACCTGCAGCACAGCCGAGGGGACCGCTTCCGACACAGCGCGTTTTGTCCAGCATCAACAGCAGGGAGGTGCTCGGCAGGGACGAGCGTTTGCTATGACCGTCGAAGAGGAGGAACCCACCGGAGATGTTATCGCAGGTTCTATTCTTCTTGATTCTATTCCAGCTTTAGCTTTGTTTGATAGTGGTGCTTCCCATAGTTTTGTATCTGTTTCTTTTGCTCTGAAGCATGGTTTGGTAGCTGAGTCTTTGCTTAGGACTTGCAAGATCATGACCGGGGGAGGCATTATCCTGGTTAATGATATTTGTAAGGATCGGAGAGTTACTCTGGGAGGCCGGGAGTTGAGTGCGTGTCTACTTGTAATACCACTTCCAAGCTATGATATTGTAATTGGGATGGATTGGTTGAGTAGGCACCGTGCTAGCATAGACTGTAGAGGAGGTAGAGTTTTGTTTGGTCCGCCAGGAGAGCCAGAGTTCGAGTTTGCTAGAGGAGCTGCGGAGCAGGGGGAAGCATTATTTATGGAGCTATGGTGGAAGACAAGGAGTTGCCACATCCATTGATAGCAGAATTCTTGGATGTGTTTCCTGAGGAATTGCCAGGATTGCCACCAGATCGAGATGTTGAATTTTCTATAGACTTGGTGCCAGGTGCAGAACCAATTTCGCAATATGTCTATAGAGTAAACAACAGCGAGTTGGTCGAGTTGAAGAAGCAGGTGGACGAATTGCAGGATAAGGGGTTTATCAGATCGAGTTCTTCACCATGGGGAGCCCCGGTATTGTTTGTACCGAAGAAGGATGGATCGGTGCGCATGTGCATTGATTACAGGGCTTTGAATAATCTCACTATCAAGAATAAGTATCCTTTGCCACGGATTGATGATCTGTTTGATCAGTTGAGTGGTGCGAAGGTGTTTTCTAAGATAGATTTGAGATCAGGCTACCATCAGGTGAAGGTGAAGCCGGAGGACATACCGAAGACTACTTTTAGAACTCGGTATGGTCAGTACGAGTTTATGGTGATGCCGTTTGGTTTGACTAATGCACCGACGGTATTTATGAACTTGATGAACAAGGTGTTCCACCAGTACCTTGACAAGTTCGTGGTGGTGTTCATCGACGACATACTCATATACTCGAGGACACCGGAGGAGCATGAGGAGCATTTGAGGATTGTGTTGGATGTGCTGAGGAAGGAGAAGCTGTATGGAAAGTTGTCCAAATGTGAGTTTTTCTTGGACAAAGTAGAATTCTTGGGGCATGTTGTGACTGGTGATGGTATTTCAGTGGATCCGAAGAAGATTTCAGCAGTGGAATCTTGGAAGACTCCGAGTTCGGTAGCAGAGATCGGGAGTTTCTTGGGATTGGCAGGCTATTACAGGAAGTTTGTGCAAGATTTTTTGAGGATTGTCGAGCCGATGACCAGACTCATAAGGAAGGATGTGGAGTTTGTTTAGACGGAGGATTGCCAGGTTGCTTTTGAGGAGTTGAAGAAGAGGTTGACGTCTGCTCCTATTTTGACGTTGCCATCAGGGTCCGGAGGTTTCACTATTTATAGTGATGCATCGGGGAAGGGTTTAGGTTGTGTTCTTCAGCAGCATGGGAAAGTGATTGCCTATGCATCCAGGCAATTGCGTCCTCATGAAAAGAACTATCCTACCCATGATTTGGAGTAGGCAGCTGTCATATTCGCCCTGAAGTTGTGGAAACATTATTTGTACGGAGAGCGTGTGGAGATCTTCACAGACCACAAAAGCTTGAAGTACGTTTTCACGCAGAAGGAGTTAAACATGAGGCAGCGTCGGTGGTTGGAACTGATGAAGGATTTTGATATCTCTTTACAATATCATCCTGGGAAAGCCAATGTAGTTGCCGATGCTTTGAGCAGGTATCCGGTAGCTATGTTTTTGACGCAGGATCGATATCTGTTGGAGGACTTGGAGAGCTTGGGCATTGAGCTGATTGTTCCTGGGTGTGCTATACAGATGTGGGGATTGCAGATACACTCAGATTTGATGGACAGGATCAAGGCAGCACAGTATGATGATGTATCTTTAAGGAGTATCAGAGCTCAGGTGAGAGCAGGATTGAAGGATGATTTCACTATTGCAGAGGATGGATCCTTGAGGCATGGAGTTAGATTGTGTGTGCCTAGTGGGGAGTTGCGCGAGGAGGTGTTGCAGGAAGCGCATCGCTCTCAGTATTCCATACATCCAGGTGCTAACAAGATGTATCGGAATATGCGAGAGAGTGTGTGGTGGTATGGCATGAAGAGGGAAGTGGCACAGTTTGTATCCAGATGCTTAGTGTGCCAGCAAATGAAAGCCGAGAGGCAGAGGCCAGGAGGATTACTTCAGCCATTACCCATTCCAGAGTGGAAGTGGGAACACATTACTATGGATTTTGTGTCCGGACTTCCACGATCTCCAGGAGGAAAAGACGCAATTTGGGTCATTGTTGATAGATTGACCAAGTCGGCTCACTTTTTGCCTTTCAAAGTGGGTTTGTCTACGGAGAAGCTGGCAGAGATGTATGTGAGGCAGATCGTTAGGATACACGGAGTTCCCATCAGCATAGTCTCAGATCGAGATAGTCGTTTCACCTCTCATTTCTGGAGGAGTTTGCAGGAGAGTTTGGGTACTCAGCTCAAGTTTAGTACTGCATATCATCCCCAGACAGATGGGCAGTCAGAGAGGACTATCCAGACTCTCGAGGATATGTTGCGCACTTGTGTACTAGATTTCGGGGGTTCTTGGGAGGACCATCTCCATTTGGTAGAGTTTGCTTACAACAACAGTTACCAGGCCAGTATAGAGATGTCACCTTTTGAAGCTCTATATGGTCGGAGGTGTCGTACTCCTTTGTCTTGGGATGATGTTGGAGAGAGAGTTTTGCTTGGGCCAGAAATGGTTGTGGATGCAGCGGAGAAGGTTCAGTTGATCAGAGACAGACTTCGAGTGGCGCAGGACAGACAGCGGCATTGGGCCGATAGCCATCTGAGACCTTTGGAGTTCGAGGTATAGTTTAGATTTTGTTTGTGCTTGTTCTTGTTTGTTATAGATTAAGTTCTTAAGATGGTATTTTGTTCTAGGTGGGTGGTTTGGTGTTTCTGAGGATTTCTCCGACACGAGGCACGATTCGCTTCGGTGGAGACGGAAAGCTTAGTCCGTGATTCATCGGACCTTTCACTATTCTAGAGAGGGTCGGTGCAGTTGCTTATAGACTAAACTTGGCACCTGCATTGGAGGGAGTGCACAACGTATTTCATGTGTCGCAGTTGAGACGATACGTGGCAGATCCTAGTCATGTATTGGATCACTCAGAGATAGAGGTGGGCCCTACTCTTAGCTATCCAGAGCAGCCAGTTGAGATTCTGGATCGGAGAGAGAAGGTGCTGAGGAACCAGACTATTCCTTTGGTACGCGTCGCATGGAGGCATCACTCTCCGGGGGAGTCTACCTGGGAGAGAGAGGATGACATGCGAGAGCGTTATCCATATTTGTTTGTACCTTGAGGTATGTTATTTTCTAGTTATGTTCTGTTCATTAGTTAATTGCGATTCTTTAGTTCTGTTCTATGATTTTCATGGGGGTAGTTTTTATCTTTAAATTTCGAGGACGAAATTATTTTAAGGAGGGTAGACTTGTCACTACCACACTTTAGGAAAAAGGGTATTTTAGTATTTTCCTATTTAAATAAATATTGTGCATGGTAAATAATTTTTGTTGTATTATTTAATTATTGTTGGATGTTATTTAATTATTTTGGACTTATTTTAGTGGACCCAACTAGTTTAGTTTGGACCCATGGACCAACATGAATTAAATAGTTAGACTTGGCCCATTTAGAAAGCCCATGGTTAAGGAGATGGATTAAATTAATTAAGTGATTAGACTAGAAGCTTCCTTCCTTAATTATTTCTTCATGAGAGGCCCCAAGGGGTACATTGGATATTTTACAATTGCTTGGGAGAGGGGCAAGGCCGGCCTATTAAAAGAGGGGGGAAATTTCTCTCTCCTCTCATTCTCATTCCAAATCTAGATCTAGAATTTTCCACTCCCAAATTCTCTCCATTCCCATTCCAATTCCCTACCAAATTCATTCCAAATTCTTCCCAATTCACCATTAGAGAAGGAGGAAGCAAGGATCTAGAAGAAGGAAGCAAGGATCTACAAAGAGGAGCAAGGATCTACAATTTGGAAGCAAGTTCTTCTCAATTGGAGGTTTCATTGGGAATCCATCTCCCAATAGGTATAATTCAGATTTTCCCATTTAAATAGCTTCTAAATCTGAGATTTAATCATGTAAAATCAACCTATATGTATATACTACCCATAGGACTTTGTTTTGTGTTCATAGGAGACCCATGGAGAAAGTTATGGTACTTTTTGTGTTAATTTTGTTGGAATTCCGAATTTACATTTTGTTGTGTGTATCAATTGATCCTATAGATCAATTGGACATGAGCTTATGTGTTTGGGGCTAGTGGCGTGTCCATAATTTGGTACATGTGGTTCGTATCCCAACTATTTGGTGATACGTGTCATTTTGGGGATTTTCCCTCCGACACGGGACTTTGAACATGTCGTATTTTGACACGGACACATAGATCTACTTTTGACACTTTAATTTATTCATAAATATTATTTGTGATTTGTTTGTATCCTTCGGGGTGCAATTGGTTGTGTGTTGGACTCGTGTCACATGCGTATCCTAGATCTAGTGGGATACGGTGTGATACTCTCCAATTGTGTGGATTTTTGAATAGATCTAATAATGTATGGTTTAAATTCTTCAATTATAATTAGTAAATATATATAGATATTATATATTTATTTTGTGTATTTATTATAGTAATTATTGTAGCATAGATCTATATATTTTTGTGTGTGCTAATATGATGTACAAATATAATATGTAGCTTTCTTGCATGTAATTATATATGTACTTATGTTAATAGTATAAATTATACATAAATATTTTATAAAATATATTTATGTGTTTAATTGTGTAATTATATTATTTATAATTATTATGTAATTATTTGTATATTAATGTATATATTTTAGGTGTGCTTCTAGCCATGTAAAATATGAACATTAATATGTGCATGTGTTGTAACTATTAGTATTTAATTATAAGTTTATATATGCATATATATATAAGTATATAGTTATTTATTTATATATATGTATTATGATTATTATTGCATATATATATATATATATATATTTATATATATATATATATATTTATATTTTTATTTGTTTTGGTGACAGTGGTTTCTATGACAGTGAAACTGTCATTATTTGGTCTGAACAGCAGCCGCTGTACAGTGGTCAGCATTAATGACAGATCTGTCATTAATGCTGCGGAAGTTTTGAGCGGCAACCTTTCAGCGACGTTTTTTTGTGACAGTTTGAAACTGTCAGCAAACTGTGACAGCAGCGGTTTTGTATATGGAGTTTCTGCGACGAATTTTCAGTGACAGTCAAGACTGTCACTATTAAACCTGTTTTTATTTTATCTTGTTTTGTTCACTGTTTTCAGTGACGCTTTGACAGTTTTAAATTATATTTTATATATTATTATTGTATATATATATATGTGTATATATATGTATTTTGTATAATATTTGTAATAATATATTATGTTATTTGTATACATATTGGTTTGTATATATATTATTTTAGGGTATATATTATTTGTATTAGTAGTATACTTTGTGTGAGTATGATTTGGGATCTAATTTTTATTCCTAAATTATTGTATTTTATTTCTATATTATTTATATAGATTTCTTGTGAGGTTGACCTTGGTTTGACTTTAGTTGACTTTAGAGTTGACCATAGTTGACTTTTGACTTAGAATTTGTTTATTGACCTAGGAGTTGACTAGTTTGACTTGTTCTCTTTCCGGGACCTTATTTTAATGTGGTATTCCATATCTAGGTCTTCGAGGCACCGAGTCAGACATCTGTGAGACTGTTCTTTGGATTTCAGGCGAGTACATTCTCTGATAGTTTTTCATTTATGATATCCTCTATGTTCGTTGTATCTAGTGTAGATTTACATGTTTCTCTCGACACTATGGTTACACGGATTGGTATATCCGGATCTCGTCATGAGATGTTATTCCTTGGTATATGGTGTATATGGTGCAAGTATTGTTTCATTGGTTATCTTGTACATGTACAGACACCGATTCTCGGGGAGACTAGCTATCTTCTTGGGGAATCTAGTGCCATAGCATACCGTGGTTGGATCTATTATACCAGTTGGGGGTGGGGAGTATTAGTATAAATATGTGATCAAATCCCTATTGAATAAAGTATTGGTAAGTGAATAGTGTTGATCATGCACCGCACGTATGATTAGCCAGGCCGCATTGTATCTTGCCCAAGCCGATCACATGTTAAGCTAGTACTCACACACTTAGTCATTAGTATTATTGTTTCATTGGCATATTGTTCATTATTGTATTTCTTTCCAGTATTTCTTTATTGTCTATATATCTCTTGTATCTATTTTGTGCATCTTGTTTATCCACAGCTATTTACTGTTACATAGTTTTTATCATGGATTAGAACTGCTGTTAGAGATGTACTCTGCTCCTTTCCTGACTGGATATATTTTTCCAGATGACACTGAGGAGTACCCTACCTATTATGGACCCCAGGATGTTGTGGGTTTAGATTCGGAGACCCTGGCTCAAGAGGGACTTATCCCAACTGAGACAGTTGACCCTGGAGTTGTAGCTTTGTAGTTTGGTAGTATTTTTTTGTACTGGATTTGTCTCCAGCTTATTTTTGTTACTCTTCAGACTCATTGATGTATTATTTTAAACTCATGAGTTGATGACTATTCTATTCTTATCTGATTCGTGTTCATTCTATCTTAGTTCTGTGATTGAGTACACTATCTTTTGGTGGTTCATTATATTAGATAGACTTTCTAGATAACGTTCTACCGCCGATTCTGCGGCGTAGGCTGAGCGTTGTTTCCGACTAGTACCCTTACCTCGGGTGCGGGTCGTGACAATGAGATTTCGGCTAACTCGTTTTAGAGATCCTGAGCCACCGGGAACCACAAAGTTATGCAGCCAGATCGTCAGATAACCCGCAAGTTCCGCTTTTGGAGATAAATCAAACAGGTCATGGGCAAAGAAAGAGAAGGTCTCAGAACTTGGTTCACCATCACCACCTGTAGTGGGATGCTTTTTATTCAAAAAGGCCATGTCATCCTCTACTGTCTGCAGCGAGGAAGCTCGGAGAGTAAAGAAACCCCTACCCGTCTCTTCAGCCTGAGGTTTCTCAAAAAGGTATTGGGTACAAATATTAGCATGAGGAGAAGCACCCATCTTATCCTGACAATGACCGACTTGATGATGGCACTGTATTTCTTTGTATACAACCATCATCTCAGGATGACTCACCTCCCAGGCTGTGAGCTCTGCATTACAAGGCATGTACTCCTCATATGGTTCATCCCCCCATGGGAGCTTGGAAACTTATGCAACTCATGGAGGGCAAGGCACATCTCTCTGCCAAGCGTGAAAAACGTCATTGAATTGCATTTGTACAGCTCTATCAAAGCGAAAAACATATCACGATTCACTTTCACTCCGTAGTAAGTAGCCCTCAGACCGTAGTAAAGACCAAGGTTCTTCAAGACTACCTCATAAGTGGTAAGAATCCAGGAAATCAGGTCTATCCAGTCCTAGTCGACGTGAGTCCAACTGGTCCCTCGAATAAAACTTGTCGGGTAGGAGAAACCGCATTCTAGAAGCAGATTAGCAAAAGTCGAAGCACCAAAAAATTGAAGTTCTGGACCAGTTGACTTTCCAAACTACCGGGGCATAACACCCGTAAAGAGTAGGAGGGTCCGTCTTTTATGGGACCAAAAGTGAGGGGTGCTCTTTGAAGTGGCCAAACGACAGTCCGCCCAATGTAGGAGTGAGCTCCCAGTCCATAATTCTTATGGAAGCCAGGCACATAAAGCCAGAAAGAGGAAGCTGACGTTCGATCGAGGGAATACACATATTCATGTTCTTACCCTCAAAGTACCACTCCTCTTAAAATTTTAATTGCGCACTCTCGCGAGCAATCAGGCTGTCTCCAAAGAGAAACTGCGATTTTAGAAAGAATTCTTCAGAACCAACAGCAGCAGGAATTTTCCCTAGATCCACCAGGCGATGAATAAAGGACCCTGTTCAACAATGAGCTTCATCCTTGCCGAAGGCTGACCTGCCGAGATAAGAACCTTAGCAGGATGGACCACATCCTCGACAAAGTCCAAGCCTAACATGCTCAAGGCTGGACCAAAGGGAACCTCACCTAGTAAAGGCACGACCATCGAAATAGCAAGAGAAAACCAAGACAGTGTTAGAATCAAGAATTAAAGTAAACATGCGCACAAAAATGCGTGCATTTGTTATCACTTGGCACATTACGCACTAAAATATGGGCGCATCATTATGCGCACATCTGCCATGACCTGGTGCATTGTGCACTAGAATGTGGATGCATAATTCCCCCGTGTATCACATAGGGATGGCGCATCAGAATCAAAACTAATTATTTCAAGGAGGAAAGGATGCGCGGGGTATTTTGAAACATGCTTCATGACAGGCGTCTGAGGATAGCCATGTCTATGCGTAAAAGACAGATGGGCTGGCAACGCATCTACGAGACAAAGTCAAAAAGACCAAGTCCATGTGCCTCAAAAGTGGTGGATCCGTGCATGCTTCAGATGGGGTGGAAAGGATGAATGAGCATTCAAAAAGAAAAAGGGTGTGAAAAGGGTTAAGATGCCTCGTATTTCATGGCCCATCTAACGTCGATGTGCGTCAGCACCTCCACATTCGGGTCGGCCGCAGCCTCCTCCATTTTCATTTTTCCTTTGCCTTTTCCCTTGCCCATGGGGGCCATTACTGAAGGAAGGAAACGGTAGAATTGATGAAGAAAATATAGTAGAGAGAGGAGGAGAAGAGCACGCGACAGTAAAAACTTACTTCTTCACGACTTGGGCCTTTATATAAGGCGGTGGAAAAGACAGGCACCGACGTTCTAATTCTCGAACTTCATTCGACGGTGCCTCGAAAGGCAAATTTTGCCCCCAAGATGAACTGTCATGCTGGCTTGGCAACTATCAAATGAACCGATGCGCCCAGTTTTGATGCACCCAGTTCTAATACGCCTTACGAAGTGAAGCCTTGATACCCCTGAACAAAAGTCTTCCTCATGCGCCTAGTTCTTAATGCACCGTCTAACACACTGCACAAAAGGGTGAATACTCCGTCGATGCACCAAATAGAAGGAAGTTGTGCACGTGTGCCCGAAAAATTCTTCCATCAGTGTTCTCCATGCTTCTGTTCAAATTATTCTGAACTTACAAAATTTACAGTTCAAAAACTTTGAAGGGGGTCATGTAGAAGCATGGAAAATCTGCTCCATGCGCCAAAGTGACCCTACTCCATGCGCCTAAGTGACCCTGTTCCATGCGCCATAGTGACTCGGGTTTATGCGCCCCAACAGTTTTCCTTGGAGTCTCATGCGCCCGTAGTGCCATGTGCCCTACAACAATCTCACGCACCTGCAGTGCCATGCAACCTCTAAACAATCTCATGCGCCTGCAGTGCCATGCACCCTCCAAAAAATCTCATGCGCCCTAGTGCCATGCGCCCTCCAAAAAATCTCATGCGCCCATAGTGACATACGCCCTCCAACAATCTAATGTGCCTATAGTGCCATGCACCCTCCAACAATATCATGTGCCTGCAGTACCATGCACCATCTCCCATGTGCCTACAGTATCATGCGTCATCCAAACCACGTACATGCACCTACGTGGTGCCTTATTGAAGGCAATAAATAGAGGGTGTTATTCCCCATGCAAAAGGTCGACCTCATTAAATCCAGGTACACGAGAATAAAGAGAAAGCTAGCAGCTGCCTCTACAGAAAAAGAAGAAGAAGAAGAAGAAGAAGAAGAAGAAGAAGAAATGAGCGTTACCTCGTCAACCTTCTTGGTCCCGGATCATCAAAGGAGTAAAGAAGTCGACCACATACTTGATCTCCACCGCCACACTTATTTCAAAGTATTCTAAGGTCTAAGAATGCCAATACATTATTTTAAAGCCTAAAATGCTAAATGTTTTAAATTATCCTTTTTTGTAGTGATTGAAACTTTCACTTCAAGATATAGAGGGGTTCTAAAGGAGATTTGTCTACATTATCAAATCAATATCTTCATCGTCGAGAAGGTGGACAATTATTACTAGTTGAATGTATCTTGTCAGGGGTTGGGTTAATTTCGTGATCACTATCGTACTTGTTGTACCTTTCTCTGAGAAGTATAAGGGATCACCTCTTGGGGCAAGGAAGTTGACATAATATTGTATTTGCAATCTTTTCATAAATAAAATAATGACAAACTTGTCAAGATAGCCATAACCAGAATATATTGTGTGTTTTATCTTTGCTGGTGTACTGTAAGCAGGTTTATGACCATTTTTTTTATGATTTGTCACTCCCCTTTCCTGATATACATATTAGTACGTATACGACTTGCTAGCATGGCCGCCAGGTGGCCTGGAGAACAGACCCATTTTTTCCTATTGAGCTTGGTTCATGGTTTATTTGTGTGACTAGGATTGCTTGGAGGGATCATGACATGATCCAAGGGCTAGCATCCAAACCCTACCCTATATATACCATCTTCCTTCTCTCTCTTCCCTAATTATTCACTCTCCATTTCGTTTTCCTTAGGCAAGTGCATCTTGCACTCATGGAGAAACATGGTTCATGGCATATTTTTTATTCTTTAATTTCCTTGCATATTATTAGCCCAAAATGTGTAGATTGTGTTTCTTTACATCTTTAATGTTTGCCAATTTTAGTTGTGATGGATATTTGGAGTAGATCTAAATTTCAAAGTTAGAGTTTTATGGTAATTAGTGGAAGTGATCTCCATAAACTTAGTATCCTCGAAAATCAATTGTTCCATGTTATTAAGAATTAAATTCCATGCGATTTTGGTTTTTATTTAATTGATTTAGAGTAAAAATGGGGATTTTATGAACAAAACAATTTTTTGAAATTTTTCCATTGGTTGTTGTCTTCGGGAAGAAGAACAGTTTCTATATAAAAGTGAGCAGAGCCCCTTTACTCTGGCTTGCGTATTTTTACGTCATATTCTCTCTTTGGGTGCAATTTCTGCACACTCTTTCCGTACAAAAGTGCGGAAAGCCCTTTCTCGTTCGTACTTTTTTAGTGAATCTTTCCCTCACTGGGAAAAGTAGGTCGAGCTTTGGTTTATGTTCTTTCTCGGTTCATGGGCTTTCTCGATTGGTGAGATTTCTTGGTTTGTGTGTTTTGTCAGCTTGTGTGCTTTCTTAGTTAGCATGTTTCTTGGTTTGTGTGCTTCTCGGTTGGCGTGCATTCCCTTGTGCGAACTTTTCTTGTGCGTACATTTTTGGTGCATACTTTTTGGAGGGTGCATACTTTTCCTTGCGTACTTTTTCAAGGAAGCACTCCTTGTATAAATGTATGCACCTCTTCTGCAAAAAAGTGCATTGGGACTCTGTCAGGCACACTTTTATACAGAATGTCCTGTTCTTGTACTTTGTGCGCGACTTGCTATTTTGAGATTTTGTGCAACCATATGACCCCATATGCGTGTATTGTTCATTTTGATGATTGTATTTGGTCTTGTTATTTTCTCTAAACTTCTTGTCTTGACCATAGTAAGTTGTGAGTACCAATGAGCTAAGTGACCTGCAATGCCAAGATTTTTCATGAATTATGACTAGTATTTATGAGATCTTGATCAAGTTATAGGTATAACTAGACTATTTTATAATTTGGCCATAGAGGCACCAATCATGCAACTGACCTGATTCACATATTACAAAAAGAACAGAGTACTATATTAGACTGACTATGTGTACCTGAACTGACTAATGTGTTTCCATGCGACAAGAAAAATTTATGTGACTGGCTATTAGACCTAGTATTCTGACCTAATTACTCGTATTCGTGCTGATACACCTTTTTGCACCGAGTGTGCTACTTGGCTTACTAGTGCACCTAGGTGTAACTTTATCTTGCTACGTGATATGTGCTAAGTGCTATGTGCTACATGTTTCTGTTTTCTTTGGTACGGACATGATAATTAGTCAGTAACCATAGTGTGGCTAGGATGTTGCTTGCTTGATCTATAACATTACGCTAAGGTGAATCTGGATTGGGCCTACAGATAACAATATGGACTCGTACCTAGTGTACTTGTACCAAGTAAGACATTTAGAGGAAATAATCATCTGGCCACGGTATGAGCTTTCAGTTAATTGTAGGGTTAACTAGGCAACTAAAATATGTAGAGCATTGAGAGGGAACGGTATCTCGAGATCGTGCATTACGGCCGCCCTCAGATAATTATCGAGGAATGCAATACTGGCTACCACAGATATTATATATCATCCGCACTAGTAGAGTGCAATATCTGATATTTATTTTGCTGAGTCAGTACTCCCTATAGGAGGTATGGAACTACTACTTACATATTTATCACGGTGGCCCTACGGGGTCCGGTGCATATTTTATACGCTACATGTTACTATTGGCTCGGTTAGCCATGCTCGATCATAGCACGATCCAAGGATTCCTATATTATGCATTACTTCTGGGATAACCCAGATTTTACCTTTAAAGTTGTATAATTTTTTGGCCGATCATTAATTGAACTTGTTTGTATGTTGTATCTTTTACTAGTAGTATAGGGATATGGACTGTCATGATTCAGTGGTCCATCCGTTATCCTTGTTTGGTTGTGGGGTTGGACAATTGTTCTACGATAGACTACAAATTGAAACTATGACACAGAAACGTTTAGCTTGACCAAAATCAGGGGACGTACATTATCTCAGCGTAATATAACACTTCTTGTCCTTCTTTGGTGTAGGAGGGTCATACCACCTTGATGATGGGATACATGCCAGTAATTTTTGGCTCATGCATTGCTTATGCTTTGATCCCGGTTTGGTTTCTTCATTCATGCTTCCTTGTGGTACTTTCTACTTGGGGGTCTAACCCCACTGGTTTTGTATGGCCAGGTTTGGAGCCAGAGCCTGAGGATCCAGCTTATCTTCCCTTGACTGATGGCACGCACTAGAAGGATGGCTACTGAGGGACAATAGTGGGTTTCTTTTTTACCACTCGCATTGTATATTATGTTATTTTGGGCATTTTGTCACCGGTACTTGTTAGTTGGCATATCTAGACACTAGTTTCCTTTATTTATTGTACTTATTCAGAAAAGTTTTCGATCGGGTAAACCCATTAATGAGTTGGATTACGGTTGAAGATACTCGGGCTCGGGTTCGTCTTAAAATATTTCAACCCGACCAAAAATCGGGTTGGCCTCGGGTTTATGTATCGGGTTATATATATATATATATATATATATATATATATATATATATATATATATATATATATAGTTTCATACTTCTTAATTTTCCACCCAAATTCTTCAACTACTTATTCTACATCTCATTTCAGTTTATATTTTGTAATGATTGAGGCTTGATTGATATTCGAATATGTATTTAATATTAAACTTGCTTAAAATTATTTCAAATATCATATTATAGCCCGATGGACCCAACCCAACTGAGCCCAACTCAAGAAATCTGGGTTCCTTTTCTTTTCCTCCGGGCTCAGTCTTGGGTTTTATATTTGGAACACGAGGTGAGGTTGGACTTGGGCTTGGGCTTGATCTAGACTTATGATTCACTGTGTTGGGTTCAGATTGAGCTCAAGCCCGACCCAACCTGCCCGAGCTGCACCCATAGAATTGGATGTTAAATTGCATATATGTACTTTTATTTTTAGTAGAGTCCAAAAAACTAAAAATACCTTAAAGGTAAAAAAAATTATAGTTTAAATGTAGAGTCCTAAATACCGAGAGTTCAAATGGAGAGATCATTAAGCATGCTTAAAGGTGTTTATTGGGCCGAGCGGCCTCGGATCGGGTCTGGACCGGTCAAAGCCGGCCCAGGCTGGACAAAGCCCGTTCAATGGGCCGACCCGGCCCGACCTACTAGAATTTCGGGTTCGGGAAGGGTTTTGTTCACAGGTCCGAAGGCTCAGCCCGGACCGGTCGGTCCAAAATTTGGTCTGAACCGGATCCTACATCCAAACTCGGTCGACCTAGCCCGGCCCAGTCGATGATCCGGTCAATCCAGCTTCTAGTTACGATCCATAAATTTTTAAAAAATAATAATATATATGTATATAAAATATAGGAACTTAAATAAAATTACTCTAATATTTCTTTTATTTAATACGGTAGTATATAAAATTAATGATAGTTAGTTTAGTTTTTTTTAAAATTCTTTTTTAGTGTAATAATTTATCACTCTCTCTTTTTCTCAAAAATATTATCATATATTCTAAAATTACCCATATATAGTTAATATGGTAGTATTACCATATCATTGTATTTTTAGTATATATTTGTAGTCAATCCACTATACTTACAATAAAGAATCCATATGGAAAGTAATTATATAAAATTAATAATAGCTAATATGGAAATGACTAGTTATTCAAAATAATATAACAATTAATTGATAATTGTTCAATAGGAGCGTCAACTAAACATTTAACTACAATTCATGTAATTATTTCAAAAGATCATTCACACAAATACTAAAATTACTCTACTATAGTTAATATGGAAGTATTAACATGTCATTGTATTTTTAGTATACTTTTAGACAACCCACTTTATGTAGTATCCAATTACAATAAGGTATCCATATAAAAAGTAATTACATAAAATTAATAATATAAAATATGGAAACTAGTAGCATATGTAGATATTCAAAATAATAAAGCAATTAATTGGTAGCCATTCAAACATAAGACTTAATTAAACATTTAACTTTAATCAATATAATTATTTTAAATCTGGTGTGTGGTCTATTAAGGTTAAGGTTATTCACACAAATACTAACATCTAATATAGTTAATATGGAACAATGAGTATCATGTCATAGTATTTATATTATTAACAATGACTATGAAATGATGCAAAAATGTAGAGAGAAAATAATTAATTTACTTCCAAGAGAGGGGGTACATATATATAGGAAGGAGGCTAGCCTCCTCCTTATTTTCTATCCGATGTGGGATTAGATAAGTCTCCCATAACTCAATACTCTCCTTCAAGATGGGCGATAGATATCAATCATCCTCATCTTGTTACAAAAGGTATCAAACTCTCTAGGACCTAAACCTTTAGTTAAACTATCAGCTAACTGCTCCGCTGATTTCACATAGCTCAAAGTCAAAACTTTTCTATTCAGCTGCTCCTTCATGAAGAACCGATCAATCTCTACATGTTTGGTGTGATCATGCTGAACTGGATTATTTGCAATATCAATTGCTAATTTGTTGTCACACCAAAGTTACAGGGAGTCTCCTCTAAACAAACGTATCTTAGCCAACAAGCTCTTCACCCAGATCATCTCGCATAGGCTAACTACCAAAGCCCTATACTCCGCTTTAGCTGTAGACCTAGCCATTATATCTTGCTTCTTGTTGTGCCAAGTTACAAGATTGCCTCCAACAAAAATACAGTAACCTATAGTGGACCTGCAATCGTCCATACAATCTGTCCAATTGGCATCACAATAGCCTTCAACTCTCAGATGTCCAGAACTTCTGAACCATAACCCCTTTCCTGGACTTCCTTTAATATACTTGAGAATTCTGTGAACTGCCTCCATATACTGCTCTCTGGGATCATGCATATATCTACTCACCACACTCACAGCATAAGTAATATCAGGTCTCGTATGACATAGATATATGAGATGACCAACTAATCTTTGATATTGCTCCTTACTCACTGGATCACCATCCTCAGCACACAACTTGTGATTCTACTCGATAGGAGTAAAAGCAACCCTGCAATCCAGCATTCATGTCTCTGAAAGAAGGTCCAAAGCGAACTTTCGCTGAGAAAGTACTATACCCTTTCGTGACCTTGCAATTTCAATTCCGAGGAAGTACTTCAACTGTCCCAGATCTTTAACTTTAAATTCCTCTCCAAGATTTTTATTCAGATGTAGGATCTCCTCAGTATCATCTTCAGTAATTACAATATCATCAACATAGACTGCAAGAACAGTAATACGAGTCTTGGAGTGACTGTAAAATATAGTATGATCTCCATTGCACTGCCTATACCCCATATAACAGACTGCAAGCCTGAATCTATCAAAATATGCTCTCAGAGACTACTTTAGCCCACACAAAGACTTTTTTAATTTGCATACCTTCTCTGTTGCTTGTGAATTAGCAAAGCCTGATGGAATCTCTATATACACCTCCTCCTAGAGTTTTTTGTGCAAAAAGGCGTTATTGACATCTAGCTGATGTAGTTGCCAATTGAAGTTGGCAGAACATGCCACCAACACTCGTACAGTGCTCATCTTTACGACTGGAGCAAAGGTCTCATCATAGTCGATACCATAAGTTTGGCTATAGCCTTTAGCAACCAATCTGGCCTTGTACCTGTCAATCTTTTCCTCTGAAGTCTGCTTAACAGTATAAACCCATTTACATTCAATAGTACGCTTCCCAGTTGGCAGTGGTACCAGCTCCCATGTGTCGCTCTTCTTCAAGGCCTGAAGTTCCTCTAGCATAGCACTCAACCACCTAGGATCTTGTTTAGCTATCTGCTAGTTGTTAGGTACAAACACTAAATCTAATAATGCAAAGAAGGACTTATATGTAGGTGGAGTAGATGCATATGAAAGGTAATATGCAATATCAGTATCCCAACTACCAAACTTAGTTGGAGGTTTTCCAGCATTGACTCTAGAAGTTCTATGAAGCATGACAGGAGGATTAGAAGTATCAGGGGAGGAATTGTAACTAGGTGACTCAGATGGAAGGGCTAAAGAATGTCCTAGAGAAGAGGGACTTGGGACATCAGCATTTGTGGGTACTAGCATAGGGACATCAGGAGGAAGCTCCTCCTGCTCCTACTGCTCCTACTGCTCCTATTGCTGCTGCTCATGCTGCTCCTGCTGTTGTTGCTCATGCTCCCTATATAGTCTCAGCTTCCTCTTACTATCGGCTCCCCTTGAGACACCATCACTCCTCGGTGACTCAAAAGGATATAGAATCATACCAACCACGATGCCACTCTCATTCTTCCCCTCTCTACTAGCATCAGTAGAGCCATCTTTGGACAAGGAACTTAACTCCGTCTTCTTCCCATAAAATGGTTCCAACTCCAGGAAGGTCATGTCCATACTGACAAACAACCTTATTTCAGTGGGACACAAATATTTGTATACTTTCTGACTTGGTGAGTAGTCCATAAAGATACATTTAACTGCTTGTGGATCCAACTTGTTCACCATTATTTTATGATCTCGCACAAAATATGTACAGCCAAACACTCTGGGAGGAATAATAAAAATATTAGAGCCCAAGAGCATCTCAAATGGTGTCTTTATCCCTAATACTTTTGACAGTATCATGTTGACTAGATAAGCTGTTGTCATAACAGCCTCACTCCACAAGAATTTTGGCACATTTATTGTTAGCATCAAAAAATGTGCCACTTCTAGTAGATGCCTATTATTGCGTTCAGCCACCCTATTCTGAGCATGAGTGTCTGGCCAATTGGTTTGATGAAGAATTCCCTTACTAGAGATGAAATTAGCAAACTCCTTGTTGGTGTACTCGGTCCCATTATCTGTTCGACGAATCTTCACATGTACTCCAAACTGGGTCTTTACATTGCCGAGAAGTCTTGAAAATATTTTTACACCTCAGATTTCTGCTTCATCATGTAGATCCAAGTCATACGTGAGTAGCAATCAATGAAGGTAACAAACTATCTGAATCCACTTATAGAATTAGTAGGACACAGTCCCCAAACATCAGAATGAATAAGTACAAATGGCTCGTACAAATGGCTCAAAACTTCAAAGACCGACCATTTTATAAGTAGAACGTGTATGCTTTCCAAGTTCACGAGTATTACAAAATAACCTTTTTTGTCAATTTTATTCATTATCTCAGGTTCTAACTTATTCAAACTATCAAAAGATAAATGCCCTAATCTGTAGTGTTGGAGCATTGCTTCTGTCTCTGGACCTCCACTAGTAGTAGCAGCAATCATTGCAGTCTCCCGGTCCAGGTACCAAAGACCATCACGCCTAATGCCAGTCCCAAGCCTCTTTCCCGTGGCCTTCTCCTGGAAAGAACACATATTCTGATCAAAAAGAACAGTATAATTCAATTGATCAATGAGAGAGCTAACAGAAAGTAAGTTGACCGAAAATTAAGGAATATGCAAAACATGGATAGGGTAACAGATGAAGTACAATGGACCGAGCCAGTACCCCTCATGGGTTGGGATGTCCCTTCAGCAGTCTGAACTATCTCGGGATGCATATGCTTACTCAGATAATATAATAAAAACTCACTAGATGCACATGTGATATGCCTAGATGCACCTGAGTCTATGATCCAACCAGTATAAGATTTAGTGGATGCAAGCGTCTGAACCGGAATACCTTTGCCCATATGAGCAGCGTAACTAGTAAAGTTATCAAGGTCGGTAGTGTTATCCAAATCTTGAGTGGCCAATCCCTTGCCCTTAGAATTCTCAACCGGAAGCTTGAACTAACGTAATTCCACCAGCTCTATCATCTTAGTTCCAGTTATTTCGGTAGTGGTCTCCTTCATCACAGCTAGGTGAGCAACTCCCCGGCCTTCGCATCCCCTGCCTCATTGACCTGCACGTCCACCACTTTGTCCTCTGTCTCCTCGACTACGACCAGAATTGCAGGGTTGAGAGTAGTTGTAGCTAAGGTGCCCTTTCTTCCCGTAATTATAGAACTCCCTATCATCGCTGCTGGGAGCACTAGGAACCACCAATGCAGAACAGATAGCTGGTGAGGTCTCGCCTTTTATCACCTTCTGTCAGATCTGATCTTGCTCCATCGATGCAACAGCCTCATCCAGGGACGAAAAAGATGGCAGATGACATTATTGCCCTCCTAGCCTCAAACTGTGGGTTCAGACCCTTGAGAAAATGAGCCACACACCTACGCTAAAGGTACTATTTTTCGAGGATAACATATGTCAAATTTTATAATGATAGCGGATCCTAGTAGTCCAAGTTCGCCCATAAGCGACGTAGCTCCGCTATATACTGGAGTACTGTCTTCTCCCCCTATTTGGTAGCATCAATATTCTTCTCAACTTTCATCATCATCATGACACTCCCAGCTCCAGGGTACATCCCAACCAATATCGTCTGGACATCAGCTGCACTACAGATCAACTCCACCAACCCAGCTATAGATCAGACACAGTAGTCAGCAGCCAAGAAACTACTAGAGAATTAAGGTGACTCCATGTGCTCTACTCAGCACTCGTCTTATCATTTGGCTCAGTGCACTCTCCCTTCACATATTTTTTAAGGTCCTTGGTCCGAAGGTTCAGCAGCACCCTCCTAGACCAACTTAGGTAGTTTCCCGTCCCCTTAAGTTTAATGTCATTGGACAGCAACTCTATCTTCTTTATCACCTGCGACGGTTCTGGTGCGGGCACGACTGCCCTACTGGATGATGTCTTCTCTAATTTGGCCTAAAATACCCTGGCCACCCCCTCAAGTATCTCTTTCAACTCCTAACTAGTCACAGGTGTTCCCATCTCCACAGTTGCACACAGGGGCGAGATCAAACGCAACTCAAAACACGTGCCGTGCGCCTACATGCGATCACAACTTTCTCTATCTATCTGTACATCCCCAAACTCATGCGTACACCCCGAAACTCATGCGGTATGAGAAATGCCCGATGGATAGAACCTGCCGGAACAAGGGCTAGAAATAGAGATTTGTACAAAACTTTTCAGGAAGTATGCTCTCTAATCTCAGAACCCATGTTGAGATTGAAATCAGAGGATCACACAAGAGTTTCTCTCTGATTATACATGATCCAACGATAGGTTTGACGACATCCGCAGGCAAACCCGCATGGAACGTCGACGACACCCGAGGGTGGGAAGGCTTCCAAGCACAAAGGAAAGCGGGAGGGGGGCTTCCGCCCGGATAGAGGAAGGCAGGGGGGAGATCGAATGAGAGACGGGGGGAAAGAGAATTCTCCTTGTTTTTTGGAAAAAAAATGGAAAAATGATTCAGAGTTTTGGCTCTGATACCATATAGAAAGAAAATAATTGATTGATTTACTTCCAAAAGAGGGAGTACATATATATAGGAGGAGACTAGCATCCTCCTTATTTTCTATCCGATGTGGGACTAAATAAGTCCCCCATAATTCAACAAGAAATATACAAACTACACTTATTTTTCAAAATTATCTGAGATGGTACAAATGCTCATTTCATGCTAGAATCTAAATAGTAATAATTCAGATAAAAGAATAGAGACAAAATAGAGCATGCATATCAGTAGAGGCTATCCTTCAAGATTAATCAACTTGCAACACACATCACACTATGAGAAGTAACATTATCTTCTTAGTCTTTGTCTGCTTGTAATATTCGTACTTCATAGGGGGCTACAAGATATAGTTCAAGAAAATTACTTTGGAAGTTTAGAAAGTTACGATAAATTGGAAATAAAATTTCTCATAAAATATGGTCTTGACTAACAGGCTATATGTCTAAAATTATAAAAGGTACCTCAACTAGCAACATACAATAAAATTTTGATTTGTTGTCCAGAATAAAAATTATCAAAGTAGTTTGTTAACAAGCCTCTAATTCAAGGTATGATGCACTGGAGCATAAAAAGATCCCAGAAATTTTGTTAATCAAATTAATAAAGTTTTTTCTGATCAAATTAATATAATTCCTATATTTCTAAATTTAATCTACTTAATAAAGTTTTTTTAAATTACATTAATTTGTTTTCTTTAAGCCATGTTTGAAAGTTTTATTTTTCCATCCAACCAATCCAGGCCCGACCTTGAATTGGCCCGAGTCCAATCCGGTCAAGCCGCATCCATTGTTTTTCAGGTTCGATCAAAACTAGATGTACAAATTTTTGGTCTGAATAAATCGAGCCCATCTTCACCAGTCAAGTCCGATCTAATCCAGAACCGATCAAGATCAATCAACACTTGGTACGGGTCGGACCAGCCGAGTCCGAAACACACCTTGAAGCTTGCTGATCATGCAAGCCATGCTATCTATGTTTATCTTCTTCCACAATCAATGATCCCATTTCCCAAGAAGGAAAAGGAAAAGGAAGCTCTGGTACCGATCCAATGCAAGTCCCCTCGTAATGGGGGCAGTGGACATAGGGGCCAGTACTAAGTGAGCGAGAGAATACAAAGGAAGTGCATGTGCCCAAATTTTCTTCATTAACGCACTCCTACAGTCAAAACCCCCATTCAAATCTTTATTTATTCCCCACGCGTGCCAGCCTTTTTTGTTGCATTTGAGTAATAGATCACACTCCGTACTGATTCAAGCAGCTTCTTCTTATGCAGACGCAGCAAGCAGTACTTACTCGATCGCAGCGCTGGCCACGCGCGTGCCCGCGCCGATTGTCGATGCAGGTCGGGCCAGCCCATGCAATGCACGCGCCCTGCGAGCCCGAACCGGTCATCGTTCGCTTGCTACTGACCACTGTAGCAGCCGCGTGCTCTCTTTTGTTGGGATTGGACGTGATAAAGAGTTGTGTACTAATGAAAATTAGGTGAGAGAGCTTGTACTTGTCACTGTGTATATGTTGTGTTTACGTGTACGTTTGGAGGACTTGGAGATTCGTTCTCATGAAGAATATTGTTCATGATAACTCATCATGCGTGGGTTCAGATCAGGAAGAGAAATGTGCAGCTGCAAAGCCAAAAAGGGGTTTTCAAATAGGGATTTGGGCTACTGAGTATAGTTTAGGGTTAGGAGGAAGCCGCACTCCTTAAACTGAGGATGCATGTTTGCTGGATTCTTTGGAGGGCTGCTGGCCAGGCCTAACAAACTATTTCATCTCCCTTTTGTGTTAGAATAAAAGGAATAGTTTGGCAAAATGCATCCATTCAAAACACAAAAACTAAGTAGATATTTTAATATTTTAAGAAATTAGGAGATACCTTCAATTTTTTTGACGGAACAGACAAAAAATTAACTCGTACGTAACACTGTAAAATGATACAAATTCTCATAAAATAAATTCATGACCAAATGATCTGGTGCTCCATATCCAAAACATCAACAATTGTTATGTGAGAATCCAGTTGTGTTCTTGGCATCATCCAACAATTGAAAACAACCACAAATACTATCTGAACAAGTGAAGCACTTTTGGCCAACTGAGCTAGGTTTGGTGGATAGGTGTAATTTTATGGTTCTTTGTTGTTTGATTTTTTGCACATTATGTAAACCCATGAACAAACAATAGCTATATGACCATCTCTATCACACATTTGATAAGCATCATGTAAGTAAATATGAGAAATGAATAAATTATATTCTAATATGAGACACATTTTGTCGTAGATTTATTAAATAAACATTTGTATCATTTTACAGCGTCACATGTGAGTTAAGTGAGTATATGAGCTCACTTAATCGAGATTTTAACTGTTTCTTCCAAAAATAAGGATCTCTCTTGGTTCTTTTAATAGAAAATTTGTTGTAGAGAAACAAATTTATACGAAATTGAGTGTAATGAAAAGAGTTGTGAGAAATTAGGAAACCAAATAGTTTCTGTCAGACGGACTGGCAAAAATAGGGTGGGTGTGTAATTGTTCCCCACCCCCACCCCTCCTCTTCTCCTCCATCAGCTCCGACTGCTGGATCATTGTCTCGGTCTTCCCCTCTGCCCCTTCTGTCTCCCTCTCATGCATTGCCCAAATCAAGAATTGGCATCTTCTTGCTATCGGCGACTCCAACACCCCTCCTCACTGGTCCCTCAAGGACGCCATCTTCTTTCCCTATGACCTCCATCCCACCTCGGCTACCACACCGTCCCCACCTCCACTGCTTATCCCACCTCTGCAAGTCCGCTGGATACCTCTTCGCCATCCACCATGGGGACCACTAGATCTTTGACGCCGACAACCGCGCCCTCGTCCTCGACGAAGACCTCGCCAGGTATTTTGACGTCAATCTTACAGGCAAAGTGTCGGTGCTGCTAAAGTATAGTCACCACAACGCCAACCGGACCTATCTAATTTTCGCCAGTTAGTCTAGCAAAAACCATTTAGTTTCCCAAATTTTCACAACTATTTTATTACATCCAATTTTGTATTAATTTATTTTTTTATAACATTTTTTATTTTTTAAAAATAAAGGAGGTATCTGATAGATTTTATATTTTGAATAATAAATATTTGCTATTATATCCCCAAAAAATAACAACTGAACGGCATGGAAGATAACTCGTATAATATTTTTCATCAAGTTCATTCTCAAGCGACAATCTCGGCATTGCCTCTTAACTAATTCTTAAAATATTCTTTATTTATGTTAGTTATATTACAATTTCTAAACACAATAAAATATTTAGGAGTTGAATTCAAAATCCTAGCCATCACCAACACTAGGAGCATTTTCAACACTATTGTCTTGAAATGTGTTATGATTTCTATGTAATATGAGACATAAGATAATATTTTTTCCAAGGTGGGGGAGTGCAAAACTATATTCTCAAAAAACAATGAAGTATAAAAAAAAAATTCCAAATCAAAAATATTGAGATACTTCTTTTTTCAACCTCCAAGACGACAACTTCATCTCTTATTCCTTCTTTTAAAAATATTTTTTAATTATAATTGATAACATGAAAATGAAGTTATTGTCAAATACATTATCTAGAACTAGATAACCAAATTTATAATATCTTCTATAAATTTTGTCTCATAATTTTATAATTTATTTGACAATTGGATTGGAGATTGATTTTTAAAGAAAATTTTGTCATTCCTAGTGCAACAACTTTTCAAAGTCACTATTGAGCTGGAGATGATCCAAGTAAGAAAAGGGAGAGTGAGTTTGGGTTCAAATTCCAACCCCGAAAATGGTCAAATGGGAGGAGTAAAGGATGCTTGTAGTCTGAATAATATTAAGAGTACTCACGTTATCTAAAAAAAAAAAAAAAGATATACTAGCGGTGAAAACTGGATTAAATTTTTAATCCAAATATATACGTTTACTTCAAATTTGTACATGTCCAACTTAAAAATAATATAGACAATATTTTGCTGATCGTTAACCATTTCCTAATTTATTTATAGTCTTCATCCTTACTCTAACTATCCCTCTAACTATCCCTCTATTATTCTTGTCAGGCGTCTGCTAAATCGACCTCAGATGTTTTTGTTATTAACTCATCGTGTTAGAGATCAGATTAGAGTCAAAACTGTTCCGATACCAGATGTTGGAATCAGAACGTTGATACCGTACTCCGATATCCTGTTTGAAACTGACCGCAACGAAAACTTAGGCCAACCAACTTTAGATGACCAACTATTCTACCACGAATGTCAAGATAGATCAAATAACGTATATGTTCGGTGACTACGTCAACTGGACAAATCCAAATCTATATATCTCGGATAAAATTACAAAATTGAATAAAAACTATGTTGAACCCTTTGCCCAAAGGTCAAACCCCCTCACCGAACTGAAGAAAAAAAGAGAAAGATTACAACCGAAATCATTCACCAAACCCCGTAGCGATTTTTCATAATCTAAGACAACGACTTAACAAACAAATCTCTTCTTGTTGTCTCGAACAACAAGCCCTAAAAGCAAAGTGCATATTTCTCATAGATTTTCTATGGACAAGCATCCTCAAATCTTTCGTGAGTGCTCTACCTATGCTCCACCCTCAGCGCATATAAATAGGTTGAGAAACCATATTTTAGATCATAAAAAAAAAAAAATCCTAAAATAGCCCTACACAAACTTTGACCGTCCACACAAAACCAATGATGGTGATTAAAACCCAAAATTTGTCAACCGCCGACCGAACTAAACTCAAGAAGAGCTCGGTTTGGACACTGTCAAAGGTTCCAACTCAAAATACTTGAGTTCGGATCGAACTCGGTCTGGGACCGAATTATGGTCGAGTTCAGAACTTGTCATCTAGACTGGACTTAGGGTTCTCCCTCTCCAGTCTGATGAGAAGTGCTGACCTCATGGCTCCTCAACTGGACTATATGGTTGTCGTCCAGCGACAGAGTTCCTGCTCTCCCTTGTCACCGATCCCCTGAGCTACTTTGCATCTTTTTTCATCTCTAGCTCTTCGACCACCACGTTGATACTAGCTGCAATGCGTAGCACCTCCTGTACCACTAGGATCCTACCGACATCAATAATACGGACAAGACCGAAGTCTTTGACAATTAGTCTCCCGCAAGTCTTGAATTCCTGTCCCTGACTTCTATCTTTCAACGAAACGTGCTACTGATTTGACGAGCTTCTTCAACTTTGGTTGGCCCAACCAAGAGGACGGTGTGGTTCTTTTGAGATTTGAGCTCTGAAATCTGTCCACCTTCGTGTCTGACACTAAATATGTCCCGTACACATGCATCCTCGATAAGAACATCATGTACTGCATATGTCGTCGATGATCCACAGCTCCCTTGGAACTATACAAATATAAATGCACCTGTCTCAAATTGAGTTTGTTGTACAGCATGATCTATTCCATGGCTTCGTACAGTTGAAACTGATATTTTTTTCGCAAAGCTTTGGCAAACCATCCATCACCTAAATCGGATCCGTGGAACAACCCCTACATAGAGATCGACCAGATATCATGAGACAAATAAACTGACCCTCAATCTTTGACTCATCACTATTCTTTATTTTGTCTTGACGAAATGAATCCTCTGTATCCTTCAAATCATCTTGAAGACCCTACATGATAAGTTCCCAACGATCCAAAAATACTTATTGAATACCCCTCGAGCCTCCATCCGATGTCTGTGGCTTGTCTGTACAACTCAGTGGCTTGAGCCTGTACATGTCACAACATATATCTCCTCGAGCCAGCTTTTTGGAATCCTTCGTAATCATCCAATCTTTGTCCCCAAATAAATTGTAACAGCCATCATCCGTCAGTCTCCCTACCAAAATCAATTTGTAACACAAACTCGGTACATGTCGTACCCCCTTGGAAATGAGCTTCTCGTAATGCTCGGTTGTCAAGTGTACATCACCGATGCCCACAACTATAGCCATCCCCTTATTTCCCATCTTCACATGCATGTCCAAACCTACCTCATCGATATGACGTAAATATCCTCCTATGAGGAGTGGCGTGATACGACGCCCCTGTGTCATAATCCAATCACCATCATAACATATACCATAAAGTTCCTCTGCGTCGGTTGCAGCAACGATGATATCTCCCATTGTCATGAGATTTACCTAATCATCCTTGCCTTTGGCCTTCTCAACTTTGAGCTTCATACAATTCCTCTTAATATGACCACAATAGCAATAGTGATAGCATTCCTCCTTGCGGTCCACAGTCATAAGATTACGAGAACCCCTCCCTCAGTCCTCGCCCGTGACATGAGTCTTTCCTTCCTATAGGAATCAACCTGAGCGAACTCTTGCGACAATTACATATACTTATACCAGACCTCCTCGTTCAACAACTACTTTGACTGCCTCCATCGTAACAACTCCATCAGACACAGAGCTACTCACAGATACCAACAACATCTCTCCGCTTTTCGACAGAGAACTCAAAAGTAGAAAGGCCTGAAGCTCATCTCCAATCACCATATTCATCGCAGATAGATAATTGATGATATCTTGAACCTCGTTCAGATGATGTGCCACCGGGGCACCCTCTGTGTACTTTGAATTAATACGTTGGCAAGTAAGAAATGGTTTGTTGACAGCCGTCTTCCGTTCGTACAATGAATACAAATTCTCCTAGAATACATTTGTCGAACTCTCCATGGACACATAGTAAAATACCGAATCTTCTAACCATTGGCGAATGAATCTAACGGCCTTTCAATCCAATTATTTCCAGTCATCAATAGATTTGTCCGATGTCTTGGCACATCACCCTCCAATAGACCATGTAAGTCCTTGTACTATAGTAGATCATCTATCATTGGCTTCCAAATCATCCAGTTTTCCCCTATGAGGGTGATCATACGTGTGTTCATCTACTCCATATACATGGTTGCACCTTCCCTCTCGAGAACCTAAGAGATTTGATACCAGATATTGGGATGAGACCAGAGAAAATATTGTGATGATACCAGATATTGGGACCAGAATACCAATATCGTGCTCCGATATCGTATCTCAAACTTACCGCAACGAAAACTTATGCCAGGCCACCTGAGATAACCAACAAATCTACCATGAATGCCAAGATATATCAAACAACGTATATGTTCGATGACTACATCACCTGGACAAATCCAAATATATATAACTCAAATAAAATTACAAGATTGAATAAAAACTATATTGAACCCTTTGTTCAAAGGTTCAACCCCCTCACCGAACTCAAGAAGAGAGAGAGAGAGAGAGAGAGAGAGAGAGAGAGAGAGAGAGATTACAACTAAAATCACTCACCAAATCTCATAGTGATTTTCCTGATAAAAAATGAAGACTCCATGAACAGATCTCCTCTTCATGTTGTCTGAATGACAAACCCTAAGAGCAAAGTGAGACTTTCTCTTAGATTTTCTGTGTACAAGTACCCTTGAACCTCCCATGCGTTCTCTACCTATGCCTTCACCCTCAACATATATAAATAGGTTGAGAAGCCCTATTTTAGTTCATAAGAACCCCTTAGCCCCGCACAAATCCTGGTCTTCAGCACGAAACCAATAATGCTGATTAAAACCCAAAATTTGTTAGCCGTCGACCGAACTGAACTAGGGCAGAGTTTGGTTTGGACCCTACAAAAAGTTCTGACTCAAAATACCCTAGTTCGGACCGAACTCAGCCAGGGACCGAATTCTGACCGAGTTCGGTCCCTACCATCCAGACTGGACTTAACACCTCATGCATCTTGATATTGTATATCTCAATCCTATGTGTCATGATTCCTACATGTTATTATTCTCGTATGTTCTAGTACATAACCTCCTACTATTTTTCTCTAAAAGACGGTCTCACCAGCCAGAATTTTAATTTATTTCAAAAATTAATGTGATAATTTTTTAATAAAATAAATGTTGTGTCAGTATTGTCATGTCCATATCTTATTGTGTCCATACTGTATCGTATTTGACCGTTCTAGAACCGTGTCCAACATACTAAAAAAATAAAAATATGGCAAAATAATATTTAATTCATCAGTTAGACTCTATGTAACCAACTATTATTGGGACAAGGGTATTGCTGTCTTTTTACTATTATTAAATATTAGAATTATATATTATATAGTTATATTAAATGGTATTGATTTGTGTGCTAGCTAATTAGATTGGACTAGGTGTTAGTCCTGGTTAGCTAGTGTCCAATTTGTTAGTTCATGACTTAGTGACTAGAAATAATAATATAGAGTTAGTCATATTAGTTAATAATAATTAATGTTAGTTAAGGTTAGTTAGTATTAATTAGTGTCATGAAGGAGAATATTTTTAACCAATTGGAAGAGATACCATCCTCAAAGTAATTAGATTCCTTCATGAAAATTCTAGAATATAATTAATGAGATGGAGATAAAATATTGTACATTTTAGATTGCCTAAAAATCCCTATAGGTAGACGGACCTAGAATTGGGGAGAGGATATACTCACTTTTTATTTCAATAGCTCCTCATTTTTCCAAAGCTTCTTCTTCCTGAAGCAAACCAAATTCCCAAATCAATTTTTACTTAAACCACTCCCAATCCCACTCATTTTTATCACCATAGAGATCTAGGAGCTTGGAGAGCAAGGAGCACCATTAGAGAAGAGCTAGCTAGGAGGAATCATGTCTATTTCTTGGTTCGTGTCCATTTGGAGGAGTTTCATTGAGAATAATCCATCTTCCAATAGGTATAATCCATATTCTCCATCAATTATATAGTTCATTTGCCATAATAATCCCATAGGAACCCACCCATGACTAAGGACCACTCTTAGGGAGAAGAACTAGTTGTTAGAAGGATCTATGGTGGTAGTTAAGTTGGTTTTATTGGCCAAATTAGGGGAAATTTGAATTTGGTGTACCAAGTATTTGATTGTGTCCTCATTACGACTAATTGTGACTATTTTGATTGTGTGCTAATGTATTTGTGTCCACAAATGGATATGTATAGGTCGTATCATGATATGCCATGATACAGGTAGATGGATTGATGATTTTATTAGTATTGGTGTCCATTAGTATCAATTACACTATATTATGATTAGATCTATTATTTATATATATATATATATATATATATATATATATATATATATAATATATATATATATATATATATATTGTGAGGTGTTTATTGGTGTTTGGGGGTTGGTATTGTGACATTGGTAGGTGTATCATATGAGTATCAAATATATATATATATATATATATATATATATATATATATATATATATATATATATAATGTTATATATATTTAGTGTTAGATAAGTATATATGTATGTATATTATTGGGTGATGTAGGGGAAGTTTATGTGATAGTGCATTGAGCATTGATGGAGGACAGTGTTCAGCTTGGGGACTTGTGGATATTGGTTTTTTGGAGGCTTGTGTTCAGGTGTTCTGTGTTCACACAATAGTAGGGTAATACATGTGCACTAGGCAGCAAGTATATGTTGCATTAGCAACTGTAATACTTTGGTAATGGTGGCTATGGTGGTGCAACCTGGACAGTTGTATGGAAGAGCAACAGCAGCAACCAGGCAATAGACAGATCAGTCTGCAGTAAGGGGGTGTCTCGGGTTATAGTGAGGTGCAGCAAAGGGGAGGTGATATCTGCACAAAGGGTTGATAGCTGGAGTATGGGCAATAAGAGGGAGATGGTACTTCGGTATGGTATGCATGTCTGGGTGATAGAGATTGGCTCATCTTAGTGCAGGCAGTGCCAATCCACAATAAGTGAAGGTAAGTTATGCATTATACAACAACAATGGAAGGACTGCAAGTTAATCTGCAAGTGGGTTATTCTCAGTGGAGTGATTTGTGTGTGTGTTGGAATGCATGTGACATGAGTGTGTGATTTGTGAGGATGTGCATGAGTGTCCAAGTGAAACTAAGTTGGGTAGTCTGGAGGAAATGCTAATTCCAGGAAGTGAGGGCTTTGAGAGATCTATGGGAGTGTGTCTACAGTTGATACTGCAGCAATGGGGAGAATTAGGAGGGTTTGCATTGGTCTTAGTACTGCAGGTAAGTGACAACAAATGTAGGGGTTCCCTGGGTATTAATGTTAAGGCTAGTTGAGTTGTGTGTTAGATACACGACTCATATTAAGTATAGGAACTTAGTATTGTGATGTGGTATGGCATTGAGGGTACATAGTGTGGTACTTATGATACTCAATGTATCATGGATGTGGGATATTAGTTTGGGTATTTGGCCTAGACACTAAGGTAGCGTAAGAGTAAGGTAATTGCATATATATATGAGTACATGTATATATGATGCCTAGTATTAGTATTAAGGTGTAGGTGAGATATCCTAGTTAGGCTAAGGTATCAGTTAGGTAATACTATAGTAATAATATACTTATGATACTAACTATATACATGTATAGATATGTAATACTTAGTGTCTAATAATCTAATATAGCTAAATATCTAAGGTATTGACCTAGAAACCTATGATTGGCAAGGTATTGACTTAATGACTCCATAAACCAACTTGTTAGATGTTATGGTAACAAAAACTAGAAATTGGACTATTTTCCCAGAAACCACCTAGAAATGACTTAGAAGCCTCACCTAGACCTATTTAATCATATTCATAATTCTAAAATACCTGTTTGACATATAATTTCATATATAGGTCTTCGAGACACCGTTTCAGACACTATTTGAGATTCAACACCGAATTTCAGGCGAGTACATTCTCTGATAGTTTTTTATATTGTAGCTTGTCACGCCCCAGTCCCAAAAAAAACGTAGGACTAGGATACGTAACCATGCCAGCCGCCCGTATATATGGCAACTCCAATATATGGAAACCATATATACGTGCGTACGCTGTATAATGAACAATAGTTCACCAGTGGTATAATTAATCACAAGTCACAGGGTAATATCTAAATCTCATCCACAGAATATCACATATACAGGAATAACCAATAATCATGTAACTAGATCTCAATAACAAATATCTAAAGAATTATAGTCGGATGGAAACAAATCCACTGCCGAAATAGAATATAAAAGGAACCAGATACACACCATATAAGAACAACATCTGACAATCACGAGGCTCGAAGAGAAGACCTCCTCGGGATATACGTAACATGCCTGGATCTGCTCTCCTGCGAATGCTCAAGAACATATACACCTGGCAGGGGACCAGGTCCTCAGAGGGACATAGCAAGATACATAAAAATAACATGCCATAATGTAAATACTGAATAAATAAATGGGGTGTGCTAACCATCTAAGTGAATACAATTTAAAGACCTTGTAGTACGCATGGGAATGTGTAGGCTAGACATATGCTGACGTAATTCACCAATCGTCATGACTGGCTAGTATATGTGTCATATGCCCCCTGACTCAAGGGCACTCTGCAATCGTCCATCCCTGCGGAGCATGGAACGAAGGATAAAACAGGAATACCCCATCCTCCTCGGAGCATGGTAACGGGAACAAGAAAACCAATACCCCATCTCCGAGCAGCATGGTATCAGGAATACCCCATCTCCGAAGAGTATGGTATCAGGCAACAGGAATATATAAGGAGGGGGTGTCCCATACGCCTACTAGTATCTTTTTCGCCCAATATAGATGTATAAGTCGTGAAAACGACGTGGACACCTCCTACTATGATGCAAGTCTCAATAAAATAAACAACTGAGCTAAATACCGCTACACGTGTTGCTCACACTGATGGCCAGTCGCGCATGAGGCACGCGTCCCTACATGTACTCACTCTGTGACGTGTAATGATACGTGTCAAGGCCTGAGAAGTTATATCAATAACTTCACAACTTTAGGTGGGTCTACTAGACTCTAGGTCAGACACAAGTCCTAACGTCAACGCCATCGTTGACTGTACCCGAGTTTTCTCGGACGCGCACATTTATATAATATTAAAATAGATAAACATGTAACTAACAATAACTGAATTTAAATAGTACAACAAGGCAAGGTATACTTGCCTGCCAAGAGAGCTGCAAATATGTAACGTCCCGATGTCAAGTACCAAGTGTCAGAACTATGACCTCAGAATGAATGTCTCCGGATACTGAAATAAACATCACTAACAGTCTTAGAAAATATTAAATAGCTAGAAATGCCTGTCCTTAAGTTCAATTTCGAAACAGGGGCAAAAATGACAGTTTCTGGTCAAAGCGGGGTCCACATGTGGGCCGCTTTGCACCGAAAAACGTGTCAGGATCAAAGATCTCCAAATTTGCCAAACTTAGTGTCAACAAGTCAGGAACGATGATACGAACCCAACGGAACTTCCAGAATTGGATTTCGATGAGCCGGTCACAAAATCGCCAGTCAAGTAGAGCCTGTGGGGCCCACGATACGGGATTTTGCCAACGTTCTCAGAATCGAACCAAACTTGGATCACAGGACCAGCGTATTGCTACGAGTCCGATGGCGCAAGTTTTGTCTCGATCCGACGTGTGTACACAAAGTTGCAGCGTGTTCCAGAACAGGCGGATACGGGACGTTGTCGGCGGATACGCGTTGATTCCGGTGTGCACGCACATCCAAATCAACTTCTGCGAAATCCCGCACGTCCGTATCAACGACGCGCACATTTTGGTAAAGATCACGTACGACCAAGTTGTCCCGTTTGGCGGGACGTACTCAGTTCCGGGGTGAATCGGTTCGTTGTTTTTCCTGTTTTTGGATCGCGGTTTGCGATCGCCACAGGACGCGATGCTTCGAGCGGGTTGCACGGGCATCGAGAGGGTCACATAGCCTACGTGTCACAACTGACGGTATTAAAAACAAAATTACGAGGAGATAGAACGGGTTACCTGAACAGGGCTCCGTGGAATGAATTTCCCGTGTCCGGGAAGAGATTCGACACGACGCAGATCGTGTCCGGGCTGTGTCCAGCCGATGTATCCGGTTTGCTCGGGTCCGGCGTCGTTGCGGGGTAGTCCGGAGCCGCTGCTGCTAGGGCTCTGGGGTCGTCTGCTCGTCGACGGAGGAGCTGGGTCAGGAAAGAGGGTGGCGCGGAGCTCGCGAAGGTTGCTGCTGCTCCGGTCGCTTGGGAGGCGTCGGGCCGGAGCTCGGGGACGGTGGTTGTGGCTAGTGGCGGAGGCGTCGGGGTAGAGCGGCCGTGGGTTGGCGTCGAGGCGAGGGATTCGGTTGGCTGGGAGAGGGGGTGGCAGCGGCCTGGGGGTCGACTGTTGGGGGTTTGAGGAGGGGACGGAGCTCGTCGGGCTGAGGAGGAGGAGTGGCGGAGGAGGAAGAGGAAGGGCGGGGCCAGCGGGGGAGGCGGAGGTCGGGGCCGGCGGCTGGCGGAGGGAAGAGGGGGATCGGGGAAGAAGGAGAGAGAGGGGAGGCTTGGGAAGGAGAGGGGCCAGCGGGGAGGGAGGCTCGCCGCGGGCGGAGGGAAGACTCGCCGCGGGCGGGGGAGGCTCCGGCGGGCGGGGCTCGCCGCTCCGGCGGGGGAAGGGGGGGTTCGGCTGCGGGCTGGGGTAGATTTAGGTTTTTGATTTTTATTTTATTTTCTTTTTCTTTTATTTTCTTTTATAGAAAATTAAATAGATATTTTAAGAAAATATCTAAAGATATTTACGGGATATTTGTAGGATATTTTCAGGATATTTTTGGGTGGGTCCCGCCTCCAAATGGACGATGCAGGTTCACCGGCCAGTGAGGGGGTGACACCTCGCACTGCGATTTGCAGGAAAGTCCCTATAATTTCTTAAATTGCGTAGAGTCATAGTTTTGGAAAATTGCGCAATTACGAAATTGTCTGGGAAAACACCCGATTCCTGAAAATTCTAAAAATGCACAGAACTGAGGAAAATTGTTATGTGAGGGTCCTGAGGGGGTGGGGGTGAGTCTGGGCAGGGGTTGGGTCTGGTTTCTGGGTGATACGGGTCATCGTATTTATTAATAAATAAATACTGTGCACGGTGTTCTCTAATTATTTAGAGGCAGGTAGGGTCATAATTTTTCTACGGTGTCAATACACTAAATGTAGTATACTCAGTGTAGAAAAATAGCGTATTTTTGTTTGGGCACAAGGGATGCATGTTGGGTCTCTAATGTCTGTTGGAACAGGGATGGGTACAGATCTAGGAATTTAATTATGTACGTTGGGTAACGATATTTGTGCGTCTAAAGCGAGGCTCAAAACAGAGTATCTGGGAGTTTGCACAAAGTGCAGAATAGTAGACTGTCACGTCTAGGAGAGGTATGCAAACTTTGTTCAGGGATAACGGTCAAGGTAAAGCTCCAAATAAGTTGGTGATGGACAGGTGCACAAGTCAATAGGATATGTAAGCAAAATAAATTAAAATATTGCCATAAATCCTAAATTGTTAAAAATAATCCTAAAATGCTGGAATCTGGTCGAAGGGGTTTACATAGCTTCTAGGTTACATATACTTAGTATAGTTATACTTGATTCCTGACATGATGGTACATAAATTGGTATATCTTGGATCCTCGTCATGAGATATTATCCCAGTGTATGATATCCCTATGTATGTCCTTCCTGTGCATGATATTCCTGTATTAGTTCAGACTTGCCCTGTGATTCATGTGTCCTGAAGTGTCATGGTTTGGATCCACTATACTAGTCGGGTGCGGGAGAGTGTTAGTTAGATATGTGATTGTCAGCCCCCTTTTTTGACGCACTTTGGCGCATATTATCCTTGGCGCACTTTGGTGCACATTGTTTGTTAGCCCGACCATTATTTAGATCGAACCCGAGCGTTGTGGCGATAGTAGGTTGGTTGGGTTGGTTGGGTTGGTAGCATGTGTGGCTTGGATGGGTTGAGTGATCCAACGGTCCACATCTCAAACCTAAACCTATATATTCCTATTTCTCTCTCTCTTCTCATTATCTTTTCTTTCTATTTCTCTCCCTTAGGTTTCCTCTCTCCCTCCGTAGGCAAGTATATCTTGCACAAGAAGAACCATAGATTTATGCATGCTTTTAGTTCTTAATAATTTTTATTTATTTCTAGCTTATATCGTTGGGACCGAGCACCCCTTCATCTTTAATACTTATTGTTCTTGATTTTCTTGGTTGTAATTGCATGGATCTGAGTTTGGGTCTATGGATTCACTTTTATTTTTTAGATTTTATTTCCCAAAAACTGTGTTTTGTAAAACTAATTAGCTCATAGTGTAGTGCCCCATAATTTATGTAACTTTACTTTTGGTCGTGCTTGATTTTAAGTCCAGCTAAGTTCAGTGTTGAAACTTGATACAATACGTATTCCAAAATGGCTGACTAGGGAAAAAGAATAGTGCTATGTGAAGAGTATGTAAGATGACCCCTTTGACATAGAAATACATATGTTTTACTTTGGGCGCATTGGTATGATGTCCTAATTCTTCGTGCGTACTAATTATACTACACTCAGTCACCTAGCAAAAGTGCGTCAGTCACACTTCTTGAGTTAGTGGTGCACTTGTAAACTCCCTCACCCAAAATAGGTATTTTGTGTATATTTTATATTATTATTGTCACCACCCCATTTCCAGAGCCGGATATTTTTTTTATTTTTAATTTAGTTAATTGTGCATTATTTTTTAATTAATTGTATTTATAATTAATTAATGATTGTATTATATTTTTATTGATTGTTTTAGGATTTTGGCTAGCCTGGACCCATGTCAGACCCTAGTGGACCCATGTCCGACCCAGCCCACACTCTTGTGAGAATTATTTTGGGGCTTAGATTTATTATTTTATTTTTAGGAGGTTAGTTGGAGAGATTTGGAACTAGTTTGAGTGCTTTTGGAACCCGGAACCCAAAACCGAGAGTTATGAGGGCATTTTGGGTATTTTTGAGACTTGTAAACCCTTATTACATGTGAGACCCGACCCCTATTCCCCATTCCCACCCGTGAGCAGCAGGAGCAGCCCTCCCCATTCCCATTTCCTTCTTCTTCTTCTTCATTCTTCTTCTTCTCCACTTCTTCTTTCTTCTTCCTTCCTTCTCCAAGTAAGTTTCTCTTCCATTTTCTTCCTTCTTTCTTTTATTTCTTCTTCTTGATTGAACCCTAACCCTACATTCCTCCCCAACCTAGGTGGGTAGAGCCTAGATTTGGTGTTGGAGCTTGGATTTGAGGCTTGGAAGCTTGGATTGGAGGATTTGGAGCATTTTTGAGACTTTGGCTTGGGATTCCAACTCCCAAGAGGTAAACCCTAATTTTTCCCCTAGTAATTATTTTTATATAGTGTAATTAATAGTTTAGAACCTTCCTAGACCCTTAGGCTACCCGTGGGAGGAAGTTGGAACTAGTTGGGTAGTGTTTGGAGACTTTAACACTAGGTTTTGTGTCAATTTCGGGTGAAATCCGAATTTGGCCCAATTTTGGGTGATGCCCTAGGTTAGACGGACCTAGGTAGACGTTGTCGGGTGTCTTGAGGGTGAGTGCGTGTCTCCGTTCGGACACGGGAAGCCGCGTCGCGGAGAAACGGGCGTTTCGGACGAATTTGGGGCTTTTCGTCGTCGCCGATTCTAAGTGCGTGTGCGTTTCCACCACGGATCTAGAATCAATGCGGGAGTACATTTTCTAGGATCTAGACATCGTTTAGGACGCGTGGGTAAATTTTGGGCCGATTCCGAGTTCGTTTGGTGTGCGTTTCAGGAGGTTTTCCGAGCCGCGCACCACGTGTTCGTCGAAATGACCGAACGGCCATTTCGACTTGGTTTTCTCGTTTCGGGCTTGTGCGCGCGTTGGGTTAGTATCGAGGAGTGTGTGCTAGAGTTTTCGAGTTATATTATATATATTTTAGGGTGTTGGTGAGTGTCGGGGTCGTTGGGCGTGTGTGGGGCGTGTGGGTTGTGTGTTGTTGTGTGTTGTGTTGTGTTAGTGTTTGTGTCTATATTTATATATTTATATATATATGTTGGTGTGTGTTTCTATATATATATATATATTTCTATTTATATGTGTGTGTATTTATATCTATGTGCTAGTGTATGTGTGTAGGTGAGTGTGTGTGAGTGAGTGCTTGTGTGAGTGTGTAGGTGAGTGTGTGTGAGTGTGAGTGAGTGTTTATAGGTATATATATATATGAGTTTATGTATATTAGTATATATTTTTATATATATATGTATGAGGGTTTGTGTGTGAGTTTGTGTGTTTGTGAGAGTGTGTGCTAGTGTGTGTGTGAGTGTGTGTGAGGGTGTGTGAGGTTGAGTGTGTGTGAGTGAGGATATATAGAGATATATATATATATGTTTAAGAGTGTGAGTGTGTGTGTATATATATATATATTAGTGTATATATATATATATATATATATAAATATATAGATATATGTGTGTATGTATATATAGATATGTGTGTGTGTGTATTTATATGTATCAGTGTGTGTGTGTTTATATGTGTTAATATGTGTGTGTATATAAATATGTTAGTAGATATAAGTTAGTGTGTATATATATCTATAGGGTTATATATATATATATGTATGTATATGTATGTGTATATATATATAGTGATAGATATATATAGGTGTGTGTGTGTGTGTGAGATGAGGGGGGGGACAGAATCTGGAACCAGCAGCAGCAGCAGCTGCTAGAGCAGCAGCAGTACATAGCAGCAGCTGCAGCAGCATGTAGAAGCCCAGCAGAACTGGGATTTGCAGCAGCAAATAGGGCAGCAGCAGCAGCAAGTTGAACATCAGCAGCAGCAGCAAGGTTGAAGGCAAGCATGCAGCAGTAGCAGCGAGGCAAGTAGCTAGGTGTGAGAGAGAATAGATAGATAGCTAGAATTATAGATAACTAGATAGCTAATTAGTTAGATAGATAGATAGATGGTTAAATAGATTATTAGATAGTTATCTAGCTAGATTAATAGATTAGATATAAGATATATAGATGGTTTAATAGTTAGAATAGATAGTTAGATAGATGGGTTAATAGATAGATAGTTAAATGGTTAGATAGATACTAGATAAATAGGTAATTAGTTAGATTGTTAAATAGGTAAGATAGATAGTATTATAGATGGATAAGTTATTAGATACATAGATAGATAGATATATCTATGGATAGAAAAATAGGTAGATAAGATAAATAGATAGTTAGATAGCTAGGTATTTAGATAGATTAGATAGTTAGATAGTTACCTAGATAATAGGTAGATAGTTAGATGGCTAGATACTAGATAGGTAGATAGCTAGATACTTAGATATATCTATCTAGGAGATAGATATCTATTTACCTATACTTATATATATATATCTATAGATATCTTGATAGGTAATTTATATATATATATATATATGTTATGTTTGGTAAGGTAAATGGGTAATGGGTATATATGTGTGGATATATATGTATATAGGTAGATACCTATTTAGATATATATAAATATGATAGGTATCTATATTACCTAGCCTAGATTAATATCTAGGTATGTAATTTTTAGTTAGATAGCTAGTTAGAGGGGTTTGAGAGCGGTATCTCAATACCTTGAGATACCGAGGTATCTCAATACCTTGAGATAACCAAGGTATTGAGTTTCGAGCGGGATTTTTGAGCATTAGCCTAGAAAATGTCTTGGAGTGATTTTTATATGCTTATGTGTATATATTTACGCGTGCTAGCATAGGTTTTAGAGGGTATAGGCGGGGTATATAGCCTAGGTTGAGGTATCAGATACCGAGGGTATCCCGGTATCTCAAGGAGGCGAGTTTGTGAGTTTTCTAGCTTAATGAGCTCGGTTTGACCTAGAATTTCAGGAGCACCCTAGTTTGACCCAGACTTGACCGTAGTTGACTCGGTTGACCGCCAAAGTCAACTTTTGACCTAGTTTTGACCTAGAGTTGACTTTTTGGACCCAGAGTTGACTTTTTGACCCAGATTTCACCGGTTTGACCCGTTTGACCTAGAACGACCCTAGAAGCCTATTTTTAGTTATTTTATATCTGTTTAACTCATTAGAACCCTGTTTAACCTTGCTTTTCGCATTAGGTCCTTGCGACACCGGTTCGGATCGCCAGTTGCTCAGGACGTCAGGCGAGTACATTCTCTGATAGTTTTCATTATCTGATGATTATTATGATTCAGCTTCTAGTATAGTATCATCTGATTATTCTGGCACAACACGGGACACTGATTGATATTTCTGGATTCATTTACTTGCGACACGTACATTTCATGTTTCTGGCCTTTATTCTGGAATCACTACTGGCATCACCTACAGGCATCACTACAGGCATCATTCATGTACAAGCTGGACTCATCTTGATTTGCGTGTCGGGTCTTGGATCCACTTGTATTAGTCGGGGCGGGGAAATACTCGAGTAGACATGTAAACATTCCTATCTGGCATCATCAGGCATCACTCCCTCTGGTCTAATCTGGAATGATAGCAGCCGCGCACCCAGTGCGCGGTGAGCCGTACTTACCCCTAGCCGTTTATATGTCGAAACAAGTATTTCAAAGACACCGAGTTCATTCTTTATAGTCTGGACTCTCATGCATTTCTTGACTTGTCTCACTTACATGTTTCTGGACTTGACTCACTACATATTTTTCATGCTAGACTCACTACACGTTCATGTGCACGGACTTGATCTTAGCTTAGATTCTTGTATCTTACAGTTACTACTATCTTGTTTCTGATATTCCTGCATCTTTACCTTTATGCACCAGTGATACATGTTTATTTCCTGTTTCATACTTACTTCTTTCTTCTTGCTACTTGCTATAACTGTTTTATAGTTTTTATCATTTAAATGGAACTGCTGTTAGAGATGTACTTGCTCCAGTCCTGACTGGACATATTTTTCCAGAGTATCCGGAGGATTGGTGTCCGACGTTTTATGGACCTGAGCCTGTCGATGGTGCAGACAGGGACCCTCTAGTTTAGAGGTGATTTCCGGGTTGGTAGCCGGGATCACTAGGATCTTGTTGTTGTTTTTATTAGTTTTTAGTACCGGATTTGTCTCCGGTTTTGGATTGAGACCTTGTTTGTATATTATTTTGGATGATGTATTGTTGTATTATTATTATTATTGATATTGTGGTTGTTGTAGTAGTAGTTGGTGGTTAGACTTTATAGTTGTTAGTCTTCTTTGCCATCTTATCGTGCTTAGATTCGTGATTGAGTATATTGTGATTATCATTATGATATTTGCTCCTCCGTTTGGAGTTGAGATCTTGACAGGTTTATATTTTGATTATGTGGTTGCCCTCCTTTTGGAGAGGTCATGCCCGATTTTTGTGTGAGATTATTATTTAGATAGTTGACCTAGACAACGTTCTACCGCCGATGCTGCGGCGTAGGCTGGACGTACCCACGACTCATGCCCGATTTTTCGGGTGTGGGTCGTGACACATTTTTGGTGGCGGCCCCATGCAGGTCTCGATTCGCAATTAGTGCGATGTCGTGGTGGTACAACAACTTAGTTGTACTGCTGCGAGCCTGCTATAGGATCTAGGATCTAGGATGAGAGTGTACTCAATCACGACTAGGAACAATTCTCATCTAATTATTCTGAAATTGTTTCTTTTGAAATATTACTGTCCTTCTTTGATGATATCGTATCTTGCGCCGTATTGACTTCTTTTGATCTGTGTTCAGGATGCCTCCGAAGACACGATCCCATCGTACCGTTCCAGCAGTTGCCTCGGAGAGGTCTGCTACCTCTCGTCCAGCTCGTATTCAGGCAGCTGCTACCGCTCCACTCACCACTCCTGCGGTTGAGGGAGCATCTGCTTCTCTCGGGGATCCTCCTTCACCTGTCGATCCGAGGACTACCCCAGTCGTTCCGGTGGTTCCTCCACCACTTCCTGCTCCAGTAGATGCCGTGCAGTTGTTTGCGTTCTTCAGGGAGATGATGGACGCGCAGCACCGTCAGGTGGATGTGATGAGGCTGGACATTGAGAACGCCCACCAGGTGGCCATGACAGCAGTGGATAGGGTGGCACAGATTCAGCCACAGGCAGATCAGATTCAGCATCCGAGGCCAGGTAGTATCATTGATTTTCAGAGGATGCGGCCCAAGGAGTTCCGTGGTACAGAAGGGATCCTGTACGCGGATGACTGGATAGAGTAGATTGAGGGCATCTTCAGGCTGGCGCAGATTCCAGACAGCATGCAGATAGAGGCAGCGGGCAGTCAGATGTTCGACCTCGCTTTGACGTGGTATCGCACAGATACGAGGATCGCAGCGCCAGGGCTTACTTGGAAGGCTTTCAAGAGGCTTTTTAAGGAGAAGTTTTTCCCAGATGTGGCGCTCAGTGCTTTGGAGAGCCAGTTCGAGGCACTCGTCCAAGGGAGCATGACAGTGGACGAGTACGTAGCGGAGTTCTACGGTCTGGGCAGATTTATAGATGGCTTGAGTGAGGCAGCAAAGGCGAGGAAGTTTCGCAAGGGCTTGGTTATGGCGGTCAAGTCTTTGACCAGGAGCGACCGCGAGGCAACTTTTGAGCAAATAGTAGGAGATGCTCAGAGAGCAGAGGATGACTTGGAGCTCAAGTCCAAGAGAGGCAGGGATGATTCAGGCAGTGCCAGTGGTAGTGCGGGACCAGCTAAGCGTCCCTATGTGCAGAAGGCAGCGCAACAGGGTCAGGATCAGAGGTTGCCCACTTGTGCCTACTGCAGGAAGGCAGGACACACTTGGGATGTTTGTAGGAGGAGGCTGAAGGTGTGTTTGTTCTGTGGATCCGCTGCTCACCAGATGCGAGATTGCCCTACTGCACCTCCATTGGGTGGAGCACAGGATCAGAGAGTTGGAGCTAGGCCATCTGTGGCACAGCATCATGCCCCGCACCAGCAGAGGGATACACCCCAGCAGGGCAGGGCTTATGCGTTGACGGTCGAGGAGGCCGATGCTACGGATGTCGGGTTAGCAGGTCTGTCTCTTGTTTCTTCTTCCTGTCCTTTTCCATTACTGTGGTGTGCTTCATTAGTACCTGTTAGATTTTCTTGTGCTGTGGTAGATAGTGTAGTAACCCTGATTGAGACTGTGATAACACGACCAGTAGGACCCTGATCTTGTATGTTGTTTAGGTAGAATTTCTTGACTGTGATTGTTGGGGGTTTGACCTAGAGAGATTGTGATTGACTTTAAATTTCGAGGACAAAATTTTTTAAGGAGGATAGGCTTGTCACCACCCCATTTCCAGAGCCGGGTATTTTTTTTTATTTTTAATTTAGTTAATTGTGCATTATTTTTTAATTAATTATATTTATAATTAATTAATGATTGTATTATATTTTTATTGATTGTTTTAGGATTTTGGCTAGCCTGGACCCATGTCAGACCCTAGTGGACCCATGTCCGACCCAGCCCACACCCTTGTGAGAATTATTTTGGGGCTTAGATTTATTATTTTATTTTTAGGAGGTTAGTTGGAGAGATTTGGAACTAGTTTGAGTGCTTTTGGAACCCGGAACCCAAAACCGAGAGTTATGAGGGCATTTTGGGTATTTTTGAGACTTGTAAACCCTTATTACATGTGAGACCCGACCCCTATTCCCCATTCCCACCCGTGAGCAGCAGGAGCAGCCCTCCCCATTCCCATTTCCTTCTTCTTCTTCATTCTTCTTCTTCTCCACTTCTTCTTTCTTCTTCCTTCCTTCTCCAAGTAAGTTTCTCTTCCATTTTCTTCCTTCTTTCTTTTATTTCTTCTTCTTGATTGAACCCTAACCCTACATTCCTCCCCAACCTAGGTGGGTAGAGCCTAGATTTGGTGTTGGAGCTTGGATTTGAGGCTTGGAAGCTTGGATTGGAGGATTTGGAGCATTTTTGAGACTTTGGCTTGGGATTCCAACTCCCAAGAGGTAAACCCTAATTTTTCCCCTAGTAATTATTTTTATATAGTGTAATTAATAGTTTAGAACCTTCCTAGACCCTTAGGCTACCCGTGGGAGGAAGTTGGAACTAGTTGGGTAGTGTTTGGAGACTTTAACACTAGATTTTGTGTCAATTTTGGGTGAAATCCGAATTTGGCCCAATTTTGGGTGATGCCCTAGGTTAGACGGACCTAGGTAGACATTGTCGGGTGTCTTGAGGGTGAGTGCGTGTCTCCGTTCGGACACGGGAAGCCGCGTCGCGGAGAAACGGGCGTTTCGGACGAATTTGGGGCTTTTCGTCGTCGCCGATTCTAAGTGCGTGTGCGTTTCCACCACGGACCTAGAATCGATGTGGGAGCGCATTTTCTAGGATCTAGACATCGTTTAGGATGCGTGGGTAAATTTTGGGCCGATTCCGAGTTCGTTTGGTGTGCGTTTCAGGAGGTTTTCCGAGCCGCGCACCACGTGTTCGTCGAAATGACCGAACGGCCATTTCGACTTGGTTTCCTCGTTTCGGGCTTGTGCGCGTGTTGGGTTAGTATCGAGGAGTGTGTGCTAGAGTTTTCGAGTTATATTATATATATTTTAGGGTGTTGGTGAGTGTCGGGGTCGTTGGGCGTGTGTGGGGCGTGTGGGTTGTGTGTTGTTGTGTGTTGTGTTGTGTTAGTGTTTGTGTCTATATTTATATATTTATATATATATGTTGGTGTGTGTTTCTATATATATATATATATATATTTCTATTTATATGTGTGTGTATTTATATCTATGTGCTAGTGTATGTGTGTAGGTGAGTGTGTGTGAGTGAGTGCTTGTGTGAGTGTGTAGGTGAGTGTATGTGAGTGTGAGTGAGTGTTTATAGGTATATATATATATGAGTTTATGTATATTAGTATATATTTATATATATATATGTATGAGGGTTTGTGTGTGAGTTTGTGTGTTTGTGAGAGTGTGTGCTAGTGTGTGTGTGAGTGTGTGTGAGGGTGTGTGAGGTTGAGTGTGTGTGAGTGAGGATATATAGAGATATATATATGTTTAAGAGTGTGAGTGTGTGTGTATATATATATATATATATTAGTGTATATATATATATATATATATATATAGATATATGTGTGTATGTATATATAGATATGTGTGTGTGTGTATTTATATGTATCAGTGTGTGTGTGTTTATATGTGTTAATATGTGTGTATATATAAATATGTTAGTAGATATAAGTTAGTGTGTATATATATCTATAGGGTTATATATATATATATGTATGTATATGTATGTGTATATATATATAGTGATAGATATATATAGGTGTGTGTGTGTGTGTGAGATGAGGGGGGGGGGGGACAGAATCTGGAACCAGCAGCAGCAGCAGCTGCTAGAGCAGCAGCAGTACATAGCAGCAGCTGCAGCAGCATGTAGAAGCCCAGCAGAACTGGGATCTGCAGCAGCAAACAGGGCAGCAGCAGCAGCAAGTTGAACATCAGCAGCAGCAGCAAGGTTGAAGGCAAGCATGCAGCAGTAGCAGCGAGGCAAGTAGCTAGGTGTGAGAGAGAATAGATAGATAGCTAGAATTATAGATAACTAGATAGCTAATTAGTTAGATAGATAGATAGATGGTTAAATAGATTATTAGATAGTTATCTAGCTAGATTAATAGATTAGATATAAGATATATAGATGGTTTAATAGTTAGAATAGATAGTTAGATAGATGGGTTAATAGATAGATAGTTAAATGGTTAGATAGATACTAGATAAATAGGTAATTAGTTAGATTGTTAAATAGGTAAGATAGATAGTATTATAGATGGATAAGTTATTAGATACATAGATAGATAGATATATCTATGGATAGAAAAATAGGTAGATAAGATAAATAGATAGTTAGATAGCTAGGTATTTAGATAGATTAGATAGTTAGATAGTTACCTAGATAATAGGTAGATAGTTAGATGGCTAGATACTAGATAGGTAGATAGCTAGATACTTAGATATATCTATCTAGGAGATAGATATCTATTTACCTATACTTATATATATATATCTATAGATATCTTGATAGGTAATTTATATATATATATATATATGTTATGTTTGGTAAGGTAAATGGGTAATGGGTATATATGTGTGGATATATATGTATATAGGTAGATACCTATTTAGATATATATAAATATGATAGGTATCTATATTACCTAGCCTAGATTAAGATCTAGGTATGTAATTATTAGTTAGATAGCTAGTTAGAGGGGTTTGAGAGCGGTATCTCAATACCTTGAGATACCGAGGTATCTCAATACCTTGAGATAACCAAGGTATTGAGTTTCGAGCGAGGTTTTTGAGCATTAGCCTATAAAATGTCTTAGAGTGATTTTTATATGCTTATGTGTATATATTTACGCGTGCTAGCATAGGTTTTAGAGGGTATAGGCGGGATATATAGCCTAGGTTGAGGTATCAGATACCGAGGGTATCCCGGTATCTCAAGGAGGCGAGTTTGTGAGTTTTCTAGCTTAATGAGCTCGGTTTGACCTAGAATTTCAGGAGCACCCTAGTTTGACCCAGACTTGACCGTAGTTGACTCGGTTGACCGCCAAAGTCAACTTTTGACCTAGTTTTGACCTAGAGTTGACTTTTTGGACCCAGAGTTGACTTTTTGACCCAGATTTCACCGGTTTGACCCGTTTGACCTAGAACGACCCTAGAAGCCTATTTTTAGTTATTTTATATCTGTTTAACTCATTAGAACCCTGTTTAACTTTGCTTTTCGCATTAGGTCCTTGCGACACCGGTTCGGATCGCCAGTTGCTCAGGACGTCAGGCGAGTACATTCTCTGATAGTTTTCATTATCTGATGATTATTATGATTCAGCTTCTAGTATAGTATCATCTGATTATTCTGGCACAACACGGGACACAGATTGATATTTCTGGATTCATTTACTTGCGACACGTACATTTCATGTTTCTGGCCTCTATTCTGGAATCACTACTGGCATCACCTACAGGCATCACTACAGGCATCATTCATGTACAGGCTGGACTCATCTTGATTTGCGTGTCGGGTCTTGGATCCACTTGTATTAGTCGGGGAGGGGAAATACTCGAGTAGACATGTAAACATTCCTATCTGGCATCATCAGGCATCACTCCCTCTGGTCTAATCTGGAATGATAGCAGCCGCGCACCCAGTGCGCGGTGAGCCGTACTTACCCCTAGCCGTTTACATGTCGAAATAAGTATTTCAAAGACACCGAGTTCATTCTTTATAGTCTGGACTCTCATGCATTTTTTGACTTGTCTCACTTACATATTTCTGGACTTGACTCACTACATATTTTTCATGCTGGACTCACTACACGTTCATGTGCACGGACTTGATCTTAGCTTAGATTCTTGTATCTTACAGTTACTACTATCTTGTTTCTGATATTCCTGCATCTTTACCTTTATGCACCAGTGATACATGTTTATTTCCTGTTTCATACTTACTTCTTTCTTCTTGCTACTTGCTATAACTGTTTTATAGTTTTTATCATTTAAATGGAACTGCTGTTAGAGATGTACTTGCTCTAGTCCTGACTGGACATATTTTTCCAGAGTATCCGGAGGATTGGTGTCCGACGTTTTATGGACCTGAGCCTGTCGATGGTGCAGACAGGGACCCTCTAGTTTAGAGGTGATTTCCGGGTTGGTAGCCGGGATCACTAGGATCTTGTTGTTGTTTTTATTAGTTTTTAGTACCGGATTTGTCTCCGGTTTTGGATTGAGACCTTGTTTGTATATTATTTTGGATGATGTATTGTTGTATTATTATTATTATTGATGTTGTGGTTGTTGTAGTAGTAGTTGGTGGTTAGACTTTATAGTTGTTAGTCTTCTTTGCCATCTTATCGTGCTTAGATTCGTGATTGAGTATATTGTGATTATCATTATGATATTTGCTCCTCCGTTTGGAGTTGAGATCTTGACAGGTTTATATTTTGATTGTGTGGTTGCCCTCCTTTTGGAGAGGTCATGCCCGATTTTTGTGTGAGATTATTATTTAGATAGTTGACCTAGACAGCGTTCTACCGCCGATGCTGCGGCGTAGGCTGGACGTACCCACGACTCATGCCCGATTTTTCGGGTACGGGTCGTGACAATTATATTTATTATAGATGTTGAATTTATTTAGAGTATTCTCTTAGTTAATTAGAAAATAAATGTTTTTAGTATATTTCCTTATATAAATATTTATTTAGAATTATTTTTAGGCTATTTTAGATTATTGAGATTTTTTCATAATTTTTAGTTAATTAAAAACTAGTAACACTAATTTTTTAGGACTTTGAATAATTTATTTTATGTTCAAACTTAATTAAAAATATTCCAAAATTTTATTTTAGGTTCTAAATAGTAAAATATATTTTCTAGAATTTTCTGGGAATTTTCTGAATACTTTTAGTATTTATTGGGAGTTATTTAGACTAATAACTAATTTTTAGGACTTGTAGAATTTATTGTGCAAGCCCAGGAATATAGAATAGACCCAAGTTATTTTCTAGGGTTTATAATATTATTATATATTTTATGGAATTATTTCAGAATTTTTGGAATAATGTTAGTATTTATTTTTAGTTAAATGGATAAAACTAATGTTTAGAGCTTCTCCTAATTATAGTAGTAAACTTATGAATATAAAATTGTCCCAAATATTTTTCTAGGGTTTATAGCTTCAAAATATATTTTATGTAATTTTTTCAGATTTTTATGATTATTTTTAATATTTATTTGGAGTTATTTAGATTTAAAATGACTTAAATAATATTTTGATAAAGGCAAATAAAAAACAAATAATATAACAAAAATCATCCAATCAGATTCTGACACGTGTCAGCCTATAAATATCCATTCAGCCACAGGTACATCCCTATATATATATATATATATATATATATATATATATATATATATATATATATATATATTATAACCCTAATTATCTTAGAGAGAGAGATTTTGGAGAATTGCCATCTAGGGTTCCTTCATCTTCCACAAGCCATTGCCATAGCTCCCGACTCCAAACGAGGCCTAGTTTCTTGAGTTAGAAAGATATTGAGGTTAGATTTCTGATTATATAATTTAATTTACGAAATTATCAGTATTAAATTCTGGAAAATTCGTAGAGCACAGCATGTCCGAAAATAGATGTGTTTCAATATTTTTGCGATTTCGGGAGAACCAGGAATCAGAATCATGAACCGTTTAAAGTTTTGGAAAGCTAATGTCGAGATCATTGACATATGTTTTTCCAAGAATTTAATTCGAAGTATTTATATACTGTTAATTCTGTAGAACTTCTAGGTTAGAATTTAACCATCGGTGCACAATACAAAATTTGTATGTGCCATAATTCCCAAACGAATTTGAATTTGGACGAGCCATAAATTCCAGCATATTTTTGACGCTGAAATCTACAGGAAATCATGCATGAAAGTTGAGTTTGTGTCGGTTGACTTTTTGGTCAACAGATCGCCTCGATTTGCGTGTCATGAGTCTCGAGTTGATAAAATTCAGTTTCTTTGGACAAAATTTAGGAATTAACATAAAAATTAGAATAATAAGATTAAAATAGGATTTTAGAGTAATTATTATAGAATTAAATAAATTAAAATAAATTATCTTTTGACGTGATAAATTTGTAATACATAGGCTATTTGGACTGTGACTTGGACTCTGATTCATACCAGCAGCAGGACCCCAGACAAGATACCTTGCCAAATTGCTTACAGTATTTTGCATGCTTAGTATATTTCTGTATATTTATTACATTTCTGTTTATTCTTGCATGTGTAGTTTTCTTTCAGTCATTACTATGTATTAGATATGTTGACACACACATGGCACTTAGTATCATAGAGGACAATCATTAGGCGTATGGGCTTTTAACCACTCTGGTAACACCGTAGTCACTAGCACGCACTATGGTGGGTCGTGTCCGATGGTCGCTACCCCCGCGGTATGTCGATTGATGGAGTCCGAGGGTCGCTACCCCCGCGGTATGTCGGTTGATGATGTCCACTGACGAGCGTGAGGTTGAGGATTAGATCGAGTAGCCTACCCTTGCCCATACGTTGAAAAGTTGTCCTCATTTGCATTCATATAGATTGTCTTGTACAGCGTACTTATTTATTTTCAAATTATATACATGTTTACTGTATTCAAATTGGCTCATATTTTCTGTATCTTGTTACGTCCCTCTGAGGACCTGGTCCTCTGCCAGGTGTATCTGTTCTTGAGTAATTGCAGGAGCGCAGATTTGGATGATTACTTGTGTTACGAGGATGTCTTCTCTTCGAGCCCATGGTCGTTAGTTGGTATTCCTATATTGTATTCGTTGTGTTGTAATTTTCCATTCGAGTTGGTAGTGGATTTATTTTCATCCAACTATCATCCTTAGATATTTATGTTGATATGTAGTTATATAGATGCTGGTTATTATTTATATCTGATTTTTGCGGATGAGATTTAGATTATACCCTGTGACTTGTGATATATTTTATACCACTTGTGGACTTGATATTCATATTACAGCGTACGTGTGGATTTGGTTTCCATATATTGGAGTTGCCATATCCATGCGGCTGGCATGCTTACGTGTCCTAGTCCTATGTATTTTTGGGACTGGGGCATGACATATTTTTGTGGTGGCCCATGCAGGTCGAGAGCATATTGTCTCGGTTACGTTACTGTACCGAACAAGCCTGCACCTAGGACTAGAGTATAGGATCTCATCCACAATTGACTATGACTCATCTTTCTTCTAATCTATTCTATTTGAATAATTGTATCATGCTTGATTCCTGTACTCCCATAATAGTCCCTTAGTATAGTCTCTCCTAGAATATAGAAGTTCCTGTTGTTAGATGATAAGTAGGGTAACCTTCCTATTAAGAGTACAACTAGAGTGCTGACACACCACTAAGTTTAGGATGTCTAGTGAACCCTAGAATTCCTTATCTCTAGAATTGGTTTACCATTACCCCCTGATGTGTTATGAGGACTTGAGAGTAGTATAGACACTACTAGAGTTAGTTAGAAGTTTACCATTATGGTTGCCCCTAGCATCGAGAAACCAATAGAAAACCAAAGTGAATATTAGGACTGAACCTAACCCACGCCGTTAGATGAGTATTGGAGAACCATAAATTTAGATTCTTGTCTTGAGATAAGCAGACAGTACCTTAGAAAGCCAAGAGCAATGCATAGAATATTTTCCTAATCATACCTCAAACACAGAGACTAGCATATCCCTTTCCCTTGGAAAACCATGATGCTATCTAGAGCCCCTTTATTTTCATATATTGTTCCCCTGGGACCATAGCGTTCGCTAATTGTGCGACGACTAAAATTACGTTCTTCTTTTCTTTATCTTTCAACTCGTGCCACCTGACACTTCTGATAGTAGGCCAAATAATTTATTTCTTTATTAAGGACACATAGTTTGCTAGGATTATAGTTGTAATCTTGAATTTTGAAATTGTGTGCTTAGTAGTTAGAACTTGATAGTTAAGTTATTCTTGTAGATTGAGACCTGGTGCTTATCCCTTAGTTTTAAATCGCGTAACTTGTACCACACCTCAATACGAGTTATATTCCCTTTCCCTTGAGGCCAGTAACTGTCTTATTCTTACTATTGACACTTGCACTATGACTAAGAGTTAAGACGACCATGACCTATGTAATATAAGAGGATACCCTAACAAGTACCAAGACCCTTTCTCGAAGACCTTAACAGGAGCTTCTACGGTACTCTTAAGATTGTCACAGTATTAGTTTATTGTTTTAAGTTGGGTAGTATACCTCACAACCTAGTATCACATAGTCTTTTGACATATTATTGAAGTGTGATTGAACAAAATTAATTTTATACTAGCATAAGACGACAGTGGTTATTCAGACAATAGAAGTTAGAGGTCCTTGCCCACATTTGGTTGACTAGCGACATAGACAAGGAGGTTGTATGATAACTATAGGGATTGTAGAGTCTTTTATTATTGTTGCTTAGTTGTTTTGTTTTGTGAACTTGAATTAATTTATACCTCCTTTCATCATCATCTAGCGTACTTATATTTGCTGCACTACCTTAACTTATGCTGCTATTATAGCCTAGTTTTGTAAGCTTACTCTTTTATCGAGCTTGATCATGAGATATGTATTATTGGGGACGCCTACTAATACATTTCAGAATCAGTGTATTAAGGTCTAGCTAACCTTAGTGCGCTTGATTCGCCCTTCGTAATACTACTTTACGTGGATTGAGATATATAGTGATCGGTAGACGAATATACTTGCCCCTAGATATGTCTGAACGGATCGTATCGGTTACATAACTGTACTAATACGAGCAAGCGAACAAAGAATTACCAAAATAGGATTTCAATCCACAACTGCTTTGACAATTCCCATTTGAATTCCTTAAACTCCTTGATCCCGACACTTCTATTCTATTACCTCACCCTTGAACTCTTTATTATTGATCTCCGTCTTCCCTTATTTCGGAAAGACGAAACCTCATGCTTGGTATAAGTTTAATACACAGAGAGTACTAGATATATCCCGTAGGCCGATCATATACTTGAGGATTATTCTTTTGTAATTAAGGACATATCATATATGATATAATCGACGTTGAAGTTTTGAGGATTGATTGACATGAGTAAATAAATTAAGGAATATTTTTCTTAAAGTATATAGCCTTCTGTGATAGATGGGTAAATTCTAAGTTGGGTAGCAGTGCATTGCCAACTTGAGAGAAATTTCTTTTAGATTGTGATCAAGTAAGATTAGATTGGGAGATTCAAGTCATTTTAATTTTGAAATTTTTTAAAAGAAGGATTAAGATAATGAGGATTTAACGAATTTTAAAATCTTGATATTGCGGACCAAATATTTATACTTTGAGCACATGATTTAAATTTTGAATATTGAAGGATGAATCATCGATTTAAATTTTGAGGATAAATATAGAATTTTAGACTTGAACAATTGGTGAATTAGATTTAAATTTTACAATTTGATGATTTGAATTAAAAGTTCAATTTTGATTGTTTGGTCACCTATTTGAAATATTGAGGATGTAAATTGAGTTTAAATATTTGAAGAGTACAAAATTTTTAATTTGAGAATAGGAATAAGATTTGATTAGAATTGTTTATTGTTCAAAGTCTAGAGGAGATTATGATTGTTGAAAATGGTGATATAAATTTTGATGTGGGATGTCATATAGACTTGAGTTAGATTTGAATGTTGATTATTTAAAAAAAATCGAGAAGAGATTACGACAGGTTGAATTTTGATTTAAACAGTGGTTATCTTAATTTTGAAGTGATCGCGATAGATTTGAATAGATTTTATTATTTAAATTTTTGGAAGAGATTGCGATTGACGTACCTTATGTACGAATGTGAATGATTTAACAAATTATGCCTTATTTTAATTTCGAGGACGAAATTGTTTTAAGTTGGTTAGATTGTAAACTCCCTCACCCAAAATAGATATTTTGTGTATATTTTATATTATTATATTTATTATAGAAGTTGAATTTATTTAGAGTATTCTCTTAGTTAATTAGAAAATAATTTTTTTAGTATATTTAATTATATAAATATTTATTTAGAATTATTTTTAGGCTATTTTAGATTATTGAGATTTTTTCATAATTTTTAGTTAATTAAAAACTAGTAACACTAATTTTCTAGAAATTTGAAGAATTTATTTTATTTTCAAACTTAATTAAAAATATTCCAAAATTTTATTTTAGGTTCTAAATAGTCAAATATATTTTCTAGAATTTTCTGGGAATTTTCTGAATACTTTTAGTATTTATTGGGAGTTATTTAGACTAATAACTAATTTTTAGAACTTGTAGAATTTATTGTGCAAGCCCAGGAATATAGAATGGACCCACATTTTTTTTAGGGTTTATAATATTATTATATATTTTCTGGAATTATTTCAGAATTTTTGGAATAATGTTAGTATTTATTTTTAGTTAAATGGATAAAACTAATGTTTAGAGCTTCTCCTAATTATAGTAGTAAACTTATGAATATAAAATTGTCCCAAACATTTTTCTAGGGTTTATAGGTTCAAAATATATTTTATGTAATTTTTCCAGATTTTTATGATTATTTTTAATATTTATTTGGAGTTATTTAGATTTAAAATGACTTAAATAATGTTTTGATAAAGGCAAATCAAAAACAAATAATATAACAAAACCATCCAATCAGATTCTGACACGTGTCAGCCTATAAATATCCATTCAGCCACAAGTACATCCCTATATATATATATATATATATATATATATATATATATATATATATATATTATTATTATTATTATAACCCTAATTATCCCATTATCTTAGAGAGAGATTTTGGAGAATTGTCATCTAGGGTTCCTTCATCTTCCACAAGCCATTGCGCATAGCTCCGGACTCCAATCGAGGCCTAGTTTCTTGCGTTAGAAATATATTGAAGTTAGATTTCTGAATATATAATTTATTTTACGAAATTATGATATTAAATTCTGGAAAATTCGTAGAGCACAACATGTCCGAAAATAGACGTGTTTCAATATTTTCGCGATTTCGGGAGAACCAGGAATCAGAATCATGAATCGTTTAAATTTTTGGAAAGCTAATGTCGAGATCATTGACATATGTTTTTTCCATAATTTAATTCGAAGTATTTATATACTGTTAATTTTGTAGAACTTCTAGGTTAGAATTTAACCATCGGTGCACAATACAAAATTTGTATGTGCCATAATTCCCAAACGAATTTGAATTCGGACGAGCCATAAATTTTAGCATATTTTTGACACTGAAATCTACAGGAAATCATGCATGAAAGTTGAGTTTGTGTCGATTAACTTTTCGGTCAACAGATCGCCTCGATTTGCGTGTCACGAGTCTCGAGTTGATAAAATTCAGTTTCATTGGACAAAATTTAGGAATTAACATAAAAATCAGAATAATAAGATTAAAATAGGATTTTAGAATAATTATTCAAGAACTAAATAAATTAAAATAAATTATCTTTTGACGTGATAAATTTGTAATACATAGGCTATTTGGACTGTGACTTGGACTCTGATTCATACCAGCAGCAGGACCCCAGGCAAGATACCTTGCCAAATTGCTTACAGTATTTTGCATGCTTAGTATATTTCTGTATATTTTTTGCATTTCTGTTTATTCTTGCATGTGTAGTTTTCTTTCAATCATTACTATGTATTAGATATGTTGACACACACATGACACTTAGTATCATAGAGGACAATCATTAGGCGTATGGGCTTTTAACCACTCTGGTAACACCGTAGTCACTAGCACGCACTATGGTGGATCGTGTCCGATGGTCGCTACCCCCGCAGTATGTCGATTGATGGAGTCCGAGGGTCACTACCCCCGTGGTATGTCGGTTGATGATGTCCACTGACGAGCGTGAGGTTGTGAGGATTAGATCGAGTAGCCTACCCTTGCCCATACATCGAAAAGTTGTCCTCATTTGCATTCATATAGATTGTCTTGTACAGCGTACTTATTTATTTTTAAATTATATGCATGTTTATTGTATTCAAATTGGCTCATATTTTCTGTATCTTGTTACGTCCCTCTGAGGACCTGGTCCTCTGCCAGGTGTATCTGTTCTTGAGTAATTATAGGAGCGCAGATTTGGATGATTACTTGTGTTGCGAGGATGTCTTCTCTTCGAGCCCATGGTCGTTAGTTGGTATTCCTATATTGTATTTGTTGTGTTGTACTTTTCCATTCGAGTTGATAGTGGATTTGTTTCCATCAAACTATCATCCTTAGATATTTATGTTGAGATCTAGTTATATAGATGCTGGTTATTATTTATATCTGATTTTCACGGATGAGATTTAGATTATACCCTGTGACTTGTGATATATTTTATACCACTTGTGGACTTGATATTCATATTACAGCGTACGTGTGGATTTGGTTTCCATATATTGGAGTTGCCATATCCATGCGGCTGGCATGCTTACGTGTCCTAGTACTACGTATTTTTGGGACAGGGCGTGACAGCACTTTCGAGAGAAAAACTCAGTTAGCGCACTTTGGTGCATATTCAATCAAAGTTCTCCATGGAAAACCAAGAAAGAGTGCTCTATAGTCAGTCAGCGCACTTTTTTTGCATTCGGTAATATGGCGCACTTTTCCTATATTTTTGTCAGTCGACATACTTTTTAAGTTGGTCTGCTCGTGCACTTTCTTCCCTCTTCGTTTCATTAGGGACAAAGCTTTGATTATTTTCTTAATTTCTTTGTTATTGATTTATGTGCTTCTCGATTGACGAGTTTCTTGATTGTCGAGCATTGACATTGGATTGTGTGTTTTGACATTTAGCTAGTTGCTCGTGCACTTTCTTTGAAAGCACGCCTTATTTCTTGCCCGCGCACTTTTGTCAATTGTGCCGTGTTGGTTAACTTGACAAAGTGCGCCAACCTTGTTTCTGTGAGTTTGTGCGCCAACCTTACTTTTGTGAGTTTGTGCGCCACCCCTTTTGTAGTTCATGAGACTTTATGCGCCTGACATTCATGCGAACAATTTCATGGGCATGTCATCCTTAGTGACCCCATGAGTGCACGTAGTGCTTCCATTATGTGTTCACTCATTTTAATTGGAATGTTCCTTATTATCCTCTATATGGTTGATCCTGGTATTGCTTGTGTTATGATTCTTAGGAAGAATGGACTTAGAAACCAGACCTCATACAAGATATGACCATGTGCTAAGATTGGCTTCATACATGGCATGAATATGTGTTGGACTTGAGATTTTTTCGGTGAACCAGATTATGTGAATAGTGACTAACTGGCTATCTACATAACATAAGCTTCGTGTTATAATATGATCAAGATTCATGTGACCCAATGATAATTGGTAATTAGACTCGAATACGGTATTCATGTTGATATGATTATTGTCTGATAAATTTTCTGATCTAATATGCACCGAGGTACGATATATCGAGTTACATATTAAAGTGATTATATTTGGAATGTGCATCAAGAATGCCTCCAAATTCCTGAACGCATAATACTATAAATATACTATTTTTCCCAGTACAGGCATGATATGCGAGTCAAATACCAAAGCGTAGCTAGGATATTAATTTATTTAATGTTGCATATACGCTCGGGTGAATCCAGATTAAACTTTCATGGATTCGTATCTAGCGTGCCCATACTTTGTACGACATCTTAAAGAAAATTCTTATGTGGCCATGCCTTGAGATTTTCAAACACAATATAGGGTTAATTAAGCAAATAAAAGTGGTAGTAATATGAAAAAGAAAATGGTATCCCGAGATCATGCCAATGAACCTTCCCACAAAGATTCAAATCTAAGTACATTGTGGGCTGGCCACCACCGATATTGTATATCATCTGCCTTAGTGGAGTACAGTATATCTAATTTATTATAAATATACCGAGCCACTGTTTCACTATAGGAATATTGGAACCGCTAATATCGTATTTAGCACAGTAACCCAACGGGGAACTGGTACAATTCGTGAAATGCTTGTATATTCGTATTTGGCTAGGTTATCTCATATTTGACAATGGCGTGATCTGAGGATACCTATTATCCATTATTCTGAGAAAACCACAGACTCTACAAATAGCACAAGCGATTGGCCAATTTTATTAATTGGACTTGGTTATGAGTGTATTATTTTGTTAGTAGCCTAGAAAAATGGACTATCATAGTGTGATGGATTCAACCCTTGTCCTTGTTTGGTTGTAGGTTTGGACCCTTGTTCTAGGATATTCCATGGACCTACGCTACGATGCAGAACTATTATATATATATTTATTGCTTGGGGTTTTATTCTTCTTTTCTTTCTTTCTTTGTGGTACTTGCTATTTGGGGTCTAACACCACTGGTTTTGCATGACCAGGTATTGAGCCAGAACACGAGGATCCAGTGTATATTCCTTCGACTAATGGCGCGTACCAGGAACATGATCGTCGAGGATAACGAGTGGGTTCCTTTATTCACTGCTCGTCTTTTGTAAACTATATTCTTTTGGACGTTTAGCCAACCAGCACCTGTTAGCCGACAAATCTGGATATTAGTTTCTTAAATGACTATATATATTAGGATTACAGCTGACTCACTGTCATGTATACTTTGATCTTGCATCTGGCACATTATTATGTATCGCCAGATCTCTAAAGAACATTCTGGTATGGAATTTGGGATGCCTTACTGCTTATTCTTAAGTGTTCTAGATTATTGCTTCTTATTTGAATGACTGAGCAATAGAAGTTCTTGACCCTAGAAGACTTGATTGTAGCATGCACCCCCTTGTCTAGTTACAGTATGATCGACGTATGACGTATAGTACCTTGTACGGGGGAGCTGGCCATGTCCATCTCCGTATTCTGGTACTGGGGCGTACAAGAATTTAGTGGTGGCCCATGCAGGTCTATTCTAGAGACTTGTGGAGTGTTATGGTCATAGAAGTCTCAATCAAACATGATTCTTCTTGAAATTTTGAATTCGTTCTCTTCAATACTCAACTTAAAATTTTCCAGACTGGTTGCGTCCTTGTTCCTTCTCGTCCTTTACTTGATGTTTCTTGTGCTCTTCTTTAGGGTTTCCTCTCCTCAGATATTGCAGCAACAAAAGAGGCATATTTGCCAGTGGAGCGAGGTCCGGTAGAACCCCAGCCAGGGATCCAAGTTGAGCCAACGGTAACTGTGATAGAGCAACAGGCTCCAGGTATTCTCGTACCTCCCTCAGTACCGACAATACTACATACACCAACCTTGCTAAAAATTATTCAGAGAATATTGGCTGCCCAACAATACTAGATTGCGGTTCAGCAGCAACTATATCAAAAATAACAACGTCAACTGTTTCAACAGCAAGAACAGAATATCCCTTTGAACCAAGGGTTGCAGACGGCCCTAGAACGAAATAGAAGAGTAGATTCTGGAGCATCTGTTAGGTCACTACCAGGAAAAGTCAAATTAGCGATGTTTAAAAACGTCGCTAAATGACCAAAAAATGTTGCTAATTAGTTTAGCGACGTAATTAGCGACGTTTTAAAGAAGTCAGAAAAAAGTAAGTCGCTAAAAGAAAAAATGTCGCTAAACGTCGCTATGCCAACGTTTTTTAGCGACTTTATTGTGTCGCTAAATTTAGCGATGTTTAGCGATGCAGTGTCACTAATTAGCGACGTTTATTAACGTCGCTAAACGTCGCTAATTAGCGACTTATATAGCGATGTTACACCGACGTCTATAATGACCTGACAATACTGCCATGTCAGCAATTTGCGACGTACAACGATGATTTTAGCGACGTCTTTAGCAACGTCATTAGCGACGTATAACAGCATTGCTAATTAGCGACGTTGTTAGAGACGTATATGCACGTCGCTAAACGTTGCTAAAAATATCGCTAATTTTACAGAAAAAAAGAATACTTAATTGAATTTCTGGGTTTGCCAACCCCTTGGGTTCATTATCAGGTATATGATGGTAGTAGAAATAATTGAATAAGGGACACAGTAGCAGCAACAAGGGGGGAAATTCTAGTGCACTGGGTAAATACAGGCCAAGTATCAGTCATCAGTTGTAAACCAAAATATATTAGGAACTGTGTGAATATCAGTGAATTAAGATAGTACTATTTGTATTATGTGTTAGTCTTAATGTGCTCAGAGATAGGGAGAGTGTGTGTATTATAATTCAGTGTGTTTGAGTTTGTACAGGAACGGTGTATTATATTGCAACTTGTATCATTGAACTAAAAAAATAAGGAAAATACGCACTGAACACTCAACACCGATAAAATAACATATTTAATATGTATAATATAATAAAATTTAAAGAAAAGAAAGCATCCAGCAAGTCTCATCGTAAAGAATATGGCAAATTTATATCCATACAATCGTATCCTAAATAATAATAAAAATATAAATATCCAGCAACCAGCTATACTACTGCGGATCTGCAGGAGGCTGACCACCAGCGCGCCTGAAGGATAAGAACTGCTCATACTCGTCCCGTGGAATCGACATCGATGTCGATGGAGAAGGTAGTGATGTCGGTGGAGTCTGTGTCGATGTAGGCGCACCAGGAGGCCGTACCCGCTCTAAGTCTGCGAGTCACTGGTTGTAAGAATCTATGGTAGATAACAGTCTCGTACTGCTATAAACCATTGAATCCTGCATCATCGTCAGCCTATCGTCCATCGATAACTGTGATGCATGCAGCTCCATGATGTTGCAGTCTGTCGAGGCTCTAATATCATTTGTCAAATCTCGGAGCTCCGTCATGCTGCGGTCGAGCATATTGAATCGTACGATGAGCGTCGGATCGTCCGCCTGCGGCTGGGATCGGGGATGCTACTCCATCCTTCGCAGCAACTCGTCATAGAGAGACACAATCTGATGGTCAACGGCATCTTGGAAGGCCTCCTGGACTCTGGCCGACGACTGCGAGGGCTGCGACTGCGAGGGATGTGTGGAATATGCAGGTGTCGGGGAGGCCCTAGATGACTGCTTTGCAACCAGGGCGCCATAGGATCCCGTACCGTAGTACGTACCCCTCTGGAGACCACCAGCTGCGGTCACCCACAGGTCGTCCATCGACGGAGCTGGAGCGGACTACGATGAAGTACCAGTCTCTCTAGGTGTAGGTGCACTAGCAGTCGCCCGCTTACGCAGCCTAAGATACTCGGCCTAGAAAGGTTTGGAAACTCGATAATTGCCTAAGTTATATTAAAATTAACACAAAATAAAGTAATACTTACATAGGTCTGCGAGGCCCTCTCATCAATGAGATTTTCGTCCTTGCGATGGGTGGCCAAGAAGACGGTCACCATGTTTGCATCCTCACCCCTCTGTACCTGTTAAAAATATATTATTTAGTACTAAACTTAAACATTTTTTCCAAGTACCATTTTATGGCACTTATTTTAAAATAATATATTTTAAAAGAAAATATATACCAAACGATGGAAATGTTCCCTCATCGAAATCGAGCCACCACACCACTTGGCAGCATTCTGCCTAGCCGCCTTGGCCTTCTCAGACCTTTCCTTGTAGCTCGGATCGTCGAATCTAGCCCTCATCGCAGTCCGCTGCTCAGGCGTGATCCAACCTTGGATCATTTTTCCAGTACGATCATGAGCCTTCTGGTCATCCAGAGTATCTCGGATAAGCTTGGCGGCAACGGTAGGAAAGAGCCGCTCGATCAACTCGGCCCGGTACGGAGGATAGAAATACGCTTGCTACAATAAATAATTTAGTAAGTGAGTATCACGGATAAGTTATGTAATATGCATAAATTAGAGGATTTATTTAATATACTTTTACCTGGAAGTGCGCAAACCAGAATGTCTTCCTCTCCTCCGAAGCCTCAGAGTTGTTGATCTAAGGGCCACCGTAGTTGTTCCTCAGAAGTTGGCCCAGGCATCTCTGAACCGACGATGGACGATATCTATACAGAGATAATTATTTAGAATACTAAAAAAGTCAATATATGATGAATAAAGAAATACACGATATATATTATACTAAACCATCTAATTGACCTACTTTGTACCGTCGTCCCAAATCTCTGTCCTCGTCTCCTTCGAAGGTGCGCATGGAGGATCTTACTGATGCTGGGACAACGTGGGCACGACCTCCTCGACATGCTCATTTGTCCCCATGGTTCTGTCAACAGGAGGAATGCTGGATGAGGGTATACTATCACGCCTGGATCTACTCGTCCCAACAGTCGGAGATGTGAGTGATCGATATACTGGAGTACTGGTTGACGATGATCCGGAACCAACAGTAGACAGTACCGGAGGAGCACTCTGTCTACCTCAGGACCTGTCGAATCCTTCGCGTCGTCCTATCATATCTGATAATAATATATGATGAATATAGAGAAACACAAATATATAGTACATTCTACAGTCGAAATATGATGCATATCTCAAAGCATTCTACAGTCAAAATATAATACATATATTCGTTAAAATAGTACATCTACTTCGTCAATTTTTTAACCTTGATCTACATTCTACAGTCAAAATATAGTTATATTCTACAGGCAATATATTTTATTTTCAATCATCTTCAGAAAATTCATCTTGTTCGCCTTCCTCGTCCTCCTCTTCCTCTTCCTCTTCCTCTTCCTCCTCCTCGTCTTCACTTTCACCTACTTCGTCTTCCTCTTCGGATAATTCTACATCTTCTACATTATTACTCGTGTAATGAGTAACTTTTATTGAGTCCACATCTATAATATTTGTTACAAGAGGTAGATCGTCATCCTGATAAGCTATTTCGTCAATGTCAAAGGTATTTCTAGCTTTAGTCTTGCATATTGCCCACCAATCCGACCTCGCCGTCCCCCGTCTAGGATAAGTTGTGAAGTACACGAGCTGTGCCTGACTTGATAGGACAAATGGTTCGTAGCCTTGATATCTTCGCTTGTAGTTTATATCCACAAGGCCATGCTTGTCAATTTTCCAACCTTGATCTTGAATCGGATCGAACCATTCACACCTGAATAGCACGATATTAGCAGGTTCTGTGCCATAATTATATATCAACTCTACAATCTCTCGTAAGATGCAATAAAAATCATTGCTTGGATTGACGTCTTTGTAGTTCAAAGATTTGATACACAAACAACTATTTTTCGTGGAATCAAGATCCTGAAAGTTGTCTCTGATAGGAGCATTTGTTGACTTGAACCTGAACCCATTCACACAGAAACTTAGCCATATTTTTTTGGCAGTAATTGGTCCCTTGGCTATAGTTCTAATAGATTCAGTCTAGGGTGTTATTAGACGATCGACCTAAATACCAAAGTAGCGATAGTAAGTTATTTGTTTTGCAAGTGCAGAAATAAAAAGTAATTACCAAGCATCTTATATATGCGCTCAACCAAGAAGAAAAATGGTATCTTATATCTTGTTCTACTTCTTCGTCTGTTATGTAAGGTCTAACCGACCTCAACTCATCATTATATGTACTAAAAAACAATAAAGCAACTGCTGATTAGTAGCATAATAGTATCTTATACTATTATATTGAGATGATGTAAATGTGGACGTATTAATTACTTACCCCTCTAGCTTCTCTACTTTATCCTCATCGCAATTGAGTAATATATACAATTAAGCAGCCCTTAGCTCATCATCATTCAAATATCTCTTCTTTATTTTTTCTGAAGGCTTTCCGGATGCATTGAATACTTTGAGTATTATATCATTAGATTCCTGATATGCATCATCGTTTCTCGGAGCTTTCATCCTATTAGTAGCAACATGCGATTTGAAATACGTCGAGCAAAAGTTTGTAATCTCCTCGAGAACATAAGCTTCACAAATAGAGCCCTCAATCCATGCCTTATTTTTCATCTTTCTCTTTAGGTGATTCAGATGCCGCTCGAAGGGGTACATCCACCGATAATCGACAGGACCACCAATACGTGCCTCATAGGAAAGATGAATTGGCAAATGCTCCATAGAGTTGGAGAATCCAGGAGGAAACACCTTCTCGAGCTTACATAGTGTTACCGCAATGTCTTTCTCTTGCTTTTCTAGACGATCGACGAGCAACTTAGTACAACAAAGATCTCTGAAGAATATACTCAGCTCTGTCAATGGCTCCCAAATGACCTGCGATAAGAATTCCCGAAATGTAATCGGAATTAACCTCTCCATGAATACGTGACAATCGTGGCTCTTCATACCCGCCAGTTTGTTCTCCTTGAGGTCGACGCATCTTCTCAAGTTCGACACGTACCCGTCTGAAAACTTTAGACCCTGAATCCACCTACAAAGTCTACCTTTATCCTCTTTCTCCAGTAAAAAAACTGACTTAGGTTGCTTTAACTTTCCATTCCCCTCCTCTATCAAATGCAATACAGGACGTCTATATATTTCTTCTAAGTCCAACCTGGCCTTCGGATTATCTTTTGTCTTTTTCTTTACCTCTATTACAGTATTAATTATGTTATCAAACATATTTTTCTTGATATGCATGACATCAAGGTTATATCTGATCAGATTGGTGCTCCAATATGGCAGATCCTAAAATATACTCCTCTTCGTCTAGTTATGGGTGCGACCAAATCTGTCACACTTGTACCCCTTAGCAGGCTCTTTGATAGCACTTGGTAAATCTTTTACTTTTTTCCATATCGTGTATCCGGGCCACTTTGGCGGTGGATTGGCCTTCTCCACAACTCCCGTACGAAAAGTATTTCGGTTCCTCCGGTATAGATGATCCTTCGGCAAAAATTATCGATGACAATTGAAGAAGCACGGTTTGCCTCTGTGTTTCAAATGGAAAGCCTGAGTACGGTCCATGCAATACGGACATGAGAGACGACCATGGGTGCTCCATCCCGATAATATTCTATAAGCCGAAAAGTCGTTGATGGTCCACATAAGTGCTGCCCTCATCTGAAAATTCTGCTTTCTAGAAACATCGTACGTGTTGGCACCTACTACCCACAGCCGATTTAACTCATCTATCAAAGGCTGTAAATACATATCGATGTTCCTCTTCGGATTGTTCGGACCCAGGATAATAACGGTTAGGAACATATACAGAGTCTTCATGCACATCCAAGGCGATAAATTATACGGAGTGACGATCATAGGCCAACATGAATACTGGGAGCCTGAAAGTCTGAATGGAGTAAAACCGTCAGAGGAGAGCCCCAATCTGACATTACGCGCTTCCTCGACAAAATGTGGATACTCTCGATCAAAGTGCTTCCATGCTTCTCCATCGGATGGATGATCCAATACTCCTTCGATCTGTTTTTGCCTGTGCCAACTTTTGTTTTCTGCAGTCTCCTTAACCATAAACAACCGCTGCAACCGCGGCGTCAAAGGCAAGTAGTGCATCGAATCGGTAGGCTTCCTTGCACCGACAGACTTTCCTCTAACAGTGGCCTTGTAGCGATCAGCACCACAGAATCTGCACACATCTTTATCCTTTTCGTCTTTGTAGTACAACATGCACCTATTGTGACATGCATCAATTTTCTCGTATACCATCCAAAGCGATCTCACCATCATCTTAGATCGATAGAAGTCTTTAGGCAACTTTGCACCCTCGGGCAAGATCTCTATAATCAAATCGATCAGTCGATTATAGCATTCTTGCAACATGTTAAAATCAGACTTGATGCTTAACAATCTTGTAACCACCTCCAACGGTGAATGATCCTCACAACCAGGATATAGTGGAGTCCTTGCATTCTCCAGCAACTTCATAAACTTTACAGCATCGGCATTCGGTGCCTCCTCAGCTGTATCATAATTGTCCGAATTGAAACTAGGTTCTGCCGCATCATAATTATCCGGATTGAAACTAGGCCCCGCCGCATCATAAACCATGTTCACCAACCCGTCGTCGTAAGTATCGTAGTCATGGACATCCATATACGGCTCCACATAGGGCTTCGACTCCGATGCTAGAGATACAAGTTCTCTGTGCGCGGTCCACTGATAGTAATTCAGCGTGAAGCCCTTCGAGTACAAATGATATGTAACTTCCACTTCTGGTTGATATTTCCTGTTGTGACATCTCACACACGGACACTTAATTTTGGTACCGTCCACGTACTGAGGGAACGCCTTGGCGAACTACAGGAACTGTTGTACACCCTCAATGAATTCATCCCGCACACCGCATATGTCATCAGAATGATGGTTGTACATCCACGAACGATGACGCAGATAGTAACTTATATTCATTTTTAGATACTTCTGCAAAAATGACAGTATGTATCATATAAATTATTACATACAGTAGTTTATCACCTAACTTCATAACTTAACCTTACTATAAAAATCATAACTGATATAATACATACTTTCATTTATCAAAGTCTAAAATAAGCAATATTCAAAATAACTAACCATTTAAACTAACACATACACCTATCAACTAACAGTCATCAAGTATTAACTTACCTACAAACTGAGAACAATACCCAACTAACATGTAACACTAACCACCCTTTAACATATAACTTAACATTTACTAACAATTGATACTACATCATGGCCTCTAATTCGAATACCAAACTAAAAGTCATATCTAATTATCATACTCCTACAACTAATTAACACTAACCTTCACCATATACTAACCATCATCAATCATCTAACTAACTAACCTGATTGAACATCAGTGCACAATCCTTACTGAGTTCAGTCCACACCGTCCAGTGGACCAAACTTTCTAACCTAATCAATTTCTTACCTTAACCCAAATTTGTGGCAAACTCGATCCCCCAATATTACTTAATTGCATTTGCCTACAACTGTGCAGGCCCAAAGACTGCCAAGAGCAGATATGCACACCAGGCACATCACCTACTGATAAATAATACCCCCAATAGCAGTAAGTATGCGATTATTGCAACATCCACTATTATATGCTTATCATGACTGCTCTCATCTCCTGTCCACCCCCACAGTTGTTGGCACTACTACTGTTGTAGCTCTCCTCAATCTTAGTTAATATAAATAGCTGAGAGTGTAGCTAGAATGGGCATGAAATGGAATGTAATAGTTAGTGCTTACGATTTAGCTATAACTAACTTTTCCTCCAAAAATTCAAATTGAATACAGTTCATCTTCTTCTTCCTCAAATCTCTTGTCAACCCTAGTTCTTTCCACTCAAATTCTCCAAAAACATGTCTAATTCTTTTAGATCTCCACCACTTCAAGGAGTGGTTGATAAGAGGAAAGATAGTAAGAAGATGAAAACTATGTCTTTATTGAAACACAAATATAACCCTTTTATAGGCAAAAAAAAAAAACAGGTGGCATGCAAACCACTAAAACTAAACCACAAAACCAAGACAAAAATCCAACAGAACTGACATACTAAACTCACTAAGCAATTCCTAAAATATTGGAGCTATATCTACTACATGCTCCATTATTCCTAATGACTAGGACAAATAAAAGAACATTTCTTTAACACCCTCCCTTAAACTGCTATTTGCATAAAACAGTTTAAAGATAAACTCTGTTAACCCTTGAACAACATCATTGGAAGAGCATACTCCAAGCATTCTTCTAAGCTTCACAAGTGCAGCTTGCTTGAGAGGTTTAGTCATTATATCAGCCACTTGATTCTCACTTTTTCAGAATACCAAATCAATTATATCAGCATTGCAAAGATTACACAAAAAATGGTATCTAACATAAATATAGTTGCTCCTAACCCTAACCCTAACCCCAGGTCAAAAAACCTAACCCTAACCCTAACCCTAGGTCCTGATCAGTGTCAGTGTCAGTGTGTGTGTGTGTGTGTCGTGTCTGTGTCAGTGTCAGTGTCTGTGTGTGTGTGTTTATGTGTCGTGTCTATGTCTGTGTCAGTGTCTCTGTGTGTGTGTGTGTGTGTCTGTGATTGTGTGTCGTATATGTCTATCAGTGTCAGTGTCTCTGTATGTGTGTCATATTTGTCAAGTATGTATGTTGTGTCAGTGTCATATGTGTGTCCTGTGAGAGAGAGAGAGAGAGAGAGAGAGAGAGAGATTTAAGGTTTACCTAGAGATCGAGGAGGAGGAGGGGGATGCCGGAGTAGCCGCCGCCGTGGAGAGCCGGTCACCGGAGAGGGGGGGTGGGGGAAATCGAAAGTTTTTTAAAACTTTCAAAATTTTCGACAGATGGGGGAAAAAAACTGAGCCCTAATTAACCAAAATTTAGCGACGTTTAGCGACGTCAAATAAATATGTCACTAAAATAAACTTTAGCGACGTTATAGACATTGCTAAACATGTTGCTAAATATTTTTAATATATACGTCGCTAAACATCACTAAATTAGACATATTAGCGACGTTTAGCGACCTTAATTAAACTTATAGCGACTCAACTTTTTAAAATCTTAATAAAAGTCGCTAAACGTTGCTAAATGGCGACATTTAGCGACGTCTAGCGACATTTTTACATGGAGTCGCTAATTTATCTTTCATTAGCGACGTTTCCTTTGACATCGCTAAAATGCGTCGCTAATCCCGCTTTTTCTAGTAGTGGATTTTGCAGATTGAATTCCAGATATTTTGATGGCACGGAGGACGCTATTATGGCAGATGATTGGCTCCAGGATATTGAGACAATTTTGGCGGCAGTTAAGGTTTCAGCTGAAGAACAGGTTGATCTGGTTCGCTTGCAGCTCTAGGATCTTGCAAGGGATTGGTGGGCCATAATGGTTATAGGAGTGAGGCATTTTATTTTGTGGGACTATTTCAGAATCTGGTTCAGGGTAAAGTACTTTGGAATTGTGGCTCAGTATGAGCTACAACAGAGATTTACCAACCTCAAGCAGGCTAAAAGAACTGTAGATTGTTACACGATAGAGTTTTGTCGATTGAGCATGTTTGCTCCAACCATGGTGGCGACATAGTTTGAGAGAGAAATAAGGTTCCAGCAGGAAATTCACTTGGATATCTTACATATGGTAGATGTACATGAATACCAGAACTTCAAGACAGTATTAATGGCGGCCATGAGGGTTGAGCTTACCTCTCAGAGGATGGCATCAAGAAGAGTAGACCGAAAGAGGACTCATAGACAAAGTAGCGAGAGAGGACTAGTACCGCGGACGTCAATACCATCCCCTAGAATTCGCATCCATGATGTAACACAGAGGAGGCCAGTGACCTCGACAGTGATAGCATATACTCGGCAGCAGCAGCCGAGGCAACAACAACAACAACAGCAACAACAACAATAGCGACAGGGAGGGCTGATGGGTTGTATATATTGTGGCAAGGGAGGTCATACCAGGGATGTTTGTCGGGCAGCAAATAGACTATGCTTGAGATATGGAATCTCCGATCATAAAATTGTCAGTTGTCCATTAATATAGAGTCCAGGAGGGAAAATACAACAGTTTCCTGCATTGCTATCTCTAAGGGAAATATAGCAAGGAGGACCAGCAGTAGCGATATGGCATGTAGCTCAGCATCCGTTGTTGATGCATGTTCAATTGTACAGGCAACAACAGTAATAGGATCAGTAGAGACTGCAACAACGATACCAGGAAAGGCAGCAGCAGGGAGTTAGATAAGGCCAAGGGCAGACGTTCACCTTATCTCTAAAAGAAGCTATGATGTCAGGTGACACGGTGGCAGGTAACATTCTTGTTACATCTTTTCCTGTAATAATATTAATTGATTCAAGAGCATCATACTCATTTATATCTATACAATATACGATACGTATTAGATTAAAGTTTGTGGCATTGCAAGAGAGGCTGAATATACTCACTGGCAATGGTATCGTAGGAGTTTGTAGAGTATGCTTAGTATGTCTAGTCATAGTATTAGGCATTTATTACTTGCGAAGTTGATCGAGTTTCCTATGGAAAACTTTAACGTTATTTTAGGCATGGACTGGTTGAGAGACAGTCATGCGATGATAGACTGTCATGAAGGTAGAGTGTTATTTATAGTCCCTGGTCTAGAGGAGTTTATTCTTAGCGGAATAGCCGAAGATCAGCATTATAAGGGAATTACAAAAATAGCGACGAAAAAGAACCCAATACACAAAATAGTTGAAGAATTCATAGACGTCTTTTTCGACGAGCTTCCCGAATTACCCCTTGTTAGAGAAGTAGAGTTCTGTATAGAATTGATGCCAGGAGCAGAACTAATATCCCAGAAGGTATATCCAATCTCACCATCAGAGCTTGATTAATTATATCGACACATAGAAGAAATAAAGGCGAAGGAGTTCATTCGGACCAGTAGATCACCATGCGGAGCACCAACAGTATTGGTGAAGAAGAAGGATGGATTGAACGTGGTTATGCATGGATTACAGACGATTGAATGCGGTGAAAGTGAAGAACAAGTACCCATTGCCAAGGATTGATGATTTGTTTGACTAATTAAGCGGAGGAAGAGTCTTCTCTAAGATAGATTTGCTATCAGGATATCATCAGGTATGAGTTCGGGAGCAGGATATACCGAAGACAATATTTAGTTCACGATATGGGCATTATGAATTCTTAGTTATGCCATTCGGACTAACTAATGCTTCATCGGTATTCATGGATTTGATTAATCATATTTTCTTGCCATACTTAGACCAATTTGAGGTTGTATTTATCGATGACATCCTTGTATATTCTAGTAATGATGAGAAGCACGAAGAATATTTTAGAATAGTACTGCAGACCTTGTCGTGTCACAACCCGCACCCGGTATAGGGATGCAAGTCGGGAACAACACCCAGCCTACGCCACAGCATTAGTGATAGAACATTGTTTGGGTAACTATCTAATCAATATAATAAGCTACCAACAATATACATATACTCAATCACAGATCTAAGATAGAGAATATCACGAATATGATAAAAGAAAAGAATAGTCACAATACAACTCATGAATCAATAATAATAACATCAACGAGGCTGAGAAAATACTAAACAGTAAGCTGGAACAAATCCAGTACAAGAAAATAACTAAGAAGCTATAAGTCATGGGTCATCTGTCTCAGTCGGGATGAGTCCCTTCTGAGCCAGGATCTCTGGCTCTAAGCCCACAATATCCTGAGGCCCATAATGAGTAGGGTACCACTCCTCAGTGTCATATGGAAAAAATATATCCAGTTAGGAAAGGAGTAGAAAACATCTCTAACAGCAGTTCTAATCAATGATGTAAATGATATAACAGGAAATGGATATGAATATACAAGATGCAACAATAGATACAAAAGATATACAATAAAGAAAATATTAGAAATAAATACAAGAATGAACAATATGGTAATGAACAAGAATACTAATGACTAAGTGAGTGAGTACTAGCTTTAACATGTGATCGGGTTGGGAACTTGCACAAGAAACTTGCACAAGGATAAGGGCCTGACTAATCATACATACGGTGTATGATCAACACTCACAAGGAACAAGACATGTACAAGGAGGGTATGATCACATATCTATACTAAAATACTCTCCACCCCGACTGGTATAGTGGATCCAACAATGGTACGTTATGGCACGTGATTCTCTAAGAATGTAGCAAGTCTCCCGGAGAATCACTGTCTGTACATGTACAAGAAGAACAAGGAACAAGGCTTTCACAAGATACACCATATATACCAAGGAAAAACATCTCATAACGATATCCGGATATACCAATCCGAGTAACCATCGTGTCAAGAAATCAAGGATATCTACACTAGATACAAGGAACATAGAGGATATCATAAGTAAAAAACTATCAGAGAATGTACTCGCCTGAAATTTGGTACACAGTATCACAAATGTCGGATAGGATGCCTCGAAGACCTAAATATAGAATATTACATCAATATAAGATTTTGGAATGAAAAATAAGTTAAACTAGTCAACATCTTGGTCAAAGAGCCATTTTTAAGTCAAAATAGTCAAACTAGGTCTAACTCTATGTCAAACTGGTCAAACTCAGTCAAACTAGCTATTTCTAGGTTGCCTGAGTCTATCTCTAGGATATTGGGTTCATATACTATGAAACTAGGAAACACTTAGTTAATCTAAGATACTAAGATACCATATCACAAGATACGCAAACAATTAAATATAGAATATCATATTATGCATATTCATTCAATAATAAATATACTAATCCTAATTACTATTGCTATGTGGATACCTTGGCTTTGAACGAACTTGGTATAGCACCACTAAACACTCATCTCGATACCCAACTCAAATACCTTGAGTATCCCTCGATACCTTGACATTTACCTTGGTATCTCATGGTGGTTAGTATCTAATATGCATATTAGTATATACTAGTAGTTGGTATTAGTACATACTAGAAGTTATATTAGATTAATATATACATATTAGTATATAGTTAGTGGGGTAGTTAACTATATGCTAGAGTGACATTACCTTGAGATACCAAGATAAATGTCAAGGTATTGAGGAATACTCAAGGTATTTGAGTTGGGTATCGAGATGAGTGTTTAGTGGTGCGATACCAAGTTGGTTCAAAGCCAAGGTATCCACATAGCAATAGTAATTAGAATTAGTATTTTTATTATTGATTGAATATGCATAATATTATATATATAATTGTTTGCGTATCTTACGTTATGGTATCTTAGTATCTTAGATTAACTAAGTGTGGCCTAGTTTCATAGTATATGAACCCAATATCCTAGAAATAGATCACTACCAAAAAATGTACAAATAGCGACGGTTTTAGCGACGTCCAAATTAAATGTAGCTTTATATGGGTATTTAGCGACGTCCATATAAAATGTCGTAATACGTCAGTGATAGCGACGTGGAGCGACTATAATTATTGTAATAATATAAAATATTGCTAGATAGTTGCTAAATGTCGCTAAATTTTTAATTTTAGCAAAATTTACCGACGTTTATGTATTTAAGTCGCAGTAAATTATTATATCCGCGACAGATAGCGACATCTGGACATATGTCGCTAATTTATTTCATATAGGGTATGACGAATTCTCTTCCCCCCATTTCCTTCGAACTCTCCAAAATTTTAAAAACCCCCCCATCCCGGTGCCCACCTCGGAGACCCCCCTCCGGCCGCGTCCTCACCCCTCCGACTGCGTCCTTCCCCCTCCGGGGTGCTCCTCCCTCCGTCAGCTCCTCCTTCCTCCGGCTTTCCTTCTCCCTTCGGTGTTTTCCTCCCTCCGGCGGCTCCTCCTCCCTCCGATGTTTTCCTCTCTCCAACTCCCCTCCTCCTCACTCGGTGAGCTCTTCTCTCTATCTCCTTTCTCTGTCTCTCTCTCTAACATGACACAATGTCACGCCCCAGTCCCAAAATACCGAGGGACCAGATACGCGGCAATGGCCAACAGTACGCACCGATGGACAAACCCAATTTAATGGATCCATCAGGGCATACTTAAGCTGTAAAATCAAGTCTACAAAAACATGGCATAACTAATCTCATCCACACAAGATATAAAATATGATTCACAGAATAAATAAGGAATGTAAATCATCAGCTAGTCTCAACAAAGTGCTTCGGGGAACAACCCGATAAATATCTGATACAATGGTTCAAAGGTCCAGAATATAAATGACTGAAATAAATAAATACTGAGCATGAAACATGGATGCTCAGGAAAAGTCTTTGGCTAACACCTCATCCTCGGATGGCGGTACAGCTCCTGGATCAGCTCCTGCTGCGGTCCCGTATACCTCGGGATAGATCTCTTCCTCAAATCCTGGGGACATAATCCAAATCCAGGTCCTCAGGGGACATAACAAGGTACAGAAAATATACAAGCCAAAATATAAGCAGTGCAGCAATAATGAGATAAATAGGGTAAGTATGTAACCATCTATGTGAACTACAAGATGAGAGCAACACGAGTACTCAGGCTGAGCCACTACAAGCTCTGTGTCGGGGAGCCGGTAGCGGTAATAACCGGTAGTGGGTCTAGATCTGCTCCGAGAGTCTACAACCTCGCAATAATAGAAGATATATATATAAAATAGCCTGTAGCCTGTGTGTCTCTCCCCACCCAATGTAACCACGCATATCATGACCATAACGTCTCGTGTCCATGTCAAGCGGGATCATAGCTAATGCAACAAGTCATACAATATCTAAGAATATAATGTCCATGTCAAGTCCTGTATCCTATACAGAATCACCATGATTATATCAGGAAGATCCTGTCTCATAAATAGTGTCAAGTGTCCTGGGTCATAGTGTACTTGATAAGACAAGTACGAGAATGTAAAGTGTCACGAATGTCCATCTCTAGATGATAATACCCAACACAGCGTACGGTGTTGGCACTCGACTAATAAACGGACGCTAAGTACGTCACACGGTCCTAGGTTAAGCATGCACAGCAATATAATGAAGCAAAAAAAATATATAACAATACTGCAGAGTTTGGCAAGGTACACTTGCCTGGGGTTTGAATACCAATAGTTGTCCCTGTATTAGTGGATCCTGTAGGTACTCCTCCAAAAGCTGTAATAAACATCACCAACAGTCTCAGAAGATATCAAATAGCTAGAAACGCCTGTCCTTAAGTCCAATTTGGACACAGGGGCAAAAATGACATTTTTGGGCCAAAGCGGGATCCACATGTGGGCCACTTTGCACCGAAAAGCGTGTCAGGGTCAAAGATCTCCAAATTCCTCAAACTCAGTGTCTACAAGTCAGGAACGATGATACGAACCCAACGGAACTTCCAGAATTGGATTCCGATGAGCCGATCACAAAATCGCCCGTCAAGTGGAGCCTATGGGGCCCACGATACACGATTTTGTCAACATTTTCAGAATCGAACCAAACTTGGGTCACAGGACCCGCGTATTGCTACGAGTCCGATGGTGCAAGTTTCGTCTCGATCCGACGTGTGTACACAAAGTTACAGCGTGTTCCAAAATGGATGGATACGGGGCGTTGTCGGCGGATACGCGTTGATTCCGGTGTGCACGCACAGCCAAATCAGCTTCTGCAAAATCCCACACGTCCGTATCAACGACGCGCACATTTCGGTAAATACCGCGTGCGACCAAGTCATCCCGTTTGGCGGGGCGCACTCAGTTCCAGGGTAAAACAGGGCATTATTTTTCCTGTTTTTGGATCGCAGTTTACGATCACCACAGGACGCGATGCACCGAGCGGGTTGCCCGGGCACCGAGAGGGTTATACAGTTTACGCGTTGCAACTAACGGAATTGAAAACGGAGATATGAGGTGAGAGAAAATGCTACCTGAACAGGGCTCCGTGAATCTGACTTTCACGTGTCCGCGTGTCAACTTGACGCGAGCTGCGTCCTGGTCGTGTCCCTGTGCTATTCGTGTCCGAGAACGGCCGTGTCTGTGCTAGGGAAGCTGCTGTGTCCGTGTTCGCTGTGCCAGGGTCTATGGGAATGGCCATTCGGGTCGGCGGAGGCCGTCGACGGCTAGGGCAGTGGTGAGGGGGTGTTCTTGGCCCTATCCATGTCGATGATGGAGTCGGGGCTCTCAAAATCTTCTCTGGTTCTGACGATGATCACCTCGGCTCGAGCCTCCACCCTACGGTGATGACTAACCTCCCATCGGAGCAACGACAGAGAAGCACTGGTTCTTGTTGGACGAAACAAAGAGCGTGTGTCGGCTCAGGAACTGGCCACCAGATCGGGACATAGAGGAGTTCGACGAGAAGGCCGGCGGTTGGCCGCGGGGACGAGGGTGGTCAGTCGCCGGAGTGCGGGGAAGAACTGTGCTGGACAGGGAGGAGGCCGGAGTGCTGCGCTGTTGTGGACAGCCGGCCGGAGCGGGGGATGGCTGCACCGTGGAGAACGCCGAAGAAGAAGAGTCGAGGTGGGTCGCGATGGCCGGACACGACGGCTGTCGTCGATTTTGCAGGCGGCGGGAAGGAGGATGAAGGTGAGGAATAGTAAGGGGGGAGGTGGATCTCCGATCCGGCGAGGGAGTTGGCCGACTCCGACGATCGAGCGGGAACAGGGATGCAAGGTCGGCTGGGGAAGAGTTTCTAGGTTAGGGATGAGTTTTGGGTTTTCCCAAATGAATAATAAAAGAAGAATAGTTGTATTTTTATATGTGGGGTTTTGTTGACCTAGGAAAACTTGACTTGGTCAACACTCTCCTTGGGCTTAGGCATAGAATTTAGGCTGGGTCAATGCTCCTTGGGCTTGGCTTCGGCTCTCATGGGGATGTTGGGTGTTTGGCACGGGTTTAATTCGGTTTAAGTGTACACTGGTTTCTAGGGCTTTAAAAATACTTCCGGAGTCCAGTAAATTCACAGAAAATTACCCTGTGTCCGATTTTCCATTTTACACCATAAAATATTATTTCTATAATATTTTAATATTAATTAGCATCATCTAAAAATCCTTTAATCACAAAATATCTTAATTTTAAATTCTAAAAATTACAGAAAAAGCAGAAAAATGTATTTAAAAATTTTGAAAAATCAGGGGGCTTACAATTTTCCCAACTTATAAAAATTTTGTCCTCGAAATTAAAATTAAGCCATGGTAGAAGTCAAGGATGGTATAAGATTTGCATTGGTTAAAATGCAAGGCTAGGTTTAACGGAGTGGACGATGTTGCACGTTGCACATTCCGAAAATCATGGAAGAAATCTACATGAGCGAAAAATAGGTTTTTTCGTGTGTCATGTCAATGATATGGACACCTAAATGCTCCTTTGCATAAAAATGCCTAACCATTGAAATGTTGCACAAGGATGGAAATTTGGATGATGGTCACGTCTAGGACAAGGATGTAAAATTTTGTAGGAAGGCAGCGACTAGGGAAGTGCTCCAACTATCGAAGCAATGGTAAGGGGCACCAAGTGATACCATGTTATAAAACTAAATAAAATGCCGTGTTCTATTTCTAAGTGAATTCGAGCTAGCCTCAGTCTCACTATCTAAGCCAAGTAGGTCAAATTCTTAGGTGAGGGGGTTTCACAATCCAGTCAACGTAGAACAATCTCGTTCTCAAAATTAAAATGGCTTGAACCTCTCCCAACCTAGTCTTACTCGATCATAATCTAAAGGAAATTCCTCTCGAGTTGACAATGCACTGCTACCCAACTTAGAATTTATCCATCTATCACATAAGGCTATATACCTTAAGAAAATATTTTTTAATTTATTTACTCATGTCATTAAATCCTCGAAACTTCAACGCCGATCATATCACATATGATATATCCTTAATTACGAAAGAATAATCCTCAAGTATGTGATCGGCCTTGGGGTATATCTAATACTCTCTGTGTATCAAACTTTATACCCAGCACGAGGGTTCGTCTTTCCGAAATAAGGGAAGACGAAGATCAATAATAAAGAGTTCAAGAGAGAGGTAATAGAATAGAAGTATCGGGATCAAGGCGTTTAAAGAATTCAAATGGGAATTGTCAAAGCAGTTGTGGATTGAAATCCTATTTTGGTAGTGCTTTGTTCGCATGTTCGTATTAGTACAGTTGTGTAACCGATACGATATGTCAGACATGTCTAGGGCAAGTATATTCGTCTACTAATCGCTACATTTTTTAATCCACGTAAAGTAGGATTACGATGGGCGAATCAAGCGCACTATGGTTGATCAGACCATAATACATTGATTCTGAAATATATTATTGTGGGTCTCCCCAATAATACATATGTCATGAACAAGCTCGATAAAGAATAAGCTTGCAAAACTAGGCTATAAAATAGCAGCATAAGTCAAGGTAGTATATGAAATATAAGTACGTTAGATGATGATGAAAGGAGGTACAAATTATTCAAGTTCACAAAAACAAAAATAAGCAACAATAATAAAAGACTCTACAATCTCTACAGTTATCATACAACCTCCTTGTCTAAGTCGCTAGTCGACCAAATAGGGGCAAGGACCTCTAAATTCTATTGTCTGAATAAACACTATCATTTTTTTTGCTAGCATACAATTAATGCCATTCAGTTACACCGCCTTGTTGGGTCAAGTGGACTATGTGGTACTAGGTCGTGAGGCATACTACCCAACTTATAAGAATTAAACTAGTACTGTGATAGTCTTAAGAGGATCCTGCAAAATAACCTTGCACATGTAAATAAAACAGAAACTCTTATTAGGGTATATGAGGAAAGATCTTGGTACTTATTAGGGTCTCCTATTGTATTATATAGGTAAGGGTCACCGTAAGTCTTAATCATAGTGCTCGTAGAACATGTGTCAATAGCGAGAATGGAAAGGTTACTAGTCTCAAGGGAAAGGGAATATAACTTGTATCGAGGTGGGTGTACAATTTACGCGATTTAACACTAAGGGATAATCATCGGGTCACAATCTACAAGATTAACTCAAACTTATCGAACTCTATCTATCAAGCACAAAATTTTCAAATTCAAGACTACAACTATAATCCTAGCAACTATGGGTCCTTAACAAGGAATAAAATTACTTGGCCTACTATCAGAAGGATCAGGGGGCACGAATTGAAAGACGGAGGAAAGAAGAACATATTTTAGTCATTGCGCATTAGCGAACGTTAAGGTTGCAGATGAACAACATAGGAAATTAAAATATGGGGCTCTAGATAATATCATGGTTTCCTAAGGTGAAGGTGGCGAGCAATTCTCCGTGTTTGAGGTATGATCTCATGGGGAATGTCATACTCGTTGCTCTGGGCTTCCTGAGGTATTGTCTGCTAATATCACGATACGAACCTATATCCTAACACTATCTCACTATGCACATTAGGTTCAGTCCTAACATTCGATCTCAGATTTCTATTGGTTCCTCAAAACTGGGGTCAAACATTATGGTAAAATTTCTAACTAACTCTAGTAGTGTCTATACTACTCTCAAGTCTTCATAATTCATCAGGGGGTAATGGTAAACCCATTCTAGAGATAAGAAATTCTAGAGTTCACTAGATATTCTAGACTTAGTGGGGTGTCAATACTCTAGCTGTACTCTTAATAGGAATGTTACCCTACTTATCTTTCTATCAACAGGGACTTCTATATTCTAGGAGAAGGCTATACTTAAGGAACTAGTGAGAAAGCACAGGAATCAAGCAGGATGCAATTATTCAACGGATTGGATTGGAAGGAGGATGAGTCATAGTTAGTTGTGGATGAGATCCTAAAAATTATCCTATTCTTATTGCAGGCCTGCTCGGTCCCTAAGTTGAAATCGAACAATTTAGTCGTGGACCTGTATGGGCCACCACAAAAACTATGTCACGCCCCAGTCCCAAAATACCGAGGGACCAGATACGTGGCAATGGCCAGCAGTACGCACCGATGGACAAATCCAATTTAATTGATCCATCAGGGCATACTTAAGCTGTAAAATCAAGTCTACGACAACATGGCACACCTAATCTCAACCACACAAGATATAAAATATGATCCACAGAATAAATAAGAAATATAAATCATCAGCTAGTCTCAACAAAGTGCTTCAGGAAACAACCCAATAAATATCTGATAAAATGGTTCAACGGTCCAGAATATAAATGACTGAAATAAATAAATACTGAGCATGAAACATGGATGCTCAGGAAAAGTCTTCGGCTAACACCTCGTCCTCGGATGGCGGTATAGCTCTTGGATCAGCTCCTGCTGCGGTCTCGTATACCTCGGGATAGATCTCGTCCTCAAATCCTGGGGACATAATTCATATCCAGGTCCTCAGGGGACATAGCAAGGTACAGAAAATATACAAGCCAAAATATAAGCAGTGCAGCAATAATGAGATAAATAGGGTAAGTATGTAACCATCTATGTGAAATGCAAGATGAGAGCAACACGAGTACTCAGGCTGAGCCACTACAAGCTCTGTGTCGGGGAGCCGGTAGCGGTAATAACCGGTAGTGGGTCTAGCTCTGCTCTGAGAGTCTACAACCTCACAATAATAGAAGATATATATAAAACAGCCTGTAGCCTGTGTGTCTCTCCCCACCCAATGTAACCATGCATATCATGACTATAACGTCTCATGTCCATGTCAAACGGGATCATAGCTAATGCAACAAGTCATACAATATCTAAGAATATAATGTCCATGTCAAGTCATATATCCTATACATAATCACCATAAATATCTCAGGAAGATCCTGTCTCATGAATAGTGTCAAGTGTCCTGGGTCATAGTGTACTTGATAAGACAAGTACGAGAATATAAAGTGTCACGAATGTCCATCTCTAGATGACAATACCCAACACCGCGTACGGTGTTGGCACCCGACTAATAATCGAACGCTAAGTACGTCACACGGTCCTAGGTTAAGCATGCACAGTAATATAATGAAGAAAGGAAAATATGTAACAATACTACAGAGTTTGGCAAGGTACACTTGTCTGGGGTTTGAATACCAACAGCTGTCCCTGTATCAGTGGATCCTGTAGGTACTCCTCCAAAAGCTGTAATAAATATCACCAACAGTCTCAGAAGATATCAAATAGCTAGAAACGTCTGTCCTTAAGTCCAATTTGGACACAGGGGCAAAAATGATATTTTTGGGCCAAAGCGGGGTCCACATGTGGGCCACTTTGCACCAAAAAATATGTCAGGGTCAAAGGTCTCTAAATTTCTCAAACTCAGTGTCTACAAGTCAAGAACGATGATATGAACCCAACGGAACTTTCAGAATTGGATTCCGATGAGCCGATCACAAAATCGCCCGTCAAGTGGAGCTTGTGGGGCCCACGATACACAATTTTGTCAATATTCTCAGTATCAAACCAAACTTGGGTCACAGGACCAGCGTATTGCTACGAGTCCGATGGCGTAAGTTTCGTCTCGATCCGGCGTATGTACACAAAGTTACAACATGTTCCAGAATGGACGAATACGGGGCGTTGTCAGCGGATACGCGTTGATTCCGGTGTGCACGCACATCCAAATCAGCTTCTGCGAAATCCCACACGTCCGTATCAACAATGCGCATGTTTCGGTAAAGACCGCGTGCGATCAAGTCGTCCCGTTTGGCGGGGCGCACTCAGTTCCCGGGTAAAATAGGGCATTATTTTTCCTATTTTTGGATCGCGGTTTGTGATCACCACAGGACGCGATGCACCTAGCGGGTTGCCCAGGCACCGAGAGGGTTATACAGTCTACGCATTGTAACTGACAGAATTGAAAACGGAGATACAAGGTGAGAGAAAATGCTACCTGAATAGGGCTCCGTGAACGTGTCCGTGTGTCAACTGGACGCGAGCTGCGTCCTGGTCGTGTCCCTGTGCTGTTCGTGTCCGAGAACGGCCGTGTCTGTGCTAGGGCAGCTGCTGTATCCGTGTCCACTGTGCCCGGGTCTCTGGGAATGGCCGTTCGGGTCGGCGGAGGCCGTCGACGGCTAGGGCAGTGGTGAGGGGGTGTTCTTGGCCCTATCCATGTCGATGATGGAGTCAGGGCTCTCAAAATCTTCTCTGGTTCTGACGACGATCACCTCGGCTCGAGCCTCCACCCTACGGTGATGACTAACCTCCCATCGGAGCAACGACAGAGAAGCACTGGTTCTTGTTGGACGAAACAAAGAGCGTGTGTCGGCTCAGGAACTGGCCACCAGATCGGGACATAGAGGAGTTCGACGAGAAGGTCGGCGGTTGGCCGCGGGGACGAGGGTGGTCAGTCGCCGGAGTGCGGGGGAGAACTGTGCTTGACAGGGAGGAGGCCAGAGTGTGGCGCTGCTGTGGACAGCCGGCCGGAGCGGGGGATGGCTGCACCGTGGAGAACGCCGAAGAAGAAGAGTCAAGGTGGGTCGGGATGGCCGGGCACGACGGCTGTCGTCGGTTTTGCAGGCGGCGGGAAGGAGGATGAAGGTGAGGAATAGTATGGGGAAAGGTGGATCTCTGATCCGGCGAGGGAGTTGGCCGACTCCGGCGATCGAGCGGGAACAGGGATGCAAGGTCGGGTGGGGAAGAGTTTCTAGGTTAGGGATGAGTTTTGTGTTTTCCCAAATGAATAATAAAAGAAGAATAGTTGTATTTTTATATGTGGGGTTTTGTTGACCTAGAAAAACTTGACTTGATCAACACTCTCCTTGGGCTTGGGCATAGAATTTAGGCTGGGTCAATGCTCCTTGGGCTTGGCTTCGGCTCTCATGGGGATGTTGGATGTTTGGCACGGGTTTAATTCGGTTTAAGTGTACACTGGTTTCTAGGGCTTTAAAAATGCTTCCGGAGTCCAATAAATTCACAGAAAATTATCCTATGTCCGGTTTTCTATTTTACACCATAAAATATTATTTCCATAATATTTTAATATTAATTAGCATCATCTAAAAATCCTTTAATCATAAAATATTTTAGTTTTAAATTCCAAAAATTATAGAAAATAGCGGAAAAATGTATTTAAAAACTTTAAAAAATCAGGGGGCTTACACACAATACGACATGACACATACTAACCCTAACTCGGACATACACACATGCACGCGGACACACTAACACATGCGGACACTAACCCTAATACTGACATGGAAACACGGACACACGGATACACACAAACATAGACATGACATTACATGCTATGGACAGACGAACACAAATAAGACACAGACATAGACATGATATAGGATACGACACAGACACATGCACTGACATGACACAAAATATGATACAGACCCTAACCTTATCTCTTTTTTAGTTAGCTGTCTGAATTTAGATGTAACCTTGCGTATCTGTATCATATATAATACGATACAGATCTCGACTCAAGGAGAGTCGTATACACCGACACAGAAATGACTCTTCAAAGCTGAGACACGATATAGTATTGGCTTCTTCTAGAACTCATATCCAACTTGGGATGATGCTTCTTGCTGCACGAGCTATTGCATTGGCTTCTTACTGCAGACTACTAAACCTGTTGTTGAAGGCTCTGTAGTACACTGGCTCTGCTGCTACTTGCTGAGTTTACTTGCTGCTGTGCATCCTTTCTGTTGTGCACTGCACAGTGCTGCTGCACACTAAAGCTACTGCTTTGTACATTAAAAATAGTTGTTATTTGGAGTGGTACTGTAGAATATTGCAGTAGTAAGTAGAGTGCAACTTATAATCAATGTATAAGTTTGTATAGAGTATCAGTAAGTTCATGGTGTATGTCAATGAACCTTGTATTAGAATGTGTATCAGTGAGCATATAGGGCTATTACAGGCAGTGCCTGACTAAAGGCCAAGCAATAAGGGAGGAGTGGCAATGCACTCTTGTGCACTGTCAAATATTAGGTTAATTTTGATTACATTTCGGGAATTCTTACCGCATGTCGTTTGGGATCCATTGACAGAGCTCAGCATATTCTTCAGAGATCTTTGTTCTACTAGTATAGACATTACCTCGAGGTAGTGTGAAGGTAAATTGAGTTGATCTAGGTAATTGGAGTAATGGTACTAGTTAAAGTATTTAGATATTTGGATAAATATCAACTAGTATTGACTCTAACCTTAAATAGTATCTAGTATAATAAATATCAACTAGTATTGACTCTAACATTAGATGTTTAACACTATAATACAAGTATTTAGAAATGTATTAGTATACACATGGATCTGCAGTCATGAGATGTTATTTATTATTTCTCGTATTCTCGCATAGTTGGATTCATTGAGTATCTTGCATAGTTTTTATCTATCTACACAACATTTAATATTAGATAATATATTTATATCTATTATCAATTATATTCTTTGTTTTTATCTATCTTACCAGATGGCACCCATGACCCGAGCACGTGCACGTCGCTTGAGAGAGATACCTCTTAATGTTAAGGAGGAAGTGATACCTCCTACTGTTAAGGAGAAAGTGAATGTTAAGAAGGAAGTGAATGTTAAAGAGGAAGAAGCACCTCCTACTGTTAAGGAGGAGGTGATACCTCAATGGTTAAGGAGGAAGTGAATGTTAAGAAGGAAGAGATACCTCCTACTATTAAATTGGAAGTGGATGTTAAGGAGGAAGTGGTGCCTCCTACTGTTGGGCAGGCACCAGCTCAGAGGGAGAGTTCCAGTCACCCAGCACCTATAGCGGAGATTGATCACATAAACATTGTTTATGCGAAGTATCTGAGGGACTGGTATCTGCCCCAGTGTATTGGATATCCTCAAGATTGAGTAATATTTTATATACTTTTATTGTGGCTATTGTGTAACTGTGATACTTTTATATTGTACTTTTGGTATGACTGTGATATTTTTATAATGTACTTTTTGTGTGACTGTGATATTTTATATACTTTTATGATATTTCGTACACAGAAAATAACACGGAGTGTTGCTCCGGGTCTGTCTATTTTTATGAACTATTATAAGTCTGAGTATTTTTTTGTTCATATTAAATGTATGTTAATTTACCGATATTGAGTGTTCTACCGAAGGGGTCGACGAACCCAGAGAATTCAACAGAGGGCTGCTCCGGATCTATTTATATAAATTGGGAATTCATGAGCTACATGAAGATTGGTTTCAATTTAATTATTTTTTTATTGAAAATTTAGCGACGTTTAACGACGTTTAGCGACATTTTTATACGTCGCTGAATATGTCGCTAAATGCGTCGCTAATTTAGTGACGTTTAGCGACACAAATTATGTCGCTAAATTATCGACGTTGAGTCTCTAAACATCGCTAATGGAAAAATAAAAGCGACACAAATACGTCGCTAGCAAACGTCGCTATAGCGATATTTTGCGATGTATTCCCCGTCAGCGACTAGCTTAAATACGACTTCATTGAAACGTCGCTAATTACATCACAAATTTATTTTAGCGATATTTTTAGGCCATTTAGTGACATTTTCAGGCGTTGCTACTTTGAATTATTCTGGTAGTGGACTTATGCAACCTAGAAATAGCTAGTTTGGCCGAGTTTGACCAGTTTGACTTAGAGTTGACCTAGTTTGACTATTTTAACTTAGAAATAACTCTTTAACCTAGATGTTGACTAGTTTAACTTATTTTCCATTCCAAAATATTGTAATGATATAATATTCCATATTAGGTCTTCAAGGCACCGTACCGGACATCTGTGATACTGTGCACCAGATTTCAGGCGAGTACATTCTCTGATAGTTTTTTATTTATGATATCCTCTATGTTCCTTGTATCTAGTATAGATATCCTTGATGTCTTGACACGATGGTTACACGGATTGGTATATCCAGATCTTGTCATGGGATGTTATTCCTTGGTATATTTGGTGTATCTTGTACAAGCCTTGTTCCTTGTTCTTCTTGTACATGTACAGACACTGATTCTCGGGGAGACTTGCTACCTTCCTAGAGAATCATGTACCATAACGTACCATGGTTGGATCCACTATACCAGTCGGGGATGAAAAATATTTTAGTATAGATATGTGATCATACCCTCCTTGTGCATGTCTTGTTCCTTGTGAGTGTTGATCATACACCGCACGTATGATTATCCAGGCCCTTATCCTTGTGCAAGTTCCCAAGCCGACCATATGTTAAAGTTAGTACTCACTCACTTAGTCATTAGTATTCTTATTCATTGCCATATTGTATATTTTCATATTTATTTCTAATATTTCCTTTAATATATATCTCTTGTATCTATTGTTGTATCTTGTATATTCACATCTATTTACTGTTACATAGTTTATATCATTGATTAGAACTGTTATTAGAGATATACTCTGCTCATTTCTTGACTGGATATATATTTTCAGATGACACTGAGGAGTGATACCCTACTCATTACGGGCCTCAGGATATTGTGGGCTTAGAGCCAGAGACCCTGGCTCAGGATAGACTCATCCCGACTGAGACAGATGACCAGGGACTTGTAGCTTCTTAGTTATTCTCTTGTACTAGATTTGTCTCCAGCTTACTGTTTAGTATTTTCTCAGACTCATTGATGTTATTATTATTGACTCATGAGTTATATTATGACTATTCTTTTCTTTTATCCTATTCGTGCTATTCTCCATCTTAGATCTGTGATTGAGTATATGTAAATTTTTAGTGGCTTATTATATTGATTAGATAGATTACCCAAATAATATTCTATCATCGATGCTGTGGCGTAGGCTGAGCGTTATTTCCGACTTGCATTCCTACACCGGGTGAGGGTCGTGACACATTTTTAGTAGTGGCCTATGTAGGTTTAGATATATGTTGATGTTTTTGAGAATTTTGGTGGGTGCGGGAAGCTTAGTCCATGATTCATCGGACCTTTCACTATTCTAGAGAGGGTCGGTGCAGTTGCTTATAGACTAGGCTTGCCACCTGTATTGGAGGGAGTACACAACGTGTTTCATGTATCATAGTTGAGATGGTACGTGGTGGATTCTAGTCATGTGTTGGATCACTCAGAGATAGACGTTGGTCCTACTCTTAGCTTTCAAGAGCAGCCAGTTGAGATTCTGGATCGGAGAGAGAAGGTGCTGAGGAACTAGACTATTCACTTGGTACGCGTTGTATGGAGGCATCACTCTCTGGGGGAGTCTACCTGGGAGAGAGAGGATAAAATGCGAGAGCGTTATCCATATTTGTTTGTGCCTTGAGGTATGTTCTTTCCTAGTTATGTTTTATTCTTTTTTGTTTATTTCTGGGGGTAGTTTTCGTCTTTGAATTTCGAGGAGGGAGGGGCTAAGGGGGCCGGCCTATTTAAAAGGGGTATATTGGACATTATTGAGAGGCCCCAAGGGGTATATTGGACATTATATAGTAGCTTGAGGGAGGGGCTAAGGGGGCTGGCCTATTTAAAAGGGGGAATTTCTCTCTCCTCTTTTTATTTTAAATCTAGATCTAGAATTTCCTTCAACCAAATTTCTTCATTCTCACATCAAATCCCTAGCAATTTTCTTCCTAATTACTTCCTAAATAACTATTGGAGACTAGTAGAGCAGGGATCTAGAAGGCGAAAGCAAGAATTTACAAAGAGGAGCAAGGATCTACAAGTTGAAGGCCAATTTTATCAAATTAGGAGGTTGCATTGGGAATCCATCTCCCAATAGGTATAATTCTATTTTTTTCTCTTTAATTAGATTCTAAATATGAGATTTAACCATAAAAAACTATCCCACATGCATAGGCTACCCATAGGAATTAAAATTAGGTTAATATGAGGCCTATTGAGAAAGTTATGGTCTGTTTTGTTTCAATTTTGGGGAATTCCGAGATTAAAATATGTTATAATTGTCAATTGGTCAATTAGGCCAAATTGATAAGTGATTGATTGTTTGTGGCTAGTATTGTATCCATAATTGGGTACGTATAGGCCGTATGCAATAATTTGATGATACGTATTGATTTGGAAGTTTTTCTCCGACATGGGGCTTTCTGCATGTCATATTTTAACACGGACATGTAGATATGTAATTGACTCTTCATATTTTTCATAAATAGTATTCTAGACTTGCTTGTGTCCTTTGGGGTATGTTTGATTGTGTGGTGGACTCGTATCGCAAGCGTATCATAGATCTAGTGTGATACAGGTGCGATGCACTCCACGTGTTTGTTTCGTTACTCTTTAATTGGAAGTGACTTGTGTATATATATTAGTATGAGATATATTAGTATGATATATATGTATAAGTGTATGTATCTATAGTATATTATATAGGTATGCATATATATAGCTAGGTGTCTATGTGTTGAGTGTGTTGATATACCTATATGTATATATATAAGTTGAATATATATGTATATGTGTATGTGATGCTATATAAATATGTATGGAATACTATATTTATTAGTACATAAGTGTGTATATTATATATATATATATATATATATATATATATATATATATATATATATATATATATATATATATGTGTGTGTGTGTGTGTGTGTGTGTGTGTGTGTGTAAGATTATATATATATATTGTATAAATGAGGGTATGTGTATATTGATATCTTGTATCTAGAAGTATATGGTTATGAATGTATATGAGTGTATGTTTACTTATGGGAGTCTATATATATATATATATATATATATATATATATATATATATATATATATATATATATATATATATATATATTGATAAGTGTATATCTATGTATATATATAGATGTATCCATATGTATATGTATCTAGATATATATGTATCTAGATATACATTTGAGGTTATGGGTATGCTAAGAAAGGCGCTCGGAATAGCAACAACAACAGTAACAGGAACAACAACAGCAAACAATGACAGCAACAACACACATCGACAACAACAACAAATAGCCCGAGCAGCAGCAGCATGTACAAGCCAAGGAGCAGCAGCAGCGGATATCGGGGGTGGGTGGGGGGTAGGGGGCTAGCAAGGGTGAGTTAGCTAGTTGGGTTAGTGGTTTCTTAGTAGTGAGTTCAGTAAGTTTAATTGGTTAGTAGTTATATGCATTGTTAGTTTGATAAGTTAGTTTCTCTAGTTATCCAGTTAGTTAGTATCTATATATAAATACTTATTTATTAGTTAGTAGTAAGCTATATATACATACCTACTTTTGTATCTCTAGTTATGCGTGTAGGTATATGGGGATATATGTATTAGTTGTATTGATGGTTAGTATAGTATGGTAGTTAGTATCTAATATGCATATTAGTATATACTAGTAGTTAGTATTAGTACATACTAAAAGTTATATTAGATTGATATATACATATTAGTATATAGTTAGTAGGGTAGTTAACTATATGCTAGAGTGACATTACCTTGAGATACCAAGGTAAATGTCAAGGTATGGAGGGATACTCAAGGTATTTGAGTTGGGTATCGAGATGAGTGTTTAGTGGCGTGATACCAAATTGGTTCAAAGCCAAGGTATCCATATAGCAATAATAATTAGGATTAGTATATTTATTATTGATTGAATATGCATAATATGATATTCTATATCTAATTGTTTGTGTATCTTATGATACAATATCTTAGTATCTTAGATTAACTAAGTATTGCCTAGTTTCATAGTATATGAACCCAATATCCTATAGATAGACTCATGCAACCTAAAAATAGCTAGTATGACCGAGTTTGATCAGTTTGACTTAGAGTTGACCTAGTTTGACTATTTTGACTTAGAAATGGCTCTTTGACCTAGATGTTGACTAGTTTAACTTATTTTCCATTCCAAAACCTTGTATTGATATAATATTCTATATTTAGGTCTTCGAGGCACCATACCGGACATCTGTAAAACTGTGCACTGGATTTTAGGCGAGTACATTCTCTGATAGTTTTTCATTTATGATATCCGCTATGTTTCTTGTATCTAGTATAGATATCCTTGATTTTTTGACACGATGGTTACACATATTGGTATATCCGGATCTCGTCATGAGATATTATTCCTTGGTATATATGGTGTATCTTGTGCAAGCCTTGTTCCTTGTTCTTCTTGTACATGTACAAACACTGATTCTCGGGGTGACTTGCTACCTTCTTAGAGAATTCTGTGCCATAACGCACCATGGTTGGATCCACTATACCAGTCAGGGGTGGAGAGTGTTTTAGTATAGATATGTGATTATACCCTCCTTGTGCATGTCTTATTCCTTGTGAGTATTGATCATACACCGCACGTATGATTAGCCAGGCTCTTATCCTTGTGCAAGTTTCTTGTGCAAGTTTCCAAGCTGATCACATGTTAAAGCTAGTACTCACTCACTTAGTCATTAGTATTCTTGTTCATTTCCATATTATTCATTCTTGTATTTATTTTCAGTAATTTATTTATTGTATATCTCTTGTAGCTATTGTTGCATCTTATATATTCACATCTATTTACTGTTACATAGTTTATATCATTGATTAGAACTGCTGTTAGAGATATACTCTGCTTCTTTCCTGACTAGATATTTTTTTTTAGATGACACTGACGAGTGGTACCCTACTCATTACGGGCCTCAGGATAATATGAGCTTAGATCCAGAGACCTTGGTCTAGGAGGGACTCATCCCGACTGAGACAGATGACCCGGGACTTGTAGCGTCTTAGTTATTCTCTTGTGCTGTATTTGTCTCCAGCTTAATGTTTAGTATTTTCGTAGACTCATTAATGTTATTATTATGGACTCATGAGTTGTATTATGACTATTCTTTTCTTTTATCATATTCGTGTTATTCTCAATCTTAGATATGTGATTGAGTATATGTATATTATTGGTGGCTTATTATATTGATTAGATAGATTACCTAAATAATGTTCTAGCACCGATGCTTTGGTGTAGGCTGGGCGTTGTTTCCGACTTGCATCCCTACACCGGGTATGGGTCGTGACATATTTTAGAGTATATTTATTATAGATTGAATATGCATAATTTGATATTCTATATCTAATTGTTTACGTATCTTGCGATACGGTATCTTAGTATCTTAGATTAACTAAGTGTTGCCTAGTTTCACAGTATATAAACCCAATATCCTAGAGATAGACTCATGCAACCTAGAAATAGCTAGTTTGACCGAGTTTGACCAATTTGACTTAGAGTTGACCTAGTTTGACTTTTTTGACTTAGAAATGGCTCTTTGACCTAGATGTTGACTAGTTTAACTTATTTTTTATTCTAAAATCTTGTATTGATATAATATTCTATATTTAGGTCTTTGAGGTACCGTATCGGATATATGTGATACTGTACACCAAATTTTAGACGAGAACATTCTCTGATAGTTTCTCATTTATGATATCCTCTATGTTCCTTGTATCTTGTGTAGATATCTGTCACGCCCCAGTCCCAAAATACACGGGACCAGGCCACGTGGCAATATCCAGCTGTCATGTCTCCGAGGATATCCTAATTTAATGGATCCTAACGAAGAGTGCTACGCTGTCCTAAATACTAACATGTCCTATATAAATCAACAACAGGTAATCTAATATCATCCACAGTATAAACAGCAAGAATGTACTAATAATAAATGCTGGAAGATAAACGCCAGTCTCAAAATATCATAGTACAACCAAGAATGTCTGGTGGGAACAAACCCACTACTATGACAAAAATAAAATACTGAAATGATAGATAAAAGAGTAATAACTAGGGCATCGGTTGACTAGATAATGATGCTCCCAATCCTAGGCAGAAGGCCTACCAACTGATCATGAAAACTCTGACGGTAGCACCTCTAGCTCCTCCGTTGTAGCGTACCTAGTCTCCTGTCCTGGTCCGTACATTGTGGGATATTATGCCTCGTTCAAATCTAGAAAGGTACCAGGTCCTCAGAGGGACACAACAAGATACATAAAAGCATGCTATATATATAAATACTGAATAAAATAAATACAATAAAGGGTGTGCTAACCATCTAAGTTAATGCAAGATGAGGACAACCTTGGTATGTATGGGTAGGTGTATGTATAACATCAATACCACTCCGAAGAACGTAGAAGCTGCATAGTATATATAACGTCCATATTGCTTCGAAGAACATGGAATCTGCATAGAATATAACATCCATATCGCTCCGAAGAACGTGGAATCTGCATAAAAGGAGTCATTGGATCCGTGGCTCCTATGGATACTACGAATTTCAATGTGTGTACCCCATACGCCTACTAATTGTCCACCCCACCTAATATAGATACACAAGTCGAATACTCGACGTGCGTACCACGCATCTATATGCCAAGTCTCTACAAATGAAATAATCCTAAATTATGTACTAACTGTGATACATGTCATACGCACCGATAGCTAGTCGAGTACGCGAACCCGTATCCCAATATGTCTTTGTCACCGTAAAATGTGTAAGAGTATCAGGTCTCAGAAGATATTAGAGTATCCTCCAATGGGGTGAGTCTGCTAATGACTAGGTTTAGTACACTACTCATCGATGCATCCGTCGACTGCACCCGAGTCAATCTCGGACGCGCACAGTCCCTCAAGCTATGAATGCCAAAAGACTATTCCTGCAGTGTCTCCTAGCTGATCTAATGACCCTAAACACACAATATAATATAGCAAATACCGTCATCAGGCACTAAGCAATACATACACACAACTTGCGACGCTGCTCTTAGGTACTGTCGCAAGTTCACGGCTGATCGAATACAGCATCACGTGTGCACGTAGCTAGGGTGTACACGTGTTCTGTCCTCGGTTATCATGTGCCTTGAGACAATAAATTATCGAGTTATGGGTTGAAAACTATTTCTGATCTGTGCAAATACATGTCCTTGGTTTCCATATTCAACACACTTGGTTTATGTCCAGGTGTTCAGGTGAAATACTATCCTTGATGACAGGTCTCATAATTTAGGTAATTGCTAGTTATTAAACAAATTTTAAATCTTGTTAATCATCATACCATCATATATATAGTTAGGGTTAAATGAGTTTGTGTCTAAAACTATAATTCTCGATACGATAATACGACAATCATATATGGACACGATACGAGGAGGGAGGAGTATAAGACGTTTACCTAGTTGGCTGGACGAAGGTCTCCTCGTGGACTGGTCATCCTCCGGTGAGTAGTGGCGCTCCGGCGTCGGTCGGCGAGCGAGGCAGCAACGGCAGCAGCAGCACTGCAGCAGATACAACAGCGGCAGCAGTAGCCTTGGCAGCGATGGTGTGGGCTAAGAATGGTATGGGGTGGCCGTCAGGTCGTAGGGGAAGGTCGAGGTAGGCCTGCCAGCGGTGGATGGCAGTGTTGGAGGCGGTTGGGAGGCCGGGAGTCATCGGGTTCGGGTTAGACGGGGTTGAAGCAGGTGATGGGAAGAGGATGGTGATTGATGGTGGGCGGTTGGAGGCGATCGGTGTAGGTGGTGGTGGAGTACAAGCGGCGGTCGTGACAGTGGCTGCGGTGGTGGCGGCCTGCGGTGGTGGGTGTTCGACCGGAGATAGGAGGGCTCAGGTTAATGGAAAGTTTGGTGATGGTTTAGGAGATGGTGGCGATGGTGGCTGGAGGTGCTGTGCCGACGGTTGGGGTGGTGGTCCAGCGGCGAGGGGGCGGTCCAGTGGCTGGGGTGGCGGTCTGAGGTAGTGACTGGCCGAAAGTAGAGGGTGGGGGTAGCTCAGGTTGAAAGTGAGGTCGGCTAGGGTTTGTGGGTGGGATGATGAATAGTGAATTTTAGGGTTTTTAATGAGAAGAATTATATTTATATATGGTGATAGAGTTTGTGGGCTGGCCTCGGGGCTTGAGCCTATCTGGCCTTGTTGGGATGGGGCTGGTCCACGTGAAATATGCACGTGGGCTTGGTTAGGTTCTGTTTAGGGTAAAATTAGCCCGAATTTAATTAAATTAATAATTAAATGTGTAAGACGTTTATTTAACGAACATTGTGCATCTAAGGTGAGACACAATTATGAGTATCTAAAGTTACAATTGTCAGATGGGTAGTCTGGCATGTCTAGGAGGTGTTTGCGATATTAGGTTAAAGGTAACTACTAGCATGGCGCTCCAAACATTGAAGCAACGGTAAGGTGTATTAAGATAATTAATTGTTGCACATTAATTCTAATTGTACTCAATTAAACCTATTCTCTCAATTTAACTAAAATAATTCCTAAATTGATCGAGGGGGTTTACAATATCCTTGATTTTTTGACACGTCGGTTACACGGATTGGTATATCCGAATCTTGTCATGAGATGTTATTTTTTGGTATATATGGTGTATCTTGTGCAATCCTTGTTCCTTGTTCTTCTTGTACATGTACAGACACTTATTCTCGGGGAGACTTGCTACCTTCCTAGAGAATCATGTGCCATAACGTACCATGGTTGGATTCACTATACCAGTCGAGGTGGAGAGTATTTTAGTGTAGATATGTTATCATACCCTCCTTGTGCATGTCTTGTTCCTTGTGAGTGTTGATCATACACCGCACGTATGATTTGTCAGGCCCTTATCCTTGTGCAAGTTTTCAAGTCGATCACATGTTAAAGCTATTACTCACTCACTTAGTCATTAGTATAAATGTTCATTACCATATTATTCATTCTTGTATTTATTTCCAGTATTTCCTTTATTATATATCTCTTGTATCTATTGTTGCATATTATATTTCGCATCTATATACCGTTCCATAGTTTATGTCATTAATTAGAACTGTTGTTAGAGATGTACTCTACTCCTTTTCGGACTGAATATTTTTTTCAGATGACACTGAGGAGTGGTACCCTACTCATTACGGGCCTCAGAATGTTGTGGGCATAGAGCCAGAGACCCTGGCTCAGGAGAGACTCATCCCGACTAAGACGATGACCCAGGACTTGTAGCTTCTTAGTTATTCTCTGTACTGGATTTGTCTCCAGCTTACTGTTTAGTATTTTCTCAGACTCATTGATGTTATTATTATTGACACATGAGTTGTATTGTGACTATTCATTTTTTTTCATATTCGTGCTATTCTCCATCTTAGATTTGTGATTGAGTATATGTATATTGTTGGTGGCTTATTATATTGATTAGATAGATTACCCAAACTTCGTTCTACCGCCGATGATGTGGCGTAGGTTGGGCGTTATTCTTGACTTGCATTCCTACATCGGGTGCGGGTCGTGACACGTTTTTAGTAGATACATATACATATGGATACATCTATATATATACATAGATACATACTTATCAATATAAATATATATATATATCTATATATATATATACTCCCATAAGTAAACATACACTCATATACATTCATAACCATATACTACTAGATACAATATATCAATATACACATACCCTTATCTATACAATATATAGATAATCTTATACACACACACACACACACACACACACACACACACACACACACACACATATATATATATATATATATATATATATATATATATATATATATATATATATATATATATATATGCACTTATAGATATAGTATTCCATACATATATATATATATATATATATATATATATATATATATATATATATATATATATATATATATATATATATATATAGCATCACATACACATATACATATATATTCAACTTACATATATACATATAGGTATATCAACGCACTCAACACATAGACACCTAGCTATATATATGCATACCTATATAATATCTCTAGTTATGTGTGTAGGTATATGGGGGTATATGTATTAGTTGCATTGATCGTTCGTATAGCATGGTGGTTAGTATCTAATATGCATATTAGTATATACTAGTAGTTGGTATTAGTACATACTAGAAGTTATATTAGATTGATATATACATATTAGTATATAGTTAGTGGGGTAGTTAACTATATGCTAGAGTGACATTACCTTGAGATACCATGGTAAATGTCAAGGTATTAAGGGATACTAAAGGTATTTGAGTTGGGTATCGAGATGAGTGTTATTGGTGCGATACCAAGTTGGTTCAAAGCCAAGGTATCCACATTACAATAGTAATTAGAATTAGTATATTTATTATTCATTTAATATGCATAATAGGATATTCTATATCTAATTGTTCGTGTATCTTATGATACAGTATCTTAGTATCTTAGATTAACTAAGTGTGGCCTAGTTTCATAGTATATAAACCCAATATCCTAGAGATAGACTCATACAACCTAAAAATAGCTAGTTTTATCGAGTTTGACCAGTTTGACTTAGAGTTGACCTAGTTTGACTATTTTAACTTAGAAATTATTTTTTGACCTAGATATTGACTAGTTTAACTTATTTTCCATTCTAAAATCTTGTATTGATATAATATTCCATATTTAGGTCTTCGAGGTACCGTACCGGACATCTGTGTTACTGTGCACCAGATTTATGCGAGTATATTCTCTGATAGTTTCTTATTTATGATATCCTCTATGTTCCTTATATCTAGTGTAGATATCCTTGATTTTTTGACACGATATTTACACGGATTGGTATATTTGTATCTCGTCATGAGATGTTATTCCTTGGCATATATGGTGTATCTTGTGCAAGCCATGTTTCTTGTTCTTCTTGTATATGTATAGACACTAATTCTCGGGGAGGCTTGCTACCTCCCTAGAGATTTCTGTGCCATAATGTACCATGCTTCGATCCACTATACCAGTCGGGGTAGAGAGTATTTTAGTGTAGATACGTGATCATACCCTCCTTGTGCATGTCTTGTTCCTTGTGAGTATTGATCATATACCGTACGTATGATTAACTAGGCCCTTATCCTTGTGCAAGTTTCTTGTGCAAGTTCCCAAGCCGATCACATATTAAAGCTAGTACTCACTCGCTTAGTCATTAATATTCTTGTTCATTGCTATATTGTTCATTCTTGTATTTATTTTTAGTATTTTATATTTTGTATATCTCTTGTATCTATTGTTGCATCTTGTATATTCACTTCTATTTACTGCTATATAGTTTATATCATTGATTAGAACTGCTATTAGAGATGTACTCTGCTCATTTCTTGACTGAATATATTTTTTCCAGATGATACTGAGGAGTGGTATCCTACTCATTACGGGCCTCAGGATGTTGTAGGCTTAGAGCCAGAGACCCTGGCTCAGGAGGGACTCATCCTGAGAGAGACAGATAACCCGGGACTTGTGGCTTCTTAGTTATTCTCTTGTACTGGATTTGTCTCCAGCTTATTGTTTAGTATTTTCTCAGACTCATTGATGTTATTATTGTTGATTCATGAGTTGTATTGTGACTATTCTTTTTTTTATCATATTTGTGCTATTCTCCATCTTAGATATGTGATTGAGTATATATATATTATTGGTGGCTTATTATATTGATTAGATAGATTATCCAAACAGCGTTCTACCGCCGATGCTGCGGTGTAGACTGGACATTATTTCCGACTTGCATCCTTACACCGGGTGCGGGTCGTGTTTGAGCACCAGTTATATAAGAAGCAAAGTAAGTGTGAGTTTTGGCTGGATCACATATCCTTTCTTGGGCACATTATTTCTGGAGCAGGAGTGTCAGTTGATCCCAAGAAGGTAGATGCAGGAGAGAACTGGTCAGTTCTGAAGACAGTGGCAGAGGTGCATAGTTTTCTGGGCTTGGCAGGATACTACAGAAGATTTGTGTCAAACTTTGCTAAGATTTCGGCACCTTTGACTCGATTGACATACAAGAAAGTTAAATTTGTGTGGTCAACAGAGTGCCAGATAGCCTTTAAAGAGTTGACGAAGAAGTTAATCCCTGCCCCGATCCTTACTCTCCTAACGGGCTCCAAAGGATTCATAGTATATTGTGATGCATCTGGCAAGGGGCTTTGGATGTGTTTTGATGCAGCAGGGGAGAGTGATAGCGTATGCTTCTCGATAGCTCAGGGATTAGAAGAAGAACTATCCAACTAATGATTTGGAGTTAGCAGCAGTAGTGTTATCGCTTAAGCTATAGAGGCACTATTTATATGGCGATCGGGTAGAGATCTTTACAGATAATAAGAGTTTAAAATATGTATTCATGTATATGGACTTAAACATGAGACAAATGAGGTAGTTGGTGTTATTGAAAGACTAAAATGTGGAACTTTAATACCATCCAAGCAAGGAAAATATAGTAGATGATGCACTTACAAGAAGAGGTAGAGAATTTATGTTGACCACTCATAAGCACATTCTATAAGACTTACAAGAGATGAAATTGAGATAGTACTTCCATAGGATACAGGAGTTCTGGCTAGCCTACAGATCCAGTTAACTCTGGTGGATAGAATCAAGATAGCTCAGACAAAGGACCCGAAGATTCATAAGCTATAGGCAGAATGTGAATCCAATCTTCGGAATAAGTTAGAGATTTATGCAGATGGAACACTATGGTTTGGGAACCGTCTTTGTGTGCCAAGTGGAAATATCCGACAAGAAGTGATGACTGAGGCACACGTTTCCCAGTACTCTATTTATCCTGGAGACACGAAGATGTACCATGATATTAAGTAATATTTCTGGTGGTACGGAATAAAAAGAGAGATAGCTCTATTTGTTTTATGATGTCTCGTATGTCAGCAAGTGAAGGCAGAAGAACAAAGACCGACAGGATTATTACATCAGCTTCCTATTCCATAGTGGAAGTAGGAACACATCACCATAGATTTTTTTGTCAGTTTACCCAGATCCTCGACTAGTCAAGATGCAGTTTGGATGATAGTGGATCGACTCACAAAAGTGGCATATTTTCTCTCCTTTAGAGTGGGACAGTCTACAGAGCAGTTGGCAGATTTGTATATGCGATAGATTATGAGGTAACATGGCATGCCAATAAGAATAGTGATAGACCAAGATACAAGGTTCATTTCTCATTTCTGGAGAAGCTTGCATGAGAGATTGGGTACCAGGTTAAGATTCAATACTACGTACCACCCCCAGACATACGGACAATCAAAGATGACCATCCAGATCATGGAGGATATGTTATGAGCTTATACCTTAGACTTTGGTATATCTTGGGAGAATTACTTCCCTTAATGGAATTCTTGTATAATAATAGTTATCAGGCCAGTATTCAGATGGCATCTTTCGAGGCACTATACAAAAGAAAGTGTAGATCACTATTGGCATGGGACGACATTGGTGAGCAAAAGATGTTAGGCCCAAAAATGATTACACAGATAATAGAAGTTGTCAGGCAGATCAGAGAGCGACTTTGGGTTGCGCAGGATCGACATCGTCACTGGACATACCAGCATTGTAGACCTTTAGAGTTTCGTGTCGGCGATCACGTATTCTTCCAAATTTTGCCAACCTATGGAGTTATTAGATTCAGTCCACAGGAAGCTTATTCCATGATATGTTGGGCCGTTTGACATTCTTGATTGGGTAGGCGATCTGGCTTATCGCCTTGCCCTTCTACCTTCGCTATGTGAGGTGCACAATATATTTCATGTATCTTAGTTGTGTTGGTATTATCCTCTATTGCAAGTTTTGAACGTTAAAATAATAAAAAAAGAAGTACAAAGAGATCCTAAACAGAAAATCTAAGTACAATATTTTGATCTTGGTAGTGACGATGGAGCTTGAGCACGACAGCATCTTCTTTACTCCTGACGGTCTGATGAGGGAATGAGGATGCTCTTTCTTTTCTCTCTCTCGAGCTTGTGTATATGTACGTAGCTGGCCGGGGGGTTGTAGGGTATGCTACCCTTATTATTTATAGTCATCTTGCTGACGGGCTAAAGGTGCGGCATATGCCTCTGTTTGGTGTCCGTATATGACTCATTCAACAGAATACGGTTGTAACTATGCTCGCATGCCACAGATAGGCTACTACATGGTCTTGGTTACAATATGTTATTGAAGAGATCTCGGGGTTGTTGCGTGCGTGACTTGGTCATCTAAATAAGTTGTCAGCACTGATTGTGCGAGAAATTATCTTCGGTTGTAACAGAAAAGATCCTGCAAATTGAGAGCAGCATAACATCGTGAGTGCATATTATTGTGGTCGCGTATGTGCTCTTGCTTGGCCTTAGTCGTTTGGACACTTTGGCTGTATGATGACGAGGCCATATGTCACAACCCGCACCCGGAATGAGGGCACGAGTAGTGAACAACATCAAGCCTAAGCCACAACATCGACGGTAGAATGCTGTCTAAGGCAATATAACTATCTAAATATCTCACACAATATAATAAGGATACCTGACATGCTATCTTAACTCCAAATGGAGAAATTGTCACGACCCGCACCCGGGGTAAGGGTACTAGTCGGAAACAACGTCCAGCCTACGCCGCAAAATCGGCGGTAGAACGCTGTCTAGAAAGTCTATCTAATATAATGAACCACCAAAAGATAGTGTACTCAATCACAGAACTAAGATAGAATGAACACGAATCAGATAAGAATAGAATAGTCATCAACTCATGAGTTTAAAATAATACATCAATGAGTCTGAAGAGTAACAAAATAAGCTGGAGACAAATTCAGTACAAAAGAATACTATCATACTACAAGCTACACTCCAGGGTCAACTGTCCCAGTTGGGATAAGTCCCTCTTGAGCCAGGGTCTCAGAATCTAAACCCACAACATCCTAGGGTCCATAATAGGTAGGGTACTGCTCAGTGTCATCTGGAAAAATATATCCAGTCAGGAAAGGAGCAGAGTACATCTCTAACAGCAGTTCTAATCCATGATAAAAACTATGTAACAGTAAATAGCTGTGGATAAACAAGATGCACAAAATAGATACAAGAGATATATAGACAACAAGAAAATACTGGAAAGAAATACAATAATGAACAATATGCCAATGAAACAATAATACTAATGACTAAGTGTGTGAGTACTAGCTTAACATGTGATCGACTTGGGCAAGATGCAATGCGGCCTGGCTAATCATACGTGCGGTGCATGATCAACACTATTCGCTTACCAGTACTTTATTCAATAGGGATTTGATCACATATCTATACTAATACTCCCCACCCCCGACTGGTATAATAGATCCAACCACGGTATGCTATGGCACTAGATTCCCCAAGAAGATAGCTAGTCTCCCCGAGAATCGGTGTCTGTACATGTACAAGATAACCAATAAAACAATACTTGCACCATATACACCATATACCAAGGAATAACATCTCATGACGAGATCTGGATATACCAATCCGTGTAACCATAGTGTCGAAAGAAACATGTAAATCTACACTAGATACAACGAACATAGAGGATATCATAAATGAGAAACTATCAGAGAATGTACTCGCCTGAAATCCAAAGAACAGTCTCACAGATGTCTGACTCGGTGCCTCGAAGACCTAGATATGGAATACCACATTAAAACAAGGTCCCGGAAAGAGAACAAGTCAAACTAGTCAACTCCTAGGTCAATAAATCAATTCTAAGTTAAAGTCAACTATGGTCAACTCTAAAGTCAACTAAAGTCAAACATGGTCAAACCAAGGTCATCCTCACAAGACATCTATATAAATAATATAGAATAAAAATACACAATTAGGAATCAAGGTCTTGATCCCAATTGGTACCCACACAAAGTATAAATAATATACACTCTAATATAAAGTATATACAAACCAATATTTATACAAATAATATAATATATTACTACTAGTATTATACCTCACAAAAGCACATATATATATAAGATATATAAATCAAAATACATATATATATATAAAACAATTTAATAACTATATACTTATATATATATATATATATATATATATATATATATATATATATATATATATATATATATACATATAAACCTACATAATTAAATATCAATAGTTACATAACACATGCACATATTAATGTATGTATTTTACATGGCTAGAAGCACACATAAAAATATATTCATTAATATACAAATAATTATATAATAATTATAAATAATATAATTATACATTTAAACACATAAATATATTTTATAAAACATTTATGTATAAATTATTTTATTAACATAAGTACATATATAATTGCATGCAAGAAAGCTACATACATATATTAATACACCACATTAGAACACATAGAAATATATAGATCTATGCTACAATAAATACCATAATAAATACACTAAAATAAATATATAATATCTATATATATTTACTAATTATAATTGAAGAATTTAAACCATACATAATTAGATCTATTCAAAAATCCACACAATTGGAGAGTATCACACCGTATCCCACTAGATCTAGGATACGCATGTGACACGAGTCCAACACACAACTAATTGCACCTCGAAGGATACAAACAAATCATAAATAATATTTATGAATAAATCAAAGTGTCAAAAGTAGATCTATGTGTCCGTGTCAAAATACGACATGTACAAAGTCCCGTGTCGGAGAGAAACCCCCAAAATGACACGTATCACCAAATAGTTAGGATACGAACCACATGTACCCAAATATGGACACGATACAAGCTCCAAACACATAAGCACATGTCCAATTGATCTATAGGATCAATTGACACACACACAACAAAATATAAATTCGGAATTCCAACAAAATTAATACAAAAAGCACTATAACTTTCTCCATGGGTCTCCTATGAACACAAAACAAAGTCCTATGGGTAGTACATACATATAGGTTGATTTTACATGATTAAATCTCAGATTTAGAAGCTATTTAAATGGGAAAATCTGAATTATACCTATTGGGAGATGGATTCCCAATGAAACCTCCAATTGAGAAGAACTTGCTTCCAAATTATAGATCCTTGCTCCTCTTTGTAGATCCTTGCTTCCTTCTTCTAGATCCTTGCTTCCTCCTTCTCTAATGGTGAATTGGGAAAAATCTGGAATGAATTTGGTAGGGAATTAGAATGGGAATGGAGGGAATTTGGGAGTGGGAATTTCTAGATCTAGATTTGAAAATGAGAATGAGAGGAGAGAGAAATTCCCCCCTCTAATATAGGCCGGCCATGCCCCCTTCCCCAAGTAATTGTAAAATATCCAATGTACCCCTTGGGGCCTCTCATGAAGAAATAATTAAGGAAGGAAGCTTCTAGTCTAATCACTTAATTAATTTAATCCATCTCCTTAACTATGGGCTTTCTAAATGGGCCAAATCTAACTATTTAATTCATGTTGGTCCATGGGTCCAAACTACACTAGTTGGGTCCACTAAAATAAGTCCAAAATAATTAAATAACATCCAACAACAATTAAATAATACAACAAAAATTATTTACCATGCACAATATTTATTTAAATAGGAAATTACTAAAATACTCTTTTTCCTAAAATATGGTAGTGACAAGTCTACCCTCCTTAAAATAATTTCGTCCTCGAAATTTAAAGATGAAAACTACCCCCAGAAAAATCACAGAACAGAACTAAAGAATCACAACTAACTAATGAACAAAACATAACAATGAACAGAACATAGCTAGAGAATAACATACCTCAAGGTACAAATAAATATGGATAATGCTCTCGCATGTCATCCTCTCTCTCCCAGGTAGACTCCTCCGGAGAGTGATGCCTCCATGCGACGCGTACCAAAGGAATAGTCTGGTTCCTTAGCACCTTCTCTCTCCGATCCAGAATCTCAACTGGCTGCTCTGGATAGCTAAGAGTAGGGCCCACCTCTATCTCTGAGTGATCCAATACATGACTAGGATCTGCCACATATCGTCTCAACTGTGACACATGAAACACGTTGTGCACTGCTCCAATGCTGGTGGCAAGTCTAGTCTATAAGCAACTGCACCGACCCTCTCTAGAATAGTGAAAGGTCCGATGAATCGCGGACTAAGCTTTCCGCCTCCACCGAAGCGAATCTTGCCTCATGTTAGAGAAATCCTCAGAAACACCAAACCACCCACCTAGAACAAAACACCATCTTAAGAACTTAATTTATAACAAACAAGAACAAGCATAAACAAAATCTAAACTATACCTCAAACTCCAAAGGTCTTCGATGGCTATCGGCCCAATGCCGCTGTCTGTCCTGCGCCACTCGAAGTCTGTCTCTGATCAAATGAACCTTCTCCGCTGCATCCACAACCATCTCTGGCCCAAGCAAAATTCTCTCTCCAACATCGTCCCAAGACAAAGGAGTACGACACCTCCGACCATATAGAGCTTCAAAAGGTGACATCTCTATACTGGCCTGGTAACTGTTGTTGTAAGCAAACTCTACCAAATGGAGATGGTCCTCCCAAGAACCCCCGAAATCTAGTACACAAGTGCACAACATATCCTCGAGAGTCTGGATAGTCCTCTCTGACTGCCCATCTGTCTGGGGATGATATGCAGTACTGAACTTGAGCTGAGTGCCCAAACTCTCCTGCAAACTCCTCCAGAAATGAGAAGTGAAACTACTATCTCGATCTGAGACTATGCTGACGGGAACTCCATGTATCCTAACGATCTGCCTCACATACATCTCTGCCAGCTTCTCCGTAGACAAACCCACCTTGAAAGGCAAAAAGTGGGCCGACTTGGTCAATCTATCAACAATGACCCAAATCGCGTCTTTCCCTCCTGGAGATCGTGGAAGTCCGGACACAAAATCCATAGTAATGTGTTCCTACTTCCACTCTGGAATGGGTAATGGCTGAAGTAAACCTCCTGGCCTCTGCCTCTCGGCTTTCACCTGCTGGCACACTAAGCATCTGGATACAAACTGTGCAACTTCCCTCTTCATATCATACCACCACACACTCTCTCGCATATCCTGATACATCTTGTTAGCACCTGGATGTATGGAATACTGAGAGCGATGCGCTTCCTGCAATACCTCCTCTCGCAACTCCCCACTAGGCACACACAATCTAACTCCATGCCTCAAAGATCCATCCTCTGTAATAGTAAAATCATCCTCCAATCCTGCTCTTACCTGAGCTCTGATACTCCTCAAAGATACGTCATCATACTGTGCTGCCTTGATCCTGTCCATCAAATATGAGTGTATCTGCAATCCCCACATTTGCATAGCACACCCAGGAACAATCACCTCAATGCCCAAGCTCTCCAAGTCCTCCAACAAATATCGATCCTGCATCATGAACATAGCTACCGGATACCTGCTCAAAGCATCGACAACTACATTGGCTTTCCCAGGATGATATTGCAAAGAGATATCAAAATCCTTCATCAGTTCCAACCACCGACGCTGCCTCATGTTCAACTCCTTTTACGTGAAAACGTACTTCAAGCTTTTGTGGTCTGTGAAGATCTCCACACGCTCTCCGTACAAATAATGTTTCCACAACTTAAGGGCGAATATGACAGCTGCCAACTCCAAATCATGGGTAGGATAGTTCTTTTCATGAGGACGCAATTGCCTGGATGCATAGGCAATCACTTTTCCATGCTGCTGAAGAACACAACCTAAACCCTTCCCCGATGCATTACTATAAATAGTAAAACCTCCGAACCCTGATGGCAACGTCAAAATAGGAGTAGACGTCAACCTCTTCTTCAACTCCTCAAAAGCAACCTGGCAATCTTTCGTCCAAACAAACTCCACATCCTTCCTTGTGAGTCTGGTCATCGGCTCGACAATCCTCGAAAAATCTTGCACAAACTTCCTATAATAGCCTGCCAATCCCAAGAAACTCCTGATCTCTGCTACCGAACTCGGAGTCTTCCAAGATTCCACTGCTGAAATCTTTTTCGGATCCACTGAAATACCATCACCAGTCACAACATGCCCCAAGAATTCCACCTTGTCCAGGAAAAACTCACACTTGGATAACTTCCCATACAGCTTCTCCTTCCTCAGCACATCCAACACAATCCTCAAATGCTCCTCATGCTCCTCCGGTGTCCTCGAGTATATGAGTATGTCGTCGATGAACACCACCACGAACTTGTCAAGGTACTGGTGGAACACCTTGTTCATCAAGTTCATAAATACCGCCGGTGCATTAGTCAAACCAAACGGCATCACCATAAACTCGAACTGACCATACCGAGTTCTAAAAGCAGTCTTCGGTATGTCCTCTGGCTTCTCCTTCACCTGATGGTAGCCTGATCTCAAATCTATCTTAGAAAATACCTTCGCACCACTCAACTGATCAAACAGATCATCAATCCGTGGCAAAGGATACTTATTCTTGATAGTGAGATTATTCAAAGCCCTATAATCAATGCACATACGCACCGATCCATCCTTCTTCGATACAAACAATACCGGGGCTTCCCATGGTGAAGAACTCGATCTGATAAACCCCTTATCCTGTAATTCGTCCACCTGCTTCTTCAACTCGACCAGCTCACTGTTGTTTACTCTATAGATATGCTACAAAATTGGTTCTGCACCTGGCACCAAGTCTATAAAAAATTCAACATCTCGATCTGACGACAATCCTGGCAATTCCTCAGGAAACACATCCAAAAATTCTGCTATCAACGGATGCGGCAACTCCTTGTCTTCCACCATAGCTCCACAAATAATGCCTTCTTCCTGCTCTGTAACTCCTCTAGCAAACTCGAACTCTGGCTCTCCTGGCGAACCAAACAAAACTCTACCTCCTCTACAGTCTATGCTAGCATGGTGCCTACTCAACCAATCCATCCCAAGTATAATGTCATAGCTTGGAAGTGGCATTACAAGTAGACACGCACTCAACTCCCGGCCTCCCAGAGTAACTCTCTGATCCTTGCAAATATCATTAACCAGGATAATGCCTCCCCCGGTCATGATCTTGCAAGTCCTAAGCAAAGACTCAGCTACCAAACCATGCTTCAGAGCAAAAGAAACAGATACAAAACTATGGGAAGCACCACTATCAAACAAAGCTAAAGCTGAATTAGAATCAAGAAGAATAGAATTAATATGGCACAAGATGTAAGACATCAAGGAAAGGACAGTTTAAGGGATCAAGTATCAATGTCAAAGGAGAATAATTGAATCAAAAGAATTTTCCTAGATGTGATTGAGTATCTCAGCCTATATTCTATATCCTATCGTAGGCTCGCAGTAGTACAACTAAGTTGTCGCACTACCACGACATCACATACTTGTGAAGCTAGACCTGCATGGGCCACCACCAAAAACGTGTCACGACCCGCACCCGGGGTAAGGGTACTAGTCGGAAACAACGCCCAGCCTACGTCGCAGAATCGGCGGTAGAACGCTGTCTAGAAAGTCTATCTAATATAATGAACCACCAAAAGATAGTGTACTCAATCACAGAACTAAGATAGAATGAACACGAATCAGATAAGAATAGAATAGTCATCAACTCATGAGTTTAAAATAATACATCAATGAGTCTGAAGAGTAACAAAATAAGCTGGAGACAAATCCAGTACAAAAGAATACTATCATACTACAAGCTACACTCCAGGGTCAACTGTCTCAGTTGGGATAAGTCCCTCTTGAGCCAGGGTCTCCGAATCTAAACCCACAACATCCTGGGGTCCATAATAGGTAGGGTACTCCTCAGTGTCATCTGAAAAAATATATCCAGTCAGGAAAGGAGCAGAGTACATCTCTAACAGCAGTTCTAATCCATGATAAAAACTATGTAACAGTAAATAGCTGTGGATAAACAAGATGCACAAAATAGATACAAGAGATATATAGACAATAAGAAAATACTGGAAAGAAATACAATAATGAACAATATGCCAATGAAACAATAATACTAATGACTAAGTGTGTGAGTACTAGCTTAACATGTGATCGGCTTGGGCAAGATGCAATGCGGCCTAGCTAATCATACGTGCGGTGCATGATCAACACTATTCGCTTACCAGTACTTTATTCAATAGGGATTTGATCACATATCTATACTAATACTCCCCACCCCCGACTGGTATAATAGATCCAACCACGGTATGCTATGGCACTAGATTCCCCAAGAAGATAGCTAGTCTCCCCGAGAATCGGTGTCTGTACATGTACAAGATAACCAATGAAACAATACTTGCACCATATACACCATATACCAAGGAATAACATCTCATGACGAGATCCGGATATACCAATCCGTGTAACCATAGTATCGAAAGAAACATGTAAATCTACACTAGATACAACGAACATAGAGGATATCATAAATGAGAAACTATCAGAGAATGTACTCGCCTGAAATCCAAAGAACAGTCTCACAGATGTCTGACTCGGTGCCTCGAAGACCTAGATATGGAATACCACATTAAAACAAGGTCCCGGAAAGAGAACAAGTCAAACTAGTCAACTCCTAGGTCAATAAATCAATTCTAAGTTAAAAGTCAACTATGGTCAACTCTAAAGTCAACTAAAGTCAAACATGGTCAAACCAAGGTTATCCTCACAAGACATCTATATAAATAATATAGAATAAAAATACACAATTAGGAATCAAGGTCTTGATCCTAATTGGTACCCACACAAAGTATAAATAATATACACTCTAATATAAAGTATATACAAACCAATATTTATACAAATAATATAATATATTACTACTAGTATTATACCTCACAAAAGCACATATATATATAAGATATATAAATCAAAATACATATATATATATAAAACAATTTAATAACTATATACTTATATATATATATATATATATATATATATATATATATATATATATATATATATATATATATATATATATATAAACTTACATAATTAAATATCAATAGTTACATAACACATGCACATATTAATGTATGTATTTTACATGGCTAGAAGCACACATAAAAATATATTCATTAATATACAAATAATTATATAATAATTATAAATAATATAATTACACATTTAAACACATAAATATATTTTATAAAACGCTTATGTACAAATTATTTTATTAACATAAGTACATATATAATTGCATGCAAGAAAGCTACATACATATATTTATACACCACATTAGAACACATAGAAATATATAGATCTATGCTACAATAAATACCATAATAAATACACTAAAATAAATATATATAATATCTATATATATTTACTAATTATAATTGAAGAATTTAAACCATACATAATTAGATCTATTCAAAAATCCACACAATTGGAGAGTATCACACCGTATCCCACTAGATCTAGGATACGCATGTGACACGAGTCCGACACACAATCAATTGCACCTCGAAGGATATAAAAAAATCATAAATAATATTTATGAATAAATCAAAGTGTCAAAAGTAGATCTATGTGTCCGTGTCAAAATACGACATGTACAAAGTCCCGTGTCGGAGGAAAACCTCCAAAATGACACGTATCACCAAATAGTTAGGATACGAACCACATGTACCCAAATATGGACACGATACAAGCTCTAAACACATAAGCACATGCCCAATTGATCTATAGGATCAATTGACACACACACAACAAAATATAAATTCGGAATTCCAACAAAATTAATACAAAAAGCACCATAACTTTCTCCATGGGTCTCCTATGAACACAAAACAAAGTCCTATGGGTAGTACATACATATAGGTTGATTTTACATGATTAAATCTCAGATTTAGAAGCTATTTAAATGGAAAAATCTGAATTATACCTATTGGGAGATGGATTTCCAATGAAACCTCCAATTGAGAAGAACTTGCATCCAAATTATAGATCCTTGCTCCTCTTTGTAGATCCTTGCTTCCTTATTCTAGATCCTTGCTTCCTCCTTCTCTAATGGTGAATTGGGAAGAATTTGGAATAAATTTGGTAGGGAATTGGAATGGGAATGGAGGGAATTTGGGAGTGGGAATTTCTAGATCTAGATTTGAAAATGAGAATGAGAGGAGAGAGAAATTCCCCCCTCTAATATAGGCCGGCCATGCCCCCTTCCCCAAGTAATTGTAAAATGTCCAATGTACCCCTTGGGGCCTCTCATGAAGAAATAATTAAGGAAGGAAGCTTCTAGTCTAATCACTTAATTAATTTAATCCATCTCCTTAACTATGGGCTTTCTAAATGGGCCAAATCTAACTATTTAATTCATGTTGGTCCATGGGTCCAAACTACACTAGTTGGGTCCACTAAAATAAGTCCAAAATAATTAAATAACATCCAACAACAATTAAATAATACAACAAAAATTATTTACCATGCACAATATTTATTTAAATAGGAAATTACTAAAATACCCTTTTTCCTAAAATATGGTAGTGACAAGTCTACCCTCCTTAAAATAATTTCGTCCTCGAAATTTAAAGATGAAAACTACCCCCAGAAAAATCACAGAACAGAACTAAAGAATCACAACTAACTAATGAACAAAACATAACAATGAACAGAACATAGCTAGAGAATAACATACCTCAAGGTACAAACAAATATGGATAACGCTCTCGCATGTCATCCTCTCTCTCCCAGGTAGACTCCCCCGGAGAGTGATGCCTCCATGCGACGCGTACCAAAGGAATAGTCTAGTTCCTTAGCACCTTCTCTCTTCGATCCAGAATCTCAACTGGCTGCTCTGGATAGCTAAGAGTAGGGCCCACCTCTATCTCTGAGTGATCTAATACATGACTAGGATCTGCCACGTATCGTCTCAACTGTGACACATAAAATACGTTGTGCACTCCCTCCAATGCAGGTGGCAAGTCTAGTCTATAAGCAACTGCACCGACCCTCTCTAGAATAGTGAAAGGTCCGATGAATCGCGGACTAAGCTTTCTGCCTCCACCGAAGCGAATCTTGCCTCGTGTTAGAGAAATCCTCAGAAACACCAAACCACCCACCTAGAACAAAATACCATCTTAAGAACTTAATCTATAACAAACAAGAACAAGCACAAACAAAATCTAAACTATACCTCAAACTCCAAAGGTCTTCGATGGCTATCGGCCCAATGCCGCTGTCTGTCCTGCGCCACTCGAAGTCTGTCTCTGATCAAATGAACCTTCTCCGCTGCATCCACAACCATCTCTGGCCCAAGCAAAATTCTCTCTCCAACATCGTCCCAAGACAAAGGAGTACGACACCTCCGACCATATAGAGCTTCAAAAGGTGATATCTCTATACTGGCCTGGTAACTGTTGTTGTAAGCAAACTCTACCAAATGGAGATGGTCCTCCCAAGAACCCCCGAAATCTAGTACACAAGTGCGCAACATATCCTCGAGAGTCTGGATAGTCCTCTCTGACTGCCCATCTGTCTGGGGATGATATGCAGTACTGAACTTGAGCTGAGTGCCCAAACTCTCCTGCAAACTCCTCCAGAAATAAGAAGTGAAACGACTATCTCGATCTGAGACTATGCTGACGGAAACTCCATGTATCCTTACGATCTGCCTCACATACATCTCTGCCAGCTTCTCCGTAGACAAACCCACCTTGAAAGGCAAAAAGTGGGCCGACTTGGTCAATCTATCAACAATGACCCAAATCGCGTCTTTCCCTCCTGGAGATCGTGGAAGTTCGGACACAAAATCCATAGTAATGTGTTCCTACTTCCACTCTGGAATGGGTAATGGCTGAAGTAAACCTCCTGGCCTCTGCCTCTCGGCTTTCACCTGCTGGCACACTAAGCATCTGGATACAAACTGTGCCACTTCCCTCTTCATATCATACCACCACACACTCTCTCGCATATCCCGATACATCTTGTTAGCACCTGGATGTATGGAATACTAAGAGCGATGCGCTTCCTGCAACACCTCCTCTCGCAACTCCCCACTAGGCACACACAATCTAACTCCATGCCTCAAAGATCCATCATCTGCAATAGTGAAATCATCCTCCAATCCTGCTCTCACCTGAGCTCTGATACTCCTCAAAGATACGTCATCATACTGTGCTGCCTTGATCCTGTCCATCAAATATGAGTGTATCTGCAATCCCCATATTTGCATAGCACACCCAGGAACAATCACCTCAATGCCCAAGCTCTCCAAGTCCTCCAACAAATATCGATCCTGCATCAAGAACATAGCTACCGGATACCTGCTCAAAGCATCGACAACTACATTGGCTTTCCCAGGATGATATTGCAAAGAGATATCAAAATCCTTCATCAGTTCCAACCACCGACGCTGCCTCATGTTCAACTCCTTTTGCGTGAAAACGTACTTCAAGCTTTTGTGGTCTGTGAAGATCTCCACACGCTCTCCGTACAAATAATATTTCCACAACTTCAGGGCGAATATGACAGCTGCCAACTCCAAATCATGGGTAGGATAGTTCTTTTTATGAGGACGCAATTGCCAGGATGCATAGGCAATCACTTTTAAATGCTGCTGAAGAACACAACCTAAACCCTTCCCCGATGCATCACTATAAATAGTAAAACCTCTGAACCCTGATGGCAACGTCAAAATAGGAGTAGACGTCAACCTCTTCTTCAACTCCTCAAAAGCAACCTGGCAATCTTTCGTCCAAACAAACTCCACATCCTTCCTTGTGAGTCTGGTCATCGGCTCGACAATCCTCGAAAAATCTTGCACAAACTTCCTATAATAGCCTGCCAATCCCAAGAAACTCCTGATCTCTGCTACCGAACTCGGAGTCTTCCAAGATTCTACTGCTAAAATCTTCTTCGGATCTACTGAAATACCATCACCAGTCATAACATGCCCCAAGAATTCTACCTTGTCCAGGAAAAACTCACACTTGGATAACTTCCCATACAGCTTCTCCTTCCTCAGCACATCCAACACAATCCTCAAATGCTCCTCATGCTCCTCCGGTGTCCTCGAGTATATGAGTATGTCGTCGATGAACACCACCACGAACTTGTCAAGGTACTGGTGGAACACCTTGTTCATCAAGTTCATAAATACCGTCGGTGCATTAGTCAAATCAAACGGCATCACCATAAACTCGAACTGACCATACCGAGTTCTAAAAGCAGTCTTCGGTATGTCCTTCGGCTTCATCTTCACCGGATGGTAGCCTGATCTCAAATCTATCTTAGAAAATACCTTCGCACCACTCAACTGATCAAACAGATCATCAATCCGTGGCAAAGGATACTTATTCTTGATAGTAAGATTATTCAAAGCCCTATAATCAATGCACATACGCACCGATCCATCCTTCTTCGATACAAACAATACCGGGGCTTCCCATGGTGAAGAACTCGATCTGATAAACCCCTTATCCTGCAATTCGTCCACCTGCTTCTTCAACTCGACCAGCTCACTGTTGTTTACTCTATAGACATGCTGCAAAATTGGTTCTGCACCTGGCACCAAGTCTATAGAAAATTCAATATCTCGATCTGGCGGCAATCCTGGCAATTCCTCAGGAAATACATCCAAAAATTCTGCTATCAACGGATGCGGCAACTCCTTGTCTTCCACCATAGCTCCACAAATAATGCCTTCTTCCTACTCTGCAACTCCTCTAGCAAACTCGAACTCTGGCTCTCCTGGCGAACCAAACAAAACTCTACCTCCTCTAAAGTATATGCTAGCACGATGCCTACTCAACCAATCCATCCCAAGTACAATGTCATAGCTTGGAAGTGGCATTACAAGTAGACACGCACTCAACTCCCGGCCTCCCAGAGTAACTCTCTGATCCTTGCAAATATCATTAACCAGGATAATGCCTCCCCCGGTCATGATCTTGCAAGTCCTAAGGAAAGACTCAGCTACCAAACCATGCTTCAGAGCAAAAGAAACAGATACAAAACTATGGGAAGCACCACTATCAAACAAAGCTAAAGCTGAATTGGAATCAAGAAGAATAGAATTAATATGGCACAAGATGTAAGACATCAAGGAAAGGACAGTTTAAGGGATCAAGTATCAATGTCAAAGGAGAATAATTGAATCAAAAGAATTTTCCTAGATGTTATTGAGTATCTCAGCCTATATTCTATATCCTATCGTAGGCTCGCAGTAGTACAACTAAGTTGTCGCACTACCACGACATCACATACTTGTGAAGCTAGACCTGCATGGGCCACCACCAAAAATGTGTCACGACCCGCACCCGGGGTAAGGGTACTAGTCGGAAACAACGCCCAGCCTACGCCGCAGAATCGGCGGTAGAACGCTGTCTAGAAAGTCTATCTAATATAATGAACCACCAAAAGATAGTGTACTCAATCACAGAACTAAGATAGAATGAACACGAATCAGATAAGAATAGAATAGTCATCAACTCATGAGTTTAAAATAATACATCAATGAGTCTGAAGAGTAACAAAATAAGCTGGAGACAAATCCAGTACAAAAGAATACTATCATACTACAAGCTACACTCCAGGGTCAACTGTCTCAGTTGGGATAAGTCCCTCTTGAGCCAGGGTCTCCGAATCTAAACCTACAACATCCTGGGGTCCATAATAGGTAGGGTACTCCTCAGTGTCATCTGGAAAAATATATCCAGTCAGGAAAGGAGCAGAGTACATCTCTAACAGCAGTTCTAATCCATGATAAAAACTATATAACAGTAAATAGCTGTGGATAAACAAGATGCACAAAATAGATACAAGAGATATATAGACAATAAGGAAATACTGGAAAGAAATACAATAATGAACAATATGCCAATGAAACAATAATACTAATGACTAAGTGTGTGAGTACTAGCTTAACATGTGATCGGCTTGGGCAAGATGCAATGCGGCCTAGCTAATCAAACGTGCGGTGCATGATCAACACTATTCGCTTACCAGTACTTTATTCAATAGGGATTTGATCACATATCTATACTAATACTCCCCACCCCCGACTGGTATAATAGATCCAACCACGGTATGCTATGGCACTAGATTCCCCAAGAAGATAGCTAGTCTCCCCGAGAATCGATGTCTGTACATGTACAAGATAACCAATGAAATAATACTTGCACCATATACACCATATACCAAGAAATAACATCTCATGACGAGATCCGAATATACCAATCCGTGTAACCATAGTGTCGAAAGAAACATGTAAATCTACACTAGATACAACGAACATAGAGGATATCATAAATGAGAAACTATCAGAGAATGTACTCGCCTGAAATCCAAAGAACAGTCTCACAGATGTCTGACTCGGTGCCTCGAAGACCTAGATATGGAATACCACATTAAAACAAGGTCCCGGAAAGAGAACAAGTCAAACTAGTCAACTCCTAGGTCAATAAATCAATTCTAAGTTAAAAGTCAACTATGTTCAACTCTAAAGTCAACTAAAGTCAAACATGGTCAAACCAAGGTCATCCTCACAAGACATCTATATAAATAATATAGAATAAAAATACACAATTAGGAATCAAGGTCTTGATCCTAATTGGTACCCACACAAAGTATAAATAATATACACTCTAATATAAAGTATATACAAACCAATATTTATACAAATAATATAATATATTACTACTAGTATTATACCTCACAAAAGCACATATATATATAGGATATATAAATCAAAATACATATATATATATAAAACAATTTAATAACTATATACTTATATATATATATATATATATATATATATATATATATATATATATATATATATATATATATATATATATATACATATAAACTTACATAATTAAATATCAATAGTTACATAACACATGCACATATTAATGTATGTATTTTACATGGCTAGAAGCACACATAAAAATATATTCATTAATATACAAATAATTATATAATAATTATAAATAATATAATTACACATTTAAACACATAAATATATTTTATAAAACGTTTATGTATAAATTATTTTATTAACATAAGTACATATATAATTGCATGCAAGAAAGCTACATACATATATTTATACACCACATTAGAACACATAGAAATATATAGATCTATGCTACAATAAATACCATAATAAATACACTAAAATAAATATATATAATATCTATATATATTTACTAATTATAATTGAAGAATTTAAACCATACATAATTAGATCTATTCAAAAATCCACACAATTGGAGAGTATCACACCGTATCCCACTAGATCTAGGATACGCATGTGACACGAGTCCAACACACAACCAATTGCACCTCGAAGGATACAAACAAATCATAAATAATATTTATGAATAAATCAAAGTGTCAAAAGTAGATCTATGTGTCCGTGTCAAAATACGACATGTACAAAGTCCCGTGTCGGAGGGAAACCCCCAAAATGACACGTATCACCAAATAGTTAGGATACGAACCACATGTACCCAAATATGGACACGATACAAGCTCCAAACACATAAGCACATGCCTAATTGATCTATAGGATCAATTGACACACACACAACAAAATATAAATTTGGAATTCCAACCAAATTAATACAAAAAGCACCATAACTTTCTCCATGGGTCTCCTATGAACACAAAACAAAGTCCTATGGGTAGTACATACATATAGGTTGATTTTACATGATTAAATCTCAGATTTAGAAGCTATTTAAATGGGAAAATCTGAATTATACCTATTGGGAGATGGATTCCCAATGAAACCTCCAATTGAGAAAAACTTGCATCCAAATTGTAGATCCTTGTTCCTCTTTGTAGATCCTTGCTTCCTTCTTCTAGATCCTTGCTTCCTCCTTCTCTAATGGTGAATTGGGAAGAATTTGGAATGAATTTGGTAGGGAATTGGAATGGGAATGGAGGGAATTTGGGAGTGGGAATTTCTAGATCTAGATTTGGAAATGAGAATGAGAGGAGAGAAAAATTCTCCCCCTCTAATATAGGCCGGCCATGCCCCCTTCCCCAAGTAATTGTAAAATGTCCAATGTACCCCTTGGGGCCTCTCATGAAGAAATAATTAAGGAAGGAAGCTTCTAGTCTAATCACTTAATTAATTTAATCCATCTCCTTAACTATGGGCTTTCTAAATGGGCCAAATCTAACTATTTAATTCATGTTGGTCCATGGGTCCAAACTACACTAGTTGGGTCCACTAAAATAAGTCCAAAATAATTAAATAACATCCAACAACAATTAAATAATACAACAAAAATTATTTACCATGCACAATATTTATTTAAATAGGAAATTACTAAAATACCCTTTTTCCTAAAATGTGGTAGTGACAGAAATAATATAGTAATATAATATTGGTAAATAATACTCAATCATAATATCAAACTAAGGAGGATAAAAGCACGATATGGAATAAAAAGATAAATATGAGACAATACATTCACAAGTCCAATACTATAAGTCTAAACTCAACAACTCTCCAAAATAATATATACATGCCATGAGTCTAAAATAAGACTAGTACAAGTCCAAAACTATATAACTAGGCCTTCTCGATCACTAGCATAATATTCTCCTACTCTAGGGGAGTATCCTCTAGTGGCTCACCATCCTACGGCCCATAATAAGTGGGACACAGCTCCTCTAGCCAATCATTTAAAAAATATATCCAATCAGAAAAGGAGCAAAGTACAAAACTCTAAAAGTAGTTCAAAAATATGGTAAAGAATATATGACAAGTAATAGAAAAGAATACAAGATGTATAAGTAACTAGGAAATAGAAATATAGCTGGAACATGCAGATAAGTACAATATGAACTGGAAAGATAAGTACAGACAATATAAAATTAACTACAGATAATATAAACTAGAATACTAGCTATATAATTTAGAGTAAAAGTTCGTTATGTGATCGACTTATGTTGCACATGAGGTAAATGGGATAACTCGATTATACGTAAGGTGTATAATCGACATACACATGAGGTAAATAGGGCTTGATCACATACCCAACTTCTACTCCCCCTCCCTAACAAATACTCATGGATCCAATTATGACATATTACGCACATGAATACGTATAATCACACTAGCAAATAGAATAGTTGATGCACATGAAGTACATGAAACTTAATATCCGATGCACATGATGAAATACATGTGAAGGACTACCCGCTGAACACGGTAAGTGATAATATCTCTTGACGGGATCCATATATTACTAGTCCATGTAACCAAGTATCAGAATCAACTATACAGTTCTAGAATAAGTAATAAATACACTATCATGAAATAAAAACTAACATAGAGATGTACTCATCTCGGGTCCTGAGCAAAAGGATATCTCTAGATGCCCAAGCTGGTGTCATACACACCTAGATATAAATGACATGTCAATTTGGTGTAAAGAAGTAAGAAGGTGAACTAAAATCCATATGGATGCTCTATAAGCCAAAACTAGGTCAGAACATGTCTTCTAAGTTTATTATAAAGCCACACTAGTATTTACTAAGTCATACTAGGTCTGACATGTAAGTATATATCCATATGTAGGTAACTGAATCAATTGATACTAACAAACCTTAATGATTAGCTAGCTAATCTGAGACCTACACTACTACTACTACTACTACTACTACTACTACTGACTATAACTCATTTACTAACATTACTAACTACTGACAGTTGAATAACTCTACACTAACTAACTACTGTATAACTAACATTCTTTATAGTTAACTGACTGAAATTACAACTAATTCTAATAGTTAACTAACTATACTTTACCTGATACCTTCTTGCTCACTCGAGCTTGGTCCCCAACCTGTTCCTGATGCCTGAAACATCTCCCCTAATCCTTAATACCTAAAATTACTCCTCACCACATACACAACGATCAAACTCCTCTCTAGTCTCAGTTACCCCAATTGAGCAGTGACTGCTCTTAAGTATCAACCAAAAATGGTATATCAAAATATACTAACTTGTACCTTACCATATCAGTCACATGCTAACTAGTCATAAATACTAACTGACACCTTTAACTAACTAACTAGTAATACAAACTTATCTAGTTGACACACTGACATACAATATACTAACTATTGATTAACACTAAGCCCCTAAATCCAACTCCCACTGCTGCTACTAATGACCCAACCTCAGTCAATGGACTTCCTGGACACCAATATCACCCTTAACTGCACTGATACTCATCAACTTAAAACTGAAATCAAAGTCAAGACTCACTGCTGCAGTTGTATTGCCTGAAAAATGCAAGCTCTGGTGATGTGCACAGTAGTGCATCCCAAATCGAGCACTGCACAGTAGTGCGCATCCTCAGTGTGCACAGCACTGAGCAGACTCCTCCCCTGTACACCTGCTAGGATGAACTTGCAGCATGTGGACTGCACATTTAGAATTTTTGTTGCTGCTGCAACCAACAATAACTATAATCCTTGCAACTTCTCTTCCAACTGAGTACAAGGAGTACACTTGCAGTCACACAAAAGCAAGACATAACACCAATGTTTGCCTTCTATCCCTCCCTTTTCCAGTCCAACAACATCACCATAGATAATACAACACAATGCACAACAACTGGAACACTTCCTTATCCAAATGCACTTGAGTCACCTCATATTAAACTTAGTCATGCACACACAGTCACTTATAAAATATTACCACACATATATTTATCTATAAATACACACACACACACACACACATACACACACACACACACATATATATATATATATATATATATATATATATATATATATATATATATATATATATATATATATACGAATATTGCATATACATATCTATACGATAAACTATGGCATTTAAACAAACACCAAAAGAGCATGACTAAGAAAAGTATGATACCCATTCAATTAGAACGCCAAAAAAAAAAACTAATTCCTCACAAATAGCCAACCCTACATATCAATTACACACTAATATAACTAATGCAACATGCTACCCTAAGTAATCATACAAAATACTCAAAATAGAGCTCTGTATCACACGGTATCACACTGTATCATGATACGGTCATCTCGTGTCCAATTATGGACACGTAACTAATATTCCAACCTTGATCTAAGTCCAATATGACTAAATAATGCTCATGACACACACTTGATCTGTCAATCTCGTATTTTTTCCAAATTGTATATAAAAACCTATGTAGAAATGTTAATTCCTAACAATTAGGCCTAAAACTATATCCTATAGGTAGCCCTATGCTATTGAGTTATTTCTAAGAGTCAAATGCATGATTTGGGAATTAAATTAAAGATGAATTCGGATCTATACCTATTAGGAAATTGATTTCCAATAAAAAATATAATAGACACGATCCGGACACGATCTCTCCACCAAAGCTCCTCTTTCTTGTGCTACTTGCTTCTCCAAGCTCCAAATGCTTCTTCTATTAAATGGGAATGAGAGGAAATAAAGGAATTTATGTTGAATTGATGAAGGAAAAGAAGTGAATTGGGGATCAAAATGAAATACAAATGAGGAGAGAGAGAGAAAAGATAGGCTTTTATCATGGCCGGTCCCTTCCCCTTCTCTAAATCATATGTATAGTCCAAATTATCCCTCTCCATCCAATTATGAATATGATTAGCGAAGGGCTATTTTGGAAAGCTTCTAACTAATTCTAATTAAGCTATTTTTCTTAATTAATTAGTAAAAATGGGTCTATTGGGCTTGGTCCATGTTGGTCTCTCTAATTGTCATGACAAGTCTAATTGGTTCACAAGTATCAAGTCTAACTATTGGACTAGCCTTCTAACTATAAATAAATAATACAAGTCACAAATAATTATATAGCATACTAATAAATAAATAATTAATACAAACATCAATTAAATATTTATAGCACCCTAATATTTATATTTATTCCTAAAATTAAATACACATGCCAAATTATCAAACTACCCCTAGATAGAAAAGTAAGGGTGACACCACATGGATATATAATGGCATGCAAGCTCTCATCCAGCCATGGTCGGATGGACATTGGCCGCATGATGAAAAGGACGCTTGGGTATGTAGCCGCATACAAGCTCTCATTTGGCCTTGGTCGGATGGACACTCTGGGCATGTGATGACGAGTCCGTATGGGCATGTAGCCGCATATGAATGGGCACGTAGTATGGCATGTCTGTCGAGGCCATCAATGAGTTGATGTAACCTTTTATATTTTTTTGAGTTGTCATTTTCATGAATCTCGAAGTATCTCAGTGTGATGAGTGATGTGTCAGAGTGTGACAGTCATTGAATGTTTTGTCAGGGGGGGTTTTATGCGGCCTTCCTGCCCTGCAGTCATTCAGGATGCATAGAGTATACTATGCGGCTTTGGTTAACCATGTTGTATGTGGCTTCTCTTCAGCTTGGTTGTTTAGGCCGTATGTGGTTTCTCTACGGCTTGGTTATTCAAGACGCATGTGGATTCTCTATGGCTTGGTTGTTCTTTCAAGGGGGCATAACCTTTATGCGTCCGGCATAAATTTTTATGCTTCTACAAGACTCCCTTCAAAATTTTCAAAATGACAAGTTTGGAATACTTTGAAAGAAGCATGGCCGAGCATTATTGGCCACATATGAAGGGCATGCTGCATAGTCTCGTTGCCGTATAGTTGTCTCTGACAACTGTTAGATCAATAACTGAGAAGATTTGGCTCTATCTTTGGCCGAATCCCATAGGATTCTCCATAGTCTTCTGACACAGGGCTTGAGGTATCGATTTCCAAGAAGATTTATAGTAAATCCTGCAAATCGAGATATCAGATTCATCCTCATAACTGCTTTGGTTTACTTCGTCGATCTCCTCACGTGACTTTGAAGCCTATAAATAGGCGTCTAGGAGTAGAGAGAGAGTTTTATTCCTTTGCTTTATTTCCTCTTCTTTGTGAAGGATGCTTACAGCTGCGGCTCTCCTTGCTGAGGAATTTGTCAGGGGTGGTATTGATCCTTGGCAACATGATTTTGGTGCTTTACTCGGAGGTAGGGGAGCACCATATTCTTTTTGTTGGGCTTCCATTGACATAAAGACACCTGTACACAGTCTTGCTGCGAGGATGAGAAATCGTCTAGAATACGTGCAGATATTTTATACAGCCTTACCGCATGGAAGTGAGGTCATCGCAAACGTGCGTGGACTTTTCTTATTAGTCCGACGCATGGATGGGCAACCCTTATTCGGCATCTAAGACTATGCCGCATGGATGAAGGCTCAAACTAGACATGCGACAACCATGACTCTGTCGCATGGATGAAGGTTCAATCCGGACATGCTACCACCATGGCGTTGTTGCACGGATGGAGTCTTAACCTGACATACGTCCATCGTAGCTCCATGAAAATTACCTCATGCGATGACTAGGCTCTGTCGTACGGATTTCATATTTGTCTTTGTTTGCTAATGCCATATGTTTTCCTTATGTTGGCTTTGCTCTCCCTTATGCTGCTCATAATGGAGCATGAAAGGATATCATAACACCCATTGTTCGGGGTAAAGACCAACTTTATGCAGCGGTTCCTCTTCAAGAACTGATGCAGGAGACAAGGACAGTTTGCCAGGAACTAGTCCAGGAGACGAGGATGAACATTCTGCGTCATGCGCGGAGCTGTCCTTATTCATGCAGCGTGCTAGCTACATTTTTCCCCTTTATGCGGCTTGCTACCGGCTAGGAGACTATGGTGTCGATGACTGTAGAGTGCCTGCTCCTGCTCCTCCCTTGCTATCCGTCGGTATGGATTCTTTTTCATATACCGAGGTTTGCACTGTGTAGGAATGATCTAGAAAGCATTGAGTTCTGTTGAGGGCTCGACTTGTGTTAGTAGAAACGAAAGCATTGGGGGGGCACCTCTAGTTTATATAAGCGAGACTTCATGGAATTTCTTAAATTAGGTTTCCATCATATGTACTCATGACCTTGAATACTAATGAAAATTTCTTGAATGTAATAGATTTCTATTATATGTACTCATGATCTTGATTATTACTTAATAAAGTCTCTCCTTTTTCAAAATTTCTCTTTTATATTTGTCCCATCATATGTTATGGACTTTGGATATCGTACCAGAGGTGTAAAACCCCTCGACCAATTCAGGAATTATTAGAATTAAATCAAGAAACTAGGATTTATTTGGAATTAATTAGGATAAATGTGCGTCAATTATACGTCTTAATACACCATGTTGTTGCTTCAAAGTTGGAGCATTCCACCATTAGTATCTTCCACCCGAGGTTACGAACATCTTTTAGACGTGCCAGACGACCCCCCTAACCCTTGTGCAACCTTAGATACTCGCTATCGCATCTCGCCTTAGCTACGCAACAGTTCTTGAGAGAGAGCGCCTTGCATATATTAATTTAATTAAATTAAATTCGAGATCAAGTTCACCTCAAACAAGCCCGACCCAGCCCATATTGCACTCTACCACTTGGACCAGCCCTCAACAAGGCCGGACAGGGCCACACTCGAGACCAGCCCATAACCCCCATCACCACATATAAATACCAACCTTCCCATGCAAAACCCTAATAAACCTACTATTCATCATCCCTTCAAAACCCTAGCCGACCTCCCCATCCAAACCGAGCCCCCAACCGGCCGGACACCCCCATTACAGTCCCGACCGGAGCACTGCCCCTCAACGCCGACTGCTTCCGACGTCGCCCGACTCATCCTGACTCATCCCGACGCCGCCCGACTGCTCCCCGACTACGCCTGAACCCGCCTGACGCCACCCGAACCGCTGTCCCAATCCCAACTGCCCCCACCCCCAATGAGGCCAGAGCCGTCCACGTCGACCGGAGCCACCCTCGTCAGAGGGAACAACCGACCAGCGAGCGGACCCCCTCGCTCAGTCGATCAGGTACTCGTCCGTGGAACCCGTCTCTCTCGTGTCCTAGTATTTTTTTTCATATCGCCGTGTCAATATGGAAGTGTATTAATAACTTATAAACTTAGTTAATATTTTATGCATGAAAAATGAGTTTTAATTATATATTAATTAATAAATAATTATTCTAAATTAGCGACCAGTTACTAAGGACTGGTAATTCGATAGAAACCCCTGGATATAAATCCTAGTATGTTCAAACATGGAGAATAGAGACATGTCCGCACAGAACAGAAATCATGGACAACCCATAACTGGATAATTATTGTCTCGAGACACCTGTTAACCGAAGACAGAACACGTGTACACCCTAGCTAAGTGCACACGTGACGCTGTACTCGAACAACAGTGAACTCGCGATAGTATTCAAGAATAGCGTCTTAACCGTATGTAGATGCGTAATATCTGATGTCTGTATTATTGTGTTATATTGTATGTCTAGGGTCTATGGATTAGCCAGAAGATGCTACCAGAGCAGGCTTTTGGCATTCATCTCTTGAAGACTCAGGCAAGATACCTTACTATATTTTACGGTCTAATTTAAATTATGCAAATGATGTATTGTATGCTTGTTGTTTTGCTTTAACTGTGCGAGTCCGAGATTGTCTCGGTGCATTCGACAGATACGTCGATGATTAGTATACATGGACTTAGTCATTAGCAGACTCACCTCATTGGATGATACCCTGTTATCTTCCAAGATCTGACACTTTTACACGTAGTCATAGTGACAAATCTCATATTGGGATGCGAGTTCGCGTTATCGACTAGCTATCGCCGCGTGTGACATGCATCACGGTTAGCAAGCAATTCAGGACTATTTCAGTATAAAGACTTGGCATTTAGATAAGGGGATATGCGCATCGATTATTTGACATGTATATCTATATTTGGCGGAGAGGACGACTAGTAGGCATATGGGACACCCCACTCCTTTACACTGATATCGCACTCGACGGAGTGATACGGACGTATTTATATATTACTGATACCATATTCTGTAGAGTGTTGGGCGTTACTTGATGACATTGTAGATACCACACTCTATAGAATGTCGGACGTTATTGTATTCCTGCGCTCGTGTTATAGGGGGCATGTGTGGCATATACTAGCCAGTTGTCACGATTGGTAAATTACGTCAGCATATGTCTAGCCTACACCTTCCCATATACTCACAGTTGTTCTCACATTGCATTCACTTGATGGCTAACACACCCTTTATTGTATTTATTTTATTCAGTATTTATATATGGCATATTTTTATGTATCTTGTTACGTCCCTCTGAGGACCTGGTATCTTTTTAGATTTAGACGAGACTTTCTACCCCACAGTATATGGCCCCGGACAGGAGACAAGATTCGCTACAGCTGAGGAGTTAGAAGTAAAGCCATCAGAGTTTCTGTGATCAATTGGTAGGCCTTCAGCCTAGATTGGGTGCATCATTATCTAGAGCCGATGGCCTAGTCATTATCTTTTATATCTCATTTCAGTACTTTATTTCGTCATAGTAGTGGGTTTGTTTCCACCAGACATTACTGGTTGTACTATGATATCTTGAGACTGGTATTTATCTTCCAGCAGTTTATTTAGTACTTCTTGTTCTTTACATTGTGGATGAGATTAGATTACATGTTATTGACTGATATTGGACATGTTAGTATTATAGGACAGCGTAGCACTCTTCGTGGATCCATTAAATTGGGATATCCTCAGAGACGTGTCAGCTGGCTATTGCCACGTGGCCTGGTCCCATGTACTTTTGGGACTAGGGCGTGACATAGTTTTAGTGGTGGCCTATGCAGGTCTTCCTTTTCGCTTATGGTATGTAACATACCCAGCGAGCCTACAATAGGATAGAAATTACTAGGTCTCATCCACTTTTGATTCGTCTTTGAACTTCCTTGATACTGCTTCTAAATGTCTGTATCCTGTTTGTTTGTTCTTGTACTCTTTTAATGAAGTCCTATCTCTTGCAGCAAGATGAATTTGTGCAGTGGACGAGGAGCACCCCGTCCTGCGGTGCCAGATAATACCACTCAAGGAGAGGAGGTACCCCAAGGGCAACCCCCGCTACAGACCCCTCTGATACATTGGCACGAGATATCGCAAGACGATCCTATACCGCAGCCTGAGGGACAGACTTCCCAGATAATCCCCACACAACATTATGAGGGCCAGACTTCAGGAGCTACACCGGTGTCGCAGACGGAGAGGCCGACATCTGAGGAGACGCCTACTGCACAGCCGAAGATTCTACTACCACCGCCTCTACCTTATCCACCCCAGATGCTACAGCTAGATGGCCGACCGCATATTCTCCAGTTCTTCCAGACAATGATGCAAGCACAATGGCAACAGACAGAGACGTTAAGACAGAGCCTGATGACAGTACTAGAGAGGACACCTGTCACAACCCCAGTACCAGTACCTCCACCAGTCCAGACAGGTGGCACTGTTAGATGGTTCCGACAGATGGGACCAGATACTTTCTCAGGCATTGAGACTGTCGAGCAGATCTCCGATTGGGTCGCCAATATAGAGATATTGTTAGAGGCTTCACAACTGCAACCAGACCTTTGGATGACCGCAGTGAGGGCCCAACTGAAAGGCAACGCCCATCACTGGTGGGATTCCATTGAGCGCAATGTAGGGAAGAACCAGACGTGGGAACAGTTCCTAGAATACTTCAACACGAAGTATTTCCCAGCTACAGTCAGAAATGCCCTGTACTCCCAATTCCTACATCTAGAACAGGAGAATATGACTGTTGACGCATATGACGCGGAATTCAGCCGCCTTAGAAGATTTGGTGCCGTCCTGATACCCAATGATCTCGAGAAAGCCCAAAGATTTTATCATGGCCTCAATTTTGAGCTACAGAGGTATACCACTACACAGGCGAGGATTTTTTATGAAAAGGTTCTTGCAGAGGCGAGGATCCAGGAGGCCATCGTCAGAGGAGCTAGACGTTCCACTACAACTATACCAGCCAGAGCACAGCCCAGAGCAGAAGGACTGATTCGTCATCCCGGAGCACAGACACCACAGAAGGTAGCGCCATACCCACATCAGGAGCTTTTGACTTGTCACCATTGTGGCAAGAAGGGACACATCGTTAAAGATTGTCAAAAAAAGTTGGGATTATGCATGATATATGGATCCAGTCAGCACCTTGTCCGGGATTATCCACAGCGCAGAGAGGCAGCACTACCGATAGGACCGAGGCCAGCAGCACCAGTCCTGAGGATACTACCCCCACCAGGAGGCCAACGACCACCAGCACCCAGAGGATTTCAGAACGGACCACCCTTGGCCCTACAGGAAGTACAGTTCAACCGGAACCGACAGCAGACAGGAGGACAAAGGCAGGGACAAGCCTTTGCTTTAGTAGCTACTGAGAAGGAAACAGAAGGAGAAGCTATCACAGGTACCATCTTAGTTGCATCATTACCTGCAACTGTATTATTTGATTCTGGAGCTACATTGTTATTTATATCTAGTAGATTCATAGCAATGCATAGAGTAGCGACTTTCCCCTTACCTAAGAGTTGGAAGATTCTTACCGGAGGAGGTATCGTGCCGGTTACCAGCACTATCAGAACATACTCGGTAGTTGTATGTGGTAGAGAGATGAGAGCACGATTCTTGGTATTGCCTATGCCGTACTTTGATGTTGTGTTAGGCATGGACTGGTTAAGCCAGTATAATGCTGTACTGAACTTTCGGAAAGGTAGTGTCACCTTTAGACCACCAGATCAACCGGAGTTCGAGTACATGCGAGGGACTATCGAACAAGGAGTAGGAAAAATAGCGGGTACCTGCATGGCTATGGAGATTGCACCCCCGCCAATTGTTACAGAATTTGAGGATGTATTCCCCGAAGAACTGCCAGGCTTACCACCAGATAGAGACGTAGAGTTCACCATCGAGCTAGTACCCAGAGAAGCACCGGTATCTTCTAATATATACCGATTGGCGAAGAAGGAGTTAGATGAGTTGAAGCTATAATTAGAGGAGTTACAGAGCAAGGGATCTATCCGTCCTAGTGCATCACCATAGGGAGCACCAGTGTTGTTCGTACCCAAGAAGGATGGAACAGTACGCAAGTGCATTGATTACAGAGCCCTTAATGCTCTGACTATCAGGAACAAGTACCCCCTACCGTAAATTAATGATTTATTCGACCAGCTGACAGGTGCAGTGGTGTTCACAAAGATTGACTTGAGATCTGGTTATCATCAAGTGTAGGTGCGAAGAGAGGACATTCAGAAGACAGCATTCAGGACTCGTTATGGTCACTACGAGTTCTTAGTAATGCCATTTGGGCTGATGAATGCGCCAGCTATATTTATGAACTTGATGAACAGAGTATTCCACCAATACTTAGACCAGTTTGTGGTAGTCTTCATCGACAACATTTTGGTGTATTCAAGGAGCCACGAGGAGCACGAAGAGCATCTGAGACTAGTGTTAGAGACTCTAAGGAGAGAGAGACTTTACGCCAAACTGAGCAAATATGAGTTTCTTCTGGATCGTGTCGCTTTCCTTGGACACGTCATCTCAGGAGATAGAATTTTAGTAGATCCGGCGAAGATTTCATCAGTAGAGACATGGCCAACCCCTACCAATATCTCAGAAGTGAGGAGTTTCCTAGGACTTGTCGGATATAATCGGAGGTTCGTAGAAAATATCATGAAGATTGCACAACCGATGACCCGCTTAACCCGTAAGGAGCAGGAGTTCACCTGGACAGAGGAGTGTCAGAAGGCATTCGATGAGCTGAAGAAGCGTTTGACTACTGCACCTATCTTGACCATACCTTCTGGACCCGTAGGATTCGTAATCTATAGCGATGCGTCCAGAAAAGGATTAAGATGTGTCTTGATGCAGCATGGAAAGGTTGTAGCTTATGCTTCTAGACAGTTGAGGACACATGAGAAGAACTATCCCACTCACGACATGGAGCTTGCAGCAGTGATCTTTGCCTTGAGGCTTTGGAGGCACTATCTATATGGAGAGAGAGTGGAGATATTTACTAATCAAAAGAGTCTAAAGTACGTCTACACTCAGATTGATCTTAACCAGAGGCAGAGACGATGGCTCAAGGTGATAACAGACTTCGAGATTGAGCTATAGTACCACCCGGGAAAGGCCAACATAGTAGCTGACGCATTGAGCAGAAGACCCATGGCATTCTTCATGACCATCCAACAACATCTGTTGAGAGAGCTAGATTAGATGGGAATAGTGGTCGTTATGCCCGGAGTAGATGGATAATTATCGAGTTTCTAATTACAATCAATATTAGTAGAGAGAATCAAGGCTGCTTTGCAGACAGATGCCAGATTTCCGAGACTTAGACAGAGGACAGAGACTGGAATACAGACAGGACTGAGAATACATGAAGATGGGACTTTGAGATGCGGAGATCATCTCTATGTTCCAAATGGTGAACTTCGTCAGGAGTTGATGGCAGAGGCACACAGTTCAACCTATTCTATTCATCCAGGAGGTACGAAGATGTACAGAGACTTAAAACAGTACTACTGGTAGCACGGAATAAAGAGGGAGATAGCACGCTTTGTAGCCAAGTGCCTGGTGTGCCAGCAAGTCAAGGCTGAGCATCAGAGATCTGCAGGATTGCTTCAACTGCTACCTATACCGGAGTGGAAATGGGAGCATATCACTATGGACTTTGTTACAGGCTTTCCGAGAAGTCCTAGTGGGCACAAAACAGTATGGGTGATCGTGGATAGACTCACCAAGTCCGCACACTTTTTACCCTTCAGAGTTGGACAATCGACAGAGGCCTTAGCAGATATATACATGAGGAAGATTGTGCGCCTACATGGAGTGCTAGTTAGCATCGTGTCTGACAGGGATACGAGGTTCATGTCTTACTTTTGGAGGAGTATGCAAGAGAGTCTCGGTACTCACCTGAAGTTTAGCACAGCGTATCACCCACAAACAGATGGCCAGTCGGAGCGCACCATTCAGACGCTAGAAGACATGTTGAGAGCGTGTATGCTTGACTTCGGAGGATCATGGGAGGACCATTTGCATCTGGTCGAGTTTTCCTACAACAATAGCTATCAGGCGAGCATCCAGATGGCTCCCTATGAAGTGTTGTATGGAAGAAAATATTGTTCCCCAGTATGCTGGAGTGATATAGGCGAGCGACAAATTCTCGCACCAGAGTTGGTTGTTCGTACAGTAGAAAAGGTAAAGAATATCCAAGGGCACCTTCGAGCAGCACAAGACAGACAAAAATATTGGGCAAATACGCATCGTCGACCCTTAGAATTTCAGGTTAGAGATCACGTATTTTTAAAGATCTCGCCTACTCAAGGGACTATCAGATTTGGAGGCAGAGGAAAGTTGAGCCCGAGATACATCGGACCATTCGACGTATTAGAACGCGTCGGAGAGGTTGCTTACAGATTAGCCTTGCCGCCGACCTTGGAAGGAGTTCATGATGACTTCCATGTATCTCAGCTGAGGAGATACATACCGGATATGAGTCACATACTTGACCACTCAGAGAACACAGTTGGCCCGAGCTTATCATACCAAGAGGAGCCTGTCGAGATTCTGGACAGGAGTGAGAAAGTACTACGAGGACAGACTATTCCCTTAGTTCGCGTCGCGTGGAGACATCATGCACCAGGCAAGTTGACTTGGGAACGCGAGAAGGACATTAGACAGCGCTATCCCCATCTCTTCGAAGGACTATGTACGTGTTAGCATTATTTTAGTCCAGTCAGAACTTCTGACCATGCGTATATTTTAATTTCGAGGACGAAATGCTCTAAGGAGGGTAGATTGAAAACTCCCTCGACCAATTTAGGAATTATAGAATTAAATCAAGAAACTAGGATTTATTTGGAATTAATTAGGATAAATGTGCATCAATTATACGTCTTAATACACCATGTTGTTGCTTCGAAGTTGGAGCATTCCACCATTAGTATCTTCCACCCGAGGTCACGAACATCTTTTAGACGTGCCAGACTACCCCCCTAACCCTTGTGCAACCTTAGATACTCGCTATCGCATCTCGCCTTAGCTACGCAACAGTTCTTGAGAGAGAGTGCCTTGTATTTTTTAATTTAATTAAATTAAATTCGAGATCAAGTTTACCTCAAACAAGCCCGACCCAGCCCATATTGCACTCTACCACTTGGAGCAGCCCTCAACAAGGCCGGACAGGGCCACACTCGAGACCAGCCCATAACCCCCATCACCACATATAAATACCAACCTTCCCATGCAAAACCCTAAAAAACCCACTATTCATCATCCCTTCAAAACCCTAGCCGACCTTCCCATCCAAACCGAGCCCCCCAACCGGCCGGACACCCCATCACAGTCCCGACCGGAGCACTGCCCCTCAACGCCGACTGCTCCCGACCGGAGCACTACCCCTCAACGCCGACTGCTCCCGACGCCGCCCGACTGATCCCGACGCCGCCCGACGCTGCCCGACTGCTCCCCGACTACGCCTGAACCCGCCTGAAGCCACCCAAGCTGATGTCCCGATCCCGACTTCCCCCACCACCCGCGAGGCTGGAGCCGTCTACGTCGACCGGAGCCACCCTCGTCGGAGGGTACAGCCGACCAGCGAGCGGACTCCCTCGCTCGGTCGATCAGGTACTCGTCTGTGGAACCCGGTTCTCTCGTGTCCTAGTATTTTCCTTCGTGTCGTCATGTCAATATAGAAGTGTATTAATAACTTATAAACTTAGTTAATATTTTATGCATGAAAATGAGTTTTAATTATATATTAATTAATAAATAATTATTCTAAATTAGCGACCATTACCAAGGACAGGTAATTCGATAGAAACCCCTGGATATAAATTCTAGTATGTCAAACATGGAGAATAGAGGCATGTCCGCACAGAACAGAAATCATGGACAACCTATAACTGGATAATTATTGCCTCGAGACACCTGTTAACCGAAGATAGAACACGTGTACACCCTAGCTAAGTGCACACGTGATGTTGTACTCGAGCAACAGTAAACTCGCGATAATATTCAAGAATAGCGTCTTAACCGTATGTAGATGCATAGTATCTAATGTCTGTATTATTGTGTTATATTGTATGTCTAGGGTCTTTGGATTAGCCAGGAGACGCTACCAGAGCAGGCTTTTGGCATTCATCTCTTGAAGACTCAGGCAAGATACCTTGCTATATTTTACTGTCTAATTTAAATTATACAAATACTGTATTGTATGCTTGTTGTTTTGCTTTATAAAATTGTGCACGTCCGAGATTGTCTCGGTGCATTCGACGAATACGTCGATGATTAGTATACATGGGCTTAGTCATTAGCAGACTCACCTCATTGGATGATACCCTGTTATCTTCCAAGACCTGACACTTTTACACGTAGTCATAGTGACAAATCTCACGTTGGGATATGATTTTGCGTGATCGACTATCTATCGCCGCATATGACATGCATCACGGTCAGCAAGCAATTCAGGACTATTTCAGTATAGAGACTTGGCATTTAGATAAGGGGATATACGCGTCGATTATTTGACATGTATATCTACATTGGGCGGGGAGGACGACTAGTAGGCATTTGGGAGACCCCACTCTTTTATACTGATACCGCACTCGACGGAGTGATACGGACGTATTTATATATTTCTGATACCATATTCTGTAGAGTGTTGAGAGTTACTTGATGACATTGCAGATACCACACTCTATAGAATATTGGACGTTATTATATTCCTGCGCCCGTGTTATAGGGGACATGTGTGGCATATACTAGCCGGTTGCTACGACTGGTGAATTACGTCAGCATATGTCTAGCCTACACCTTCCCTTATACTCATAGTTGTTCTCATATTGCATTCACTTAGATGGCAAGCACACCCTTTATTGTATTTATTTTATTCAGTTTTTATATATGGCATATTTCTATGTATCTTGTTACGTACCTCTGAGGACCCAGTACCTTTCCAGATTTAGATGAGGCTTTCTACCCCACAGTATACGGCCCCGGACAGGAGACGAGATTCGCTACAGTTGAGGAGTTAGAAGTGCAGCCGTCAGAGTTTCCGTGATCAGTTAGTAGGCCTTCAGCCTAGATTAGGTGCATCATTATCTAGAGCCGATGCCCTAGTCATTATCTTTTATATCTTATTTTAGTACTTTATTTCATCATAGTAGTGGGTTTGTTCCCACCAGACATTTTTGGTTGTACTATGATATCTTGAGACTGGTATTTATCTTCTAGCAGTTTATTTAGTACTTTTTATTCTTTACATTGTGGATGAGATTAGATTGCCTATTATTGGCTGATATTGGACATGCTAGTATTATAGGACAGCGTAGCACTCTTCGTGGATCCATTAAATTAGGATATCCTCGGAGACGTGTCAGTTGGCTATTGCCACGTGGCCTGGTCCCATGTACTTTTGGGACTGGGGCGTGACAAGAGGTAATATGAATGTAGTACAATATCACAGTCTATTTATGGATATTCTACTGGGGGACATAAGTGGACCTATTATTTATTGCGCACTAGAGTGCAAATAGTAGGTTTGAGACAAGTCCTGCCAGAGGTGATAGGGACGTGATAGGTTTTGTGGACTTAATACCGCTAGCGTACTTAGAGTTTAGTACGGGTGATAAGTTGAGGTGACAACCGATATTAGGATAGTAGTTCAGAGGTAGTATAGAGAAATATTAGGATAAATATGGACATGATAATCAGTAGCCAAACCCAGAAGATTTGCTCTGAGATAATATGGACATGGCAAACATGGCCGAAGAGAAATATTAGGATAGTAGTTCAGAGGTAGTATAGACGTGAACTAGCGTCCGAGAAACTCACGGAGGAGTGGTTTGTTCAGTGTGGTCTACCCGGAAATATAGATAGACCTGAGGGTTACTCCACTGGAAAGATTATTAGGCCGATAGCTCAGAGGTAATATGGACATGGCAAGTGTCTAATGAGACTGGTTTTTGAGTGGTCCCTGCGGGAGTATACAGGTAGACCGGAGGACTGCTCTGCTGGAGAGCTTTTGAGGGCCCATTACCATTGTATATCCAGGACTATTGAATACAGATAATGGGTTTTATGATGATTTATATAAATAGGATAGTGTGGTACATGGACACTCACTGGGAATGAAGAACCAAGAGTATAAATACTGTATATCTTGGTTGCATTGATGTGGATAGAGAAGTACCAGCCTAGCCTTAGACATAGTACTTTCTCAGGAACTTATCATTGATAGGTATTATAAGCAAGTTGCCATTGGATTTTGCCAATCGGTAGGCGCCGTTGGAGAATACAGATTCGACGACGAATAGGCCTTTTCATTTGGGTTTGAACTTCTCGGTCGTCTTGTTGGTCATAACCATTGGACTTCTTACTGTCAGGACGAGGTCACCCACTTGGTAATTCTTCTTCTTGACCCATTTATTGAAGGCTCCCGAGAGACGCATTTGGTATATCTCAATGCGATATTGATCTAAGAGATATTTCTCGTCGAGTGCTTCTAACTCTTGTAGCCGTCGGCGATGATTTTCGTCGACGGTTAGCCGGTTGGAGAGAGCCACTAGGATTGATAGAATTTGGACCTCAAGAGAAAGGATTGCTTCGTTCCCGTAGACCAAAGAGGATGATGTGATGCTAGTAGGTATCCGGGCCGTTGTGCGGTAGGCCCAAAGATATTCACCCAGCTTCTCATTCTAGTCACATTTTTTGATGACACAAAATTTTTAAGTATCTTTATGATGGTCATGTTGAATGCTTCCGCTAGACTATTTTCTGCTGGATTGTAGGTAGTCAAGGTTATATTCTGGATTTGATTTTTATTACAAAATTGATAGAAAGCATAACTTATAAACTGTAGACCATTGTCATAGATGATCCTTTGTGGCAAGCCAAAGCGGTATATGACGTGATGCTTGACGAAGCTGATCACGTTTGATGTCTTAACTTCATCAAGTGGCAAGGCTTTTTTTTACTTGGAGAAGTAGTCGATAATGACGAGGATAAATCGATGTCCCTTAGACAAAGACGGACTAATCAACCCTATGATATCTATATCCCAGGCTTCGAACGGCCATAACATAATGGTCGAGTGTAGAAACTTTGAGGGCTGGTGGATAAAATCTGCATGGATTTTGCATGATTGGAACTTCCTTGCATAGTCAACGATGTCGGCTACCATTGTCGGCCAATAGTAACCTATTCTTCGGAGACGGTCTTGTAGCTTGGGTCCTGGCTGATAGGCACCGGAAATCCCATCGTGAGCCTTGCGGAGAGCCTGCTTCTCTTCTGCATTTGATAGGCATGATAGCAGAAGATTGTCATAAGAGCGATGATACAATATTTTGGTAGTTGTGTCGTAATAGAATCTGAGGGAACGTCTTCTAATAGAAGTAGCATCCTTTGTGCTCTCGGAGAGGATTTCATAGACTACGTAGTCGATGAATGGAAGTCTCTAGTCTTATGAGTCGGTGCTCGTCTCTACTGAGTAGCTAAGGCACAAACAGAGGTTGTTCTTTAGGCAGATCAGCTCCTGACCGATTACGGTGATTAGTTCATGAGTATTGACTGGAACAACTAGAGAGGCTGCGAGGCCGGCCAGGATGTCGGTCTCGATAATTTGTAGTTGAGGGATGTGCTCCATGAAGAAACCCTCGAAGGTAGAGATAATGCTGAGCGCGACTTGGTGGTAGGGAATCAAGTCTTCATTCGAGACTTTGTACTCACCTCAGAATTGATTGAATATCATCTTGGAATCGTCATAGGCTTCCAGGTAGTCAATACCCACTTGTTTAGCGAGTTGGAGCCTGATGGTGAAGGCGTTGTACGCTGCCACATTGTTAGATCATGGCTCTGCGAGAGAGTAAGCTCGATTGATGACCAGATCTTACAAAAAAAAGTACTATACCGACGCCAGCGACGATATCGCCTTTGGGGATTGTTCTTGAAGAAGTGTCGAAGAGCATTTGCCAGACGACTTCTGCTCTTGTGGTCATGTTTTAGTCTGCTACTTCGTCTGAGATTTTCTTGTAAAGCTTTGAGGTTTCTGGGTCTGGATGGACTGCCAGAAAGTCGGCCAATACTTGACCTTTGACCGTCTTCTGTGGAACAAATACCATATCGTATGGTGACAAAAGTATCGCCCACGTAGCTAAGCGAGAGTTGAGTGCCCTAGGTTTGGTCATGAGGACCATGAGGGGTTGATCCGTGAGATCATATGGATCGTTTGTCCTGTCACGTAATACCGAGTTTCCTGGATAGCAAAGACTAAAGCAAGGCACTCCTTCTTGACGGGATTGTATCTATGCTCTACGCTAATCATCATCCTACTGAGATAGTAGATAGACTAATCATGACATTTGTCACTCTTTTGGGCTAGTATAGCACCAAAAGGGTGGTCCATTGCTTCTACATAGAGCATAAAGGGCTTTCCTACTACGGGGGCTACCAGCACCGAAAGGTTCATGAGGTATTCCTTGATGTTATCGAATACCGACTGGCACTCTTTATCCTAGACAAAGGAGACTCCCTTCTTCATTAGCTGGGTGAATGGTTGACTACGTCCAGAGAGGTTTGATATGAAAACCTCCTGATGTATGTCAGTCTTCCTTGAAGGATGCAAAGCCCTTTGAAGTTCTTCGGTGGGCGCATTTCAAAGATTTCTTTGGTCTTGTCGTGGTCCACGTGGATACCCTTTGAAGTTATGAAAAAATCCAGAAACTTGTCGCCGGAGACTCCCAGGAAGGATTTGGTAGGATTTATCTTGAGCTAGTGCACACGCATGAGGTCGAACACAGTCTTCAAGTCCCGGAAGTGGTCATCTTTGGAGCGACTCTTGATGGCGATGTCATCAATGTAACACTCAACTATCTTGCGTAGATGCTCACAAAAGATGGTGGTCATAGCTCCCTGGTATGTAGCACCAATATTCTTTAGACCGAAGGGCATGACTGTGTAGCAGTATACCTCTATCGACATTCGGAATGATGTATGCTTCTCATCGTCAGGAGACATCTTGATTTGATTGTAGCCCGAGAATCCATCCATTAAGGACATGCACTCGAAGGCACAAGTATTTTCGATCATTATGTCTATGATCATAAAGAAGAACTCGTCCTTAGGGCATGCCATATTTAGATCACATATGTTAATGCAGATCCAAATTTTCCTGTTCTTTTTTGTGACGGGCACGATATTTGCTACCCAATTTGGATATTGTTCTTCGCGGATGAAGCCACTAGCTATCAATTTTTTGACTTTATCTTCGACGGTGTTCATGATATCCGGCCAAAATTGCCGTTGTTACTGCTTAACAGGCTTGACGTTCGACAAGATATTGAGTTTGTGAACCACAATTTGGGGGTCCGGTCCTGGCATGTCTTCATAACTCTAGAAAAAGATATAGATGTATTCCCTGATGAGCTATAAGAGAAATTTTTGATCCTCATCAGCCAGAATCTTGCTGATAAAGTTAGGTTTAGGGGAGGATTCATCACCGATTGACTTGTACGACTTTATCTTCAGTTAAAGGTTCTTGTTGTTAGAACCATATCTTCCATTGTGCGTCTAGGCGTTGGGCCCACGGTTCTACTCAATGATTTTAGGTGGATCCTCGCCTTCTTTCTCAGGGTCAGCTGACACCATGTTGACAGACAAAGTTTATCTAAAGAGGTCTCTGATACTGGTGTCGGAGTCCCACGTGGAGGATTCTGAAGAGTTTGACTGTGACTGTGACTTATCTTCTTCCTTCGAGACTTCGGGGGTTGATAGAGGTGTTACGTACCCCAAGCTATGCTAGGTCTTATGGTAGTAATCCTCGACTTTGCCTACTGGAGCGGTGATACTCATGGGCATTCGTCAACCTTTGCTGTGATTTAGACCTCGGTTGCTCTTAAGATCATAACCCATCTTCTGGATGAGGTGCTTGGTTTGACAACTGAACCAAAAAAGTTACATTTTACCTGTATTAGGTTCTGGCTCATGTTCCTCCAAGACGATGGACTGGGGGTATTCTACCCTATCGAAAATAATGGGTTTGTCTTCCCTCCTCTTTGTTGAGACCGTAAAGTAGGAACTTTGGCTAGGGAGGATCTGGTTTACTGTATAGGTAGTAGTTACCTGTGTATGCAGGTGTAGATCGAGACCGTGCTCCAGGAAATATAGTATATTAATATGTGTAACATCCAAGTAGTTCAAATATAGCCCTTTATTGATGAAATAAGGTATCTCATCTTCCGGAATTATATCGTCAAGAGAAGGGACGTTAGCATGAGCGGCCACGTACTCTTCTAGTTCATCTTCCTTAGGATTTGTCTCCAATGCGAGCAAGGGCTTTGGAGGCCTCCTACGAAGTTTGACCACCAAGAGTTCAGGGGCAGGAGCCGGTACTGGGTCCTTCTTCTGCCTTGATAATCGTACCGTCAGAGGTTGTGGTGCCTTCCTCTCTATCTTCACAATGAGGGAAGGGATTGTATCATGAGTATGTCCCTTGAGTTGGATTGTCAAAGGTTTGACTGATGTCATACCAATTTCTGCTTAGTCGTCGATATCATTTCCTCATTCGTCCTGGAGGACTTGTTTATACAGGAGTGAATCAGAGTAGTAGGACTCTACCCCTTTGAAGGGGTCGACATCGACAAACTCCATCTTAACCGTGCCATGGTCGTCAATATACTTTAGGCACTAGTGCATGATTGATGGCACGATCATATATTCGTGTATCCATGAATGTCCCAACAGGACATTTTAGGAATCGTCCATGTCTATGACGTAGCAAGTGACCTTGGTTTTTAAGTCGTCAATTTGGCATTTTAAGAGAATTTTGCCCAGATGATAGCTCCTTCCAACATTGAAGTCACTGAGGGTAGTATTGGTTGCAGCGAGCTGGTGCATAGGGATACCCAAGGTCTGAAGCAGACTCATGGGGATGATGCTGATGGACGAACCGGGATCGATGTGCATCCGGTCCACCTTGATGGTGCCGATATACCCTATATAATACAAAGGGCGATCGTGCCTATTGTTCTTCAGCAACATATCTTATTGCAAGAATGTGACGCTGGATATTGTCCCCGTCACATTGTTACAGTGGGGACATGTCATAGGATCTTCAGCTGACGGCTTGATCTGCCCAAGTAAGTGTCAGCGTTCTGCAATAACTCACTCAAGACATCACGAGTGTCCTTGGAGAGTCAAAAAAGCTCGAATAGAGACAAATTCGCTGGAATGTAGGCGAGCTGGGCCCAGATGTTGAAGTTGTAGGGCTTTTTTAGCCCTTGAGACATATATTTGCACAATGGTTTGTCAAAGCGAGTTTCTTTTTAGTTGGAGTTGTCTGCGGTTGAAGGTTAGAACGGGTCCGAGTCCGATGAAGTAGGTGTAGTGAGTATGACCATTGGTAGAGCATCATTGTTGGGAGTATTATCGTCTAGCTGGTAGGTAAGGCCTGATCTAGTCACCCTTGCTATAGCTTCTTCCGTGGTGGGGGACACTATATGGAAGAACTTAGACTTTTGTCCTTTGGACATGATGACGGAAGGCGTTGCTTACTGCATCAAGTCTGGAGTGAGATTTTGGTGAACCCACATGACCTTGTCCCATGATGTGCTGAGAGGTACAAGCCCTACAGTTTGGTCACGAGCTGGTGGAAGATTAAACACCTCCATGGGGGCCTTTAGGATTGGTAACACCCTATCTCAGGCTTCTATTACCAGAAAGTTACCAAATTGGAGGGACACTATGTTGGAGACAATCATTTTGTCCGCAAAATCTAAGTTGAGGGCCTTAGAATCAAGTAGACGCTGGATGTACCACTTCAGTGTGTAGCAATCTCTCGTCGCATGATGGACGTACCAATGGTAGCAGTAATTAGGGTTATTTAAGCCTTCTACCTCATCGGGGCGCTTGATGTCGGGGAGGCAGAGCTTGTTCCCCTTCATCAGTATGTCAAAGATTGCCATGACTTCATCCTCGAAAGAGTAAGTCTCTTTCAGCTTTAGAGCCTCTATCGGCTTCTGTTTCGGCTTCTTGGCTATATTGGCGATAAGGGCCGTCTTTTCTTTGCTGTCACGGCCATTATTGCCGTTGTTGTTGTTGTTGTTGTTGTTGTTGTTGTTGTAAGGACGCTTTTCCCTATCAACAATGATGGGGATTTGTATTCCCAGTAGTCCGACGTCCTTTACTTTCCTCTGTTCCAGTTTCTTGGCTATATTGGCGATAAGGGCCTACTTTTCTTTGTCGTCACGGCCACTATTGCCGTTGTTATTGTTGTTGTTGTTGTTGTAAGGATGCTTTTTCCTGTCATCAGTGATGGGGATTTTTATTCCCAAAAATTCGGTATCCTTTACTTTTCTCTCAGCACCGACGACATTTATGATGAACGCCATCCAGTCTTTGAATTTTGTGTTACCCCTCCAGAGCCTCACTACCGAAAGTATATTCTTCTGACCCATGTCCATCAATGTGGATTTAGGATTACTCAGGGAAAACTTTAGCACGGCTTTCCTGTAACGTTCGATGTATTCCCGTACAGGCTCCTTCTCTTTCTGTATGATATCTAGCAAGGAGGAAATCATCATGTCACATCCCCCATCATAGAATCGGGTGAGGAAGAGACTTTTAAGGTTGTCAAATGACGATATACAGTTGTTTTGGAGGCTGCAGAACCAATCAAAGGCCACCCCAGACAATGCCCCGACAAAGAGCTTGGTGAGAAGAGCGTCACTGTGGGGTAGATGCCCTGTTGTCGTCTCAAAGTAGATCATGTACTTACGAGGAGACGTCTTTCCTTCTAATGGATTTAAGTAGAACGGCTTGTATTTAGGTGGATAGGGCACGTCTCTCCACTCGAGGAGATATAGTTGTCGAATCCCGAGTTCGTGCAGTGAGTCTCGATTATCCAATAAGTCCAAGTGGGCTTACATTTTTTGTACCTCCCGCATTGCTTCCCGAGCCTCATCTACTATGGAAGGAATAGATGATCCGGGTCTGATGTGATCTCCATTGATGAGTGAAGCAGTGGCATTTGAGTCTCCATTTACCCCAAGATCTTGACTAGCTTGTCCCGAGATTCTTAGTGGCTGTGAGGCCATGTTTTCCTTGATTTACAGCATTGTTTGGGTCAAGGCTTACATCACCGTACTCATGGTGTGTATCATAGACTCGAGGGTCTCGAGGCAACGTCGATCGCTGGGGCTCTCGTGATCATCCCCTGCCATGTACACTGTTCTTATATGGGAGGATGTAGATAAAATAGTGGACGTCACACTTTCCACCTCGAACTCTTGCAGGGAATAGTTCTCAGGAAAATTTGTCAGTGTCGCATCCTCTTTGGACTCAGAGAGAACACTACCCCCAATGTAGGAAGATGCGTCTTCCTATTGAGGGTGACTACCCCCAAGGATCTTGATATATGTTCCTTGGGAATCGATGTCCCCTCAGAATGCCAAATTATCATAGATTTCTAGGGGATTGCTACCCCCAGCTTGCAGAATCACTATGTGTCCTAAGAAAGAACCACCCCAAGCAACTAATAGTTTATTCTTGGAGCGGGTGCCCTAGAAAACTCCTTCTGTAGGTACCGCTGCTTGTCCTCCTTGGGCCTGCCTTCTCGACACACTGACCGAAAGTGAAGGGTTTGAGGAGCTAGATTTCTGACCTCCCCTTATGGAGGGAGACTTCCAAGCGGAATAGCACAAGGCGAAGCCTAGCTCCTCCTTCTCTGGTAATTGTACCTATTTTTTGGGATGCTGTCATGTAGGTGCCTTTGATTGCAGCCGTTGGAACGTCGACTGCCTTTCTGTTGGCATTGATATTTTAGCACAGCAGAAGTTGATGATGATGTTGACATAGGAGTATCCTGGAGGGGATACCTCATATGCCATGGTTATTTCCCTTGCTTTGCACTTATGGTTGATCACGTTGCTCAAATCAAGCGAGGGCTGGTCCACCTTTACACCCTTGTTATGAGCCCTATTAGACCGAGCACATGGGTGAGTAGGTATTGTCTTTTCTCCATGTCCTGGGGTTCATAAAAGAACCCTCCCCAAGTCGTAGATGGAAGACTTTCAAGATTGACCCTGTCCGTTTGCCACTGCGGGTTGGACGCATGGGTCAGTCTCGTATAACTTCCCATAAGGGTCTCACGTAACAGCTAGCAGCGCCTGCTAACGGTCGACCGTATGAGAGTTGCTTGAGATTGGCAAGCTTGCACTACCCTGGACTTCTTTGACCTAGCAAGCACCGGTGCATAGTATGAAGAGTCCAATTTCACATCATACCATTTCTCAGCAAGGTGCATGGAGTCAGCACTGCGTGAGATTTGATCAAAGACGGAGGTTCTACTACTGTACTGGCCGTATGTGGTCATTTACCTGTGGCCAATGAACGGTGCTGCATATAGAATTTTACCTACGGCTGCAGACTTATGTGGCTTCTGCTGTGGCTGCATGGAACATGTCTCAGCACATAAACTTCTGGATAGCATTATTTTTTGTTACCAGAGTTTGGGCGCTGAGCACATTTCCTGACTGTCGCATGAACAGGTTCAGCCTGGGTGTACGCATGATGTGCGTCTGCGGCAACAGGTAGAGAAGTGAGGTTCACATGCTCCGCAGCTGGGTGAGGCCCAGCAGTCTTTGCTACCCATGTCCTGCAGATCTTTTTAGGTTTTTTTTGCCTTGGGAAAGGACTTGCGCTATCCCCGAAGAGCATATTCTCGAATGCTTGCTGGTCGAACTGTACCACAACATCCTTTGGGTTGAATCCAGCTAGGCCGCATCAGACTGCGTCACTGTCTTCTCATCAGAGGAAAAGTTGGTCCCCAGCAGAGTCTCCATCTTGTCCGCCATTACAAGTTTTGAAAGTTGAAATAATAAACAAAGAAGTACAAAGATATCGTAAACTAAAAAATTTAGTATAATATTTTGATCTGGGTAGTAAATATGGAGCTAGAGTGCGACAACGTCTTCTTTACTCCATTGACGGTCTGATGAGGGAATGAGGATGCTCTTTTCTCTTCTCTCTTTCGAGCTTGTGTGCACGTACGTAGCTGGTCGGGGGGTTGTAGGGTATTCTACCCTTGCTATTTATAGCCATCCTGCTGATGGACTATAGGTACCGCATATGCCTCTGTTTGGTCGCTATATAAGACTTCTTTAACAGAATACGATTATAACTGTGGTCTCATGCCACAGAAAGGATGTCAGGTGGTCTTGGTTATGATATGTTGTTAAAGAGATCTCAGAGTTGTTGCGTGTGTGACTTGTTCAACTAGACATGTAGTCAGCTCTGATTTGCAAGAAATTATCTTCGGTTGTAACAGAAAAGATCTTGCAAGTAGAGAGCCACAGAACGTCTTGAGCGTATATCGTCATGGTCAAATACGTGCTCTTGCTTTGCCTTGGTCTTTTGGATACTCTAGCCGCATGATAATGAGGTCGCATGCAAGCTCTCGTCCGGCCTTGGTTGGATAGACACTCTGGCTGCATGATAACGAGACCGCATGGGTATGTACCCATATACAAACTCTTATCTGGCTTTGGTCGGATGGACAGTCTGGCCGCATGATGACGAGGCTGCATAGGCATATAGCCGCATAAGAATGGACACGTGGGTTGGCACATCTGTCGAGTCCATCAATGAGTTGATGTAACCTTTTTTTTTGAGCCGTCATCTTCACTAATCTTGAAGCATCTCAGTGTGATAAGTGATGTGTCAGAGTGTGACAGTCATCGAATGTTTTGTCATAAGGATTTTATGTGGCCTCCCAGCTCTACGGTCGTTCAGGCTACATAGAGTATACTTTACGACTTTGGTTGACTAGGCTACATGTGGCTTCTCTGTGGCTTGGTTGTTTAGGCCGTATGTGTCTTCTCTGTGGCTTGGTTATTCAAGCTGCATATGTCTTCTCTGCGGTTTGGTTGTTCTTTCGAGGGAGCATGACATTTATGCGACTTGCATGATTTTTTATGCTTCTGCAAGTATGTTCTAGATTCAAGTGATATCCTCGATCATTTTGAATTAGTCGTTGGTCAGGGCTTATCTTACGAGGAGCAACACGTATCCATTCTGGACTGAAGGGAGAAGGTACTCAAGAACCAGACTATTTTTCTTGTTTGAGTTGCCTGGGGCCATCGCACCCTTGAAGAATCGATATGGAAGTGCAAGGATGATATACGGTCTCGGTACCCGCACCTATTTGATTCGGAAGATATATTCTACCTTATTCCTTCGTATCTTAGATTCCTTGATCAAACGATCACCTATGTGTTATGATATTTTTGCTTGCATGTGTAGATTGCTTGTTGTTATTTTGTTGCTTGTCTTGATATCTCTATCTAGCCTTGAGTTTGAATTTCGATGACAAAAGTTTTCTAAGGTGGGTAGAGATGCCAGCCCCCTTTTCCGACGCACTTTGCTACATATTCTCCTTGACGCACTTTGGCGCACATTGGTGCTAGCCCGACCATTGTTTTGACCGGACCCAAAAGTTATGGAGAGAGTTAGTTTGGTTGGGTTGGTAGTATGTGTGGCTTGGATGGGTTGAGTGATCCAACGGTCAACATCTCAAACCTAATCCTATATATTCCTATTTTTCTCTCTCTTCTCATTATATTTCCTTTTCATTTCTCTCCCTTAGATTTTTCCTCCCCCTCCGTAGGCAAGTAAATCTTGCATAAGAAGAAAAACAATAAATTTATGCATGCTTTTAGTTCTTAATAATTCTTGTTTATTTTAGCTCATATCTTTGGGACCGAGCACCCCTTCATCTTTAATACTTGTTGTTCTTAATTTTCTTAGTTGGAATTGTATGGATCTGAGTTTGGGTCTATGGGTTCACTTTTATTTTTTGGGATTTGATATCCCAAAAACTTTGTATTTTGTAAAACTAATTAGCTCATAGTGTAGAGCCCCATAATTTATATAACTTTGCTTTTGGCCGTGCTTGATTTTGAGTCCAGCTAATTTCAGTATCAAAACTTGATACAATATGTATACTAAAATGGCTGACTTGGGAAGAAGAATAGTGCTCTGTGAAGAGTATGCAAGATGACCCATTTGGCGTAGAAATACATATATTTTACTTTGGGCGCATTTGTGTGCTTTTCCAATTCATCGTGCATACTAATTATACTACACTCAGTCTCCTAGCAAAAGTGCGCCAGTCACACTCTTTGAGTCAGTAGCGCACGTTCGAGAGAGAAAACACACTTGGCGCACTTTGGTGCATTTTCAATCAAAGTTTTTCCTGGGAAACCAAGAGAAAGTGCGCCATAGTCTATCAGCGCACTTTCTATGTGTTCGACAATATTGTGCACTTTTCCTATGTTTCGTCAGTCGATGCACTTTTCTTATGTTGGTCTGCTCATGCACTTTCTTACCTCTTCGATTCCTTAGGGACAAAGCTTTGGTTGTTTTTTCGATTTTTGTGTTATTGATTTGTGTGCTCCTCGACTGACAAGTTTCTCGACTGTCGAGCTTTAACCTCGGATTGTGTGTTTTATCTTTTAGCTAGCTGCTCATGTACTTTCTTTCAAAGCATGCTTTATTTCTTACCAGTGTACTTTTGTCAAGTGCGCCGTATTGGTTAACTTGACAAAGTATGTCAACCTTATTTTTGTGAGTTTGTGCGCCAACCTTGTTTCTGTGAGTTTGTGCGCCAACCTTACTTTTGCGAGTTTGTGTGCCAACCTTACTTTTGTGAGTTTGTGTGTCACCCTTTTTGTTGTTCATGAGACTTTATGCGCCTGACATTCATACATACAATTTTATGCGCATGTCATCCTTAGTGACCCCATGTGTGCACGTAGTGCTTCCATTATGTGTTTACTCATTTTCATTGGAATGTTTCTTATTATCCTCTATGTGGTTGATCCTGGTATTGGTTGTGTTATGATTCTAAAGAAGAATGGACTTAGAAATTAGAACTCATGCTAGATATGACCATGTGCTAAGATTGGCTTCATACATGGCATGAATATGTGTTGGACTTGAGATTTTATCGGTGAACCAGATTAAGTGAATAGTGACTAACCGACTATGTGCATGACATAAGCTTCGTGTTATAATCTGATCAAGTTTCATGTGACCGAATGATAATTACTAATTAGACTCGAATTTGGTATCTGTGCTGATACGATTATTTTTTGATAAAGTTCCTGATCTAATATGCACTGAGGTTTGACATATCGTGTTACATGTTAAAGTGGTTATAGTTGGATTGTGCACCAAAAATGCCTCCAAATTCCTGAATACGTAATATTATAAATATACTATTTTCTCCAGTACGGGCATGATATGCGAGTCAAATACCAAAGCATGGCTAGAATATTAATTTATTGAATGTTGCATACACGCTCGGATGAATCCAGATTGAACTTCTATGGATTCATATCTAGTGTGCCCGTACTTTGTACGACATATTAAGAAAAATTTGCATGTGGCCCATGCCTTGAGATTTTTGAACACAATATAGGGTTAATTAAGTAACTAAAAGTGGTAGTAACATGGGGGAGAAAACGGTATTCTGATATCATGCCAATGAACCTTCCCACAAAGATTCAAATCTAAGTGCGTTGTGGGCTGGCTGCCACATATACTGTATATCATCTGCCTTAGTGGAGTATAGTATCTAACCTATTATAAATATGCCGAGCCACTATTTCACTATAGGAATATTGGAACTGCTAATACCGTATTTTTAGCGCAGTGGCCTACGAGAAACTAGTACAATTCGTGAATGGCCTGTATATTCATCTATTTGGCTAGGTTAGCTCATGTTCGGCAATAGCAAGATCTGAGGATACCTATTATGCATTATTCTGAGAAAACTCAGACTCCATAAATAGTAAGCTGTAAAAGCGATTGGCCGATTTTATTAATTGGACTTGGTTGTGAGTATATTATTCTGTTAGTAGCCTAGGAAAAAGGACTATCATAGTGTGATGGATTCAACCCTTGTTCTTGTTTGATTGTAGGGTTTGGTCCTTGTGATAGGATATGCCATGGACCTATGCTACAATACAGAACTATTATATATATATATATATATATATATTTATTGATTGGGGTTTTGTTCTTCTTTTCGTGCTTTCTTTGTGGTACTTGCTATTTGGGGTCTAATCCCACTAGTTTTGTATGGCCAGGTTTTGAGCCAGCACCCAAGGAACCAGCGTACTTTCCTCCAACTAATGATGCGTACCAGGAACATAGCCGTCGAGGATAACGAGTGGGTCCCTTTATTCACTGCTTGTCTTTTGTAAACTATATTCTTTAGCCAACCGACACCTGTTAGCCGGCAAATCTGGACATTAGTTCTTTACATGACTGTATATATTTGGACTGCAGCTGACTCACTGTCATGTATACTTTGATCTTTCATCTGGCATATCATTATGTATTGTCATATCTCTAAAGAATATTCTGAAGTGGAGTTTGTGACGCCTTACTTCTTATTCTGAAGTATTCTATATTATTTCTTCTTATTTGAATGATTGGGATAGAGGTCCTTGACACTAGGAGACTTGATTCTAGCATGTACCACCTTGTCTAGTTACAGCCGTGATTGCCGTACGGCGTATAGTACCTTGTATGGAATAACTGGCCATGTCTGTCTCCGTATTCTGGTACTAGGGCATGACAGTGATTATACCCATTCCCTGTACATGTATCATGAGAGTGTTAATCATACATTTTATGTATGATTAACCAAGCCATAATCTCTATGCAAATTCCCAAGATGATCATATGTCGAAGCTAGTAGCCACACACTTAGTTATTATATTTATTCATATTTTTTGTACATGTTAGAGGCTCTATTATTCCTATTTATTTACATTCAGTACTACCATGCCCTGTTTCCTGTTTCATGTTTCCTATTTCTCATCATGTATTTCTTTATTATTTATTGTTTCATAATCTTTATCTTTTATTTGGAACTGGTTTAAGAGATGTGCTCGTTCCATCATGACTTGATAACTATTTTTAGGGGATGACATAGAGGACTGGTATCCCACGGTCTATGGACCACAAGATGTGGTAGGTGCAGAGTTAGAGACCGTGGCTCAAGAGGAGCAGGTGCCTGAGGAGGGAGACGACCAATTAGCTCTTGCTTAGTTGATTAGTAAGATTATTTTGTTACTGGATTTGTCTCCAGTGACTTTATTAATTTTGAGATGTTATATATATTCTGAGACTTAGACTATTTTCATTCTGTTGTGGTTGTTTAGACTTACGACTTGGATTCAATTTTCTTTATATCATTATCGTGCTAATCCTATCATGCTATAGATATTGTGATTGAGTATTGTGATATATATCATTGTCCTCCATTTGAGTTGAGATATCATTGACAGGTTGTGATATATATATATATATATATATATATATATATATATATATATATATATATATATTGTGAGTTGTGATATTATAACTATGACCTAGACAATGTTCTATCGCCGATGCTGTGGCGTAGGCTGGTCGTACCCACCGCTCATGTCTGATTATTCGGGAGCAGATAGTAACACTCTTTTAGACATAAATTCGAACATTAAGATCATTTGGTATCATCTTTCACCATCAACAGAGGATCCACAATGTGACAGAATTTGCTGAGGATGCGGGGGTTCATAGGTCAAGAGACATACCAACGAGGGAACTTGACGTTGCAATTGTAGCTCCTCATTCGTCTGTCATGCACAAGTCCATATGCTAAAGCAATGTCAGTTTTGTTTGTTGATGAAGATAATCTAATGATGAAGGGTTCATGAATTATCTTAAATTATGTATACTGATATGATAATATAATGATGAAGATATATAAACATGATAAGGATATTTCCTCCGATTTATAGGGTTCTTTTCCTCCTAACGTGAGATAATCTAATAATGAGATAATCTAATAATGAATGATTAATGGATTATCTTAAATTATTTATACTGACATGATAATCTAATGATGAAGATAAACATGTGTGGGAATTTCTTCCATTATATAATTTATTGATGAAGATAATTTTATGGGATGAAGCCCATCCCAACCCACATGTGACTCCGCCCTTGCGTACGACGACCTTTATTATTTTCACTTATGATAGTAACTATTGTTTCTAATTGTGATAGTGACTTTTAATGTTTATGTTCAGGGCGGAGTCACCTTAAGGCTAAGGTGAACTCTAGTCCATATAAAAAAAAATATTTTATATTTTATTTATTTATTTTTATTTTTTATATGAGTTAGTCGATACACCAGGCCATCTAGCGCCTAATCTAACCTATCCCAGTTCAAAATTTTAATTCCGCTCTTGTTTATGTTGTTTTATTATTTATTCTTGTTCTTGTCATCATCGGAGCGAGTCATTATTGTCGCTTTCCTTGTTGTCGCCCTCGTTCATGGTAGTAGCTTATATTATCATCCCACTCGCTTCTGTCGTTAAAAATGTATATTGTCTATACTTTTGAACGTTACAGGGGGTCTATTTCGGATTGATCATATATAATTTCATGTGTAGGTTTCAAGTAAAACAATAACTAGTGTCATGGCACACACTTATGTGTGCAAATATTATAATTGTATGATCGTACATGTCAAATCTTAGTATATATAAATTTTTTTAAATGTTCTACCATCATTAATATAATATTTTTGATTTAAATTCTCGCATGTTAAAAATATAATTTTTTTAAATTTAAAATTAAATTCATAAACTAAACTATAATCACTTAATTGATACTCTCTTATCAATAATAATAATAATAATAATAATAATAATAATTGTTAATTAAATTATAAATTAATTGTGTTTGTGATTCTTTCTAGGTCGGCGGGTTTAAAATTGGGTCCTCCTATTGTTGGGTGTACAGCACGCGGGTAGGCCCGTGTGGCTGGAACGCATAAATTTCCTGTAGACATGAGTCAGGAAAATCATATTAGCTAGCCTGTCATTTTCAAGTTCAGCCCTGAAAATCAAAAAACCATAGTTCGATGCATGCATGTCTAGTGATAAAACTTTCTTCTCTCTTATTCCACGAGATGGAAAACAAATATGGCTTCGGAAAATAGGTCGATGCATCCATATATAGTTATAGTGGGTGGTGGTGGTGGTGGTATACCATTAGGCCATCCTGCAAGCCCACTTTCTTCTCTCTTATTCATCTACTTTTGTAAAGACAAAAGAGCTGCGTCTCTTTAATTTCCATGACCCGCACCCAAAAATAGCTTGAATCGACTTGTATAACATAGAGATTGAAAAATAATAGCTTAATTTTTATTGAACGAAGATGAACTAAATCCAGCTGTGTCCCGGACCTGGTATATATATCTCCTCTATATAATGTCAAAACTAGGCTTTACCGTGAAAAATTTTCGTTCTAAAAATACCCTTCAACATATTTAGTAATTAAAAAGAATACCTACAATAAATTCCACTAACAACCATCTCCTCTATATAATGTCAAAACTAGGCTTCACCGTGAAAAATTTTCGTTCTAAAAATACCCTTCAACATATTTAGTAATTAAAAAGAATACCAACAATAAATTCCACTAACAACCATTTAAGAGATGCAATAATGACAACCATTTACGGAAATCAAAGGGTTCATGCTATTTGCTAAGTCTTTTAAATTGTAACCAAAGAATTTGAAGGGTTGAACCATTAACCTATATAATTAAAAGCAGTAGAAATAAACTAACTCATCAACATCATTCACTCCAATATACGTGCAAAGCACGTGCATATATACTAGTATATATATATATATATATATATATATATATATATATATATATATATATATATATATATGTGACGCGCGGATCTGGTAGCCCAGTGGTTGGGATATGGGACATTTGGTGCGGCTACATTGATCCGATAACATTCGGAAGTTTTGTATATACTATAATACATGTCTTTGAGTTTACTGTTTCCAAATTTCTGCCATTTATAAATGGAAGAATAGTATATTTCCGTGGTTCGATTTACTAACCTTCTGCTACCCAGTCGAAATCTTATATTTTTTCTCGATAACCACAAGAGTCTATATATATATATATATATATATATATATATATATATATATAACTTCGTTAGTGTTCCTGCTGTAAAAATAAGAAAACGCTCACGGAATTATATATATATATATATATATATATATATATATATATATATATATACTAGAAAAAATTTCTGCTATAAAATATTCTTTCTATTTATTAATTTTTCAGCACGAACGCTCACGGAGTTCTAGTCCGCCAGAGAAAGAAGTGAAAGTCAGACCACCTTAGAAATATTGAGGTATTATTTTATATATAAATCTATTTTCGATTTATGAAATACAAGTGGATTTTGTGTCATGAGGATGTTTATGGCATGAATAATTTTAATTCAACAAACTATACATATAGTTTCAACATAAAGTCATGTATATGTTTTTTTTTTATCTTAGGCCATCTCCAATGGACTTTTTTGTTTCTCTCTCATATTTTTATGGTAGAAATCTTTTTTTAGAAAAAATTTCTCCCAACAGTTATTTCTTTCTCAATTTACATCCTAAATGTCACTGATGTAGGATGGATAATTTTTATAAGGATTTTTACATGTAGAGACTCATTGAAATTCTTCGTCTCTCATATAATTTAATATCCTGTCATATTTCAAACTAAATCATTAAATTGATTCTTTTATTATTTTTTTGTCATGTAGGAAAAAAAATTGAGAACTTTTTAGGGTGTAATTTCTATGTAGAAATACTTCAAACTAAAAAAGAATTTCTTAAAGTATAATGTCAAGTAGGATAGAAACTCAATTTTAGAAATAGATAAACTTCTATAATGTTTAAGACATAAAAATGATTCATCCAATCTGATGGTGATATGGAACTACTTCAGAATTTTAACTTGATCAATTTTCTTCCTCTAGTAGGATTTTTTTTTTTTTTTAGATTCTTATCAATTAATTGAATTTTTGACATATAAATGAAGTTGATCCAACTTGGATAATAAATAGTATTAAAATACTATGAAAATAATATTTTTGAGTGTGAAATGAAAAACTGGACTTAGGGTAATTTTTCTGAAATTTATCGGACCCCGAACCTATTTTTAAATCACCTAAAACTATTTATTTATTTAATTATTTATTTATTCATTTATTTATTTATTTATCTAATTATTTTTTTATATAAAACCCATTAGCCCGCGGCCCAATTCGGTCCAACCTGGCCCAACCTGGCCCACAGGCCGCCCAGCCCACCCGCCTATCGGGTCGGGTCGGGTCCACCCGAACCCGACCCGCACCGTTACCTCTCTCCCCCACGACCGGCTCCCTCGTCCCGCGTCTCCCGGCGCTCCGGCCGCCCGCTCGGCCACGCACCGCTCCGCCCGCTCCGCTCCACCGCCCACGTCAACCCCACGACCCCCTCTCCCCTCCGCCTCCTCCGTCCCGCTCGAGCTCCCCTCCAGCCCTATAAAACCCCTCACCGATCTCCCCCTCCACCGCCATAGCCACCACTCGCCACCACCGGCTCCGCCTCCAGCGCCGCCGTGCCCGCCGTGAGCCGCCACCGCTTCAGCCCCCTCCTCCTTCTTCCTCCCCTCTCCTCCTCCTGCCTCCGGCCACCTCGACGACGAGCAGCAGCGGCAGCAGCAAGCCGCAACGGCAGCAGCTCCAACCGCTCCCCGCGCCGCCTCCGCAACCTCCCATCGCACCGCCGGGTGCCCCCGCTGCCCCCGGCCCCTCCGCCTCAGCCCGGCCGTCCCAAGCCGCCGGAGCTCCGCCGCAGGAAACCCTAACCCTAAATTTTTTCCTTTGTATCCGACACGTGTCGGACACAACGCGGACACAGTAAATTTTGGGTTTCTGGACCCTGTTCAGGTGCGTGTAACTTTCTCCTCACTGTCCCGTTTTCAATTTCGTAAATTGCGTTGCGAAGCCTGTATGATCCTCTCGGTGTCCGGGCAAACCGCTCGGGGCATCGCGTCCTGTAGTGATCGCACACCGCGGTCCAAAAACAGGAAAAAACAACGCCCCGATTCACCCCGGAACTGGGTACGCCCTGCCAAACGGGACGACTTGGCCGCGCGCGGTCTTCACAGATACGTGCGCGCCGTCGATACGGACATGTGGGATTTCGCGGAAGTCGATTCAGGTGTGCGTGCACACCGGGATCAACGCGTATCCGCGGACACCGCCCCGTATCCGCCTTTTCTGAATCAAGCCCTAACTTTCTGTACACACGTCGGATCAAAACGAAACTTGCGCCATCGGACTCGTAGCGATACACTGGTCCTGTGACCCAAGTTTGGTTCGATTCTGAGAACGTTGACAAAATCGCGTGTCGTGGGCCCCACAGGCCCCGCTCGACGGGCGATTTTGTGATTGGCTCATCGGAATCTAATTCTGGAAGTTCCGTTAGGGTCGTATCATCGTTCCTGACCTGTTGACACTAAGTTTGGTGAATTTGGAGACCTTTGACCCTGACATATTTTTCGGTGCAAAGCGGGCCCACATGCGGATCCCGTTTTGACCCAAAATTGTCGTTTTTGCTCTTGTCTCCAATTTGGACTCAAGGACAGACATTTCTAGCTATTTGACATCTTCTGAGCATGATGGTAATGTTTATTTCATCATCCGGACATATTTCTGAAAATTTTCCGAGGATAGAACACTAGTTGGGATCCAAACATTAGGCAAGTACCTGCATTTCAAGTTTATTCTTTATATTATGATAATTAGTTCCTGGCTCTACTAGCACCATTGGATGTTACACGTAGTGTTAGAACATTGGAGTTCATGTCTTGCTTTTCGTGTCAGGTGGGAGAATACTAGGAGGCATGTAGTTTACCCTTCCCCCTGTTCCTGACTAATAGCTGTGGGTATGCGACTGTACCATCAGCCGGATCTCGATTATTCCTGTCTAATAGCCGTCTATGATGGCCGAATTAGCCTTATAAGCCCCTATATGCCAACTACGTATTCTAAATACACAATTACACACACATAGTTTCTTGTCTTGTTACAGTTACATTTTCTTGTCTCAGTATGTTCCTGTTTTACTCATGTCCCTGGTTTATAGCAATTAATCCTGTTTTACTTATATTCCTCATTTTTAGTGCTTAATTCTTAGTTAATTTCACTACTTATTGTGCATATTCTTATCGAGATTGTTTAGTCAGTTTTTCCTACTTGTCATAAATATTTAGTTTAATCTTGTTGTGCATTTGGTACTTTGCTCCTTTCCTGACTGGATCCGTTGATATTAGGCGATGATGAGGACTATGCTCCCATATTTTATGGTCCATATGAGGTAGCAGATGATACTGTTGAGGAGCATGTTCCTACTCAGGAGACTACTTTTGAGGAGTAGTTAGCCAGTTAGCTAGTATTTTCTTTCAGCATAATACTCGGGTTTGTCCCCGATTTATCTTCTGGTTCTGTAATAAACTGTGGAGTTATTGTCATAATTTGTCTTATAAAATCTTAACATTCCTATTTTCTGTTATTATTCTTGCCTATTTATTCTTGTGGATGAGCTAGATTTTAAATTACCTGTGAATATGACCTAGACAGCGTACTACCGCCGATACTGCGGCGTAGGCTGGACGTACCCACGAACTCGTGCCCGAATATCCGGGTGCGGGTCGTGACACGTTTTTATGGTGGCCCATGCAGGTCAACGACTAAATTGTTCGGTTTCAACTTAGGGACCGAACAGGCCTACAATAAGAATAGGATAAGTTTTTAGGATCTCATCCACTTGCTTGAATCGTTCTTGACATCTATCTCGGATTCGAATTAATTTCTTGACTTGCATCCTGCCTTAATTCCTGTGCGCCTCTTATCATTTATTTTTGGATGCAGAGTAAATGACCTATCAGCAAGCGACGAGATTCCTACAAGATCACCACGAGGTGCTGTGATAAACCAACAAGCTCTACCAGCACCCGAACCGAGACCACCCTTGGTACCACAAGCAACACTCTTCCGACACGCCCAGCACCAGTAGAGGAATCCACCCCAAGGACACGGACAAGCTTACGCAATGACCGTGGAGAACGTGCAGACTCTTGGAGCCGCTAATGCGCGTAAGTGATTTATAGCTGCCGTTTCTAGCATTGTTTAGCTCGTGCCTATTTGTTCGTGACCTCAGCCCCAACCTAGTAATTTTGAACTTGCTAATAACCTAGTATGCTTTTGTAGAGTCTTTTGTTAGTATGCTTATTGTGTGTGGTTTTGTGAACTTAAATAATTTTACCTCCTTTCATCATCATCTAGCACACTTAATTTTGCTGTACTTGACTTATGCTGCTATTCTATAGCCTAGTTTTGCAAGCTTACTCTTTATCGGGCTTGTTCATGACATATGTGTTATTGGGACCTGATCAACCCCACTAATACAAGTGTCTATTCAGAATCAGTGTATTACGGTCTGATCAACCTTAGTGCATTTTGGTTCACACTTCGCACGACTACCTTACGTGGATTGAGATATATAGTTGGCTAGTATACTTGCCCTCTAGATATGTCCGAGCATACCGTATCAGTTACATAACTGTACTAATACGAGCATGCGAACAAATGATTACCAGAATAGAATTTTAGTCCACAACTGCTTGACAAATTCCCATTTGAATTCTTTAAACGTCTTGATTCCGACACTTCTATTCTATTACCCCTCCCTTGAACTTTTATTATTGATCTTCGTCTTCCCTTATTTCGGAAAGACGAAACCTCGTGCTTGGTATAAGTTTGATACACAGAGAATACTAGATATGTCCCATAGGCCGATCACATATTTGATGATTATCTAACATATCATATATGATCGGCGTTGAAGTTTCGAGGATTGAATGACATGAGTAAACATATTAAGGAATATTTTCTTAAGGTATATAGCCTTATGTGATGGATGGGTAAATTCTAAGTTGGGTAGCAGTGCATTGTCAACTCAAGATAAATTTCTTTTAGATTGTGACCGAGTAAGATTAGATTGGGAGATGTTCAAGCCATTCTAATTTTAAAAAATTAGAGGATAAAAATATAGAATTTCAGACTTGAACATTGGTGGACTACATTTAAATTATTTTTCAACTTGATGATTTGAATTAAAAATTAAAATTTGATGGTTGAACTACCTAGTTGGAATATTGAGGATGTGAATAGAATTTAAAAAATTGAAGCATACAATTGTGAATGGGAATACTATTGGACTCGAATCACTTCTAGAGGAAATTATGATAGTTAGAATCGTGAGACAAATTTATATGCGTATGCAAATCTTGAAGATGTTATATGGACTTAATTTAAAATTTGCCTGTGGGTAATTTGTGGAAGTAAGAAGTAATAACCATAGGTTGAATTTTGATTGGAACAATAGTCATCTTAACCTTGGAGTGATTGCAGTGGATATGATTAGGATTCTAATTATCGCAAGGAGATTGCGATTGATGTACATGAAGGGTTAACAGATTATAGTTTAATTTTAATTTCGAGGACGAAATTTTTATAAGTTGGGTAGATTGTAAACCCCCTGATTTTGCAAGAATTTTTAAATTGGGATTTTTCACAATTTTCTGGAATTTTCTGGGATTTTTTCTGTAATTAAAATCAGAGTTTTAATTATTAAATGATTTTTAATTGATAATAAATAGTATTAAAATATTATAAAAATAATATTTTTGAGTGTGAAATAAAAAACTGGACTTAGGGTAATTTTTCTGGAATTTATCGGACCCCGAATCTATTTTTAAATCACCTAAAACTATTTATTTAATTATTTAATTATTTATTTATTCATTTATCTAATTATTTTTTATAAAAAACCCATTAGCCCGCAGCCCAATTCGGCCCAGCCTGGCCCAACCTGACCCACAGGCCGCCCAGCCCACCCGCCTATCGGGTCGGTCGGGTCCACCCGAACCCGACCCGCACCGCTACCTCTCTCCCCCATGACCGGCTCCCTCGTCCCGCGTCTCCGGGCGCTCCGGCCACCCGCTCGGCCACGCACCGCTCCGCTCCACCGCCCACGTCGACCCCACGACCCCCTCTCCCCTCCGCCTCCTTCGCCCCGCTCGAGCTCCCCTCCAGCCCTATAAAACCCCTCACCGATCTCCCCCTCCACCGCCATAGCCACCACTCGCCACCACCGGCTCCGCCTCCAGCGCCGCCGTGCCCGCCGTGAGCCGCCACCGCTTCAGCCCCCTCCTCCTTCTTCCTCCCCTGTCCTCCTCCTGCCTCCGGCCACCTCGACGACGAGCAGCAGCGGCAGCAGCAAGCCGCAGCGGCAGCAGCTCCGACCGCTCCCCGCGCCGCCTCCGCCACCTCCCAGCGCGCCGCCGTGTGCCCCCGCTGCCCCCGGCCCCTCCGCCTCAGCCCGGCCGCCCCAAGCCGCTGGAGCTCCGCCGCAGGAAACCCTAACCCTAAATTTTTTCCCTTTGTATCCGACACGTGTCGGACACAACACGGACACAGTAAATTTCGGGTTTTGGGACCCTGTTCAGGTGCGTGTAACTTTCTCCTCACTGCCCCATTTTGAATTCCGTAAATTGCATTGCGAAGCCTGTATAACCCTCTCGGTGTCCGGGCAAACCGCTCGGGGCATCGCGTCCTGTAGTGATCGCACACCGCGGTCCAAAAACAGGAAAAAATAACGCTCCGATTTACCCCGAAACTGGGTACGCCCCGCCAAACGGGACGACTTGGTCGTGCGCGGTCTTCACAGATACGTGCGCGCCGTCGATACGGACGTGTGGGATTTCGCGAAAGTCGATTCAGGTGTGCGTGCACACCGGGATCAACGCGTATCCGCGGACACCGCCCCGTATCTGCCTTTTCTGAATCAAGCCCTAACTTTCTGTACACACGTCGGATCGAAACGAAACTTGCGCCATCGGACTCGTAGCGATACACTGGTCCTGTGACCCAAGTTTGGTTCAATTCTGAGAACGTTGACGAAATCGTGTGTCGTGGGCCCCACAGGTCCCGCTCGACGGGCGATTTTGTGATCGGCTCATCGGAATCCAATTCTGGAAGTCCGTTGGGGTCGTATCATCGTTCCTGACCTGTTGACACTAAGTCTGGTAAATTTGGAGACCTTTGACCCTGACACGTTTTTTGGTGCAAAGCGGGCCCACATGCGGACCCCGTTTTGACCCGAAATTGCCGTTTTTGCCCTTGTCTCCAATTTGGACTCAAGGACATACATTTTTAACTATTTGACATCTTCTGAGCATGATGGTAATATTTATTTCAGCATCCGGACACATTTCTGGAAATTTTCCGAGGATAGAACACTAGTTGGGATCCAAACATCAGGCAAGTACCTGCACTTCAAGTTTATTCTTTATATTATGATAATTAGTTCCTGGCTCTACTAGCACCATTGGATGTTACACGTAGTGTTAGAACATTGGAGTTCATGTCTTGCTTTTCGTGTCGGGTGGGAGAATACTAGGAGGCATGTAGTTTACCCTTCCCCCTGTTCCTGACTAATAGCTGTTGGTATGCGACTGTACCATCAGCCGGATCTCGATTATTCCTGTCTAATAGCCGTCTATGATGGCCGGATTAGCCTTATAATCCCCTACATGTAAACTACGTATTCTAAATACACAATTACACACACATAGTTTCTTGTCTTGTTACAGTTACATTTTCTTGTCTCAGTATGTTCCTGTTTTACTCATGTCCCTGGTTTATAGCAATTAATCCTGTTTTACTTATATTCCTGATTTTTAGTGCTTAATTCTTAGTTAATTTTACTACTTATTGTGCATATTCTTATCGTGATTGTTTAGTCAGTTTTTCCTACTTGTCATAAATATTTAGTTTAATCTTGTTGTGCATTTGGTACTTTGCTCCTTTCCTGACTGGATTCGTTGATATTAGGCGATGATGAGGACTATGCCCCCACCTTTTATGGCCCATATGAGGTAGCAGATGATACTGTTGAGGAGCCTGTTCCTACTCAGGAGACTACTTTTGAGGAGTAGTTAGCCAGTTAGCTAGTATTTTCTTTCAGCATAATACTCGGGTTTGTCCCCGATTTATCTTCTGGTTCTGTAATAAACTGTGGAGTTGTTGTCACAATTTGTCTTATGAAATCTTAACATTCATATTTTCTGTTATTATCCTTGCCTATTTATTCTTGTGGATGAGCTAGATTTTAAATTACCTGTGAATATGACCTAGACAGCGTACTACCGTCGATACTGCGGCGTAGGCTGGACGTACCCACGAACTCGTGCCCGAATATCCGGGTGCGGGTCGTGACACAACCATAGAAAAGCATTCACGAATGAAATAGAAGACCATACCCTCTACAAACTTCCCCATCGATCCAAACGAATCACCACAACTACTCTAAGTAATAAAAACGGATTACAAAAGATTATCGAAGATGGAGATGTCGATAACCAATTATCGATGATCTCTCCCAAATGATCTCTTTGAACTAGCCCTAAATCCTTTCTTTTTTTCTTCTTTGATAGTCGTAAACTTGAGAACTCTCTCATTTTTCTCTCTCTAGTAGATAATGATAAACTAGAGTTAGGAAAAGACCTACTTAAAGCCCCTAATCCTGCAAGCATCTTGAGCATTAATTTTGATCCAACAGTGTTAATAAAATACCTATTTTTGGTTCCAACATTGACATCGGTATCCCGGTTGTGGTATACCAACGGTATACCAAAAAATACCTTCTTTAATTCAAAATGGTTATGGAATAAAACTTTGTCAAACTGGCATACCTTTGGTATACCGATGGCGGTATACCTATCTGATACTACTTTTCCAATGCAAGTCTGACACGCACTCAACTTTGTCACCTTTCTTGCCTTAGACATCCAGAGCATCTCCGATACACAGATGGTGCTCGTCGGACTTCAGGGTGTTCTCCATATAGGTTGGGCAACTCACCCAACACCAACATATCTTTCACCTCCTAACTAGGTAGAGGTGCATCATCCCAATGACCCTCCTATAATACTTAAAATTTTCTCTTGGCAGAACCTTCGTGAGCATATACGTTCCATTGTCTTCCGTATGAAACTTCTCAAGTGCCACATCCGTCGCCTCAAGCACCTCCCGTATCGAATGATCCTGAGTTGTAATATACTTTGACCAACTATAAAATATTGTGTTCTTTCCAAGGTAAATGACACTTTAGCTATTGCAAAGAAAAACATATTATTAATTCTTAAGCCCTATTGCCTATAGGAACTTCTTTAACCATAATAAGTCATTGTAAGTCTCAGTCATCGTAATAAACTTTGTCTCTGTCGTAGACAAGACAATACACTTCTATAACTGGGACTACCATAAAACTGCTCACCAACAAACATCATGACATAGCCCGGAGTCTATCTTCTAGTATCCGTATCCCTAGCTATATCAGTATCGGTATACCCAACCAGCTTTGGCTCATCACTCTCGAATGAAAACTTTCAACTAGTAGTACTATAATGCCCTACTCCACGCAGAGGCATTACGTTATATTCTAGATGGATCAGGCTATTGGAATATAAGTTGTGGTTGGAACCGAAATGCTTGGAGTGATGATGCGATATTTCTTAACTTGGACGGATGAGATATTACGAAGCGTGGTTCCATTGAATGGTTATGTCGAGTTAGAATATTGTGCATCGTGTCCGATTATCTCTTGAAGAATCATAGGCGTACGCAGGATCGAAACATGCAGGCTATGTTTGTATCAGTGAGTAGATTTGTCCTTTCTCCTCTACTCCTTTATGTCCTAATAAAATGAATGCTACTATTACCTTATTGTGTTCATAATGAATGCTTCTCTAGTTCATAAAAAAATAATGATGCCTTATGTTCGATGCTGCTGAAATCAACGGAACACATGAAAGATAAACTACTAGCACTATTGACACAAGAATGCAGTAAATGTAAGTCTTGCATGAGAAATGAACTAACACCATGAAAATCACCTTACAAGTCGTAACACTGAGAGTAGAACATCGAATATTTGTACAACTATGAAGTGCATCAGTGCACCGAGACTTATAAAAGAGTAGAGAATACAATAGTGGTGAAATACCACCGAACTATCAGATTGTGGTTTGGTACCACGAGAAGATTAGTATGTTGGGACCTGCAGGTCACCAACTGGAATAAGAAATGAGTATGTCTATAGAAAGATCGATTATGCGAATTCTTTACCGTACAATTTATGCTTTAAGATTATATCGCATATACATTGCATGATCATGGACAACTTGTGCACAAGGTTTAGTAAATTTTCTCCAACGGTACCTGGGACACTGGGACCGATTCGGCCCGGAGGAAATAATCGAAGCGCTTTGCTGACGCAGGATATAAGCAGAGTATTCATTGAGGATCACAACCTTCTTGAATAGCGCGGCACACATCCTTTGAAGTCTTATATGGCAAGTCTCTCGTGGTGCAAACTAACAACACCAATGACCCTCATATAATTAAGGTACATATTGAAGACAGGACTAGCCCTGGGCCAGGACAAAAGGGACGACCGTCCAGGGCCAAAGATACAAGTAGGGCCCAATATTTTGAAATTCCCTTATCTGTCTAGAAATTTTTGATAGTAAATAATGAATATTAATAGCCAACACAACACCATGTCAGCCAATATAACAGCTATAGACTTTCGGTCTTCCATAATTAATAGCCAAATCAAGCTCCAAGTTGATTCAGAGTTATTTCCTTTTACGATTTCCAATTAAAAAGTTGTTTCCAAAAATAAGTAATTAAGTCAGATTAAAAATTTGTTTCCAATGAACCTCCAGGTTGATTCAGAGTTAAAGCAAACATCAAATGCTATATAATTCCACGTAAATATGGGACGCATATTTTTTACTTATACACCGGCCTTCCATAACAATTAAGGCCTAGTAAATAGGAAACCATAAAAGAAAATAACGGTTGGCCTTTCCCATAATTAGAAAAAAAGTATGTTGTCTTCATCAAAAGCCATTCAAAATGTGCCAGCAGGTATGTGTTATCTAAGTTATGGATGTTTTCATGTTAAACTTATTAAAAAAATTGTTGATATGTAAGTTTTTTTGTGTTCTGGCTTCTGAATTTGAATTGTTTTTAGGTAATACTTTGATCAGGATATTGGAAGTTGGAACCTATATTTAGATTTCAGAAGAACAAATATTGAAATGACAGGTACTTTTGTTTTTGATACTTTGATCAATTGATTCAATTCTAATTACATTGGTTGGTATTATTAGATTGAAATAATAATAATTTTTTATAAGAAGTTTTAATTTTTTATATATATGTGGCATAAAAATAAGTGGCAGAAGAAGAAAAAAAGTCACAACACCAAAAGATTGATTTTATGGTTTTAATGTATTTTGGACAGGAAATAAAAGATTAGTGATTGTAATGTGTTTTCGTCCTTTTATACAAGAAGTTTATTTTTATGAAAATTATCATGGTTGGTAGCTTAATCCTGGTGATCCAGATTAAATCCTTGTTGTCTCTCTCTCTCTCTCACACACACACACACACACACACATATATATATATATTCTACTATATAATGCCAAAACTAGGCTTCACCGTGAAAGTTTTTCGTTCCAAAAATACCCTTCATTACATTTCAATATGTATTAACGTTGATAAGGATATCTAAGTAATTAAAAACAGTAATTAAATACATATTAAATGTATGTATGCATGCATGAGACAACTTGGGGAATGATAGTTAATAAAACAAAGATATGCATGCATGCAAAGTAGGCACATGAACCCAAGAGATAAGAGAAATCTTTCATATTTCCGTCATTTAATTTCTTCCAACTTTTCCTATTATATTTCCACCTATAATAAAATTAAAAAATTGTCGGTTACTCTTTTAATAAACTATTATTTTTCTAAGTAATATAAAATACGTGCAACGCACGTGCGTGTGTATATATATATATATATATATATATATATATATATATATATATATATATTCAGATGATTCATCAATCATGAATATGCTTGATAAGAGAGTATATGTTTGTTTAACAACCCAGAACAAAAAAAAAAAATAATAATAATTAATTGCCGGTGGACAAGCAATTGATAAAAAAAATGTATCAAGTGAATACGCTTGATAAATAATAATAATTAATTATTTAGAGTAAATTATTTTATTGTTCTAGTGGAAATTTTTTTTGTTGGGAAATAGGTTTGAACAATTGCAAACATATGATGGTATTCTTGTTTGATTCAGTGAAGTCAACTTCGTTAGATGATGATGAATTGAAAAAAATATTATTTAAATCTTGAAGTTGTTCTAAAAAAGAATGAGTTATCTGATGTTGATTCAAGTGATTTATTTTTTGAGTTAAAAGGTGTTGCATATGTTACCAAAAAGAACTTGTGAAATAGAGACATCTTGGACAGCCGTCAAGATTCTTGGGTTCATTAGAAAAATAGATTATTTTTCAATTGAAATTAAAATTATTATAGTCTTATTTGCAGACAATCATGTCACAAAAAAGACTAAATGAAATAACAATTTTATGTATTGAAAATGATATGTTGGAAATGGTTGAAGTTGAAACTATTATTGAAGGTTTTTCTTCCAAACTCCAAAAAAAAAAAAAAAATTCAAATGAGACAATGTTGTGCTTTGATATTTTGTTTTGTTTTGTAGGTGATATGTTGCTTTTTTGCTTTGGTCATGAAGATGAGGAGAAGTGTCTTCAAGGCTTCATGAAGGCAAGCATCACACTTGAAGAAGATCGAATCGGTGCTAATAGTTTGATCTTTAGAGAAGTAATCTGATGTAATATGGGATACATTTTTCTGTACGAAAATATGAATTAATTACTTATCTTGGTAATCAACTTTTATAATTAAGATTTAAGTCAAAGGTTAAAAAAAATTGAGTATATGGGGGCCTCTTTCTCAGTCCTTGACTTGGGTCCTTAGAAACATCGGACCGGCCCTGAATGAAGAGAACATTTAGGCAGGCTTAACAACCCGCATGCATATACTCAATTTTTGATGGTTTTTCTTCCAAACTCCAAAAAGAAAACATTTCAAATGAGACAATGTTGTGCTTTAATTTTTTGTTTTGTTTTGTTTTGTAGGTGATATGTTACTTTTATGCTTTGGTCATGAAGATGAGGAGAAGTGTCTTCAAGGCTTCATGAAGGCAAGCATCACACTTGAACAAGATCGAATCGGTGCTAATAGTTTGATCATTAAAGAAGTAATCTGATGTAATATGGGATACATTTTTCTGTACGAAAATATGAAAAAGGTGTTGCAAGTTATGTTACCAAAAAAAACTTGTGAAATAGAGACATCTTGAATAGCCGTCAAGATTCTTGGATTCATTAGAAAAATGGATTGTTTTTCAATTGCAATGATTGCTTATAAAAATACTTTTAACTTTACTGGTGACTACGCATGACATCCGTTGAAAGAAGTTTCGCAAAATTAAAATTATTATAGTCTTATTTGCGGACAACCATGTCACAAAAAAGACTAAATGAAATAGCAATTTTATGTATTGAAAATGATATGTTGGAAATGATTGAAGTTGAAACTATTATTGATGCTTTTCCTTCCAAACTCCAAAAAGAAAACATTTCAAATGAGACTGTTGTGCTTTGATTTTTTGTTTTGTTTTGTAGGTGATATGTTGCTTTTTTGCTTTGGTCATGAAGATGGGGAGAAGTGTCTTCAAGGCTTCATGAAGGGCAAGCATCACACTTGAACAAGATCGAATCGGTGCTAATAGTTTGATCTTTAGAGAAGTAATCTAATGTAATATGGGATACATTTTTCTGTACGAAAATATGAATTAATTACTTATTTTGGTAAGGTTAAAAAACTTGAGTATATGGGGGCCTCTTTCTCAGTCCTTGACTTGGGTCCTTAGAAACATCGGACCAGCCCTGAATGAAGAGAACATTTATGCAGGCTTAACAACCCGCATGCACAAACAATTTATATTGCCATATCCTTTATATCTAATCATTGTTCTATAGGGACGGACTAATGTGCTATTGGTAATGTAACTACCAAATTTCTAAAATAGGGATAATTTTATCATTTGTATTATTATAAATATTGTGATTATAATATTGTGTATGTTATATATTTGATGACTAATATTGTTATTGGTTGGTAGATTGGACTATTTTGATTAGACATAACCCTAGTGGACCTAATCAACTTGACATAGTAACTTATTAAATTAGTTTGGACTAGTCCAATTAGACTAGATTAGTTAACCATTCACTTTAATTATAGATTAGACTAAACTTCATTAGGAATAGAAGCCTCATTAATTAAAATTCTCTTCATGACAACCAAATAGGGGTAGATGGGTCATTGAACCTTGCTTGGAGAAGGGGATAGGTGGCCGGCCCTATTTGTAGGGAGAGACTTTCTTTCTCCTCTCACTTTTCTTTCCAATTTTTTTCCATTTCGTATTCTTCCCAAAATTGACCCATACCTCCACCAACCTCTATCAAAATCACACCATCTAAGGAGACTAGAAGCTTGGGTTGGCAAGAGCACTTGGAGAGGAAGGCTTTGGACAAGAAGCTGGAGTCCAAATTGTGTTCACTTGACTTTACATTTGAAATCCATCTCCCAATAGATAAATTCTGATATTTCCTCTCTAATTAGCTTCAAATTATTGTAATTAAGTATTTAGATTTAACTCATACATTAGGGCTACCCAAAGGAAGAAGTTTTGACTTCTAATTATCTCTATTATGACTTTTACATTGAGTTTGGTGTCCAATTTGGGAGAAATCCGAGATTGGAGCACAAAATATTTGTCATTAGGTTTAGTAGATCTATTAGGCTTGTATTAGTGTAGTAAGGCTAGCTACGTGTCCACAAATGGATACGAGTAGGCCGTATCATGGTATTTTGGGATACGCTATGTTACGGGGTTCATTTTAGATTATTTATGCTAATTCTCTCCAATTCCTATTGTAACTAGTTATAATAGTTTTTGTTATATGTAATTGATATGAGGGAATGGGTAATATGGAGATTCGGGGGTTTTAATGTTTCCATTGGGTGTGTATCATAGAGTATCGTATTTATAGCATGTCAAGTGTTTGATTTAATGCTATTGTGTGTGTTATATGTGTATATATATATATATATATATATATATATATATATATATATATATATAGTGATGATATGTATTTGGGGAGTTGTGTTGTGTGTGTAAAAGGGGAGGGTATCCTCTTATCAATAAAAATGGGTATGTGGACTGAATGGAGTAATTGAGTATGTGTTTAGGTATATCCTTGAGTGCACTATGAGTGTTTCAGTGAGGATTGTGCAGTCTTGTAATAATGTACAAGTGAGCTAGTGTAAAGTTTTGGTGTTGCGAGTGTTTGTGTTGTTCACAAGTATATGTGTGTATAGATTTTAAGAGTATATATTAGAGAATGGTATCACATTCATGTGTTTACTGTGATGGTGTCTGGATGAGTACTCTGTGAGATGCATTACAGTTAAAAGACAGTAAATGGGAGGCACTATTGCACTACAACTAGGAGATTACACAGCAGCAACTGATGTGAGGTAAAGGTTTGGTATATATAGGTGGTGTGGTCTGCCTTCAGACCTGGAGTGACTCAAAAGATGGAGGAAACTAGAGTGTTGTGTGTGTTACCGCATATGTAGTGAATGAAAGGGAGTTTGAGAGTTGTGACACTGTAGTGGTGTGGCAATGAGAGGTTTGTGCAGTGCACAAACCTGGGTGGTTAATCTCAGGGTAGTGCACAAGTGTCTATTGAGTTAGGGTATCATGAGGTGTACCCACTTATGTACAGTGAGGGGGAAGAGTTATCCCCAGACCCGTGCTAGGGGTACTGCAAGCAGTGAGTAATAAGTGTATCTCTGGAGTTTCAGTATATGTGTCCTAGTGCACTTAAAGTAGTATGTAGGATTAATATGATAATCAAGTGGTAGGTATTTGACTGTGCGAGTTATTCTCGTGACTGTAAGGGTAAATTTATGAGGTGTTGGAGTAGCCAGGAAGTGAGGAGCAAGTAGAAGTTAAGGGGTTTATAACAGTAGGCATGAAGGGACTGGTGGCTCAAGTGGCTTGTATCAAGAAGTGAGGCTTGGCATGCAATTACCTGCAGTAGAAGGGGTTGGTAGGACATATTTTCAGTATCATAGCTAGAGGGTATCAGTCCAGTAGTGTACCAGTTCAGTGAGTGCAGGAGTTTGTATATGTGTGTGAGGGTGTACTGCATCCAAACATTGGGAGTTAGTTGGTGTAAAGGATATGTGTTGGGTAGATGTTAGTTGGAGTCATACCTGCGTGTGAGGTTGCTGTGCAGAGTTTGTATGTGTGTGTGAGGGTGCACTGCATCCAAATAGTGGGAGTTAGTTGGTGTAAAGGATATATGTTGGGTAGATGTTAGTTGCAGTCATACCTGCATGTGAGGTTGTTGTGCAGAGTTAGTATAGACTTTAGTAGCTTAACATCTATGTGGATAAAGGTTTAGTGTGGTATAGGAGTCTTATTGTTGGTATGAAGGTTTTGGGTATATTACCATGTGATACCTTCATGTATCAATGGATGGTGCAGTAGCTGTGAGTAGGTGTTCAGGTTGGACAAGAGGAGAGGCTCGGGCTATAGGCAAATATGCAATGCTCAAGGCAGTGTACTGATGGGGGTGCTAAAATTGGGGTTTAGTATCAGAGATACTGTGGTGAGAGTGCACATACTAGTTATCAGTATCAGTGGTGTTGCTAGGATGTACACTTGCACCTTAGTGTAATACACCATTTGCCTTTAGCAATTTAGAGCTAACATTAGCAGTAACATCAGGAGAGAATGGGGGATATGGGATATGTCCTGGTGAGGTTACTCTACAGGATACAGGTAGATGGTTAGCATAGAGGATTAGGGTAACTGATACTTGTTTTATCATGAGAGTATCAGTCTAATGAGAGTGTGTAGGTAGTATCCAGACTTGAGAGTGTGAAGGTAAAGATTAGTGCATACCTTAGTAACCAGTGTGGTATAAAAGGTGTACTAAGATATTTGGGTATGAGTGAACAATGAAGTACTTAGACATCTAAGTACATACATATAACTTTATAGAAATAAGTTATAGGTATTTGGTATTACCATGAAGTATTAGCTAAGTATAAATGTTATAGGCTATAATACTAGAAGTTAGTGTTAAATTAGAGTTCAATATATAGTATACGATATGTACTATAGTATATATAGCTAGTATTAGGTAGTGTTAACTAGTATACCTAGAATTAACTAGTGTAACTTAGATATTAACAAGGTATTGACCAAGTATGACCGAGTTAGCCTAGTATTGACTAGTATACCCTAGTCTGGACCTAGAAGTGACCTAGAAACATCATAACAAGTGAATTAACAATATATATCATCTCATATCACTCATTGACACTTATATTTCATATTTAAGTCATTGTGACTCTATTTTTGACATCGATCCTCACACCTTGCTTAGGACCATAGACGAGTACATTCTCTGATAGTTTTTATTATTTGATATTTGCTATAATAAAAGTATTTAGAAATGTATTGATTCCTGACACATTGGTACACGGATTAGTATATACATGGATCTTCAATCATGAGATATTATTTATTGTTTCATTGTTTCTCGTATTCTCTCACGGTTCGACAATATTTAACACTAGACAATGTTTAACATTAGATAATGTTCATTGAGTATCTTACATTGTAATGTGTCATGGTTGGATCTATTGTACTAGTCGGAAAAATGGAAAGTGTTAGCTAGATATGTGATCAAAGCCTAGACAATATTCAATATTCAATATTTAAGTTAGACAATGTTTATCCAACGTTAACTTGACAATGTTCAACCCAAGCCGATCACATATCTAACTAGTATTTCAAACATAGTGTAGTTATAGTTCTTTACCATATTCTATTTTATTATCTTTATTCTATTTTATCGTAATCAGTTTATACCTTATTGCTCTAGTTTATCTGTCTCTTCTACCATACTATGATATTGTCCATTATTTCTTGTCTTGTATTACATTCTCTATGTCTTGTAGTTATAGTTCTTGTATTACATTCTCTATTTCTTGTCTTGTATTACATTATAAACTAATTGGAACTGCTATTGGGTTGTACTTCGCTCAAATCCTGAATGGATATATTTTTTCAGATGAGTGGTTAGAGGAAAGGTGAACCACCTTTTACGGGCCACAAGATGGCGAGCCGACTGAGGATTTAGTGCCAGCTACTGAGGCGACTTAGATTTTTATTAGCATATTGTATATAATTCAGTTTTAGACATTGGCATGTATATATTATTTGAGATTTGTGTTGTAGCTAGACTATTAGTCTTGGATGTATTATATTGTATTATATTGTATTGTATTATATTGTATTATATTATGACTTTGTGACTCTTTCTTCTTTTTCATATCTTGCCTTTATCTTCCATTAGTTTTATATTATGATTGAGTATCGATTGTAATTATACCATTATCTTGTCCTCAAATTAGAGTTGAGATATCTTTGACAGGTATCATTATATATATACCATGTGAGATGTTAGATATTATTATTGACCTAGATAGCGTTCTACCGTCGATGCTGCGACGTAGGCTGGACGTACCCACGTACTCGTGCCCCTATACGGGGTGCGGGTCATGACAGGTAAGAATCGTTGTTAAGCGATATGTAATATCTTTTACATATTCAATTTATACTGGTGAACATGTAACATGTTTTCACTATGCTGCTAGATATCATAAACACTGTCAAATGAGTAATCCCTAATTGAAAGATCACTTTATCAATATGCATGCTTCATATCACTACCAGAAAAAGTCAAATTAGCGACCTCTAAAAACGTTGCTAAATAACCAAAAATCGTCGCTAATTAGGTTTAGCGACGTAATTAGCGACGTTTCAAAGCAGTCGGAAAACACCAAGTCGCTAAAACAAAAAACGTCGCTAAACGTCGCTATGCCGACGTTTTTTAGCGACTTTAATGTGTCGCTAAATTTAGCGACGTTTTGCGACGCCAAGTCACTAAAAAGCGACGTTTAGAAAAGTCGCTAAACGTCGCTGATTAGCGACATCTATCGCGACGTTACACCGACGTCTTTAATGACCTGGCTATACTGCCATGTCAGCAATTGGCGATGTTTAGCGACGTAATTAGCGACGTCATTAGCGACGTCCTTAGCGACGTTTTACAGCGTCGCTAAGTAGCGACGTAATTAGCGACGTAAATTAACGTCGCTAATAACGTCGCTAATTTTAAAAAAAAATAAAAAAAATAATGTGCAGAAGCAAACATTGGTGATTCCCTGCAGTTTTACATCATCTTCATCATACACACCAACATGATTCAATCTAGTTAACTATATAATCCAATTAAATTAAAGACCACAAGAAGTATCAATCCAATTAAATGTGGATAACTATATAATCCAATTAAATTAACTAAAAAATTAAAGACCACAAGAAGCATCATACATCATGTCTATTGTTGAAGTATCAATAATTCATAAATAATAATAAAAATAACTATACTACTACGGATCTGCAGGAGGCTGACCAGCGGCGCGCTTGAAGGATAACAACTCCTCATACTCGTCCCGTGGAATCGACACCGATATCGATGGAGAAGGCAGTGACGTCGGTGGAGGCCGTGCCCGCTCCAAGTATGCGAGTCGCTGGTTGTAAGAATCCAGGGTAGATAACAGCCTCGTACTACTATCACCCATTGAATCCTGCATCCTCGTCAGGTTCTCGCCCATCGATAGCTGTGACGCATGCATCCTCGTCAGCTTCTCGCCCATCGATAGGTGTGACGCCTGCAGCTCCATGATGTTGCGATCATTGGAGGCTCTAATATCATTTGTCAATTCTCGTAGCTCCGTCATGCTGCGGTCGAGCATATCCAATCGTGCGATGAGCATCGGATCGTCCGCCTGCGGCTGGGACCGGGACTGGTCCTCCATACTTCGCAGCAAGTCGTCACGGAGAGACGCAATCTGACGGTCAACGGCCTCCTGGACTCTGGCCGACGACTGCGAGGGCTGCGACTGCGAGGGGTGTGTGGAATGCACAGCTGTCGGGGAGGCCCTAGATGACTGCGTCGCAACCAGGGTGCCATAGGAGCCCGTACCGTAGTACGTACCCCTCTGGAGACCACCAGCTGCGGTCACCCACAGGTCGTCCGCCGACGGAGATAGACCGGGCTGCGACGAAGCACCAGCCTCTCCAGGTGTAGGTGCACTAGCAGTCGCCCACTCATGAAGCCTAAGATACTCGGCCTAGAAAAGGTTTGGAAACTCAATAATTGTCTAAGTTATATTAAAATAAACACAAAGTAAAGTAATACTTACATAGGTCTGTGAGGCCCTCTCATCAATGAGATTTCCGTCCTTGCGATGGGTGGCCAAGAAGACGGTCACCATGTTTGCATCCTCACCCCTCTGTACCTGTTAAAAATATATTTTTTATTACTAAACTTAAATATTTTTTCCAAGTACCATTTTATGGTACTTATATTAAAATAATATATTTTAAAAGAAAAAACATACCAAACGACGGAAATGTTCCGTCATCGGAATCGAGCCACCACACCACTTGGCAGCATTCTGCCTAGCCGCCTTGGCCTTCTTAGACCTTTCCTTGTAGCTCGGATCGTCGAATCTAGCCCTCATCGCAGTCCACTGCTCAGGCGTGATCCAACCTTGGATCGGTTTTTCAGCACGATCACGAGCCTTCTGGTCATCCAGAGCATCTCGGATAAGCTTGGCGGCAACGGTAGGAAAGAGCCGCTCGATCAACTCGGCCCGGTGCGGAGGATAAAAATACGTTTGCTACAATAAATAATTCATTAAGTTAGCATCACGAATATGCATAAATTAGAAGATTTATTTAATATACTTTTACCTGGAAGTGCGCAAACCAGAACGCCTTCCTCTCCTCCGGAGCCTCAGAGTAGTTGATCCAAGGGCCACCGTAGTTGTTCCTCAAAAATTGGCCCAGGCGTCTCTGAACCGACGATGGACGATATCTATACAGAAATAATAATTTAGATTACTGAAAAAGTCAATATACGATGAATAAAGAGAAACACAAATATATACTAAACCATCTAATTGACTTACTTTGTACCGTCGGCCCAAATCTCTGTCCTCGTCTCCTCCGGTGGTGCGCATGGAGGATCTTGCTGATGCTGGGACAACGTCGGCACGACCTCCTCTACATGCTCATCTGTCTCCATGGTTCCGTCAGCAGGAGGAACGCTGGACGAGGGAGTACTATCACGCCTGGAACTACTCGTCCCAGGAGTGATGCCATGCAACGTCGTCACAGTCGGAGATGTGACTGATCGATATACTGGAGTACTGGGCGACGATGATCCAGTACCAACAGTAGGCAGTACCGGAGTGGCACTCTGTCTACCTCGGGACCTGCCGAATCCTCCGCGTCGTCCTGTCATATCTGATAACAACATATGATGAATATAGAGAAACACAAATATATACTACATTCTACAGTCGAAATGTGATACATATCTCAAAGCATTATACAGTCAAAATATAATACATATATTCGTTAATGTCAACATCTACTTCTACATGCAATATTTACAGTCCAAACATAGTTACATTCTACATGGAATATTTTATATTTTCAATCATCTTCAGAAAATTCATCTTGTTCGCCTTCCTCGTCCTGCTCTTCCTCTTCCTCGTCTTCACTTTCATCTACTTCGTCGTCCTCTTCGGATAATTCTACATCTTCTACATTATTACTCGTGTAATGAGTAACTTCCGTTGAGTCCACATCTACAATATTTGTTACAAGAGGTAGATCGTCCTCCTGATAAGCTATTTCGTCAATGTCAAAGGTATTTCTAGCTTTAGTCTTGCATACTGCCCACCAATCCGACCTCGCTGTCCCCCGTCTAGGATAAGTTGTGAAGTACACGAGCTGAGCCTGACTTGATAGGACAAATGGTTCGTAGCCTTGATATCTACGCTTGTAGTTTATATCCACAAGGCCATGCTTGTCAATTTTCCAACCTTGATCTTGAATCGGATCGAACCATTCACACCTGAATAGCACGATTTTAGCAGGTTCTGGGCCATAATTATATGTCAACTCCACAATCTCTCGTAAGATGCCAAAAAAATCATTGCCCGGATTGACGTCTTTGTAGTTTGTAGATTTGATACACAAACTATTGTTTTTCGTGGAATCAAGATCCAGAAAGCTGTCTCTGATAGGAGCATTTGTTGACTTGAACCTGAACCCATTCACACAGAAACTTGGCCATATTTTTACGGCAGTAATTGGTCCCTTGGCTAGAGTCCTAATAGATTCAGTCTCGGGTGATATTAGACGATCGACCTAAATACCAAAGTAGCGATAGTAAGTTATTTGTTTTGCAAGTGCAGAAATAAAAAGTAATTACCAAGCATCTTACATATGCGCTCAACCAAGAAGAAAAATGGCATCTCATATCTTGTTCTACTTCTTCGTCTGTTATGTAGGGTCTAACCGACCTCAACTCATCATTATATGTGCTGAAAAACAATGAAGCAACTGCTGATTAGTAGCATAATAGTATCTTTCGTCTTCCCCTTTACATCCATTACAGTATTAATTATGTTATCAAACACATTCTTCTCGATATGCATGACATCAAGGTTATGTCTGATCAGATTGGTGCTCCAATATGGCAGATCCCAGAATATACTCCTCTTCGTCCAGTTATGGGTGCGACCAAATCCGTCACACTTGTACCCCTTAGCAGGCTCTTCGATAGCACTTGGTAAATCTTTTACCTCTTCCCATATCGTGCATCCGGGCCACCTTGGCGGTGGATTGGCCTTCTCCACAACTCCCGCACGAAAAGCATTCCGATTCCTCCGGTACGGATGATCCTTCGGCAAAAATTGTCGATGACAATCGAAGAAGCACGGTTTGCCTCTGTGTTTCAAACGGAAAGCCTGAGAATGGTCCATGCAATACGGACATGAGAGACGACCATGGGTGCTCCATCCCGATAACATTCCATAGGCTGGAAAGTCGTTGATGGTCCACATAAGTGCTGCCCTCATCTGAAAATTCTGCTTCCTAGAAACATCGTACGTGTTGGCACCTACTTCCCACAGCTGATTCAACTCATCTATCAAAGGCTGTAAATACACATCGATGTTCCTCTTCGGATTGTTCGGACCCGGGATAATAACGGTTAGGAACATATACGGAGTCTTCATGCACATCCAAGGCGGTAGATTGTACGGAGTGACGATCACAGGCCAACACGAATACTGGGAGCCCGAAAGTCCGAATGGGGTAAAACCGTCAGAGCAGAGCCCCAATCTGACATTACGTGCTTCCTCGGCAAAATGTGGATACTCTCGATTAAAGTGCTTCCATGCTTCTCCATCGGATGGATGATCCAATACTCCTTCGATCTGTTTTCGCCTGTGCCAACTCATGTTTTCTGCAGTCTCCTTAACCATAAACAACCGCTGCAACCGCGGCGTCAAAGGCAAGTAGTGCATCGAATCGGTAGGCTTCCTTGCACCGAAAGACTTTCCTCTAACAGTGGCCTTGTAGCGATCAGCACCACAGAATCTGCACGCATCTTCATCCTTGTCGTCTTTGTAGTACAACATGCACCCGTTGCGACATGCATCGATTTTCTCGTATCCCATCCAAAGCGATCTCACCATCCTCTTAGATCGATAGAAGTCTTTAGGCAACTTTGCACCCTCGGGCAAGATCTCTATAATCAAATCGAGCAGTCGATTATAGCATTCTTGCGACATGTTAAAATTGGACTTGATGCTCAATAATCTTGTAACCACCTCCAACGGTGAATGATCCTCACAACCAGGATATAGTGGAGTCCTTGCATTCTCAAGCAACTCCATAAACTTTGCAGCATCGGCATTCGGTGCCTCCTCAGCTGCATCATAATTGTCCGGATTGAAACTCGGTTCCGTCGCATCATAATTTTCAGGATTGAAACTAGGCCCCGCCGCATCATAAACCATGTTCACCAACCCGTCGTCGTAAGCATCATAGTCTTGGACATCCATATACGGCTCCACATAGGGCTCCGACTCCGATGCTAGAGATACAAGTTCTCCGTGCGCGGTCCACTGATAGTAATTTGGCGTAAAGCCCTTCGAGTATAAATGATACGTAACTTCCACTTCTGGATGATATTTCCTGTTGCGACATCTCACACACGGACACTTAATTTTGGTACCGTCCATGTACTGAGGGAACGCCTTGGCGAACTGCAGGAACTGCTGTACACCCTCAATAAATTCATCCCGCACACCGCACATGTCATCAAGATGACGGTTGTACATCCACGAACGATGACGCAGATAGTAATTCATATCCATTTCTAGATACTTCTGCAAAAATGACAGTATGTATCATATAAATCATTACATACAGTAGTTTATCACCTAGCTTCATAACTTAACCGTACTATAAAAATCATATCTGATATAATACATACTTTCATTTATCAAAGTCTAAAATAAGCAATATTCATGCTAACCCATCTTAAACCAGCTAACCAATACCTGGACACTAAGCTAACTAAAACTAGTATACATAGCTCACTAAATGCAACTGAAAATGGATACTGATACAGTGGGACTTGTTGATACTTACTGATACATGGTTGCTGAAATGACACAGTGCTGATGGTTTTCCTCTTCAGTTGCCTGCTCACTGTTGCAGACCTCCTTCTCACTGCCCACTACAAGGCTCGAGCATGCCATCCCGCTTATTCTAGATACCATCTTAGTACACTCCTATCTAACATCTCTAAACATCACTAACCTACATATCTATATATACCCTATTAACACTTGACTTTATACCTTGCCTGCATCAACTCCTACAATTGCCTGTACTGATACCTCACACAGTCCCTGATACGTATCAGTGTATAAGTACTGATGACTGATACCAAACTGAAACTGAGATGCACTAAGGCATGCCTCTGCACTGCCTAGGGACTGCCCCCAAGCCTAACTGACAGGCACCATTTGGGTGCACTGCTGCAGTGCCCCATGCCAGAGCCCCAAGTCTGTGTCCATGTGATATTAGTGTCTGTGTCCCTGTGATATTAGTGTCTGTGTCCATGTGATATTAGTGTCTGTCTGTGTCCATGCGATATTAGTGTCTGTGTCCATGTCAAAAAACTTAATCCTAACCCTAGGTCCTTATCAGTGTCTGTGTCAGTGTGTGTGTGTGTCGTGTCGTGTCTGTGTCACCATCTGTGTGTGTGTGTCGTGTCTGTGTCAGTATCACATGTGTTCTGAGAGAGAGAGAGAGAGAGAGAGAGAGAGAGAGAGAGTTAGGCTTTACCTAGAGCTCGAGGAAGAGGAGGGGGATGCCGGAGTAGCCGCGGGGGAGGTCGACGGAGCAGGCGGTCGACGGAGCGGGGGGGGGGCGGGGGAAATTTTGTTTCATTTCGAAATTTCAACACATGGGGAAAAACGAAACCGAGCCCTAATTAACCAAATTTTAGCGACGTTTAGCGACGTCAAATAAGGACGTCGCTAAATTAAATTATAGCGACGTTACGGTCGTCGCTAAACACGTTGCTAAATATTTCTAATATAAACGTCGCTATTTGCGTCGCTAAACGTCGCTAACTTAGATATATTAGCGACGTTTAGCGACCAAAATTGAACTTATAGCGACTAATCTTATAAAAACTGAACATAAGTCACTAAACGTCGTTAAATATCGCCAATTAGCGACGTCTACCGACGTTTTACATGGAGTCGCTAAATTAGCGACGTTTTTACCTGGAGTCGCTAAAAAACGTCGCTAATCCCGCTTATTCTAGTAGTGTATGATTACCTAGTTTTGTTTTAGATAAGTGGGCTAGTTATGCTCAAAAGTACACGATATGTACTAACCCATGTTTATAGGCATCCCTAGGTACTCAGTTATGGGGAGTGGATTGAATTGTCCCGAGATATCAAAAATTTGTTGGGGCGTGCATAAGCTCTTCTTTTACAAGGATCTTGACTTATTATAAAGGACATAATGTATAAAACACTATAATTCTGTTGTACCAATGAGATTAAAAGACAATATTACAAGTTCAATGTAAGCCAAGAATGGCCAAGTATCAGTTGTATTTGAAGAGTCTTGAAATATGTTGTAAGCTTTTCTATTCAAATACTTTTATCAATATAGAGATGCTTTTTCATATATTCTACTGAGACTTTAATTTATCTGCTTAAACTACCAAAATATGCGCTATTAGCGACATTTTTTAGCAACGCAAGTTTTGAAGTCGCTATTTTTTGTAATATTAGCGACTCCAATAAAAAGTGACACTAAACGTCACTAGTTGCGATGTTTAGCGACATTCAACGACAATTAAAAACATATGCCGGTATAGGTGGTTGAACGTTGCTAAATTTTTTGTAAATAGCGATATTTTTATGACAAGCAGCAATGACATTTCCTATTGTAAAAAAATACGCCGACAAAGGTCGATGAATGTCGCTAAATTTTAATTTATAGCGACATTTTACGATATTTTATTCGTCGTTATATTTTTATTTATATGCGATGTTTAGCGACATTTACTTCGTCGCTATGTTTTTATTTATCTACGACGTTTAGCAACGTCTATTTTAGACGTCGCTAAATTTTTAATATAGGGTTGGCTATTTCGATCGATTCCCCCCATTCTCACCAAAAATTTAAAACCCTCCTAACTGGCTCCCCCCCCCCCGAGCGCCCCCCATCCGGCACGGCTCCTCCCCTCGCACGGCTGCTCCCCTCCCATGGCTCCTTCCCTTCGACGACCTCGGGTTTCTCCTCCTTCTCTCCACAACTCCGGACACCTACAGGTAAACCCTAACCCTATCTCTCTTTCTCTCTCTATCTTTCTATCTCTCTCTCTCATACTCACAGACATAGACACGACACGACACGACACAACACACACTTATACGACACAGACACGACATACGATGACCTTGGGCTTCTCCTCTTCCTCTCTCCAGCTCCTGACATTTCTAGGTAAACCCTAACCCTCTCTCTCTCTCTCTCGCTCTCTCTCTCTCCCTCACTCACAAACACGAACACCACACAACACAACACTTATACGACACTAAGACTGACACAGCACACACATATATAGGGTAGCCCGGGCCGTGGAATGGCGGTCCAGGACGTCGAGATTGATGAACCGGTCTAGGCCGGGGAGGGGGGTGCTCGGGTCCGACCAACGACGGGCTAGGCCATACACGGTCCACGGTGCACCGGACGCGCTCGGCCTCTTTAGAGCCTCCTAGGTAATATTACATACTAGGTATCATATATACCCTTTATAAAATACCTTGACCCAATATCCAATACCTCATTAAGATATTTAACTCGTTATCTCACTAAGATATTTAACTTGTTATCTTAATACTTATACCTATATACTTATCTCAATTATAACTTATATCGATAATATATTTATATATACATCATGTACGTAGTGTTAAAATATCTCATATAATCATATACACTAGACATTAACTAGGATATCAAGTACGCTCTCTATGATACCCTAGAGTATCACACAAGGGTTGATACTCAAGGGATATTTAGAGACACTAAATTAATACACTATACTTATAATACCACAACACTCTAGACACCTCAACCTAACTTGGCATGCATCTATATCACTCAATACACCCAACACTGATATATAAATCTATACCAACTGACACTCAAGTATCTAACCCACATTATTCATTAATACACTATCACAAGCTAATATACCACACTTTACTAATATTTACTGGTACCAAACACATTTGTTATCCCTTACCACTCAGTCACATGTACTCCAAACTGGATACCCCAAAACCTGATACCCGACACATACTCCCTTACTGACACCCATAACCCTTATCTAATATGTAACACACCCACACTCTTACAATATTACCTAGAAAAACTCATCACCTGCATTGCCTTCCCCTCTCTTCTGTTAACACCTGATACTTCTCCTCAAAGTTCAAACCCCTCATGAACATGGACTGAATACTTCCCATACCACCTGCACCTAAAGCCTTAAGTCTGCAACACTTACCCAAACCATTTTCCACCTGATCACCAACTGCCATTATACCCATTATAAGGCTGGACACCCCACTGTAGCACCCCAATTTCCCCAATGCAATACTACCTGAAAAGAATCCCCCATCAACTGTTATTCACAAATACTCAAGTTCAGTGTAATATACTGAACACTCCTTACACCTCCACTCTTGGCAAGAATACCAACACACACACACACACACACACACACACACACACACACACACAATACTAACCGAACAACCATATCAATACCTATACTCAATAACACATAATTAAATTCTCTAATCAAATGAATGAGAGGAGAGAGAAAGAGTAGGATATATATAGTGGATAGGTTAATTCCGATTGTATTTTAGAAATTCTTACCGCAGGTAGTTTGGGATCTATTTACAGAGCTTAGCATATTCTTCAGAGATCTTTGTTCTACTAAATTTCTCATCGATCATCTTGAAAAGAAAGATAAGGACATTACGATAATACTGTGCAAGATCGAGAGGGTTTTCCTTCCTGGATTCTTTGACTCCATGGAACATTTGCCAATTCATCTTTCCTATAAGGCCCGTGTTGATGGACCTGTAGGTTATCGGTGGATGTATCCGTTCGAGCGATATTTGAATCACCTAAAGAGAAAGGTAAAAAATAAGGTACGGGTCAAGGGTTCTATTTGTGAGGCATATGTTCACAAGGAGATTACAAACTTTTGTTCGATGTATTTGAAGCCTCATGTTGCTACAATTTGAACGAGAGCCCCGAGAAATAACGACGAGTAACAAGAATCTAATGATACGATACTGAAAGTATTTAATACATTCGAAAAGCATCCGAGAAAAAAAAGAGATTTCTGAATGACGATGAGCTAAGGGCTACTCAGTTGTATATATTACTCAACTACGACGAGAATGAAGTGGAGAAGCTCGAGGGGTAAGTAATTAATACGTTCACGTTCATGTCATCTCAATGTAATAGTGTTACACTATTATTATTAAACTAATTGGCCGATGTTTTATTATTTTTTAGCATATTTAATGAAGAGGCCATGTCGATTAGACCATACATAACAGATGATGAAGTAAAACAGGAAATGAGACGTCATTTCTCTTCTTGGTTGAGTACAAATGTAAGGATCTCGGTAATTAATTTTTGTATATGCACTTTATACAATAATTAACGGAACGTTGAACTTAATTTTTTATCTTGTGGTATTTAGGTTGATCGTCCAGACGCAACACTTAGAATAAATCTATTAGAACTCTAGCTAAGGGGCCAATTTATGCTGTCAAAATCTGGCCAAACTATTATGTAAATAGATTTAGGTTCAAGTCAACAACTGCCCCAATCAGAGACAACTTCCAAGATCTCCCGTAGACATCTAATATTCAAACTAAAAAGATGTCGATATATACAATTATTTCTATGGTATCTTACGGGAGATTGTGGAGCTGACATATAATTATAGAACAGAGCCTGTTAAGATCGTGTTATTCAAGTGTGAATGGTTCAATCCGATCCAAGATCAAAGTTGGAAAATAGACAAGCATAGTCTTGTGGATATAAACTACTGGTGTCGATATCAAGTCTACGAATCTTTTGTCCTATCAAGTCAGGCTCAGCTCGTGTACTTCACAACTTATCATAAGCTGGGAACAACGAGGTCGGATTGGTGGACAGTATGCAAGACCAAAGATATAAATACCTTTGACGTTAACGAAATACCATATCAGTAGGATGAGCTACCTCTTGTAACAAATATTGTAGATGTGGACTCAACGAAAGTTCCTTATTATACGGCTGATCATGTAGAAGAGGTATAATTATCCGAAGAGGAAGACAAAGTAGATAAAAGTAAAGATGAGGAGGACGAGGATGAGAAAAACAAAAAAGATAAATTTTTAGAAGATGATTGAAAATAAAATAAAATATATTTAGTCTTGTGACATGCACTTGAAAATATAACCTAAAAAATTCAACGGAGGGTTGCTCCGGGTCTATTTATACATTTTGAACGAAGAATATACATCTATTTAAACTTGTGACATGTAATAGTAATTATTTACTGTGCATTCCATTATGACTGTGAGATTTATTTTATTTTATTTTCATTTTTTTTTGTATTCTATATATTTGCGTATTTATTTTATCATCATATGTTGTTATCAGTTATGATAGTATGACGTAGAGGGTTCAGACACAAATGAGCATCAAGAGGACCCCATGCTCCGAGCGACAACACTCCTTCGGTACTAGTTTTTAGGTTCAGACTATCGTCTCCGAGTACTCCACTCTTCCGACCACTTGCATATCCTCATGACAGTACTTCTGGGACGAGCAGTTCCAGGCCGGAGCCTACTCCTCCGTCTATCATTCCTAGTGCTGATGGTACCATGGAGACCCAGGAAAAGACGGACGAGGCCCAGCCCCTGCCGTCTCAGTATCAGAGAGATCCTCCATGCGCGCCTCCGGACGAGCATCGGATGGAGATTTGGGCCGACGGCACAAAGTAAGTTAATTAGTTAATATTACCACACACACACACACACACACACACACACACACACATATATATATATATATATATATATATATATATATATATATATATATATATATATTTCTATGAATATAATTATCTCTGTATAAATATCGTCCGTCGAGTGTATATAGATAAATGCGAGAATTTCTGAGGTACAATTATGGTGGCCCTTGGATCAACTACTCCAATGCTCCAGACGAGAGGAAGGCGTTCTGGTTTACACACTCCAAGGTAAAAATATATTTAGTTTTAATATCGATCATCTAATTTATATTACATAACTTACTATATTAATTCTTGTAGGACACATATTTCTATCCACCACACCGGGCCGAGGTGATCGAGAAGATGTTTTCTTTCGTCGCCATCAAAATACTACGAGATGCATCAATAATCAGAAGGACCGTAATCATTTAGGAAAACCAATCCAAGGTTGGATCACAACTGAGTAGTGGACTCAGATGAGGGCTAGATTCGACGATCTCAGGTACAAGAAAAAGTTGGAGAAGGCAAAGGTGGCCAGGAAGAAGGCAGAAAAGTAGTATGGTTTATCGATTCCGATGACGAAACAATTTTGTTGCATGGTAAGTTTTTGAGCGTATATATTATTTTAATTAAAATATGATAAAATAGTTAATTTTAGTAACAATATATATATTTTTAATTAACAAGTCCAGAGGGGTGAGGACGCAAACATGGTGACCGTCTTCCTCGTCACCAATCGGAAGGGCGGATAACTCATCGATGATAGGACACACAGACTTACGTAAGTATCACTTTACATTTTTTAAATTTTAATATAACTTAGAAAATATGCAAATAAATATCCATCTAGTTAGTAATAAGTTGCTTAGATAGTAACATTTATGTTTACAACGAGTGGATAGTAACAAGTACATTTATCGAGCAATTTATTTTTTTCTAGAATGAGGATATACGGCTCCGTGAGTAGTCGAAGCAATATGCTGCTACTACACCTCCCGAGGGAGAGGCCAGTACTTTCTCGTAGCCACCGACCCACCCATTTCTGTCGGCTGACGAGCTTTGGCAGACCGTCGCTGGTGGTCTTCAGAGGGGTACATACTACGGTACAGGATCCTACGGAACCTATATTGTGACGCAGTGCTCTTGGACCCCCTCTGTCCCTGTACATACCCCACAGCCTTTCCAGGAGTCGGTGCGAGTTCAGCTGGAGAGAGTGAACCATCCGATTGCGTCTTCGCATGACAAGTTGATAGGAAGGATTTTGCAGCAGCCCTAGTCTCAGCCGCAGATGGACAATGCGAGGATCTTATCACATTTTGATGCACTCGAGCAAAACCTTTTTGGAGCTCAGGACTATGACCGAGATGACACTGCGGGACATTATAGATCTGGCATCATCGATATAGCGTTCTGTCACTCAAATTATAGGTGTCATGGATTCATACAATGATCGGCTGTCAGCATTCCAGCGGATATTCCTCCTGGTTCCCCGACATTGATACGTCCACCGATAACACTGCCTCCTAGTTCGACATCGGTGGCGCTTTCACATGACTAGTTGGACTATATCGTATCCCAATTGTGCGACAGTTTTTCTCTTCCTCCTCCTGATCAACATTATTCCTAGGTTGGACAGATAGTTGTGAGTTTGTGTGACATTGGCCCATTTTTTGGTCTTTGGTATATATTCTCTTAGTGACATGAGGATATTTATTTCAGAATTTTATATATATTTGAATTTGTATGACATTGGCCAACAGTGATAGTAGATTTGAATTTATCGGTGTTTATCAATCTTCTTGTGTGTGACATTCTACCCTAGGGGTCAATTTTTATAAACTGTGAATATATTTGTATAAACTATAAGTTGAATATTGTTATATAAACTATTATGTAACAATCTGCATTTTTTACAACAAGTTAGCGACGTTTAGTGACGTATAAATATGTCGCTAGTAGGTATCAAAACGTCGCTAACCTGCACCAAGACGTCACAAATTTGTTACTAAACGTTGTTAATATGCTTTGGCAATATCTACCATGTCAACAAGATGTAACTAAATTCGTTGCTAAACGTCGCTACATTCATAAATATTAACGACGTATCAGCATTGCTAAACGTCGCTAAGTAAGGAATGTCAGCGACCTTTTGTGACACAATAAACATCACTAAGTATACAAATATCAGCGACATTTTACGACCAAGTTTGTGTCGCTCATATACCGACTTTGCAATGCAGAACGTCGCTAATTAGAGAAAAAGTGGCGACGTTCATACGTCACTAAGATACATCGCTAGTTAGAACGTATTTCCTATCGGTGACTAGCTAGATCGCGACATTTATAAAACGTCATTAATAATGTCGAAAATACGTTTTAGCGACATAAATTTATAATTTAGCGACATTTTATGGCGTCGCTAAACCCGCAAATTTTAGTAGTGTTATTTTTGCTATAATGTCGATGATTATGAGATACTCTATTTGTCATGCCCCAGTCCCAAAATATCGAGGGACTAGACACGTGGCAATGGCTAACAGCACACACCGATGGGCAAATCCAATTTAATGGACCCATCAGGATATACTTAAGCTGTAGTACAACAATAAGGGTCTAAATATACTAATCTCATCCATAGAAATGAATACAACAATATCAGAATCATAAAGTAAGATCAATCTCAATAAAATATAAACTCGAAAAACAACCCGATAATGAGTCTGATACAATAGTCAAGATACAGGAATAAAGATAACAACATCAAATACTGAGTATGGATAAAGCATATACTCAGAAGATATCCTCGGTGATCACTCGTCTACTAGATCTGGTACTGCTCCAGTGCCTGCTCCTGTTCCTGCTAATGCTCCTATCCCGTATACCTCAGCGTAGATCTCGTCTGCTATACCTGGGGTCATAATCCGGATCCAGGTCCTCAGGGGACATAGCAAGGTACAAAATAACTCAAGTCATAAATAATGCAGTGCAGCAATAATGAATTAAAAGGGTAAACTATATAACCAGCTAAGTGATATATAATATAAGAGCATTACTAGAACTCAGGCTGAGACCACTACAAGCTCGGTGTCGGGGAGCCAGTAGCAGAGATATCATGCAGTTGTCTAGCTCAGAGTGAGACTACGACGCCGTCATAATATAATCAACCTGTAGCCTGTGTGTCTCTCCCCACCCAATGTAATCATACGTCTCATGTCCATGATGTCTCATATCCATGTCACACAAGATGATAACTAATACAACAAGTCATATAATAGCTATAATATAATGTCTATGTTACGAATCCTGCAACATACACAGAATTATCTTGAATATTTCAGGAAGATTTTGTCTCATGAATAGTGTCAGGTGTCCTGGGTATGACGTACTTGATGATGCAAGCACGAGAATGTAAAGGGTCTCGATATCCATCTTTAGGTGACGTTACACAACTCCGCGTATGACGTTGGCACCCGAATATTATTCGGACACTAAGTAATGTCACATGGTCCTAGGTTAAGCATGTATATCATGTAAATAAATCAAGATAACCATATGAAGCAGGTATTGTAAGTTTGGAAGGTATACACGGTCCTAGGTTAAGCCTGGTGTTCTGACTCCAACTGTAGCTCTGGTATCTGTAGAATTTGCAGGTACTCCTCCGGTTGCTGAAATAAACATCACCATCAGATTCAGAAGACATCAAATAGCCAAAAATACCTGTCCTTGAGTCTAATTTGGATACAAGGACAAAAATGACAGTTTCTGGTCAAAGCGGGGTCCACATGTGGCCTGCTTCGTACCGAAAATATGTTAGAGACAATGTTCTCCAAATTCGTCAAACTTAGTGTCAACAAGTCCATAACGATGAAACGAACCCAAAGGAATGTCCAGAACTAGATTTCGATGAGCCGATCACAAAATCGCCCGTCAACTGGAGCCGCGGGGCCCACGATACACGGTTTTGTTAACGTTCTCAGAATTGAACCAAACTTGGGTCACAGGACCATCGTATTTCTACGAGTCCAATGGCTAAAGTTTCGTTTCGATCTGACGTGTGTACACAAAGTTACAACGAATTCCAGAACAGGGCCGATACGGGGCGTTGTCGACGGATACGCGTTGATTCCGGTGTGCACGCACATCCAAATTAACTTTCGTAAAATCCCACACCTCCGTATCAATGGTGTGCACCTTTCGGTGAAGTCCGCACATGATCAAGTTATCCTGATTTTGGATCGCAGTTCACGATCACCACAGAACGCGACACACCGAGCAGGTTGCACGGGTATCGAGAGGGTCACACAGGGTTCATGTCACAGCAGACGAAACGAGAAATGGGGCAACGAGGAGAGAGAAATAACTACCTGAACAAAGCTCCCAGAAATTAGGATTTCTCGTGTCCGCGAGGCAACAGAACACGACACGACATAGCTAGGGTTAGGGTTCCGGCACTTTGCTGCGGCTGGGGGCGTCGGGGCTTCTCCGGAGGAGGAGGCTGCTCAGGAAGAGGCGGCTCAGGCGGAGGCGGCCGGAGCTCTGGCGGAGCTGGCCGGGGCTGCGCTGGTGGTGGGCCGCTGCTGCTGCTGTTGCTGGCGAGATCAAGGCAGAGGGTAGATCTGTGGCGAGGGCATCTAGGGCTGGAGGAGGCGCCGGAAGAGACGGTGGTCGACGTTGAGATGGCTAAAGACGGTGCTAGGGAGTTCGTGGTGAGGGAGGTGAAGGCGGAGAAGTAACCTCGGGCGGAGAGGGGTTGGCCGGTGAGGCAGTTTTATAGGGGCGAGAGGGAGGAGAAGAGCCGACGGTTACGAGGTAGGTGGAGCGATGCCGGGGAGAGGGGGAGCCGGCAGTTGCGGGAGCGGGAAGGTCGAGCGGCACCGGGAACGCGAAGCGGCGGCAGTGTCGAATCGACGGGGTCGATTAGGGATTAGGGTTTCCGAGTTAGCGGGTCCGGGTCTGGTCGGCCGGTGAATGGGATCCGACCCGATCCGATAGGCAAAGGGTGCGGGTTCGGGTTTCGGGTTTCGGGTCGGGTTTAGATCCGACCCGACCCGCTAGGGTTAGGGTTGGTTTAGGCTCTGGTTCAGCATGGTTCGGTTCACAAATAAATCGAATTTATTTGGATTTAATTTGGTTTAATAATTAATTAGTTTTTAGGTCTTTAAAAATGTTTCTGGGGTCCAATAAATTCCAGAAAAATTATCCTATGTCTATTATTCATTTTACACCTAAAAATATTATTTTCGTAATATTTTAATATTGATTAACATTATTTAAAATTTATTTAATTTCAAAATACCTTAGTTTTAGTTAATTAAAAATCCCAGAAAATTCTAAAAATTTTATGAAAAATTGATTTTTAAAATTCCTAAAAATTAGAGAGTTTACAATCTACCCCCCTTAAGAGGATTGCATCCTCGCAATCAAAGAATAACCAGTCAACAGAGATGACACGGTTGCAGGTATTGTTCAAAGCACATCACTATCAAGATTCATGACCAAGGAGAATTAAAGGATGAGGGTTTAAGCAAAAGTACATAGGGAATGAAAACATTATTTCCCTAAGCAATGAAAATTATGCAATTTCTAGAGGAAAGAATATCTAGAAAACTACAGTTAAACTACAGTTTAGAGAAACTAGATTATCAATTATAAAACATACTAGGTTATTAATTATTAGCAAGTTCAAAATTACCAGGTTAAGGCTAAGGTCACGAACCAATAGGCATGAGCTAAAACAATACTAGAAACAGATAACTACGAATCACTTACGCGTATTAGCTACTCCACGAGTCTGCGCATTCTCCAAGGTCATTGTCAGAGCTTGTCCGCGTCTTTGCAGTCGATTCCTCTGCTGTTGCTGAGCCTGCTGGAAGAGTAGTGCCTGGGGTATCAAAGGTGGCCTCGGTTGATACCCTCCTGGTGGTGGTATGACTCCTTCAACTTCTGTTTACGGTGCTCCCAATGCTGGATAGGCTGGCCTCGGTTCTGGTAAAGCTTGTTAATTTACCATTGGTGCTCTTTCTCGACGCTCAAGGCATTCCCTCACTAAATGCTGATTGGATCCGCAAGATAAACATAGTCCCAACTTACGTCTGCACTTCTCTCAATATGGCCTATCTTGCCACAGTAGTGACAAGTAGAAAGGAATAAGGCCTTTGGTGCTGCTCTCTATGGTGGATTCTTCTGGGGTCGCTTTGCAACTCTTTCCTGCTGTGCTTGGTCTAGTGTATACGACCGCTTCTGGCTAGACTCTATCCTGGTGATGCACTCCATGGCCCATGCTGCAGCAAGAACATCCCTCGCAACGGACCTGATTAACTTCTGTAGCTCAGAGTTAAGTCTGTAAATGATCTCCTCCGCTTGGCTTGGCTGGGCCTCCTGATAGGCTTGCATCATCGTATAGTACATTTAAAACATCTGTTTCCCGTCCATAGCTTGCCCTTGTGAGAATACGGGCAATGGTGGAGTAAACTGTGGCAGAGGTGGGATGTCATCTTGCTGGATTCTCGAGGCATGTTGATTTGCTTGACTATGTTGTTGAGCAGATTGACCTTCTCCTACTGGTGTTACTTCCTCTTCGTTGGTTACCACAGCATCTCGTGGTGATCTTGCAGGAGTCTCGTCGTTTGCTCATGGATCCATAACTCTACATCTAAAATAAATAATAAGAGGCGCACAGGAATCAAGGCAAGATGCAAGTCAATAAATTAATTCGAATCTGATATAAATATCAAGAACGATTCAAGCAAGTGGATGAGATCCTAAAAACTTATCCTATCCTTATTGCAGGCTTGCTCGGTCCCTAAATTGAAACCAAACAATTTTAGTCATGGACCTGCATGGGCCACCACAAAAACCATGTCACGCCCCAGTCCCAAAATATCGAGGGACTAGCCACGTGGCAATGGCCAGCAGCACGCGCCGATGGACAAACCCAATTTAATGGATCCATCAGAATGTACTTAAGCTATAGTACAACAATAAGTGTCTAAATATACTAATCTCATCCATAGAAATGAATACAACAATATCAGAATCATAAAACAAGATCAATCTCAATAAAATATAAACTCGGGAAATAACCCGATAATGAGTCTGATACAATAGTCAAGATACATGAATAAAGATAACAACAATAAATACTGAGTATGGATAAAGCATATACTCAGAAGATATCCTCGGTGATCACTCGTCTACTGGATCTGGTACTGCTCCAGTGCCTGCTCCAGTTCCTGCTAATGCTCCTATCACGTATACCTCGGGGTAGATCTCGTCTGCTATACCTGGGGACATAATCCGGATCCAGGTCATCAGGGGACATAGCAAGGTACAAAATAACTCAAACCATAAATAATGCAGTGCAACAATAATGAATCAAAAAGGTAAACTGTATAACCAGCTAAGTGATATGCAAGATGAGAGCATCACTAGAACTCAGGCTGAGACCACTACAAGCTCGGTGTTGGTGAGCCGGTAGCAGAGATATCATGTAGTTGTCTAGCTCGGAGTGAGACTACGATGCCGTCATAATATAATCAACCTGTAGCATGTGTGTCTCTACCCACCCAATGTAATCATATGTCTCATGTCCATAACGTCTCATGTCCATGTCACGCAAGATCATAACTAATGCAGCAAGTCATATAATAGCTATAATATATTGTCTATGTTACAAATCCTGTAACCTACACAGAATCACCTTGAATATTTCAGGAAGATTCTATCTCATGAATAGTGTCAGGTATCCTGGGAATGACGTACTTGATGATGCAAGTACGAGAATATAAAGGGTCTTGATATCCATCTCTAGGTGACGTTACACAACTCCACGTACGGCGTTGGCACCCGAATATTATTCGAACGCTAAGTAATGTCACACGGTCCTAGGTTAAGCATATATATCATGTAAATAAATTAAGATAACCATATGAAGCAGGTACTGCAAGTTTGGCAAGGTACACTTGCCTGGTGTTCTGACTCCAACTGTAGCTCTGGTATCTGTAGGATTTGCAGGTACTCCTCCGGTTGCTGAAATAAACATCACCATCAGATTCAGAAGACATCAAATAGGCAGAAATTCCAGTCCTTGAGTCCAATTTGGACACAAGGACAAAAAAATAGTTTCTGGTCAAAGCGGGGTCCACATATGGACTGCTTCGTACCGAAAACATGTCAGAGACAATGTTCTCCAAATTCGTTAAACTTAGTGTCAACAAGTCCAGAACGATGATACAAACACAAAGGAACGTCCAGAACTGGATTCTGATGAGCCGATCACAAAATCGCCCGTCAAGTGGAGCCGCGGGGCCCACGATACGCGATTTTGTCAACGTTCTCAGAATCGAACCAAACTTGGGTCACAGGACTAGCGTATTGCTACGAGTCCGATGGAGCAAGTTTTATTTCGATCCGACGTGTGTACACAAAGTTACAATGAGTTCCAAAATAGGGCCGATATGGGGCGTTGTCGATGGATACGCGTTGATTCCGGTGTGCACGCACATCCAAATCAACTTTCACAAAATCCCATACGTCCGTATCAACGGTGCGCACCTTTCGGTGAAGTCCGCACATGACCAAGTCATCCCGTTTGGCGGAGCGCACTCAGTTCCGGGAAAAAGTAGGGAGTATATTTTCCTGATTTTGGATCGCGGTTCACGATCACCACAGGATGCGACACACCGAGCGGGTTGCATAGGTATCGAGAGGGTCACGCAGGGTTCACGTCATAGAAGATGAAATAGGAAATAAGATAGCAAGGAGAGAGAAACAACTACCTGAACAGGGCTCCGCAGAAACTGGGATTTCTTGTGTCCGCGAGACGACACAACACGACACGACACAGCTAGGGTTAGGGTTCCGATACTGTGCTGCCGCTGGGGGCGCTGGGGCTTCACCGGAGGAGGAGGCTGCTCGGGCGGAGGTAGCTCAGGCAGAGACGGCCGGAGCTCTGGCAGAGCTGGCCGGGGCTACGCTGGTGGCAGGCCGCTACTGCTGCTGCTGCCGGCGAGATCAAGGCGGAGGGGAGATCTGTGGCGAGGGCGTCTAGGACTGGAGGAGACGCCGGAGGAGACGGTGGTCAAGGTAGAGATGGCTGAGGACGGCGCTGGGGAGTTCGTGGCGAGGGAGGTGAAGGCGGAGAAGGGGCCTCGGGCGGAGAGGGGTTGGCCGGTGCGGCAGTTTTATAGGGGCGAGAGGGAGGAGAAGAGCCAACGGTTACGAGATAGGCGAAGCGACGTCGGGGAGCGGGGGAGCCGACGGTTGCGGGAGCGGGAAGGTCGAGCGACGCCGGGGACGCGAAGCGGCGGCCGACGGCGGAGTCGAATCGACGAGGTCAATTAGGGATTAGGGTTTCCAGGTTAGCGGGTCCGAGTCGGGTCGGGCGATGAATGGGATCCGACCCGATCCGATAGGCAAAGGGTGCGGGTTCAGGTTTCGGGTTTCGGGTTTAGATCCGACCCGACCCGCTAGGGTTAGGGTTTATTTAGGCTCTGGTTCAGCATGGTTCAGTTCGGTTTGGTTCACAAATAAACCGGATTTATTTTGCTTTAATTTGGTTTAATAATTAATTAGTTTTGAGGTCTTTAAAAATGTTTTCGGGGTCCAATAAATTTTAGAAAAATTATCCTATGTCTAATATTTCATTTTATACCTAAAAATATTATTTTTTTAATATTTTAATATTGATTAACATCATTTAAAATTATTTAATTTTAAAATATCTTAGTTTTAATTAATTAAAAATCCCAAAAAATTACAGAAAAATTATGAAAAATTATTTTTAAAATTTCTGAAAATTCAGGAATTTTACACTATTATTGCTCTATCTTTTTACTTTATACAAGTAAAATCTAGGCTTGTACGATATCATATATGTGGCTACTTTTGGTTATGCAGAACCAGGATGTGACATAATGGTACCAGATCATGAATTTACATCCTTGGGATTCTCACTCAATCTATTTTAAATCTAATGATGCTTCCGCTATTATTCTGTGTTGCTTCTACAATTGTTCCAAATTGCTTCCGCGATCGATACTCCTTTGACCTCTTGGTTGCTTACTAGATATTCCATACAATAAGTTTAAATATATGTGACGTCCTAGTTGTGATTCTTTAATTATAAATGATACGAGAAACCCAACAGTAATTTGATGCCATAGTATGATAACCTGTTATTGATATTTTGACATGTGGGAATAAAGAAAAATCAATAAGAGTGTTGTAATCAATGTGAATTATGCATGAGTTTCAATAATTAAAATTAACGGAAATGCTGAGTTGATTCATGTGTGATGGCTAGATCATGTTCCATATTGAGTAAGTGTTGGTCATGTTTGTGGCCGACGATGCTACCATGGGAAAGGTAGTTTGGAATAGATGTTAGATCAATACATAGTAAGTTGGTATCAGGAATGGCGTAGACTCTAAGTGATATATGTCTCAACACTCTTAGTAATTCTTTGTGCATCGACCCCTCCATAGTGATAGTGATGAGCCTGGCAGTAAGAAAGGAATAGTGTTGAGACTTAATAAAAAATGATGCGTTATTATAATATGATACGAATGTCCCTTTATAGTTGGATTAGAGTTATCAATAATAGACCCTCGATAGCTTAATGTTATGGTGGGTAGAAAAAAAGTGAGAAGTACAAGATTGATACCTTAGTTGGGAACAACGAGATTGATTATATATTTAGATGGTAACTTGAATCGGTTTGGCAGAAGTTTCGAATTGGTATAAATGGTTGGATGTTATTATCAAGAGCGTACTAAGAAAAAAGTTGGATTGTATCTCGAATAATAAATAAGAATTGGTTAGATACAAGTCATATAAGGGATATCATATTTTGGTTTGCCTAATTATAGTTCCCTGAAATAATTGTGGATGACCCAAGGTATACGATGAACTATATCTTTGATCTTAGGCATGTAATCTAAATTGTATGCCTAGTTCAATATAACATCATTAAGAGAGAGAATATCGTGTTTAGTAAAATGGATAGTCCATAGATGTAAATTTGTGATTGAAGGATTAAGATGTGTCATAAAATAACGAATGTTGGCTTTGGATATTTTGGTCATATGAATGATAGTTAGTCAGCTTACGAACTTGTCGGATTGAAATAGATTAATTAATGACCCTTATTGCATGGTATTATATGAAATTTCTTCATGAGATTTCGATGGATGTAATACAAAAAAAGATTGAGGTATAGCAAGTTGGGATATATATTGTCGATGGAAAAACTTAGCCGCATGGATAACAGTTGGTTGGCCGATGCAATTTACCGAATTATAATTTGGTTATATAATTTTGTCATATAGACTAAGATGGTGTGATTATTAATGCTGGATGATCTCTAGATTAGTTGTATGACCAGTGTATAGAATACATGAATAATCATTGAACATGTTTAGTGAGATAGAAATTTTATTATACCTTGATGAGGTGATACAATTAAGTTGTGATACATGTAAGTTGATGGTTAATGGAAATAAAATTTGACCATTATCAAAATAAATTTGGCAAGAGAAAGATCGATGGAATATATTGGAAGAAAGATATATTTACCTTATTGATTGCTTATTGTGGTCGTCTGAAATCGTATAAATAAAATGAACACATAGATACAGAATACAAATGGAAAAAGGATTGAGAACAATGATCGTAAATAATGTACTAGTAGAGGTGATCAATCAAAATTTTGATTTTGACTAGTGCCTCTGTTTATGGATAAATTAGATACGTGGAAAATCAAGATTGATATAAGATATAACCAGAGTATGATTAAGATATCAGAATTTTGAAATAACATGTGTGAGTAATTTGAATTTGGATTATTGGAGATTTACTTGATGGATATGGGATTTGAGTATGAAATTACTAGATTAACGTTATCGGTTTTGGGGTAAGTCTAGAATGTACTCATGTCAGAGAATACCCTTAAGAAATGACCATGGATAGATAGACCTGACCCAGACTGTTGGACATTTTCTTACTGGGTTGGTCAGTGATAGTGCATTCATGATTTTTATTGGCAATAAGATTGGAGTAGAAATCCCTTAGATTAGTCAGATTGTATTTGGCCCTAAGAATAGTGATGTGTATGATCCCTAGTAGCTGTCTACCTTAATTTACCCACTTGATGATTAGGTTTAGTTGTTTGTATAGCTAGACTTAGATACTTGGCAAAGAGTTAACTTGATTGTCGGAGAACCATTGGATGGCCCTACTGATATTGTATGAGTATATAGCATAATTTGAGATACAAATAGTGTATATTGGGATTCAACCTGTGTATGTATAGTTGGTTTCGTGATTTATAGGATGAGTTTCTTGAAATAGCGAATTGTGTTGGAACGGTTAAATTGATAGATGAGTAAGTTCAGGAAATAATGGTTATTAGAGTTAGATTTGATTGCCTTGACTGGAATGGAAGATCGATAGTGGGTTCGGTTGGTTGGATTACCTTGGAATGGTTTATTTTGGAATCAAGTTACAATGAGAAATAAATTATAATAGAAGATGGATTGCTGCTCAAAAATTTGATGGAAATTTTATACCTTGGAAGAGAAACTTAATGTATGATATAACTAATAGGAATTTTGTGTTGGATGGATTATTATCATTGAACTTAATGAATTTTGTGGCATGGATCATGATATAATCAAAAGAAAACTCTGGATTTATTAGAATTTTGATGTCACTAATATTGAGAAGTTGCTAGAGATTTTGAAAAAAGAGAATTTAAAATATTTAAGGAATTTTCTTTTTCGAGATTTTGAGGAACAATCAAAAAAATTATGAATAAACTTGGATCAGAATAAAAAAGACGGTTGGTTGTGTTTTTAATTTGATTAATAAAAGTTGGATGGATCAAAATAATGTGATTGCAGGTCAAATTATTCATAAGAGAGAAATAACAAAATTAACATTGAAGAATCAATATTATAATTCAGATTAATGGGGATGATGTTATGATCAGTTTGTTTAGAATAAATAAAATATCATGCATGTGCGAGTAACCTAACCTTGACAGTCCTTGATGATTATGTGTTGTAAATTTGGAAGATATTGATTGGGGCAAATAGTACGAAGAAACAATATGAATGAGATAAAAGATTTATGTATATGCTAGACCGAGAGGACGTTGGCAAATCTTGAGAGTGCTTAGACCATACTTGATTATGTAATGTGTTGATAGTTGGATCGAAAGTAATAGTTTCTTGAGTTTTTTGGGAAGAAAGTTACACATGCAGTCTATTAAATCGCTCCATTACTGACATTGGCTAAGTGTATGATAACTTCAAGTTTCACAACATTGGAAGTAAGTATATGATCCAATTCAAGTGGTAGGCTGCGACTAAATAGAGCTGTAGAGAGGATTTCGGAATACAAAAGAAATTAAGCAAGTAATTTGAAAAGAAAAGAGATGGTGGATAAAATTCAACGATATATAAGTTTTATGTTTGAGAGATATTATAATCTCGTAAGAGAGTACAAATTGGATGCTGAACCGTAGTTGAATGAGATATTTTATTTCGAAGATGTAAATAATATAGTAGAATGAGTTATTTCTTTAAGTTTAGAGGAGAAAACATTTTCTGAGTTGTATATTATGTAATATCCTGCTCCGCGTAGAGGCATTATGCTGTATTCTTGATGGATTAGACTATTGGATATAAGTTGTGCTTAGAACCAGGATGCTTGGAATAATGATGCAATCTTACTTAATATGGTCAGATGAGATATTATGAAGCATGGTTCCATTGAATGGTTATGCCAAGTAAGAAGATTATGTTTTGCATCATATTATCTCTTAAGGAATCATAGGTGTATGTGGGATCAAGAAATGCTGGCTATATTTGTATGAGTGAGTGCGTCTGTCCCTTCTTATTTACTCCTTCATGCCCTAATAAAAAGAATGCTAGTGTTATCTTATTGTGTTCATAACTAAATTTTCTCTAATTCCTATAAATATAATGATGCCTTATATTCAATGCTGCTGAAATCAATGAAACACATGAAAGATAAACTACTAGTACTATTGACAAAAAAAATAGTAAATATAAATCTTGCATGAGAAATAAACTAACACCATGAAAATTACCTTACAAGTTATAATACCAAGAGTAGAGGATCCAATATCTTTATAACTATGAAGTGCATCAGTGTACTAAGACTTATAAAAGAAAATCTTTATATACAAAGAATAAAATAGTGGTGAAATACTACCGAACTATCAGATTATGCTTTGGTAACACGAGACCACGAGAAGGTCAGTATGTTGGGGCCTATGGGTCACCATCCGGAATAAGAAATGAGTATATCTATAGAAAGATCGATTATGCGAATGCTTTACATATGTTTCTTTGTCGTACAATTTATGCTTTAAGATTATATTACATATACGTTGCATAGTCATGGACAACTTGTGCGCAAAGTTTAGTAAATTTTCTTAAATGGTACCTGGGACACTTGGACTAATTTGGCCCGAGGGAAATAATTGAAGCATTTTGGTGGCACAGGGTATAAGCAAGACATTCATTGAGGATCGATGCCTTCTTGAATGTCGCATCGCATGCCCTTCGAAGTCCTATATGGAAGTCCCTCGTGGTTCAAATTAACAACACCAATGACCCTCATATAGTTAGGATGCATACTAACAAGAACCTTTATGCAGGCTTAACAACTCGTATATTGGAACAATTTATATTGTTTTATCCTTTATATCTAATCCTTGTTCTACAGGGACGAACTAGTGGGTTGTTGTTAAGATCGCTGCTAAGCGATATATAATATCTTTTACATATTCAATTTATACTGTTGAACATGTAACATATTTTCATTATGTTGCTAGATATCGTGAACACTATCAAATGAACTTACTCCCTAATAGAAATATCACTTTATCAATATGCATACTTCACATGATTACTTAGTGTTGGTTTAGATGAGTGGACTAGTTATGCTCACCAGTATACAATATGTACTGACCCACGTTTGTGGGCTTCCCCAGGTACTCAACTGTGGGAAGTTGCTTGAACTGTCCCGAGGCATCAAAGATTTGTTGGGGCATGCAAAAGCTCTTTTTTCACAAGGATGTTGACTTCTATTATAAATGGCATAATGTATAGAATATTGTAATTATGTTGTACTAGTGTGATTGTAAGCCAAGATGACAAATTCAATGTAAGATAAGAATGACCAAGTATCAGTTGTATTTGAAGAGTCTTGAAATATGTTGTAAGCCTTTATATTCTGATACTTTTATCAATAAAGATATACTTTTTCATATATTTACTGTGACTTCAATTTGTCTACTTATTTTTGCTACAATGTCGACGATTCTGAGATACACTATTAAACGTTTATCTTCTTTCCTTTTATAAGTAAAATCTAGGCTTATAAGACATTACGTCCGTGGCTACTTTCGGTTCTACGAAATTGGGACGTAACAAGTGCCATGAAGATATCAAAAAATTTATTTGATCGTACTCTAATACGTGCTTCCTGGATTAAAAAGATACATCATAACCATACCAACTACATAAGCAATATTTGGTTTTGTATACAACAATGGATACATCAGATTCCTGTAGCTGAAGCATATAAAACTTTCTTCTTATCTTCTTTTTTGTCCTCAGTAGATGGATACTATCCTACAATGAGCTTAAAATAAGTTGTAAGGGGGTTGCTCACTCTCTTCGACCCATCCTAAAATGCTAAAGTACTCGATATTGTACTTCTTTTGGGATAACCAAAGCAACTTGGACTCTCTCTAGACTGATCTTTATCCCAAGAATAGTCTTCATTGCACCCAAATATTTTATAGAGAAGGTTGTGTACAATAGGCACTTCAATTATGCTATCTTAGTGACATTTTGACCCACCAATAGCATATTATCAATATAGAGCAACAAAATATTAAAATCACCCTCAACAAAATGCTTTACAAACACACAATGGTACGATATTGTACATTCATAACCATGCTCTAGCACAAATGACTCAAGTTTTATGTACCACTATCGCCGAGACTACTTCAGATTATACAAGTTTTTCTACAACCAACAAACTAAATATGACTTGCCCTTACCATAGAATTCGTCTGGCTGCTCCATGTATTATTCCACCTCTAAATCAATATAGAGGAATGTCGTTTTCAGGTCCTTCTCCTCAATTTCTAGATTAAAACTGACATCTAAAGCTAGCACCACCCAGATAAATATTAACTTGACGACTGACTAGAAGATTTCATCAAAATCTATGACCTTCTAATGACTGAGCATTTGACTACCAATCTCATTTTATCAAGGGCGACTAGCATTTATATATGCTTCACTCTGAACACTTATTGATTTTTAGCCTTCTTTCCCTTTGGAAATAGTACTAGCTCATAAATAGAGTTTGCTTGTAAAGAACTCATCTACTTCTGCATGGACTACATCCGCTCTTGCCTGCATTCTTATTCTATCATCTCTATGAAGATTTTAGGTTCTCCTTCTGAGTCAATAGCAAATACTCATTTGGCAAGTACGTCATGCATGGTCGACGCTCTCTTGTTCTCCTTCTTAAGAGAACCTTTGGTGCTTGTTGTGTACTGACAACCTCATTCCCTTCAAGAACTACCTTCTCGACATGCTAATTCTCTTGAGGGCTGCCCTAATCATCATCAATATATAGATAAGCAAGGTAAGGAGCATCTCCATGTACCGACATCTCCATAACTGGATTCTTTATAGGAAACTGTTCCCCCTAACCAAGAGATGGTGAGAGAACTGAATAATAGTCGCATAAACCAATTTGTTAAATTCATAAAGAAAGAACAACATAAACACAATCAGTTTTGACATAGAAAATCCTTGTGAAAAAAATCACAGGACGATCTGAGCCAAACCCTAGAAAAAAATTCGCAAATAAAACTGAAGATTACACCCTCTACAAACTTCTCCACCAATCCAAATGGATTATCACAACTACTCAAAGTAATAAAAGCATATTACTATAGCTTACCGAAGACAAAAATAATAAGAACCAATCATCGATGATCTCCCTAAAACGATCTCTCTTTAAGATAGCCCTAAATTCTTTCTTTCACTTCTTTGATGAGTCAATCATCGTGATCTCCCTAAAATGATAAGAACCAATCACCTATGATCTTTCTAAAATGATCCACTACCAGAAAAAGTCAAATTAGCGACGTCAAAAAACGTCGCTAAATGACAAAAAAATGTCGCTAATCATGTTTAGCGACGTAATTAGCGACGTTTTACAGAAGTCGAAAATCGGCATGTCGCTGAAAGGAAAAATGTCGCTAAACGTCGCTATACCGACATTTTTTAGCGACTTAAATGTGTCGCTAAATTAGCGACGTTTAGCGACGCAGCGTCACTAATTAGCGACGTAAACAAACGTCGCTAAACGTCGCTAATTAGCGACTTATATAACGACGCGGCAGCGACGTCTTTAATGACCTGGCAGTACTGCCATGTCAGTAATTTGCGACGTACAACGACGTATTTAGCGACATTTTTAGCGACGTATTTAGCGACGTATTTAGCGACGTTTATTAACGTCGCTAATTAGCGACGCAGATAGCGACGTATATAAACGTCGCTAAACGTCGCTAAAAACGTCGCTAATTTTACAGAAAAAATAAAAAAAATACTAAATTGTTTTCAAACTATTATTCCTACAATTTATGAAATTTTAATTAAAAATAGACCCGGAGCAACCCTCCGTTGAATTCTCTGGGTTCGCCGACCCCTTCGGTGGAACACTCAACACCGGTAAATTAACATCATTTAATATGAGTAAAAAGTATCACAGTCGTAAAAAGTATCACAGTCGTAAAAAGTATCACAATCGTAAATTAACCCATAATAAACCAATAAAGTATACTTTAAATTGAAGTGCCCAATGGATTACAATAAATTGTCATATACCAAACTTGCAAGTATAATTGCTATATGGACATCAATTAGTATCTATTTGATTTGAGTGTTCCTGATTCCAAACATGCGCTTATTGAGCCTTCAATGTAGGAAGACTTCCTGCGTCTTCGTGTTAGAGATTCCTGAAAGAAGAATGGAGCCTTAATCCTGATCAAAAACCCTAACCCTAACCCTAACCCTAACCCCAGGTCAAAAAACCTAACCCTAACCCTAGCTTCTCATCAGTGTCTGTGTCTGTGTTAGTGTGTGTGTGTCGTGTCTGTGTCACATGTGTGTCCTGTGAGAGGGAGAGAGAGAGAGAGAGAGGGGGTTAGGGTTTACCTAGAGGAGGAGGAGGAGGAGGAGGGGGGAGGACGCGGCCGGAGGGGGAGTACGCGGCTGGAGGCGGGTTGCCGGGAGGGAGGAGGGGGCACCGGAGGGAGGAGGGGAGCCGGAGGGGGAGGACGCGGCCGAGGGGGGTCACCGGAGGGAGGAAGGAGGAGCCGGAGGGGAGAGATCGAGAGCGGATTTGAATTTTGGGAGAGGGAGAGGGAGAGATCGAAGGAAATGGAGGAATCAGCCCTAAGTAAAAATTTTAGCGACGTTTTTAGCGACGCCAATAATGACGTCGCTAAATTCTAAATTAGCGACTATTTAGCGACGCCAATAATGACGTCGCTAATTTAGAATTTAGCGACGTTTTTAGCGACGCCAATAATGATGTCGCTAAATTAGCGATGTTTAAGACGTCGCTAATGACGTCGCTAAATGTCCAAAATATATACGTCGCTAAAAACGTCGCTAAACGTCGCTAAATAAAACATATTAGCGATGTTTAGCGACCTAAATTGAACTTATAGCGACTAATCTTTTAAAAACTGAATAAAAGTCGCTAAACGTCGCTAAATGTCGCCAATTAGCGACGTCTAGCGACGTTATTACATGGAGTCGCTAAATTAGCGACGTTTTTAAATAGAGTCGCTAAAAAACGTCGCTAATCCCGCTTATTCTAGTAGTGATCTATCTTCAGAATAGCCCTAAAATAGAGCCAAAACTGCAACAATGATATACCGCACTATACCAATTTTGGGTTTTTTTAAAATCTTTTGTAAAGGTCTGGCGATAAGTGGTATAGATATACTGTTTGTCGAGATTTTTCTCCAGTGTGGGCCCAAATCAGCATGTGTTATGATCGTGTGATCTAATATTGACGACCAAGATTATTGCTGAACTAATTTAGAGATTTCCTGACGCTAAATTAGGTTTTCTTAACTTATATACGAATTCTAAAGGATCTTGCTCATGAGAGGCTCGCAAAAGTGATTGAGGGAGACAAGTCCATAAAATTATACGAGAAAATCCGTGTTTTACTTATAGGCTCATTTTTTGAGATAGTATGAAGGAAACAACTGTTTGAGGAGTCATCTTCTTTGTTCAGGGTATCATCACATGGTTGATTTCAAATATAATTTTTTTATTCTTTCTTGAGCTTAGTGAGAGGTTGAATTTGGGTGCAAATAGTTCAACATATTATAATCAATCTTGTATTTTTTGATTAATATAGATTAGGATTTTCCCAAGTGACATATATAGTCACCAAATATATATAGTACGTGTTGATTTGTTTTGGTGCATGCGCTAGACCGTGGTTCATTATTTTTGGGTGGGTTTATGTCATTTTTGAGCCATTTTTTGACCAACATTATTATTTTTATATAAAAAAATATGGATTTCTTCTCGGTGAAAACATTTAATGAACTTATTTTAAAATTATTATTGGATTACATAGGTAGGTAAATACAATAATTTGAGACAAGTCGAGATTTGAAACAAAGGCGATCCCTTTGCTACATTAATGATCGAACACAACTGTTGGGATAGAAAATTTGGGCGAGCAGGAGCTTAGTGTCAAGGATAATGTTTTTGTCGTGTTAGGCGTCCTTGATACTTATGAAAAGTCGAATATTTATAAAAAAAACCTGTCGATGATCGTACATGAATTTCATGTAGCGTCGAGCTATTGGCAAAAAGAAGCTGATAAGTAGAGATCATCCATAGGATATAATATTATGTAATGGAGGTGGCGTGTCCCATGTACCGGCGATGACTGAAAAAAATTATGGCTGGCAAAGTGGGGAGAATTCTTTTGAAAATAAGACGAAGATGCCACTACTAAAATACAGTGATTTAGCGACGAAATATTGGCGACGGTTAATATCTGTCGCCAAGTAGTGACGTTTTACCTTCGATTGGACTACCAATAACCACCATTTTCAAATTAAACAACTATTCGTCGCTAGGTCATCGCTAATTAGTCGTTAGATCGTCACTAGTTTGCGCGGTCAACCGCAGGAACAACGCGGGTAAACATGGCGACGGTCGGGCGATGGATATTAAGTCGCGGATATGTCGCCTAGATAGTTTAGTTGTGGCGACGGATTTGGCACCGCATATCCGTCGCCAAGTACTGTGTCCTAGATTATATTAATTAGGAGGTCGATCAAAATGACCGTGCCTCTCTCTCCTCTCCTCCGACCCCATGCTCCCCTCCGGCCCGTGCTTCCCTCTCCTCCATTCCCCTCTCATTCGTTCCCCTCTACGGTGTTCCCCTCTGCTCCGTTCCTCTCCACTATAAGTCTTCCTCCCCTTTCCTCCCTCCATTCCCCTTATCGGTTTGTACTGGTATATGCATTTGCACATATAAATAGTGTCCAAATATGTACTCTGTAACTTAGGGTGCTCTGTAAATCTAAATTGTTTCCAAATCTGAACTGTGTCTAAATTATTTCTGAGCAAAATCAAAGAATATTTAAATGTGCAAGTGTTTGTGAGTAGGGGGATTTCATGTATCAGCAACTTGGGATGCACCAAATTTGAACTGTGTCCAAATCTGTACTCTTGAAACTTCAAGTGTGTAAGTCTCTATGAGTAGGAGGATTTCCTGTGTGCATACTGGAAGAGGAGAAGTAGGCCTGGGTTAGATCTATGGTTATAGTTATTTTATGTCAAGTTTATTTCCATATATGGAGTTTATTGGCTTTGGTATCATTAAGGATTTGGTGAATAACATATTGGTTTGAGTATCATGAGTATGGATACTTCATATTTGTGTGTGGGTTTCATAGAATTTAGGGTGTCATAGTATTTCCATGAGTATCATGGGGGTTTGTATCAGAGTATCATAGTTAGGATACAAATAGGTAATAGGTATTAGAGTTGGGATACCTAGGTATGGGTAAGCAAGGACTTAGCCCAATAACGATGAGACATAGTCCATGTCGCCATGTCACTAGCGAGGTAGAGACCATGCTGCCGTAGATAACATTGACTGTCCTTCGGCCCCCATCACTCGACAATGATGATAACACAACCCATCACTATATTTTATATTGTGATATGATGTCTTAGCATTACATTATGAGGGTTCATCTTAATTCTGTTATATCCTGCATATACTATATTTGATAAGAACATATACTACACTAATGTATAAAACTTAGATGATACACACTAATGTATGCCAGAATAAATTTTGGGTAGTGTTCTGAGCCATTGATAACCGAATTTATGTCGATATTATGCGAAATGGTATCATATTGAACAAATATCTATGTTGTCACTTTCATCTGTTTCTCTACTTTCTGCTATGGTAGAATATGTAAAGTATGAATTATAATGCTTTTAGAATGCCTATATAATGTCGTATGTATATCTAATTACTTATGTGTATTTTATCTTACGATACTGAATTTTTCATACCCACCAAGCAATGGATCATTACTTGGTTGATCGTACGTGGATGTACATGCAGCAACACGAGAGCAGGATTGGTCTGAGAGACGATTTTAAGGCAGGCATTGAAGTATTTCTTAAGTATGCCATAAGAAAACCTGATTACATGGATGATCCAAAAATTAAGTGTCCATGTGCTCATTGTCGTAATAGACGTTACGAAGAAGTGGTGATTGTGAGAAAGCATATGACCCTTAAGGGTTTTGTACATGATAACGACCTGTGGGCATCGCAAGGTAACCTTTATATGGAAAGACAGTCTGCTTTTGTTGTGGATATTGCTACTCGAAGATGATGTAGACTATGTTGAATATGGAGACTAAAACTTGGCACGAGATATAGTGTATGATGCGGCAGGGCCTAATTTTAATCCGAATGATCTGAATCCGGATGCAAAGGAGTTTTATGATATGTTTAAGGATGCAGATACTTCTATATATCCTGGTTGTGAGACTCATTCAGTATTGTCGGTAGTGATGCGCTTGTTGAACATAAAGTCTGATTTCAACTTACTACAAGCTTTCTATGATCGGATCGCACAATTAGTCAATGAGGTATTATCGAAAGAATTGAAAGAGCTTCCTAAAAACTTTTACAAATCAAAGTTGATGGTCCAACAACTCAGACTAGGGTACGAAAAGATACATTATTGTCGCAACAGATGCATGTTGTACTATAAGGAGAATGAGGACAAAGAAAGATGCAGTTTCTGTCACGTGGATCGTTATAAGCTAGTTCGGGAAAAAGAAAGTCAACTAGAATAAAATAACGTTCGTACAAGTACATGCATTACTTGCCGATCACGAAGCTTTTATAGAGGATGTATATATCCCTTAATACAGCAGAACACATGACGTGGCATAACGAGGAACGTACAAAAAATGATGGAGAATTGTCACATCCTTTCGATGGAGAGTCATGGAAGCATTTTGACCGGTGTTATCTGGATTTTGCTGCAGACCCTAGAAATGTTCGATTGATGCTATGTTCTGATGGCTTTGCTCCTTTTGGACAGTCTGGATCTTAATACTCCTGTTGGCCGATGATTCTCACCCCTTTCAATTTACCACCATGGATGTGTATGAAGACTCCTTATATGTTCTTGACAGTTATCAAATCCGGTCCCAGAAATTCAATAAAAAATATCGATATATATATTTGTAACCATTGGTGGATGAACTGAAACAACGGTCGGAGTTAGATGTCACGACCTACGATATTTCGAGAAAATAGAACTTTCAGATGAGAGCTTCACTTATGTGGACTATCAATGATTTTCCTTCATATGGTATGCTATCGGGATGGAGTACCCACGGTACTAAGTCTTGTTCGATATGTATGGGAAAGAGTAAGGCGTTCCATCTTAAACATGGAGGAAAAGTCTCATTCTTTGACAGTTACCGTCAATTTTTACCTGCGTCACATCCTTGGAGAAAGAACAAGGAGGCATTTAGAGATGGAAAGCATGAACTTTCTCGTCCATCTACCAGATTATCGAAATATAATATTTGGAAAGATGTGAAAAATTTGTCGACCGTGATAGAAGATCCAATATCGAACAATCGTGTCGAGGAATTTGGACATAGACATAATTGGACCAAGCGGAGTATCTTCTGGGACTTACCTTATTGGAGAGATAATCTTATAAGACATAATTTTGATGTCATGCATATCGAAAAGAATGTATTTGATAATGTCTTTAATATCATTATGGGTATTAAAGGAAAGATGAAGGACAATCCCAAAGCATGACAAGATATGGACGAGATATGCAAGCGTCCTTAGTTAAACTTAATACAAAGGAGAGCTAGTGGACCTGTAAAGCCAATAACATCATTCACATTAAGCAAGAAAGATAGATTGATATATGCAACTGGATATCCAGTTTACAATTTCTCGACGGTTATGTATCGAATTTGTCTAGATGTGCTAATCTCAATGAACGCAAGCTAACAGGAATGAAGAGTCACGACTGCCACATATTCATGGAAAGGTTATTACCCATTGCTCTTAGAGGGTTGTTGCCTCATGCTGTATGGATTTTGTTGGCCGAGCTATCTATATTATTCAGGAATATTTGTTCAAGTAAGCTGACGGGGAACATATGATTGAACTTGAGGAGAAAATTGTCTTAAAAATTTGCAAATTAGATAAAGTATTTTCTCCTGGCTTTTTCGACAGTATAGAGCATTTGCCGATTCATTTACCGTACGAAGCATGTGTCGGTGGACCTGTTCAATATCGATGGATGTATCCATTTGAAAGGTGAAATATCAATATAAGACGTATTTTGATTAACAAACTAAATAGATTTTTTACTCTAAATTAATTCAAAGTAATGTGTCTTTCTAGGCACCTACACCATCTTAAGAAGAAAGCTGGAAACAAGGCTCATATAGAGGCTTCAATATGTGAAGCATATATTATCGATGAGGTTTTAAACTTCTTCTCAATTTATTTCGATACTTTTTTCGAGATAAAATGAAATAAGGCTCCAAGGAATGACGAAGACGTAGGAGATGCACGCTACAATGGAGGCTTATCGATATTCAATATGACGGACAAGCCTATTGGGGCTAGTAAAAAATGGTGGTTGGGTGACGATGAGTTGGATGTAGCTCATCGATATGTATTGTTAAATTGTGACATACAAGAAGTGAGAGATTTGGAGATGTAAGTGACTAGACTTTGACAGTTATCTTTAATATTGTCAATAAAATATACTAACTTATTTTGATTCTATTTCTCTGTATATTTAGAGATGAAGTTAAAATGATGACACCTAATATTAATGAGGAGGAACTTCAAAGAGAGGTCGATTGTAAATTTATGTTCTGGTTTAGCAAATATGTAAGCAACTCAGATAATATATTAAATATACTGTCGCTACTATTTTTGTATATGTCGCTAATAATATGTCTATTATCAACGTGTATTTACAGGTTTTCTTTCCTGGAACAACACTCATAAATCAGAGCCTTTGTTATTTGGCATTGGGACCAATTAAGGAAGGAAGGACTTGACCAGGCTATTTCATTAATGGCTTCAAGTTTAAAGCAACTAAAAATCCTATAAATACTGAATTTCTTACTAACGGCTTGAATACAAAGGATTTTGGTATTTGTATAAGAGGGACAATCTACGATGATGAGCCAGACTTTGACTATTATGGTGTACTTCGGGATATTATAGAGTAACAATATCTGGCCCCATATGACATGAATATTGTGTTGTTCAAAAGTGATTGGTTCGACACAACACCAAATCAAGGATAAAAAATTAATAAATAATTTGGATTTGTTGATATAATCCATCGCAGGAGATATAGAGAGTCCGACTAGTTTGTGATAGCAAGTCAAGCTGTTCAAGTCTACTATATAAGTTACCCAATGTGTCGTAGAGATCGATTTGAAGGGTGGATGACATGTAAGACTAAATCTAGAAATACGTTCAATGTTGGAGACCCAGGATACCAGGAGGACCAGGTGGAAGAGCCTCAATAATTGGGACTGCAGTCGAAAGAAGATGTTGTAGATAATATTGATGTTGAAGCTATTATCGAGAAAAATAGAGGAGAGAAAGAGGTTGATATACAAGACTTAGCTCATAACTAGATAATTGGCCTTGTCCACGACCAGGAAGATGTCTCTGAAGAAAAAAAAAAAGAGAGGAAGAAGATAAAGAAGGGCGTGATAAGGATGATGACGGTAACGACGATGACGATGACGACGATGACGATGACGATGACGATGACGATGACGATGGCAATAATTAGATTACCTATATTGTCTACATGCTGTACCTAGAGATAAAGTTTGATTTCGTTACTAAAAACACTTCTATCTCTTACTAAAAATACTTCTAGCTCAGTTTTTATAGCTGTTTTATTGGTTAGTTCTATTAATTAGATGTCTATCTTGTTGCTTATTCTATTTATTAGATGTCTATTATGTTGCTTAGTTCTATTTATTAGATGTCTATATATGTGAATCGTGATCATAGATGGATGGTGGTCATGGTCATGATCGTGGTCATGATCATGGTGATCCTGGTCGTGGACGTGATCGAGGTGGTCGTGATCTTATACTACCCGGGGATGGATTATCTCCTCGATCACATGATCCCGATACCCCCTCGTCGGTCGCATGCACACTCTGCTATCGACTATAGGCACAAATACTCCACCATTTGTCGCATACGTCCCCGACACTCCATTATCGGCATCTATGCCTGTCACGCCCCAGTCCCAAAATGCCGAGGGACTGAGCACGTGCGCAATGGCCAGCAGCACGCACCGATGGACAACCCAATTTAATGGGTCCATCAGGGCATGCTTAAGCTGTAGTCTAACAGTAAGATGTTACAAGTCTCAGGTATTTCTAATCTCATCCACAGAATAAACACAGATTAATTGCCAGAATAATGCAATAGAAATAAATAAGCAATAAATAAGATTATCTCGGGAAACAATCCGAGAATTAGTCTGTTACATTCAGAGGAAAATAGACAGGAAATAAATGCTGAAAATGGAAATACTGTGTAGATGAAGCCGGTGCTCAGGAGAAGTCTTCTGCCACTATCTCGTCCTCTGCTCCTGGTTCTGCTCCAAGGAGTGCTCCTGTACCGTACACCTCGGGGTAGATCTCTGCGGCTATACCTGGGGACATGGTCCATTCCAGGTCCTCAGGGGACATAACAAGGTACAGAAAATACAAGCCAAAACATATGCAGTGCAGCAATAATGAAACAGCAGGGTAAATATGTAAACCAGCTAGTGATATGCAAGTGAGAGTTTTATTCATACTCAGGCTGAGACTACTACAGGATCAGTGTCGAAGAAACCATAGCAGTATTTTCTCGAAGGGCCCGTAAGGTACCAAAGCTCTGTATCAGAGTCTAAGGCACCGCCAGATAACAGTATTTATATTATAATATATTCAGCCTTGATATGATAATACTCTTCCCACCCCATGTAATCTCACGTCACAGTTCCAGAAAATATCAGGTACAAGTCACGCAAGTTTGAACTAATACAATGAGTCAGGATAGAATCTAAGCAGGTAAACTGTATATGTCATGAATATGTAACCTATACGGAATCATCAGGTATATCTCAGGCAATTTTGTCACATGAATAGTGTCAGGTGTCCTGGGTTGAGCAGTTAAACAAGTTTACATATGAGTCTAAGTAAAATATCATAACCAGAAATATCTGAGATTTGGCAAGCTTTACTTGCCCACTGATGTATAACTAGTCAAGGAAAGTAAGTAGCAAAGCTGCAAGTTTTGGCAAGGTATACTTGCCTGTGGTTCCAGCTATGTTTGCAGTTCTGACTTCGGCGGAAATTGCAGGCGGTACTCCGGTTGCTGAAACAAACATCACCATCAGATCCAAAAAATATCAATCAGCTAGAAATGCCTGCCCTTGGGTCCAATTTGGAGACAAGGACAAAAACGGCAGTTTTGGGTCAAAACGGGGTCCACATGTGGGCCCGCTTTGCACCGAAAAATGCGTCCGGGTCAAAGGTCTCCAAATTCACCAAACTCAGTGTCAACAGGTCAGAAAAGCTGATACGAACCCAACGGAACTTTCAGAATTGAATTCCGATAAGCCGATCACAAAGTCGCCCGTCGAGCGGGGCCTGTGGGGCCCACAACACGCGATTTCGTCAACGTTCTCAGAATCGAACCAAACTTGGGTCACAGGACCAGCGTATCGCTTCGAGTCCGATGGCGCAAGTTTCGTTTCAATCTGATGTGTGTACACAAAGTTAGAGTGAAATCCAGAAAAGTCGGATACAGGACGATGTCCGCGGATACGCGTTGATCCCGGTGTGCATGCACACCCGAATCAGCTTCTGCGAAATCCCACACGTCCGTATCGACGACGCGCACGAATTTGTGAAGACCACACACGACCAAATTGTCCCGTTTGGCGGGACGTACTCGGTTCCGGGGTGAAACAGGGTCTGGTTTTTCCTGTTTTTGGATCGCGGTGTGCGATCACCACAGGACACGATGCCCCGAACGGTTTATCCGGGCACCGAGAGGGTCATACAAGCTTCGCAACGCAATTTGCGGAACCGAAAACAGAGCTACGAACAAAAAGATACAAGTACCTGAAGGTGACCCAAAAAATCGGGGTCGAATCGTGTCCGACACGTGTCGGACACGCGGATTCAGGAATTAGGGTTAGGGTTTGGGTTTGTCGGCGGCGGGGACGGCTGCTGGGCGGCCGGGTGGCTGAGGCGGAGGGGCTGGGGGCACGCGGCGGTGTCGGCGAGACTGGGCGGAGGCGGCCGGAGCAGCGGCGAGGGCTGCGGGCTGCTGATGAGGAGAAAGGAGGAGAGGGAGACGGCGCTGCTGGCCGGAGGAGGCGGGGGCGAGGGCGGCGAGGCGGCGGCGACGGTGGTGGCAGGGTGGCTGGACAGCGGCGGAGGGCGGCGCGGTCCGGTGGCGTCGACGGGGAGGGGAGCGGTGGCTGAGGGTGGAGGCGAGGCCAGGGGGGTTTAAATAAGGTTGCCGGGCGGTGAGGGGGCCGAGACGGGCGGGGAGAGGGGTGGTCGTGGGGGTGAGGGGCCGGCCGGAGCGGGCGGCGCACCGGGCGGGGCGGCGCAGGACACGGGGACAGGGGAGAGGGGGTCAGCCGGGCGGGTAGCGGGTCGGGCGGCGGATCCGACCCGACCCGACCCGATAGGGGAGTGGGCTGGGTTCGGGTTCGGGCTGGGCCCGGTGGGCCGGGCCCAGTGGGCCGCGGGCTGGGTATTATAAAAATATAATAATAATAAATAATTAATTAAATAAATAAATAGATAAAATACATTTTAGGTGTTTTAAAATAGGTCCGGGGTCCGATAAATTCCAGAAAAATTGCCCTAAGTCCAGTTTTTCATTTTACACCCAAAAATATTATTTTCATAATATTTTAATATTATTTATTATCATTTAAAAATTATTGAATAATTTAAACCCTATTTTTAAATTACAGAAAAATCCGAGAAATTCCAAAAAATTGTGAAAAATCAAGATTTTAAAATTTTGAAAAATCAGGGGGTTTACAATCTACCCCCCTTAAGAGGATTGCGTCCTCGCAATCAAAGAATAACCGGTCAACAGAGATGACACGGTTGCAAGTATCGTTCGAAACACAACACAAGATACTTAGGGAAATACCGTTTTCCTAAAAATGAAAGTTATACACTTTCCAGAAAAATCTAGTTAAAGCAAAAAAACTACAACTTTTATGAAAACCAGTTTGTTTATTAACAAGTTGCAAATTACTAGGTTGGGGCTGAGGTCACGAACCAAGAGGCACGAGCTACAACAAGACTAGAAACGGATAACTACGAATCACTTACTCGCATCAGCGTCCTCCAAAGTTATCGCGTAAGCTTGCCCTCGTCCTTGAGGTAGATTCCTCGGCTGCTGCTGAGCTTGCTGGTAGGGTGCTGCTCGAGGCGCTGGTGGAGTTTGCTGGTTCGCCCTTGGTGCTCCTTCTCTACGCTCAGGGCAGTCTCTCACTGCATGCTGTCTGGATCCGCAGCCTAAGCATAGTCCGAGTTTACGTCTACACTCCTTCTCGACATGGCCTATCTTGCCGCAGTGGTAACAAGTAGGAAGGTAGAAGGCTTTTGGTGCTGCTCTTGGTGGCGGGCTTATTTGTTGACGCTTTGCAGACTCCTCTGGTGCTGCTCTGGTTGGTGCGGATGTGGAGGCCCGCTTCAGTCTGGTCTCTCTCTTGGTGACGCGCTCCATGCGTCGAGCCGCAGCAAGGACATCTGAGTATGATGTTGGTGCGACGGACCCAATTAGTTTCTGCAGCTCAATGTTCAGTCCGTCGAAGAATTTCTCGGCCTTCTCTTCCTCAGTCGGGATCAGGGTTGGGGCGAAGCGGCTCAGACGAATAAATTTTGTGTTGTATTCTTCCACCGTCATAGAGTCCTGAGTGAGGCGATTGAACCTGTCCCGTAGTTCGGATCGAGCGACGGCTGGAATGTACATCTCTTGGAAGAGTCTGGAGAACTCCTCCCAAGTGACTCGGTCTGGTCCGAGTCGCGTCTCCTCGGATAGCCACCAGTGATGAGCATTATCCGTAAATTGCATTCTGACGGCAGTCATCCAACGTTCCCGTGGAAGCTCAGCTGCTTCAAGTTGATGCCGTATGTTGGTGAGCCACTCATGAACTTCTGTGGGCTCCTCTTTTCCAGAAAAAGTGCGGGGCTTCAGTTGGCGGAAGTCAGTAATTGAGCCTGTAGATGGCCGTCGAGCTGGTAGGTTGGCCTGCTCCAGTGCAGTTACGATGCTGTCCCTCAAGAAATTAGATTCGCGACGCTGAGCCTCGTGTTGGACTTGTTGCTGTGCTTGCATCATCGCGTAGATCATTTAGAATATCAGCTGCCCGTCAATTGGTTGTCCTTATGGGAGTACGGGCATTGGTGGGACTAACTGCGGCGGAGGTGGGATGTCATCGCGCCGGAATCGGGAGATAGGTTGGCCTGCCTGCTGGCTCTGTTGAGTTGAGGGAGCTCCACCGACAGGTGTCACTTCGTCATCATAGGTGACACCTGTAGCTTGTGGTGTTCTGACGGGAGTCTCGTTGCATTCTTGTGGGTCCATTTTCCTGTATCCAAAATAACCAATAAGAGGCGCACAGGAATCAAGGCAAGATGCAAGTCAAAATTAGTTCGAGTACGATACAGATATCAAAACGATTCAAGCAAGTAGATAAGATTCTAAAAACTTATCATATTCTTTATTGCAGGCCTGTTCGGTCCCTGAGTTAAAACCGAACAATTTAGTCGTAGACCTGCATGGGCCACCACAAAAACTATGTCACGCCCCAGTCCCAAAATGCCGAGGGACTGAGCACGTGTGCAATGGCCAGCAGCACGCACCGATGGACAACCCAATTTAATGGGTCCATCAGGGCATGCTTAAGCTGTAGTCTAACAGTAAGATGTTACAAGTCTCAGGTATTTCTAATCTCATCCACAGAATAAACACAGATTAATTGCCAGAATAATACAATAGAAATAAATAAGCAATAAATAAGATTATCTCGGGAAACAATCCGAGAATTAGTTTGTTACATTCAGAGGAAAATAGACAGGAAATAAATGCTGAAAATGGAAATACTGTGTAGATGAAGCCGGTGCTCAGGAGAAGTCTTCTGCCACTATCTCGTCCTCTGCTCCTGGTTCTGCTCCAAGGAGTGCTCCTGTACCGTACACCTCGGGGTAGATCTCTGCGGCTATACCTGGGGACATGGTCCATTCCAGTTCCTCAGGGGACATAACAAGGTACAGAAAATATAAGCCAAAACATATGCAGTGCAGCAATAATGAAACAGCAGGGTAAATATGTAAACCAGCTAGTGATATGCAAGTGAGAGTTTTAGTCATACTCAGGCTGAGACTACTACAGGATCAGTGTCGAAGAAACCATAGCAGTATTTTCTCGAAGGGCCCGTAAGGTACCAAAGCTCTGTATCAGAGTCTAAGGCACCGCCAGATAACAGTATTTATATTATAATATATTCAGCCTTGATATGATAATACTCTCCCCACCCCATGTAATCTCACGTCACAGTTCTAAAAAATATCAGGTACAAGTCATGCAAGTTTGAACTAATGCAATGAGTCAGGATAGAATCTAAGCAGGTAAACTGTATATGTCATGAATATGTAACCTATACGGAATCACCAGGTATATCTCAAGCAATTCCGTCACATGAATAGTGTCAGGTGTCCTGGGTTGAGCAGTTAAACAAGTTTACATATGAGTCTAAGTAAAATATCATAACCAGAAATATCTGAGATTTGGCAAGCTTTACTTGCCCACTGATGTATAACTAGTCAAGGAAAGTAAGTAGCAAAGCTGCAAGTTTTGGCAAGGTACACTTGCCTATGGTTCCGGCTATGTTTGCAGTTCTGACTTCGGCGGAAATTACAGGCGGTACTCCGGTTGCTGAAACAAATATCACCATCAGATCCAGAAAATATCAATCAGCTAGAAACGCCTGCCCTTGGGTCCAATTTGGAGACAAGGGCAAAAACGGCAGTTTCGGGTCAAAACGGGGTCCACATGTGCGTCCGGGTCAAAGGTCTCCAAATTCACCAAACTCAGTGTCAACAGGTCAGAAATGCTGATACGAACCCAACGAAACTTTCAAAATTGAATTCCGATAAGCCGATCACAAAGTCGCCCGTCGAGCTGGGCCTGTGGGGCCCACGACACGTGATTTCGTCAACGTTCTCATAATCGAACCAAACTTGGGTCACAGGACCAGCGTATCGCTTCGAGTCCGATGGCGTAAGTTTCGTTTTAATCCGACGTGTGTACACAAAGTTAGAGTAAAATTCAGAAAAGTCGAATACGGGGCGATGTCCGCGGATACGCGTTGATCCCGGTGTGCACACACACCCGAATCAGCTTCCGCTAAATCCCACACGTCCGTATCGACGACGCGCACGAATCTGTGAAGACCGCACGCGACCAAGTCGTCCCGTTTGGCTCGGGTACTCGGTTCCGGGGTGAAACAGGGTCTGGTTTTTCCTGTTTTTGGATCGCGGTGTTCGATCACCACAGGAGGCGATGCCCCGAACGGTTTGTCCGGGCACCGAGAGGGTCATACAGGCTTCGCAACGCAATTTGCGGAACCGAAAACAGAGCTACGAAAAAAAGTTACAAGTACCTGAAGGGGACCCAAAAAACTGGGGTCGAATCGTGTCCGACACGCGGATTCAGGAATTAGGGTTAGGGTTTGGGTTTGTCGGCGGCGGGGACGACGGCTGGGCGGCCGGGCGGCTGAGGCGGAGGGGCTGGGGGCACGCGGCGGTGCCGACGAGACTGGGCGGAGGCGACGCAGGTGCCGGAGGCGGCCGGAGCAGCGGCTGGGGCTGCGGGCTGCTGAAGAGGAGAAAGGAGGAGAGGGAGGCGGCGCTGCTGGCCGGAGGAGGCGGGGGCGAGGGCGGCGAGGCGGCGACGACGGTGGTGGCAGGGTGACTGGGCAGCGGCGGAGGGCGGCGCGGTCCGGTGGCGTCGACGGGGAGGGGAGCGGTGGCCGAGGGTGGAGGCGAGGCCAGGGGGGTTTAAATAGGGTTGCCGGGCGGTGAGGGGGCCGAGACGGGCGGGGAGAGGGGTGGTCGTGGGGGTGAGGGGCCGGCCGGGGCGGCGCAGGACGCGGGGACAGGGGAGAGGGGGTCAGCCGGGCGGGTAGCGGGTCGGGCGGCGGATCCGACCCGACCCGACCCGATAAGGGAGTGGGCTGGGTTCGGGTTCGGGCTGGGCCCGGTGGGCCGGGCCCAGTGGGCCACGGGCTGGGTATTATAAAAATATAATAATAATAATAATAATAATTAATTAATTAATTAAATAAATAAATAGATAAAATACTTTTTAGGTGTTTTAAAATAGGTCCGGGGTCCGATAAATTCCATAAAAATTGCCCTAATTCCAGTTTTTTATTTTACACCCAAAAATATTATTTTCATAATATTTTAATATCATTTATTATCATTTAAAAATTATTGAATAATTAAAACCCTATTTTTAAATTACAGAAAATTCCAGAAAATTGTGAAAAATTCAGATTTTAAAATTTTAAAAAATCAGGGGGTTTACAATGCCCCCGTCATTATCTGATGCAGATTTTGTCACCCCATCATCAATTCGTCCATCAGATACTCTGGCAGTTGTTCGATAGGCCCCGGAGTATCCAGACTTAGAGTATGATGCTAGTGGTCGGTATATCCCCCGACCGGGTGGTCCTCCAACACAGCCAGAGGGACCGGAGGGGAAGTTCAGATAGGAGTTTGGCCCACAATCAAAGAGCTGTAAGTAAATTTATATGTTTCATCTGATGTAGTTAATTTCATATATTTTATTTATTTTTTCAACTAAATAATCTGTTGTTATTTCTTTATAGATTTTTTCCTACAGTGCTACTCCAGCACTTAGGGAAATAATTAGGGAGAACTACCACGGCCCCTACCTTAGATTCTTCGATGTGCCGCCCAACATGCAGTATATATGGTTTAACCAGATGAAGGTATATACGATCTTTTTTGTTATTCTATTTATTAATTATTTTTTAATCTATTTATATTAATTGTTAATTAAATTTGTATTTCATAATATCTACTAGTGGCCCGAGTATCGCGATGTGGAGATCAGAAAGATATATCGCGGTGCTTGTTGCAAGAAGATGCATGATGCGAAGGATGATTTACAAAAAGGGTAAATGCTGGAAAGGGCAACAAACCCTGGATCCGTAATATTTTTTTGGAGAAGATGCAGAAGGAGCTCGATACTCCTGAGTTCAAAAAAATGTTCGAGCAAGGGAAGAAGGCACGATCTCATGGGAGTCTACATACTGGTGGATCGATTCCCATCACTATGTACCATCCAAACCTGGTAAGATAACACAAAGTACTTAAATATTTTTATTATATAGTTAAATAATATTAATTATTAAGCTAATATATTTTCTTAAATGTTTCGTAAACAGGCGGAGAAGCTGGTGAAGGAGGGGGAAGATCCCTCTAGTATCAGTTTTATCGATAATTTTTAGTATACGAACAAGAGAAGAAAGGACGGGAGCTACGTGGAAGAGAAGGCCAACAAGACTGCTGTAAGTGTTTCAATTTATATTATAAGTTAGAATAATATGAGGTATTATAATTTATATTACAAGTTAGAAATCCATTAAAAAATTAAGCACGGGTAATTTAATAGGCTGTGTTACAGTCTCTACAGACTAAGAGTGTCTCTCGGGCCACTCAACATGGGGTGGAAGAGAGTGTCGCTGAGTCTTCGCCCGCCACAATATCCTCTTCCGTGGCCGCTCGGACGAATGACCTTTTTGTATAGGCCGCCGGCGGAAGAGGGAAAGGCGGACGCGTCTACGGCACCGGCTCCTTGGCGTCGTAGATGTTCGTATACTTGAGACCTCCATTGTCAGCATCTTCTGCTGTGGCACAACCTGATAGGATGACCACATTGCAGACCACAATGGTGGGTATGCAGGAGTCGATCACCAGCATACAAACCCCCATGGAGCAAGGTTCTTTCGGTGTTCGTGCTTCTTCAGTCGTTGTCCCTGGTGCCACGACATCTGGTCCTTCTGGTGCCTTTGCTCCTCCAGCTGCTGCTGCTGCTTCTGGCCCTATTTTATCTGCTGACACAGTGATGAGACTCCTAAATTTATTGCCGTCGGAGGCGTTAGGTTCACTACCATCTGAATTAGTGAATGAAATTCCTTCGGACGTCCTCGAACGTTTGTGTAACCAGGAAACACTGTCAGATCGATAATTTTTTTTATATTTGATATTTATTTGTGTTGTAGTAATCGCGGACTTGTGGCTATTGTTTATTTGTTTTGTCGTGGTAGTGGACTTGTGGATGTTGTTCATGTACTTTGATTATTTTATTTGGACTTGTGGTCGTGGACTAGTAGATGTTGTTCATGTATGCGATTAATTTTATTATGTTAATTATATGTCTTTTCTGAATTATGTCTCGTGTGTGTTTCCAGCGTGCATTTGAAAACATATTATGTTAATCAGACGTGAATTCTACAGCGGGTTGCGCTGGGTGGTTGATATATTAATAGTGTGTAACATATTTTATATAAACCAAACATGCTGGGATATCTGTATTATTTTTTTTTAAAGTTATGTGCATATTACATACGGACATCCGTCGACTTATCGGCTATCTATGACGTAATTGCGACACGCTAGCGACGGATATAACCGTCGTCAAGTAAATTTCTATTCTTGGGCGACGGATTACCGACACACGTCGACGGACATGCGGCTTCCTCCCGACAGTAAGTAATGTCGTTATTACATTGTCGACTTGAGTATCAGACTTTTTTTTCAGTATCAAGAACATAAATAATGTCGTTATAACGTCGCTAACCCGCGCCATTTTTGATGCAAATCCGTCGCTATCTAGACGTTATTATAAACTAAATTACTGTCGCATATACGTCGCTAAAGTGCCGCTCAATGAATCCGTCGCTGAAATATCGCATAGACGTTAACTAAATTGACGTCGCAATTATGCCATTTTGTAGTAAAAAATTTGACTGATTGGTGAGAAAATCTTTTAACGACGTGGCATTTACCGACGGATATTTTTCGTCTAAATACCGCCGCCGGGTAGTCGCTAATAGTGAATAGCGACATTTTGGCGACGAAAAACGACGTCGCTATTCCTCTGTATTTTAGTAGTGTGCCATGTGGCTTTGTGGTTGTAGTTATCTATCCCATGACGAGATAATGGAGGAAGAGAATGGACCGACGGCTTCAAGCGATTATCCACATATGCACTGAGCTAGAGCTTCTGACGGAGTGGTGACGATCGTGGGGTAAGTGGTTGAAAGAACGTTACCCACGTAAGCAGTTTGAACGAAGATCGTGGAGCGGAGGCAAGACCTTTGATGTTCCGATTGAGTAAATGGAGGTATTATGGCCTTTTCCGCTGGTAGATGGTCAGTGGAAGCAAGATTCCTTCGTGGGGGAGGAAAAGAACCTTTGATATGCGGGATTAAATCTGATTTAACTAATGCTTTGACGGCTGTCAGTCAGTCAGTCTTAGTCATACCGTTTTGTCTTCTACAGAGGAACATTTATCGATGAGCTGTCACATCGAGTGTCGATGACGTCCCTGAAATATTCTTCCGCTAGAGTGTCTTGGAAAAGGATCTGGAGTGGATCTTCCATTTGAAAAATACCTTCCGTGGGAATGTTGTCTCGCGACAGAATTTTCATACTTCTACAAGTATAAAAATATCTCGGCAAAATAATTGAGATTTTTGTATTTAAAAAACCTCTACATTATTGAAGAATTTACTCAACCAGGACCAGGGGTTACGACAAACATGGAGGGACTTATATTAAAGACATTGGGTTAATATTTAAGGAGCTTATTCTAGATAGAAGCCAAGATGGAAATTGCTGACATGTATTGTATTCATAAAAACTCTACAGTGTTAAATAATATGCGTAGTCAACCTCAAATGAGCAATTGTGACAGACTGACAGGTATCATAGAGAAGCGACTACATGTTTAATAATTATCATGTTGATTTCTTAGGAGACTATTCTGAATACAAGACAATAAGAAGATTGTTTGGTTTATGCATAGTTTTCAGGAAACATCTTAAATAAAAAAATCTAAATATATTCCATCTAGATTGAATTATATATAGGGAAATTATTCATTGGGCTTCTCTCAGGTTTACTAAATTAGAGAAAGAAAATAGAGAATGATGTGTTATGTTCAATATTTTAAAAATTGAAACAATGATCGAACCAAAAATTTTGGGTACAGATCTGATCGAGATTCAATTGGGTTCAACCTGATTCAACCAGGTATGATTGATTTTTTGTGAATTGTATACTTAAAGATGAGATCTTACCTAATAAATCAATTGACTGAAATCGTAGAAGACTCCAATGATCTTGTCTTGTATTTTAGAAGAGTTATGAAAACGATGAGAGTGACTGAAGGGAATACATGGAAGTCCTTCCATCTTCAATTGACAATTAGGGTAAGAGATTAGGAAAAGTGAAAAATCTTTCAACTTTCATCACTTTTATTATTTTTTTAACATGAACCGGTCGGTTCAAATAAACTCCGGTTCAAACGGTTCTTCGGTTAAATTTCGGTTCTATAAAAAATTGTCAGTTCTTAAAAAAAATAACGGCTTAAGTCATCATGGACCGATTTTTTGACAAAATTTGATCAGATCCGGTCTAACCGTCGGTCCGGGCCACTGAATATCACCACTGCGATGTATTGAGACCGGACTAGCGAATAATTTCTCATGTATATATGGCCATTAGAGTTGGTCTTATAACACGTTTCCCGTCCTTCGTAATGAAAAGGTATACAGCGAGGGCCCAGCTCGTGAACTTTGTCCCATATCGATACTCGTATCCCCTATCGAAAATCTAGCTTGCCGAGTTTTGTACCAAATTAAAATATTTTAGGAGGTCATGGAGGTCAGTTAGTCCACTCTTTCGTGTATATATGTAAACAAAGTACTCAAAGAAACCACTAAAAAAACAAACACTCAACTCTCCATCCTCCTTTCCCCTTGTTTCTTCCGCACCTAATCTTCTTCCACCAAGAAGGAAGAAGAGGACACAGGTACTACTCCGTCACTCTCATCCGTATTCTTCCTTGACCAACATTTTCAGCTGCCATCATCATCACCATCATAAATGCAAAGGAGCCTATATTACCCATTCTCAGTACTGACTTGCTTTATGCCCATGGTGTAGCTGTGATTCTATATATGGCATGCTGCGAGCTGTGCACATTCAATGCTACACATGCGAATGCCATTCATTCCACTGTCCCCAGCATTGAATTCATTCAATCCCGATGCCCCCTCCCTTTTATTACTTGTAACATCCAGTTTTAATTATTTTTGTGCCATATATATATATTCAGTGCTTTGCCACTGCTAGCCCTTCAAACCATGGATGCCAATGAAGTTGGAGAGGAAGAAGGAAGAGGATGTGGCCGCTGGGACTCTGCTGAAGAGGAGGAAGACGCAGAGTTTTGCGAGGAGAAGGTTATGGTGAAGATTCAAGTGCTGGCTATGATGGTGGGGATCGGGGGGCGTGCCGAGCCAGGGGAGGTGCTGGCTGAGGTCGTCAGGGTGCTCAAGGAGCTGGATGGTCGAGCCAGGGACTTCTGTTGCAGCAGCGGTTCTGAACAATGTTCTTCTGCTGATTATTATTGACATAATGTATGGTGAGTGAGCTGATTGGTAGGTTTTCTTAGCAAATGGAGACAGTTCTAGTGGCTTTCCTCTGCTTTTAGTTAACACCTTCACTTATATAAATGTCAAAGATAGAAATACGCAAATTTCTTTCCATGCTATTGTTCATTTTCCTTGTTTTGGTTTTGGTTTTGGTTTTTGGTTTTGGTTTTAGTTTTAGTTTACTTGGTCTGTTTTGTGAGCTATGAGGGATTCTGATGGGTATTTCCATGTAATGACTATTAGTACTATTTGGAGATCCTGAGTTTGAAACAGTTCCAAGGCTTTCCTCTGCTTTTAGTTGACACCTAATTAAAGAGAAATTAAAGAAACGTACTCTGAGATAGAGAGACTCTTGTTCTCTGCTTAGACTACCAAAACCGAACCGAACCGAATAACAATTCGATTTGTTTGGTTGGACCGTTTCTATTGTTTAATAGAAATGGTCCAAAGTTCGAATCGTGGTTAAATGATATTAAAAATTATAATTTTTATACACGTATTTGTTGTATTTGTGTCCAAAATTAGAATAGTTGTTAAATTATAAAAGTTTGACTTTAAAACACATATACATAATTGTTGCTTTCAAAATATACACATTTAAATTACAACATATACATAGATTTAAGGGTATTTATATTATTTCATAAGTCTTATTCAATTTTCGGTTTTGGACCGAAATCCTAAATCGAAATCGAAACCGAATTAGAAATTTTAGTATTTTTAAAACCGAAACAGAACCAATTTTTTAAAAAACCGGATTGGATCTCTTATTCGACTCGGTACAATTTTCGGTCCAAAATTAAATAATGTTGGCGCGTTTATTTATCTTACTGGTCACAAGATGAGGTGTGACCTGGGAGATAAATGAGCACGCCAAGTTTCCATATGCTGCCAATTACATTCAGATGAAAAAGTAGAGCAAATCAAAGCGACCATCCTATTTGGATCCAAGTTCTGTTGTCTACCCTTGATGAATAAAGCAACAATTAAGGACACATGAATACAGAAATAAAAACTTTCATATAGGTAAAATATAGTCACCAGTAGTGTAGGAATACAGACACTGAAAATTTTAAACTTGCATGAACTGGAGTGTGTTAGGACGAAAAATATATATGAAAAAAAAAAAAAAACAATTTGTAGGTGGACCGGATCCCACCTCAGCCACAGCGTACGTATACCCTTGATGAAACGGATATGGACATCATTTTTTTTTTATATTTGTGTAATATAAGTCTATTGTGCAACAAAAGTCTTTATTAAGAAATGAGGGAGAAAAAGGTTAAATACAAGACCAGTACATTGAGATGGGCAGCCCACCCACCTAACAAAGTACATCCCATAAAATCAATCAGCAGACGACAGGATGTACCAAAAAAAAGGAAAAGAACATCAGGCACGAGAAGGATGGATATCGCCGCACTGTGCTAGTGTGCTTTCACAATATCATTATCCACTATTATCGACTTTGATATCCCTTATATCACCAATACCTCAGGGTATGTACTGGGTCAGCCCGGGCTCTATTTTGATCGGATTTGTTCAGAGTTGGGCCGGTTCGGATCGAGATAATCTGAACCAAAATTCAGACCGGCCCACAATCAGATTTTTTTTTTTTTTTCGGTTGGGTCTGACGGATCCAGGTTGATCCGATTTTATTTAAAAAAAATAAAAAATATATATATACTGCAGACTTTGGGCTTTGAGTCTGTCATTAATAAAATAGTAGTAAGAAAGAAGTTAAAGTTATTTAATTGATAAAATGATAATATATATTATTTTCGTTAGATAGTTATTTGTTGGTACGACTTATGTTTTGTTTCTGTTTTTAATATCTCTTCAAGTTTTTCTTGTGACACCACAAAGGAAATTTATAAAGAAGTTGAAAGCAAAAATGCAAAATAAAAGTCGAACTAACAATAAAAGCATATATTGAAAAATGATATATTTTTTCAAGAAGATGTAAGAAACTAGATACAATTGTGTAGATACCTACGTAGCCGCATTCAGCTCTTCATTTAATTCGTTTCCCACATTGTAAACATTCAACAAGAGTTGCATGCGAGTGTATTTTTTCGGTATTGCGCTCATTATAAACTCCGACAAAATGATGCCAAACTTATGATCTTATTCAATTATGATTCATTCATTCTCCATAGCCTAGTGCCATCTGAGATTGTACGAGTTGAGGTCCTTGTATCCTCTGAGGTTGGGGCACGGGTTGAGGCCCTTGTACCGCCTAAGGTTGCGATGTGGGTTAAGTTTATTGATCTTGTTGTGGTGGTGGTTCATTTTTTATGACAGCAAAAAATATGATACTTCACTGAATATAACACAAGATTACTTCTAAGTATTAGAAGAGGAAAAAATAAACTGTGATTAATTTGGATGTATTCAGCCATATTTATAGGATTTTTTGTTACAAAATAACCACACATATTCTTAAAATATAGCTATTAAAGGCGTATTTCGATCATTTTCAACAATATAATCAAAGAAATCCTTTATTAACATTTAAAAAAGACTAAAATGGAGATATTTTGGTAAAAGTACCCCGAATAACTATTATGGATGTTGGGAGAGGAGTTTTTCCAAAATACTCCTCCCAACGTTTATGTAACAATTAATAGAAAATATTATGTTAAAACAACCCCCTAAATAATTTTAAAAAATTTAAAATGGTGGACTGGGCGGGCGGGGGGTGGATTATCCAAGTCGACCTAGGCCTTGGACCGGGTCACCGACCGGATCGGGTGACCGAATTTTGGTGGTAGTGTCCAAGTCAGACTGATTTTTGACCCGGTTCGAGCATGAGGGCTTGGACAATGAACCCAATAAAAAACTGGATTTTCAGTAGGCCTGAGATAGGGCTGGGTTGGCTTTTATTGGGTCTTGGATGACCTAGTCCAAGTTTTACCGGACCTGGTCCAGACTAGGTTTTCGGCCTCCTGGCTCAATACACACCATGACCAATACCGTTGGAGTCAAGTCTGTGAGATAGGGACAAAGTTTGGCTTGAACTCGGTCCCTGGCCGGGTTCAAACCGAACTCGGTGTGTTTTGTTCCAAAACATCAAGCAGGGTTTGAACAGAACTCTACCCGAGTTCGATTATCAGCGAGGCTGATGCGATTTGGTGATATATTCTACACCATTTATTGCTTGGTGGACGGCCAGATCTGATGGTGGACTACTTTTAGGGTTTCTTAAACCCTAAAATTAGGTCTCTTATCCTATTTATATGGGTTGAGGCTGGAGGCAAAAAGAAGAGCACAAGGTGGAGATTCAGGGTGCTTGTCTATAGAAAATCTAAGAGAAAGTTCATACTTTTCTCTTAGGACTCGCCATCCAAGACAGAAGGAAGAGGAGATCTGATCAATGAGTTGTCGCATTCGTTTTGTGAGATCACTACGAGTAGGATAAGTTATTTTATTATAATCTGTCTTTTATTCTCGAGTGTGGTGAGTGGGTTGAACCTCTTAGGGCAAAGGGTTCAATATTGATTCTTGTCAATCTTATAAATTTACCTAAGTTATATAGATTAAAATTTGTCCAAGTGACATAGACATCGCCATATACGCCGTCTTTATCTGTGTTTTGCATTCGTTAGACATGGGTTCATTACCTCAGCTAGGTTGGCAATGCTTTCGCATTTGTGTCTTTGACCGAATCAGGTTCAGGTTACGCACGGGTTCCCAACAAGTGGTATCAGAGCTCTCAGGTTCTCAAGAGGGAAGGTGCAACCACGTCTATGGAGCAGATGAACACACGTATTATCACCCTCACAGGGGAGAACTGGACGATTTGGAAGCCAAGGATAGATAATCTACTCTTGCAAGGACTTGGATGGTTCGTTGGAGTGCAAAATTACCAATCCATCGTACTACCAAAATAAGTCAAATTAGCGATATCTATAAACGTCGCTAAATGGCATAAAACGTCGCTAAAAATATTTAGTGGCATTTTTAGTGACGTTTCAATGAAGTCGCCTTTAAGCTAGTAGCTGACTTGAAAAATATCGTAAAACGTCGCTATAGCGACGTAACTGAGTCGCTATATTAGCGATGTTTAGCGACACAAATTTGCTAAATTAGCGACGTGTTGTATGTCGCTATATGTCGCTAATTTTTTTTCTATTTAGCGACGTTTTGCGATACATTTAGCGACGTTATATTGACCTGACAAATACTGCCATGTCAGCAGTTTAGCGACATTCATCGACGTAATTAGCGACGTATTTAGTGACATAATTAGCGACAATCAGCGACGTACTTAGCAACGTATATAAACGTCGCTAAACGTTGCTAAAGATCCAATAAAAAAAATAAAAAATAAATATTTAATTATTTCCAAACCAACCTTCCTGCAGTTTATGAATTCACAATTTATATAAATAGACCCTGAGCAACCCTCCGTTGAATTTTCTGGGTTCGCCGACCCCTTCGGTTGAACACTCAACACCGGTAAATTAACATACATTTAATATGAATAATATAGTAAAATTTGAAAAAAATAAAACATTGAGATTGCAAACCGAGTCAGGAGAAAATCTCGTCTTAAAGAATACAATAAATATCTGCACAACTGAGTGCAAGAAATACAGTTTTAAAGCCTCAAAAATAAAGAATATTTATAAATGACCAAATATCATAGGTCGAAATACAAACAGATAGTAAACTATCCTAACTAGGACTATTGCGGATCTGCAGGAGGATGACCACTGACGCGCATCAGGGATAAGATCAAATCATACTGCTCTCGTAAAATCGACACCGATGTCAATAGAGAAGGCAATGACATCGGTGGAGTTTGTCGATGAAGGCGCACTAGGAGGACGTATCTGCTCCAACTCTGCTAGTGATGGTTATATAAATCCATGGTAGATAACAGTCTCGTACTGCTATGAACCATTGAATCATGCATCATCGTCAGCCTCTCGCCCATGGACAGCTGTGATGCCTGCATCTCCGTCATGCTGCGCTCTGTCGACGTTCTAAGATCAGATGTCATATCCCTGAGCTCCATGATGCTACGCTCGAGCGTATCAAATCGTGCGATGAGCATTGCATCATCCGCCTGGGGCTGGGATAGGGGCTGCTCCTCCATCCTTCGTAGTAACTCATCACGGAGAGACACAATTTGACGGTCAACGATCTCCTGGACTCGGGCCGACGCCTGTGAGGGCTGTGGGGAATGCTCACTTGCAGTGGAGGCCCTAGATGACTGCGTCGCAACAAGGGCGTCATAGGATCCCTTACCGTAGTACGTACCCTTCTGGAGACCACCAGCGACGGTCACCCACAGCTCGTCCGCCGATGGAGCGGGAGAGGGCTGCAAGAAAGTACCAGCCTCTCCCACTGTAGGTGCACTAGCAGTCGTCCGCTCACGCAGCCTAAGATACTCGGCCTAAAAAAGTTTGGATACTCGATAATTGCTAATGTGTCTAAGGTACTTATTACTAACTACATAGATATTTATTTGCATATTTCTTAAGTTATATTAAAATTAACACAAAGTAAAGTAATACTTACATAGGTCTACGAGGCCCTCTCATCAATGAGATTTCCTCCCTTTCGATGGGTGGCCAGGAAGACGGTCACCATGTTGGCATCCTCACCCCTCTGTACCTGTTAAAAATATATTATTTAGTACAAAAATTAAATATTTTATCCTACTACCATTTTATCGTACTTGCATTAAAATAATATATCTGAAATAAAAAAATATACCAAACAACGAAAATATTCCATCATCGGAATCGAGCCACCACACCACTTTGCTGCCTTCTGCCTAGCTGCATTGGCCTTCTCAGACCTTTTCTTGTACCTCGGATCGTCGAATCTAGCCCTCATCGTAGTCCACTTCTCAGGCGTGATCCAACCTTGGATCGGTTTTCCTTCGTGATCACGAGCCTTCTGGTCATCTAGAGCATCACGGATCAACTTGGCGGCAATGACAGGAAATATCTGCTCGATGAACTCAGCCCGGTATGGTAGATAAAATACGTTTGCTACAAGAAGTAATTTAGTAAGTTATATAATATGCATATATTAGATGATTGATATAATATACTTTTACCTTGAAGTGCGCAAACTAGAACGCCTTTCTCTCATCCGGAGCATCAGAGTAGTTGATCCAAGGGCCACCTGTCACGCCCCGGTCTCAAAATACGTAAGACTAGGAATACGTAAACATGCCAGCCGTATGTATATGGAAACTCCAAATTATGGAAACCATAACACATACGTACGCTGTATTATGAATAACAATTCACAAGTGGTATAGGCTTTATGTTTTAGGTCACAGGGCATAACTAGATCTCATCCACAGAATCAAATAAAAATGAATAACCAATCAACTATATAACTGAATCAAGTATTAAATGCTTGATAAGATCAAGTAGTTGGGTGAAAACAAATCCACTGCCAAACTAGAATATAAGAGAAACAAAATAAGTACATCTAATGATCAATGAGACTCAAAGAGAAGACCTCCTCAAAAAGAGAGAAGTAGCAAGTCCTGATCCGTGCTCCTGCGAATAGTCATGATCGTCTACACTTGGAAAGGGACCAGGTCCTTAGATGGACGTAACGAGATACATAGAAGCATGCCAATTAAATACAGTAAAGCATGCATAATAGACAAAAAATATATAAGTATGCTGCACTAGAGAATCTATATGAAAATGTATAATGAGGACAACTTTTTGATGTATGGGCATGTGTAGGCTACTCTATCTTTCTCACAACTCACACACACGTCCATGTATATCAAAAGCCGTCATACTGCGAGGGTAGCGACCATCGTGACACCATCAATCGACATACCACGAGGGTAGCGACCATCGCGACACAACTACCGTAGTGCATGCTAGTTACTACGGTTTACCAAAGTGGGTAGCCCATACGCCTACTGATTGTCCTTCCCTCCCATGATACTATGTGCCAAGTGTGTGTCAACATATATAATATATAATTATGACTGAAAAAAAAAAATATATATATATAATGAATATATGAAAATATAATAAGCATGCAAAGTACTGTAAGCAATTTGGCAAGGTATACTTGCCTGGCAAGAAAGCTGCGAAGTGTAAGCGTCCAAACGTCAAGCGCAAGGGATCAGAACTATGGCATCAGAATGAACGTCTCCGGATGCTGAAATAAACATCACCAACATTTCAAGAATAAGCGAGATAGTCAGAAAAGTCTATCCTTTCGTCCAATTTTGACATAGGGACAAAACGATAATTTTGGGTCAAAGCGTGGTCAACATGTGGTCCACCTTGCACCGAAATACGTGCTAGAGGTAAATGTCTCTAAATAGGACAAATTATAGGTCAAACAAATTCTAAACATTGATACAAACTCAACGGTATGTCCAATTTTGGATTCCGGTGAGCCGATCACAAATTCGCCCTTCAAGTCAAACCGTGGGGCCCGCGAATAGGCGGCTTGGTCAACTATCTTAGAATCGCGTGAAACTTGGGTCACAGGACCAGCATGATACCACAAATCCAATGACGTAAGTTTTGTCGTATTCCGACGAGGTACACAAAGTGGGGTGGTGTTTTGTAAAAGTTGCGATACAAAGATTTTTTACGGATACGGGTTGATTCCGACGCGCACACACGTCCGAATCAACTTTCACGAAAGTCCACACGTTAAGATATACCATATACGCCATTCGGTGTAATTGGTACGCAATGAGGTGGTCCCATTTGGCGGGGCACACTCTGTATCACAAAATCTCAACTTTAAATTATCAAGTTTTTGGTCATTTTGGAGGTCAAATAATTTTACAAATAAAATAAACTAATAAAAACTAAAAGAATAATTAAATTCTCGGTTATATAGAGAAGAATATCCTTCAATTAGATTTTAAAAATATTAAACAGGTTGGTGGTAAATTAGGCATGAACATGGAAGTTTGGGTTAAAATTCTGGACTATTTTTCGTCAGTTTTTCGGCCAACTTTCGGTCAATTTTTGTCCAATTCAGGAAACGATAACTCGTCCACTTGAAAGGTATCCTAGATGGTTAGGTTATGAACGTACACGGACAAACCGCTCGAGAAAATGATCAAAGATGAGAGAGATACATCACCTTAAAGATGGGTTCGGGGCTGTGCACTTGCGCACGCGTGCGCGCGGGCTGCTGATCGGCGGTGGTCGCCGGCAGAGGCGGCAACGACATCGTGGGGTCGGCGGTCGCTGAGGTCGGGGGTGAAGGAGGAAGGAGATTAGGGTTAGGGTTAGGGTTGTAATATATATATATATATATATATATATATATATATATATATAGAGAGAGAGAGAGAGAGAGAGAGAGAGAGAGAGAGAGAGAGATGGGGAGAGAAGTCTGTCGCGGGGGGAGGAGGGTGCGTATATTTGCTGGGTTCTGTGGGGGATTAGTTTAGGAGTAGGTTTTTATAGTTAGGGTTTTAAGTTAGTTTATGATTAGGATTTTTAGGTTAGGTTTTATATTATTTCCTTTTATTTCCTTTTATTTTCTTTATTTTCTATTATTATTATTATTATTATTATTATTATTACTATTACTATTACTATTACTATTACTATTACTTATTATTATTATTATTATTATTATTATTATTATTATTATTATTATATTCATTCACATATATATATTTACATATATAGATGAGATTATATAAAAAATTCAAAAAGAACATTTGCACACAAAATAAATTCTAGAAAATCTATCACCTTTAACAAGACTCAAAAAAAATATAAAAAATTTTATTTTGTAGAATAATTCTAAATGAGTATTTATATAAGTAAATAAATTAATAAAATTTATTTTTTAATTAACTATAAAAATACTTTAAAGAAATTCAATAATTTAATAAAAATACTTAAAATAAAATTTAATTTTTTTTAGGGGGTTTACATTCTACCCAACTTACAATAATTTCGTCCTCGAAATTAACACTAACCCATATTCGTAATAAATCACTATAGCTATTAACACTTCATTGCTAGCTAGTAGTGCTTCCTAAAAGGTTATGGTCAGCCACCCTAACACTTTTTTTCCTTATGGTCTATACACTATTCTTTTATCCTCTAACTCGTCTATACTATCCAACTTACAAGAATTCTACTAGTAGTCAAAGTCTTTTGAGGCTATTCTCTAGGTTGTAAGACGAATTTATTCATTGGGTCGAAAATTGTGGGATACTTGTCTGGAATCTCATAACCATGATTTTTTTTCGTAACCGTCAAGTACCGTAGTCTAATACTGCCATGCAACCTGGCCAGTATGGTTACAAATAATTCGACTACTCTACTATAATCGTCTAGCTGCAGTTGTCGCTACCTCGCCAATGATTTATCATAGTCATCAGTTCGTAACAAGTGCCTTCAACTATTTTCTAAGCTTAGTCTAAGTTTTAGGGCAACAATTAAGGTATTGACTAACTTTATAAAACTATTAGAAGTATGAACCATTTCAATAATCTAACTGATTTATGTTAGACTGAAGGATGCTACTTAAGGTTTAAAAATAATAAGAGAATATAGATATTGTTATAGTGCGTATACATAGGGTTTATCATTATGAACTCATCTTTTTAGTTATTAATTATTACTAACCCATTTATGTTTTAACTAACAAAATAAAGGTGAGGTTGAAGTAAATCAAACAATTTATAATGGCATGAAAAGATACAACTACGATAGGGAGAATTAAGCATGGGATAAGGAATGGATATGGAAGAGAAGATGAGCCACCCAAAGGGACGAGATGGTGATAGGAAAGAGAATACTACTACTGCTACTCGTGTCATCCATTAGCATCGTGGGTATGTCATCTAGTTAAAATATCAACATATCCTCAAAAATTTTAATACCACATATATCAAATGTGATATGCCCTTAATTACAAAAGATAGTCACAAAGTGATGTGATTGGCCTATGGGTATATCTAGAACTCTCCGTGTATCAAACTTATACTAAGCACGAGCGTTCGTCTTTCCAAAAATAGGGAAAGACGAAAAACAATAATAAAAAAATTTAATATGGAGGTGATAGAATACAAGTACGGGGTTCAAGGCAATTAAAGAATTCAAAAAGAGAGTTGTCAGGGTAGTTGTGGATGAGATCCTATTTTGGTAAATTCCTATTCATATGCTCATATTAATACAATTATGTAACTGATAAGATATGCTCGGACATGTCTAAAAGAAAAGTATATTCGTCTACTAGTCAACTATATCTCAATCCACGTAAAGTAGTCATACGAAGAGCGAACCAAGTGCATTAAGGTTGATCAGACCGTAATACACTAATTTAGATAATGTATTAGTAGGCGTCCCTAATAACATATATGTCATGAACAAGCTCGATAAAAGAATAAGCTTGCAAAATTAGGCTATAAAATAGCAGCATAAGCGGAGGTAGTCCAGAAAATATAAGTATGCTGGATTATGATGAAGGAAGGTACAAAATAATTCAAGTTCACAAAGAAGATAAGACTCGTCCGGTGTTGTGCCTCTACAGTTGTCATACTAACTTCTTATCTAAGTCTCTAGTCGACCAAATGGGGGTATGGGCCTCTAAGTTCTACAGTCTGGATAAATACCCTCTTCTTATGAAAGCCTATAGTTGGTGTCATTAAATTATACTTCATTAATAGGTCAAAAGGACTATGTGATACTAGGTTATGAGATATACTACCCAACTTACAATTATTTAACTAATAGTGTTATTGAATAATAGAGTGTTTATACCTAGTACAAGTCACCTTCCTAACCCCTATCAAGCACGAAAGAAAATATAAGATTAACGTTGTGAAAGGATCAAGCAAGAAGCAATGCAAGCAATCAAATAAGAATGCAAAATAAAATCAAGAGAGGTGATTAAATAAGTGGATGAGATCCTATATTCTAATCCTATGCGCAGGCTTGCTCGGTACAGTAACGTAACCAAGACAATATGCTCTCGACCTGTATGGGCCACCACAAAAATATATCACGCCCCTGTCCCAAAATACGTAAGATTAGGAATACGTAAGCATGTCAGCCGTATGTATATGGCAACTCCAATTTATGGAAACTATAACACATACGTACGCTGTATTATGAATAATAATTCACAAGTGGTATAGGTTTTATGTTATAGGTCACATGGCATAACTAGATCTCATCAACAGAATAAAACAGAAATGAATAACCAATCAACTATATAACTGAATCAAGTATAAAATGCTTGATAAGAACAAGTAGTTGGGTGGAGACAAATCCACTACCAAACTAGAATATAAAAGAAACAAAATAAGTACATCTAATGATCAATGAGATTCGAAGAGATGACCTCCTCGAAAAAGAGAGAAGTAGCAAGTCCCGATCCGTGCTCCTGCGAATAGTCATGATCGTCTACACCTGGGAAGGGACCAGGTCCTCAGAGGGACGTAACGAGATACATAGAAGCATGCCAATTAAATACAGTAAAGCATGCATAATAGACAAAAAATATATAAGTACGCTGCACTAGAGAATCTATATGAAAATGTATAATGAGGACAACTTTTCGATGTATGGGCATGTGTAGGCTACTCTATCTATCTCACAACTCACACACACGTCCATGTATATCAAAAGCCGTCATACTGTGAGGGTAGCAGCCATCGTGACACCATCAATCTATATACTGCGAGGGTAGCGACAATCACAACACAACTACCGCAGTGCGTGGTAGTTACAATAGTTTACCAGAGTGGGTAGCCCATACGCCTACTGATTGTCCTTCCCTCCCATGATACTATATGTCAAGTGTGTGTCAACATATATAATATATAATTATGACTGAAAGAAAATACATATATAATGAATATATAAAAATATGATAAGCATGCAAAGTACTGTAAGTAATTTGGCAAGGTATACTTGCCTGGCAAGAAAGTTACAAAGTATAAGCGTCCAGACGTCAAGCGTAAGGGATCAGATCTATGGCATCAGAATGAACGTCTCCGGGTACTGAAATAAACATCACCAACGTTCCCAGAATAAGTGAGATAGTAAAAAAAGTTTATCCTTTCATCTAATTTGGATACAGGAGCAAACGGTAATTTTGGGTCAAAACGGGGTCCATATGTGGCCCACTTTGTACCGAAATACGTGCCAGAGGTAAATATCTCTAAATGGAAAAAATTATAGGTCAAAAAATTCTAAATGTTGATACAAACTCAACGGTATTTCCAATTTTGGATTCCGGTGAGCCGATCACAAATTCGCCCTTCAAGTCAAACCGTGGGGCCCGCGAATAGGCGGCTTTGTCAACTGTCTTAGAATAGCGTAAAACTTGGGTCACAGGACCAGCGTGATACCACGAATCCAATGGCTTAACTTTTGTCGTATTCCGACGAGCGTATAAAAAGTGGGGTGGTATTTTGCAAAAGTTGTGATACATAGTCTTTTTACGGATACGGGTTGATTCCGACGCGCACACACGTCCGAATCAACTTCCGCGAAAGTCCACACGTCACCATACATGGGGGTTTGGGTACGCAATGAGGTGGTCCCGTTTGGTGGGGCGCACTCCGTATCACAAAATTTTAATTTTAAATTACCAAATTTTTGGTCGTTTTGGAGGTCGAATAATTTTACAAATAAAATAAATTAATAAAAACTAAATAAACAGTTAAATTCTCGGTTATATAGAGAAGAAAACCCTTCAATTAAATTTTGAAAATATTAAACAGGTTGGTGACAAATTAGGCATGAACATGAGGGTATGGGTTAAAATTTTGGACTGTTTTTAGTCAGTTTTTTGGCCAACTTTCGATTTTTTGACCAATTCAGGACACGAAAACTTGTCCCACTTGTAGAGAATCCTAGATGGTTAGGTTGTGAACGTACACGGATAAACCGCTCGAGAAAAGTATCAAAGATGAGAGAGATACATCACCTTGAAGATGGGTTCGGGGCTGTGAACATGTGCACGCGTGCGCGCGCGGGTGGCTGATCGGCGGCGGTCGCCGGCGGCGGCGGCCAACGGCGTCGGGGAGTAAGTCTGCTGCGGGGGGGGGGGGGGGTGTTGCATGTGTTTGCTGGGTTTTGTGGGAGATTAGTTTAGGAGTAGGTTTTTATAGTTAGGGTTTTAAGTTAGTTTATGATTAGGAGTTATATGTTAGGTTTTATATTATTTTCTTTTATTTCTATTATCATTATTATTATTATTATTATTATTATTATTATTATTATTACTCTTAGTATTACTATTACTTATTTTTATTTTTATTTTTATTATTATTATTATTATTATTATTATTATTATTATTATTATTATTATTATGATTATTATATTCATTAACATATATATATATTTACATATATATATGAGATTATATAAAAAATTTAAAAAGAACATTTGCACACAAAATAAATTCTAGAAAATCTATCACCTTTTAACAAGACTCCAAAAATAATAAAAAAAATTATTTTGCGGAATAATTGTAAATAAGTATTTATATAAGTAAATAAATCAATAAAAATTATTTTTTAATTAACTATGAAAATACTCTAAAGAAATTCAATAATTTAATAAAAATACTTAAAATAAAATTTAAAAATTTTAGGGGGTTTACACTACCATAGTTGTACCTCAAAAAGTGGCCTAGACGTCTCTACACCGTCGAGGGACGATATCTATACAGAGATAATTATTTTTATCAAAAAAGTGAATATATGATGAATAAAGAAATACATGATATGTATGATGCTAAACCAACTAATTGACTTACATTCTACCGTCGGCCCAAATCTTCGTTCCAGTCTCGTCCAAAGGTGCGTATAGAGGATCTAGCTGATGCTGGGACGACGTCGGCTCAACCTCCGCCATATGCTCATCTGTCTCCATGGTTCCGTCAGCAGGAGGAACGCTGGACGAGGGAGTAGTCTCAGGCCTGGAACTACTCATCCCAGGAGTGCTGCCACGTAACATCATCGCAGTCGGAGATATGACTGGTCGATATACTAGAGTACTTGGCGCCGAGGATCCAGAACCAACAATAGGCAGTACCGGAGGAGCACTCCGTCTACCTCGGGACCTGCTGAACGCTCTGCGTTGTCCTGTCATACCTGATAACAACATATGATGATAGAACAAATAAACAAATACATAATAAATTCTACAGTCAAAATATTATGCATATCTCACAACATTAATAGAATTGCACAGTAAATAACTAGTAGTGTCACAAGTCTAAATGGATAGTACATTCTACAGTCAAAATATAATATATGTCTTCGTAAAAATAGTACATTCTAAGTCAAAATATAGTATATTCTGCAGGCAAAATATTTTATTTTCAATCATATTTAGAAAATTTATCTTGTTCACCTTCCTCGTCCTCCTCTTTCTCTTCCTCTTCCTCTTCCTCCTCATCTTCACTTTCATCTACTTTGTCTTCATCTTCGTCTTTCTCTTTGGATAATTCTACCTCTTCTACATTATTAGTCGTGTAATGAGTAACTTTTGTTGAGTCCACATCTCACCATCCTCTTAGATCGGTAGAAGTCCTTAGGCAACTTTGTACCCTCTGGTAAGATCTCTATAATCAAATCCATCAGTCAGTTATAGTATTCTTGCGACATGTTAAAATCGGACTTGATGCTCAATAATCTTGTAACCATCTCCAACGGTGAATGATCCTCACAACCAGGATATAATGGAGTCCTTGCATTCTCCAACAACTCCATGAACTTCACAGCATCGACATTCGGTACCTCCTCAGTTGCATCATGATTATCCGGATCGAAACTAGGCCCCGCCGCATCAAAAACTATGTTCACCCACCCGTCGTCGTAAGCAACGTGGTCGTGGACATCCATATATGGCTCCACATAAGGCTCCGACTTCGATGCTAAAGACACAAGTTCTTCGTGCGCGGTCCACTAATAATAATTCGGCGTGAAACCCTACGAGTACAAATAATATGTGACTTCCACTTCTGGATGATATTTCAAGTTGCGACATCTCACATACGGACACTTAATTTTGGAACTGTCCATGTACTGAGGGAACATCTTGGCGAACTGCAAGAACTGCTGTACACCCTCAATAAATTTATCCCGCACACCGCACATGTCATCAGAATGACGGTTGTACATCCACGAACGATGATGCAGATAGTAATTCATATCCATTTTTAGATACTTCTGCAAAGATGAATAGACATTGTTTAAGTATATACTCATGTGAATATTTGGTAGTGTATATTATCCAAATGATACTCACTCCAGATATGCAAAGATGAATAGACATCGTTCAAGAAAATAGTTTAAATTACAGTACATGTGACAAGTCTAAATTAATTTTATATTAATATTTTTAATCCTCTTCTGAAAATTTATCTTCTTCGTTTAATTACAGTACATGCACTGATATTCCTAATCCTAGCATTGATACTCAGGAATACCCAATTATGTTATACACCTACTCGTCTACACACACATAGAATACTCAGGAATACAGTACATGCACTGATACACCTAGTCCTAGAACTTATACTTCTTCATTTAACTCTGTATCCTAAATACTCATATTGCAGTATATCAGTGAGTGTCAACTCTGTATCCTGGATATCCATACTTGACATTTGTTTAGGCCATGACTTTCTAATTGAAAAGTTAAGTCATGGACATCTAGTGTCAATTTTTTTTGGTCCAGGATATATATTTGACACTCACTGATACACTCCTGGATATCCACACTTGACATGTATGCGTGTGTCCATGTCCGATAAAATGCTTCCAACCTTATCCTCGATATCGTGTCCTAACCTTTCATATTCATATGTCCTACAATTTCATCATACGTATCATGAGATGACATGATACAAACAGGTGTGTGTGTTCGTGTTCATATTAGGATTAGTGTTAGTGTGTCCGCGTGTTCGAGTTTGGGTTAGTGTTAGTGTTCGCACGTGTATGTGTGTCCGAGTTAGGATTAGGATAGGGAAAGAAAGGGATATTTGATTAAATTATTAGTTTCAATGTATAAGTTAAAAATAACTCAGGATTTCTTCAAGTAGGAAGAAGTGCTATCACATTCATCATTATAATGATATAAAAAAAGACTATACTTATAACCATATTCTCATTCTATTTTTACATTGCCTCTTAGTTTGATTGCTTATGGAACACTTTGGGCAATACTAATACTATTCTTTGCATTTAAGATGTGTAGCCTATAGATGTGAAACATGCTGTACTCAACATATGCAACAGAAGGTATAAGAACCAAATATTTATACAAGAGAAGAGGCAAATTTTATAAAGATATAGTACTTTGCACAACTAATAGTTAAGTAAATTATAAAATGAATCAAGTTAAAATCTTTTATTCCTAAAATGTTACTCGGTAAAGCCTAATTTATATTTAATTATTATATTCCTAATATGGACTAGACAATACTACATACCCAGTGCCTGCACCTGTCTTATTTATAACTGAATATTCTCACAAAAACACTTGAGATGCCGGGTATTTGTGAAAAGTATTTCTCTATACAATGTAGGACACTCACATGCTAATAAGCCGTGTGATTAGTTTAAAAAATACACCATGATCTATTTGAAATGGAAACCTATATGCCTAACAGTCCCTACTTAGGAAAAGTCCTAGACTGGCCTATACTAATCAAATGCATGATTTTCAAGCACTCATAAACACATAATGTACTATAGTAACAATATCATGAAAACCAACGGATTTTATGCTTTCAACAAAGTGAGAATAATTTTAGCAATAGATGAAGCTCTACAATAAGCAACTTTATAAGTAAGTTGTTCCCATCAACATAAGTTGGGCTATGGAACACCGTCTAATAGTGGATTACATTTTGGTAAAAAGTAGTCTGATAAGTTGTTGGTAACAACAATCAGTGTATGTGTATGTGTCTGTGTCATATCCCGTGTCGTGTCTATGTCTGTGTATATGTCGTGTCCGCTATCAAATATCGTATTTGTATCTGTGTGTGTGAGAGAGAGATAGGATTAGGGTTAGGGTTTACACCCTCTGTGACAGTGTCTGTGTCGTATCTGTGTCAGTGTGTGTGTGTCGTGTCTGTGTCAGTGTCATATCGTGTCTGTATTTGTGAGAGAGAGAGAGAGAGATAGGGTTAGGGTTAACCTAGAGGTGGAGGAGGAGAAGGAGAAGGAGAAGGAGGAGGAGGAGGAGGAGGAGGAGGAGCCCGTGGTCGTCGGAGGGGAGGAGCCACACCGGAAGGGAGGAGCCGTGCGGGAGGGGGGCACTCGGGGGGTGGGGAGTCAGAGTAGGGGGGCTGTGGGGGGGGATAGGGATGGGGGGACGCCGGAGTAGGGGGGCTGTGGAGGATGCCGGGGGGGGGGGGGGGTACTTCGCCGGAGAGGGGGTTCAAAAATTTGGGGGAAGTGTTTGACAGAATGGGGGGAAATAAAATCCTTAACCCTATATTAAGAATTTTAGCGATTTTTAACGACATCTACTTATGACGTCGCTAATAAAAAAATTGACGTCGCTAATAAAAAAATTAGCGACATCATAAATAGACGTCGCTAAACGTCGCTAATTCAAAAGTTTGCGACGTTATAGACATCGCTAAAAACGTCGTTAAAAGTCAAAAAAATCAACGTCGCTAAATACGTCGCTAAACATCGCTAAATCAAAAAACTCAACGACGTTTAGCGACCTTAAAGAAACTTATAGCGACTATTCTTTAAAAAAATTAAAGTACAGTCGCTAAACGTCGCTATGTGTCGCCAACAGCGACATGTAGCGCCGTTTATTTTTGGAGTCGCTCAAGTCTTTAATATTAGGGAAGTTTTATTATGATGTCGCTAAAAACGTTGCTATTTTATCATATTTTGGTAGTGTCAAACAAAGCTGTTGAAGACTAGAAATGATTGAATCGGAAGGTCGTTGGATTCATCCTTCAATGGCTGGACGATTAAGGATTTCAACACGTTTCCATGTGATTGTGGAGAAGACTCAAGTCACATCCATTGAAGAGAAGACTCAAGACACAGGCAAGGACGAAAAGGAGTTCTCGGGTCTTATGACTGTGGATAGTAAGGAGGACTGCTATTACAGTGTCAAAAGGAGTCATATCAAGAGGAACTGTATGATGCTCAAAGCTGAAAAGTTAAAGGCAAAGATAATGAGAAGGATCTCTTGGTTATGGAAGATCTCACCATCACTGCAACCGACGCAGATGAACTTTGTGTCATGTGTCATAATGGCAATTTAGTCATGGATACAGGGGCGTCATATCACGTCACTCCATAGAGGAGGATCTTCACGTCATACTATAACGGTAGGTTTGGACTTGAGAAGATGGAAAACAAGGGACGGCTGTAGTTGTAGGCATCGGTGATGTACACTTGACAACAGAGCTTCGTGAGAAGCTTATTCTCAATAGTCTCTGACATATACTAAGTTTGCCCTATATCTTAGTTTTGATAGGGAGGTTGATGGATGACGGCTGTCGCAACGTATTTGGGGACAAAGATTGAATACTTACGAAGGGTTCCCAACAACTGGCTCAAAAAAATTTGCGTTGTGGCATATACTGGCTCAAGTCGCTGAGTTGTACAGGCATACCACAAACATTGGATGGAGGCTCGGCAGGTGTTCGACAGGAGTTAGTGGATCATCAAAAACTTATTGAGAAGGGTCATCGAGATATTTTAAGTATTACAGAGTATATGGTTCGTCGAGACAAAGCAACGAATGGTGATAAACCAAAGATTGAGGGTTAGTCTGTCGGTCCCATGACAGCTGGTCGGTCTCCAAGTTGGAGTTGTTCCACGGATCTAATTTTGGTGACGGGTGATTTGCAAAAGCTTCACGGAGCGACAATGGTTTCACCAGTTCGAAGCTAGGGAGGAGATCAAGGTGTGCAAAAACTCAATCTGAGGCGGATGCATCTCCATTTGCACAGTTTTGGGGGAGCTGTGGGTCATCGAGAGCGTGCACATTGCATGATTTTCTGCTCGAAGATGCATGTATACGGGGGAGCTTCAGTGTCGGACATGAAGGTGGACAGGTTCATGAGTCTGAATCTTGGGAGAACTGTACCATCAGCTTGGTTGGGCTAGCAAAGGATGAAGAAGCTTGTCGGAACTGTAGTTCCTTTAGATGGAAGGCGAAAGTCGATGACATGCAGCCAAGACTTATGGTGAGGCTGATCGTCAGGGATTTCAGTCTTGGCAATATTATTGATATCGACAGGATCCGAGTGGTGCAGGAGGTGCTACATATGACAACTAGTGTCGATGTGACGGTCAGGGAGTTAGAGACGAAGGAAGATGCAAAGCAAATCGGGATTCGAAACTCAGTGGCATGGAGAGCAGGAATTCTGCGCGGGACGACATGCATAGAGTCCAGTTGATGAGCCATGGGGGTCAATGTCCTCTTATCATACTAGAGGAAGAGATTGTTGGAGTCAAGTCCGTGAGATATGGATAGAGTTCGGCCCAAACTCTGTGCGTTTTGTTCCAGAACCTTAGGAAGGGTCTGAACCAAAATCGGCCCAAGTTCGGTTGTCTGCGAGGCTGATGTGTTTTGGAAATATAATCTACACGGTTGGTTGCTTGGTGGACGGCCAAATCTGATGGTGGACTACTTTTAGGGTTTATAAACCCTAAAACTAGGTTTCTCGTCCTTTTTATATGGATGAAGGGTGGAGGCACAATGAAGAACACAAGGTGGAGATTCATGGTGCTTGTCCACAGAAAATCTAAGAGAATGTTCATATTTTACTCATATGACTCGTCATCCAAGACAGAAGAAAGATGAGATCTGATCGAGAAGTCGTCGCATTCATTCAGGGAGATCGCTACGGGTAGGGTGAGTGATTTCATTGTAATATATTTCTTTATTCTTGAGTGTGGTGAATGGATTGAACCTATTAGGATAAATGGTTCAACATTGGATTTTGTCAATCTTGTAATTTTACCTGAGTTATATAGATTGTGATTTGTCCATGTGACGTAGTCACTGTCTTATATGTTGTCTTTATCTGTGATTGGCATTCGTTAGATAGAAATTCGTTACCTTAGGTAAGTTGGCATAGCTTTCACGTCCGTGTCTGTGATCCAATTCAGTTGGGATCACACACGGGTTCCCAACAAATGTCTCTTCAAGTGAAGCCTAACAACATGTTCAACTGTCTTCGTGGCATTAAACATAGACCAAATCTTCAAATTCTGACCAATTATTGAATGAACGAGCAAAAGTGGATTTCATATCTGGATATGCTTCAGAAGTAATATCCCTAATCACTAAAAAGTATCAAAGAATACAAGCTGTCCCGACTACTTCACGTGCGAATTGCGAAGTGGTGAAGCAAGGACTAGGTAAGCTTGAGACTGAAGTACGAAAGGCAATGGTCTATGTTATTTTCATAACAAAACAAAGAAATGAAATGAGGTTTAGAAAATACATCAATTATCCAAAAAGCAAGTTCTGATGTACTTATGACAGTTACAACAGTTTGAACAATGGTAAAATATGATTACAGACAAAAACATACAAGAACTTTTTGAGAAAAATCCGCCCACATTCCATTAAGATCATTGACGAAACAAGCCCTAGTTACAAAACAAGATTACTATGGAAGATTAAAACCAGCATACATGGAGGGGACACACTTCAACATCTTCAAGTATGAAAACCCGAGCAAAGTCCCCCAATTAGTTCAATGTTCGATGTGGCGCATTCATATTTATGGAGCCCTTATAGAGTTCCCTTGGTTGCTTCAGTCGTTTGAAATGGCCCATTTCAAATCATCAAACACAAATACCAGCAAGCTAATTCCCGGGTGCCAAAGAAAAAGCGAGTCAACCAATGGCTGGCCCATGCCAGGGAAGCCTGTGAATCTCATTGGCACCCCTACCTAGAAATACATCACTGTGGTACATGGACTCCACTGATTTATTATCCAGAGTGATGTGTTCATCATTGATTCACCACACAGCTAACACAAAATTTCATACAAAGGGATAACCCTATAATTGGGGTTAAGAAATACATCACTGTGGTACCTCGAAGTCTAGATTACAAATATGAAGAAGTAGGCTCAGGTAAATGCATTGGAAAGTTAACTTTGATGGTGCTTATATTGACGAGATCATCGGAGGGGCAGCGGTCCTGCGCGATAGTGAAGTCTGCTTCCAAGGTGCTTTGGCTGTCAGACGTGTGTGGCTCTCCCTAAGAAGCAGAGGGTATAGCACTACGATTAGCTATTGATCTCTGCAAAACGAAGATCCTTAGCAATGTTATTGTGGAAGGAGATTGCAATGTCCTAGTGGATGCTATCAACCATCTTGATCATGATGTCTTGCGGAGAGCCAGACAAGCTATAGAAGAGAGTCGTGAATTAATTAGATCAGGAAAGGATTTCCAATTTAAATTTGTTCCCAGATTGGCTAATTAGGTTGCACATTTGTTGGCAACCAATGTCTTATCTTTAAATCAACACTCTTCCATATGTCTCTTTGAAGAAGAACCGAGTTGTATACTGCACCATAACAGGTTTGATATGAGTAGCAGTCATCATTCTATAATTTAATGAAGCTTCTTTCATGTCCAAAAAAACAAAGGCAGAGAGGAGGAGCAACAAATGTAGAGAGTAGGAGGCAAAGGTATTTTTAAATTTTTTTTTGTTATGTACTTACTATAGTTTTCTTTATAGATCATTATTTATATAGATTTCGTTAACCATTACCTATAGATGTGACCAAAACGACATAGGTATTCCTGGTGGACCCACTACCCAGAAAGAGATCCATGAACGTAAAAATCGTATATTTTGATTAGTATTTACTGGAGAGAGAATTTGCATAAATTAAACTAAATTAATTATTTTATTTACTTGCTTTAATTATTTAATATTTATAAGTCTATATGAATTCAGGCCTTTGGCTTCCATTATATATATAAGTACAATTTTAGCAATACGATATGAACTTGAAGCTAAGTCTGGCTGAGCGCTGGTGGCCCCTACGAAACACTTTCCAGCTTCTAGTGGGCAAAATGACCACCACTCCTTGGGATGTAGCCAACATTCTATGGTTACATATTACAGGTAAAATAATTTAACATTTACCAATATTTTTACTATTTTAATTAGTATGATTATTATTCTAGGGTTACCTAATAATTTAATTTAATATTATATGTGACCCTATATTTTCGATGAACATTTAGATGCCGGTGGTATTATTAGGCGACATCTTGGTTTGGGTCTGCCAACAGATTTAGGTCACAGATCAGAAGTCACCATAAGTTGGTTACACGACAAATTCATAGATTTTGACTGTACTATTGATGCTTAGGTTAATGTGGATAAAAATCAGGTATGGAGTTTAATTTAATATTATTTTAAAACATGGATCTTATAGTTTAAGTCACTTAGTTTAATTTAATATTTCAGGTCTTTTGTTGCACGAGGGCATATTTACTTGCTTTATGTGGTGTAGTTTTTTTTTCAAACGGAACGAGGTATAAGGTAAGTGTGCGTCTTCTACTATTTTTGGATACTTTGGTAAAACACACTCGACATGCATGGGGAGTAGTAGTATAGACGTATTGGTATTTCTCCATGATGGAGTGTGTCTGCGACCTAAGTGGATAACTGTAGTAAGAATTTGACTGGACGCATGTCACTACTATATGTATTTATAAAATAAAGAATATTATTTATGTGAGTCAATAATGTGTCCTTATACTATGATTTTATCATGTTGTTTCTACTAAGGTTTGGTCCTACTAGCATTTCACTATTATTTTTGAAGCCGGTATCTCTCGGCCGTTAGACGACAGACGACATATGAAGTGGATAAGGCACAATACAGATATTAGGTTATCTCCTATGCAGGCACAATGCATATATTAGGTTGTCTCCATTTATCAAGCATAAATTAATTCGCTACAACATTTAGAGGTAAAATAATCTAATATTTTTATTTATTTAAAATTTATTAGTTTCTTATTTACTCTATAATGGATTAAATAGGTTTTATGGATGCTATATAATATTTGTTTCGATGCTCTCGGTATTCAGAGGGTGTTATATACATATAGCCTTCATAGATTATCTTCTAAACTATCTGACTATGTACCATCCAGCAGATTGTGTTCTTCGATAATTCGAGAAGGTGCAGATAATTCTTGATGCTCCACCGACTATGAGCTATGGCAAAGTCCACTTACTATTTAGAATCTATGGTTTCTTTCTTGGCTAGGATTCAAGATATAAGAGATATAGTGTGGCATATATGTCTCGCCAAGTAGAATCTCTGAACGATTGTAAGTTTAAATTTTATTAAATTTTATTAAGTTTGACATTATGTTTTGCTAATATTTGGGTTTAATAATGCAGTGTTAGGTGACATTGTTTACAGACATTGGTGGGACGCCTCGCATGTAAGCAACAGAACATATAGATTTGAGGAGTTCCAGTTCACTAACAGATCTGTATATGACAGTAGCATGTGTGGATTATTAGACAGTCTTGCTGAACTGTTATTTCTTATTTATCATTTCAGTGCATTTTATTTTATTAGATTTATTGATTTTTTTTAAAATTTAAGTGTCCAGAAATGCAACAACTCATCAATAATAGGGTTTGTAACATGTGGTCGTAGTCACAAAATGTTTGCAATGATGTGGCTATTATAGATCGAGAGAGATTATGCATGGCCCAACGTCCCATATGTCTCTGATATATATCCTACCAAATTATCTGGCTAAAGAGGGCATTGTTTAAAATCTAAATAAAGTTTATTACAAACTTATTCACAAACTTCAATATTGCTTTTGTAAAGTACAAAAAAAAATTCCTAAACAAGATTTTTTAAGTACAAAGAAGGATAGAAAATTCTGGAAAAGTAGTAGTTATGGAGATATGATATACACACGATCACTTTACTCCTTGGACTACCCGAAACGAGAATGATAAACTTGTCAAGTCTCAAACATTGGAGAAATTGACAGCAAGAGGGCTTTGGCACAAGACTCAATGATTTCGTTTGTTTGGAATAGCACTGATCCTGAAGTATTTATAGCCGTTAAACAGTGTAATAGTCAAGTTAAACTTATGTGCAAAAATAGGCAATATCCAATAATTTTGCCTTTTCTATGCAGAATAGTGGATAATTGCCACCCATATGCGCTTTTATTGGCTTTACTGCTCGCCCAAAATTTGGCATGCTTGAAACGTGGCAATAGTTACGAGGAATGTACATTAAATCCCAATCGTGGGAATAACTGTCTTCCCACTTTCACTGAGATTTAGGCAATAAATGCACGAGATTTTCTAGAATTCCTAACCATTCACTGACAGCTTAAAAATTAAAAATTAACTGAAGAACGTACACATTTTCTCTTAGAGAAAATTCATATGCACACTTTTTCTACTGATCCACTCTATGAACTGCCATGTGGCTTCTCTTCTTGAAGAAAGAGTAAAGGGACATAATTACTTTGACTGATTGATGCGACCGTCTCAGCAACTGTAATTAATCTTTGTACTTCTACAAGAATTGCCAAACGTCAGGCATGCTTTCCAATGATAGTTGTCATTAACTGGAAGAAGCTTGTGCACTTTTTTTCTTCTTCTGTGTAGAAAATAAATTATGTGCGTTCATTTTAGTCAGAAGAGTAAAAGTGCGCACATTTTCTCCCGAAGGATATTTTCTCCTGGCCTGTTTGTGGGATTATTTATTTTGTATATATTCTCTATGCTTCTATAAGATCCTTTCAAAGTTTTCAAATTTTCACATGAATTTAAAACACTTTGAACCAAGAAGCATAGGAAATTGAATTATTCCATTTAAGCCCACATAATTTCCATTGACATAAAATTTTGCCATATCTTTGCCGTTGTGTATATTTTTGTACAATTTCCCCGCCTACAACTGTTAATCAATATTAAATATTTGTCAGTATATGATTTACCACCTCACCAACTTTGGCATGGTCATTAAGGAACGAAGATTTCCAAAGCATCATCATCGTACTATTCACGAAGATCCGCCATCTTTAGTGCACACTGATTCTTAGGCATTGTAACGCTCCACAACCGCTCGGAGCGTTACGCTGAGTCGGATTGAATGAATCAAATGCTGGTTACATTTAAAATGTTGGATTTTGGGAAGAAGGATTAATCGAGTTGGTTTCAATGTGCAGATGGCTAGCGGGTTCGATGGAAACCAGGTGTTCATTCAAAATATTTCTGAATAGCTGGATGGAAGCGATAATGCCGTCTTCCTTAGTCCGATCGGTCGGATGATTTGGAGAGCACGGCCTGCTCGCACAGTCATACCAGTTGAGTAGATCGCGCTTGCATCGGACCACGGGTTCAAGGGATTGGCCGTATCGGCAGGACAGGATGCCTAACGGGATCAAACATTGTGAGTGGGCTCTTTTCCTTCTCCTCTACTCCTTCATGCCTAATAATATGGAAACACGTAAAATTCTTGAACACTTGGGCTGAAACATTGAGAATCACTACACTGAGGCATGCATAGAGTGTACGTCGATTGCTTGGTAGGATCGTGGCTTGATTTGATTTGCGCGTTGGATAGTTGGAGCTAGAGTTGGAATATTTTATTTGAGGCAGTTGGTTGAATAATTTGCGATTATGCTTGGACAGTTGGAATGATACATTGAGGCATTGAGAATATCAGAAATTTGGGCGAGCGAGCGTGCATTCGTGCGCGAGTATCACTTGGTCGCTTTGTCTTGCAAAGCGAGCAGTTATGGTTCAAAATCGAACAACTGCATCGGCGAAGGCGTTGTGTCGCTTGATGGGGCATCGTGCCACGAATGGGGCATTGTGCCACTGAAACGGCATTGTGCCATGGGATTACTTTGAGCATGGGTATTGCACCATTAGAAATACTGTGTTGAAAAGAGGCATTGTGCCTATGGAAATACTTGGGATTTGGTGCCTTGGACTATATGTTGAGGTCGAGATTTGGATCTCTTGGTTGGATATGTTGGAAGAATGGTTATGGATATTTGGTTGGATATCGGTTGAATGAGTCTAGGATCGCTTGGTGGGGCAAGAATGTTCGATCCTCTCGTCATACCTACGTGTCTGCATAGTCACGGACAACCTGCGTGGCACAGGGTTTGGTTTCCTGGAACGGGATGAGGCACCGGGACACTGGGACCGTTCCACCATGGAGGAAACAATGGGCATCGTGCGATTGGGTGCAGTGCTGGTAGTCCGATACCACCAGGCGGGAGTAGCTGCCCAACCCTGGATCGGGTAGGATTGCCCTATTGATCTTGGTCCGATCAATGTCCTTCGTGGCTTTTAGCCAGTGACTTCATATAGTATAAGTGATGGCTTACTTTTCTTTTGTTGGTTTGGCTTTCGTGTAGGCGCGGCCACCTTGCCTCGGCAAGAGTGTGCACTCGAGTTTGGAATATAAACTTTGGTTGAGGATGGATGTTGAGGCGAGACTGATGGTTCGATATGTTATTGTGCAAGCGATGGCATTGAGTAAGACAGGTCGGTTATATAAATGCTTGTCGTTTGGTTTAAGATTGAATGCTTTCATGCTTAAACTGCTTTATAGCTTTCCTTAACATGTCATTCATATGCCATGAAACGAATCTAGGATTCAACTAGAAAGATCACCATATAACTGGTTGTAATCACTATTTTACTTAGTGTCGGCTTAGGCGAGTGGGTTACCCCGCTCACCAGTACGGTTGTGTACTGACCCACGTTTGTGGGCATTATTTCAGGTACGCAGGCGTAGTGGCGCTACTTGGATATACAAGGCGTGATGTATGAACTGTAAGTACCTTTGTGGGCTAGAGAAAAGAGCAAGAGTATTTCATCGTCTCTGTGACATCGCCTTTGTGGCATTGACTCGGGGCATTTTATTTGGACCCTATCGTGAGCTTCGCTGCGTATTACTCTGATGTGTGCTTGGTACACAAATTGGCTTCCGCTGTAACTTGGTTGTTTCGATGATAACTTTGGTGTTTGACAACATCGCCTTGTACGAGCGCAACTCCAGGCTCGTACGGCATCACATCCCGATGAGAACGATTGTCCCGCGGGAGAGCTGCAACGTGGTGATTTCACGTTCAGCGGGGACTATTGAGCTTGCGGGAGATTGGGGCGTGACATGCATAATCAATGTGGTGCTACTGAATGCTCAATGGGATACGAAGCGTCGGTCTTCCCGATAAATGACTTAAAAAAACCTTAACTTTTTTCTTCCTCCATGCCCTATACAATCAGAGAGACGAAGAAAATACCTAACAACAACTATCATTGCAAACCAAGGCGAGCTCATGTGTAGAATCACTTCAGCAAGGCGAGATTGGTTCTACATACCTCCAAGGAGTCATACGAAGAAGCAGTTTCTAATGATAGGTAGAACACTTTGAGAATACAAAGCTGGTACGGATCATTTCCCCTTGTTTCTGTTCTTTCTATTTTGTTTTTTCTATCGAGAACCTTCTTTGTCTCCCTTTTTTGGATAAAATTTTCTTGTGTACATGATTGTAAGGGTGCTAGAACTTGTCAGAGGTAATGTGGATGTGACTAACATCTGTAACTCTTTTGGGGAGAACATATAAAGAAATATGTTGTGGAGTTTTAATGGATTTACTATCCATGGCATGCCTACAACTAAGTATGGATAGTAAAGAAATATCACCTTGTTGGGGCATGGATTTTCTTTTAAATGGATTTAATATCCCTGGCATACCTATGACTAGGTAAAAATAGTAAATAAACAGGACTATCACAGATAATTTTGATATGATAGCCTAAGTTTGAATATCTGATCTTCTATTATGGACGTAACTAAAGAGACCAAAGAGGTGTTAAGAATATGATTATCTTCTGAAAATAATACTAACTCAAGTTGTTATTAGTAAATTAATCATGAGTATAGACTATTGCTAAACTAGATGGCGATTAGAAATAATAAATCTCTAGACAACCTGGGGTATAAAGATTATATATTTTTTTATCTTTTATGGAAGAATCGGTTTGTGATCTCATATGAGAATATTTCTTCGGATTAGAGGACAATTCCATTAGGGAACTTTTTTTGGGTCTATTACCCATTGTGTATTCAAGACTCTTGAATACGGATAATAGCTCAAAAATAGATAAGATTTTGTGAGGGATAAAATTTATACAAAAGTAATACTACACTTTTTTACACTATAATGTTTAACATGAACTTGGGCTAAACATAGTTTTTTTTTTATAAACTTGTCATTGACAGGAAACATCTACAAGTCACAATTTGGCTTTGTGAGCCTGTAAGCTCCATTAGAATATACTAATTCCATGATGAAAGGGCCTTCCCATTGGTTTGGAACATCCATTTACTTTTACGTATCATAACCATCAGTCTTCTCACTTCCATGACGAGGTCACCGACATGTAATACCCTTTCTTTCACCTTTTTGTTAAATGTTTCAAAATATGGGTCTGATATAGCTCAATTCATTGTTGATCATACAAACGTTTCTCATTGAGCGCTTCTAATTCTTTCAATTATAGGCGGTCATTATCCTCCATATTTAACTCGTTGGAGAGATCTATCCAGAGATAGGGAGAATCTAGATCTCGAGAGGAATAACTGTTTCACACCCGTTAACCAGGGAATATGACATGCTACCAATTGGAGTACATACCATCGTACGATAAGCTCATAGACATTCACCAATATTTTTGTTCCAGTCACGCGCTTATTGTACAAAATAAATTTCTTCAAGAGATTGATTATTACCTTATTGAATGATTCTACTAACCAATTAGCGGTAGGATTGTATGATGTAAGCTATATTCTGAATTTGGTTCTTATCATATAACCGATCGAATGCATGACTTACAAACTATGGTCCATTGTCATGGATGATTCTCCGGGGAACACCGAAGCGGTAGATGAGGTGGTGTTTAACAAAGATAATCATATTGGACGTCTTCACTTCGATAAGTGGTATTACTTCTGCCCACATGGAAAAGTAGTTAGTTATGGCTAGAATGAACTGATGTCCTTTGGATGAAGGATGGATGATGGTGTCACGCCCCAGTCCTAAAATATCGAGGGACCGCACACGTGGCAATGGCCAGCAGCACGCACCGATGGGCAAATCCAATTTAATGGATCCATCGGGGCATGCTTAAGCTGTAATATAACAATAAGTAGGTCCAATGATAAATGTCAAGTATCTAGATCTCATCCAACAGAACAGTATAAGAACTAAATAGCAAACTGGAATAACTGCTGGAAGTCAAGTTACTGTCGAATATCCAGCAAGAAATAATACTGAGTCGGGTGGAGACAAATCCACTACCGATAATGGAAAACAGAGACAAGGAAATATAACTAAAACCTGCTAGAAAAATAACTAAGTATAAGCAGGGCCATCAACTGCAATCGTACCCTCGTTTGGTGTCAGTCCGTAAAGTTGCGGGTGCTCCTCGTCTGCTAAATCTGGAGAACAAAACCAGGTCCTTAAAGGGACGTAACAAGATACAAAAGAATACGAGCCAAAAGTACAGTAAATGAACATGCAAGATAGACAGGAAAGTAATCACAAGAAAGCAAACAAGACACGAGAAATCACTGCATCTAAGATGGTGGCGTACCGATGGTGCTATCAAACATGACTACAAGCAAATGGGAGTAACCGTAACTCAATGGGAGATCACGGTCCTATAGAAAGTAGTCCAATGGGGACTCCCTTTCTATAGTTTAGCTCTTTCGCTGCCCAATGGGAGCTCACGAATGAGGTAGTCAAATAAACAAGTCTCTTTCGCTGCCCAATGGGAGCTCACGATCGAGAATGCTCAAGTGTAGTCAATGCCCAATAACAATCATCTAGGTACTAAAGAAATCAGTCAAGTCAACTCAAGGAATGTAGAGTAAACATATACCATCATAATATGGAACAAATAGTGATACAAGGAAAAGAGCAAATAATGTACATGCACGCAAAACGAGAAAATAAGACTAGAGCAGCAGGAATAAATCAATATGAAAAACGCATCAAGAACTATATATGACAAGAGAATAATAACTAAAAGGAAAGCATGCAAATAAAGTGCAAGAGTTGGCAAGATATCTTGCACGATAATGTATAAACAAGTCAAGGAAATAAGTAGCAAGACTGCAGGATTTGGCAAGGTATACTTGCCTGGGTTTCCGGCTCCAATTGCAGCTCTGGTCTCGGTGTGATCTGCAGGTACTGATCTGCAGGTACTACTCTGGTTGCTGAAATAAACATTACCATTAGATTTAGAAAATGTCAAATAGCTAGAAACGCTTGTCCTTGAGTCCAATTTGGAGACAAAGGCAAAAATGGCAATTTTGGGTCAAAGCGGGGCCCGCATGTGGCCCACTTCGTACCAAAAAATGCGTCAGGGTCAAAGGTCTCCAAATTCGCCAAACTTAGTGTCAACAGGTCAGGAACGATGATACGAACCCAATAGAACTTCCAGAATTGGATTCCGATGAGCCGATCACAAAATCGCCCGTCAAGTGGAGCTTGTGGGGCCCACGATACGCGATTTTGTCAACGTTCTCAGAATCGAACCAAACTTGGGTCCCAAGACCAGCGTATCACTATGAGTCCGATGGCCAAGTTTTGTTTCGATCCGACGTGTGTACACAAAGTTAGGACGCGTTCCAGAACAGACAGATACGGGACGGTGTCCGCGGATACGCGTTGATTCCGGTGTGCACGCACACCCGAATCGACTTCTGCGAAATCCTGTATGTCCATATCAACAACGCACATGTATCTGTGAAGACCGCACGCGATCAAGTCGTCCCGTTTGGAGGGGCGTACTCAGTTCCGGGATGAATCATGGCGTTATTTTTTCTGTTTTTGGATCGCGGTTCGCAATCGCCACAGGATGCGATGCCCCGAGCGGGTTGTACGGACACCGAGGGGGTCATGTAGGCTACGCAACGTAACTGACGAAATCAAAAATGGGTAAACGAGCAGGGAGATACTCGTACCTGAACAGGGTCCGAAAAACCCGAAATTTACCCTGTCCGACACACGTGTCCGACACACACGTGTCTAGGGTTTAGGGCTCTGAGGGTGCTCAGGCGGCCGGAGGTGGGCCGAAGGGGGCCAGGGCAGCGGGGCGGCGCTGGCGAGGGTGGCGGCGCAGGCCGGCAGCGGCGGCGCACCGGAGCGGGCGGGGAACGGGCCGGCAGGGGCTGCTGGGCTGGATCGGGGTCGGGGTTGGCCGCTGCGGCTGAGGGGGAGGAGGAAGGAGGAGAAGAGGGGAGCGGCGTCGCGGCGTGGCGACGTCGTCGGCGGTGAGGTCTGGGGCGGGAGGCGGCGCGGCGGGTCTGGGTGGTGGAGGGATGGCCGGAGGGGAGAAGGCTGCGGGGTTTTTTTTTTTTATAGGCGGAGGAGCGGGGAGGGTAGGCCGAGCTAGGCGGAGGAGGAGGCGGATCGAGGGCCGGGCAGCGCGAAGGGGGCAGCGACGTGGCCGGAAGTGCGGGAAGCGGCGCCGGAAGCGGCGGCAGGCGCGGGTCTTGCGGGGGAGAAGGATGGTAGCGGGTCGGCTTCGCCGGCGGGTTCGGGTCTGACCGACCCGACTCGACCCGATAGCCCATGGGCCGGGTTAGGCTGGGCTGGGCTGGGCCTTGGGCTGGGTTAAGGATGGGTTTAAATAAAATAAAAAATAAATAAATAATAATAATTAAAATAAATAATAAAACAGTTTTTAGGTGTTATAAAATAGGTCCGGGGCCAAATAAATTCCCAGAAAATTATCCTAAGTCAGTTTTTTATTTTACATCCAAAAATATTATTTTTATAATATTTTAATAGTAATTAACAGCAAAAAAAATTATTTAATTACCAAGAGCCTAGATTTTAATTACAAAAAAATCCCGAAAATTCCAGAAAATTATGAAAAGTCCAAATTAATAATTCCTAAAAATCAGGGGGCTTACAGATGGGACTATTAATGTCTATTCTACAAGCTTTTAATAGCCATAAAGCGGCCGTCAGATGTAGAAACTCTGATGGTTTATGTATGAAGTCCGTATGGATTTGACATGCCCTATATTTTCTGGCATGGTCTACAATATTTGCTACCATAGTGGGCCAATAGTAACTCATTTGTCTGAGGCGGTGCTGAAGCTTAGGATCTGGTTGGTGTGCACCACAAATACCATTATGGGTCTCACGAAGGGCTTCCTTAGCTTCTGCATTTAACAAATATTACAACAAAAGTCTGTCATACGAACGACAATACAATATTTTGGTCAATATATCATAGCATAATTGGAGAGAGCTTCTTTTGATGGAGGTAGCTTCCTTTGGATTATTTGGAAGAATTTCATAGACAACATAGTCTATGAAAGGAAATCTTCAATCTCGAAGGTCAATATTCATCGCTATGTTGTCTATAAAATTCACATTCATCTCTACAACATAGTTTCGGTGAATAACTAAATTATTCTCTGCACAGAATAATTCTCGGCCTATTATGGCGAATGTTGTTATTTAACCGTGAGAGCCAGAGATGCTGCAAGATCGGCTAAGACGCCTGCTTTGGTATTCTGCTATCGGAGGATATGGTCGATGTAGAATATACTAAAATTTGCAGCTAATTTGAGTATAGCATGATAATAGGAAATGAGATCGTCATGCGAAACCTCGTATTCTTCACTAACTTGACTAATTATCAACTTAGAGTCGCTGTAAGATTCTAAGTAGTCTGCCCCTAACTGTTTTACTAATTGGAGTTTAATGAGCAAAGCGTTGTATTCTGCTACATTATTGGAACATGGTTCCATAACAGAGTAGGCTCGATGTAATATGAGATTGTCAGGGAAGATAAGCACTAACCCCACCCTTGTAATGATATTTTTCTTGGGCCCTATTATTGAAGCATCATCAAAGAATATTCCCCAAATGAGTTCTTCAGACCCAGTGTTAGTGTCACTCCATGTTCCCGATATACGTATTTGGAACATATTAGTTTTCTTGCTTATATTATTTCTTGCTTGCATGGGTAATTAGGTTGCATGTCATGGAGACTAGACCGATTCTTTGGTTCAATTAGACTCATGGTTTAATTGTTGTGTTGGTTTGGGCATGAGTGAACCCATGGTCTAAATCTCAATTCTAGCATATATATAAGTCAACCTCTTTCTCTCTCTTCCCCCATTCTCTCATTTTTTTCTTCCTTCATTTAGGCAAGTACATCTTGCACTATGTGGAGAAATATTTTAATTTTTGATTATTGCTCTTTTATTACATTTTATTAGTCTATTATGTGCTCATGATGATTCTAAACACTTTTAGTACTAGAAGTTTTCGGTTTTAATGGGTGGATTTGAGTAGATCTATATTCTAAGTTTAGGATTTTTATTGGTTACTTGATATTGGTAGTTTTGATCTACTAAAATATAGTATTTTTGAAAATAGTTTTTGGGATGGATTTAGACTTTATTTCGAGCATTTTGACTTTTGGTTCACTTGATTCGGAGTTAAAATAAAGTTTTTATGAAGAAAATAAATTTTGAGTTTTTGGATTTCTCGCCATGGCTGAACTTGCTGTCTGGAGAAGACAAAGTTCTCATACGGCCAGCGCCATATGTGGCCAAGAGTTCCATGCGGCATGATCCTTATGCGTCCTGGACACTTGTCGCATATTTGACCAACATACGTCCATCTTGTTGGAAGCATGACTGATTATTACACAAGTGTTCTGGAGCTAATCCTTGAACTCCTTGTATTTAACTCGCTGAACGAATAAGAAATTTGCTAAGTCATAGAACGTCTTATGCGGCCTTGACCCATATGCAGTAAGTAGACCTATGCGGCCTTGACCCATATACGGCAAGTAAGCCTATGCGACATTGACCCATTTGCGATAAGTAGACCTATGTGGCCTTGACCCATATGCCGCAAGTAGACCTATGCGGCCTTGACCCATATGCGACAACTAGACCTATGCGGCCTTGACTCATATGCGGCAACAACCTCTATGCGGCACTCGTCATATGCGACACTGACTCTATACGTCCCTGACCCTATTCGGCCTTATGTGTAAGATTTGTTGATTTTATTGGTTTGATATTTTATTGGATTTTTGTGATTCTAAGTGTGAGATTGATAATTGGAATGCATGAGAACTGAGTGACCATGTATTGAACCTAACTATATGCTTACCCGACTATGAATAGAGATAGACTATGCGGCCAAGTGACTATGACTACCTATGTGCCTGACTCGACCTACGTATTGCTATGCGCTAGAACTCATATGATTTACCAATGATTAGCAACTTGACTCGACTATTGGTATCCGTGTTGATACACTTACTACGTGCTATGTGTTCCTACATGCTAAGTGCTTCTACGTGATTATGTTACATGTTTACACCGAAGTGTGCCTACGTGCTAACTGACATATGTTGTAATCAAATTTCTCCAGCATGGAGTTGGTCAATAACCAAGCGTGGCTAGGATTTGTTGACTATTACATCACGCTCGGGTAAATCTAAATTGAACTGCTAAGTGACAAAGTGGATTCGTATATACCTTGCTCGTACTATGGTAAGACATCTAAGGGGAGTAACATGTAACCACGCCATATGATTCCAACTAACCGTAGGGTTAACTAGGCAACTAAAACATGTAGAGCATTGCGAGGGACAAAATTTCGAGATCATGCTTAACTAACCACCCCCAATCATTATATGGGGAGTGAAGGCTGCCCCCCATGAATATTATTTAAATTCTCATTAGTGGATGACAATATCCGACTATCATATTATACTATGTGTTCTATGCGATCTTATCACGGTGGCCTTACTAGGGACCGGTGCATACTACTATGTGCTATGCGGCGATTCATGGTTCGGCTAGCCCTTGCTAGAACATGGTTCGATCTGAGGATTCCTATTATATGCATAATACCTCTGGGATAACCCAGACTCCACCTAGTAACCCGTACAAGTGATTGGCCGATTTTGTAACTAAGCTTGATTGTGATTGTACCTTCTGTTAAATAGTTTAGGGACGTGGGCTATCAGGGTGTGATGGTTTAAACCTTGTCCTTATTTGGTTTTAGGGTTAGATTATTGTATCATAGTAGTCTATGAACCAAAACTATGAGACATAACTATATATATATATATGTATCTATTTTATAACCTGGTTTTATTTCTTTATTCGTACTTCCTTTATGGTATTTACTATTTGGGGTCTAACCCCACTGGTTTTGTATGTCCAAATTTAGAGCCAGCATCCAAGGATCAAGCGTACTTCCTCCTGAACAATGGCGCACACCAGACGAACGGCCACTGAGGGAAACGAGTGGGTTTCTTCTTCCCTGCTCGTTATTACATATTTTACTTATTTTAGGCATTTAGCCAACGACACTTGTTAGCCATAAATATGGACATTTAGTTTTCTTACATGATTGTAATTAATCAGACTGCAGCTGATCATGGTCATGTACTTTTGATACTCTGCCAGCTTTCTTATTTTTGCATAGCTGGTTTTCAGAAAATTACGACAGGGCATTTTGGACGCCTTACTTCCTTGTCATATATGTTCTATGTTTACTGTTCTTACTTGACTGATTAAGATAATAGATGTATTGTGTGACCTTAAGTGACTTGCTTGTAGTATGCACCCCATTGTCTAGTTACAGTCGTGACCGCCGTATGATGTTCTATACCTTGTACGAGGGAGCTGGCCATATCCGTCTCTATATTCCGGTACTGGGACGTGACAAGGTTTTAGTGGTGGCTCATGCAGGTCTGTATTTTCAGCTTGTGGGTTGCTATGGTCATAGGAGTCTTAATAAAATATATCCCCTTTGATATCTTGTTCATCTTTCTCGGTACCAAATGCTTGAAATGTTAAAACAGTTTGTCTCCTTGATCCTTCCCGTCCTGTTCTTGATATTTCTTATCATTTTTTTAGGGCTTCTTAAGTTGTTGGAACAAAAGGCATGGCAGGACAGGGTTACCCTGGGCAACAATAGGAGGTAACACATTTTTAGAGTCAAATTCGAAAAGAGCTAGTAATTGAGCAATCTGACATAGTGAAACCAGAAGTTGGACATGTTGAGAAACCAGCCCCTGGGATCCCCGTACCCCCAGTGGTACCAACAGTACCACCGATTTTTGACACCCCCATATTGCTGGAGATCCTCTGGGGAATGATAGCTATGCAGCAACACCTAATGGTTGTACAACAGCATCAGCAGTTTCAATAACAAGAGCAGAATATCTTGTCGAGTCAGGGTTTACAGACGACCCTGGAAAGAGGAGAAAGGACTGATTCGGGAGCGTCAGTTAGATTTTGCCGACTTAAACTGAGATACTTTGATGGCACGAAGGACGCCATCACGGCAGATGTATGGCTCCATGACATCGAAGTCATTCTGGTGGCGGCAAAAGTTTGGGCTGATAAAAAAGTTGACCAGGTCTGATTACAACTCCAGGACCTTGCTCGTGATTGGTAGGCTTCTGTAGAGGTTGGCTTGAGGCATCCTATCTCTTGGTCCAGTTCTATGGCTCGATTCAGGGCTAAATATTTTGGATTTGTAGCACAATATGAGCTCCAACAGAGATTTATCGGTCTCAAGCAGGCTGGTAGGACTGTGGATGGATATGCAGCCGAGTTTTGTAGGCTGAGTAGATTTGCTCCGACTATGGTGGCTACGAAGTCGGATAGAGCAATGAGTTTCCAGCAAGGACTTCATCTAGAGATTCAATAACTAGTAGAGGGGCACGACTACCAGACTTATGAAGAAATACTGATAGCAGCTCAGAGGCACGAGCTTACCATGCAGAGGTTATCGGCAAGGACAGGAGGCCAGAAGAGGTCTCATGCTCAGAATGGAGGAGCAGGTGGAAGAGTACCTCGGATGTCAGCACCATCACCTGGCATTCGCATCCATGATTCAGCATCGAGGAGGGTGACAGTTTTAACGGTGACAGCACCGGCTCGACAACAACCGAGACAGCAACAACAACAACAACATCAACAGCGCCAGGGAGCACCAATGGTTTGCACTTACTGTGGCAAGGGAGGCCACACTAGAGATGTGTGTAGGGCATCCAATAGGTTGTGTATGAGGTGTGGAAGTCCAGATCACCAAATTTTTAATTGTCCAATGATGCAGAGGCCAGGAGGGCCAGTCCAACAGTTACCAGTATTGTCAGCGCCAAGGGCAGTCAAACAGAGGGGGCCAGCAATAGCAGTAAGGCCATTAGCTCAGCGTCCGCTACCTACGCAAGATCAGATGTACCAACAATAGCAAAATCAACAGTAGGGCCAATAAAGGCAATAATAACATGTCCAAGGGAGGCAACAACGAGGAGCATAGCATGGCCAAGGATAAGTTTTTACTTTATCTCTGAAGGAGGCTTTAGCATCAGGCGATGTGGTGGCAGGTAACATCTTTGTCGCATATTTTTCTGTTGTAATATTATTTGATTATGGTGCATCTCATTCATTTGTATCTGCACGATTCGCGACATGTATTGGATTGGAGTTTGAGACATTGTCAGAGAGGTTGAATATACTCACTGGTAATGGGCTCGTTGGAGTTAGTAGAGTATGTATAGCATGTCCGGTCATAGTATACGGGCGTTCACTACCATTACGGTTGATTGATTTCCCTATGGATAACTTTGATGTTATCTTAGGCATGGACTGGCTGAGAGACAGTCATGCTATGATAGATTGCTGTCACTACCGTATTTTCTAGAAAAGGGTATTTTGGTTATTTCATAATTAATTAAATATTGTGCATGTTAAATATTTATTTATTATATTATTTATTTATTATTAGCATGATAGATTTATTTTTTTGGACTTGTGTTAGTGGACCTAACTAGTTTAGTTTAGACTCATGGACCAACATATTTTAATTGTTATAATTGAGCCCAACTAGAAAGCCCATTAATTAGGAGGATGATTAAATTAATTAAACCATTAGACTAGAAGCTTTCCTCCTTAATTAATTTCTTCATGAGAGGTCCTAAGGGATATTTTAGACTTTACATAGTAGCTTGAGGGAGGGGGCAAGTGAGGCCTATATAAAGGGGATGAAAACTTTCTCTCTCTTCATTTTTCATTCCAAATCTAGATCTAGAATTTCCCTCAACCAAATTTCATCAAATCCCTACCAAATTTCCACCCAATTACTTCCCAAATCATCATTGGAGACTAGAAGAGCAAGGATCTAGAAGGAGGAAGCAAGGATCTACAAAGAGGAGCAAGGATCTACAAGTTGGAGGCCAATTTCACCAATTTTGGAGGTTTCATTGGGAATCCATCTCCCAATAGGTATAATTTAGTTTTTTCCCTTAAAATAGCTTCTAAATCTGAGATTTAATCATGAATAATCAACCCGTATGTATGTACTACCCATAGGATTTGGTTTTGTGTTCATAGGAGACCTATGGAGAAAGTTATGGTACTTTTTGTGTCAATTTTGGGGGAATTTCGAAAATGACTTTTGTTGTGTGTGTCAATTGATCCTATAGATCAATTTGGCATATGTTTATGTGTTTGGGGCTAGTGTCATGTCCATAATTGGGTACATGTAGGTCGTATCCCAACAATTTGGTGATACGTGTTATTTTGGGGGTTTTTCCTCCGACACGGGACTTTGTACATGTCGTATTTTGACACGGACACATAGATCTATATTTGATACTTTGTTTTGTTCATAAATATTATATGTGATTTGTTTGTGTCCTTAGGGGTGAAATTGGATGTGTGGTGGACTCGTGTCGCATGCGTATCCTAGATCTAGTAGGATACGGTGTGATACGCTCCAATTATTATGTGTTTATGTGTAGATCTAATTAATTGTGCTTTAATTCTTGAATTATAATTATGTATGTATCTATATATATTATATATGTATTATGTATATTTATTATAGTGTTTATTGTATCATAGATCTATGTATTATATATGTATTAATAGAATATATATTATGTAGCTTTCTTCTACATGCATTAATATATATGTTATAATATATGTTAGGGATGTAAATATATGTATATATTTTATTTAATATATGTGTATATTTAATTAAGTAATTAGATTATTTATATATGATTATTTATATATATATATGTATGTAGATATATATTTATAAGTGGTAGCATATGTATATATAATATAGTAGATATATTTATATGTGGTTATATATATAGTTAATTATATATTGTTATGTATTTATATTATTATATGATTATATATATGTATACATATATGTATAGTTATATATACATATAACTATATGTGTGTGTATGTTACTATGTGGTATTTTATACAATTTACTATGTATAAGTGTATGTATAGTTATATATAGTTTTATATGTTTATTGTATAAATATATATTATGGGTTATATATATGTATTTAAATATATATTGTATAAATATATATATATATGGTGGGTTATATATATGTATTTATATATATATTGTATATATATATACATATAATTTCAGCGACAACAGCGAGCCAGAAGTGTCGCAACAGCAGCAACAAATGCAAATAATAGCAGCTTTTCAGCGACAGCAGTCAGCGACAGTTGCAGAAAACTGTCGCTGAAACAACAGTGTATCAGCAGAGTATCAGAAGCTTCAGCGACAGTTTTTAGTGACAGTGCAGGAAACTGTCACAAAAACTGCAGTATATCTATATACACAGCAGCTTTCTGTGACAGTGGACAGGGTATTTAGCGACAGTTTGGCAGTTTTTAATATATTAGATATTAATATATATATAGATATATATGTATATATATATGGTAATTAATATATATATAAATATGTTCCTAATTGCTATTTGTATTATAGTATACTATATATGTATATATTTAGTTGTAGCATATAAATTTATTAGAATAATTAGTATACTTTAGTTATCAATTGTTATGAGTATTTTTTATATATTATATATTTGTAGGTATGTATGTACGTATATATGTATTAATAGTTAGTGTGTAGTTGGTAGTTAGTATTATTCTATTAGTACATACTAGAGTTATATTGGATTGATATATGTAATTATTGATGGGTAGTTAGTATATATATGAGATTTTGGCAATTACCTTGAGATATCAAGGTAAGTATCAAGATATACCAAAGTATGAGTAGTAGGTATTGGCATAAGTAATAGGATAGTTGTAAACTAATTATGGGTTGGTATTAAGGTGACTAAAATAAGGTATATAGAATTATATAAATATTAAATGCATAGTAGTTTATAATTATTGTTGGGTAGTATAAATAAGGTTTTGAATTTACCTTGAGATGCCAAGGTAAGTATCAAGGTATTGGAGGATAATCAAGGTATTGGGTTTGGATATCAAGATAGAGGTTTAGTATTGCGATACCAAGTTGGTTCGAAACCAAGGTATCCATTTAGCATTTGTAATTAGGATTTTATATATATAATATTGTTTGATATGTACATATGTGTTATATTTATCCCTTGTTTGCGTATCCTGAGATACGGTATCTTAGTATCCTAAGATTTAGTTTGTATGGCCTAGATTCATAGTGTGTGAGCCCAATATCTTTGAGTTAGACTCATACAACATAGAAATAGGTAGTTGACCATAATTTGACTATAGTTGACTTAGAGTTGGCCTAGTTTGACTTTTGACTTAGAAATGACTTTATGACCTAGAAAGTTGACTAGTTTAATTTATTTCTCTTTCCAAAAACTTGTATTAATGCAATATTTCATATATAGGTCTGTGACACCAGTTCGGACATCATTTTTTATCATTTGCTCTGGACCACAGGCGAGTACATTCTCTGATAGTTTTTATTATTTGATTACCACTATAATTCAAGTATTTAGAAATGTTACTTATGATTCTTGACACGATGGTACACGGATTGGTATTGTTATTGGATCGTTAGTCATGGAATGTTACCTTGATTATGGAGATGGTATCGGATACTGTCCTTATTGGTATTGGATAGCATTGAATATTGTAGATTAAACATTGGATACATTGGCTAGTGACGTGTCATGATTCGATCCATCATATCAGTCGGGGCGGAGGAAATACCAATTAAATATATGATCAAGAAACTATCGGCTAGTAGTGTAATCATTGGCTACTAACTAACCATGCAATTCACGTATGGTTGAGTTAGCTCCTTAGTGTAATCATTGAATCTCCCAGGCCGATCACATATTTAGTTAGTATCTCAAATCACATAGTTATTGTAGATTCCATTATTTAGTTCATTGATTACCTTGTTCTATTCTGACATTATAGTTCATTCCTTTATTCTTGTACGCATTGATTATATTCTGTTGTTAGTATTGCCTATTCTCTCATTGTTCTTGATTATCAGTTATATCCTCATCGTAGATAGCATCTTCTATTCTACTGCTTTATAGTTTTTGTCAATTAATTGAAACTGCTATTGGGTTGTACTTCGCTCCAGTCCTGACTGGAAAACATTTTTCAGAGGATCCGGGAGATTAGTGTCCGACATACTACGGACCTCAGCCTATTGATGGTGCAGACTTGGACCCACTAGTTCTGGAGTAACTGTTGAGAGATTTAGCCGGATTCACTAGTTAGCATAGTTAGTTCTCTTTAGCATTTTGGTACCAGATTTGTTTTCGGCATATATTTGTGTTTGGATATTATTTCTATTTGTTGTTGTTATATTTTTAACTGTTTAGTTATGTTACACTTCTGTGATATCTTCTCGTGCCATAGAAATATGATTGAGTATTGTGTTGAATTAAGTTGATTACTCTCTTCTTGGAGTTGAGATATTATTGGAGGTTTATGCTTTATAGTGAGATAATTAGATAGTATAGTTGACCAAGACAGCGTTCTACCGCCGATGCTGCGGCGTAGGCTGGGCGTTGTTCCCGACTTGCATCCCTACACCGGGTGCGGGTCGTGACAATTGCCATTAGGGTAGGGTACTATTTAGTATCCCGAGCACGGAAGGTTTCGCCATTGAGAAATCTGTAGGAGACCAGCATGGAGAGAGGATCGCAGCAGCAGTAATAGCGGAAGAACTAATATCTTATAAAGTACCCCCAGTAAGTAGAGTTTTATATAGAGTTGATTCCTGGAGCAGGACCAATATATTATAAAGTATACCAAATGGCACCATCAGAGCTTGACATATTGTACCAACATGTAGAAGAATTAAAGTCAAAGAAGTTTATTCGAGCTAGTGGATCACCTTGGGGAGCACCAGTGGTTCTAGTGAAGAAGAAGAATGATGGGTCATCATGGTTATGTATCAACTACAGACAGTTAAACGCAGTAACAATGAAGAACAAGTATCTATTACCAAAGATCGATGATTTGTTTGATCAGCTGAGTAAAGCCAAGGTTTTCTTTAAGATCGATCTTCGATCAGGGTATCATCAAGTAAGAGTTCGGGAATAAGACATACCCAAGACAATATTTAGGTCATGATATGGGCATTACGAATTCTTAGTTATGCCATTCAGACTGACTAATTCTCCAGCGATATTTATGGATTTGATAAGCCGTATTTTCATGCCATACCTAGATCAGTTCACGGTGGCTCATAGATGGCATTCTAGTCTGTTCCAGTTGCGAAGAGGAGCACAAAGAGCATCTTCGGAAGGTCTTACAGATTTTGAGGGAACACCAGTTATACGTAAAGCTCAGTAAGTGTGAGTTTTTGTTGGATCATGTATCATTCTTGGGTCACATCTTCTCTTGAGTAGGAGTAGCAGTAGATCCGAAGAAAGTTGAGGCCGTAGAGAGTTAGCTAGTTCCTAAGACAGTAGCTGAAATGCGTAGTTTCCTGAGATTGGAATGATACTACAGAAGGTTCATGGTAGACTTTGCAAGGTTTTTAGCACCGCTAACTCGATTAACGCGCAAGGAGGCTAAGTTCGACTGGTTAGCAGAGTGTCGAACATTATTTAAAGAATTTAAGAAGAGATTGATTTCAGCTCCGATTCCCATGCTTTCATTAGGTTCTGGAGGGTTTACCGTATATTGCAACGTGTCAGGCAAATGGCTTGGTTGTGTATTAATGCAACGTAGAAGAGTGATAGCTTATGTATCGCGGTAGCTTCGAGATCACGAGAAGAATTATCTGACTCATAATTTGGAGTTGACGGTGGTAGTATTTGTATTTAAGCTATAGAGGCACTACTTATATGGTGATCAGATGAAAATATTTACGGATCATAAGATCTTAAAGTATGTATTCACTCAGAAGTACTTGAACAGGAGGCAGATGAGGTGGCTAGAATTGATAAAGGACTATGATGTGAAACTCTAGTACCATCCAGGCAAGGTAAATATGGTAGCAGATGCTCTTAAAAAGAGATGAAGTACATTTATGTTGATATCGCAGTGGCATATCTTAGAAGATCTTCGAGAAATGGGGATCGAGATAGTACTTTCATAAGACATAGGAGTATTGGCTAGTTTATAGGTACAATTACCATTATAGAGAGGATTAAGGCGGCTCAGGCAGAGGATCCAAAAGTTTATAAGATTTGGACGGAATATGAGTCTGGTCTCAGGAAAGAGTTGACAATTCATGAAGATGGAACTCTTAGGTTTGGAAATCATCTCTGTGTACCAAGTGGAGATATCCAGCAAGAAGTAATAACCGAGGCGCATAGTTCCCAGTATTTAATTTATCCAGGAGGTACCAAGATGTACTAAGACATTAAGCAACATTTCTGGTGGAACGGGATGAAGAGGGAGATAGCATGATTCATTTCCCGGCGTTTGGTATGTCAGCAAGTGAAGACTGACCAACAAAGTCCGGCAGGATTATTACATCCGCTTCCTATTCTGGAGTGAAAGTGATAACATATCACGATGGACTTTGTGACCAGTTTACCTAGATCCCCAACTGGTCGTAATACAGTTTGGGTAATATTAGATCGTCTCACAAAAGTAGCTAACTTTCTTACTTTTCGAGTAGGATAATCTACAAAGCAGTTAGCAGAGATGTACATACGACAGATAGTAAGACAACACGAGATCCTAGTGAGTATTTTATCCGATCGAGACACCCGATTCACTTCATATTTTTGGAAGAGTTTGTACCAGAGTTTGGGCACAAAGTTGAGATACAATACCGCTTACCATCCACAAACAGACGGGCAATCAGAGAGAACCATCCAGATCTTGGAAGATATTCTACGAGCTTGTACTTTAGATTTTGGAGGATCTTGGAAAGATCACCTTCATCTCGTTGAGTTCTCATATAACAATAGTTATCAAGCAAGTATTTAGATGGCATCATTGAAAATGTTATATGGGAGGAAGTGTAGGTCCCCATTGACATGGGATGATATAGGTGAGCGAAAGATGTTAGGCCCAGAGATGATCACGCAGACAGTAGACGTTGTCAAGCATATCAGATGCCGCATTCCATCAAGCAGTTTCTTGGTTTTGAACCACACTTGCTCACCTCATTGCGAAGCTCGTATCATAGATCATGTACATTTATATACAAGTTAGACTACAATTATCCATATATCTTTCTTAGTGGTTGGCATGCATTGTGGCTAAGGAGTTCCTAGGCATTTAGCCGAGCATCATCGATTGAACGTTTGAAACATTAAGGATGTTGGCGTGAAGTAGTAGGAAAGAAGGGTCTGAACCATCCACCGATAAGAGAAAGTGCTGAAAGAATGAGTTCTGCCTAGCGACGATCAAGCGTCAGTTACGCGAACCTGGAATAGCACGAGCATCGAGTTAGAATCTCTTTGCCTAACCTTCCTCCCAAAAATCGCAAAGAACCAAAGCTCCAAACGAGAAAGCCAATACCGAAAACCAAGCATATTGAAAGCAACACCAAAACGAAGTCCCAAGCGAAATCCAGAAAATAAAGCAACAAACACGAAAACTATTGGACTCATTTCAATAGAAGCCTATCCATTTGTTGGAAATAATCATCGCATTTCGTCCGTGGAAAGAGGATGCCGAAGATTCTATAACACTAAGCTACGACTCAGACAGACTAGTCACAAGCCCATTATATAGTACACATCTCGGTCAGATCAGAATTGAGGCACTACACCTGGCCTCCTTCTCATTGGTAGTAGAGTACCATTTTGTGCAATGATGAAGCTCTTTCCAACAATGGAGAAATTTAAAATTTCGCTTGTGGTCTTTCTTGAAAACAACCATATATGCTCCCCACTGCAAACAAATACATCAATTATGGTCATGTTAAAGACGCAAACAATAAATTCAACACATAAGTAGTATGGGATATATCTAAAAATGAATACAGAAATTTGGTACTTACGGAACATTTATATATCACAAAAATAAAACCTGTCGATTTAACCAAGAGCTAGAACCACATAAGAGCTATTAAAAACAAACATATATGGAACATAAGTTTAAAACATGCAAAAAAAATAACCTTGATTATTAGTGTACCATTGTGTGCCACTTTTAAGATTAAACGAGGCACTACTTAGATGCTATAAATAGTCAAACATGTCAAATTGATGAAGTATCTAATGCTATAACTTACAGCCTCACGACATAAAAAGATAGCTTTCAAGTTTGTTCCTTTTAGAAGAGTTAGAGTCCAAGAATGAAAGGAAACTAGGATAACTTGACCAAGAAGAGTTAAGAGTCCCTGGCTACTGCATAAAGGGAAAGATGGAAACTACAATGGTGAAGAAAAATTAACATAGTTTGTGAAATCAGAGGTATCCTACTTGAGCATCCATACCAACCCTTGATGATTTTCCTGATGTAGCATACAGAGGTACTGCACAATCGTGACTCTCAGTTTAAAATACATAAACTTGCAAGAATTCAATTGAACATTTTTTGTTAAATATTGTATTTATTTGATGCAATTTAAGACTACCAGCTAATTAATTGACTTCAAATTTCAAATAAACAATTGAACAGTTTGTAACACAAAAAAATTCAACAAGAATCTATTTCCAACTCAATACCTATAGGTGTACCTGGCATCACAGAGCAAGCATAATTATAGTATAAGATAATGCTATATTGAATATTTTCACCGTTGTGGAATGAACAATTCCTTGAATAATTTTGGTTACGAAGAACTTTTGCTTACCTCCATCTAAAAAGATAGTATGTTAAGATCAAACTAAATTAGTTACGATTTAAGTCTAAACAGATGCTACATGCCACAGAAAAGAATTCATTTAAGTATCTTATCTCATTTGGCATATAAAGATGGAGTGTACCATTTGACGATCAATATATTTCAAAAAAATGATAAAGAAATCAATTTTGGAGAAAATCTAAAGTTCTAAAAATAAAAAATTACCTCATCATTCGGATTGGTACCGCTACTCTTGTTTCTATGAACCCTGTTCACAATAGCCCTCCATTTCGAAACATCGGTCTGAATCGTAGTCCATCTATTTTCACATGCTCCTTGAATACGTTCTGACCCTGGTAGTCGTCCTTTGAATTTATCCCAAATACTCTTCCAGAATGTCTCATGAAGCTGTCAATTTCCCACAATTGGATCCTCTGAAACTCTTATTCAGGATTGACATAATGCAACGTCCTTATTAACTTTCAAGTTTTGTGCTTATCTATTAGCCCCTTGTGTTGTCCGTGTTGTCATTTGAGTTAAAGAGGGTTGAGATTCAACATTTGATGGAAACTGGGCTGAAGGGGATTCTAAATTGGACACACCATCAGTTAAGGGATTGTGATTAGGAGGCTGGTTTTGGGCGAGTAAGTGTTGCTGAAAATATGATGCAAATGTTGCAGCTTGGACAGCTTGTATTGTGATGGGGCAAATGATATTTTGGATGGCCATTGGCTAGAATATGGTGCTTGAAAATGCGGAGAATTTTAGAATGAACCGTTGTTTGTTTAGGGTGGTGGTGGTGAAGCATGTTGATGTGGTATCGGAGTGGAGGGATCCATTATTTATGTTTGAAGTGCCAAAAATCTGAAATGAAAAACTGTTTAACAAAAACTCAGTAGAAATAAAATTGTGCTATGGAGAATCTATAAAAAAAACACAATTGTGCTGTTAATTTTTTCTCCACTGTAATAAATCAACAATATTGATTTTATTATTGGATGATATATGTGAAAGTCATACAACTACGAATATATATATAGAGAGAAGGTATCCATATCTGGATAGGAGTATGAGAGGAGATATCCCGTTAGGAATGGAGAGAAGATATCCATATAGGAGTAGGAGAGGAGATATGTATCCATATAGGAGAATAATCTAGTACTAAATCTAATTAATATCTAATCCTAAATCTAATCTAATTAATCTTAACACCCCCTTCAAACTCATGGTGGATCAAACAACATGAGTTTGTCAAATAAAAACTGAAATTGCGGTATGGGGTATGACTTTGTAATGACAGACTGGCGTTGGAGGTGGAGTTGGATCTACAGCTCTAACTGAGTAAGGCGGTGCCGAATATCTGCTGATGTCTGGACCTGAGCTGCCGAAGAACGAGTCAAGGAAGAATCCATTGTCTATATCCGTTTGAAGAATTGAGTTCTTAAATATGGATGAAGCAGAAAATAATTATCCAATAGGTGATCAGGCCTATGGCAGTGAGAACAAATTATACTAGACCGCTGACGTGCGTAGCAGGCAATAGCATAATGATCATGCTTTTTGTAATATGTATATAGATGACGCTTTTTTTTCTTTTCTTTTTTTTTTTTTTTTTTTTTTTTTTTGTAAATTTGGATATGTATTATCCAACAGATCCTAATTTTGGGTGCTTGATTCCTGAGTGGCCCTTTTTTTGTGTACCTTCTTATCCACCAACAGTTGTAGACTATACAACTCAAGAACCTCTATAGCAAAAGAAAATATGATGGTTCCAGCCAAGAACCAATAGTTGGCCCTTGTGAAAGGCCATGGTTTATTGTTTTTCTTTGACTGCTGCTGGCAAGCGCACCGATGTGCGGGTCGGAATCAGAGTTGCTGGTTGATGGATTATTAATTTGCCGAGTGACCTTGGCAATAGAATTTGTGACTTCCGCACGGCTTGCTAGTGCTTGAGGATGAAGGAATTCGGACTAGGCCGCCGACAGATGAACGAAGACGACGATATATCTCGTTGGAAGGGAGAAAAATAAATAAATAATAATAATAATTAACGGTAACACACGAAGACGATGACTTGGAGTTAGGTCGGAGAATATGATGGAGACGGTTGGAGTTAAGTCAGAGAAGATAATAGAAAAGAATAAATAATAATATTATTATTATTATTAATTAACCGTAACTTATAGAGACGAAGACCTGGAGTTAGGTCGGAAAAGATGATGGAACCGATGCTTTGATACCATGTAACAAATCAATAATATTTATACGAATATATAAAGAGAAAAAATGTATCCATATTCGAATAGGAGTATGAGAGAAGATATCCTAACAGGAGTAGGAGAGAAGATATGTATCCATATAGGAGGAGAATCTAATACTAAATCTAATTAATATCTAATCATAAATCTAATCTAATTAATCTTAACATCCACAAAGATACTTTATATTCTGCCATTGCACAAAACAACGAAATTACTGTAGACAAGTAAAATTGTGATGTTAAATTGTTTACTTTAACAAAAGCATTGTCATAGTCAAAAAAAATTCTTCCAATCTATCAAATATCAGCCTATTCATTTCAACTAGGATGATTATTTTAAACAAAATATTCTTAATCCCAAATTTCAATTTTTACCAAAGTACCTCTGAACAAATTACTATATGTTGTTCCAGAAAAGTAAGTGAGGAGCTACGCATCACAGACAAGCGGACACAGACACCTGACCAGTTTTGGCGTGTCCACTATGACGAGTCGATTTTAGGATTCATGTTGTTGTTTTTACCTCGAACTTGTGGCAGAAATGACCAAGCAGTCATTCTCGCGAACGAAGAGCACTTCTTCATGCGAACGGGAATGAAAAATCACTCTTTCTCGCGAACAATCGAATTTGTGGTCGGCTCTTCGAAGAAAATTGAAATATTTGGAGAAGAAGAAGAAGGGGAAAAAGAAAGAGTTCTATGAAGAGAAAATAATTTGGACAGAGAGAGAAAGAGCGCGTGCGCAGAAGGAAAGAAGGAAAATAAATGACCGGTTATTTTGTTGGACTCATCGATTACTGTAGAACAGCTATGAGACTCTCCAAATTTGGAGTATCTTTTGACTTTTTACAAATTTTCAAGTGTGGATAAGAGTCCATTATAGTTTTCAAATACTATAAAATTTGATAAAGTCAAAATATATAATTGAAACTAATTTCACCTCTAACCAGACGCATATATACACCTCTATATCTCTCTGTATTATTTGATCAAAGTTATGTAAAGGCAAATTTCTTCTTTTAACTACATAAATCTAATTAATTTGGTGCCTCTGTAACAGTTGTAGGCTCATTCTCATCTTTCTTGTTCTTCTCATATTCCGGTCCCCTCTCCCTCCCGGTAAACCACTGCACTGTCTGCTGCGCTATCGGCAGCCAGAGCCTCCTCGCCTTCTCGTCCTCGCTGCTGCTCGGACGGAACCTCGGCACGCTGGTCATCTCCGACATGCACCTTTTCCCCTGCAGTAAAATCAAGGCCGGTCTTTGAGTATCGGTATCGGTATCGATGTTCGGTTCAGTCTCATTGGCCTTGCTCTCCGATACTCTCTTCTTCGCCAGCTCCTCCTTCTGAATTCCATCTTCTTTGCCTTGAGGAGCGGAGCCCGCGAACCGCTTGCTGCTTATCATGTTGAGGAGCATTTCCGTGTTGAGCGAGACGAGGTCGGACGAGTTGAGGTCGCTCCATCGGCTCTTGAACACTGCGCCAGAGACTACTATCTTGTGCTTGTGCTTGTGCAACAACTGGTCGTCCAGCAGCTCCTCCTCCTTGGCCTTGGACTGCCGGCCGCCAGGTTCTCGCTCCACGAACAATTCAAGAAAGCTAGCGTCATCGTTGCTGTCGACGTACGACCGGTTAGAGGGGTCGCGTAACAGAAACCTGCTGCTGTTCGAGCAACTGAAGAGCGTGGCATCCCCCGGGTCGATGCGGTACCTGCAGGGACGGATTCAGGAGTATAAACTGGGATGAGCTGGACTGGTCAGGATTGGTTAGAAATGGACTAACTCTTACAAAAAAAAATTTAAAAATACTATGAAAAAAATAAAAATAAAAATCTCTTTTTCTTGGTTACAGGCTGGAGCTGCACACTCCATCTATAAGCTGGATCCGCCGCTGGGTACCTGCAGAGTGGGCAGGTGGAGTGAGACTCGAGCCAGCGGTCGACGCAGTCCGCGTGGAACGCGTGCTTGCACTTGGGGAGGAGCCGGAGGACCTCCGCATCGTCGAATTTGGACAGGCACACCGCGCACTCGAGCCCGTCGCGGTTGCCCCTCAGGCTGGAGAAGCGGAAGAAGGGGAGGGACTCGACGACCGTCTTGTCGATGCCGGAGGAGATGCGCGAGGCGCTGCCGTCCGTGTAGAAGAACACGCTGTCGGGTACGCCGCCCCTCCGCTGGCTCGCGGGGACGCCGTTGTGGCAGAACTTGGCGTAGATGAGGAGCAGAAAGGTGAGGGAGAACATGACCGATAATATGCCGACGATTATCGCGACGCTCGGACCGAAGGAGATGTTGCCGGCATCGGCTTCTGCTCCGGACGGCTGGGCGTGCGCGAGGATGGCAGCGACGCCGAGGAGCAGCACGGAGAGCAGTGGGGTAGCCATGGGGATTCTTACTAGCTATTGTTTGGGTGAACCAAGCAAACGAAAATTCCTTGGCTATGGTTTTATTGTTATCGACTTGTAGCGTTCTGGGTCACTATTCATTGATTCAGCAACATCAGAGGTAGCCGCGTGCATAATATGTTTACTTGGAATTTAGTATGGCTAAGGCGATTTACTATTAAAGTGGGTAGTACGTTAAATTTTTATGACCAGATACAAGTTGTCACTAAGTGGCATGACTCTCTCGCCACAGCCAGAATACCAAACACTGGCTTTGATGCATTTACCAAATATACACAGCAAGAGTACAACTACTGGATTACAAATCGGCATCTTGGGGACATCGAAAGGGGGTTCGTGTTGACATAAGACTACAAAGGCAGGAGACAGTAATTTGTAGATGCCGATTTGTAAAGGAATGAAAATCAATTTCTATTATTTTTTTAAAATTGTAATTTCTATCATCTAAATTTTTTTTTATTTGAAAAGGTAAAAAATATTTTAAAAAAATTATTTTCTATTATTTTTTATCTATATTTACATCCAAATTAAAAAAATAAATTTATTTTTAACATCATGATTTTACAAACCAAATGTTGACCAAGAGCGACGAGATGCTTCCACGCCTCGCCCTGACAATATATTAAAGCAGGGTTGTTCGGAGTGACATGGAGTCAACGCAAGGCTCTCGACTCTATGCGAGCACACACACGTAAGAAATGAACGCGCGCGTTAGTTGAACGGTTGCTAACAAAATGGCATATTGCCGTCTTCTTTGTCTTCTTCCCCTTTATTTCAATCGGTTTTCTTTCTCCATATTACAGGGACCTGTATCTCTGTCTTCTTCCCCTTTATTTAAGCAAAATTATGTTTAGAAACCATAATATCATCGCTCCATGTCCACAATATATATATATATATATATATATATATATATTTGGCACAGAGGCCTCAGTTCCTGCGTCCCCTGCGGTTTGATTCTCCGACCTCTCCGTTCGTGTCCTGTTACCTTTCCACTAGGTTGCACCCACATACCCATGTCCACATATATAGATCAATATAAAATCCGGGTCCGTTTGGATAGACTTTATGAAATTTTGTTCTGAAAACAGTTTTCGAAAAGTATAAGTTATAAAGTTGTTTTTCTGTGTATAGAGATTCTGAGTTACGTTTGGTCAATTTTATCTGAAAAATAATTTTCAGGAATTTTTTTTAAGATTATGTTTGGTAAAAAAATATTGTCATGTTTCATGTAACCTGTTCACGCGAACCACTGTGTCTAGATTCGTAACAGAAGGTTCCAGAGTTCGGCGCACCACCGGAGTTCGGCTAGCTGGCGAAGGTCGGCACTGGAGTTCAGCTCATCACCGGAGTTCGGCTCGCCACCGGAGTATGTGACGTCGAGCCTAGCGTAGAGCGTGGACAGCATGGGGTGGTCGAGGGCGGCGAGGATGCGCGCCTCTGTTCGGATGTAGGAGAGCTTGGCTCTGCTTCCTGCGACGTCGAGGTCGACGACCTTGAGGGCCAAGTCCAAGGCAGTGGGGCAAAAGACGAAGAGGAAAGTGGGGCAAAAGACGAAGAGGAAGAGGTCGAGGTCGACCTCCACCTCCACCTCGAGGGAGGACAATGATCGAGTTCAGGTCGAGATCTCCGGCATCGAGATCTTCGATCTCGGCTGTTGGTGTCGAGATCTCAGAAGTTCGGGTCAAGATTCTCCTCCGACGCCACCAACTTTTTCATCGACCGGTTCACCTCCAACAAGTCGACGTCGACGTTGACGAAGGCCGACATCGAGCTCAAGGCCGGCGGGAGGCCTTGGCGAGGCGGAGGTGGGAGGCCAGGAGGGCCGATGGGAGGTTGGAGTGGAGGAAGGCGAGGCCGCCAAGGGAGCGCAAAGCCATTCATGGCTAGGGTTTTCAAGGTTAGGTGTGAGCACCCTGATTTTTACATAGGGTTAATTCGGTAATTAATAATAATAATTTTTTTATTTAATATTTATTCGATAGTTTAATTGAACTTTGGAAACCAACCACCATGGTTTTAAGATCTTGAGTGCAACACTAGCCTTTTCCTTCCAACCGACCTAGCATGATCGACTTAGACGAGCAAATTAGGCTCCTGCCATGACTGTCACTTACAAATTCGTAATCCCAGATTTTGTTTTGGTCGCACAACTTACGCGACACAATTACGAGAAAACGATGATTAATTAACCCTTTTGCCATGGCGTACGATTTTAACACGTCACCCCAACCCATTGCTTCCAACTAAATCCATACTATGAGCCTAATTGGTCATATTAAAGCACATGACACTTGAGTTACGTTATCCGAACCCCCGGCATGCTCCCAATATAATATTAAGTAGAAAATAGAATTTATGGATTTCTTTAACTAATTTAATATTTATTCATATTTGGTAAATATCTTTTGAATTAATATGAATTGGGTTGTAAATTATTTGTTGGAAGAAATATAAATTTTCTAAATTTTTTTTCCAAGTACCTAACTATTTTTGGAATTTTTTTTACATATAACTATGAATAAAATAAACAAAAGAAAAGAAAAAGAAAAAGAAATAAAATCCTAACCTAACTAAAAACCAAAATCCGCTAACCTAAGCCAACCCGTGTAAATCCCCCCCCCCCCAGTGTATCCCCCCCCCAGTGTATATATATATATATATATATATATATATATATATATATATATATATATATATATATATATACGTGTGTGTGTGCGCGCGCATAAAACCCTAACCCTAATACTAAACACCTCCACCATCACCCACGCCGGACACCGACCACCCAGGCGATCACCCTGACCCCTCGCCGCCGCCGTCGCAGCACCGAAGCAGTGCCGGAGCGCTGGAGCGCCGCCGCAGCCTCCCCGCGCAAGCAACAACAACAACATCCAACCAGCGAGCCTATCTCTGAGGTATGAGAATGCCCTCCTTGCTCGATCATTTTATGAGATTTTTGTTCGTATACACTCGCAATATGAAGGCCATCAAACCCCTTCAATAAGTTTGAATTTATATGACCTATATTAGGAGAAATTCGAACCGAAAGTTGGTCCAAAAACCTGCATTACGAACAATTTTGAAACTGTCCAAACACCTATATTTCGAGGGCTATAACTCTTAACCCGCGAGGCTAAACTGAGTTATTCTTTTTCTTGTGTAACGATAACATAACCAAGATTAAATTCCTTCAAATAGTTTTATTTATTTCTATTTTTATTTTAATTTATTTAGTGTTGAAATAGACCAAAAACTTATTTTTAAAAATACCAAAAATCTCTGATACGGGATACGTTCCGCCAAACGAGGCCACGTCGTCACGTACGGATTCTACCGAATGGTGCGTAACATAAACAAAGACGTGTGGGCTTTTGTGAAACTTGATTTAGACGTGCATGCACGCCGGAATCAACGCGTATCCGCCGAAAAAATACCATATCGGCCTATTACGACACCTCGCCATAACTTCGTGTGTACTCGTCGATTCACAACAAAACTTGTGCCATTAGATTTGTATCGTTACGCTGACCCTGTGAACCAAGTTTGGTTCGAATCTGAGAACGTTGATGGAACACCATTTTCTGGGCCTCATTTTTTACATGACAGACAATTTCGTGATCGGCTCATTGGAATCCAGTTCTGAATATTCTGTTAGGTTTGTATCGTCGTTCTAGACTCGTAGACACTAAGTTTGACAAATTTGAAAAATTTTGTCTTCGGCACATTTTTCGGTACGAAGTCATGTGGACCCCGCTTTGAACCAAAATTGGCAATTTTGTCCCTGTGTCCAAATTGGACTTATGGGTAGTCAATCCTAGCTATTTCAAGTTTTCTGAGAACATTGGTGATGTTTGTTTCAGCATCCGGAGGTGTACGTGCGGATTCCACTTTTCTAGGAGCAGTTGACGGAGTTCAGAACCCAAACAAGTGTACTTTGCCAAACTTGCAGTAGATTCTGTTATATTTTTTGCTTGTGTTTCTTTATATATATATATATATATATATATATATATATATATATATATATATATATATTCTTGTGATGTGCCTGTTCAACCTAGGATCGTGAGACGTTACTTAGCGTTCGAACAAGATTCGAGTGTCGACGCCGTACGCAGAGGCGTGCAACGTTACTTAGATAGTTGATTCTATGATCCTATATTTTTACGTGCTTGCTTTACCAAGTACGTCATACCGTAGGACACTTAATACTATTTCATGTGATAGAAGGTTTCTTGAGTTATTCATGATGATTTTCGTTTAGTCTTACATGATTCGTGATATGAGACTTGCATATTATATAGATATCATTATGACTCGGTGTACTAGCTATAGGTCATGATCTTGGGTGTTATGGACATGAGACATTGTGAAGATGAGATGTGAGGTTACGTTTGTCACGCCCCAGTCCCGCAGGGGCCGATCGTCCTCGCTTGGTCCATACGGAACCGATCGTCCTCGCTTGGGCGCGATACCGTGGAAGCCTAATTTGTGATTGCACAAGGCCAAAGCTTGAACAAGTATAAGTAAGCAATTCAAAATGGAAGCAGCGGCACATATTGTAGAAAAGTAAAGAACACAATGACATATGAAAATAAGCTTTTTATTGATAATTAAGATGTGTTACAAGCGGCACTTGGCCGAGATTATAATTCGCTCAAGCTCTTTTTCTCTCGATTACAATGACATCGTTCCATATATTACACCCCTTTATACAAAAGCAGCTAAAAATAATCTCGATATGGCTCAAGGCATCGACTCCAGATTTTTAGGTCCTAGGGATAAGGTACGGCTATCGCTTCCTCGAACGATCCAGCACCTGAGAACAAGAAAACTGTTGGTGGGTCAGCACTTTAGAGAAAGTACCGATGAGTATAAAATCAACAAACAGAAGAACCACTCCCTGAAACCCACACTAAGTTAGCATGTGGCAAAATATTATATTACTAGTGATATTGTAACTTTTACCTAGATTTATTTCATGCAGCACAAGATTATAGTCAGATTTTATCTTTTTGAAAATATGTCATTGAAATCAGTTTACTCATTCAAATATTTAAGCAAGCTATAGGGACAGTGTTCTATCGTGCAGTGCGCAGCATGTATTGTGGGCCATATACGATCTCTTAGGAACAAAAGTTATCTCTAGTGGATTGTTCATCTCGAATCAAGACAAGTTCAAGTGGACTATTCAATTCAATTCGATGGGGGCAACAACATATTCAAGTAAAACATATATGTCTCATTAAGCATTTATAGTAAGGAACATAAGGAAATACAAGTGATCACTTATTCAGTGATCCTTACCCATGGTCGAACGGTTATCCTGCAGCAGACATACAAGTTAGAAACAGTTTGCATATATATAAACAAGGCTCCATTTTCTATCCGTCTTTGCATCAAACAGTTAGGTATGCAAGAAGGCTAGCCTAGCATGCGCCCTAACTACATGATGGTCTCCTCCACGAGATTAGCAGTTGGGACATGCAAGCCCATCTCACTAATAGACTTCCATATCATACCCTCCCGTAAGTAAGAACTAAAAGTCTCAGGGTATTCTATATCTCTCCTAGGCCGAATGATCCTAGTGCCCCAGGAAACGCTCGAGAGATAAACCTTGTGCAGAAGTTGTCCTGGCCAAATGCATGAATGCAAATTCCTATCAGATAAATAAGCTATCATGTAACTAATGAACGATGAACGATAAAGCAAGCATATCGATCAAGCAATAGAGCCGGAGCTCTCAATACTCTTGCTTAATAGCCACACCCTCCCGTAAATAAGGACTTCAAGCCTTAGGGCGGACTGTTAGTCTAGATGCACAAGTTCAAGCTATTCTTCTAGTTCTATCTCTTTACAAGCGATCAATGAAACATGCTCAAGCAATCTAGCTCTTTGAACAAGTAACAAGCAAGAACAATTCTATAATCTAGCATGCAATTCTATCTCTTTAGTGTGATAGCGAACAGACAAGCAATCTGTAAGCACCCTAATTTTTTGAATTAAAATTTTAATTTATTAATATAGGTATTATGAAATTATTGTGATTAAGGGAGAATTTTTTTTTTAGCTAATTATAATATATAATATTCATGAATTTATAATAATGTGTATTTTATAATTTTTTTGGAATTTATTGAGATTCAAAACTACTTTTAAATGTCCATATACATACATATATAAATATATAGAGAAAAGAAAAAGAATAAAACCTAAACCCTAAACCCATTAACCCAAACCCTACCAAAATCCAATAACTAAACCCATTAACCTAACAATTCTCCCCCCCCGCGTACAGCAAACCACTCCATCCCTCATATATATATATATATATATATATATATATATATATATATATATATATATATATATATATAACCTAAACCATAAACCGTAACCCTAACCTATCACCCACGGCGACCGTCGCCCGCCGTCGCCCTGCCGGAGCCGCCGACCACCGCCAGCACCGTCACTCGCAGCGGTTGCGCGGCAACAGTAACCGCTACCGATCCTACCCCCCCCCGCACGGAGGGCACAACCGTACGCCCCTCCTTCGCGCGCAGCTTACGCCCTCCTCGCTCGTCCGATTTGCATCCCGTCTTTGCTGGTATGTTCATAACCTAATCCTCTAGGATTTCCTTCAAGTGAAACGAATTTAGGCACCCCGGTTTGATAAAAAAATCGACCGGAAGTTGGCCGAAAAACTGTTAGAAAACAGTTCAGAATTTTAGTCCAAGTACCCCTGTTCATGTCCAATTTGCCACAAACTCGTAAATTATTTTCAAAATATAATTGAAGGAACTTCTTCACAATATAACCAAGATTTTTACTGTTCTTTTAGTTTTATTAGTTTGCTTTAATGGTTAAATTATTCTTGTTCTAAAACGACCAAAAACTTATTTTTAAAACACCAAAAATCTTACGATACGGGGTACGTCCAGCCAAACGAGGTGACTTCGTCGGGTGCGAGTTGCACCGAAAGGCGCGTATCATCAACGCGCACGTATAGGCTTTCGCAGAACTTGATTCGGATGTGCGTGCACAACAAAATCAACGCATAACCACCGAAAACACCGTATCGACCTGTTTTGACACTCGTCGTAACTTCGTGTGTGCTTGTCGTTTCGTAACGAAACTTGTGCCATCAGATTCGCAGCGTTATGCTATTCCTGTGACCCAAGTTTGGTTCGATTCTGAATACGTTAACGAAACGTCATTTTGTGGGCCCCTAGGTTCCACATGACGGACGATTTTGTGATCGACTCATCAAAATCCAGTTCTGGACGTTCCGTTGGGTTCGTATCATCGTTCTGGACTCGTTGACACTGAGTGAGACAAATTTGGAGAACTTTATCTTCGACATATTTTACGGTGCAAAGTGGGCCACATGTGGATCGGACTTTGACCCAAAACTGTCAATTTTGTCCCTGTGTCCAAATTGGACCTATGGGTAGTCAATCCTAGCTATTTCTAGTATTTTGAGAACAATGGTGAATTTTGATTTAGCATCGGAGGTGTGCGTGCAGATTCCACTTTTCCTAGAGTAGTTGACGAAGTTCAGAACCCAGATAAGTGTATATTGCCATGATGTATTACAGTTCCTTGCCTTTATTATATTATTTAGTTATTATAGTTATTTTATATGGTTGATGTGTGTGTTTATCCTAGGACATGTTGCTTAGCGTCCGAATAAGATTCGGGTGTCGACGTCGTATGCGGAGTCGTGTAACATCACTTAGAGAGTTGATTCCCCGATCCTATTTTTACGTGCTTGCTTTACCAAGTACGCCATACCCTAGGACACTTGACATTATTTTATGTGACATAATTTTTCTTGAGTTATTCATGGTAATTCTGTATAGGCTTACAGGATTCGTGATATGAGAGTTGCATATTATATAGATATTATTATGACTCGTTGCACTAGCTAGAGGTCATGGTCTTGCGTATTATGGACATGAGACATTGTGGACATGAGACATGAGACATAAGGTTACATTGGGTAGAGAGAGACACACCATACTACATGCTGATTATTGATATATATATTATACTACTGGAGGTGCTGTGGCACATACGTCGGAGTCGCAATACCCCTAGAGGTGCCTTGGACTCTGTCTCAGATCTTTGGCACCTATATTGAGTATTGATACTACTTGCTGCTATGGGCTCCCCGACACAGAGCCTATAGTGGTTTCAGCCTGAGTACAAATGATGCTCTCACGTGCATATCACATAGTTGGTTACAGTAGTTTACCCTTGAGTATGTGACATTATATTGTTTTACTTTTGGCATGCTGTTTCTTGTACCTTGTTACGTCCCTCTAAGGACTTGATCCCCTGCCAGTTTTTGCAGCATAGACGGTTATGGAGCCTTTGGAGTTGCTGATGGAGTTGCTTGTCTTGCAGACATTGGTACCAGGTACTTATATTATTTCTACCGGAGTTATGGTTATTTATTCATATTGTTTATTCATCTGCTAATGTAGCCTAGTTTTATAGACTCATATTTCTTTCTCGAGTCTATTCGAGTTTGTGTGTTACTAGGCGACCGACTTTAGCACATGTAGCTCATTCTTGTGTATTCTGTTCATTATGGATTGAGACATAGATATTTATATTTACTTGATTATTTAGATAGTGATAATTATAATACAGCTTATACGTATTCGAGTCAGACCAGAGTCTGGTCGAATGTATAGCTGGCATGTTACGTATTCCTAGTCCTACATATTTTGGGACTAGGATGTGACATATTTTTGTGGTGGCCCATGTAGGTCTTGATTAAATTATTTCAGTTACTTTCTGGTACCGAACGAGGCTGTAATTAGGATTGACAGTATTAATATCTCAATCCACAACTGATTTGACAATTCCTTAGCAATTGATTATCATACTTGGACTTCATAATTGTACTCGTTTAGTCCCCTCGATATCCTTATTATTGTTTATCATCTCTTCCTATTTCAGAGAGATGGACGTTCGTGCACGGTGTTTCCTCCAGAAGCAGATCCTTGTCAAGGCGGAAGAAGACATGCTGGATATAAAGTTTTGAGAAGATGGTTACCCTTACTAGGGTAGATAGATAGGTTATTTTTATGTGCTAGAGCTAGTGTAGATTGTTAGCATGAAAATTAAATATTGTATTGAGTTTAAGGATTAGTTGTATTACCCCCTCGACTGTATTCCTATCCTTCCTATCAAATTCTTATCTTGTATTGCATATATGGCCTTGTACTTTTTGCAACAACGATCTTTCTAATTATAACAATGAGTAGATCCTTCCTCTTTCTCTAGTTGTGCCTTAATTATAAAATCAATCCCTTAGTTGGTACCACTCCTTGTGTTAATATCCATATCACCATAGGTATCAGTTCTTTTCTACTCTTATCCCCTTGATCTAGTCACCATGACTCGATTCTCCAAATATCTGCCTAATCGTGCCTTATTCAACCATGTAGACTTATCATAAATTCTTCTTGTCGTGGCCTAAATTTTGGTCTCTTCGTCATCAATGTCAATCAATGATCAAAGCCTCTCCACCACCTTGCCTTAGTTAGATCGGACTCAGTCATTTCTTCTGCCTTGTAGATGCTTGACCTATACAAGAGCAATAATGGATGGGTAGTAAGTTCTCTTATAAGTTGTTGATCAATAGCACCCTGATAGTTTATAGGTTCCTTTAGAAAATTCTTGATTACGGCCAGTAAATCCTAGAATTCTTGTAACCGTATTTAGAAAATAGGCCCTTCCAGAAATCTTGTTAGTAGGACCATGAGCTTAGTTTTGGATACCAACTTAAAATTTATAAGTTGGGTAGATGGTCAGCCCCTGATTTTAGTGTAGGGTTATTTCTAGAAATTCAGGATAAATTTAAATTTATTTTAATTAGGTTAATCTCAAACGGATTAAATTACCTATTTAATTTGTGTATCCTTGATACCCTTTGTTGTGGCTCGGATATTTGGAGCACAATAATATCCTTTTCTTTTCAACAACTTTCATCCTTATGACCTAGACTAGTCACTCTATACCTATGACATGACTATCACTCACAAACTGGCATTTTCATGTTTGGTTTTAGCCGCACGACATTCGCGACGTAATTGTACACACATGACACAGAGATATCCTTTTTCCGTTGTGGACTATTTTAATACTCAACACCGAATCGATTCTTCTGGCAACTTTGACATTCATGAGCCTAACTGGAACCTACTCACTAATGACATAACTGTTACTTCCAAATATACACACCCATGCTCCATATAGACCCCTAATTCATGGTATATCTCCTTCTAAACCCTATATCCAACTCCATTGTAATTGAATTAAATTATACATAGGCAACCAAAATATTCCAACCACTGATATACTCGTATTCCATTCATGCCAACCTACGTCTATGACACTTGGATTACATTAAATTGAATCCCTTGTACTCTTTACACAATACTAAACACCTTGATGAGTTATATCATCTTTTGACGCTTATTGCTGAACCATTCATCGGCATCCATGATATGTAATGAACAACTTCTCGGTACCATATCACCCTAGTTGTATTTGGCTATGGTAATTCCTATTGTCTTATAGACTCATGACCTAATTAGAAGCAAGAAGAGCAGGTAAAACTTTCTTTATATAGTTATTGACTCATTAACGCCATGATAGTACATAGATTTCCTTTAATATGTGATAACGGTCACAAAATCCTTACCATCTCGAATCCCTCCTTGAAGTTAGACTTTCTAAAAATTCTTAGAAATATGATCGTGACTATATTTCCTGCGGCTAACTTCATTCTTATAAGTCGGGTAGAGATTTGAGTAAGCGTACCCTTATTCTTAGAATGCGACATCAAAGTAGGACTCCATTTGGTAACTGCGTCCCCATCTTTAGTGCAACCTTCTTAGCTAAAATTTTTTCTACTATGTTTATTTTTAATTTTGAGGACGAAATTTTTATAAGTTTGGTAGATTGTAAGCAACCTGATTTTTTTGAATTAAAATTTTAATTTATTAATATAGGTATTCTAAAATTATAGTGATTATGGAAGAAAATTTTATTTATTTTTAGCTAATTATAACATATAGTATTCATGAATTTATAATTATGTGTATTTAATTAATTATTAATATTGTACAAAAAATATATTTTTGGGTGTACAACTATTAATAGGGTATTGTATAATTTTTTTGAAATTTATTGAGGTCTGAAACTATTTTTAAATGTCCATATACATACATATATAAATATATAGAGAAAAGAAAAAGAATAAAACCAAAACCCTAAACCCATTAATCCAAACCCTACCCAAACCCAATAACCCATTAACTAAACCCATTAACCTAACAATTCTCCCCACTGCGTACAACAAACCACTCCATCCCTCCTCTCTCTCTCTCTCTCTCTCTCTCTCTCTCTCTCTCAATATATATATATATATATATATATATATATATATATATATATATATATATATAACACATAAACCCTAACCCTAACCCATCACCCACGACCACCACCGCCCGTCGTCGCCTGTCGGAGCCGCCGACCGCCTACAACCGCTAGCACCGCCACCCGCATCGGTCGTGCGGCATCAGCAGCCGTCGTAGATCCGCACCCCCCCCCCCCGAGCGTAGCGCACAACCGTGCGGTCCCTCCTTCGCCTGCAGCTTTCGCCCTCCTCGCTCGTCCGATTTACGTCCCGTCTTCGCCGGTATGTTCACAACCTAACCCTCTAGGGTTTCCTTCAAGTGGAACGAATTTAGGCCTCCCGGTTTGATCGAAAAATCGATCGGAAGTTGGCCGAAAAACTGTTCAAAAATAGTTCAGAATTTCAGTCTAAGTATCCATGTTCATGTCCAATTTGCCACCAACTCGTTAATTATTTTCAAAATATAATTGAAGGGACTTCTTAACAATATAACCAAGATTTTTACTGTTCTTTTAGTTTTCATTAGTTTGGTTTAATGGTAAAATTATTCTTGTTCCAAAATAACCAAAAATTTGTTTTTAAAATACCTAAAATCTCCCGATACGGGATGCGTTCTGCCAAACGAGACAACTTTGTCGTGTGCGAGTTACACCGAAAGGCATGTATCATCAACGCAGATGTGTGGAATTTTGCGAAACTTGATTTGGATGTGCGTGCACACCGGAATCACCGCGTATCCATCGAAAAATACCGTATCAGCCTATTTTGACACTCGCCGTAACTTCGTGTGTGCTTGTCGTTTCGCAAAAAAACTTGTGCCATCGGATTCGAAGCGTTATGTTGGTCCTGTGACCCAAGTTTGGTTCGATTCTGAGAACGTTAACGAAATATTATTTTATGGGCCCTACTGTTCCACATGACGGGCAATTTTGTGATCGGTTCATCAAAATCCAGTTCTGGATGTTCCGTTGGGTTCGTATCATCGTTTTGGACTCATAGACACTAAGTGGGACGAATTTGGAGAACTTTGTCTTCGACACATTTTATGGTGCAAAATGGGCCACATGTGGATCCCGTTTTGACCCAAAATTGTCAATTTTGCCCCTGTGTCCAAATTGGACTTATTAGTAGTCAATCCTAGCTATTTCAAGTATTCTTAGAACAATGGTGATGTTTGTTTCAGCATCCGGAGGTGTACATGCAGATTCCACTTTTTCAGGAGCAGTTGACGAAGTTCAAAACCCAGGCAAGTGTACCTTGCCATGATGTATTACAGTTCCTTATCTTTATTATATTATTTAGTTATTATAGTTATTTTATATGGTTGATGTGTGGGTTTACCTTAGGACCGTGAGACATTGCTTAGCGTCCGAATAAGATTCGGGTGTCGACGCCGTACGCGGAGTCGTGTAACGTCACTTAGAGAGTTGATTCCACGATCCTATTTTTACGTGCTTGCTTTACCTAGTACGCCATACCCTAGGACACTTGACACTATTTTATGTGACATAATCTTTCTTGAGTTATTCATGGTGATTCTGTATAGGCTTACGGGATTCTTGACATGAGACTTGCATATATATAGATATTATTATGACTCGTTGCACTAGCTAGAGGTCATGATCTTGCGTGTTATGGACATGAGACATTGTGGACATGAGATGTGAGGTTACATTAGGTGGAGAGAGACGCACCGTACTACAGGCTGATTATTGATATATATATACTATACTACTAGAGGTGCTGTGGCACATACACTGAAGTCGCAATACCCCTAGAGGTGCCTTGGACTCTTTCTCAGATCTTTGGCACCTATACTGAGTCTTGATACTACTTGCTGCTATGGGCTCCCCGACACAGAGCCTGTAGTGGTTTCAGCCTGAGTATGAGTGACGCTCTCACGTACATATCACATAGTTGGTTACAGTAGTTTACCCTTGAGTATGTGGCATTATACTGTTATACTTTTGGCATGCTGTTTCTTGTACCTTGTTACGTCCCTCTGAGGACCTGGTCCCCTGCCAGTTTTTACAGCATAGACGGTTATGGTGCCTTTGGAGTTGCTGATGGTGTTGCTTGTCTTGTAGGCATTGGTACCAGGTACTTATATTATTTCTACCGGAGTTATAGTTATTTATTCATATTTTTTATTTATTTACTATGTAGCCTAGTTTTATAGACTCATATTTCTTTCTCGAGTCTATTCGAGTTTGTGTGTTACTGGACGACAGACTTTAGCACATGTAGCTCATTCTTGTGTATTCTATTCATTGTGGATTGAGGCATAGATATTTATATTTACTTGATTATTTAGATAGTGACCATTGTAATACAGCTTATACGTATTTGAGTCAGACCAGAGTCTGGTCAAATGCATAGCTGGCATATTACGTATTCCTACTCCTACGTATTTTGGGACGGGGGCGTGACACAATCTATCTTTTTAAAGCAAGCATAGTAGTTATTCCACTATGTCTCTAGACAAGCATGTATTTCTATTCTTGTTTAGCATTCGATGGAAACATATGAACTTCTTTTACTCTTGTTTATTAGCGTGGCAGCGGTTCGTCCAATAGCGGTGTCTGTGTACCTAAGTATGCACATTTATATCTTTTCTTAGCATGGCAATGGTTCTATCTCTTTTAGACAAGCATTCAAGTTCTCTAGTTAGGCAAACAGATTTGTTTCAATGAAAAATAATACAAGTTCTCTTATTAACCATGCATAGTCAGGTTCTATCATTCTTCTTATGAAACTATCTTCTTAGAACAATCAATAGAAAATTCAAATTCATTATTAAGGCGTACAAGAATCAGAGAATGCAGTTATGCCCACTCACTTAGATCAATCGTCTTATGGTTCGATCGGAAACTCTCCGAGAAGACTTCCACTCGAGCAAACAAAGCGATATCACTTGTACATAGTGCCTACGCGAAGCGGGGCACTATATACTTACCCACCAATAAAAGTTTCGTCTTCAAAACTTCAAGGACAAACTTTCGATATCCAGAGTAGCGATAGTCCTCATCCTTCACCATCCTCAATCGAAAACTCTAGCAATCAGAACTCTCAATAAAACTCTAGCCATCAGAAATCAGAATCACATCTCAAGCAATAAAATAAATTCAGAAAACTTTTGCCGACAACTTTGAGAATATTTATGGACTTATTGTATGGAACGCTCATTGCAGCACAATATCGGGCACATCTCTGAGTCAAAGGTAATGGAATGGGCAAAGAATCAAGTATCTCTAATAGCATTATGTCACATCCAAGTCCCGTAGGGGCCGATCGTCCTCGCTTGGTCCCTACGAAACCGATCGCCCACGCTTGGGCGCGATGCCGTGCAAGCCTAATTTGCGCTTGCAAAAGGCCAAAGCTTGAATAAGGACAAGTAAGCGATTCAAAACGGAAGCAACGACACATATTGCAGAAAAGTAAAGAACACAATGACATATGAAAACAAGCTCTTTATTGATAATCAAGATGTGTTACAAGCGGCACTTGGGCGAAATTATAATTCGCTCAAGCTCTCTTTCTCTCGATTACAATGGCATCATTCCATTTATTACATACCTTTATACAAAAGCAGCTAAAAGCAATCTCGATACGGCTCAAAGCATCAACTCCAGATTTATGTGTCCTGGGGATGAGGTAGGGCTATCGCTTCCTCAGATGATCCAACACCTAAGAACAAGCAAACTGTTGGTGGATCAGCACTTTGGAGAAAGTATTGGCGAGTATAAAATCAATGAACAGAAGTAACACTCCCTGAAACCCACACAAAGTAAGCATGAGGTAAAATATTATATTACTAGTGATCTTGCTACTTTTACCTAGATTTATTTTATGCAGCACAAGATTATAGTCAGATTTCATCTTTTCAAAAATATGTCTTTGAAATCAGTTTGCACATTCAAACATTTAAGTAAGCTATAGGGACCGTGTTCTATCGTGCAGTGAGCAGCATGTATTGTGAGCCATATACGATCTCTTAGGAACAAAAGTTATCTCTAGTGGACTGTTCATCTCGAATCATGACAAGTTCAAGTTGACTATTCAATTCAATTCGATGGTGGCAGTAGCATATTCAAGTAAAACATATAAGTCTTATTACACATTTATAGTAAGGAACATAAGAAAATACAAGTGATCACTTATTCAGTGATCCTTACCCATGGCCGAACGGTTATCCTGCAGCAAGCATACAAGTTAGCAATAATTTGAATATATATAAACAAGGCTCCATTTCCCGTCCATCTTTGCATCAAACAGTTAGGTATGCAAGAAGGCTAGCCTAGCATGCGCCCTAACTACATGATGGTCCCCTCCACGGGATTAGCAGTTGGGACGTACAAGCCCATCTTACTAATAGAATTCCATATCATATCATACCGTAAGTAAGGAATACAAGCCTCAGGGTATTCTAAATCTCTCCTAGGCCGAACGATCTTAGTGCCTCAGGAAACGCTTGAGAGATAAACCTTGTGCACAAGCTATCCTGACCAAATGCATGAATGCAAATTCCTATCAGATAAATAAGCTATCATGTAACTAATGAACGATGAACGAGCAAGCAAGCATATCGATCAAGCAATAGAGCCAGAGCTCTAAATACTCTTGCCTAATAGCCACATCCTCCCGTAAATAAGGACTTCAAGCCTCAGGGCGGACTATTAGTCTAGATGCACAAGTTCAAGCTATTCTTCTAGTTCTATCTCTTTACATGCGATCAATGAAATATATTCAAGCAATCTAGCTCTTTTAACAAGTAACAAGCAAGAATAATTCTATAATCTAGCATGCAATTCTCTCTCTTTAGTGCGATAGGGAACAGGCAAACAATATCTTTTTAAAGCAAGCATAGTAGTCATTCCACTATCTCTCTAGACAAGCATGTAGTTCAATTCTTGTTTAGAATTCAATGAAAACATATGAATTCTTTTACTCTTGTTTATTAGCATGGCAGCGGTTCGTTCGATAGCGGTGTCCGTGTCACTAAGCATACACATTTCTATCTTTTCTTAGCATGGCAATGGTTTATCTCTTTTAGACAATCATTCAAGTTCTCTAGTTAGGCAAGCAAATTCGTTTCAATGACAAGCAATATGAGTTCTCTTATTAAGCATGCATAGTCAAGGTTCTATCATTCTTCTTATGAAACTATCTTCTTAGAACAAGCAATAGAAAACTCAGATTTATTGTTAAGGCGTGCAAGAATCAGAGAATGCAGTTCTGCCCGCTCACTTAGATCAATCGTCTTGTGGTTCGATCGAGAACTCTCCTAGAAAACTTTCACACGAGCAAGCAAAGCGATATCACTTGTACATAGTGCCTACGCAAAGTGGGGCACTACAACATTGGGTGGGGAGAGACACGCATGCTAAAGGCTAATTACGTTATATATATACTATGTTACTGGAGGTGCTTTACTCTCTATACCAGAGCTTGGCACATTATTGGCCCTACGAGATACTACTTGCTGCTATGGGCTCCCCGACACAGATCCAATAGTGGTCTCAGCCTGATTACTAGTGATGCTCTCATTTGTATTTCACTTAGCTTGTTACATAGCTTGTCCTGAGGATATGTTCTTACTTACTGCATTTTATTTTGGCTTGAATATTTATTGTACTTTGCTATATCCCCTGAGGACCTGGATCCGGATTATGTCCCCAGGTATAGATGAGGAGAGCTATCCCGAGAATTATGGGACATGTGTTACTATTGGAGACGTACAGGTTGTAGAGGATATGGTTATTTCGGAGGACTTCTCTTGAGCACACAGTATTCGCACCATTCATTTATTATGCTTATTGTTCTTAGATATTTGATCTTACAGTGACTTCTGGATATTGTATTTGGAGTTATTTTTCTTTTCATTTTGATGACGGGTAGTTCCCCGTGTCATTATTTATATTGCTTTGATTGGACAGATCATTTTATATTATTGTGACTGGACTTATCTCTTTGTGATTTTGTTACTTATTGTGGATGCGATTAGATATATAAACTGTGACAGGTATTCATAGACCATTTATATGTATTACAGCTTAAGTGCACTCTAACGGATCCATTAAATTGGATTTGTCCATTGGAGTTGTGTTGCTGGCCATTGCCACGTGGCTAGTCCCTTAGTATTTTGGGACTGGGGCATGACATGGTTTTTGTGGTGGCCCATGCAGGTTTATGAATATATTGCTTTAGTTTTAACTAAGGAACCAAGCAAGCCTGCAATTAGGATAAGAATAAATTTATAGGATCTCATCCACATGTTGACACATTCTTGACCTCTATATCGGACTTGAATAAATTCTTTGACTTGCATCATGCTTGATTCAACTGTTCAAACCTACACTAATCCCGACATAAGAAGAAAAGGTGGAGAAATTCTTTGAAGGGCTTGAGCTTGGAGTTACAGAGATTGATTGGCGCAGTTGCACCTACTTATTATACGAACGTTCTTCCAGCAGCAGCTCGATGCATGTAGCGCATCCACATGAGGGAGTCCAGCTAGAAAAGACCGTACGCATTAGTACCAGATCGAGCACCACACGGGGAGCCTGCAAAACAACCCCAGATAAATTCACCACAGAGAGCAGCATCACGTGCCCCATCCCTTCCTACTTTTCACTACTGTGACAAGGTAGGCCATATTGAGAGGGAGTGCAGATGCAGATTGAGATTATGGTTAGCTTACGGATCCAGTCAGCATTCAGCCAGGGATTACCCTAAGCATCGGAAAGAAACACAGATGGTTCATCGACCCGCTTTATCAGGCCCGGAGCCAGTCCAACAGCCATTATCAAGCCCCTGTCCCAAAATACCAAGGGACTAGCCACGTGCAATGGCCAACAGCACAACTCCAATGGGCAAACCCAATTTAATAGACCCGTTAGAGAGCACTTAAGTTGTAATACATATAAATGGTCTACGAATACCTGTCACAGTTTATATATCTAACCCCATCCATAATAAGTAACAAAATCACAAAGAGATAGTCTAATCACAATAATATAAAATGAACTGTCCAACCAAAGCAATATAAATATGTCACGGGGAATAATCCGTCATCAAAATGAAAAATAAAATAACTCCAAATACAATATCCAGAAGTCACTATAAGATCAAATATCTTAGAACACTAAGAATAATAAATAAATGGTGAGAATACTGTATGCTCAAGAGAAATCCTCCGGAATAACCTCGTCCTCTGCAACCTGTACGTCTCCAATAGTAGCACCTTCCCCATAAATCTCGGGATAGCTCTCCTCGTCTACACCTGGGGACAAAATCTGGATCCAAGTCCTCAGGGGAAATATCATAGTACAATAAAAACTCAAGCCAAATAAAATTACAGCAAGTAAATATAAACAGATCCTCAGGGCAAGCTATGTAACCAGCTAAGTGAAATACAAATGAGAGTATCACTAGTACTCAGGCTGAGACCACTACAGGCTCTGTGTCGGGAGCCCATAGCAGCAAGTAGTATCTCGTAGGGCCAGTAATGTGTCAAGCTCTGGTATAGAGACTAAGCACCTCCAGTAATATAGTATATATGTAACATAAACAGCCTGTAGCATGTGTGTCTCTCCCCACCCAATGTAACCTCACGTCTCATGTCCACAATATCTCATGTTCATAACATGCAAGATCATGATCTCTAGCTAGTACAACGAGTCATAATGATATCCATATAATATGCAAGTCTCATATCAAGAATCCTGTAAGCCTATACAGAATCACCATGAATAACTCAAAAAAGATTCTATTACATAAAATAGTGTCAAGTGTCCTGTGGTATGGCATACTTTGTAAAGCAAGCACGTAAAAATAGGATCATGGAATCAACTCTCTAAGTGATGTTGCACGATTCCGCGTACCGCATCGACACCCAAATCTTGTTCGGACGCTAAAAAATGTGTCACGGTCCTAGGTTGAGCAGGCACATCACTAAAATATATATATATATATATATATATATATATATATATATATATAAAGAAACACAAGCAGATAATGTCATATTTCGATCCCGAAGGTCCCGACAACGCCCCCGCCGGGCGTGAATCACCGCGCATCGGCGCTCCCGCGGGGTGTGTATTGTCGTTTGCCATCGGGACGTGATGCCGTACGAGCCTTGGGTTGCGCCCGCACAAGGCAACATCGTTAAAGTTGTGGCTATCATAGAATCGAGTAAGCAGCGGAGGGACAGTGTTGCAAGCATTTATCCATCTGAGTATACAGGGCAAATCGAGGCACGAGGTTCTCTGAATACAATGGCTTTATTCCATACATTATGTTCCTCTATACAAAAAGTAGCTCAAAGCATTCGATACTCAAGACATCGAAACCAGATTTTCGGGTCTTGGGGATGAGGCACGCCTATCGCTTCCTCGGACGATCCAGCACCTTGGAGAAAGTACTTTGGAGAAAGTACTGGTGAGTCTAAAATCAACTGAATAGAAGCAACATTCACTAAAACCAACACTAAGTAATCATGTGATAAAATATTATATTACTAGTGATCTTTCTAGTTTTACCTATGTTCGTTACATGCAGTATAGGAACGAAGTCATATTACTTCTTTTGGAAATATCATTAAAAAATAGAGTTCATATTTGATTTATTCAAGCACACAAGGCAAGCCGATTGTTCTACTATCAGGGTATGCGCTGCGTGTTTCGTGAGCTATACCCAAACACTCTAGGGACAATGCACCATCTAGGAACTATCCTCTATCAAGCCAACACGATGAACTATTTATATGCTTTTCGGTCCCTGAGAAACTCAGGATCGTTAGCGGTAATCCAACTAACCAATGACTCCTTTATCTGATGCTATTAGCAGTTGTGACTCATGGTTGCTCTTCACTATCGTTGTAGCAGCCGTGACCAAGGTTCAGCTCTTCACTAATAGCCATTGTTCGACCGATGCGAATGCATGAAACACTTTCAGATAAACTCTAAGATGCAGACCAGATGAACCAGCAGACCATCTATCTCTTCTCTGTGCGGACTGGCCGCCCTCTCTGAATAAGTTCAAGCACGATGTGGTTCTCTCAAAACACAAGCGATAGGAAAACATGTTCAAGCAATCTCTTACTCTTCTTTAGACAAGTATTTTGGGTTCTCTAGTTAAGCAGGCATATTCGTTTTAATGACAAGCTATGTGAGTTCTCTTAATAAGCTTGCAGAAGCAGGTTCTATCATTCTTCTTATGAAACTATATTCTTAAGCAAACAAGCATTCAAAAACTCAGATTCATTATTAAGGCGTGTAAGAATCAGAGAACGAAGTTTCTGCCTACTCACCTTGATCAGTCATCTCCTGCTTCAACAAGGAGCTCTTAAGGAAGATATCATTTTTGAGTCAGCAAATCGATATCTCTTGTACATTGTGCCGACGCAGAGCGGGGCACTACATACTTACCCACCAATAAAAATGTTTTGTCCTTGAAACTTCAAGGAGAAACTTTTCGATATCCTGAGCAGCGATAGTCCTCATCCCTTACCATCCTCAATCGAAAAATCTAGCAAAACACAAGCACGAAAGCGCAACTCTTAAGCAACAAATCAAATCGAGAAAACTTTTGCACAACTTTGAGAATATCTATGGACTTATTGTATGGAACGCTCTATTGTAATACAATATCGGATATATCTCAGAGTCGTAGCAACGAAATGGGCAAATAATTGAGTCGCTCTGATACCATTATGTCATGCTCTGATCCCGAAGGTCCTGATAATGCCCCCGTCGGGCGCGAATCACCGTGCCTCGGCGCTCTCGCAGGGCATGTATTGTCGTTTGCCATCAGGACGTGATATCGTGCGAGCCTTGAGTTGCGTCCACACAAGGCAACATCGTTAAAGTTATGGCTATCATCGAATCGAGTAAGCAGCAGAGGGACAATATTGCAAGCATTTATACATTTGAGTATACAGGGCAAATTGAGGCACGAGGTTCTCTGAATACAATGGCTTCGTTCCATACATTATGTCCCTCTATACAAAAAGTAGCTCAAAGCAATCGATACGGCTCAAGGCATCGAAACCAGATTTCTGAGTCTTGGGGATGAGGCACGCCTTTCACTTCCTCGGACGATCCAGCACCTACGAACAAGCAAACTGTTGGTGGGTCAGTACTTTGGAGAAAGTACTGGTGAGTCTAAAATCAACTGAATAGAAGCAACATTCACTAAAACCAACACTAAGTAATCATGTGATAAAGCGTTACATTACTTGTGATCTTTTTAGTTTTACCTATGTTCGTTACATGCAGTACAGGAACGTAGTCATATTACTTCTTTTGGAAACATCTTTAAAAAAGAGAGTTCATATTTTATTCATTCAAGCACACATGGCAAGCCGATTATTCTACTATCAGGGTATACGCGACGTATCTCGTGAGCTATACCCAAATACTCTAGGGACAATGCACCATCTAGGAACTATCCTCTATCAAGACAACACGATGAACTACCTATATGCTTTTCGGTCTCCGAGAAACTCAGGATCGGTTGCGGTAATCCAACTAACCAATGACTCCTTTATCTGATGCTATCAATAGTTATGACTCATGGTTGCTCTTCACTATCATTGTAGCAACCGTGACCAAGGTTCAGCTCTTCACCAATAGCCATTGTCTGACCGATGCGAATGCATGAAACACTATAATATAAACTCTAGGATGCAGACGAGATGAACCAGTAGACCATCTATCTCTTCTCTGTGCGAACTGGCCACCCTCTGTGAACAAGTTCAAGCATGATATGGTTCTCTCAAAACACAAGCGATAGGGAAACATGTTCAAGCAATCTTTTACTCTTCTTTAGACAAGGATTTCAGGTTCTCTAGTTAAGCAGATATGTTTGTTTCAATGACAAGCTATGTGAGTTCTCTTAAGAAGTATGTAGAGACAGGTTATATTATTCTTCTTATGAAACTATCCTCTTAAGCAAACAAGCATTCAAAAAGTCAGATTCATTATTAAGGCGTGCAAGAATCAGAGAAAGAAGTTTTTGCCCAATCACCTTGATCAGTCATCTCTTGCTTCAACAAGGAGCTCTTATGGAAGATATCCTTTTTGAGTCAACAAATCGATATCACTTGTACATAGTGCCGATGCGAAGTGGGACACTACAGATAATATAATAGGATAAACTACAAGTTTGGTAAGGTACACTTGCCTGGATTTTGAACTCCGTCAACTACTCCTAGAAAAGTGGAATCTGCACGTACACCTCCGGATGCTGAAACAAACATCACTGATGTTCGCAGAATATTTAAAAAAGCTAGGATTGACTACCCATAAGTCCAATTTGGACACAGAGGCAAAATTAAAAGTTTTGGGAGAAAGCGGGGTCCATATGTTGCCCACTTCGCATCGAAAAATGTACCAGAGATAAAGTTCCCCAAATTTATCAAACTTAGTATCTACGATTCTAGAACAATGCCACGAACCAATGGAACATCCAAAACTGGATTTCGATGAGCCGGTCACAAAATCGCCCATCATATGGAACTGTCGGGTCCATGAAACTATGTTTCGTCAACATTCTCAGAATCGAACCAAGCTTGGATTACAGGACCAGCATAACATTGCAAATCCAATGGCACAAGTTTGTTTGTGAATTGACGAGTACACACGAAGTTATGGTGAGGTGTCGGATTAGGCCGATATTGTATTTTTTAGTGGATACATGTTGATTCCGGCGTGCACACACGTCCAAATCAAGTTCCATAAAAGCCCATACGTCTGCGTTCATGTTATGCACCATTCGGTGTAATCCGTATGCAATAACGTGGCCTCTTTTGGCGAAATGCATCCGGTATCGAAGATTTTTGTGTTTTAAAAACAAGTTTCTTGTTATTTTGGAATCAGAATAATTTAACCATTAAAGTAAACTAATAAAACCTAAAAGAACAGTAAAAATCTTGGTTATATTGTGAAGAAGTCATTTCAATTATATTTTGAAAATAATTAATGAGATGGTAGAAAATTGGACATGAACAGGGGTACTTGGACTGAATTTCTGAACTGTTGTTAAACAGTTTTTATGCCAACTTTCGGTCAATTTTTTGATCAAACCCGGGGGACTAAATTCGTTCCACTTGAAGAAAATCCTAGGAGATTAGGTTTTGAACATACCAGCGAAGATGAGATGCAAAAAAGATGAGCGAGGAGGGAGGAAACTTCGCGTGAAGGGAGGGGCCGCACGACTGCTGCTGTTGTGCGCGTGCGTGCTGCGGCGCTGCGGACGGTCGCCGTGGGTGGTCTGGGTTCGGCGTAGGTATCGCTTGGAGGGTGGAGGCGTGGGTAATGGTGGAGGTGGCATTCTCTTTGGGTAAGGGTTATGGTTTTAGTGTGTGCACATCTCTATATATATGTATGCAAAAGTAGATGGGAAGGAAACTAGCCAAGGATTGGGGTCTGGGCTTGGGTAGTTTTAGGTTTTGGGTTTAGGTTATTTTAGGTTAGCGGGTAGGGTTTGTTTTATTTCTTTTCTTTTTCTTTTCTTTTCTTTTATTTATAGTTCTATGCAGAAAATTCTCAAAAATAGTTAGGTACTTGGAAAAAATTCTAGGAAAATTATATTTCTTCCAACAAATAATTTACAACCAAATTCATATTTAATTCAAAAGGTATTTACCAAATATGAATGAATATTAAATTAATTAAATAAATTCATAAATTATAATTTCTACTTAATATTATATTGGAAGCATGCAGGGGTTCAAATAACGCAACTTGAGTGTCATGTGCGTAATAGGACCAGTTAGGCTCATAATATGGATTTAGTTGGAAGCAATGGGTTGGGGTGGCGTGTTAAAATCGTACTCCATGACAAAAGGGTTAATTAATCACCGTTTTGTTATAATTGTGTCGCAAAAGTTGTGCGACCGAAATAAGTCATAGGATTACAAATTTGTGAGTGACAGTCATGGCAGGAGCTTAATTTGACTCATCTAAGTCGAGCATGCTTGGTTGTTTGGAAGGAAAAGTCTAGTGTTGCACTCAAGATTTTAAAACCATGGTGGTTGGTTTTCAAAGTTTAATTAAATTATCGAATAAATATTTAATATGAAAAATAATTTTTAATTACCGAACTAACCCTATATAAAAACAAGGGTGCTCACAATCTACCCGTCTTAAAAGAATTGCCTTCTCGCAATTAAGAAAACAAAACATAACCGGTCAAGAAATTTTTGCTCCAAAAGAGATGATGCGGTTGTATGGCATTTGTTGAAGCACGACATACGGAAAAAGGGACCATGAACAAGAAAAAAATTGAGAGGAAGGGTGAGGGTTTTGTTCAAGCGAACACGTAGGAAAACAATAAAAACTTTTTTCTAGGCAATGAGAAATGAGTAACCCAAGAGTATAGGAGTCTGATTAGAATTAAGATCAACTACAGCTTATGAAAACTTGGGTACCACTTACATATTACTACTCTAGACAAACAAGTTCATGCTAACATAATACTAGTTATAGGCTAGGGAATGGAACTAACAGGCACATGCTAAAGTATTACTAGGAATATTCGTTACAATAGCTGGATATGATAAAAGTAAATCTTATCTATATTCGCTCCTCCAGTCCGTGCATCCTCCATTGTCATCGTAAAAGCCTGTCCACGTCCCTATGGTGGTGCCCTCTGCTATTGATGGGCCTGCTGGAAGAGTGCTGCCTGTGATGCTAAGTGTGGCCTCGGCTGATATCCTCCTGGTACTAGTGGTTTGAATCCTCCATCTTCCTCCTGTGATGCACCTGGGGCTGGATAAGTTGGTCGATGTGGCTGTTGGACGCTTCGGTGCTGGTAAAGTGGGTCGATGAACCATCGGTGTTCCTCCCCGACGCTCAAGGCAATCCCTAGCTGAATGTTGACCGAATCCGCAAGCTAAACATAATTATAATTTGTGTCTGCACTCCCTCTTAATATGGCCTACATTGCCACAGTAGTGACAAGTAGGAAGGGATGGGGCTCGTGATGCTGCTCTCTGTGGTGTATTCATCTGGGGTCGCTTTACAGGCTTCCCATGTGGTGCTCGAGCTGGTACTAATACGTACGGTCTTTTCTGTCTGGACTCCCTCCTGTGGATGCACTCCATGCATCGAGTTGCGACAAGGACGTCCGTATAAGAAGTAGGTACAACGGAGCCAATCTGTCTCTGTAGTTCAAAGCTCAGTCCGTCAAAGAATTTCTCTGCCTTTTCTTCTTCTGCCAGGATTAGTGTACGGTTGAACAGTTGAATCAAGCATAATGCAAGTCAAGAAATTTATTCAGGTCCGATATAGAGGTCAAGAATATGTCAAGATATGGATGAGATCCTATAAATTTAATCTTATCCTAATCGCAGGCTTTCTCGGTCCCTTATTTGAAACCAAAGCAATATATTCGTAGACCTGCATGGGCGACCACAAAAATTATGTCACGCCCCAGTCCCAAAATACCAAGGGACTAGCCACGTGGCAATGGCCAGCAGCACAACTCCAATGGGCAAACCCAATTTAATTGACCCGTTAGAGTGCACTTAAGCTGTAATACATATAAGTGGTCTACGAATACCTATCACAGTTTATATATCTAATCTCATCCACAAAAAGTAACAAAATTACAAAGAGATAGTCCAGTCACAATAATGTAAAATGAACTGTCTAACCAAAGCATTATAAATAATGTCATGGGGAACAACCCGTCATCAAAATGGAAAAAAAAACTCCAAGTACAATATCCATAAGTCACTATAAGATCAAATATCTAATAACACTAAGCATAATAAATGAATGGTGAGAATACTGTATGCTCAAGAGAAGTCCTCCGGAACAACCTCGTCCTCTGCAATATGTACATCTCCAATAGTAGCACCTGTCCCATAAACCTCGGGATATCTCTCCTCGTCTACACCTTGGGACATAATCCAGATCCAGTTCCTCAGGGGACATAGCAAGGTACAATAAATACTCAAGCCAAATAAAATTACAGCAAGTAAATATAAACAGATCCTCAGGGAGCTATGTAACCAGTTAAGTAAAATAAAAATAAGGGCATCACTAGTACTCAGGCTGAGACCACTATAGGATCTGTGTTGGGGAGCCCATAGCAGCAAGTAGTATCTCGTAGGGCCAGTAATATGCCAAGCTCTTGTATAGAGACTAAGCACCTCCAGTAACATAGTATATATATAACATAATCAGCTTGTAGCATGTGTGTCTCTTCCCACCTAATGCAACCTCATGTCTTATGTCCACAATGTCGCATGTCCATAACACGCAAGATCATGACCTCTAGCTAGTACAACTAGTCATAATGATATCCATATAATATACAAGTCTCATATCACGAATCCTGTAACCCTATACAGAATTCACCATGAATAACTCAAAAAAGATTTTGATACATAAAATAGTGTCAATTTTCCTACGGTATGGCATACTTGGTAAAGCAAGCACGTAAAAATAGGATCGTGGAATCAATTATCTAAGTGACGTTGTGTCACGACCCGCACCCGGAATTTGGGCATGAGTCGTGTGTACGTCCAGCCTACGCCGCAGCATCGGCGGTAGAACGCTGTCTAGGTCTCAACATAAAATATATATCCTGTCAATAGTCTCAACTCCGCACGGAGGATAATGATAATAATCCACAATTCTATAAATATACTCAATCACAAGCTATAAGAAATAATGGCACAAAGAGAATGGAAAAAGAGTTCTATATAAACCAATCACAAAAGTGCAACATAAATCCTGGGTCTAGATGACCTCACAAAGTCACAAAATAATAGTACAACTCAGTCTCAGTCTGAAACAATAAATACAGAAAAAGTAATCTAAGTATTAGCAGGTAAGATCTCCTCTAGGATAGGCAACTCCTCTGGGATTTTCGGAGTGAAATCTCCCTCTAACCCTGGGCCGTAATGAGTGGGGCACAAGTTCTCCAGGTCCTCTAAAAAATATTATCCAGTCAGGATTGGAGCGAAGCACAAGCACTAACAGCAGTTTCATTAAATTGACAAAAACTATAAACAGTGTAAGAAATACAAGATGAGAATATATGCTGAAAATATGAAGTACTGGAGAAATGAATAGGCAATAGAGCATCTAGCAATGAACAGTAAATAGTGAGTGCTAGAGCAATAAGTAGTGAATGCTAGAACAAGTGGAACTGAATAAAGAATAGACATCTAGCTAAGTGTTTGAATTATTAGTTTATTATGTGATCGGCTTGGGACTAGATCAGGCTGGTTATATATGATTAACTATGATTCATGTAGGTCAGGCTAACCATATGGTTAACTATGATGCATGTAGTGGTCAGGCTAATCATATATAACAGCTATGAAGCATGTAAATGGTCAGGCCGCACCCGACGTGAGAAGTGGGGTGAGCTATGATGCATGTAAATATTTGGATATGATCACATAATCTACTAATAGTTCCCCATCCCCCAGCTAGCACGATGGATTCCAATCACGGCTCCTCATGATAGGGATCTAGGGTGCTAACTCGTGTATCCATAGTGTCGGAATCAAGTATGTAATACAACTGAATTATAGAAATAATCAACAATGAAAACTGTCAGAGAATGTACTCGCCTGTGGTCCTGAGCAAAAGGGTGAGGATCGATGTCCAAAGTGGGATCACAATGACCTATATATAAAATATCAATGTTAAATGGTGTTTGGAATGATAAAAGTGATTAGCTAAGTTGAAATGAGGGTGTTAGGCCATTTCTAGGTCTTTGGCTCAGTCTATCCTAGGTTGACTAGGCCCACTAGTTGATTCTATATCATACTTCTAAGATAGAAAATAACTACCAATATCTGCTGTTACTAGCTATATTAGATACTAGTAGGTTATAAAACCCTTGTGCATAGTTATAAGATGCTATCTTATTGTACTAGTATTACATGATCCATGACTCTATATACATTTCTATTTCCCTAACATACCCTGATACACCATTAGACATCCCAACAAAAGCCATTACCTACACACCCTCCCTGCACTATACTAAAACTTAACAACTGAGCTTGACTAAACCAACACAGTTTCACCCTACACTCACTGATACACCCAGCCACATGTACACACTCATAGTTCACTGAAAACTGACACAGCACACACACACCCCTTCAATACAACTACTTCCTCATGATAACCCCAAATCTCCTGCTACCTATGCTACAACCTACCTGTCACACACAGCATTTACACACACACTCTCCTACAGACACATACACAGATATATGAACTGATACATAACACACTACTAATACATACACATATTAGGAATTAACACACTGCCATACACATATACACAGGGATTCACAGAACACAAAACACCCTGCACTCTCATACACTCACTGACACAAAGACACACTCTGGGTCATTTACCCACAGCTCACTCACAGAATCTAACTAACTAATACACACACTAATCAGAATTCTCATTGAACCTGGGAATTATCTCTTTCTCACACACACATCCTTACTGAGAACACACAGACTCTCAAGTTCCCTCACACACACAGATAAGCACATACTGATACCCAGGGATACACATAACACTGGTCCACAGGGATGCACTGACAGGCTAACATACTGAAATCTTAAACTCACTAACTTACTGCTACATCCACATAGGAAAACGCTCACACACTCTGAACTGAGACACTGGTTCACAGTAGGCTAAGGGAATACTGATACACTCTCACACTCAGACAATCACACAGGCATCTGCACAACTACACACAACAGAATTACATAGGTTCTATTATACACATACACTCATTGTCACTGCTCAGTTTAACTGCTCCCTGAGACACACAGGTATTAAGCTCTATGGCAGACACACACACACAGCAATCTATCACTGAGACTCCCACAGGCTCTAATACTCTGAACTCACATAGGCAGACACACACTGCACCTACTGAAATTAAAATCCTACACATACAGTCACATATTAACACATAGGTATAATGATACTAAGTTATACATAGTTAGAGAAACACACACAGACACTGGTCTAACACAGACTCCTAATACCTAGACACTCTGATACAAGGACACAGAATTACACACTGGTTTCATATGACACAGCTACACTCTACTGCACAGTAACTCCACAGAACCCGATTTCACAGTAAAACTCCCAAATACCTACTGAACAGTAAAAGCCCCCAAAATCAACCCTAAAATTGAGATCTAGACTAAATGTAGGAGATGTAATCAGGCCATATGCAAACCCTAAATGATCTAGGGTCCACGAATTTGGGGAAACCCTCGTTGGAACACTAAATCTAATTTGACCTAGGTTTTCATGTGGAATCCCTAAAATTTGAGATCTACACAGCACAGGGGTTCTTAGAGGCCAACTACAACAGAAATTAGAATTAAAATGGATTAGAAATCGGATTTACCTATAGGGAGATGGTTTCCCTATGAAGGTTCTTCTTCCTCAAGGCTTCTTGACCCAAGCTCCTTGTTTCCCTTGCTTTGGAGGAGGAAGATGGAATCCCTAGGGTTAGATTCCGAAATCTGGAGGTGGGGGAAAGGTTTTCTTAATGGAGGCTAGGGTTTCTTCTTTCTACATAAAGAATGGTTTTGAGGGAGGCTCCCTTTTATAATAAACTAGGTTTTAGGGTTTCAATGCATAGTTTTTAGTTTAAACCCCCAGGTTAGGTCATGAAGAACCTAATTAACTAAGGTTTAGTCATTCTAGGGTTTAAGGTTCAAACCAAAAATTGGAATTCTAGGGTTTCTCTAGAATTTGGGTTTCAACTAGGGTTAGTCATTAGGGTTATAGTCCTAATGAGTTTTAGGGTTTGCCCTAAACCAAACACAACTAACAACATATAAATAGTTTATAAAACTCAACAGATTAATTAAATACATAATTATTCCAAATAGTGAAATTACACAAATGCTCTTATCTGGAAATGTGGTAGTGACAAGTCTACCCTCCTAAAAGAAATTTCGTCCTCAAAATTTGGACTGAACAGAACAAGAATAAAATCAGAAAAGGAATATACCTCAAGTCTAGAAGAGATACGGGTATTGCTCGCGCATTTCGTCCTCTCTCTCCCAGGTCGACTCCCCTGGAGAGTGATGTCTCCATGCAACACGGACCAAAGGAATAGTTTGGTTCCGCAACACCTTCTCTCTGCGGTCCAAGATCTCTACGGGCTGCTCGGGGTAGCTGAGCGTCGGACCAACCTCAATCTCTGAGTGATCAAGTATGTGACTAGGGTCTGCCACATACCGTCTCAGCTGCGACACGTGGAACACATCATGCACTCCCTCTAATGCAGGCGGCAGGTCTAGTCTATACGCCACTGCACCTACCCTCACAAGAATACCAAAGGGGCCGATATAGCGTGGGCTAAGCTTCCCGCCTCGACCAAAACGAATCGTGCCACACGTCGGAGAAATTCGTAGGAATACTAGATCGCCAACCTAAAATAAAACAGTCTCAACATGCAGTCTAAACAAACATACACAAGCCAAAAAAATGACGATTTATACCTGAAACTCAAGGGGTCTATGGTGGCTGTCGGCCCAATGCCGCTGTCTGTCCTGCGCCACTTGCAGTCTGTCTCTGATGAGTTTCAACTTTTCTACAGCATCCACGACCATTTCTGGTCCTAGCAAGGCTCTCTCTCCAACGTCGTCCCAAGATAATGGTGTACGATACCTCCATCCATAAAGAGCCTCAAATAGTGACATCTCGATGCTGGCCTGGCAGCTGTTGTTGTAAGCAAATTCTACCAGGTGCAGATGATCCTCCCAAGAACCTCCGAGATCTAGAACACAAGTGCGTAGCATATCCTCGAGAGTCTGAATAGTCCTTTCAGACTACCTGTCTGTCTGGGGGTGATATGCGGTACTGAACTTGAGCTGAGTGCCCAAGCTAGCCTGCAGACTCCTCCAGAAGTGGGAAGTGAAACGGCTATCCCGATCCGAGACGATGCTTACAGGAACTCCATGAAGTCTAACGATCTGTCGCACGTACATCTCTGCTAGCCTCTCTGTCGACGTGCCCACCTTGAAAGGTAAGAAATGGGCTGATTTGGTCAACCTGTCCACGATGACCCAAATTGCGTCCTTCCCTCCTGGAGAACGTGGAAGCCCTGAAACGAAATCCATGGTCACGTGCTCCCATTTCCACTATAGAATCGGTAAAGGTTGAAGCAAACCACCTGGCCTCTGCCGGTCTGCCTTTACCTGCTGGCACACTAGACACCGGGATACGAAGCGTGCTACCTCGCGCTTCATTCCATACCACCATACGTGCTCTCTCAAGTCTCGATACATCTTGTTGGCACCGGGATGCATCGAGTACTGAGAGCGGTGTGCCTCCTGCAAAATCTTCTCACGCAGCTCCCCGCTCGACACACATATCCTCGTGCCGTGTCGTAAGGAACCATCCTCAGCGATAGTAAAGTCGTCCGACAATCCTGCCCGAACATGTGCCCTGATCCTCCTCAGAGCCTCATCATTATACTGCGCAGCTCTGATCCTGTCCATCAGCTCAGACTGTACCTGTAATCCCTACATCTGAATCTCAGTACCGGGAACTAACACCTCAATCTCCAAGCTCTCCAAATCAGCCAACAAATGTCTATCTGTCGTCAAGTACATCGCCATCGGATACCTGCTCAAGGCATCGGCGACTACGTTGGCCTTCCCTGGGTGGTACTGCAATGAGATGTCAAAGTCCTTCATCAACTCTAACCACCTCCTCTGCCTCATGTTCAGCTCCTTCTGTGTGAATACGTACTTCAAGCTCTTGTGGTCTGTGAAGATCTCCACACGCTCTCCGTACAGGTAATATTTCTACAGCTTTAGAGCGAAGATAACTGCTGCCAAATCCAAATCGTGGGTGGGTTAGTTCTCTTCATGAGGGCATAACTGCCTGGAAGCATAGGCAATCACCTTTCCGTGCTGCTGAAGAACATATCCCAGACCCTTTCCTGAAGCATCACTATAGATGGTGAAACCACCTGTCCCTGCTGGCAACGTCAAAATTGGAGCTGTCGTCAACCTCTTCTTCAGCTCATCAAATGCGGCCTGGCAATCCTCCGTCCAGACAAAATCTACATCCTTCCTAGTCAGTCTGGTCATCGGCGCTGCAATCCTGGAGAAGTCTTGTACAAACCTCCTGTAGTATCCTGCTAGCCCGAGAAAACTCCTGATCTCAGCTATCGAACTAGGGGTAGCCCACGACTTTACTGCCTCGATCTTCTGTGGGTTAACCGAGATTCTGTCACCCGATACCACATGCCCAAGAAATTCAACCTTGTCGAGGAAGAATTCACACTTAGAGAGTTTCCCGTACAGCTTCTCCCTCCTGAGAGTCTCTAAGACCATCCTCAGGTGCTCTTCATGCTCCTCCGGGGTCTTGGAATACACAAGAATATCGTCGATGAACATCACTACAAACTTGTCAAGGTACTGGTGGAATACCTTGTTCATCAGGTTCATGAATACTGCCGGTGCATTGGTTAAACCAAATGGCATCACCATGAATTCAAACTGGCCGTATCTGGTCCGAAAAGTTGTCTTCGGTGTGTCTTCTCTCTTCACTTTCACCTGGTGATAGCCTGACCTTAAATCTATCTTTGAAAACACCCTCGCCCCGCTTAACTGATCGAAAAGATCATCTATCCTCGACAGCGGATATTTGTTCTTGATAGTGAGGTTGTTCAAAGCTCTATAATCAATGCACATGCGCACCGTGCCGTCCTTCTTCGGTACGAACAATATCGGAGCTCCCCATGGTGATGAACTGGATTTGATGAAGCCTTTGTCCTGCAGCTCCTCAACTTGCTTCTTCAGTTCTGCCAGCTCGCTGTTGTTGACTCTATAGACATGTTGTGAAATAGGCTCCGCTCCTGGAACTAAGTCTATAGAGAATTCAATATCTCTGTCTGGCGGCAAGCCTGGCAACTCCTCTGGAAATACATCCAGGAACTCCGCTATCAGAGGATGTGGCAACTCCTCTTCTTCTGTCCTGGCTTCACAAAATGTGCTCCTGCTCTGTTCCGCTGCTCCTCTGACGACCTCAAACTCTGGCTCTCCTGGTGGTCTAAATAATACTCTGCCTCTATAACAATCTATAGTAGCATGATGCCTACTCAACCAGTCCATTCCGAGTACAATATCGTACCCCGAAAGTGGCATGACCAGTAAGCTCACGCTCAACTCTCGGCCTCCTACTGACACCCTCCGGTCCTTGCAGTGATCACGGACTAGGATAATACCTCCACCAGTCATAATCTTGCAAGTCCTAGCTAATGGTTCTATGTCTAAATGATGTCGAAGTGCATAAGATACAGACACAAAACTATGGGAATCGCCAGAGTCGAATAAGGTAAATACGGGAATACAATCGAGAAGAACCGAACCTGTGATCAAGTCTCCTGCTGGCTCAATCTCCTCGACTGCCATGGCGTACGCTCGCCCCTGGGGTACACCTCTCTGCTGCTGGTGCTGGGCAAACTTCTGATGTTGTAGTGGAAGCGGTGCCCTCTGTTGTTGGCCTCCTGGTACGGCAGGTACCCTGTCTGGTCCTCTCTGGGCGGCTGCTTCACCCTGACATGGACGAATGGTAGGGCAATCCCTCAGCTGGTGTGTCGTCGATCCGCAGGACAGACATGAGCCCAATCTCTTCCTGCAGATATCTCTAGTATGTCACGCCTTCCCGCAGTACGCACACTAGATGGCGGGCTGAGTCTGCCTCTGCTGCTGATGTTGAACCTGCCCTCGGGCTGGTGCCTGGTGCTGTTGCTGAAAGGGCCTCTGCTGCTGCTGATAGTATGGACGCTTGCCCGGTCCCGCACTACTATTTGCTCCTCCGGAACCATCGCGTCCCCTCTTGGGCCTGAGGTCCAAGTCATCCTCGGCTATCTGGGCATCCATCAATATGCCTTCGTAGGTAGCTGTGCGACGTCCCGATGTGCGAGACTTGATCTTCCTTGCCAGCCCCTTTCTGAACTTCCGGGCCCTGTCCCCCAGATCTCTAATCATCGATGGCGCAAAGCGGCTCAGGCGACAAAACTCCGCGGTATACTCATCGACGGACGAGCTACCCTGGGCTAAGTCATGGAACTGCCTCTCCAAAGCTCCCAGGGCAACATCAGAAAAGAACTTCTCCTTGAAGAGCTCCTTGAAAGCTTCCCAAGTGAGTCCCCTGTCAAGGAGTCTCGGCTCTGTGCGAAACCACGTCAAGGCTATGTCGAACATCTGGCTGCCGGCGGCCTCGATCTGTAGAGCCTCCGGAAGCTGCGCCAAGCTCAAGTTTCTCTCGATGTCCTCTAGCCAATCATCGGCGTAGAGTATCCCTTCTGTCCCCTTGAACTCCCGAGGCATCATCCTCTTGAAATCCACAATGGTGCCCGGCCTCTGGTGGTGCTGATCAGGACGCTGCTGTTGCTGAGTGACTCTCTCCACAGCCTGGAGAGCCACCTGATGAGCATTCTCCATGTTCACCCTCATCATCTCTGTCTGGGCCTGGTGTGCCTCAGCCTGCACCCTCTGGGCCTCTGCCGACGTCCTCTGGGCATCGACCATGTCCTGAATCAAAGTGAACATCTGTGCTCCATCGACGGGCACACCTCTTGGATGCTGAACTGGTGGTGGTGGTGGAGGCGCCGTCGTAGCTATGGGGACCCTCTGAACAGGTGGTGGAGGACCCCCGAATGCTACAGACACTCCCACATGTACTGGAGATATAGGAGGTGCTGCGGATGTCTGTCCGGCAAGGCGAGAGGTGGCAGACCTCTCTGACTCTGCTGCTCCGGTTCTCCGGGATCTGGTCCTCGGCGGCATCCTGAAGACAGGTCGAAGAATTTAATTAAGGCAATAGACACGATATCATCAAGGAAGGACAGTAAATTTCTAAAGGAAAATCATTAAGAGTAGTATTATAAGAATCAGAAATTCCTAATTGTGATTGAGCATATCCTCGGCCTAATTCCTATTTCCTAAAACAGCCTCGTAGTAATACTCTAAGCGAGCACCACTACGATATTGCTCTAATGTGAATCTAGGACTCGACCTTCATGGGCCACCACTAAAAACGTGTCACGACCCGCACCCAAAATTTGGGCATGAGTCGTGTGTACGTCCAGCCTACGCCGCAGCATCGGCGGTAGAACGCTGTCTAGGTCTCAACATAAAATATATATCCTGTCAATAGTCTCAACTCCGCACGGAGGATAATGATAATAATCCACAATTCTATAAATATACTCAATCACAAGCTATAAAAAATAATGGCACGAGGAGAATGGAAAAAGAGTTCTATATAAACCAATCACAAAAGTGCAACACAAATCCTGGGTCTAGATGACCTCACAAAGTCACAAAATAATAGTACAACTCAGTCTCAGTCTGAAACAATAAATACAGAAAAAGTAATCTAAGTATTAGCAGGTAAGATCTCCTCTAGGATAGGCAACTCCTCTGGGATTTCTGGAGTGAAATCTTCCTCTAACCCTGGGCCGTAATGAGTGGGGCACAAGTTCTCCAGGTCCTCTGAAAAATGTTATCCAGTCAGGATTGGAGCGAAGCACAAGCACTAACAGCAGTTTCATTAAATTGACAAAAACTATAAACAGTGTAAGAAATACAAGATGAGAATATATGCTAAAAATGTGAAGTACTGGAGAAATGAATAGGCAATAGAGCATCTAGCAATGAACAGTAAATAATGAGTGCTAGAGCAATAAGTAGTGAATGCTAGAACAAGTGGAACTGAATAAAGAATAGACATCTAGCTAAGTGTTTGAATTATAGTTTATTATGTGATCGGCTTGGGACTAGATCAGGCTGGTTATATATGATTAACTATGATTCATGTAGGCCAGGCTAACCATATGGTTAACTATGATGCATGTAGTGGTCAGGCTAATCATATATAACAGCTATAAAGCATGTAAATGGTCAGGCCGCACCCGACGTGAGAAGTGGGGTGAGCTATGATGCATGTAAATGTTTGGATATGATCACATAATCTACTAATAGTTCTTTATCCCCCAGCTAGCACGATGGATTCCAATCACGACTCCTCATGATGGGGATCTAGGGTGCTAACTCGTGTATCCATAGTGTCGGAATCAAGTATGTAATACAACTGAATTATAGAAATAATCAACAATGAAAACTGTCAGAGAATGTACTCGCCTGTGGTCCTGAGCAAAATGGTGAGGATCGATGTCCAAAGTGGGATCACAATGACCTATATATAAAATATCAATGTTAAATGGTGTTTGGAATGATAAAAGTGATTAGCTAAGTTGAAATGAGGTGTTAGGCCATTTCTAGGTCTTTGGCTCAGTCTATCCTAGGTTGACTAGGCCCACTAGTTGATTCTATATCATACTTCTAAGATAGAAAATAACTACCAATATCTGCTGTTACTAGCTATATTAGATACTAGTAGGTTATAAAACCCTTGTGCATAGTTATAAGATGCTATCTTATTGTACTAGTATTACATGATCCATGACACTATATATATTTCTATTTCCCTAACATACCCTGATACACCATTAGACATCCCAACAAAAGCCATTACCTACACACCCTCCCTGTACTATACTAAAACTTAACAACTGAGCTTGACTGAACCAACACAGTTTCACCCTACACTCACTGATACACCCAGCCACATGTACACACTCATAGTTCACTGAAAACTGACACAGCACACACACACCCTTTCAATACAACTACTTCCTCATGATAACCCCAAATCCCCTGCTACCTATGCTACAACCTACCTGTCACACACAGCATTTACACACACACTCTCCTACAGACACATACACAGATATATGAACTGATACACAACACACTACTCATACATACACATGTTAGGGATTAACACACTGCCATACACATATACACCGGGATTCACAGAACACAAAACACCCTGCACTCTCATACACTCACTGACACAAAGACACACTCTGGGTCATTTACCCACAACTCACTCACAGAATCTAACTAACTAATACACACACTAATCAGAATTCTCATTGAACCTGGGAATTATCTCTCTCTCATACACACATCCTTACTGAGAACACACAGACTCTCAAGCTCCCTCACACACACAGATAAGCATATACTGATACCCAGGGATACACATAGCACTGGTCCACAGGGATGCACTGACAGGCTAACACACTGAAATCTTAAACTCACTAACTTACTGCTACATCCACACGGGAAAACACTCACACACTCTGAAATGAGACACTGGTTCACAGTAGGCTAAGGAAATACTGATACACTCTCACACTCAGACAATCACACAGGCATCTGCACAACTACACACAACAGAATTACATAGGTTCTATTATACACATACACTCATTGTCACTGCTCAGTTTAACTGCTCCCTGAGACACACAGGTATTAAGCTCTATGGCAGACACACACACACAGCAATCTATCACTGAGATACCCACAGGCTCTAATACTCTGAACTCACATAGGCAGACACACACTGCACCTACTGAAATTAAAATCCTACACATACAGTCACATATTAACACATAGGTATAATGATACTAAGTTATACATAGTTAGAGAAACACACACAGACACTGGTCTGACACAGACTCCTAATACCTAGACACTCTGATACAAGGACACAGAATTACACACTGGTTTCACATGACACAGCTACACTCAACTGCGCAGTAACTCCACAGAACCCAATTTCACAGTAAAACTCCCAAATACCTACTGAACAGTAAAAGCCCCCAAAATCAACCCTAAAATTGAGATCTAGACTAAATGTAGGAGATGTAATCAGGCCATATGCAAACCCTAAATGATCTAGGGTCCACGAATTTGGGGAAACCCTCATTGGAACACCAAATCTAATTCGACCTAGGTTTTCATGTAGAAACCCTAGAATTCGAGATCTGCACAGCACAGGGGTTCCTAGAGGCCAACTACAACAGAAATCAGAATTAAAATGGATTAGAAATCGGATTTACCTATAGGGAGATGGTTTTCCTATGAAGGTTCTTCTTCCCCAAGGCTTCTTGACCCAAGCTCCTTGTTTCCCTTGGTTTGGAGGAGGAAGATGGAATCCCTAGGGTTAGATTCCGAAATCTGGAGGTGGGGGAAAGGTTTTCTTAATGGAGGCTAGGGTTTCTTCTTTCTACATGAAGAATGGTTTTGAGGGAGGCTCCCTTTTATAATAAACTAGGTTTTAGGGTTTCAATGCATAGTTTTTAGGTTAAACCCCCAGTTTAGGTCATGAAGAACCTAATTAACTAAGGTTTAGTCATTCTAGGGTTTGAGGTTCAAACCAAAAATTAGAATTCTAGGGTTTCTCTAGAATTTGGGTTTCAACTAGGGTTAGTCATTAAGGTTATAGTCCTAATGAGTTCTAGGGTTTGCCCTAAACCAAACACAACTAACATCATATAAATAGTTTATAAAATTCAGTAGATTAATTAAATACATAATTATTCCAAATAGTGAAATTACACAAATGCCCTTATCTGGAAATGTGGTAGTGACACGTTGCACGACTCCGCATACGGCGTCGACACCCGAATCTTCTTCGGACGCTAAAAAATGTCTCACGGTCCTAGGTTGAGTAGATACATCACAAGAATATATATATATATATATATATATATATATATATATATATATATATATATATATATAAACACAAGCAGATAATATAAAAGGATTTACTGTAAGTTTGGCAAGGTACACTTGTCTGGGTTCTGAACTCCGTCAACTGCTCCTGGAAAAGTAAAATCTGTACGTACACCTCCGGATACTAAAACAAACATCATCAATATTCTCAGAATACTTGAAATACCTAGGATTGACTACCCATAAGTCCAATTTGGACAAAAGGGCAAAATTGACAGTTTGGGGTCAAAGCGGGGTCCACATGTGGCCCACTTCTCACCGAAAAAAGTGCCAAAGACAAAGTTTCCCAAATTTATTAAACTTAGGGTTTACGAGTTCATAACGATGATACGAACCAAAAAAAACATCCAAAACTAGATTCTGATGAGCCGATTACGAAATCGTCCGTCATATGGAACCGTAGGGCCCACGAAACGACGTTTTGTCAACTTGCTTAGAATCGAACCAAACTTGGATCACAGGACCAAAGTAACGCCATGAATCCAATGGAATAAGTTTCATTATAAATTGACGAGTACACATGAAGTTATGACGAGGTTTCAGAATAGGTCAATACGATATTTTTTGGCAGATACGCGTTGATTCCGGCGTGCACACACGTCCTAATCAAGTTCCGTGAAAGCCCACACGTCTGCATTCATGTTACATACCATTCGGTACAATCCACATGTGATAACGTAGCCTCGTTTGGCGGAACGCACCCGTATCTAAGATTTTATTGTTTAAAAATAAGTTTTTAGTCGTTTTGGAATCAGAATAATTTAACCATCAGCAAACTAATAAAAACTAAAAAAAAGTAAAAATCTTGGTTATATTGTGAAAAAATTCTTTTAATTATATTTTAAAAATAATTAACGAGATGGTAGAAAATTGGACATAAACATGGGTACTTGGATTGAATTTCTGAACTGTTGTTGACCAGTTTTTTGGCCAACTTCCGGTCGATTTTTTGATCAAACTCGGGGTCCTAAATTTGTTCCGCTTGAAGTGAATCCTAGGGGGTTAGGTTATGAACATACCTGTTAAGATGGGACACAAAACAGACTAGCGAGGAGGGAGAAAACTATGCACGAAGGGAGGGGCCGCACGGCTGCTGCTGTTGTGCGCGTGCACGCGGCGGAGCTGTAGGCGGTCGCCATGGGTGGTCGGGGTCCGGTGTGGATGTCGCCTGGAGGGTGGAGGCGTTGGTGATTGTGGAGGTGGCATTCTCTTAGGGTTATGGTTTTAGTATGTGCACATGCTATATATATATATATATATATATATAAAAGTAGATGGGAAGGGAACTAGCCACGGGTTGGGGTCTGGGCTTGATTAGTTTTAGGTTTTGGGTTTGGGTTGTTTTAGGTTAGCGGGTAGAGTTTGTTTTATTTCTTTTATTTCTTTTGTTTTATTTATAGTTATATATAGAAAATTCTCAAAAATAGTTAGGTACTTGAGAAAAATTCTAGAAAAATTATATTTCTTCCAATAAATAATTTATAACCAAATTCATATTTAACTCAAAAGGTATTTACCAAATATAAATAAATATTAAATTAATTAAATAAATCCATAAATTTTATTTTCTACTTAATATTATATTGGAAGCATGCAAGGGTTCGAATAACGCAACTCGAGTGTCATGTGCGTAATAGGATCAGTTAGGCACATAGTATGGATTTAGTTGGAAGCAATGGGTTGGGGTGACGTGTTAAAATCGTACTCCATGACAAAAGGGTTAATTAATTATCGTTTTCTTGTATTGTATCGCAAAAGTTGTGCGACCAAAATAAGTCATGGGATTACGATTGCGCCCTCGTAATTAAGAAAAACAAAATGTAACCGGTCAGGAAATGTTTGCTCCAGAACAGATGATGCGGCTGTATGACATTTGTTGAAGCACGACACAAAGGATAAGGGACCATGGACAAGAAAAAAATTGAGAGGAAGGGTGAGGGTTTTGTTCAAGCCGAACACGTAGGGAAGCAATAAAAACTTTTTTTAGGCAATGAAAGATGAGTAACTCAAGAGTAAAGGAGTCTAATTAGAATGAAGATCAACTACAACTTATGAAAACTTGGGTACCTCTTACATATTAGTACTCTAGACTAACAAGTTTATGCTAACATAATACTAGGTATAGGCTAGGGAATGGAACTAACAGGCACATGCTAAAGTATTACTAGGAATATTTGTTACTATAGCTGGCTATGATAAAACTAAATCTTATCTATATTTACTACTCCTCTAATCCATGCCTCCTTTACTGTCATCACAAAAGCCTGTCCACGTCCCTGTGGTGGTGCCCTCTGTTGTTGTTGGGCCTATTGGAAGAGTGTTGCCTGTGATGACAAGGGTGGCCTCGGCTGATATCCTCCTGGTGCTGGTGGTCTGAATCCTCCATCTTCCGCCTGTGATTCTCCTGGTGTTGGATAAGCTGGTCAATGCGGCTGTTGGACTGGCTTCGGTGCTGGTAAAGTGGGTCGATGAACCATCGGTGTTCCTTCCCGATGCTCAGAGCAATCTCTAGCTGAATGCTGACTGGATCCGCAAGCTAAACATAGTTCCAATTTGCGCCTGCACTCCCTTTCAATATGGCCTACCTTGCCACAATAGTGACAAGTAGGAAGGGATGTGGCTTGTGATGTTGCTCTCTGTGGTGGATTCATCTGGGGTCACTTTTTGGGCTCCCCGTGTGGTGCTCGAGCTGGTACTGATGCATACGGTCTCTTCTGGTATGACTCCCTCCTGTGGAGAGCATGTGTCTCTATTGGTTTCTTGGTGATTCTCCATAGTGTCATAGGTGTATTTGGGGGTTTTGTGATCCAATGATGCATTTTCCCCCTAATTTTTATAACCCTAATTATATATATTGTATATATGTATATTTATAGAGTATACGTATAAGTTTTGATTATTATTTGGGTGTATGCATGAGTATTCATGGGGTATCATGTGTATCCCAGATTTTGCACACTAGGTATTTGTAGAAATAATTTATCGGAAGAAATACCTATTTATATGGTCTATTTCTTGTGCATTGGATGTGTGTATATATGTATAAATATGTATGTGTGTATATATGTATATATATCATTGTATGGCACAATATTGGGGAATCAGGGTTCCTTAGCTACTGTGCAGTCGGGTTCATTGTGTTTAGTACAGGGCACTAGGGATGTGCACTGATGCTGAACGTATCAGTCGAGGAGGATGTTGGTTCCCCTCTGGTTTAGTGTATTAGTAGTTGGGTGTGAGAGTATCGGATTTCTTTAGTCCTATGCACTGTGCATTAATGTATCAGTGTATCACTCGAGTGGTATGAATGTGAGTGTGTGTGTGTATGATAGTGTTTGTGTATGTATCAGTTCAGTAAGCTAACTGAATTGAAGTGGCAGCATTGAGGAGTCGGGTTTCCAATGTGACTGTGCATCAGTGTGTGTGTGTGTGAGTAATTTTCTTATTATGTGCATAGGTTAGTGGTGTTAAGGAGCATATCAGTAACAACATACTGTGTCTTAGTATCAGTCATTGTGAGGTGCCTGTCAATTGAGAGTGTGTGAGTGCTATGTGTATGTGAGCCTAGTGAGCTGTGTGTTCAGTGTATCACTCGAGCAAGGTTTTGGTGAGTGAGTATATTAGATGCATATGTGTAGGTGAGTTCCTAAGATATCCGTATCAGTGAGAGTATCAGAAAGTCATGTTGGGGAATTTACAGTTGCTACATGGTCAGTTAGCAACTATATCTTGCTATTGGGTTGCTGAGTTGCAGTACATAGTCGAGTATTGACTGAGTGATGTTGGCACTGCATAGATAGTACAGACCATGGAGTGAAGGGTTGCATTGTGATGTTAGAGTGCTAGCTTAGGATGATGTTAAGGGGGAGGGCATTCAGCAATTGCTGCAGCTGTAAATTCTTACAGCAGTGCTAGCAGGGAGTTGAGTGTTTAGTTGGGGAGTGTCTTGGTAATGTGTGCAGTCGGGTAACAATGGTGCAGACCGGTGCACATGTGTGCACAAGTGAAGGAGGTATCAGGTGTTAGTGTATTAGTGTTTGAGGAAGGATAGGAAGAGGGACATTCACTGATTATACAATGGTACGTGCAGGCAGTTTGGTTAGTGAAGATATTAGGTTGCCTAATTGCATATTTCAGTTTCATATATTGGACACTTGATGTTAGTTGGTTATTTATGTGAGTATCACTGGCTTTGAGTAAACTTTTGTTTGCCTTTGAGTCACACTTGGCTTTGTAAGGAAATTTTTGTCTGACTCTAGGTATGTTGCATTCTATATACAGTATCAGATTTGAGTACCCAGGTTTCTTGAGTATTAACTTCTCTGTGAGTATCCTGGCTGTGCATCAGACAGGGAGTTTCCCTGAGTGTACAGTATCAGTAGGTTCCAATTTTAGTGAGCAATTAAGGTATTAGATTTGAGGTTTGAGATCAGTAAGGTATTTGGTTTGGGTAGTTAGCAAGCAGTTAGTGAAGGTGTTGTTTAGTAGTTAAGAGTAGTTTAGTTGAAGTATTGATTAAGTTAGATATGTATACTAATTATTATATTTGTTAGTTAAATATTTATTAGTTAGTAGTTAGTATATGGTTATAATTAGTATTTGAGGTATTTATACTTTTGTTTTAGCTATATGTTAGAGGTTTTGGATTGCCTCGGGATACCAAGGTATTACCAAGGTATTGGATCGATACCCAAGGTATTGAGTTTGGGTACCGAGATAGTTGCGATACGCATTGGTGCAAAGCCAAGGTATCATATTTCTTTTATTTTGATATAGTATTATAATATTTGACTGGTATATATATCTAAACTACTATTTTAATAATTAAAACTTGCGTATCTTGAGATATGGCATTTTGTGTGTCCTATAGTATCTTAGATTAATTAGTATACCTTAGTTTCATAGCGTATCGACCTGGTATCCTAGTGTTAGACTCTTACGACCTAGAAATAGTCGGTTTGACTTAGAAATGACCTTGTGACCTAGAATTGCATCAATTAAATTTATTTTCATTTTGGAACTTTGTATTGATGCAACGTACCATATATTTAGGTCATTGTGATCCCGTCTTGGACATCGATCCTCACACCTTGCTCAGGACCACAGGCAAGTACATTCTCTAACAGTTTTTATTATGTTGATCATTTTTATGATTCTAGTTATAGAATATACTTGATTCTGACACTATAGATACATGGGCTAGTATCATAGATACCTGTCATGAGGAGTCATGATTGGAATCCATCGTACTAGCTGGAGATGGGGAAATATTAGCAGATTATGTGATCATACCCCACTTTATATGCATTATAGCTCACCCCACATATCACGTTGGGTATACCCTGACCATTTACATGCCTCATAGCCTGTTATATATGATTAGCCTGGCTATTGCTCGCATCATAGCTAACCAGATGGTTAGTCTGACCTCACATGTATTATAGCCAATCATATATAACAAGCCTGATTATCGTCCCAAGCCGATCACATAGTAAACTGATATTTTAAACACTTAGCTAGAATTTTTATTCTTTATTCCAGTTCACTCATTTCTAGCATTCATATATATCTGTTCATTGCTAGTTAGAACTATTGCTGATTACATGTCTGTCCAATATTATTTATTTCCAGTATTTTCTTCATCATGTATTTTTCTTACACTGTCTTATAGTTTTTGTTAATATAAATGAAACTGCTGCTTAGTGCTTGTGCTTTGCTCCAATCCTGACTGGATAACATTTTTTAGAGGACATTAAGGACTTCTGTCCTACTCACTATCGCCCAGGATTAGAGGGAGACTACATACCGGAGATTCTAGAGGAGTCACTCTCCTTAGAGGAGATACCACCCGCAGTCGTTTAGACAGTTCTATCTATGTATTATTTGTTCTAAACTTGAGACTTAGATTATATTTATGTTGAGACTATTATGTTCGATAGCTATACTCTTGATTACTGTTGTATTTGAGTTGTTGTGCTTGAATTATGTTAGTCCTTCCTTATCTTTATATCTTATCGTGCCATTTACTCCCTATAGTATTGTGATTGAGTATATTATGAATTATTGATCAATGCATTATTTATTGTCCTTCTTATGGAGTTGAGATCATTGACAGGTTATGAGTTATGTTTAGTTGTTTGAGACCTAGACAATATTCTACCATCGATGATGCGGCATAGGCTGGATGTACCCATGACTCATGCCCAAATTTCGGGTGTGGGTCATGACAGATATAGAGGTCAAGAACGTGTCAACATGTGGATGAGAACCTATAAATTTATTCTTATCCTAATCGCAGGTTGGCTCGGTCCCTTAGTTGAAACCAAAGCAATATATTCGTAGACTTACATGGGCCACCACAAAAATTATGTCATGCCCTAGTACCAAAATACCAAGGGACTAGCCGCGTGGCTATGGCCAACAACACAACACCAATCGACAAATCCAATTTAATTGACCCGTTATAGTGCACTTAAGCTATAATAAATATAAATGGTCTACGAATAACTGTCATAATTTATATCTCTAATCTCATCTACAATAAGTAACAAAATTACAAAGAGATAGTCCAGTCACAATAATATAAAATGAACTGTCCAACCAAAGCATTATAAATAATGTCACGGGGAATAACTCGTCATCAAAATGGAAAAGAAAATAACTCCAAGTAAAATATCCATAGTTACTATAAGATCAAATATCTAAATACACTAACCATAATAAATGAATGGTGAGAATACTGTATGCTCAAGAGAAGTCCTCCGGAACAACCTCGTCCTCTGCAACCTGTACGTCTCCAATAGTAGAACTTGCCCCGTAAACCTCGGGATAGCTTTCCTTGTCTACACCTGGGGACATAATCCGGATCCAGGTCCTCAGGGGACATGGCAAGGTATAATAAACACTCAAGCCAAATAAAATTGCAGCAAGTAAATATAAACAGATCCTCAGGACAATCTATGTAACCAGCTAAGTGAAATACAAATGAGAGTATCACTATTACTCAAGCTGAGACCACTACAGGCTCTGTGTCGGAGAGCCTATAGCAGCAAGTAGTATCTCGTAGGGCCAGTATTGTGCCAAGCTCTGGTATAGAGACTAAGTACCTCCAGTAACATAGTATATATATAACATAAACAGCCTGTAGCATGTGTGTCTCTCCCCACCCAATGTAACCTCATGTCTCATGTCCAAAATGTCTCATATCCATAACACGCAAGATCATGATCTCTAGCTAGTACAAAGAGTCATAATGATATCCATATAACTTACAAGTCTCATATCACAAATCTTGTAAGCCTATACAGAATCACCATGAATAACTCAAAAAAGATTCTGTTACATAAAATAGTGTCAAGTGTCCTACGGTATAGCGTACTTGGTAAAGCAATACTTAAAAATAGGATCATGGAATTAACTCTCTAAGTGACGTTGCACGACTCCGTGTACGGTGTCTACACCCAAATCTTTTTCAGACGCTAAGCAATGTCTCACGATCATAGGTTGAGCAGGCTTATCACAAATATATATATATATATATATATATATATATATATATATATATATATATATATATATATATATATATATAAAGAAACACAAGCAGATAATAACAGGATCTACTGCAAGTTTGGCACGGTACACTTGCCTAGGTTCTGAACTCCGTCAACTGCTCATGAGAAAGTGAAATCTGCACGTACACCTCCGGATGCTGAAACAAACATCATCAATATTCTAAGAATACTTGAAATAGCTATAATTAACTACCCATATGTCCAATTTGGACACATGAGCAAAATTGACAGTTTTTGGTTAAAGCGGGGTCCACATGTGGGCCATTTCGCACAAAAAAAAAATGCCAGAGACAGTTTCCCAAATTTGTCAAACTTAGTGTCTACGAGTCCAGAATGATAATTTGAACCAACGAAACGTTCATAACTAAATTCCGATGAGCCGATCACGAAATCGCCCATCATGTGAGACCGTAGGGCCCACGAAACGATGTTTCGTCAACGTTCTCAGAATTGAACCAAACTTGGGTCACAGGACCAGCATAATACTGCGAATTCAATGGCATAAGTTTTGTTGCAAATTGACGAGTATACACGAAGTTATGGCGTGGTGTCGGAATAGGCCGATACGATATTTTTCGGCGGATACGCGTTGATTCTGGCGTGCATACACGTCCAAATCAAGTTCTGTGAAAGCCCACACATCTACATTCATGTTACACACCATTTGGTGTAATCCTCATGCGATAACGTGGCCTTGTTTGGTGGGACGTACCCCATATTGAAGATTTTGGTATTTTAAAAATAAGTTTTTGGTCATTTTGGAATCAGAATAATTTAACTATTAAATCAAACTAATAAAAACTAAAAGAATAGTAAAAATTATGGTTATATTATAAAGAAGTTCTTTTAATTATATTTTGAAAATAATTAAGAAAATGGCAGAAAATTGGACATGAACAAGGGTAATTGGACTAAAATTTTGAACTGTTGTTGAACAGTTTTTTGGCCAACTTTTGATCGATTTTTCGATCAAACCCGGGGTCCTAAATTCACTCCACTTAAAAAAAATCCTAGGGGGTTAGGTTGTGAACATACCAGCGAAGATGTGACACAAAATAAACAAACGAGAAGGGAGGAAACTTCACGGGAAGGGAGGGGTCGCACGGTTGCTACTGCTGTGCGCGTGCGCGCGACGGCGCTACGGGATGTGCTACGGGCGGTCGTCGTGGGTGGTCCGGGTCCGTCGTGGTTGTCGCCTGGAGGGTGGAGGCGTGGGTGATAGTAGAGGTGGCATTCTCTTAGGGTTAAGGTTATGGTTTTAGTATGTGCACATGCTATATATATATATATATATATATATATATATATATATATATATATATATATAGATGGAAAGGGAACTAGCCACGGGTTGGGGTCTGGGCTTGGGTAGTTTTAGGTTTTGGGTTTGGGTTGTTTTAGGTTAGCGGGTAGGGTTTGTTTTATTTCTTTTCTTTTCCTTTTGTTTTATTTATAGTTATATGTAGAAAATTTCCAAAAATAGTAAGGCACTTGGGAAAAATTCTAGGGAAAATATATTCCTTCTAATAAATAATTTAAAACCAAATTCATATTTAATTCAAAAGGTATTTACCAAATATGAATAAATATTAAATTAATTAATAAATCCTTAAATTATATTTTCTGCTTGATATTATATTGGAAGCATGCAGGGTTTGAATAACTTAACTCGAGTGTCATGTGTGTAATAGGACCAGTTAGGCTCATAGTATGGATTTAGTTGGAAGCAATGGATTGGGATGGCGTGTTAAAATCGTACGTCATGAAAAAAGGGTTAATTAATCAACGTTTTCTCGTAACCATGTCGCAAAATTTGTGTGACCAAAATAAGTCATGGGATTGCGAATTTGTGAGTGACAGTCATGGCAGGAGCCTAATTTGACTCGTCTAAGTCGAGCATGCTAGGTTGGTTGGAAGGGAAAGGCTAGTGTTGCACTTAAGATTTTAAAACCATGGTGGTTGGTTTCCAAAGTTCAATTAAATTATTGAATAAATATTTAATATGAAAAAATAATTTTTAATTATCGAACTAACCGTATATAAAAACTAGGGTGCTCACAGCCACATCGGCCAACTTATCCAGCACCAGGAGCATCATAGGCGGAAGATGGAGGATTAGACCACTAGCACCGGGGGGATATCAGTCAAGGCTACCCTTGGCATCACAGGCAGCAATCTTTCCAGCAGGTCCAGTAACAACAGAAGGCACCACTACAGGGATGAGGACAGGTTTTTTCGATGATAGTGGAGGAGGTACGGACTCGAGGAGTAGCAAGTATGGGTAAAATTTAGTCTTATCATAGCTCGCTACAGTAACGAATATTCCTAGTAATGCTTTAGCATGTTCCTGTTAGTTCCAATCCATAGCCTATACCTAGTATTGTGTTAGCATGAACTTGTTAGTCTAGAGTAATAATATGTAAGAGGTACCCAAGTTTAAATAAGCTGTAGTTGATCCTCGTTCTAATCAGACTCTTTTACTCTTGAGTTACTAATCTCTCATTGCCTAGGAAAAGTTTGTATTGCTTCCCTACGTGTTCTACTCGAACAAAACCCTTACTCTTCCTCTCGATTTTTTCCTTGTTCATGGCCCTTTATCTTTTGGGTCATGCTTCAAAAAATGTCATGCAACCGTGCCATCTCTTTTGGAGCGCACACCCTTACTGACCTGTTATGTTTCATTTTTCTTAATTGCAATGACACAATTATTTTAAGGTGGGTAGATTATGAGCACCCTAATTTTTATATAGGATTAGTTCGATAATTAATAATTATTATTTTTTATTTTAATATTTATTTAATAATGTAATTAAACTTTTGAAACCAACAACCATGGTTTTAAGATCTTGAGTGCAATACTAGCCTTTCCCTTCCATTTTTCTTATTAGAATTTATGGATTTATTTAACTAATTTAATATTCATTCATATTTGGTAAATATCTTTTGAATTAATATGAATTAGGTTGTAAATTATTTATTGGAAGAAATATAAATTTTGTCACGTCCCAGTCCCAAAAATACACGGGACCAGGCCACGTGGCAATAGCTAGCTGGAACGTCTCCGGTGATATCCCAATTTAATGGATCCTAACGAAGAGTGCCACGCTGTCCTAAATACTATCATGTCCAATATCAATCAACAATAGGTAATATAATCTTATCCACAAATATAACCAAAGAGTACTAGAATAAATACTGGAAAATAAACGCCAGTCTCAAATATTATAGTACAACCAAGAATGTCTGGTGGGAACAAACCCACTACTATGACGAATAAAAGTACTGAAATAACAGATTAAAAAAATGTAATGACTAGGGCATCGACTGACTAGATAATGATGCTCCCAATTCTAGGCAGAGGGCCTACCAACTGATCACGGAAACTCTGGCGGTAGCACCTCTAGCTCCTCCGCTGTAGCGTACCTCGTCTCCTGTCCTGGGCCATACACTGTGGGGTAATATGCCTCGTCCAAATCTGGAAAGATACCAGGTCCTCAGAGGGACGTAACAAGATACATAGAAGCATGCCATATATATAAATACTGAATAAAATAAATACAATAAAGGGTGTGCTAACCATCTAAGTGAATGCAATGTGAGGACAAATTTGGTACGTATGGGTAGGCATAGGCATAACGTCCATACCGCTCCAAAGAACGGGGTATCTGAATAATATAACTTCCATACCGCTCCAAAGAATGGGGCATCTGAATAATATAACGTCTATACACTCCGAAGAATGGGGCATCGAAATAATATAACGTCCATACCGCTTCGAAGAACGGGGCATCTGAATAAAGGGAGTCATTGGATCCGTGGCTCCTCCAGATACTACGGATTCCAATGTGTGTATCCCATACACCTACTAGTTGTCCTCCCCGCCCAATGTAGATATACGAGCCGAATACTCGACGTGCATACCACGTATCTATATGCCAAGTCTCTATAATTAAAATAATCCTGAGTTACGTACTAACCGTGATGCATGTCATACGCACCGATAGCTAGTCGAGTATGCGAACCCGCATCCCAATATGAATTTGTCACCATGAAACGTGTAAGAGTGTCAGGCCTCGAAAGATATCAGAGTATCCTCCCAATGGGGGTGAGTCTGCTAGTAACTAGGTCAAGTACACTACTCATCGACATATCCGTCGACTGCACCCGAGTCATTCTCGGATGCGCACAGTCATATAAAATAAATCAACAAGATATCATACAACATATACATTATTTAATTTAAACAGTAAATATGGCAAGGTATCTTGCCTGGGTCCTCAAGCTGTGAATGCCAATAGCCTGCTCCTGCAGTGTCTCCTAGCTGGTCCAGTGACCCTAAACAAACAATATAGTATAGCAATCTAGCATCAGACACTAAAGCAATACATACACAAACTACGATACTGCTTTTAGGTACTGACGCAAGGGTCACGGCTGGTCGACTACAGCGTCGCGTGTGCACGTGGTTAGGATGCACACGTGTCCTGTCCTTAGTTAGTGTATGCATCGAGACAATAATTTACTAAAGTTAAGGGTTTACGAAACTACTATGTCTTGTACAATAGCTATCCTTATTTCCCATGTTAAGTGTACTAGGTCTATGTCTACGTTTTTAGGTGAAGTACAAGTCCCTAATAAGAAGTCTTGTGATTAGGGTAATTATTATTTATTAATTACTAATTAATCTAGTAAATCATACAAACACATACATCTAGGGTAAAACATTTTTACTCGTGTCCATGCAATGACACATGACACAAACGACACAACGACACAATCCTATAACTAATCCTGAAGAAAAGAGGTTTAACGATGTTTACCTGATCGAGGCTGGACGGAGGTCTACCTTGTCGACGTGCATGCTCGTCGGCAGTCGGCGGAGCTCCGGCGTCGACCAGCAAACAGCGGCAGCGGGTGCAGCAATCACAACAGCGGCAACAGCGGCCTTGGCAGCGGCGGTTGTTGGCGGTTGCTGGGCTGGGACGGTGCTGGGATGGTGGTCAGGTCGTGGGGAGGGTGGTGCTCTGCCTGACAGTGGTGGTCGACGGTGCTGGAGGCGGTGGCCGGGGCCGGGGGCAGTCGAGTTTAATGATGGGGTGTCTGGTTTGATGGAGATTTAATGGTGGTGGCGTGGTTTGTGCATGCGGCCTGGGTGGTGGTCCGGCATGAACAACGATGGTAGGTGGCTGTCTGCTATGGTGGTGGTGGCCTGAGGTGGTGGTGTCCTGTCGGAATAGGGGGAAGGGGGTGCTCGGGCATGAAGAAGGGGAGTTAGGCTAGGTATGGAGGTGGTGGTAGTGTTTATGATCCAGGATTTCAATATGAAAAGAAATGTATATTTATATGGGGGAGAGGGAATATGGGATGACCTCGGGATTTGGGCCGGCCTGGGCTCCTTGGGATAGGGCTAGTCCACATGAAAGGGTGTAAATAGGCTTGGTTAGGTCTTGCTTTGGGGTGTGTTTGGCCTCTAATTTGATTTAATTAAATAAATACACAATGCGTTCTTTGATAAGTTAAAGGCACATGGAATTAAAATTGCGTGGGATGCAAGTGTCATGGGCGTAGCAGGCTCAGAATAGGTAAATGCCATAATTTAGGTTATATGGAACATATTGAGGTTATGTCTCCATACCCAAATAGGAATGGGCAATTATGAGAAATTGGGTTTATTGAAATCATATGTGGACGTTTGTGACAAATATTATGCAGCTAAAATAAAGCACAATATTGAGTATCTACAAGTTATACACGGGTTCGATGGGTAGTCTGGCATGTCTAAGAGATGTGTATGAACTTTGTTTGATGGTAACTACTAATATAGCGCTCCAAAGATCGAAGCAACGATAAGGTGTATTAAGTCACATAATTGTTGCACATTAATTCTAATTGTATCCAAATTAATCCTAGTCTCTCAATTTAAATTAAATTAATCCTAAATTGGTTGAGGGGATTTACAATCTACCCTCCTTAGAGCATTTCGTCCTCAAAATTAAAACATACGTAGGGTAAGAACTACTGATTGAAATTAAAATACTATTACATACCCAGTCCTTCGAAGAGATGTGGATAACGTTGTCGAATATCCTTCTCGCGTTCCCAGGTCGACTCGCCTAGTGCATGATGCCTCCATGCGACGCGAACAAGGGGGATAGTATGACCTCGCAATACCTTCTCGCTCCTGTCCAGAATCTCAACAGGCTCCTCTTAGTATGATAAGCTCGGGCCGACTGTGATTTCTGAATGATCAAGCACATAACTCGGATCTGACATGTACCTCTTTAGCTGAGATACATGGAAGATGTCATGCACTCCTTCCAAAGTCTGTGGTAAGGCTAACCTGTAAGCAACCTCTTTCATGCGTTCTAACACATCGAATGGTCCAATGTACCTCGGACTCAGCTTTCCTCTGCCTCCAAATCTGATAGTCCCTCGAGTAGGTGAGATCTTAAGAAACACGTGATCTCCTAAGCTTCAAAGCAAAGATCACTGCAGCAAGCTCCAAGTCATGACTGGGATAGTTCTTCTCATGGGTCCTTAACTGCCTAGAGGCATAGGCCAAAACCTTTCCATGTTGCATCAAGACACATCCTAATCATTTCTCGGATGCATCGCTATAGATCATGAATCCTCCGGGTCCAGACGGTATGGTCAAGATAGGTGCCGTAGTCAAACTCTTCTTCAGTTCCTCGAATTGTGTCTGACACTCCTTTGTCCAGGTGAACTCCTGCTCCTTACGGGTCAAGTGGGTCATCGGTTCGGCGATCTTCGTGAAGTTCTCTACGAACCTCCGATAATATCCGGCAAGTTATAGGAAACTCCTCACCTCCGAGACATTAGTAGGGGTTGGCCATGTCTCTACTGATAAAATCTTTGCCGGATCTACCGAAATACCATCTCCTGAGATGGCGTGTCCAAGAAAAGCGACACGATCTAGAAGGAACTCATACTTGCTCAGCTTGGCATAAAGCCTCTCTCTCCTCAGCGTATCTAACACTAGTCTCAAATACTCTTCGTGCTCCTCATGGCTCCTCGAATACACTAAGATGTCGTCGATGAAGACTACCACGAACCGGTCTAGGTATTGGTGGAATACTCTGTTCATCAAGTTCATAAATACGGCAGGCGAATTCGTCAGTCCAAAAGGCATCACTAAGAACTCGTAGTGACCATAAAGAGTCCTGAATGCTGTCTTTTGAATGTATTCTCTTTGCACCTTCACTTGATGATAACCCGATCTCAAGTCGATCTTTGTAAATACTACTGCTCCTGTTAGCTGGTCGAATAAATCATCAATCCGCGGCAGGGGGTACTTGTTCTTGATGGTCAAAGCATTAAGGGCTCTGTAATCAATACACATATATACTGTTCCATCCTTCTTAGGTACAAACAATACTGGTGCCCCCAGGGTGATGCACTAGGACGAATAAATCCCTTGCTTTGCAACTCCTCTAATTGTAGCTTCAGCTCATCTAGTTCCTTCTTTGCCAATCGGTATACATTAGAAGATACCGGTGCTGCTCCGGGTACTAGCTCAATAGTGAACTCTATGTCTCTATCTGGCGGTAAGCTTGGCAATTCTTCAGGAAAAACATCCTCGAATTCTGCTACTATTGGTGAGGGTACCATCTCCATAGCCATGTAAGTTCCAGCTGTCTATCATACTCCTTGCTCGATGGTCCCTCGCATGTACTCGAACTCCGGTTGATCTGGCGGTCTAAAAGTGACGCTACCCTTCCGGCAGTCCAGTACGGTGTTATACTGGCTTAACCAGTCTATGCCTAGCACAACATCAAAGTATGGCATGGGTAATACTAAGAATCGTGCTCTTAACTCTCTACCACACACGACTACCGAGCACGTTCTAATAGTGCTGGTAACCGGCACGATGCCTCCTCCAATAAGAATCTTCCAACTCTTAGGTAAGGGGGAAGTAGCTACTTTATGCATTGCTATGAATCTACTAGATATGAAAGATAGCATAGCACTAGAATCAAACAATGCAATCGCAGGTAATAATGCAACTAAAATAGTACCTGTGATAGCTTTCCCTTCTGTTTCCTCCTCAGTAGCTGATAATACAAAGGCATGTACGTGCCTCTACCCTCCGGTCTGCTGTCGGGCTCGATCAAACTGTGCCTGCTGTGGGGCCAAGGGTGGTCCCCTCTGAAATTCTCCGGGTGCTGGTGGACGATGGCCTCCTGGTGGGGATAGTATCCTCGGAACTGGTGCTGCTAGCCTCTGTCCGGTCTGCAGTGCTGCATCTCTACACTATGGGGAGTCTCGGGCTTGGTACTGGCTCGCCCCACAAATTATGCATATCCCCTGTCTCTTTCGGCAGTCCTTCTAGTAATGTCCTATCTTACCACAGTGGTAGCAAGTTGAAAGCTCCTTTTGCTGGTATGGTGCTGTCCTCTGCTGTGTCGATGCTCCGGGATGACGGATCGGTCCTCCTGCTCTGGGCTGGGCTCTGGCTGGCGTGGCCGTGCTGGAATGTTTTGCTCCTCTGTCGATGGCCTCCTGGATCCTCGCCTCTGAAAGAACCTCTTCATAAAAAATCCTTGCCTGTGTGGTGGTATACCTCTGTAGCTCTAAAGTGAGGCCGTGATGGAATCTCTAGGCTTTCTCTTGATCGTTAGGTATCAAGACGGCACCAAATCTGCTAAGTCGGCTAAACTATGCGTCATATGCGTCAACAGTCATATTTCCTTGTTCTAGATGTAGAAACTGGGAGTATAGAAAATTTCTGACTGTAGCCGGGAAATACTTCGCATTGAAATATTCTAAGAATTGTTTCCATGACTGGTTCTTGCCTACATTGCGTTCAATAGAATCCCACCAGTGATGGGTGTTGCCTTTCAGTTGGGCCCTCACTGCGGTCATCCAAAGGTCCGGATGCAGTTATGAAGCCTCTAGTAGCATCTCCGTATTGGCGACCCAATCGAAGATCTCCTCTACAGTCTCGTTGCCTGAAAAAGTATCTAGTCCCATCTGTCGGAACCATCGTACAATTCTACCTGTCTGAGCTGGTGGAGGTGCTGGTACTGGTGCTAAGACAGGTGTCCTCTTTAGTACTGCCATCAAACTCTGTCTCAACATCTCAGTTTGATGCCACTTTGCTTGCATCATAGTCTGGAAGAATTAAAGCATCTGTGGATGTCCATCTAATTGTGGCATCTGAGGTGGATAAGGTAGAGGTAGTGGTAATGGAACATCTGGCTGTGCAGTAGGTGTCTCTTCCAATGTCGGCCTCTCGGTTTACGGCATTGGCGTAGCCCCTAAAGTCTGGCCCTCAAAATGCTGCATGGGGATCGTCTGGGAAGTTTGTACCTCGTGTTGCTGTATAGGATCACCCTGAGAGGTCTTGCGCCAATGTATCAGCTTGGCCTGTAATGGTAGTTGCCCTCCAGGCAGTCCTTGGGGTACCTCCTCTCTTTGGGTAGTGTCAGTTGGCACCACGACACTGGGTGCTCCTCGTCCGCTGCGCAAGTTCATCTTGCTGTAAGAGATAGGACTTCATTAAAAAGGGTACAAAATCAAACAAACAGGAAGTAGATATTAAGAAGTAATACGAAAAAAGTTCAAAGACGTAATCAAAGTGGATGAGACCTAGTAATTTTTATCCTATTGCAGGCTCACTGGGCATGTTACCATACCACAAGCGAAAGAGAAGACCCGCATGGGCCACCCCTAAAACCATGTCACGCCCCAGTCCCAAAAATATACGGGACCAGGCCACGTGGCAATAGCCAGCTGGCACGTCTCTGATGATATCCCAATTTAATGGATACTAACGAAGAGTGCCACACTGTCCTAAATACTATCATGTTCAATATCAATCAAAAATAGTTAATCTAATCTCACCCACAAATATAACCAAAGAGTATTAGAATAAATACTGGAAAATAAATGCCAGTCTCAAATATTATAGTACAACCAAGAATGTCTGGTTGGAACAAAGCCACTACTATGACGAATAAAAGTACTGAAATGACAGATAAAAAATGTAATAACTAGGGCATCGGCTAACTAGATAATGATGCTCCCAATCCTAGCCAGAGGGCCTACCAACTGATCACGAAAACTCTGACGGTAGCACCTCTAGCTCCTCCGCTATAGCGTACCTCGTCTCCTGTCCTGGGCCGTACACTGTGGGGTAATATGCCTCGTCCAAATCTGGAAAGGTACCAGGTCCTCAGAGGGACATAACAAGAAACATAGAAGCATGCCATATATATAAATACTAAATAAAATAAATACAATAAAGGGTGTGCTAACCATCTAAGTGAATGCAATGTGAGGACAATTTTGGTACGTATGGGTAGGCGTAGGCATAACGTCCATACCGCTCCAAAGAATGGGGCATCTGAATAATATAACGTCCATACCGCTCCAAAGAACGGGGCATCTGAATAATATAATGTCCATACCGCTCCGAAGAATGGGGCATCTGAATAATATAATGTCCATACCGCTCTGAAGAATGGGGCATCTGAATAAAGTGAATCATTGGATCCATGGCTCCTCTAGATACTACGGATTCTAATGTGTATATCCCATATGCCTACTAGTTGTCCTTCCCGCCCAATGTAGATATACGAGTCGAATACTCGACGTGCATACCACGTATCTATAAGCCAAGTCTCTACAATTAAAATAATCCTGAGTTACGTACTAAACGTGATGAATGTCACACGCACCGATAGCTAGTCGAGTACGCAAACTCACATTCCAATATGAATTTGTCACCGTGAAACGTGTAAGAGTGTCAGGCCTCGGAAGATATCAGAGTATTCTCCCAATGGGGGTGAGTCTGCTAGTGACTAGGTCAAGTACACTACTCATCGACGTATCCATCGACTGCACCCGAGTCAATCTCAGACGCGCACAGTCATATGAAATAAAGCAACAAGATATCATACAACATATGCATCATTTAATTTAAACAGTAAATATGGCAAGGTATCTTGCCTGGATCCTTAAGCTGTGAATGCCAATAGCCTGCTCTTGCAGTGTCTCCTGGCTGGTCCAGTGACCCTAAACAAACAATATAGTATCACAATCTAGCATCAGAAACTAAAGCAATACATACACAAACTACGACACTGCTCTTAGGTACTGACCCAAGGGTCACGGCTGGTCGACTACCGCGTCGTGTGTGCACATAGCTAGGATGTACACGTGTCCTATCCTCAGTTACCGTGTGCCTCGAGACAATAATTTACTAAAGTTAAGGGTTTACGAAACTACTATGTCTTGTACAATACCTATCCTTATCTCCCATGTTAAGTGTACTAGGTCTATGTCTACGTTTTTAGGTAAAGTACAAGTCCCTAATAACAAGTCTTATGATTAGGGTAATTATTATTTATTAATTACTAATTAATCTAGTAAATTATACAAACACACACATCTAGGGTTAAACATTTTTACTCGTGTCCATGCAATGACACATGACACAAACGACGCAATCCCATAACTAATCCTAAAGGAAAGAGGTTTAACGATGTTTACCTGATCGAGGCTGGATGGAGGTCTGCTTTGTCGACGTGCACGCTCACCGACGGTCGCAAATAGCGGCAGCGGGTGCAGCAATCACAGCAGTGGCGGTTGCTGGGTTGGGACGGTGCTGGGATGGCAGTCAGGTCATGGGGAGGGTGGTGCTCCACCTGACAGTGGTGGTCGGCAGTGCTGGAGGTGGTGGCCTGGGCCGGGTGCAGTCGGGCTCGGCAAGGGGTCGGGTTTGATGATAGGGTGTCGGGTTTGATGGAGAGTTGATGGCGGTGGAATGGTTTGTGCAAGCGGCCTGGGTGGTGGTTCGGCGTGGACAGCGGTGGTAGGCGGCGGTTGGCTGTGGTGGTGGCGGCCTGAGGTGGTGATGTCCGGTCAGAATAGGGGGATGGGGGTGCTCGGGTATGAAGAAGGGGAGTTTGGCTAGGTATGGAGGTGGTGGTGGTGTTTATGATCTAGGGTTTCAATATGAAAAGAAATGTATATTTATATGGGGGAGAGGGAATATGAGATGACCTCGGGATTTGGGCCGGCCTGGGCTCCTTGGGATGGGGCTGGTCCACATGAAAGGGTATAAATGGGCTTGGTTATGTCTTGCTTTGGGGTGTGTTTGGCCTCTAATTTGATTTAATTAAACAAATGCACAATGCGTTCTTTGATAAGTTGAAGCCACATAGAATTAAAATTGGGTGGGACGCAAGTGTCATAGGCGTAGCAGACTCAGAATAGGTAAATGCCATAATTTAGGTTATATGGAACATGTTGAGGTTGTGTCTCCATACCCAAATAGGAATGGGCAATTATGAGAAATTGGGTTTATTGAAATCACACGTGGACGTTTGTGACGAACATTGCGTAGCTAAAATAAAGCACAATATTAAGTATCTAAAAGTTACACAAGGGTCCGATGGGTAGTCTGGCATATCTAAGAGATGTGTATGAACTTTGTTTGAAGGTAACTACTAATGTAGCGCTCCAAACATCGAAGCAACGGTAAGGTGTATTAAGTCACATAATAGTTGCACATTAATTCTAATAGTATATAAATAAATCCTAGTCTCTCAATTTAAATTAAATTAATCCTAAATTGGTCGAGGGGGTTTAGAAATTTTCTAGAATTTTTCTCAAGTACCTAACTATTTTTGGGAATTTTTTACATATAACTATGAATAAAATAGAAGAAAAGAAAAGAAAAGAAAAGAAAAGAAAAGAAAAGAAAAAGAAATAAAATAAAATCCTATCCTAACTAAAAACCCAAACCTACTAACCTAACCCAACCCGTGTAAATTACTCCCCCCCCCCACATATATATATATATATATATATATGTGTGTGTGTGTGTGTGTGTGTGTGTGTGTGTGTGCATAAAACCCTAACCTTAATCCTAAACCACCTCCACCATCACCCACGCTGGACCCTGACCACCCAGGCGACCATCCTAACCACTCGCCGTTGCCGCACCGAAGCAGCGCCGGAGCATCGCCGTAGCCACCCCGCGCGAGCAGTAGCAGGAGCATCATCCAACCAGCGAGACTATCTTTGAGGTACGAGAACGCCCTCCTCGCTAGATCATTTTATGAGCCTTTTGTTCGTATACACTCGCAACATGAAGGCCATTAAACCCCTTTAGGAAGTTTGAATTTAGATTACCTATATTAGGAGAAATTCAAACCGAAAGTTGGTCCAAAAATATGCATTTCGAATAATTTTGAAACTGTCCAAACACCTATATTTCTCGGGCTATAACTCTCAACCCGCGAGGCCAAACTGAGTTATTCTTTTTCTTGTGTAACGAAAACATAACCAAGATTAAATCCCTTAAAATAATTTTATATTTCTGTTTTAATTTTAATTTATTCTGTGTTAAAATTGACAAAAAAATTTGTTTTTAAAAATACCAAAAATCTCCTATATGGGGTACATCCAGCCAAAAGAGGCCACGTCGTCCCATGAGGATTGCACCAAATGGTGCGTAACATAAACGCGGACGTGTGGGCTTTCGTGGACCTTGATTTGGATATACATGCACACCGAAATTAACGTGCATCCGCCGAAAAATATCGTATCAGCCTATTCCGACACCTCGTCATAACTTTGTGTACACTCGTCGATTCGTAATAAAACTTGTGCCATTGGATTCACATCGTTACGTTGGTCGTGTGACCCAAGTTTGGTTCAAATTTGAAAACGTTGACAAAATACCATTTTATGGGCCCCAGGGTTCCACATGACGAGCAATTTCATGATCGGATCATCAGAATCCTGTTCTGGATATTCTGTTGGGTTCGTATCGTCGTTCTGAACTCGTAGACACTAAGTTTGACAAATTTGAAGAAATTTATCTCTGGCTTTGGTGCGAAGTGGGCTACATGTGGACTCCGCTTTAACCCAAAACTGTCAATTTTGCCCCTGTGTTCAAATTGGACTTATGGGTAGTGAATCCTAGCTATTTAAATTTTTTTGAGAATATTGGTGATTTTTGTTTCAGCATCCAGAGGTGTACGTGCGAATTTACTTTCCTAGGAGCATTTGACGGAGTTCAGAACCCAGGCAAGTGTACCTTGCCAAACTTGTAGTAGATCCTATTATATTATCTGCTTGTATTTTTTTATGTATATATTCTTGTTATTTGGATGTTCAACCTAGGACCGTGAGATGTTTCTTAGCGCCCGAACAAGATTCGCGTGTCGACGCCGTACACGGAGTCGTGTAACGTCACTTAGAGAGTTGATTCTACGATGCTATATTTTTACGTGCTTGCTTTACCATATATGCCATACCGTACGACACTTGACACTATTTCATATGACATAATCTTTTTTGAGTTATTCATGGTAATTCCGTATAGGCTTACAAGATTCGTGATATGAGACTTGCATATTATATAGATATCATTATGACTCGTTGTACTAGCTAGAGGTTATGATCTTGCGCGTTAAGGACATAAGACATTATGGATATGAGAAGTGAGGTTATATTGGGTGGGGAGAGACACACATGCTACAGGCTGATTATGTTATATATACTATGTTACTAGAGGTGCTTTAGTCTTTATACCAGAGCTTGGCACATTACTGGCCTTACGAGATACTACTTGCTGCTATGGGCTCCCCGACATAGATCTTGTAGTGGTCTCAGCCTGAGTACTAGTGATGCTCTCATTTGTATTTCACTTAGCTGGTTATATAGCTTGCCTTGAGGATCTGATCTTACTTACTTCATTTTATTTTGGCTTGAGTGTTTATTGTACGTTGTTATATCCTTGAGGACCTGGATCTGGATTATGTCCCCATGTGTAGACGATGAGAGCTATCCCAAGGTTTATGGGGCAGGTGCTGGGTCGTCTGTCTCAATCAGGATGAGACCCTCATACGCCAAAGTCTCTGACTCTAAGCCAACTATGTCCTGAGGCCCGTAGTGAGTGGGATACCACTCCTCAGTATCTTCTAAAAAAATATATCCAGTTAGGAAATGAGCAAAGTATACCTCTAACAACAGTTCCAAAGAATAATAAAAACTATGTAACAATAAATAGAGTAAATATACAAGATGCAAGATACAAGAGATATACAAATAGAAATAATGGAATTAAATATAAGAAATGAGCAAGAATACTACTACTATGTGAGTAAGTACCAGCTTCAACATATGATCAGCTTGGAAACTTGCACAAGGATTAGGGCCTGGTTAATCATATATGCAGTGTATGATTAACACTCATAATGACATACACAAGGAGGGTATGATCGCATATCTACACTAACACTCCCCGTCCCAACTGGTATAGTGGATCCAACCATGGTACATTATGACACGAAATTCACTGGGTAGGTAGCTAGTCTCTCCAAAATCAATGTCTGTACATGTACAAGAAAAATGAGGAAATAAGGCTTGCACAAGATATACTACAAATACCAAGGAATAACATCTCATGACGAGATCCGGATCTGTACATGTACAAAAAAAACGAGGAAATAAGGCTTGCACAAGATATACTACAAATACCAAGGAATAACATCTCATGACGAGATCCGAATATACTAATCCGTATAACCATCATATCAAGAAATCAAGGATATCTACACTAAATACAAGAAACATAAGAGATATCATAAATAGAAAACTATCAGAGAATGTACTTCCCTAAAATTTGGTAAATAGTATCAAAGATGTCCGCAATAGATCCTCAGAGACCTAAATATGGAATATTACATCAATAAAAGGTTTTAGAATGAAAAATAAGTTAAACTAGTCGAATTCTAGGTCATAAAGCCATTTCTAGGTCAAAACAGTCAAACTAGGTTAACTCTTGGTCAAACTTGGTCAAACTAGGTATTATTAGGTTATATGAGTCCACTTCTAGGATATTTGGTCCATAAGTTATGTATCTAGGCTATACTAGCTATATTAGGATACTAGGATACCAACACTATACCGTATCGTAAGATACGTAAAATATTATATATGAAAATACAATAATATATATATACAAGATGAAAATATATAGTATCCCTAGCTAAACTAATACTAATTTGATACCTCGGCTTTGAGCCAATACGGTATCATACTACCTACACCCCCTCTTGATACACAAACCCAATACCTTGAGTATAAACAAAAATACCTAAAATTTACTTTGGTAATCTAATATCTAACCCATGAATATCTAACCTTTAACTAAAACCAACTAACATATATATATATATATATATATATATATATATATATATATATATATATATATATATATATATATATATATATATACCAATTAACTAACTAACTAACTAACTGATATTATACTAATATACTAATTAATACCATATTAATACAACCAACTAACTACAACATATGAAATTATCTACTATTATCATACATTTATAACTAATAACATTCCTAGCCTCCTTGCTGCTGCCAACAAGCCTGCCCGACCCCATTGCTGCAAGTTGTTGCAACATCACCCACAACTGTGCAGTTGCTATCCAAGGCATTGCTTAGTCTCACAGACCCAAACATATGTCAATTTGGTCTAATTGACCTATTGACAAACACAAGATGTGCCAATCTCGGAACTCTCCTAAAATTGACACAAAATACTACATAACTTCTTCCATATGCCTCCTATGAACCTAAATCCACGTCCAATATGTAGCCTTAGTACATGGAAGAGTTCTTAATGATTAAACTATAGATTTAGAGTCTAATTAGAGAGAAAAAAACTGAATTATACCTATTGGAAGATGGATTCCCAATACAAGTCTCCAAATCAGTGTTAAGGGCCTTCAACTTGTGCTCCTTCCTCCTCCTTGTAGATCCTTGCTTCCTCCTTATTCTAATAGCCTCCAATGGTGAGTAGAGAAGGAATTGGGAAGAAATTGGGTAGGAATTGGTGTAGGGATAAAGGAATTTGGATGAGAAAAATTCTAGATCTAGAATTAAAATAAATGGATGAAGAGAGAGTGTCTCTCCCCCCTCCCTACTATGGCCGGCCTTGCCCCTACTCCAAGTTACTATAAAAAGTCTACAATACCCCTTGGGACTTGTCATGAAGGAATTAATTAAGGAAGGAAAGTTCTAATCTAATATGTTTAACTAACTAAGTCATCCTCCTAATGAATGGGCTAACTATTAGGCTTGTTTATTGGGCTCAATCTAACTAGAATTAATATTGGTCCATGAGTCTAGTCTATTCTAGTTAGGTCCACTAACACAAGTCCAAAATCAAATCTAAAATATAAAAATAATTAAATAATATAATAAATAAATATTCAACAAGCACTTAAATTAATTAATTATGAAATGACCAAAAATATCCTTCCTAGAAAATGTGATAGTGACAAGTCTACCCCCTTAAAATAATTTTGTTCTCAAAATTCAAAGACGAAACTACCCCATGAAAAAAAAACTGAATCAGGAAAGAACATACCTCAAGGTACAAACGGATATGGGTAACGGTCTCGTATTTTATCCTTCCTCTCCCAGGTAGACTCACCCGGAGAGTGATGCCTCCATGTGACGCATACCAAGAGAATGGTCTGGCTCCTCAGCACCTTCTCTCTCCGATCCCAAATTTTAACTGCTGCTCTCGATAGCTAAGTGTAGGGTCCACCTCTATCTCCGAGTGATCGAATATGTGACTAGGATCTGCCACGTACCAACTTAACTGTGACATATGAAACACGTTGTGCACTCCCTCTAATGCAGGTGGCAAGTCTAGTCTGTAAGCAAGTGCACCGACCCTCTCGAGAATAATGAAGGATCCGATGAATCACGGACTAAGCTTTCCGCCTCTACCGAAATGAATCGTGCCTCGTGTTGGAGAAATCCTCAAAAATACCAGAATACCAATCTAGAACAAAACACAACCTTAAGAACTTAATCTATAACAAACAACCAATATCAACACGAAACAAAAATCTAAAACGATACCTCAAACTACAATGGTCATCGGTGGCTATCGGCCCAATGCCGTTGTCTGTCCTGCGTCACTCGAAGTCTGTCTCTAATCAACTTAACCTTCTTCGCTGCAACTACAACCATCTCTGGCCCTAGCAAAGCTCTTTCTTCAACAACATCCCATGAGAAGGGAGTACGACATCTCCGACCATACAGAGTCTCAAATGGTGATATCTCTATACTAGCATGGTAGCTGTTGTTGTAAGAAAACTCTACCAAATGGAGATGGACCTCCCAAGATCCCCCAAAATCTAGTACACAGGTGCTTAGCATATCCTTGAGAGTCTGAATAGTCCTCTCTAATTGCCCATCCGCCTAGGGGTGATATGTAGTACTGAACTTGAGCTGGGTGCCCAAACTCGCCTACAAACTCCTTCAGAAATGAGAAGTGAAACGACTATCCCAATCCGAGACTATGCTGACAGGAACCCCAAGTATCATGATGATCTGCCACACATACATCTCTGCCAGCTTCTCCGTAGACAAATCCACCTTGAAAGGCAAAAAGTAGGCCGACTTGGTTAACCTGTCAACGATGACCCAAATCGCGTCTTTTTCTCCTGGAGATCGTGGAAGTCCGGACACAAAATATATAGTAATGTGCTCCCACTTTCACTCTGGAATAGGTAATGGCTGAAGTAAACCACCTGGCCTCTGTCTTTCGGCTTTCACCTGCTGGCAACTAAGCATTTAGATATAAACTGTGCCACATCCCACTTCATGCCATACCACCATATACTCTCTCGCATATCCCAATATATCTTGTTGACACCAGGATGCATGGAATACTAAGAACGATGCGCTTCCTGCAACACCTTCTTATGCAGCTCCCCACTAGGCACACATAATCTAGCACCATGCCGCAAAGAACCATCCTCAGCAATGGTAAAATCATCCTCCAATCCTGCTCTCACCTGAGGTCTGATGCTCCTCAGAGATACATCCTCATACTGGGCTGCCTTGATCAAGTCCATCAACTCTGAGTATATCTGCAACCCCCACATCTGTATGGCAAAACTAGGGACTATCACCTCAATGTCTAAGATTTCCAGATACTCCAACAAATACCGATCCTACATCAAAAATATAGCTACCGGATACCTGATCAAAGCATCGACAACTACATTAGTTTTTCCCAGATGATACTGTAAGGATATGTCAAAATCCTTCATCAGTTCTAGCCGCCGATGCTGCCTCATGTTCAACTCCTTCTGAGTAAAAACGTACTTCAAGCTCTTGTGGTCTATGAAGATCTCCACACGCTCTCCGTACAAATAGTATTTCTACAACTTCAAGGCAAAGATGACTGCTGCCAACTCCAAATCATGGGTAGAATAGTTTTTCTCATGAGGACGCAATTATCTAGATGCATATGCAATTACTTTCCTATTCTGCTGAGGAACACAACCCTGCCCTTTCCCTGATGCATCATTATAAATACTGAAATTTTTCGACCCTGATGGCAACATCAAAATAAGAGCAGACGTAAACCTCATCTTCAATTCCTCAAAAGCAACTAGGCACTCCTCTATCCAAACAAACTTCGCGTCCTTCCTGGTAAGTCTAGTCATTGGCTCAGCAATCCTCAAAAAATCTTGCACAAACTTTCTGTAGTAGCATGCCAGACCCAAGAAACTTCAGATCTCTGCCACTGAACTTGGGGTCTTTCAAGATTCTACTGCTGCGATCTTCTTCGGATCCACTGAAATTCTATCACCAGTCACAACATGTCCTAAAAACTCTACCTTGTCTAGGAAGAACTCATACTTGGATAGCTTTCTATACAGCTTCTCATTCCTCAGCACAACCAAAACAATTCGCAGATTCTCCTCGTGCTCCTCTGGTGTCTTCAAGTATATGAGTATGTCATCGATGAACACCACCACGAACTTGTCAAGGTACTGGTGGAACACTTTGTTCATCAAATTTATAAATATCGTCGGGGCATTAGTCAACCCAAATGGCATCACCATGAACTCATACTGGCCATACTGAGTCCTAAAAGCAGTCTTCGGAATGTCCTCCATCTTCACTATTACCTAGTGGTAGACTGATCTCAAGTCTATCTTGGAAAACACCTTGGTGCCACTCAATTGATTGAACAGGTCATCAATCCATGTCAACGGATATTTATTCTTGATAGTGAGATTATTCAATACCCTATTGTCACGCCCCAGTCCCAAAATACCGAGGGATCGGACGTGTGGCAATGGCCAGCAGCACACACCGATGGACAAACCCAATTTAATGGATCCATCGGGGCATACTTAAGCTGTAATACAACAATAAGTAGGTCCAATGATACAAGTCATTGTCTATACTAATCTCATCCACAACAGATAAACACAGATCAAATGCCAAAATAAATACAAATAAATATAAACTAACAAGTCTCAATAAAAGTATCTCGGAGAACAATCCGAGAACAAGTCTGATACATCAATGTAATAGACTGGAAATAAAATAACTAGGAATAGAAATAAATGAGTATCTCAAGCCAACACTCAGGAGAAGTCCTCTGGTATGATCTCATTCTCAGATCCTGGTTCTGCCCCAATGTAGGCTCCTGCTCCTGCTAAGGCTAATACTCCGGTCCCGTATACCTCGGGATAGATCTCGTCAGCTATACCTGGGGACATAGTCCGGATCCAGTTCCTCAGGGGACAGCAAGGTACAGAAAATACAAGCCAAAACAAATACAGTGCAGCAATGAATGAACAATAAGGTAAATATATAACCGGCTAAGTGATATGCAAGTTAAGAGTTTTAGTCATACTCGGGCTGAGGCTACTACAGGATCAGTGTCGGAGAAACCCATAGCAGTATTTTCTCGAAGGGCCAGAACTGGTGCCATAGCTCTGTGTCAGAGACTAAGACACATCCAGATGTCAATATATATAATATAATCAGCCTTTGTTATGGTAATACTCTCCCCACCCAATGAAATCTCATGTCTCATGTCCATGACACGCAGGATCAAAGCTAATGCAACAAGTCAGGATATAAACTAAGCATGTAAACTGTGTAGGTCATAAACCACTATCCTATACAGAATCACCATGAATATCTCAGGAGGATTCCGTTCCATGAATAGTATCAAGTGTCCTGGGTATAATGTACTTGATAAGACAAGTACGAGGGTGTAAAGTGTCACGAATGTCCATCTCTAGATGACAATACACAACACCGCGTACGATGTTGGCACCCGACTATAATCGGACGCTAAGTAAGTCACACGGTCCTAGGTTAAGCATACACAACAATCACAGGAATAAACAAGAGAATAATATGAACCAATATACTGCAAGTTTGGCGAGGTACACTTGCCTGGGGTTCTGGCTCCAACTGTAGCTCTGTTCTCAGTGTGATCTGCAGGTACTTCTCCGGTTTCTGAAATAAACATCACCATTAGATTCAGAAAATATAAAATAGCTAGAAACGCCTGTCTTTACGTCTAATTTGGACACAGGGGCAAAAATAATATTTCTGGGTCAAGGCGGGATCCACATGTGAGCCGCTTTGCACCGAAAAATGCGTCAGGGTCAAAGATCTCCAAAACAGTCTAACTTAGTGTCAACAGGTCAGGAACGATGATACAAACCCAATGGGACTTCTAAAATTGGATTCCGATGAGCCGTTCTGAAAATCGCCCATCGAGTGGAGCCTGTGGGGCCCACGTCACGCGATTTTATCAACGTTCTCAGAATCGAACCAAACTTGGCTCACAGGACCACCGTTTTGCTACTATCCGATGGCGCATATTTTGTCTCGATCCGACGTGTGTATACTAAGTTACGACGTATTCCAGAACAGACAAATACGGAGTGGTGTCGGCGGATACGCGTTGATTCCGGTGTGCACGCACATCCGAATCGACTTCTGAGAAATCCCACACGACCGTATCAACGTCTCGCACGCATCGGTAAAGACCGCACACGACCAAGTCGTCACGTTTGGCGGGGCGCACTTAGTTCCAGGGTAAAACAGGGCATTATTTTTCTTATTTTTGGATCGCGGTTCACGATCGCCACAGGACGCGATGCACCGAGCGGGTTGCACGGGCACCGAGAGGGTCATGCAGTCTATGCGTCACAACTGACGGAATCGGAAACGGGGTAGCGAGGAAAAAGTTATGAGTACCTGAACAGGGCTCAAAAAGTCTGGTTCACGCATGTCCGAGTTGAGTCTCTGTGTCCTGGACGTGTCCGAGTCTCTGCGAGTCCAGGCTAGAGTTTGCTGTGTCCGCTGTATCCGATGACAGGGGGAAAGACTCGCCGGCGGGAGTTAACACGGCCGAGCTGCTACTGGAGGGGGTTGTCGGCTGGAGCTCCGGCGAGGGCTCCGTCGACGAGGCGAGGGGAGCGGGGTGAACTGGGAAGGAGGAAGAGGGAGAGGGCGCGGGGGTGCGGCAAAAATGGGGGCCGGGTGAGGAGTTAGGGCTGATCGGAGGGGAGCTCGGGGCAGGGCCGGAGGCGGCGTCGACTGGGAGGACATCGTCGAGAGCAACAGCTAGGGCGGAGATGGCTCGCGGCGGAGGACAGTGGGGAGTAGGAGGAAGGAGGAGGAGCGTCGCGGTGGTCGACGACGGAGCTGAGCGGGAGGAGTTGTCTAGGGTTCAGGTAGAGATGGTGAGGCGTGGGGGAAGGGTGGCAGTCGAGCTCTGGCGGCTAGGAGAGAGGTCTGGGGAGAGGTTCGACGGAGAGGGGGACTAGACGGAAGAGCAGGAGGCGGTGAGGAGAGGAAGAGGAGGTCGGAGAGAGTCGAGCGGGGCTGAGTGCTGCGAGTCGGGGAGGGAGAAGTCTAGGGTTCAGGCGAATACGGCGGAGGAGGAAGAGGGAGACGATTGGGAGGCTGTGCTGGGCAGAGCGTGGAGATGGATAGGCGGCGGCGGCTTCACGGATCTCGAGGAAGGCGGCTGCTAGGGCACGCACGTCGAGGCCCCTAAATAGGCACGCCGCCGGGTCGAAAACACTGTTCCGACCCGAAATAGAATTAGGGTTCGGTTAGGGTTTCGGGTCAGTCTGGTTTGGGTTGGTTTAATTGGAATAAATCCGGTTTATTTCTAGGTTTAATTTAGTTTATTTATTTAATAGTTTTTAGGGCTTTAAAACTGATTCCGGAGTCCAATAAATTCATGAAAAATTACCCTATGTCCGATTTCTCATTTTACACCATAAAATATTATTTCTATAATATTTTAATATTAATTAACCATAATTAAAAATCATTTAATTATCAAAAGCCTAAGTTTTAATTACAGAAAAATCTCGGAAAATTCCAAAAAATTCTGAAAAATCTAAATTTAAAATTCTTGAAAAATCAGGAGGATTACAATCTACCCCCCTTAAGAGGATTGCGTCATCGCAATCAAAGAATAACCGGTCAACAGAGATGACACGGTTGCAAACGTTGTTCGAAGCACATTGCAATCAATGAGAATCAAGGTTGAGGGTGTAAGAATAATACAAAGGAAAAATTATTTCTCTAAGCATTAAAAGTTATGCAATCTCCCGTATAAAGGAGATTTAGAAGACTATAGTTTAGAAAACTAGGTTATCACTAGGTTATCAAAAACATCCTAGGTTATAAAATATACTAGGTTATTAGCAAGTTCAACATTACTAGGTTAAGGCTGGGGTCACAAACCAATAAACATGTGATAAAACAATACTAGGAACAGAAAGATTATGAAAACTTACGTGCATTAGCTACTCCATGAATATGTGCGTCCTCCAAAGTCATAGCATAAGCTTGTCCGCGTCCTTGAGGGGGTGCCCTTTGCTGTTGCTGGGCTTGTTGGAAGGGTGCTGGTCGAGGTGCCAAAGGTGGCCTTGGTTGATATACTCCTGGTGCCGGTAGAGCTTGTTGGTTTGCCCTTGGTGCTCTTTTTCTACGCTCAGGGCAGTCCCTCACTGCATGCTGTTTGGATCCGCAACCTAAGCATAGTCCTAACCTGCGTCGGCATTCCCTAGCGAGATGGCCTGCTTTGCCATAGTAATGACAAGTAGAAAGGAATATTACTTGGGGTGTAGATGCTTCCTGCTGTTGGTGTAGGTGAGGTCTCTTTGCAGCTTCTTCTTGTGGTACTCTGGTTGTTGCTGATATGGAAGGCCGCTTCAGACTGGTCTCTCTCCTGGTGACGCGCTCGATGCGTTGGGCTGCAGCAAGAACGTCCGAGTAAGATGTGGGCGCAATGGATCCAATTAGTTTCTGTAGCTCGAAGTTTAGTCCATCGAAGAACTTCTCGGCCTTCTCTTCTTCTGTCGGAATCAAGGTAGGGGCGAAGCGACTTAGACGAATAAATTTCGCGTTGTACTCTTCCACTGTCATATTGCCTTGGATAAGGCAGTTGAACTTGTCTCTGAGTTCTGATCGAGCGGTAGCTGGAATGTACATCTCTTAAAAGAGTCTGGAGAACTCCTTCCAGGTGACTCGGTCTGGTCCGAGTCGGGTCTCCTCGGATAGCCATCAGTGATGTGCATTATCTGTCAATTGCATTCTGACGGCAGTCATCCAACGTTCCCTTGGAAGCTCAGTTGCTTCTAATTGATGCCATATGTTGGTGAGCCACTTATGAACTTCTGTGGGCTCCTCCTTGCCTGAGAAGGTGCGGAGCTTCAGCTGGCGGAAGTCGATGATAGAGCCCGTCGGTTGCCGTTGAGTTGGTAGGTTGGCCTGCTCCAGTGCATTTACTATGCTGTTCCTCAAGTAATCCGCTTCGCGACGCTGAGCTTCTTGATAAATATGCTGTTGGGCTTGCATCATTGTGTAGATCATTTGGAACATCTGCTGTCCGTCCATAGGCTGTCCTGGTGGGAATACAGGCATTGGTGGGATAAATTGCGGAGGCGGCGGAATGTCATCACGCCGAAATTTAGAAGCATGCTGATCTGCTTGGCTGCCTTGGTGAGTAGAGGGATCTCCACTCAATGGTGCCCCTTCATCTTCTCCGTAGGTGGCTACCGCACCTATTGGTGTGTTTGTTGGAGTTTCGTCGTTTGCTCTTAAATCCATTACTCTGCATCAAAAATAAACTATAAGAGGCGCACAGGAATCAAGGTATGATGCAAAAAAATTTAATTCGAATACGATATAGATATCAAGAACGTTTTCAAGCAAGTGGATGAGATCCTTAAAACTTATCCTATTCTTATTGCAGGCTTGTTCGGTCCCTAAGTTGAAACTGAACAATTTAGTCGTAGACATGCATGGGCCACCACAAAAACCATGTCACGCCCCAGTCCCAAAATACCGAGGGACCGGACGCATGGCAATGGCCAGCAGCACACACCGATGGACAAACCCAATTTAATGGATCCATCGGGGCATACTTAAGCTGTAATACAACAATAAGTAGGTCCAATGATACAAGTCATTATCTATATTAATCTCATCCACAACAGATAAACACAGATCAAATGCCAAAATAAATGCAAATAAATATAAACTAACAAGTCTCAATAAAAGTATCTCGGAGAATAATCCGAGAACAAGTCTGATACATCAATGTAATAGACTGGAAATAAAATAACTAGGAATAGAAATAAATGAGTATCTCAAGCCAACACTCAGGAGAAGTCCTCTGGTATGATCTCGTTCTCAGATCCTGGTTCTGCTCCAATGTAGGCTCCTGCTCCTGCTAAGGCTAATGCTCCGGTCCCGTATACCTCGGGATAGATCTCGTCAGCTATACCTGGGGACATAGTCCGGATCCAGGTCCTCAGGGGACAGCAAGGTACAGAAAATACAAGCCAAAACAAATGCAGTATAGCAATGAATGAACAATAGGGTAAATATATAACCGGCTAAGTGATATGCAAGTTGAGAGTTTTAGTCATACTCGGGTTGAGGCTACTACAGGATCAGTGTCGGAGAAACCCATAGCAGCATTTTCTTGAAGGGCCAGAACTGGTGCCATAGCTCTGTGTCAGAGACTAAGACACATCCAGATGTCAATATAAATAATATAATCAGCCTTTGTTATGGTAATACTCTTCCCACCCAATGAAATCTCACATCTTATGTCCATGACACGCAGGATCAAAGCTAATGCAACAAGTCAGGATATAAACTAAGCATGTAAACTGTGTAGGTCATAAACTAGTATCCTATACAGAATTACCATAAATATCTTAGGAGGATTCCGTTCCATGAATAGTGTCAAGTATCCTAGGTATAATGAACTTGATAAGACAAGTACGAGGGTGTAAAGTGTCACGAGTGTCCATCTCTAGATGACAATACACAATACCGCGTACGATGTTGGCACCCGACTATAATCGGACGCTAAGTAAGTCACACGGTCCTAGGTTAAGCATGCACAACAATCACAGGAATAAACAAGAGAATAATATGAACCAATATACTGCAAGTTTGGCGAGGTACATTTGCCTGGGATCCTGGCTCCAACTGTAGCTCTGATCTCAGTGTGATCTGCAGGTACTTCTCCGGTTGCTGAAATAAACATCACCATTAGATTCAGAAAATATCAAATAGCTAGAAATGCCTGTCCTTACGTCCAATTTGGACATAAGGGGCAAAAATGATATTTTCGGGTCAAGGCGGGGTCCACATGTGGGCCGCTTTGCACCGAAAAATGCGTCAGGGTCAAAGATCTCCAAAACAGTCCAACTTATAGTGTCAACAGGTCAGGAACAATGATACGAATCCAACGGAACTTCCAGAATTGGATTCTGATGAGCCGTTCTCAAAATTGCCCGTCGAGTGGAGCCTGTGGGGCCCACGACACGCGATTTTATCAACATTCTCAGAATTGAACCAAACTTGGCTCACAGGACCAGCGTATTGCTACGAGTTCGATGGCACCAGTTTTGTCTCGATCCGACGTGTGTACACGAAGTTACGACGTGTTCCAGAACAGACAGATACGGGACGGTGTCGGCGGATACGCGTTGATTCCGGTGTGCACGCACATCCGAATCGACTTCTGCGAAATCCCACATGACCGTATCAATATCTCGCACGCATCGGTGAAGACCGCGCACGACCAAGTCGTCCCGTTTGGCGGGGCGCACTCAGTTCCTGGGTGAAAAAGGGCATTATTTTTCCTGTTTTTGGATCGTGGTTCGCGATCGCCACAGGACGCGATGCACCGAGCGGGTTACACGGGCACCGAGAGGGTCATACAGTGTACGCGTCAAAACTGACGGAATCAGAAACGGGGTAGCAAGGAGAAATTTATGAGTACCTGAACAGGGCTCAAAAAGTCTGGTTCACGCGTGTCCGAGTCGAGTCTCTGTGTCCTGGACGTGTACGAGTCTCTGCGAGTCCAGGCTAGGGTTTGCTGTGTCCGCTGTATCCGGTGACAGGGGGAAAGACTCGTCGGCGGGAGTCGACACGGCCGAGCTGCTGCTGGAGGGGGTTGTCGGCTGGAGCTCCGGCAAGGGCTCCGTCGACGAGGCGGAGGGGAGCGGGGTGAACTGGGAAGGAGGAAGAGGGAGAGGGCGCGGGGGTGCGGCAAAGATGGGGGTCGGGTGAGGAGTTAGGGCTGATCGGAGGGGAGCTCGGGGCAGGGCCGGAGGCGGCGTCGACTGGGAGGACGTCGTCGAGAGCAACGGCTAGGGCAGAGATGGCTCGTAGCGGAGGACAACGGGGAGTAGGAGGAAGGAGGAGGAGCATCGCGGTGGTCGACGGCGGAGCTGAGCGGGAGAAGTTGTCTAGGGTTCAGGTGGAGATGGTGAGGCGATGGGGAAGGGTGGCAGTCGAGCTCTGGCGGCGAGGAGAGAGGTCTGGGGAGAGGTTCGACGGAGAGGGGGACTGGACGGAAGAGCAGGAGGCGGTGAGGGGAGGAAGAGGAGGTCGGAGAGAGTCGAGCGGGGCTGAGCGCAGCGAGTCACGGAGGGAGAAGTCTAGGGTTGAGGCGAATACGGCGGAGGAGGAAGAGGGAGATGACGGGGAGGCTGTGCTGGGCGGAGCATGGAGATGGGTAGGCGGCGGCGGCTTCACGGATCTCGAGGAAGGCGGCTGCTAGGGCACGCACGTCGAGGCCCCTAAATAGGCACGCCGCCGGGTCGGAAACACTGTTCCGACCCGAAATAGAATTAGGGTTCGGTTAGGGTTTCGGGTCAGTCTGGTTTGGGTTGGTTTAATTGGAATAAACCAGGTTTATTTCTAGGTTTAATTTGGTTTATTTATTTAATAGTTTTTTGGGCTTTAAAACTGATTTCGGAGTCCAATAAATTCACAGAAAATTACCCTATGTCCAGTTTCTCATTTTACACCATAAAATATTATTTTCATAATATTTTAATATTAATTAACTATAATAAAAAATTATTTAATTATCAAAAGTCTAGGTTTTAATTACAGAAAAATCCCCAAAAATTCCAGAAAATTCTGAAAAATCCAAATTAAAAATTCTTGAAAAATCAGGGGGATTACACCTGTTATCGATGCACAAGCACACTAATCCATCATTCTTTGGTACAAATAATACCAGGGCTCTTCATAGTGAAGAACTGGATCTGATAAACCCCTTCTCCTGCAATCCGTCTACTTGCTTCTTCAGCTCGACCATCTCGCTGTTGTTTACTCTATAGACATGCTGTGAAATTGGTTTCGCACCTGGCACCAAGTCTATAAAGAACTTAATATCTTGATCTAGCAGCAATCCTGGCAATTCCTCAGGAAACACATCCAAGAGCTCTGTTATCAAAGTATGCGGAACTCCTTGTCTTCCACTATAGCTCCACAGATAATGCCTTCTCTCTGCTCTACAGCTCCTTTAGAAAACTCAAACTATGGCTCTCCTGGCGGGCTAAACAAACTCTGCCTCCTCTGCAATCTATACTAGCATGGTGTCTACTCAACTAATCCATCCCGAGTACAATATCGTAGCTCAGAAGTGGTATTACAAGTAGACACGCACTCAGCTCCCGGCCTCCTAGAGTAACTCTCCGATCCTTGCAAATATCACTAACCAGGATAATGCCTCCCTCGGTCATGATCTTGCAAATCCTAAGCAAAGACTCAGCTATCAAACAATGCTTCAAAGCAAAAAAAAAAAAATACAGATACAAAACTATGGGAATCACCACTACCAAACGATGCAAAAGATGGAATAGAATCAAGAAGAACAGAACCTGCGATGATTTCTCAAGTGGGCTCGGCCTCATCGACCGTCATATCAAATGCTAGTCCCTGAGGTACACCCCCCTGATGATGGTGCTGGGCATAACGCTGCTGCTGGGTCAGAAGCGACGGTCCCCTCGGCTATACTGCAAGTGGCCTTGCCTGTGTTCTTTTAGCCGGAGCTGATCCCTGAACTTCACAACGAGGGTTGGAAGGACAATCCCTTAACTGATGCCCCTCGACACCATAATACAGACAAGCTCCCAACCTCTTCCTACAAACTTTCCAGATATGGCAGAACTTCTTACACTAGTGGCAGGAAGCTTGTTGTGACTTTCTCTGCTACTACTGTAGTACCTGGTGAATCGGTGCCCTAGCTGGAGTCTGGTGTTGTTATGGGTGTTGAAAAGACCTAGACTAGAAATGAGGACGCTTAACAGGCCCTGCGCTTCTACTAGCCCCTAGAAAAGAATCGCGATCTCTCTTAGGTTTCAAGTCCAACTCCCGCCTAACCTTGCGTGCCTCCACAAGTATCTTTGAATATGTCTCATAGAAAGACGAAATAAGGATCTTCACTTCCCAGTTCAGGCCCTCGCGAAAGCAGATAGCCCAAACCTCTGGCTCCCTCCCCAAATACTCCTTAAATTGGCTCAGCCTACCGAACTCTGCGGCGTACTCCTCCACGAACTTGCTCCCCTGAGTAAGGCCCTCAAACTGCCTCCCCAAGTCCAATCTGTCCGCCCAAGAAAAGAACTTTCTCTTGAAAAGTTCCTTGAACACCTTCCTAGACTGCCCTGCATCGGCAAGAAGTGGCTCATTCCTGAACCAAGTACGGGCGATATCGAACAGCTGAAGTCCTACTGCCTCAACCTTCAGATCCTCAGCAAGACGAGACACCCTAATGAGATGCTCGATATCCTCAAGCCAATCATCAGTGTAGACGATACCCTCTATTCCCTTGAAGACCCGAGGTTCCAACTTCTTGAAATCCTTGATATTACCCGGCCAAAGCTGGGTAACCTATTATTGGACAGAAGCTCCTCTCTCTACTACAGCAAGGGCAAGCTGTTGAGCACTCTCAATACCCTGCCATAACACGTCGGTTTGCCTATGGTGAGCCTCTGACTGGGCCCTTTGATCCTCCAGCATCTTACAAAATAATGCGAACACCTGAGTCATATCTGTCGGCTCGGAAGGTGGAGGTGGAAGCCCCTCAGATACAGTTGGAATAGTCCTCTGAGCTGGAGATGGACCTTCGAACATAGATTTTATGCCAATCACTAGAGAAGTGACTGGTGTAGGCCCTCGGGAAGTCGCAGATCTCTCAGAACCTGCCCCTCTCTGCTGTGATCGAGTCTTAGGTGGCATCCTGAGGCAAAACGAAAGGAAAGAATCAATATAGTACCTGATATGATATATTCAAAGAAGGACAATTAAAGATCAAATATCAATATCAAGGAAGAACAGTTGAAATGATAATAGAGTTTTTTTCTATATGTGATTGAGTATTCTCAACCTATAGCCTATATCCTTTATCCTGAAACAGGCTCGTAATAGCACTTAAATCAGAGAACCACTATGAATCGCACTAATTATGATCGAAGACCTGCATGGACCACCACTAAAAATATGTCATGACCCACACCCGGTGTAGGGGCATCAGTAGTGAACAACGTCCAGCCTACACCGTAACATCGACGGTAGAACGTAGTTTGGGTAAACTATCTATCTAGCAATCAAGATATAATAATGCCACCAATAAAATATGAATAATCAATCACATATCTATAAGATGGAATAATCGTACAAATATGATATAAAGAACTAAAGTGTCAAATACAACTCACAAGACAAAATAATATCCAATGAGTCATCAAATAAAATAAGAATACTAATGTGAAAATATTGGAGACAAATCCAGTAAAAAAAATCTATCTACTGAGCTATATGTACTGGGTCATCTGTCTCAATCTAGATGAGACCCTCCTGAGCTAAAGTCTCTGACTCTAAGCCAACTACATCCTGAGGTTCATAGTGAGTGGGATACCACTCCTCAGTGTTCTCTGGAAAAAATATATCTAGTCAGAAAAGGTGCAAGTACAACTCTAACAGTAGTTCCAAAGAATGATAAAAACTATATAACATTAAATAGAGTGAATATAAAAGATGTAAGATATAATAGATATACAAATAGAAATACTGGAATTAAATAAAAAAATAAGCCTCATGGAAATCAGCAAGAATACAACTACTATGTGAGTGAGTACCAGCTTCAATATGTGATCGACTTGGAAACTTGTACAAGGATTAGGGCCTGGTTAATGGTACGTGCGGTGTATGAACAATACTTATAATGACATGCTCAAGGAGGGTATGATCACATATCTACACTAACACTCTCCGCCCCGATTGGTATAGTGGATCCAACCATGGTACGTTATGACACAGAATTCACTGGGTAGGTAGTTAGTCTCCCCAAGAATCAATATCATAAATGTACAAGAAAACGAGGAACAAGGCTAGCACAATATACACCAAAAATACCAAGGAATAATATCTCATGACGAGATCCGGATATACCAATCTGTGTAACCATCGGGTCAAGAAATCAAGGATATCTACAGTAAATACAAGAAACATAGGGGATATCATAAATATGAAACTATCAGAGAAGTATCAAAGATATCCGGAACAGTGTCCCAGAGACCTAAATATGGAATATTATATCAATACAAGATTTTGGAATGAAAAATAAGTTAAACTAGTCGAATTCTATGTCATAAAGCCATTTCTTGGTCAAAATAGTCAAACTAGGTCAAACTAGTCAAACTTGGTCAAACTAGCTATTTCTAGGTTGTATGAGTCCACTTCTAGGATATTGGGTACATATGCTATGTATCTAGGCTATACTAGCTATATTAGGATACTAGGATACCAATATTATACCGTATCGTAAGAAACATAAAATATTAGATATGAAAATAAAATTATATATATATACAAGATAAAAATATATAGTATCCCTAGCTAAACTAATACTAAGTGGATACCTCAGCTTTGAGACAATACGATATCACACCACCTACACCCCCTCTTGATACACAAACCTAATACCTTGAGTATAAACCAAAATACCTAACAATTTCCTTGGTATCACAAGGTAATCTAATATCTAACCCATGAATATCTCACCTTTAACTAAAACCAACTAACATATATATATATATATATATATATATATATATATAAAACTGATATTATACTAAAATATAAATTAATGCCATGTTGATATAACCTACTAACTACAGCTTATGAAATCATCTACTATTATCATACCTTTATAACTAACATTCCTAGTCTCCTTGCTGCTGCCAACAAGCCTGCCCGACCCCATTGCTGCAAGTTGTTGCAACATCACCCACAACTGTGCAGTTGCTATCCAAGGCATTGCTTGGACTGAACTGCACAATAACCACACACTTACTCTCTCTTTCTCTTTCTCTCTCTCTCTCTCACCTATGGTAGCTGCTACTACTAGTATTGCTGCTGCTGCTTCTGCCTCCTAGTTGCATGCTGCTGCTGCTCTCACTAGTTGCTGTTATTCACTAGTTGCTGCTACTGCTGCTCTCACTAGTTGCTCCTGCTGCTCTCACTAGTTCATGTTGTTGATGTTCACTAGTTGCTGCTGATGCTGTTCACTAGTTGTGCACCAAGTGCATAGGCCCGAGTCCCCCTCCTCTACCTTGCCTAACTTACACAATCACACAAACACACACACACACACACACACACATACTATAACTCATATATATATATATATATATATATATATATATATATATATATATATATATATATATATATATATATATATATATATATATCAACACTAATAGTGCACATGAACTTTCCTACTCTCCATATGACAACCAACACACTCAAATGCAATAGAAACATAGCTATATATATATATATATATATATATATATATATATATATATATATATATATATAACAACTACAAATACAATACTCTAATAGCTATAACCAAGGTAAATTGAATTAGAATGTATAGTATCAAACACGTGGAGTGCATCGCACCCGTATCACACTCAATCTACGATACACTTGTGATACGGCTCCACCACACCACCAAACGTATCCTGAAAGACACGAGCAAGTCTAGAATCACAATTAGAAATAACACTAAGAGCTAACTACTCATCTGCGTACCCGTGTCAAAATATGACATGCTCAAACTTCCCGTGTCGGAAGAAAATCTCCAAATCAACCCGTATCGCCAAATTATCGTGATACGGCCTACACGTATCCAATTATGGATACGACACTAGTCTCACACAATCAAACACATCTCAATTTGGTCTAATTGACCTATTGACAAACACAAGATGTGCCAATCTCGGAATTCTCCTAAAATTGACATAAAATACCACATAACTTCTTCCATAGGCCTCCTATGAACCTAATTCCACTTTCTATGGGTATTGGGTATCCTTAGTACATGGAAGGGTTTCTAATGAATAAATTACAGATTTAGAGTCTAATTAGAGAGAGAAAACTAAATTTTACCTATTGGGAGATGGATTTCCAATGCAAATCTCCAAATGAGTGTCAAGAGCCTTCAACTTGTGCTCCTTCCTCCTCCTTGTAGATCCTTGTCTCCTCCTTATTCCAATAGCCTCCAATGGTGAGTAGAAAAGGAATTGGGAAGAAAATTGGGTAGAGGTTGGTGTAGGAATGAAAGAATTTGGATGAGAAAAATTCTAGATCTAGAATTGAAATGAATAGATGAAGATAGAGAGAGTCTCTCTCCTCCCCCCTCCTATGGCCGGCCTTGCCCCTACTCCAAGTTACTATGAAAAGTCTACAATACCCCTTGGAGCTTGTCATGAAGGAATTAATTAAGGAAGGAAGGTTCTAATCCAATTAATTTAACTAATTAAGTCATCCTCCTAATGAATGGGCTAACTATTGGGATTGATTATTGGGCTCAATCTAACTAGAATTAATGTTGGCCCATGAGTCTAGGCTAATCTATTTAGGTCTACTAACACAAGTCCAAAATCAAATCTAACATCTAACAATAATTAAATAATACAATAAATAAATATTCAACAAGCACATAAATTAATTAATTATGAAATGACCAAAAATATCCTTCCTAGAAAATGTTATAGTGACAAAAGTTTAAATGTTGGTTCTGAGAAAATTGTTTGGACCCTCAGATGATCCTGATTAATTTTCAATTAAATGCAGGGCCGGCCCTAGCCCATGGTAGTCAAAATCATGGTGTATAATGGACCGGACGGTCCGGAATCTGGCCCGGGTTCGCCCCAGTCAACGCCGGTTTGGGCCAGCCCGGATCCGATCAACGGACCAGCCCGGCTCGGCCCATGGTTCTAGCCGGTCCGGGTTGGGCCCAATTTTTTGACCCGACAGTCCGGTCCGACTACTTTGCGGGTGCGGTCGGTTAAACCAGGAAAGTCCTATCAAACCAGCACGGACCGGCCCGGTCACATACCCGGTCCAGGCCTGGTCTGATCCATTTTTTTAAATTTCTTATATCCGTTGGGGGGTATTTTGACCAAAATACCCCCATTTTGATGGTTATTATTTGGCCATTTTAGGAGTATTTTGATCATTTTGCTAAAAAAGACTAAAATACTCTTATAACAACTAAATTTTACGGATATTTAGGATCATTTTGCACCAATTTTTTTTATTTATAAATAGGCCATATTTCATAAAATTAACTACAATAAATTTTTTTTCCTCTCTTACAAAATTTAGAAGCAAAATAATTTCTAAAGATTGAAGTAACAACTTTCTGGATATTGGAGTACTACTTTTTGGAGTACAAACTGCAGTGTTCTTGAGGCTTCAACTTGTGCACATTTTTTTTGGAGGCTTCAAGTTGACGTTTCAAGTAATTTTATTATTACAGAATAGTTATCTTTTTCTTTTTCTAATTCAGGATTTTCTTTCTCTCTCTCTCTCTCTTTGGTAGAAAAATAATTTCTCCTTTTTTTTTTCAAAAATTAATTTTTAAAATATGGATGCTATTATTTCTAACCACCCTTATGGAGGTGATTCGAAACAAAATTTTACTTATTATGCTAATTTGTTTGAAAATGATCATATTCCTGATTTTGTGCTACCGACACAAATGTCACTTCCTGAAGTTAGAAATATGCTACAAAAGTTACAAATAGAAAAAAAAATCAATTTTATGGATTATTATGATAAATTATATGTCACTGATACTGAGGGCGTACTAGTTTTAGATACAAAAGATCAAAAAATAATAGCTAAATGTGTACAATGCAAGAAATGTAAGCAAACTTACAAATGGAAAAAAAATGAAAGCATAGACACTTTAAGAAAACACTATGAAAGTTGTTATGCAATGACACACTGCATGTTAGACAAACACAGGTAAGTAGGGGTCCTCAAGGATCTTATGTAGGTAACTTTACTTATTCTGCTACTCATAAAAAAACTGAGTTAACAAAATATATTATTTGTGATGAACAATCTTTTACATTTTGTAGAGTGATTGGTATTATGATTATGCAAGTAGTACCATTAATTCTTATAACAATTTTTTGCACTACTAATAAAAACAAGTTTTCAAAGTTCATAATTGAACTTGAGTGACTCTTGTGGTTACCGATGAGAGCTATAAGATCCCAACTTGGTAGCAGAAGGTCAGTGGATTGAGTCACGGGGGCGTATTATTTTTTTTCATTTATAAATGGTGAAATTTTTGAGACAGTTGGCCCAGAAAAATGCAATGCAATGTGCACAAAAATTTTGAACGTTACGTTGGCCCCGTGTGCGTAATGCATGAAAGTAAAAAAAAAAAAAACCCGTAAAACTAATAGTTAGTTCGAAAAAAAAATATTATTTAGCTACGGAATAGAGAACTAGATACGATAAAGTAAAAATAATTGTTATATATATAATATTTTCTTCTCCATTTGAATCAAGAGTCCATGTGTCAGTTCCCACAAAGTTTTAGCTAAAAGAAAATATAATCTAAAAGATTGACAAAGGAGAGTGATAAAGACAAACGAAACCTTCTAATGGGGAGACGATCATGGAAGGTGCTTAGACATTCATGAATTGGTTGAATATGTAGATGAATTGAACTAAATTGTTGGCATTCAACGATCTAAATTTGCACTATAGATCAAGGGCGAAAGTCCAAGAATACAAAATCTTAAAATCTTTTTAGATTTAGTGTAGAAGTGCACACGTCACCTAAGTTTCATCTTGTATTTAAAGTTTGTGACATTGATATTATGTATCTTACAAATTATTAAATCTGGTTACCATCTATTGACAATGATTTAATTTGGTCTACCTTGAAAATGATCATGATGATCACTCATAAATAAAATTATTTATTTTCTAGTGTAACAAAAGCTATGACGTATTCTGCCTTCATAGTTGACATAGAAAAGCAATTGTCTTTCTTACTTTGCAAGGACATAGCTCCACTGGTTAGCATAAAAATATAACTGGACGTGGATGAATGTTCATGTAGATCGTCGATCCAGTCAATCTGAATACCATCTAAGGTACATGTATGAAAAACCAAAATATGAGTTTAGGTTATCCCACTCATGCATCGAAAGATCATTTTAAAACATTTCCAATGGTCTTATCTGTGATTAGTCTGGTAGCGACCTAGTCCTACCATAAAGACTATGTTGGGGCGAGTACAAATCATAGTATAGATCAAGGTCCCGCACTAACATAGAGTAATCTTTGTCACGATCCGCACCCGATTTAGGGGTACGAGAGCGTGGGTACGTCCAGCCTACGCCGCAGCATCGGCGGAAGAACGCTGTCTTGGTCAAGTACTATCTAACCAATCTCACACTAGTATCCAACTCCATAAGGAGACACGGATAACAATATAAAAGATCAACATACTCAATCACATAACTACATCACGATAAGAAATCGAAGAAATAAAATAATTACAACACAAGTCTAGCGTAATTAAATCTAACTCAACATAAAACCAAGTCTCAACAAAATGCCGGAGACAAATCCTGTACCAATAAACTACTAAAGGAAGCTAACTAGATAACTAGTGATTCCGGCTAGACCTCCCGGAATCACGACTACACTACTAAAGCCAAGTCTCAGCTACTCACCCTGTGGTCCACCAGTGTCGAATACCAGTCCTCTAGGCATAGTCTGGAAAATGTTTTCCAGTCAGGAAGGAGCAAAGTACATTTCTAAATAGCAGTTCTATATCAATGATATAAACTATGTAGCAGTATATAGATGGAAATATACAAGAAGCATGTATAGGTACGAGAAATGTACAATAAAAAAAATACTGGAAATACTGTAAGTAAATGCAGGAAAAGAAACAATATGTCAATGAGCAAGAATACTATGACTAAGTGTGTGAGTACTAGCTTTAACATGTGATCGGCTTGGGAACTTGATCAGGCTGGTTACATGTGATTAGCTATAATTCATGTAAGGTCAGGCTAACCGTTGGTTAGCTATGATGCATGTAGAGGTCAGGGTAATGACACGTAACAGCTATGAAGTATGTAAATGGTCAGGCCGCACCCGACGTGAGATGTGGGATGAGCTATGATGCATGTAGAGTTGGGTATGATCATATATCTATACTAAAATACTCTCCCACCCCCGACTGGTATAGTAGATCCAACCATGGTATGCTATGGCACGGGATTCCCTAGGGAGGTAGCAAATCTCCCCGAAAATCAGTGTCTGTACATGTACAAGATAACAATAAAATAAGACATGTACAAGCTACACCTTGAACAAGGAATAACATCTCATGACGAGATCCGTATACACCAATCCGTGTAACCAGCGTGTCGAAATATGGATATTTATACTAGATACAATGAACATAGGGGATATCATAAATAAGAAACTAATCAGAGAATGTACTCGCCTCAGATTGGTTGATGTCGACGTGCAAAGCATGGACATGTTGATACGACATAAATATAATGCCACACTTCTCAAGGTGATCCCAAATGAAGTAGCAGTTAGTTCCAATTAGTCCGGAGCAATCCAAATAGCTAGAAATTATATAAAGAAGTCCAAGATCGAAGTTCGGCACGATAATCGAGATAAGGATACCAGGTCCGCAATACATAGAGAAAACATACAGAGGTTAGCTAAGATTAAGATTAACAAGTTTAGTTAATAAGAGAAAAGGGTCGATTGTTTGTTGATAAGGTAGACATCTTAGTTTATGAAAATTATTTCGAAATTACTTTGAACAATAATTGTCAAAACTTTTCTTTCGAACATAATTACAATTAAAAGTTTATTTATATAAAAAAATTAGAATTTATGTAAAAGCCAATATACATTTATCTATAGTAAAATCGGTTACCAGTCAAAATAAACTAATTTTTAAACTAAGCTTAATGTTGAAACCATTACTTAATTAATATTATAAACCCAAACTTATTATATTTTTTTTATAACCAAAAATCCTTATATATATATACATAACTAAATTTTATATATAATAAATAACTAACTAATTATATCCTAATAAAACTAAACTGTTATGTAACACTATACATTAAACTAATTTTAAACTAACACTATACTTTGAAGCTACTGAATCAAATGAAAAAGGGGAAAGAGGGAAGCACACATTGAGGGTTCTCGGTGTCGACGCGGTGGAGTTCCGTCGAGGTCAGACCGGAGTTGCTGGCCTCGCTCATCGAAATAGTGCCGACGTCGATGGATCTGGAGGCGCAGGGTGGCAGCGAAGCTCGGCAGCGGCTGGATCGATCGAGCTCGACGCACGCGGAAGGAGGGGATGGCTCGATCTGGTGGCGCTGGACGGTGGTCCACCGGAGCTGGGACCGGGAAGCCGCGGCTGCTCGAGTCAAGGTCGGGGACGGCGAGCTCGACTCAGAGGAGTAGATCCCCCAGCCACCGGAGACGGTTAGGTCGAAATTAGGGTTTAAATTGTTCTGTGATGTGTCAGGGTTGTTGGATCGTGTCCGGAGCTGGACACAATGGTTGATGTTTGTACTGTGGTAGATGTGTCCAGATGGTGTCGGACACAAAAATCTTATTGTACTGTTGTAATATAATACTGGACACAGGAAATGAAGGGATACGATAGGACACCCGTGGTCAGACCCGAGGCCAATACGGCTGACACGGTAATGTTGGACACACGGACACGAGCACACAAAACAGATGGTGATGGCTGCTGGCTTGTGGGGATTTGTGAGGGCTAGCCTAGGTTTTGGAGATTAGGGCTTTCTTGGGAAGGGTGTGGGTGTGTGACTTTAAATAGGGAGAGAGGGTGTGTGAATGAAGGGTGAGGATTGACCCATTTAATGAATGGCCAAGATTAGACATGAATGGATTCTTCATGTGGGAAAGAGGGTGTTGACTAGTCAATGGGAGATAGTAAACTTGTAAATTTTTTTAAAAGGAAAAGATTACAATTTAAGAAAATATTTTAAGAAGCTTCCAAGGCTAACTGATTCCCAATTAGCTACTAATTAAACCCATATTTCAAAACCTTAGAAAGTATGTAATTTATTTACCACCCAAATGGATATAAAAAATTTATTATGAAATATCAACTAGTCCTTCAAATAATTTTTATTAAACAAATAATTTCATGATTTCAAGCCAATAAATATTTGAAGCTAGAGTATTATTTATATATTATTTATTTATTTATTTTATAATAAATCGACATTTAGGAAAAAATGATTTTTATAAAAGATTTTAAATCACCTTCTAAAACCAAACATTGTTCAAAAATCTAATACTTAAAAAATTCAAGAAGAAAATATTTTATAAACTTGATATTTAAAATAAATTAAAAATCTAAATATTTCGGAAATTTGGAAATCGGAGGTTACAAGTCTATCCACCTTAGAAAAATTTCGTCCTCGAAATTTAAGATGCTCAATAATTGCATTTACTTATTATATTATTTCTATCAAAATTTAAATTTCAAACCAAATGATCATGAAGTAAATCCATATTGTTATTTCACAACCTTTCAAAATTCCATAAACATCATATTCCTGAAAATCTTCAAGTTTAAAATTAAATTCAATTTTTATCATAATCTCCTCCAAAATTTTAAGTTCGTATCTAAATACTCAAGGATTTTATTATCCAATCCTCCAATTAAAATCCAATCAATGCATATTTATAAAATTTAAAAAATCGTATCCCAAAATTTGAATTTAAACACTAATCCATTAATCAACTTACTCCTCTAACTCAAATTCAATTGATGCTTATGCAAAATATAAATCCTCATCCCGAGAATTGAATTCGACACTATTCCATAACGATTTTATTTCCTGATTTTCTTTTTCCTCAAAATACTCAACGATGCGATACTTACAGAATCTTCAAATGCAACATTCATAATATAAAATTTTAAATTTCTATCTTGCAATCAAATAGATATAATGATAATTTCCCTAAATTTTTTTTTTTATATTAATAACCAATTCAATCATATCAAAACCTTCCAAAAAATTAATAAATCCTTAATTTTGCCATGTAAATTTCTCAACTCTCCATTTAAGTTAATGTTTATCCTCGAATTTCAATCATACCTCGATCTTCGTAAAATCGATGGTCCATCAATTCTGTTATATTAATCCCTTAATTCTTTATTTAAATTAATGCTTATCCATAAATTTAATCATCTTGCCCCTTTTCGTCAAGTCATAACCTTGTCATAGATCTTTGTTATGGTCAAAACTCAATGATCATGGTTTAAGAAAATTCTACCTACAGCCATGCAATCTAAGAAAATATGTAGGTCATGTGTCTTTTGTCCTGGTATTGCAGTCTCTGTCAGGGTGTACTACTAGCTACATTCTAACAAGAAAATCATGAATACAGACCACGGTACTAGGGAATCAATCGATCAGAAGACAAAAACAACATGAGAAAAAGAAGGAACCTGCTAACATATTTCTTGCGGTATCTCCTATCTCTAACATACTCTTAACTCTGGCACATTCACTAACTAATTCCTATTCTTGTATACTGGTACCCATATCAATTAATCATTAGTCCACAAGATCCATGAATACGTCCATATTGCATACACCTGTCTATTAATACCAAAATCTGATACCAAGAACCTCTAACATAATTATAGGTCAAATGATGCATGTAAAGTTTGATACCTCTATCTCTTTAGGCACCCCCGTTCTACTATAGTACACCCACTGCTAGTTCTCGTTCCTACTACAATTGTCCATACTATCTGTTCTTATCAATCAAGTGCACACCAAGTGTAACACATTATACTAAATACTGCTCTTTTTAATACAACTTTAGATGGACACCCAAGTCAGTCTACGGTGCCATCTCAATCATGCTCAAGTCAACAGATTCTTACACATGTATATCATCTACTCCTATACTAATATATTTCTCATCCACCATAAATTTTTTTTTTATCATAATATCATCAAAATTTAACCTTTGAACAACAAAAATGTATACTTCCTCAAGGGTTAATTATTCAATATTGAAATCAAACTTTAATCACTTCTAGAACCCTTATAGCCTTGACCATGTTTATTGAATCAAAATTTGAACCCTCAAAAATTTAATGACATAAATCTTTACTCCTCAATAATTCTCAAAAATTGGAATTTATTTTCACTCTCTAATTTATAAATCCACAAATATACATATAAGTGCTCACGGTCTCTGATGCTCGAGGTGCACTCAATACATCTAGTGTCTACAACTGTGTACTAAAATTGTACTGCCCGAATCACTTGCACTATTACCTCCAAATGATCAAAGTTATCATCACATGTATTTTCTTCCATGATTTTCCAATCTATATCAACTAGTATGTAATCTAATTATCATCACGCAGAGTGCTTACTGTTATTTGCGTCATTCTCGACTAATCCTTGATATAGAACCATTAGCACTCTTGGTATTATATCACTAGCTTCATTAATGGATCATCTCATCAAGCTTATTAGAACTCATGATTACCTGTACCTTCTATAGCACTCCTGTTTCTTTACTCTCATGGGTAAGTATATGGTTCTTCATCTCGATTGATGTATATGTATTTTCTTTTGACCTTTTTATAGCCTGTTAAACTAATCCGTGATACGCTTCACCATTTTTATTACCAATTCCGATATTTTTCTTCTCATGACATCTCATTATTACTCCTCATGCTTATATATTTTTCTACCTTTAACACACCCGATATCAATCATCAAATTGAATCATGCTCCATTAATCCTTAACACAATTTCCTTGATACCTAATTATTTACATAGATCACTCAATTACATAATCATAATTATCCAGGACGGGTATACTGGCTCTGATACTAACTCTGGGAACTATCACTGATACTCTATACTCTCCTTCTACTTATAGTACTATAATGACACTTATCCTAGAACTATTGCCACAAGGTACTATGCTATGGGTTAACTCTAGTTTAAGGCCTACTGCTCACATGTCCAACTAGGAACACTTACAACTTACTAGCAACACTCAGTCAATACTAATACTCAAGACACAGACATAATTACAAGTCACTAATTATCATACTTAACAAGGAATCCTCAAGGAATAGGAGCTCAAAAAGATTGGATTGAGGACTGAAGGTGTTTCTACTGCTAGCAACAAAAGAACGATGGAATAAAGTCTTGTATAACAGAAATAGATAAGTGTTGAGATGATACTTTAAGAATCAATTTTAAGACACAACCTGATAATCATATATGTCGGTCAGAAATCATGACGAGAATCCTCGCCATGCTAGTAAGCATAGGTGCGATAAACGACAGGTTCCGTAACTAAAGTACGCAACCCTATAATCATGTCATCTAGAATCTTCGCTACGCTAACTGGTACGACTGCGATAAACTCTAGGTTCCATAACCAAAGCAGACGTTTCACCTTTCTTACTGTTCTCATCAATATATGTCATCAGATGATATCATAAAATTTAGTCCGTAAAATTCATCTCGACATGAAATCAACTCTACAATGAAACCAAGATGCTAATTTAATAACAGATCAACAGGAATTAAACTCAATATCAACGAGTGAGGACGGACGAAAACAAGGCAAAGGATTTAAAATTTGAAATTATAATAAGATTCTGAAGGGGTCGTCCCAGGAATCTCTCAAGAATTTGTGATTGAGTATCCTCTCTCATCCTAGTATCCTATGTCCTATATTCTATAGCAGGCACGCAATAGTACAACTATGACGTCGCACTACTACGACATCGCACAACTTGCGAAGTCTGACCTGCGTGGGCCACCACTAAAAACGTGTCACAACCCGCACCCGATTTAGGGGTACGAGAGCGTGGGTACATCCAGCCTACGCCGCAGCATCGGCGGTAGAACGCTGTCTAGGTCAAGTACTATCTAACCAATCTCACACTAGTATCCAACTCCATAAGGAGACACGGATAACAATATAAAAGATCAACATACTCAATCACATAACTACAGCACGATAAGAAATCGAAGAAATAAAAATAATTACAACACAAGTCTAACGTAATTAAATCTAACTCAACATAAAACCAAGTCTCAACAAAATGCCGGAGACAAATCTGGTACCAATAAACTACTAAAGGAAGCTAACTAGATAACTAGTGATTCCGGCTAGACCTCCTGGAATCATGACTACACTACTAAAGCCAAGTCTCAGCTACTCACCCTGTGGTCCACCAGTGTCGAATACCAGTCCTCTAGGCATAGTCTGGAAAATGTTTTCCAGTCAGGAAGGAGCAAAGTACATTTCTAAATAGCAGTTCTATATCAATAATATAAACTATGTAGCAGTATATAGATGGAAATATACAAGATGTATGTATAGGTACGAGAAATGTACAATAAAAAAAATACTGGAAATACTGTAAGTAAATGTAGGAAAAGAAACAATATGTCAATGAGCAAGAATACTATGACTAAGTGTGTGAGTACTAGCTTTAACATGTGATCGGCTTAGGAACTTGATCAGGCTGGTTACATGTGATTAGCTATAATTCATGTAAGGTCAGGCTAACCGTTGGTTAGCTATGATGCATGTAGAGGTCAGGCTAATCACACGTAACAGCTATGAAGCATGTAAATGGTCAGGCCGCACCCGACGTGAGATGTGGGGTGAGCTATGATGCATGTAGAGTTGGGTATGATCACATATCTATACTAAAATACTCTCCCACCCCCGACTGGTATAGTAGATCCAACCATGGTACGCTATGGCACGGGATTCCCTAGGGAGGTAGCAAATCTCCCCGAAAATCAGTGTCTGTACATGTACAAGATAATAATAAAACAAGACTTGTACAAGCTACACCATGAACAAGGAATAACATCTCATGACGAGATCCGTATACACCAATCCGTGTAACCAGCGTGTCGAAATATGGATATTTATACTAGATACAATGAACATAGGGGATATCATAAATAAGAAACTAATCAGAAAATGTACTCGCCTCAGATTGGTTGAAGTCGACGTGCAAAGCATGGACATGTTGACACGACATAAATATAATGCCACACTTCTCAAGGTGATCCCAAATAAAGTAGCAGTTAGTTCCAATGAGTCCGGAGCAATCCAAATAGCTAGAAATTATATAAAGAAGTCCAAGATCGGAGTTCGGCACGATAATCGAGATAAGGATACCAGGTCCGCAATACATAGAGAAAACATACAGAGGTTAGCTAAGATTAAGATTAATAAGTTTAGTTAATAAGAGAAAAGGGTCGATTGTTTGTTGTTAAGGTAGACATCTTAGTTTATGAAAATCATTTCAAAATTACTTTGAACAATAATTGTCAAAACTTTTCTTTCGAACATAATTACAATTAAAAGTTTATTTATATAAAAAAATTAGAATTTATGTAAAAGCCAATATACATTTATCTATAGTAAAATCGCTTACCAGCCCAAATAAACTAATTTTTAAACTAAGCTTAATGTTGAAACCATTACTTAATTAATATTATAAACCCAAACTTATTATATATTTTTTTATAACCAAAAATCCTTATATATATATACATAACTAAAATTTATACATAATAAATAACTAACTAATTATATCCTAATAAAACTAAACTGTTATGTAACACTATACATTGAAACTAATTTTAAACTAACACTATACTTTGAAGCTACTGAATCAAATAAAAAAGGGGAAAGAGAGAAGCACACATTGAGGGTTCTCGGTGTCGACGCGGTAGAGTTCCATCGAGGTCAGACCGGAGTTGCTGGCCTCGCTCATCGGAATAGTGCCGACGTCGATGGATCTGGAGGCGCAGGGTGGCAGCGAAGCTCGGCGGCGGCTGGATCGATCGAGCTTGATGCACGCGGAAGGAGGGGATGGCTCGATCTGGTGGCGCTGGGCGGTGGTCCACCGGAGCTGGGACCGGGAAGCCGCGGCTGCTCGAGTCAAGGTCGGGGACGGCGAGCTCGACTCAGAGGAAGAGATCCCCCAGCCACCGGAGACGGTTAGGTCAAAATTAGGGTTTAAATTATTCTGTGATGTGTCAGGGTTGTTGGATCGTGTCCGGAGCTGGACACAATGGTTGATGTTTGTACTGTGGTGGATGTATCCAGATGGTGTCGGACACAAAAATCTTATTGTACTGTTGTAATGTAATACTGGACACAGGAATTGAAGGGATACGATAGGACACCCGGGGTCAGACCCGAGGCCAATACGGCTGACACGGTAATGTTGGACACACGGACACGAGCACACAAAACAGATGGTGATGGCTGCTGGCTTGTGGGGATTTGTGAGGGCTAGCCTAGGTTTTGGGGATTAGGGCTTTCTTGGGAAGGGTGTGGGTGTGTGACTTTAAATAGGGAGAGAGGGTGTGTCAATGAAGGGTGAGGATTGACCCATTTAATGAATGGACAAGATTAGACATGAATGAATTCTTCATGTAGGAAAGAGGGTGTTGACTAGTCAATGGGAGATGGTAAACTTGTAAAAAAAATTTAAAAGGAAAAGATTACAATTTAAAATAATATTTTAAGAAGCTTCCAAGGCTAACTGATTCCCAATTAGCTACTAATTAAACCCATATTCCAAAACCTTAGAAACTATGTAATTTATTTACTATCCCAAATGGATATAAAATTTTTATTATGAAATATCAACTAGTCCTTCAAATAATTTTTATTAAACAAATAATTTCATGATTTCAAGCCAATAAATATTCGAAGCTAGAGTATTATATATATATTATTCATTTATTTATTTTATAATAAATCGACATTTAGGATAAAATGATTTTTATAAAAGATTTTAAATCACCTTCTAAAACCAAACATTGTTCAAAAATCTAATACTTAAAAAATTCAAGGAAAAAATATTTTATAAACTTGATATTTAAAATAAATTAAAAATCTAAATATTTCGGAAATTTAGAAATCGGAGGTTACAATCTTTCCATTAATTTCTTTTCCTCCTTGCTTCACTTCTCATCATGTCTTGAAGCAACATGAGATCTTATGGGCTTTCACTCGACATATCAAACTGATTTAAGATCTTCCCAATGTATGTCTTCTGAGACATACCATGATATTCTTAGATCGATTTATCTGACCTGAATCTTGAGAACATATATCACATTACTTATATCCTCCATCTAGAAGGTAGAAGACAACTATCCTTTAGCGGGATGAATCATCTCCATATTTACCTACAAACTGTAATACATATTTTTTGGTATAAGTATTTTATATGGATACACTTGTTTATCTTTTTTTTCGTATGATTTTCTTTTTATTTTTCATATTATTGGTTTCATAAATAGAGTTCATGCATTTGGGTTTCTCGATTTATGTGATCTTGTCTCTCTTGATCATATTTTTTTTATTTTCTCGCGAGGTGAGTTCTTGACCATCAATGTTGTATAGTATCGGGGATATTGTAATTACAAATTCGTATTCTCATGCTAGACCAATTCAAGAATCTCTATTCATGCACACCCTCAGGTCTAAAGAAGAGTTTGATCGATCGATACAATAGGAACCTTGTTCAAGGCATTCAATCTCTTGATTTCCTCATATATATCGTGTGTTTTTGGTATGTTGATAATTAGATTGATTGTGATACGATATTTGTACTCACGAACTAATGTATCGCGTGTTTTCGCTATCACTATCAAACCCATTATTTTATATAAACCCTCATTTCTTGAGAATAAGAGTTATAAACTCATATTCTCAGTTTTCACATAAAACTCCCCTTCCCATTTCCAAAACCTCTCACTCTCTTCCCATAAACTCGAACGAAGAGGGAGCGAGGTTTGTGATATTGAGCCAACTTAGTGGTGGATTGAACACTTACATTGCATTGAGGATCGACCGGTCGAATCACCTCGTGTAGTGTTCTGGCCTAGGCGGCCGTCGACCGCACCGAAAATGCCTTAGGCAACGCTTCTAGGCGCCTGATCGACCCTATTCAGCCCTAGGCAGGCCTTTTCGGCCTGTGCGTCCCTGTTCGGCCGTGTAATTTTTTTTTATGCTTAGTTTTATTTTGGATATGTTGTTTGGATTTTAAGATTAGATTTGGAATTTAGTAGATTTAAATTTCAAAAAAATTATGAATTGTATTGGATTTAGAAGTTAGAACATTTTTTATTTCAAATTTGTATTATAGATTTTGTATTTCATATTTTAAATTTCAAATTTCAAATTTTAAATTAAAAAAATCTAGGCAGCCTAGGTGCTAGGCAGCCATCCGCCACACCAATTTCACCTTAAAAAATTTAGAACACTTCCCTCGTGTAGGCAAGTACTCCTTGCTCGAAACATAGGCAACTTGTAAACACCTTGATTTTTTTTAGAATTAAATTTTAGAATTTTAATTATTGGTATTATGAATTACTGAGTTTAAGGGAGAATTTTCTATAATTTTTAGTCATTTATAATATATAATATTCATAGATTTATAATTATATGTATTTAATTAATTATTAATATATTACAAAAAAATATTTTTTGGTGTAAAACTAATATTAGAGTATTGAATAATTTTTTTGGAATTTATTGAAGTCCAAAACTATTTTCAGATGGCTATATATATATATATATATATATAAATTATTTATTAACCAAAACTAACCCAAACCAAACCAACCCAAACCAAACGGACCAAAACCCGAACCCGTACCCATACCCGATAACCCAGAACCCACTAACCCACGCTACAGTAGCCCCCCCGCAGCCCCCGACCGCGTCCCCTTCGATTTCGTTTCCGTGAATGGACCGCGACCCCTCCTTTCCCATCCTGTAACTTTCTCCTTCACCCTATATAAATTCCAACCTAGCCGACCACCACCACCACACCTCCTCTACCACCCCAACTATCGTCGACGACCGTCGGACCGTCGTGCTCCACCGCCACGAACAGCTGCTCCGACTTCACGATCAGCAGGACACAGCGATGTACCCATCTTCTCTTCCATGTTTCTTCCTACACACTAGACCTAACAGTGATCCATCGAGTCCTATGCAAAGACCACAAGACCCCCTTGAACCCTGTGTAATTAGTTTAGTGTATCGTGTCCTGTGTCGGTCGCAAATCGTGATGCAAAACAGAAAAAATAAGTTATTTTTAGGAACAGAAACTGTCCCAGGTGCGTGTGTTTGAGTCCCGTTATCTTCATAACAGCACGTGATTTTTAAATTCTGCTTGAACAGTAATTTAGACAACATAAATAAGTTGTAATCTCTTCAATTAGTTTATTTTATTATTGATTATGCTGTGATTTAATTATTTTTAAAATCTGTCAAAAACTTGATTTCTTAAACCCGAATTTTCTCGAAACGTGGTGCGTTCCGCTAAACAAGGCGACTTCGTTGTGTTCCAATTGCACCAAAAGGCATGTAGTCAACGCGGGCGTGTAGAATTTCGTAGAAGTTGATTTGGATGTACGTGCACACCAAAATCAACGAGTATCCGACGAAAAGTACCATATCAGTCTATTCTGACACTCGTCATAATTTCGTGTGTGCTTGTGGTTTCGCGATAAAACTTGTGTCATCAAATTCGCATCGTTACGCTGGCCTGTGATCCAATTTTGGTTCGATTCTGAGAACATTGATGAAACACAATTTTGCGGGTCCCACGGTTCCACTTGACTGGCAATTTCGTGACCGGCTTATCGTAATCCAGTTCTGGATATTCTGTTGGGTTCATATTATCATTTTGGACTCGTAGATACTACGTTTGACAAATTTGGAGAACTTTATCTCTGACACATTTTTTGGTGTACAGTGGGCCACATGTGGACCCCGCTTTGACCCGAAACTGTCAATTCTGCCCCTATGTCCAAATTGGACTTATGGGCAGTCAATCCTAGCTATTTCAAGTATTCTTAGAACAATGGTGATATTTTTTTAGCATCCGAAGACGTACCTGCAGATTCCACTGTTACAAGAGCAATTGACAGAGCTCAAAATCTAGGCAAGTGTTCCTTGCCAACTTGCAAAAGATCATGTGCTATTATTTGTTTGTAATCTTTCCATATACTTCTGTGATGTACCTGTTCAACCTAGAACCGTGAGACGTTGCTTAACGTTCGAACAAGATTCGGGTGTCAACGTCGTACGCTGAGTGGTGTAACGTCACTTAGTGAGTTGATACCACGATCCTATATTTTTATGTCCTTCTTTACCAAGTACGTCATACCATAGGACACTTGACACTATTCATATGATAGAATCTTTCCTGAGTTATTCATGGTGATTCTGTATAGGCTTATATGATTCGTGACATGAGACTTGCATATACATAGATATCATTATGACTCAATGTACTAGCGAGAGGTCATGATCTTGCGTGTTCTGGACATGAGATATTGTAGACATGAGACGTGAGATTACATTGGATAGGGAGAGACAAACAGGCTACAGGCTGATTATATATATATATATATATATATATATATATATATATATATATATATATATATACTTTATTATTGGAGGTGCTTTAGTCTCTGTATCAGAGCTTGGCCCATTACGTGATATTCTTGCTGCTACGGGCTCCCCAATACGGGGCTTATAGTGGTCTCAGCCTGAGTACTAGTGATGCTCTCATTTTTATTTTACTTAGCTGGTTACATAGCTTGCCCGGAGGATCTATTTTTATTTACTGTATTTTATTTGGCTTGAGTGTTTCTTGTACCTTGCTATGTCCCCTGGGGACCTGGATCCGGATTATGTCCTCAGGTACAACAGAGAAGGATTATCCCGAGACATATGGGACATGAGCTGACGCTGGAGCAGTACTAGCACCAGAGGACGAGGTTGTGCCGGAGGATTTCTCCTGAGTATTTCAGTTTCATACTCAGTTATTTATGCTCATTGTTATTTTATATCTGGACTCATGGACATATGTATTGGTGATATTTTCTTTTCTTTATTGTGTCGGATTGTTTCCCGAGATACTATTTACTTAGACATGTTGATAGACTAATTTCTTTATCTATTATTTTGACTGATTTATCATATTGACTTGTATTTACTCTCTGTGGATGAGATTAGAATTATATTGTGATAGATGTTATAGACTATATTTATATTTATTACAGCTTATGTGCACTCTAACGGGTCCATTAAATTGGATTTGCCCATTGGAGTTGTGTTGCTGGCCATTGCCACGTGGCTAGTCCCTCGATATTTTGGGACTGGGGCGTGACATAGTTTTTGTGGTGTCCCATGCAGGTCTACGACTATATTACTTCAATTTTAACTAAGGAACCGAACAAGCCTGCTATTAGGATAGGGTAAATTATAGGATCTCATCCACTTGTTGATCTGTTCTTGACCTCTATATCGACTTCAAAATAATTTCTTGACTTGCATCCTGCCTTGATTAGATTCCTCTGTGCACCTCTTATAGTTTACTTTGTATACAGAGTAATAGATCCATGAGCCAGCGATGAGACTCCCGTGGGTACACCACAAGGTGTTGTGGTCACTTACGACGATGGGGTGACTCCACTATGTGGAGATCCCTCCACTCAACAAAGTAATCAAGCAGATTAGCATGCCTCGAGGTTTCGTCTAGACGATATTCTACCACCACCACCACAGTTTACCCTACCGATGCCCGTTTTTCTACCAGGACAACCTTTGGATGGTCAACAGATATTCCAAATATTCTACGCAATAATGCAAGCACAACAATAGGTTCATCAAGAGGCTCAGCGTCACCAAGCAGAGAACCTGAGGAACAACATAGTGACTACACTAGAGGAGGCGAACCCACCAGCTAGACGGCCATTAATGGGATCTATCACTGATTTCTGCCAACTAAAGCCCTATATATTTTCTAGCAAGGAAAAGCCCACTGAAGTTCATGAGTGGCTCACAAACACTCAACACCAATTAGAAGCAGCTGAGCTTCCGAGGGAGCATTAGATGACTGCCGTCAGGATGCAGTTGACGGGCAATGCATATCACTGGTGGCTATCTGAGGAGAGACGGCTCGGACCGAACTGAGTTACTTGGGAGGAGTTCTCTAGACTCTTTCAGGAGATGTACATTCCGTCTATTGCTCGATCAGAAATTCGGGACAAGTTTAACCACCTCATTCAAGGCAACATGATGGTAGAAGAGTACAATACAGAGTTCATCCATTTGAGTCACTTCGACCCTACTCTGATTCCGATAGAAGAAAAAAAGACGAAGAAGTTCTTTGACGAACTTACCTTTGAGCTATAGAGATTAATCGGCTTCAGTGCACCTACTACATTCACGGACGTCCTTGCTGCAGCCCGACGCATGGAGCGTGTCACCAGGAGAGAGCCTATCCAGAAATGACCATTCACATCAGCACCAACCAGAGCACCACAGGAAAAAGTTGTAAAGAGACCTCACATACAACAGCCACCCAGAGCAGCTCCATAGGCACTGCCTACATGTCAATATTATTGCAAGCAAGGTCATTACGAGAGCGAATGCATACGCAAGTTGGGATTATGCTTGATTTGCGGATCCAGCCAACATTTAGCCAAGGATTGCCCTGAGCGTCGAGAGGGAGCACCGATGGTAAACCGATAAGCTTTACAGCACCAGGAGGATATTAGCTGAGGCCACCCTTGGCACCACAAGCAGCACTCTTCCAGCTGGCCAAGCAACAGCAAAGGGCACCACTATAGAGACGTGGACAGGCTTTTGCGATAATAGTGGATGAGGCACAGACTCAAGGATTAGCAAATATGAGTAAAATTTAGTTTTATCATAGCTAGCTATAGTAGCGAATATTCCTAGTAATACTTTTGCATGTTTTTGTTAGTTCCATTCCCTAGCCTATACCTAGTATTATGTTAGCATGAACTTGTTAGTCTAGATTAGTAATATGTAAGTGGTACCTAAGTTTTTAGAAGTTGTAGTTGATCCTCGCTCTAACCAGACTCCTTTACTCTTGAGTTACTTATCACTCATTACCTAGGAAAAAGTTTTTATTGCTTCCCTATGTGTTCTGCTTGAACAAAACCCTTACCCTTTCTCTTGATTTTTTTTACTTGTTCGTGGTCCCTTATCCTTTTTGTCGTGCTTCAACAAACATGTTTTGCAACCGCGTCATCTCTTCTAGAGCAAACCTTTTCTTGACCGGTTATATTTTATTTTCTTAATTACGAGGACACAATTCTTTTAAGGTGGGTAGATTGTAAACACCCTAATTTTTTTAGAATTAAATTTTAGAATTTTAATTATTGGTATTATGAATTACTGAGTTTAAGGAAGAATTTTCTGTAATTTTTAGCTATTTATAATATATAATATTCATAGATTTATAATTATGTGTATTAATTAATTATTAATATTGTGCAAAAAAAATATTTTTGGGTGTAAAACTATTATTAGAGTATTGTATATTTTTTCTGGAATTTATTGAAGTTCAAAACTATTTTTAGATCGCTATATAGGCATATATATTGATTATTTATTAACCCAAACCAACCCAACCCAAACCAACCCAAACCAACCCAACCCAAACCAGAACCCATACCGTACCCGATAACCCAGAACCAACTAACCCAGGCTACAATAACCCCCCCTTAGCCCCCGACCGTGTCCCCTCCGATTCCTCTTCCGTGAACGGACCGCGACCCCTCCTTTTCCATCTTGTAACCTCCCACCTTCACCCTATATAAACCCCAACCTAGCCGACCACCACCAAAACCATCTCCTCTACCACCGCGACTATCGCCGACCACCGACGACCGCCGGACCGTCGGGCTCCACCGCCATGAACAGCCGCTCCGACTTCACGATCAACAACACACAGTGAGGTACCCATCTTCTCTCCTCTGTTTCTTCCTGCATAGTAGACCTAACAATGACCCATCGAGTCCTACGCAAAGACCACATGACCCCCTGAACCTTATGTAATTAGTTTAGTTTGTCGTGTCCTGTGTCGTTCTTAAATTGCGACGCAAAACATGAAAAAAATGACTTATTTTTAGGAGTAAAAACTGTCCCAAGTGCGCGTGTTTGAGTCTCGTTATCTTTATAATGGCACACGATTTTTTAATTCTGCTTGAAGAGTAATTTAGACAACATAAACAATTTTTAATCTCTTCAATTAGTTTATTTTATTGTTGATTATGCTGTGATTTAATTGCTGTTGAAATCTATCAAAAACTTGGTTTCTTAAACCCAAAATTTCCTAAAATGGGGTGCGTTCCGCTAAACGAGGCAACTTCGTCATGTGCGAATTTTACCAAAAGGCGCGTATCATCAACGTGGACGTATAAAATTTTGTAAAAGTTGATTAGGATGTGCGTGCATACTGGAATCAATGAGCATCTGTCGAAAAGTACCGTATCTGCCTGTTCTGACACTCATCATAATTTTATGTATGCTTATCGTTTCATAACGAAACTTGTGTCATCAAATTCGCAGTATTACGCTGGACCTGTGATCCAAGTTTGGTTCGATTCTGAGAACGTTGACAAAATACCGTTTTACGGGCCCTACGATTCCACTTGACGAACGATTTTGTGACCGGCTCATAGTAATCCAGTTCTGGATATTTTGTTGGATTAGTATTATCGTTCTAGACTCATAAACACTAAGCTTGACAAATTTAGAGAACTTTATCTCTGGCATATTTTTCCGTGCGAAGTGGGCCACATGTGGGACCCCGCTTTGACCCAAAACTGTCAATTCTGCCCTTGTGTCCAAATTAGACTTATAGGTAGTCAATCCTAGCTATTTCAAGTATTTGAGAATAATGGTAATTTTTGTTTTAGCATCCGGAGGCGTACTTAGAGATTTCACTGTTACAGGAGCAATTGACGAAGCTCAGAACCCAGACAAGTGTACCTTGCCAACTTGTTGATGATCATGTGCTATTATTTGCATATATTCTTTCCATATACTTCTGTCATATACCTGTTCAACCTAGGACCGTGAGATTTTGTTTAACGTTCGAATAAGATTCGGGTGTTGATACCGTACACGGAGTCGTGTAACATCACTTAGAGAGTTGTTACCACGATCCTATATTTTTACGTGCTTGCTTTACCAAGTACGTCATACCATAGGACACTTGACACTATTCATGTGACATAATTTTTTTTGAGATATTCATGGTAATTATATATAGGCTTACAAGATTCGTGACATGAGACTTGCATTTACATAGATATCATTATGACTCGCTATACTAGCTAGAGGTCATGATCTTGCGTGTTATGGACATGAGACGTTAGATTACATTGGGTTGAGAGAGAAACAGGCTACAGGATGATTATATATATATATACTTTATTATTGGAGGTGCTTTAGTCTCTATAGAGCTTGGCCAATTACGTGATATTCTTGCTTCTACAGGCTCCCCGACACAGAGCTTGTAGTGGTCTTAGCCTGAGTACTAATGATGCTCTCATTTGTATTTCACTTAACTGGTTACATAGCTTGCCCTGAGGATCTATTTTTATTTATTATATTTTATTTAGCTTGAGTGATTCTTGTACCCTATTATGTCCCCAGGTACAGCAGAGGAGAATTACCCTGAGATATACGGGACATGAGATGACGTTGGAGCAGTACTAGCACTAGAGGACGAGGTTGTGCCGGAGGATTTCTCCTGAGTATTTTAGTTTCATACTCAGTTATTTATGCTCATTGTTATTTTATATCTGGACTCATGGACATATGTATTGATGATATTCTCTTTCCTTAATTGTGTTAGATTGTTCTCCGAGACACTATTTACTTGGACATATTGATGGACTAATTCTTTTATTTATTATCTTAACTGATTTATCATATTGACTTATGTTTACTTTCTGTGGATGAGATTAGATTTATACTGTGATAGATGTTATATACTACATTTATATTTATTACAGCTTAAGTGTACTCTAACGGGTCCATTAAATTATGTTTGGCTATTATAGTTGTGTTGCTGGCCATTGCCACGTAGTTAGTCCCTCGATATTTTGGGACTTTAGAAAAGGTCCAAAAAATTTATCATTGATGAGTCAATATTTGAACCAGAACCCATTGAGCCGAGTGCAAAGTTATTGAGGAGGCCGAAGGACTTTAGAGAAGACTTTGTTACCTATCATGTGGAAGCTGATCCGCTTACCTATGATGAGGCAACAAAGACCAGAGATGCTATTTTCTGGTAGAAGGTTGTCAATGACGAGTTTGACTCGATAACTTCTAATAATATTGGAAAGTTAGTCGATCTGCCTGAAGGAGCTACACTACCAGAAAAAGTCAAATTAGCGACAAAAAAATATCGCTAAATGACCAATAAATGTCGCTAATTACGTTTTGCAACGTAATAAGCGACATTTTACATAAGTCACCTTTAACGACGTCGCTGAACGAAAAAATGTCGCTAAACATCGCTATACTGATATTTTTTAGCGACGTAGATGCGTTGCTAGATTAGCGACGTGCTCATTTGTCGCTTAACGTTGCTAATTAGCGACGTATAAAACGATGTTATATCGACGTCTTTAATGACCTAGCAAAACTGCCATGTCAGCAAGTTTTTAACGTCCTTAGATGACTGCATCATCTTTAACGTCCCTGGATGACTGCGTCGCAACTAGGGCACCGTAGGATTCCGTACCGTAGTACATACCCCTCTGGAGACCACCAACGACGGTCATCCACAGGTCGTCCGTCGACAGAGCTGGAGCGGGCTGCAAGAAAGTACCAGCCTCTCCAGCTGTAGGTGCACTAGCAGCCGCCCACTCACGCAGCCTAAGATACTCGACCTAGAAAAGTTTGGATACTCGATAATTGCCTAAGTTATATTAAAATTAACACAAAGTAAAGTAATACTTACATAGGACTGCGAGGCCCTCTCATCAATGAGAATTCCGTCCTTTCGATGGGTGGAGAAGAAGACGGTCACCATGTTTGCATCCTCACCCCACTGTACCTATTACAAATATATTATTTAGTACTAAAATTAAACATTTTTCTACTACCATTTTATAATATATCTTAAATAAAAAATATACCAAATGACGAAAATGTTCCATCATCGGAATCCAGTCACCACACCATTTTACAACATTCCGCCTAGCCGCCTTGGCCTTCTCAGACCTTTTCTTGTACCTTGGATCGTCGAATCTAGCCCTCATCGCAGTCCACTACTCAGGCGTGATCCAACCTTGGATTGGTTTTTCAGCACGATCACAAGCCTTCTGGTCATCCAGAGCATCACAGATAAGCTTGGCGACAATGGCAAGAAACATCCGCTCGATCAACTCGGCCCGGTGCGGAGGATAGAAATACGTTTGCTATAATAAGTAATTTAGTAAGTGGGCATCACGGATAAGTTATATAATATGCATAGATTAGAGGATTTATATAAGATAATTTTATCTTAAAGTGCGCAAACCAGAATGCCTTCCTCTCCACCGGAGCTTCAGAGTAGTTGATCCAAGGGCCACCATAGTTGTTCCTCAGAAATAGTCACAAGCATTTCTGAACCGACGATGGACGATATCTATATAGAGATAATTATTTTGATCGAAAAAGTCAATATATGATGAATAAAGAAATACACGATATATATGATGATAAACCATCTAATTGACTTACTTTGTAACGTCGGCCCAAATCTTTGTCCACGTCTCCTTCAGAGGTGCGCATGGAGAATCTTGCTGATGTTGGGACAACATTGGCACGACCTCCTCTACATGCTCATCTGTCTTCCGTCAGCAGGAGGAACGCTTGACGAGGGAGTACTATCACGCCTGGAACTACTCGTCCCAGGAGTGATGCCACGTAACATCGTTGCAGTCGGAGATGTGACTGATCGATATACTGGAGTACTGGGCGACGACGATCCAGAACCAACAGTAGGCAGTACCGGAGGAGCACTATTTTTGCCTCGGGACCTGCCGAACCCTCCGCGTCGTCCTGTCATAACTGATAACAACATATGATGAATAAAGAAATATATAAATATATATTACATTCTACAGTCAAAATTTTATGCATATCTCATAGCATTCATAGAATTGTACAGTAAATAACCAGTGGTGTCACAAGTCTAAATGGATAGTAAATTCTACAGTCAAAATATAATACATATATTCATCAAAATAGTACATTCTACAATCAAAATTTAGTAACATTCTACAGGCAAAATATTTTATTTTCAATCAACTTCAGAAAATTCATCTTGTTCCTCTTCCTCTCCCTCCTCATCGTCTTCACTTTCATCTACTTCATCTTCGTCTTCCTCTTCCTCTACGAATAATTTTACATCTTCTACATTATTACTTGTGTAATGAATAACTTCCGTTGAGTCCACATCTACAATATTTGTTACAAGAAGTAGCTCGTCCTCCTGATAAACTATTTCCTCAATGTCAAAGATATTTCTAGCTTTAGTCTTGCATACTTCCCACCAATCGGACCTCGTTGTCCCCCGTCTAGGATAAGTTATAAAGTACATGAGCTGAGCCTGACTTGATAGGACAAACGGTTCATATCCTTGATATCTACACTTGTAGTTTATATCCACAAGGCTATGCTTGTCAATTTTCTAACCTTAATCTTGAATAGGATTAAACTATTCATACTTGAATAGCACGATATTAGTAGGTTCTGTGTCATAATTATATGTCAACTGCATAATCTCTCGTAAGATGCCAAAGAAATTATTGCCTGGATCGATATCTTTGTAGTTCGAAGATTTGATACACAAACAACTATTTTTCGTGGAATCAAGATCCAGAAAGCTGTCTCTGATAGAAGCATTTGTTGACTTGAACCTAAACCCATTCACACAGAAGGTGGCCATATTTTAACGACAGTAATTTGTCCCTTGGCTAGAGGTCTGATAGATTCAGTCTCGAGTGTTATTAGACGATCGACCTAAATACCAAAGTAGTGATAGTAAGTTATTTGTTTTGCAAGTGCAGAAATAAAAAGTAATTACCAAGCACCTTACATATGCGCTCAACCAAAAAGGAAAATGGTATCTCATTTCTTGTTCTACTTCTTCGTCTGTTATGTAGGGTCTAACCGACCTCAACTCATTATTATATGTGCTGAAAAATAATAAAGTAACTGCTGATTAGTAGCATAATAGTAGCTTATACTATTACATTGAGATGATGTAAACGTGGACGTATTAATTACTTACCCCTCTAGCTTCTCCACTTTATCCTCATTGCAATTGAGTAATATATACAACTGAGCAGCCCTTAGCTCATCGTCATTCAAATATCTCTTCTTTATTTTCTCCAAAGGCTTTCCGAACGCATTGAATACTTTGAGTATTGCATCATTAGATTACTGATATTCGTCGTCGTTTCTCGGAGCTTTTGTTCTATTAGTAGCAACATAAGGTTTAAAATACGTCGAGCAAAAGTTTGTAATCTCCTCGAGAATATAAGCTTCACAAATAGAGCCCTCAACCCGTGCCTTATTTTTTACCTTTCTTTTTAGGTGATTCAGATGCCGCTCGAAGGGGTACATCCACTGATAACCGACAGGACCACCAACACGTGCCTCATAGGAAAGATGAATTGGCAAATGCTCCATAGAGTTGAAGAATCCAGAAGAAAACACCTTCTCGAGCTTATATAGTGTTACCATAATGTCCTTTTCTTTCTTTTCTAGACGATCGACTGGCAACTTAGTAGAACAAAGATCTCTGAAGAATATGCTGAGCTCTGTCAATGGATCCCAAATGACCTGCAGTAAGAATTTCCGAAATGCAATCAGAATTAATCTCTCCATGAATACGTGACAATCATGGTTCTTCATACCCGCCATTTTGTTCTCCTTGAGGTCGACGCATCTTCTCAAGTTCGACACGTAACCGTCTAAAAACTTTAGACCCTGAATCCACCTATAAAGTTTCCCTTTATCCTCTTTCTTCAGTGAGAAAACTGACGTAGGTTGCTTTAACTTTCCATTCCCCTCCTCTATCAAATGCAACGCAGGACGTCTACATATTTCTTATAAGTCTAACCTGGCTTTCAGATTATCTTTCGTCTTCCTCTTTACCTCTATTACAGTATTAATTATGTTATCAAACACATTCTTCTCGATATGCATGAGATCAAGGTTATGTTTGATCAGATTGGTGCTCTAATATGGCATATCCCAGAATATACTCCTCTTCGTCCAGTTATTGGTGCGACCAAATTTGTCACACTTGTACTCCTTAGCAGGCTCTTCGATATCACTTGGTAAATTTTTTACCTCTTCCCATATCATATACCCGGGCCACCTTGGCGGTGGATTGGCCTTCTCCACAATGCCCGCACGAAAAGCATTCATGTTCCTCCGGTACGAATGATCCTTCGGCAAAAATTGTCGATGACAATCGAAGAATCACGGTTTGCCTCCGTGTTTCAAACGGAAAGACTTAGTACGGTCCATGCAATACAAACATGAGAGACGACCATGAGTGCTCCGTCCCGATAATATTTCATAGGCCAAAAAGTTGTTGATGGTCCACATAAGTGCTGCCCTCATCTGAAAATTCTGCTTTCTAGAAACATCGTACGTGTTGGTACCTACTTCCCACAGCTGATTCAACTCATCTATCAAAGGCTGTAAATAGACATCGATGTTCCTTTTTGGATTGTTCGGACCCAGGATAATAACGGTTAGGAATATATACGGAGTCTTCATGCACATCCAAGGCGGTAGATTATACATAGTGACGATCACAGGCCAACATGAATACTGGGAGTCCGAAAGTCTGAATGGGGTAAAACCGTCAGAGGAGAGCCCCAATCTGACATTATGCGGATCCGAAGAAAAATCTGGATACTCTCGATCAAAGTGCTTTTATGCTTCTCCATAGGATGGATGATCCAATACTTCTTCGATCTATTTTTGCCTGTGCCAACTCATATTTTCTGCAGTCTCCTTAACCATAAACAATTGCTGCAATCGCGATGTCAAAGGCAAGTAGTGCATCGAATCGGAAGGCTTCCTTGCACCCATAGTCTTTCCTCTACCAGTAGCCTTGTAGCGATCAGCACCACAGAATCTACATGTATCTTCATTCTTGTCATCTTTGTAGTACAACATGCACCCATTGAGACATGCATCGATTTTCTCGTATCCCATCCAGAGCGATCTCACCATCCTCTTAGATCGATAAGAGTATTTAGGCAACTTTGTACCCTCAGACAAGATCTCTATAATCAAATCGATCAGTCGATTATAGCATTCTTGCAATATGTTAAAATTGGACTTAATGCTCAATAATCTTGTAACCACCTCCAATGGTGAATGATCCTCACAACCAGGATATAGTGGAGTCCTTGCATTCTCCAGCAACTCCATAAACTCTGCAGCATCCGTATTCGGTGCCTCCTCAGCTGCATCATAATTGTCCAGATTAAAACTAGGTCCCGTAGTATCAAAAACTATATTCGCCTACCCGTCGTCGTAAGCAGCGTGGTCGTGGACATCCATAACGGCTCCACATAAGGCTTCAACTCCGATGCTAGAGACACAAGTTCTCCGTGCGTGGTCCACTGATAGTAATTCAGCGTGAATCCCTTCGAGTATAAATGATATGTGACTTCCACTTCTGGATAATATTTCAAGTTGTGACATCTCACACACGGACACTTAATTTTGGTACCGTCCATGTACTGAGGGAACACCTTGGCGAACTGCAGGAACTGCTGTACACCCTCAATGAATTCATCCCGCACACCGCATATGTCATCAGGATGACGGCTGTACATCCATGAACGATGACGCAGATAGTAATTCATATCCATTTCTAGATACTTCTACAAAAATGAAAGTTGTTGTCTGATAAAATAAACGAAAGATATAGAAACGAGGCTTTATACGAAAACCCGCTCTTTATGTTTACAAACAAGCAGTACAATTAATCCTATACGAGGATGTCGAGTACAATTTTTTAATCTGGATAAATATTGCTATAGGAGTCTGATCTGCAGTTGATCACTTTGTCCCTTAGACCACACGATGGTGAAGAAGTGACATAGAAGACACAAAGAAGCTTCGAAGGTTGTGAAAGAGAGTGGATGCTCGATGCCAAAGTCGTCGATCGCTACTCTTTGCCTGAGCTCTGGATTCTTCTCTCTCTCTCGATCGTTTTCTCTCCTCGATCTGATACTCTATTTTTTGACCTTTCAATCTTCCATTTTTTGACCCCTGACCTCTGTCAATAGAGGTCTCTATTTATAGAGTTTTAGTGACAGTGACTACTCAGTCGGTGTAGAAATCGAGTAGTAGAAAGTACATCACCCTTTTATACGACGGTTATAATAACCATTGCCCGCGTATATATGACCTTTTGAATGTGCGTGTGACGCGTGTCCAACTAAGGGACAACGCGTATAACTGCTGCGAAGATCACGACATAGAAGCCACGTAGGTAGTTATCCTTTGTGTAGAAAATGTTGGCGTAGAAGCCAATAACTGTCACCATGGCGTAGAAGCCATGTAGGCATAGAAGCCGAGTAGGCATAGAAGCCGAGTGGGCATAGAAGCCGAGTGGGCGCAGGAGATAGCTGATCCTCTTCTTCTGACTGAGGCCTGAGTTGGCAAAATGTGCCAAAGTGATGATGTGGACGTCTTAGCCGAAATTATGGCTCTTGGAGATATAATCAAATCTTTTGCATTAAATGCAGAGATCTGCCCCCATCCTACGCATTAAATGCAGAGATCTGCCCCCATCATGCGCATTAAATGCAGAGGCGTGTCTTGAAGATTTGCCATCATTTTGCGCATTAAATGCAGATACGCGCCTCGAATCCTGTACGAAGAGCAACTGCTGACATGGTAGTCTGTTTGTCTTCTGCGGAGCGTAAGAAGCTCACGTCTGCCTGTGTAAAACTAGGAAGCGTATTCCCTTGTATGCGTAAAAGCAGTTTACGCAAAGGGGATGTCACTAAACGACGGTTCGGTGACATTTAATCAAATCTCCTGCATTAAATGCAGAGATCCGCCATTATCCTGCGCATTAAATGCAGAGGCGTGCTTTGAAGGTCTGCCACCCTTCTGCGCATTAAATGCAGAGACGTGTCTCGAGTTCTGTCATCACTATGCGCATTAAATGCCGAGACGTGCCTCGAGCCCTATACGAAGAGCAGCTTTTGACGTAGCAGGCTGTTTATCTTCTGTGGAGCGTAAACAGGTCACATCTGCTTGTGTAAAACTAGGCAGCGTATTCCTTTGTATACGTAAAAGCGGTTTACGCCAAAGAAATGGCAGTAAATGATAGCCTGGGTTGCAGTACCGCGCCATCATTATAGCCTTGGCCTGGGTAGTCGTGCAGTACTCTTTATCAGGAGTCCAGACGTCAGGTTCATTGCATGATCTGACAGGCTCATTTCGAAGAATACGAAGCATTCCTCGTATGCTTTAATGCTGCATTAAAATGGATGATTTTTACCCCATAAAGGCGATGTAGCACCCTTTTTACGCTGAAGCAGCCTGGACATACTGTATTACGCGGATGGTCCTTGAGCTTATATTTTACGCTGTGCCCAGCTGAAAAAGCTCTGTTGCACGTAGTGGCTCTGAAGCCCTCTGTTTACGCTGCCCTGCATCAACATGCTGCGTATAGCTATCCAGCGTAATTTTCATGCTTCTACAAGACCCCCTTCAAAGCTTTTAAATTTCTCGTAATTTGAAACGCTTTGAACGAAACATAAAATAGTCAAGTCTGACACGTCCTTCAAGGCTGACTTTATGGCAGAGTTATTGGGGATCCATTAGGATTCGGAGGGCTCTCCCTTGCCTATAAAAGGCTGAGGAGTTAACATGTTCTTCCCATATTTCCTTCACCACAGAGAGATGATCGCCGGAGTTCGTCGGGTCGACTTGAGAAAGAAGAAGACCATGTTCTTCCAGCATATAAGGAGCCGAAAAAGATGGTGTCTTCGAGCAAATATCCTCTGCAACGATGGATCATGGAAGGATATCATAGCCTCCTTTGCTCGGGATAATCAGCAACTTTGTATGGCGGTTCTTCCGGAGAGAGGAAGTGTCGTATTTGACCACACAGCTTGCAAGCTGTATCTTCTCCTGATACTTTCGTGGACCAAAGCAGAAACTAGCTCTGTCCTCGAGTATTGAGTTGGGTGAAATACCTCAACTCAATCTATCATGGCGTACGGAGCATGGGATCTGCATCATTTATGCATGCCCAGTTCTGTATCCTCCCGCCATGTATAATTTTCATGTTAGTCGGTTGCGGAAACCGACTAACTGCTAGAGAAGATGGATGAAGAAGCCCACCAATGCGAGAACCTGGCAGAACAGACTCTGGGGGTGGTCTTCAGACGACGATGAAGAAATCCTTTGTAGACGGGATTTCCCTCATATGTAATCATGAAAATAAAGAAAAACCCTTGTAGACTGGATTTCCCTCATATGTAATTATGAAAAATGAATAAAATTGTCTTTCTTCTGTGCATATGATTGTCTTGCCATATACTTTGCTGTGAAGTCTGAATATGTGTAGGTTTGACACGTCTGGTAACTTTACGCCGACTCTGATAGAAAGAGTGTTAGGTACCGTCCTGTCTTTTATGCATAACTAGGGATGCGTAGAAAGCCGCTTAGCATTTGAGTATTCGAACTATCCTGCTGTTAGGAGTAAGGAACTACGTAGAATTCTGAACCGTCACTTATGATAAACAGAATTCTTGTTCAGACATCATCTTCAAGAATGATTTCTCTAAAATCCCTTGGAACAGGGCGAGAAATGGCTGTCAAAAACTGAGTCGCCATCTTGAATTCTGGATAAAATATTCAGACTGGATTCTGGATGAACCTCCAATCGACCCATGAAGAAGAGTCATTTTCAATGTTGAACTCTGTATGCTTTGGGTACTTGGGATATTTTGAGGTCAAGAAGGAGTATCTTCTGTGTGAACTCTTACAATTGACCGCCTTGAGAATCGTTCAGATGTACGCGTCCTCTGGCCTGCATATTTTTCAGATGTGCGAAAAGTCATAGCATAAAATCATAAGTTCGTAGCCTCTCGAGCGTAAAAGCTGCTGAGCATGAGAGCATCCGGGCATAGAAACTATAGATTTGTAGCTTCTGAAAAGGAAATCTTTCGAGCGTGAAGTTGTGGATCTGTTGCCTCTGAGCGTAAAAGCCACCGAGCGTGAAATCATAGATTTGTAGCTGCTGAGCATGAAGTCATAGGTTTGTAGCCTCTCGAGCGTAAAAGCTACCGAGCATAAAAGCATTCGGGCGTAAAACCATAGACTTATAGCCTGTAAGCGTAAAATCGTAGATCTGTAGCTGTCGAGCGTAGAAAGCTCCTTAGCGTAAAAACCACGAAACTGCTTTGCACGAAAACTTTTCGAATTCGCCGACTGTCCGCCTTCTCTGAGTAATAGGCTAACGTAGTACCCAATCATAACCGAATATTAATTATGAGATTTGGTTCGGGATTTGAGGAGTCCATCCGAACTCTATATATACCAAGTTTTTGAGAGGAAAACTTTTCATCCGTCTTCTACGAAAGAAAGCCTTCGACTTTTTAAGTTCTTGTTTGTTTATTCTCTGAGCTTCAAAGTTTTCAGTAATGGCCCCGAAACAAATCCCCTCCACTAAGGGAAAGTATGTTGATTCTTCTTCTCGTTCTTCTGCTCAAGCGAGAGCGTCTTCGGTCGGGCAAGGCGAACTTCATTCTGAGCGAAGTATCCCGCCGACGAGCAGTGCACCCTGCCTTAGAGGTAGAGCTCTTGGGACAAAAAAGAACGACTGAAAATCCTTCGCACACGTTGCGTGAGCACGCTAGGTCATCTTCTGTGCTGATAGCCTCTTTGAGGAAGATGATGCACAGAGACGTTTTATCTTTTACACCCACATTTCTAATGTGTCAGCGTAAAAACTCCATATTTTTACAGTCGGGCGTAAAAGCACAGATTGTCGAAACTTGGCGTATAAAATTTGAGTGTTACGCTTCTGGATGAAAATTTTGGCGTAATAACTCAACTTTATCAGTCTGGCGTAAAGCACAGACTGTATACTGCCAACCTTGAATTTTATATTTAGGAAATGGATTCCAACGTAAAAGCTCAAGTTTTTACAGTCTTGGCGTAAAGCACAGACTGTTGATTTTTTTGGCATATGTTGCAAGATTTATACAGTCTAGTATAGAAACTGATGTGTTTTTCTTGCACTCTTGTAGTTAACTTGCATGCGTCTTCGCTAGCCGATGTGATGGGTTCTGCCGCCGGGATGCTGCATTCCAACTATCTGGAGGATCTGTCGCACGTGACATTTCCTATCTCCGGGCCCCAGTATCCCGAAGGAAGGAAAATTTTGATATCGGCTCAGGGCGAGCGAACGCTGCTGAACATGATTAATGGAGAGCCCCTGACGTACATAGACGGATGTTTATGGTATTAAACGAAAGAATGAAAGTGTATTTCAATGACAAGGTTTATGCCAAACCCGCGCCCTTTGGTTTACAAATAAACTTGTACAATGTAATCCTATACGAGGATATGGGAGTATAATTTATTTAATCTGGGTATAAATTGCTATAGGTGTCTGATATGCAGTCGATCACTTTAGCCCTTGGACCACACGATGTTGAAGAAGTGCCGTGGAAGACAGGTAGCAGCTTCGAAGGTTGCAGGAGAGGGTGGATGCACGATGCCAAAGTCGTCGATCCCTGCTCTTTGCCTGAGCTCTGGTCTCTCTCTCTCTCTCTCTCTCTCTCTCTTGACCTTTTGATCTGGTATTGGTTTTCTTGACCAAGTTTCTGACCCTCCAATTTGTCGACCTTGTTCATTTTTTTTTGTTCCCCATTGATAGGGGTCTCTATTTATAGAGTTTTGGTGACAGTGACCACTCCGTCGGTATAAAAACCGAGAAGTGGGAAGTACAGCACCCCTTTACACAACGGTTAAGATAACCAATGCCTGCGTATAGATGACCTTTTGAGTGAGCATGTGACGCGTGTCCAACTAAGGGGACAAAATACGTATATTTGCTGCTAAGATCACGGCGTAGAAGCCACGTAGGTAGGTATCCCTTGTGTAGAAGAGGTTGGCGTAGAAGCCAAATAACTGTCACCCTAGCGTAGAAGCTAAGTAGGCATAGAAGCCGAACAGGCGTAGAAGCCGAATAGGCATAGAAGCCGAATAGGCATAGAAGCCGAATAGTCGTAGAGGCCGAGTGGTCGTAGAGACTGAGTGGGCGTAGAAGCCACTGCGTACCGTGCCAGAGTGCTGATGTGGACGTCTTAGCCGGAATTACGGCTTTTGAAGATATAATCAAATCTCTTGTAGAGATTTGCCACCATCTTATGCATTAAATACGGAGGCATATTTTGAAGGTCTGCAGCCCTTCTGTGCATACATCGCAGAGACGTGCCTTGAGAGAAACTGTCACCGCTCTGTGCAATTAGACGTGGAGACGTGCCTCGAGTCCCGTACGAAGTGCAACTTTTGACGTGGCAGGCGGTTTGTCTACTGCGGAGCATAAAACAGCTCATGTTTGCCTGTGTAAAATAAGGCAGCGTATTTCCTTATACGCGAAAGAGCGGTTTATGCTGAGGGGACTTTAGTAAACGACGGTTCGGTGATGTTTTAACCAAATCCTCTACATTAAATGCAAAGATCTGCCATCATACTGTGGGGCGCGTCCCGAGGGGTCTGCCATCGTTTCCAGCCGTCGTCTGGGTAGCCGTGCAGTACTTTTAGTCAGGCGTCAGAGGTCAGATTCACTGTGTGACTTGACAGGTTTATTTCGAGGAAGACGAAGCGTTCCTCGTACGCTTTAACGCTGCTTTGAGAGCGGATGAGTTTTATGCCATAGAGGCGATGAAGAACCCTGTTTACGCTGGAGCGGCCCAGACGTACTGTACTTACGCGAATGGTCCTTTGAGCCTTATTCTTCACGCCGTGTTTTAGCAAAAAAAGCTCTGTTGTACGCTTGATGGCTCTGAAGGCCTCTGTTTACGCTGCTCTGCATCAAGAGGCTGCGTAAATCCTCCAGCGTATTTTTTAAGCTTCTACAAGACCTACTTCAAAGCTTTTAAATTCCTCGAAATTTGAAACACTTTGAATGAAGCATGAACGGCCCCTCGTAACTCGAAACATTTCTGAATGGAGCGTTGAAACGGTCGATGCTGACTTTATGGCGAATTTATTGGGGACCGCTGTGATCTCTTTCGCCTATAAAAAGGCTGGAGGAGTTAGCCTGTTCTCCCCATATTCCCATTACCATGCCGAGATGATCGTCGGAGTTCGTCGGGTCGACCTAAGGAAGAAGGAGTCATGTTCTTCCAGCATGTAGGGTACCAAAAAAGACGGCGTCTTCGAGCAAGTATCCACTGCAACGATGGATCATGGAAGGATATCTTAGCCTCCCTTGCTCGGGATAATCAGCAACTTTGTATGGCGTTGCCCCAGGAGAGAGGAAGGGTCGTCTTTGACCACACAGCTTGCAAGTGCTGTCTTCTCTCGTTGCCTCCGGTGACGAGAGTCAGACAGACTCGCTCTGTCCCGGCTTGAGCGGCGCACGGAGCATGGGATCTGCAAAATCTATGCAGGCCTAGCTCTGTATCCCCCCGCCAGCGATCTTCTTGTTCATGACTGTGGTGGTCGATAAACTGCCATGGAAGAAGAGGAAGACCTGCACCGATACGAGAACCTGGTAGAACGGATTCTGGGGGCGATCTTCCGACGACGATGATGAGGAAGCCCTTTGTAGATGGGATTTCCCTCATATGTAGTCAAAAGAAATGAAAAAAAACCCTTTGTAGATAGGATTTCCCTCATATGACTTTAATCTTTAATAAATCGTCTTTTTTCTCTGCCTATGATCGTCTTGCCATACGTTGCTGTGAAGTCTGAATATGTGTAGCTTCTACACGTCTGAATCTTTACGCTGACTCTGATAGAAAGAGTATTAGGCCCTGTCCTTTACGCATAACGAATAGTCCATAGAACGCTGTTTAAGCATTTTGAACATTTAGAACTGTCCTGTTGCTAGGACTGAGGGACCACGTAGAGCTCTGAACTGCTGCTTCTGATGAGTAGAAATTTTGTTCAGACTTCGTCTTCAAGAATGATCTCTCGAAACTCCCTTGGAACAGGGTCGAGGTTTTGGCTGTCAAACTGATTTTGCCATCTTAATAGACGAGATGTTCAGACTGGAGTCTGGATGAACCTCCAATTTTGGACCCGAGAAGAGTAATTTCTTAATGTTTGAACTCTGTATGCTTCGTGTACTTGGGATGCTCTGGGTCAAGAACGAGTATCTTCTGTGTGAACTCTTGGTAATTGACCGCTTTGGGGACTATTTTGAATATGCGAAAAGTCGTGGAGCGTGAAATCATCAGTCTGTAGCCTCTGAGCGTAAAACACCATCGAGCGTGAAATCGTAGACTTGTGGTTCCTGAGCGTGAAGTCGTAGGTTTGTAGCCTCTCGAGCATAAAAGCTACCGAGCACAAAGGCATCCGGGCATAAAACCATAGACTTATAGCTGTCGAACGTAAAGCTGTAGATTTGTAGCTGTCGAGCGTAGAAAGCTCCTTTAGCGTAGGACTGAAGATCTGTAGCCTGTGAGCATAGAACACCATCGAGCGTGAAATCGTAGACTTGTGGTTCCTGAGCGTGAAGTCGTAGGTTTGTGGCCTCTCGAGCGTAAAAGCTATCGAGCACAAAGGCATCCGGGCGTAAAACCATAGACTTATAGCTGTCGAACGTAAAGCTGTAGATTCGTAGCTGTCGAGCGTAGAAAGCTCCTTTAGCGTAGAACTGTATATCTGTAGCTCCTAAAAAGAAAATTTCTTCGAGCGTAAAGTTTGCGGATCTGTTGCTTCTGAGCATAAACTGAGCACCACCGAGCGTGAGATCATCGATTTGGTATCTGTTGATCATAAAGTCGTAGGTTTGTGGCCTCTCGAGCATAAAAGCTACCGAGCACAAAGGCATCCGGGCGTAAAACCATAGACTTATAGCTTGTGAGCGTAAAACCGTAGATCTGTTGCTGTCGAGCGTAGAAAGCTCCTTTAGCGTAGAACCTGCTGAACCGTCTTGCACGAAAAACTTTTCGAATTTGCTGACTATCCGTCTTTCAAGGGTAGTGGGCTGACGTAGCATCCAACCATAACCCATATTAATTACCAGATTTGGTTAGGGTCTCGAAGAGTCCGTCCGAGGATTCGAGGAGTCGACCCGAACTCTATATATATCCCAAGCTTTTGAGAGAAAAACTTTTTATCTGTCTTCTGCGAAAGAGAGCTTTCGACTGTTCGAGTTTTTCTTCGTTCCTTCTCCGAGCACCTCGAGTCTTCAGAAATGGCGCCGAAATAAACCCCCTCCGCTAAGGGAAAGAGTATAGGTTCTTCTTCTCATTCTTCTGTCCCAGCGAGGGAGTCTTCGATCGGGCAAGGCGAACTTCCTTCTGAGCGAAGTATCCCGCCGACGAGCAGCGCACCCGGTCTTAGAGGTAGAGCCTTTGGGGTGACAAAAAATGACGAAAAATCCTTCGCACACATTGAACGTGACTGTGCTAGGTCGTCTTCTGTGCTGATAGCCTCTTTTGAGGAAGATGATACACGGAGACGTTTTCATCTTTTACGCCCATATTTCTAATGTGCCAGCGTAAAGACTCCATATTTTCGTAGTTCTGAGCGTAAAAGCTCTGGCTACCGAAAATTGGCGTATATCGTAAAATTTGAGTTTTTACGCTTCTGGAGGGGACTTCCGGCGTAAAATAACCAAATTTGTACAATCCTGCGTAGAGCACAGACTGTCGTTTCTTTGGTCTGTATGTTTGTGCAAGATTTGCAATGACATATTTTCCTTGCACTTTTGCAGTTGATTTGGGAGAGTCTCCACTGGCCGAGGTGATGGGCTCCGCTGCCAGAATGCTGCACTCGAACTACCTGGAGGATCTGTACCACGTGGCATTTCCTATCTCTGGACCCCAGTATCCTGAGGGAAGGGAGTTTTTGATATCGGCTCAGGGCGAGCGGACGCTGCTGAGCATGATCAATGGCGAGCCCTTGACATATTTAGACAGGGAGCAGTATATAAAGTCGGCTTTCCTCTTTGGGGACATGATTGACAAACAGTCCCAGACGAAGCCCAAGAGGGAGCCTTGGGTTTTCCCTGCCAGGAATTTGGTTTTGTACCTGCCAACGATGCCGAAGGATTATCCCATCTCGTCTTTCTTCCACGCGACGCATCCCAGGAAGATGTCGTGGACGCTGACTCATGATCTTCACGGCAAGCCGGGGAAGATCTTTCATCTGAAAGGAGCTGACCAGGGTTTGTTTGTCAGTCGCCCTTCTGGCGTTGTGACGTTATTCAGGGGACTGTGCCCGGGCAGTGTCCCGAGTGAAGACAGCTCAGTGATCCAGCCGGTCCAATTGCCGACCTGCTGCAACGACTTTATGGGACGAGATGGGGTATATCACAAGGAGAATCCTTGGTGCAATGGGTGGATCACCCCAACAAACTTCCGATGGACATGCCTAGTTGACTGGGCCTTGAAGCACTTCCGGAGAGAGCTAGAGGGCATTGGACTGTATGCCGCTGTGAGTGCGACGAGCGTCGGGTTGCCTCCCAATCCTAATTTGTTCTTGGCACTGATGGAGCGATACATTTTGCTCACTGGCACCTTTGCCACTCCACTGGGGAGCTGGGATTGGCCCTCCATGAGATGGCAGTTGTCTTGAGACTGCCGATGGGGGTTACCCTATATGAAGAGTATGTTCCCACCAACTGGGAGTTGGTGGACTTGGACCCTCGGGTGGCGGAAGTGTATCAGGAGCTAATGTGTCAATACTTCGCGTGCACCACTTTTTATAACGAGCCTTCTGATTTGGCTCAAGTGGATGTCCTACCTCTTCTTCCACCGAGCCAGGGCTGCCAAGTCGGAGAAAGCCTCGGGGGACAAGAATGAGCCCGTGAACTGTTTGGGCGTGCTTAGTGCCCAGGTCGTGGAGGATCTTATGGAGGAGGCTAAAGCTCCGGATCAGATTCTCGTCGAGGGGGTAGGAAAGTACCCTGAAGGCATTAAGGTCTGTAGTTACTTGAGGTGCTGTCGTAGGCCTCTGTCTAAGGAAGCCTAGCTAGCTGGTTTCCTCTCCATATGGCTGCGTCGAGTAGTAGTGCCTGGTACTGCGTCCGCGGACCGCATTCATCGGAACATCCTGTGGCCGGTAGTGCGCCTGGTGTTCGGGGCAAGACTGGGCTTGCTTCCTGCCATGGTGTACCGTATACAGGCTGGCCTGAGAGCCATGACTGATGGGTTGCTCGTTGATAAAGCTCGGCGTGAGAGTTTTCCCCGGATGGAATTACCATACCTGTATTTGATGGGATGGTTAATTCTCCACAATCCCCGGGTGATGTCTCCTGGCTCCGGTAGTAGCTCGGGGGGTATATTCTTGCTGAATTACAAGGACTCTCCCTGGAATGTGAGCACAGTTTTAGACTGTCGGCTGGTGTTGAACCTCAGCCACGGCTGGAAGCTCCTCTGTACTCCCCCTCCTGTACATCGCAATCAATCAGGGACGAGACTTGAGAATTCAGGTGGAGAGAAGACAGATCTTTCTCCGGAAGCTTTTAATTGGTTGGTCTGCATTAGGCCCTCCCATCTGCTGTACAGGAGCAAAGACTATTGCTTATTCGACCCTACCTGTCTAGTTGGTTTGCCAGGCAGTTCGGGTACGATCAGTTGCACGTGGGCAACGCCGTCACCAGCTTCAGGTCTAGGGGCGGACTCATTGATGGAGCTAGAGGGTGGCGATAATTCATCATGGGTTGCACGGGGGCAATCTTTATCGTGCCGGTCGTTACAACCTCCACGGAGCTGCGCATCCTTCATTTTTACGCCCAATTCTATGTGGCGATTAACACCTTCCATCACGATTTTGACATGCGTGGAAGCTTCAGGATGCCTTCTCCCAAGCCTGGGGGAAGAGTCGAAGTCCCTTCGGTTTTTTCGGACGAGGGTGAGGAGTCTGGTACTCCAGATGAGCCTCTGGTGTCGGTACCGAGGTGTGAAGTGCCTCCGCCTGCGGGGGCTTTGGTAGTCTCTTCTGGGAAGCGACGGGTTTCTGCTCCGAAGGAAGCTTCTCTTCGTAAGAGGAGGAAGGAGACGGTTGCTCCTCCTCTCCGTATTCTTGGTGTTGAGGCTCCCGGGAGGGAGCCTGCATCTCCCCATATCAGGGATGATTCTTTGGCTGGAGGTTCCTCGCCTTTTAGAGAGGGACCTTCTACAGTTTCGGCCGGCGGCGCCGGAGAATCCTCGCTAGAGGTTGCTATCGTGGCTACTGCTCCAGGTAGCGGAGCGAGATTGCCTGTGTGGCCGAGGCAGACTGGAGAATCTTTTTCGAGGTCAGCAGCGGGTAAAACTCCCACCGTTTCTGCGAGCACGTCTGGCGAGATTCCAGCTGATGAACCTTGACCGCGTCTTGGTGAAGGCTTGACAGAACTCTTGGCGATGTCAGTCGGCCCACCTCCTTCTCCAAGTATGACAGTTCGTATTGCGTCATTAAGGCGTGGTTTAGCTATATCGGCTGCAGATGCGTCATATATGTCGTTGGCTCCGGGTAAATGTCATCTTTATGTCTCTCTTTAGAAAGATTACCATCATACTGATATCAACTTTCTTGTCCTTTTCTCAGGGGATGGCGTCCACGGAGAGCATAGTGTTGAAGCATCTTCTGGCTCTGCTCCAGCTCCTGGCGATGATGTAGAGGCACCTAACTTCGAGGAGGAAATATCCTCGGGGGCTAGCTCGTCCAGAGTGGTTTCGTCGTCTCAAGAGGAGGACGAACCCGTCATCGTGACCTCGTCCCTCGCGAGTATGCCGATGACTTCGATTGTTGTCGTCGTACCTTCTTCGGTCGTGCCACGCGTCGAGGCAACGGCTGTGGCCACCTCATCTGCAATTATCCCTGGAGAGGGACTTGCTGATATCGCGACCACTCCTGGCGTTCAGTCGGATCTAGTTGCGTTGACCGAGCAGCATACCAGCCTCTTTTATACCGATTTGAAAATGATGATATCATTGGTGTTGGCGAAGAGTCTAGATTTCGAGCGCCTAAAGAAGACTTCTCAGTTTTCGATCGGGGCTGTCAGGGAGCTTGGCGATCCTGGGGTAGCTGATGCCCTGGAGGTAGTGGTTAATGGTTTAGAGCAACCCATTAACAAATACTTGCAGCTGACTCGGGGCATCTTCGATGTTGAGGTCCAGACCAGGTACGACCACATGACTGCGCGGCTCACTACCAAGCTGGAAAGCCTAGACAACTCCATCAAGACACATGAGCTGGAGATGGATAGAAGAAAAGCTGTCGTGGCAGAGGCTCTCGCTCTTGAGACGAAGTGCCAATCCGAGCATGACGGGAATGCAGCGAGGGCCTCCAAGCTGAGGGAAAAACTCGCTCGGGCAGAGGAGTGGGCTTCTCAATCGTTGGCGGGTCTAGACGTAGCGACTGGGCGATTGAGCGCGGCGCGACGGGATTTGGACCGTGCAGAAGCTACCCGCGCGGGCTGCCTTCTTGCAAGGGCTGAGCTGTCCTGTATGAATACCCCCAAGACACGGCTGGAGCGGGCTCGCGCCGATGCCTTGGTTCTTAGGAATGAGAGGATAGCTGCACTGGAGCGGCTGATTCGCAATCTGACTACTCCGCCATCATGATGTATCCTTTCTCTTTCTGCTTCCCCAGATATAATTCTGCTCTCTTTTGGGAATAAATAAAAGCGACTCCTTTCTGACTTTTGTGGACCCATCATTTCGGAATGTAAATGACAGTTTTTTAGGCGAGAGTGATATCTGATGATAAACTCTCGATAAACTTTTAGCGGGACATATATGTTCAGAGGTCATACGGACATGATAGAATGTAACCCAACTAATTATGTTCTGGAAGTAGTTTTGTCAGAATTGAGATCCTCGCTATATTCTACTCGGGCAGGGGAGATTAAGCATAGTACCTTTTCAGGAATTTGCCGTTGATAGGAGCCACTAACAGGTCTCCATTAGGCTGGGCTATCCTGTAGGCACCGTTCGAGAATGTTGTCTCGATCACATAAGGGCCTTCCCACTTGGGCTAAAATTTGTCTTTACTTCTGTGAGTAAGAATCATCGGCCTTCTTACGGCTAGAACTAGCTCGCCGACTTTGAACACTCTTTCCTTCACTTTATGATTGAAGGTTTTGGAAATGCGTGCTTGGTAGAGTGCGAAATGCTGCTGAGCTTGTAGGCGCTTCTCGTCTAATCCTTCTAGCTCTTGGAGCCTTAATAGGTCATTCTTTTCTCGAGTCAGCTCACTAGTCACGGCTATCCTGAGTGACGGGATCTGGATTTCAATGGGGGAGAACTGCTTCGCTTCCGTAGACCAGCGAGAATGGGGTGCAACCTGTCGGTGTTCGTACCGTTGTGCGGTATGCCCAGAGACATTCGCCCAGCTTCTCATTCCAATCTCTCTTATTTGAAGAGACAAATTTCTTCAAGAGTTTGATAATGGTTTTGTTGAAAGCTTCCGCCAAACCATTAGCAGCTGGATAATATGCCGTAAAGGCGATATTGTGTATCCGATTTTTATCGCAAAATCGATGAAATGCTTGGCTGATGAACTGAGGCCCATTGTCGTGAATTATCCTCCGGGGTACCCCGAAGCGATAAATAACATGATGCTTGATGAAGCTGATCACATTAGACGCCTTTACCTCAGCGAGGAGGATCGCCTCTGCCCATTTGGAGAAGTAATCCGTGATGGCCAGTATGAACTGGTGACCGCTGGAAGAAGACGGGTGAATAGGACAAATGATATCCATACCCCATGCTTCGAAAGGCCAGGACGCAACCGTAGGATGTAGATATTCAGACGATTGATGTATGAAGTCTGCATGAACCTGACAGGCTCTGCATTGTCTTGCATACCATATTACATCTGCGATCATAGTAGGCCAGTAATAGCCCATTCTCCTGATGCGATCCTGTAGCTTAGGACCGGGTTGATGCGCTCCGCATACGCCGTTGTGAGCTTCTCGGATAATCTGCTGTGCTTCGTCTTCAGATAGACATCTTAATAGCAGTCCGTCGTAGGTCTGACGATATAGGCATTGTGAAGATGCATCGTAGTAGAAGCATAATGATCGCCTTTTGACGGATACTGCTTCTTTGGGGTCCTTCGGCAAGATTTCGTATGCGATAAAATCCATAAAGGGACTTCTCCAGTCTCTTCTGGGGGGATCTGTATTTACAGTATGGCTGCATTCTATGTGAAAGTTGTTCTTCACACAGAATAAATCTCTGTTAAGAAGGATTACCGAATCCTGCCTTCTTATAGGGATGGCTAAATCTGCAGCTAGACTGGCTAGGGCATCAGCTTCTAGATTCTGAGATCGAGGTACATGCTCTAGGAAGAACCCTTTGAATGTCATGGCTATCTCGACCGTCGCTCGGTGATAGGGGATGAGGTCTGGATTCCGGACTTCATATATTCCTTTGACTTGATTGACGATAAGTAGAGAATCACCGAATGCTTCCAGGGACTCGACCCCCAGCTCTTTGGCGACTTGGAGCCCGATTAGCAGAGCGTTGTACTCTGCCACATTGTTGGAGCAGGGCTCGCTAAGAGAATATGCTCGGTAGATGACGAGCTGATCAGAAGTGACCAGGACGACTCCTACTCCTGAAACGACGTTTCTCCTAGGACCGGTTCTGGAGGCACCATCGAAGAAGAGTTGCCACGCGTTACTTTCCATCGCGGAATTACATTCTGCAACTTCGTCGGGAATGTCCTCGTATAATTTGGAGGCCTCCGGGATTGGATGAGCAGCTAGGAAGTCAGCCAGCGCTTGGCCCTTGATGGACTTCTGCGGTACGTACACCATGTCATATGGTGTTAATAGCATCGCCCAAGTCGCGAGTCAGGAATTAAGAGCACTAGGCTTGCTCATCAGTATTCGAAGAGGGTTGATCCTGGAGATGATATGAATAGTCTGGCCAGCGATATAGTGCCGCATCTTCTGGATAGCGAACATCAGAGCCAAGCATTCCTTCTCCACTGGGTTGTACCGGCGTTCGGCTCTGACCATCATCCTGCTGAGGTAGTAGATAGCATGTTCATGACCCATATCGTTCTTCTGTGCGAGAAGAGCTCCTAGTGAATGATCCATCGCTCGAACGTAAAGCAAGAATGGTCTTCCCATGACGGGAGGCACCAGAAATGGCGGACTGGTGAGGTAGTGCTTGATATCTCCGAACGCTTGCTGACAGGCTTTGTCCCATACGAAGGATACACCTTTCTTCATGAGATGAGAAAAGGGATGACATCTCCCCGAGAGGTTGGATATAAATCGCCGGATGTAAGCCAGACGGCCTTGAAATCCCCGAAGTTCCCTCAGATTACGGGGCGGTCGCATTTCCACGATTGCCTGGACTTTATCGGGGTCCACCTGGGTGCCTTTGGCGGTGATGACAAATCCCAGGAACTTGCCACTAGATACACCCAGAAAGGACTTCGTAGGGTTCATCTTTAGTTAATGTTGGCGCATTAACTCGAATACCGTCCTCAAGTCTTGAATGTGATCACCCTTGAGGCGACTCTTGACGGCTATGTCGTCTACGTAAAATTCTACTATTTTGCGTAAATGCTCATGGAATATGTTACTCATAGCCCGTTGGTATGTAGCCCCGGCATTCTTTAATTCGAAGGGCATGACCGTATAGCAATATACCCCCAATAGTGTCTGGAAGGCAGTGTGCATCTCGTCTTCAGGATGCATCTTGATCTGATTGTATCCTGAGAATCCGTCCATAAAAGACATGCGTTCAAAGCCGTAGGTATTGTCGATCATGATGTCTGTGATAGGAAGAGAGAATTCATCCTTGGGGCAGGCCGCATTCAGCTCTCGGTAGTCGATGCAGATACGTACCTTCCCATTTTTTTTTATGACTGGGATAACGTTGGTGACCCAGTTGGGATATTGTTCTTCCCGGATGAAACCACAGGCTATCAGCTTCTTGACTTCAGCTTCAATGGCGTCCATCATGTCCGGGCGGAATCGGCGTTGGTGCTGCTTCACAGGCTTTGAGTCGGTCAATATGTTGAGTTTGTGAGTAGCCACCTTCGGGTCTAGGCCCGACATGTCCCCATAATCCCATGCAAAGACGTTGACGTATTCCTTTATCAGCTGTATGATTTCTTCCCTTTCAGCTGGGGGAAGATTGTCACTGATAAATATCGGCTTTGGCGAAAGTTCACCCCCAACATCGATTTGGATAACTTCGTCTTTGGTGGGAGATTCTCTTTGCTCGAAGCGGAATTCCCACTGCGTATCCATTTGTTAAGCCCAAGAGTCATTCTCAAACGGCTCAGAATCCTGTTCATCTGCTCCTGAGGGATCTGTCACCACCATATTTACTGATAGTGTTTGTTCGAGAGCATCAGGTGAGTTAGGGGGCGACGAGCCGTTCTGGGAGGAGGGAAAGATGTTCTCGTTTGACTTGGAAGTCGTAAGGGAGGTGGCATACCCTAACCCAAAATGTGTTTGTCGATAGCGGGGGTCGCCGCACGGGGGCGTTCGTTTGCCTCTTCCGCAGTTGAGGCCTGGCTTCCGCTTCAAGTCGTAGCCCATGTTTTGCATGATATTTAATGTTTGTGGGCTGTATCTGTGGGTTTGTATTCTGCCAGATTCAGACTCGCGTGATTCCTCTCGCACGATTGGGGCATTCCGCCTACTGCCGAAGATTATCGGACGCTGATCGTCATGGGTTGGTGGAATGATAAAGATGGAGTCTTCCTGTGGTCCACCTGTTATGACGACATCAGATGTTGACGTATCTTCCCATATGATTTCCCCGTGTTTGACTGTTAGGGGAACCGAAGTCCGTTGAGGACTCTCGTTCTTGCGTTTCTGGATTAGGTAATCCCGCAGGTCAGGCGGAGTAGAGGAAGAAGACGAAGGCTTGTTTCTTCCATCAGCGGGCGTATGGATATTGGGCACCCCGATTTTCCCTGTGCCACCTGTGTACAACAGGTTGGCCATCTGGGCGACGGATAATCCCCTGGGAGGGTGTCTTTCCGCAATCTGAGCTTATTTTACGCCGAGAGACTGTGCCTGGCATAAATTGGAGATTCGCTCAGTCTGGCATAAAGCTAGAGAAGCCCTCAGTCGGCCATCGGCTTCTCGCATAATCCGGAGGGTAGACAGATTGTTCCCTTGCTGGCGTAAAGGCCAAGAAGTTGCGTACTCGCCTGCTTGCTTCCCCTCGCGGAGATCACAGCGCTCATCTGGTTTACCGTAGAGGTCAGATGTTGTCTTGCGCGTGGAGCGTGATCTGTACCTCCGATTTGGCATTGAGGCACCATCGGAAGTTTTGTCTGTACCGCGCGTAGCGGAAGACTGATTTCTGCGCATAAAGCGCAGTGGATACTCCTGGGTTAGCGCTGAGGCTTTGCCCAAAGTTTTGTCTGTACCGCGCGTAGCGGGAGACTGATTCCTACGCGTAGAGCGCAGTGGATACTTCTGGGTCAGCGCTGAGGCTTTGCCGAAGTTTTGTCTGTACCGTGCGTAGTGGGAGACTGAGTTTTACGTACAGGGCACGGAGGGAGCAATGCTACCACCTCATTGGTCGGAGAGATCGGAGAGTCCACAGGAATGGTAGAGGATGTCTTGGGCATCCACACTTTGCGCAGCTTCCTGTTGTCTTGGACGGAGAGAGTGTGAGAGCTACCCCCGGTTCGAAGCATGTCTTCGTAGGCAGACTGGTCGAATTGGACGACCAGTGTCTTCTTCCTGGATCCCACGGATACCGCATCGTGTTGAGCAATTGCTTCCTCATCAGAAGAGAAAGATGTCCCCAGCAGAGTCACCATCTTGTTTGTGGTATTAAACGAAAGAATGAAAGTGTATTTCAATGACAGGGTTTATGCAAAACCCGCGCCCTTTGGTTTACAAACAAACTTGTACAATGTAATCCTATACGAGGATGTGGGAGTACAATTTATTTAATCTGGGTATAAATTGCTATAGGTGTCTGATTTGCAGTCGATCACTTTAGCCCTTGGACCACACGATGTTGAAAAAGTACCGTGGAAGACAGGTAGCAGCTTCGAAGGTTACAGGAGAGGGTGGATGCACGATGCCAAAGTCGTCGATCCCTGCTCTTTGCCTGAGCTCCGGTCTCTCTCTCTCTTGACCTTTTGATCTGGTATTGGTTATCTTGACCAAGTTTCCGACCATCCAATTTGTCGACCTTGTTCATTTTTTTTTTGTTCCCCATTGATAGGGGTCTCTATTTATAGAGTTTTGGTGACAGTGACCACTCCGTCAGTGTAAAAACCAAGGAGTGGGAAGTACAGCACCCCTTTACACAATAGTTAAGATAACCAATGCCTGCGTATAGATGACCTTTTGAGTGAGCATGTGACGCGTGTCCAACTAAGGGCACAAAACGTGTATATTTGCTGCGAAGATCACGGCGTAGAAGCCACATAGGTAGGTATCCCTTGTGTAGAAGAGGTTGGCGTAGAAGCCAAATGACTGTCACCCTGGCGTAGAAGCCAAGTAGGCATAGAAGCCGAATAGGCATAGAAGCCGAACAGGCATAGAAGCCGAACAGGCGTAGAAGCCGAACAGGCATAGAAGCTGAATAGGCATAGAGGCCAAGTGGTCGTAGAGGCCGAGTGGTCGTAGAGATTGAGTGGGCGTAGAGGCCGCGTGAGCACAGATCCTGAATGGGCGTAGAAGCCGCTGCGTACCGTGCCAGAGTGCTGATATGGACGTCTTAGCCAGAATTACGGCTTTTGAAGATATAATCAAATCTCTTGCAGAGATTTGCCACCATCTTATGCATTAAATACGGAGGCGTGTTTTGAAGGTCTGCAACCCTTCTGTGCATCCGTCGCAGAGACGTGCCTTGAGAGAAACTGTCACCGCTCTGTGCAATTAGACGTGGAGACGTGCCTCGAGTCCCGTACGAAGTGCAGCTTTTGACATGGCAGGCGGTTTGTCTACTACGGAGCGTAAAATAGCTCATGTTTGCCTGTGTAAAACAAGGCAGCGTATTCCCTTGTATGTGAAAGAGCGGTTTACGCAGAGGGGACTTTAGTAAACGATGGTTCGATAATGTTTTAACCAAATCCTCTGCATTAAATACAAAGATCCGCCATCATACTGTGGGGCGCGTCCCGAGGGGTCTGCCATCGTTTTCAGCCGTCGTCTGGGTAGCCGTGCAGCACTTTTTGTCAGGAATCAGAGGTCAGATTCACTGCGTGACTTGACAGGTTCATTTCGGGGAAGACGAAGCGTTCCTCGTACGCTTTAACGCTGCTTTGAGAGCGGATAAGTTTTACGCCATGGAGGCGATGAAGAACCCTGTTTACGATGGAGCGGCCTGGACGTACTATACTTACACGGATGGTCCTTTGAGCTTTATTCTTCACGCCGTGTTTTAGCGGAAAAAGCTCTGTTGTACGCTTGATGGCTCTGAAGGCCTCTTTTTACGCTGCTCTACATCAAGAGGCTGCGTAGATCCTCCAGCGTATTTTTCATGCTTCTACAACGGGGATCAATATATAAAGCTGGCTTTTCTCTTCGGGGACATGATTGACAAGCAGTCTCAGACGAAGCCCAAGAAAGAACTCTGGGTTTTTCCTGCCGGGGGCTTGGTTTTGTATCTGCCCAAGATGCTGAGAGACTATCCTATCTCGGCATTCTTCCATACTACATATCCCAGGAGGATATCGTGGACGCTGACTCCCGATCTTCACGGCAGGCCGAGGAAGATCTTTTATCAGAAAGGATCTAACCAGGGGTCGTTTGTCAGCCGCCCTTCCGGCTTTGTGATGCCGTTCAGGGGACTGTACCCGGGCAGTGTCCCGAGTGAAGATAGTTTAGTAATCCAGCTGGTCCAATTACCGACTTTCTGTAATGATTTTATGGGGCACGGGGGAGTATACCCCAAGGTGAATCCTCGGTGCAATGGGTGGATTACCCCGACAAATCTTCGATGGGCTCGCTTAGCTGACTGGGCCCTGAAGCATTTTTAGACTGAGCTGGAGAGCATCGGTCTGTTTGCAGCTGTGAGCGCTACCAATATTGGGTTACCTCCCAACCCCAACCTGTTTCTGGCACTGATGGAGCGATATATCTCGCTCACCGGGACTTTCGCCACTCCACTGGGGGAGTTGGGATTGGCCCTCCACGAGATGGCAGAGATCTCAAGACTGCCGATGGGGGATACTCCATATGAAGAGTATGTTCCCACGAACCGGGAGTTGGGGGATTCAGACCCTCGGGTAGTGGAAGTGTACCAGGAGCTGATGTGTCACTACCTCGCTTGCACCGCTTTTTATGGTGAGCCTTCAGATTTGGCTCACATCAATAAATGGATATCCTACCTCTTCTTTCACCGGTCCAGGACTGCTAAGCCAGAGAAGGTATTGGAAGGCAAGGATCAGCCTCTGAATTTTCTGAGCGTGCTTAGTACTCAGGTAGTCGACGATCTCATGGAAGACGCTAGGGCTCCGGACCAGATCCTCGATGAAGGGATAGGGCAGTATCCTGTAGGAACTAAGGCCTATAGTTATTTGAGGCGTTGCCGCAGGCCTCTGTCCAAGGAAGCTCAACTGGCTGGCTTCCCCTCCGTATGGCTGTGCCGATTCGTGGTACCCGGGATTGCATCTGCGGACCGCATTCACCGTAATACGCTATAGCCTGTAGTGCGTCTGGTGTTCGGGGCAAGACTGGGCTTGCTCCCTGCCAAGGTGTGCCGTATACAAGCTGGCCTGAGGGCCATGACTGATGGGCTGCTCGCCGATGAAACTCGGCGTGATAGCTTTCCCAGGGTAGAATTACCATACCTGTACTTGATGGGGTGGTTAATTCTCCATAACCCCAGGGTTATGTCTCCCGGCTCTGGCAGTAGTTCGGGGGGTAGTTTCTTGTTGAACTAAAAGAATTCTTCCTGGAATGTGACCACAGTTTTAGATTATCGACGGGTGCTGAACTCCAGTCACAGCTGGAAGCTTTTCTGCACTGTCCCCTCTGTATATCTCAATCAACAGGGGATCAGACTTCAGGATGTAGGCAATGGGTAGACCATTCTTTCTCCTGAGGCTTTCAATTGGTTGGTCTGCATTAGACCTTCCCATTTACTGTACAGAAGTGAAGACCATTGCTTCTTGGAGCCTTACCTGCCCAGTCAGTTTACCAGGCAGTTCGGGTATGACCAGTTGCACGTGGGCAATGCCGTCACCAGCTTCAGGTCCAGGGGTAGACTCATTGACGGAGTGAGAGGATGGCAATATTTTATCATGGGTTGCACTGAAGCAACTTTTATCGTGCTCGTCATTTCACTCTCCATGGAGCTGCGCATTCTCCACTCGTATGCCCTGTTCTACCTGGCAACCAACACCTTCCATCGCGATTTTGATATGCATGTAAGTTTTAGGACGCCCTCTTTCAAGCTTGGGGGAAGAGTCGAAGTCCCCTCGGTTTCTTCTGACGAGGGTGAAGAGTCCGTTACTCCGGATGAGCCTCTGTTGTCGGTACCGAGGGGTGAAATACCTCCGCCTGCAGGGGCTTTGGTAATCTCTGGGAAGCGAAGGGCTCCTGCTCCAAAGGAGACTTCCCCTCGCAAGAGGAAGAAGAAGACGGTTACACGTTCTCTCCGGATTCCTGGTAATGAGGCTCCTATAAGTGAGCTTGCATCTTCCCCTGTTGGGGATGACTCTTTGATTGAAGGTTCCTCGCCTTTTAGAGAGGGACCCTCTAATGTTCCGGCTGGTGGTACCAGGGAATTCCTGTTGGAGGCTGTTGTCACTGCTACCGCTTCAGGTAGTGGAACGAGATGGCCTTAGGTGTCGAGCCAAATAAGGATATCTTTATCCGGGTCAGCATCGGGAGAAACCCCTGCCGTGTCTGTCGGTGCGCCCAACGAGATTCCACCTGATGAACCTCGGCTGGAACTTGACGAGGGCCTGGAAGAATATTTGCCGGTGTCGGTTGACACACCACCTTCTCCAGGTATGACAGCTTACCTAGCATCATTAAGAAATGATTTAGCTGTACTGGCCGCAGACGCGACATATACACCATCGGCCATGGGTAAACGTCGTCTTTACGCCTCTTTTTAGAAAAGTTAACATCATTTCGATATTAACTTCCTTTTGTCTTCTTTTCAGGGGAAGACATCTTCGGGGAGGGCAGTGTAGATGCGCCCTTTGGCTCTGTGTCAAGTCCTGGCAGCGACACGGAGGTGCCTGATTTTGAAGAGGAGACACTTTCGGGTGCTGGCTCGCCTGCCGAAGAGATTCTGATATCTCAAGAGGAGGATGAGCCTGTCATTGCTATAATACCTCCTTTGAGTATGCCGGTTACTTCGTCCGGTGTTGGCGCTTCTTCTTTTGTCGCACCACCTGTTGAGGCGACGGCTGTGGCAACATCGTCTGCGGTCGTTCCTAGAGAGAGGTTCGCTAATATCGCAGACACTCCCAACGCTCATTCGGATCTGGCTATGCTGACTGAGCAGTATATTGGTATCTTCTACACCGCTATGAAAACATTGATATCAATTGTGTTGGAGAAGAATCTGAGCTTTGAGTCTCTGAGGAGGTCCTCTCTGTTTGCGATAGTGCCGATCAGAGAATACGACGATACTGGGATAGCTGACACTCTGGAGGAGATAGTTAATGGTTTGGAGGCACCTATTAACAAATATCAACAGCTATCTCGAGGCAGTATTGACGACCTGGTCCAGGCTAGGTTCGACTCCCTGACTGCGCAGCTTGTTGTACAGATGGAATCCATAAATAAATCCATCCGGGCACATCAGCAGGAGATGGACGAAGAAAAAGCTGTCCTGGAGGAGATTATTCCTCTTCAAATGAAGTGCCAGGGCGAGCATGAAGGAAATGTAGCGAGGGTCCACAAACTGGAAGCAAAACTTGCTCAGGCAAAGGAGTGGGCTTTTCAGTCGTTGGAAGCTCTAGATGTGGTGAATGGTCGACGGGAGACTGCTCAGCGAAACCTGACACATGTGGGTGTCATCCACGCCGATTTTGTGCATGCTCGATCCGAGCTGGTTGCTTTGAACAATGATGCAGCAAGGTTGGAACGGGCTCGCACCGACGTCCTAAACTCCAGGGATGAGAGAATGGATGATCTGGCACGGCAGATTCGCGACCTAACTGCTCCTCCCAAATGATGTACTTTTTTACTTTTCAATATAATTTTGCTCTTCTTGGGAATAATAAAGAGGCATTCATCTGACTTTGTGGACCCATCATTTTGGAATATAAATGACAGGGTTGAATGAGAGTGATATCAGAGATAATATGGACGTGATATACTCTTGGTAAGTTTTAGTAGGACGTATCTATTCAGAGATTATATGGACATGATAGAATATGCTTCAGCTAAAATTTGTACACAAAACACTATCAGAGGTAATATGGACGTGATAGGTCTTGAAGTTCCAAATTAGGAAAGTTTGTTCAGAGGTAATATGAACATAACAAACTTTTGAATTGTGACTACATTGGAGATGGAGGTACATATCTGCTCAAAGGTAATATGGATATGGCAGTTTTTGTGGACTCAACACCACTGGCGCACTTAGAGTTAAGTACGGGTACTAAGTTGAGATGACAACCGATATCAGAGATAATATGAACATGATAATCGATAGCCAGATCAGGGAAGTTTGTTCAGAGGTAATATGAACATGACAAACTCTTTGGGTTGTGACTCCATCGGGGACGGAGGTATACATCTGCTCAGAGGTAATATGGATATGGCAGTTTTTGTGGACTCAATACCACTGGCGTACTTAGAGTTAAGTACGGGTGCTAAGTTGAGATGAAAACCGATATCAGAGGTAATATAAACATGATAATCGATAGCCGGATCAGGGAGGTTTTTTCAGAGGTAATATGAACATGACAAACTCTCTGGGTTGTGACTCCATCGGGGATGGAGGTATACATCTGCTCAAAGGTAATATGGACATGGCAGTTTTTGTGGACTCAACACCACTGGCGTACTTAGAGTTAAGTACGGGTGCTAAGTTGAGATGACAACCGATATCATAGGTAATATAAACATGATAATCGATAGCCGGATCAGGGAGGTTTGTTCAGAGGTAATATGAACATGACAAACTCTCTGGGGAAAGAAATAAAATATTTGGACAACAGTTCAGAGGTAATACGGACATGAACATATGTCTTAACAATTCACTATGGAGTGATTTTCCTGAGTGAGGACAGTCCTGAAGAATCCACTGGGGAAATTTTAGAGACTCTCCATCAGGTATATTCCTGAAGGAAGCAAATTGGCATGTTAGAAAAACCGATTTACGATGATCATCCCTTCGTTTACAGATGCAAAGTGATAACTTTGGAGTCAATCAACTCCTGGATTCTCCTTTTCAGTACATGGCACGTCTTTGTAGGATGATGAATGTACCGATGAAAGAGACAATAATTTGGGTCATCGACTTTGCCAGCTCTCTCAGGATATCTGATGTTGGAAAGCTGAAGTTTGTGTTCCTCTATCAACATATTGAAGATTTCAATGATGTCATCTTCATTGAAGGAGAAAGTCCCTTTTGGTCTTCGGGCTCCGGATGCCTGAGTTTTACTTCCTTCTGGGAAGATTGTCATCGTCGTATCATTTTTGGATTTCGAGGGAATTCTACCCCCAGCTTTGGATGCTGGCCTGTTTTGTCGAGGTAGGCTACCCCAGATATGTCGCGGCATTTGTCTACAGAAGCCGATTTAGAAGGTCCTGCCTCTGGTTGTGCAGGATCAGACTCTCGAGGTTGTGAGTTTGCAAGAGATACAGTATACCCCAACCCAAAACGAGCTTGTTGATAGTAAGAATTCCCCTGGAACGGTATTCGTCTGCCTTTTCTATAGTTAAGGCCTTGTTTCAACCTCAAATCATAACCCATGCTTTGTATAATTTTTAAAGCCTGTGGGCTATACCTGTGGATCTGCATTTTGCCATCCTCAGACTCGTGAAATTCTTCTTGTACAATCGAACTGCTCCGCATGCGACCAAAGACTATTAGATGCTGGTCGTCGCGAGTTGGAGGAACAATAAAGGCATCATTTTCATATGGTCCATATATCATGATGATATTAGATGTTGACGCATCTTTCCATATGATCTCTCCCCATTTGATAGTTAGGGGATCTGAAGCCTGTTTATGACTCATGTCTTTGCGTTTCTCAGTGGGCATACGAATGTTGGGAACCACAGTTCTCCCTGTGCCACCCGTGTATAACAGGTTGGCCATCTGGATAGCGAATGATCCTCGAGGAGCGTGTCTTTCCCAAACTGAGCCTTCTTTACGCTGAGGGGCTTCACCTGGCGTTGTTTAGAGCTCATCTCAGGTTGGCGTAAAGCTGAGAAGGTCGTCAATCGGCCGTCAGCTTCTCGCGTAATTCAGAGGGCAGGAAGATTGTTCTCTTGCTGGCGTAAAGGCCGAGAAGTTGAGTAGCCCGCCGCTTGCTTTCCCTTGCGTAGATTGCAGGGATCATCTGCTCTTCCGCGGAGGGCAGATGCATTTTTATGCGCGGAGCGCGTTTGGGATTCCTGATTTGGCGCTGAGGCATTATCAAAAATTTTGTCTATTTCGTCACAGACGGGAGATAAAGTTTTACGCACAGAGCGCGATGTGTACTTCTGGACTAGCGCTGAGGCATTGCCAGAAGTTTTGTCTGCCCTGTCAGAGACAGGCGACTGAATTTTACGCACAAGGCACGGAGTATACTTTTGGACTAGCACTGAGGCATTGCCAGAAGTTTTGTCTTCCCTGTCAGAGACAGGCGACTTAATTTTACGCGCAAGGCGCGGATGGAGCAATGCTGCAACCTCGTTGGTTGGAGAGATCGAAGAGATCGGAGAGTCGACAGGAATGGTAGAGGATGTCTTGGGCATCCAGACCTTACGCCGTTTCCTATTGTCTTGGCCAGAGAGAGAGTGAGAGCTACCCCCTGTTCGAAGCATGTCTTCGTAGGCAGACTGGTCGAACTGGACGACCAGTATCTTCTTCACGGATGCCACGGATACCGCATCGTGTTGAGCAATTGCTTCCTCATCAGAAAAGAAAGATGTCCCCAGCAGAGTCGCCATCTTGTTGTCTGATAAAATAAACAAAAGATATGGAAACGAGGCTTTATACGAAAACCCGCTCTTTATGTTTACAAACAAGCAGTACAATTAATCCTATACGAGGATGTCGAGTACAATTTTTTAATCTGGGTAAATATTGCTATAGGAGTCTGATCTGCAGTCGATCACTTTGTCCCTTGGACCACACGATGATGAAGAAGTTCCATAGAAGACAGAAAGCAGCTTTGAGGTTGCTAAAGAGAGTGGATGCTCGATGCCAAAGTCGTCGATCGCTACTCTTTGCCTGAGCTCTGGATTCTTCTTTCTCTCTCGACCGTTTTCTCTTCTCGATCTGATACTCTATTTTTTGACCTTTCAATCTTCCATTTTTCGACCCCTGACCTCTGTCAGTAGAGGTATCTATTTATATAGTTTTAGTGACAGTGACCACTCAGTCGGTGTAGAAACCTAGTAGTGGAAAGTACAGCACCCTTTAACACGACGGTTACAATAACCATTGCCCGCGTATAGATGACCTTTTGAATGAGCGTGTAACGCGTGTCCAACTAAGGGACAATGCGTATAACTGCTGCGAAGATCACGACGTAGAAGCCACGTAGGTAGTTATCCTTTGTGTAGAAGAGTTTGGCGTAGAAGCCAATAACTGTCACCATGGCGTAGAAGCCGAGTAGGCGTAGAAGCCGAGTAGGCGTAGATGCCGAGTAGGCATAGAAGCAGAGTGGGCGTAGAAGCCGAGTGGGCGCAGGAGATAGCTGATCCTCTTCTCCTGGCTGAGGCCTGAGTTGGCGAAATGTGCCAAAGTGATGATGTGGACGTCTTAGCCGAAATTACGGCTATTGGAGATATAATCAAATCTCTTGCATTAAATACAAAGATCTGCCCCCATCCTGCGTATTAAATGCAGAGATCTGCCCCCATCCTGCGTATTAAATGCAGAGACGTATCTTGAAGATTTGCCATCATTCTGCACATTAAATGCAAATACGCGCCTCGAATCCTGTACGAAGAGCAACTGCTGACGTGGCAGTCTGTTTTTCTTCTATGGAGCGTAAGAAGCTCACGTCTGCTTGTGTAAAACTAGGCAGCGTATTCCCTTGTATGCGTAAAAGCAGTTTACGCAAAGGGGATGTCACTAAACGACAGTTCGGTGACATTTAATCAAATCTTCTGCATTAAATGCAGAGATCCGCCATTATCCTGCGCATTAAATGTAGAGGCGTGCTTTGAAGGTCTGCCACCCTTCTGCGCATTAAATGTAGAGACGTGCCTTGAGTTCTATCATCGCTCTGCGCATTAAATGCCGAGACGTGCCTCGAGCCCTGTACGAAGAGCAGCTTTTGACGTGGCAGGCTGTTTGTCTTCTGTGGAGCGTAAACAGCTCATATCTGCCTGTGTAAAACTAGGCAGCGTATTCCTTTGTATGCGTAAAAGCGGTTTACGCCAAGGAAATGGCAGTAAATGACAGCCTGGGTTGCAGTGCCGCTCCATCATTATAGCCGTCGCCTGGGTAGTCGTGCAGTACTCTTTATCAGGAGTCCAGACGTCAGGTTCATTGCATGATCTGACAGGTTTATTTCGAAGAATATAAAGCGTTCCTCGTACGCTTCAATGCTGCATTAAAGTAGATGATTTTTACGCCATAAAGGCGATGTAGCACCCTTTTTACGCTGAAGCAGCCTGGACATACTGCATTACGCGGATGGTCCTTGAGCTTATATTTTACGCTATGCCCAGCGGAAAAAGCTCTGTTGCACGTAGTGGCTCTGAAGTCCTCTGTTTACGCTGCCATGCATCAACATGCTGCGTATAGCTATCCAGCATATTTTTCATGCTTCTACAACAGTATGTGTCCTATAAATTGTTATATACAATGTGATTCTCTGGAGGAAGGTAAGAACTTCTCTAACTTGATACACAATGTCCTATGTGTGTGTGTGTACATATGGTTTGAATAAAAACCCTAGTTCTTTTCTAATTTAGTTCTTTGTTTCTTTACAATTTATTCGGTTTTCTTGGCTAAGTGTGATTGTTCTCCTCCAATTCCTGACCAAATGGGAAGATGACCTATCAATTTAGTATCAATTGGTATCAGAGCCTTTGGATCATGCTCTTGAAGCTAGTAGAGAGAACGACTCGAGTAGCTATGGCTCTAGAGCTGGATCTCTCCAAAGAATCAATACCTACCTGATGCAAATGGGAGGAAACTTGCGTTGGAAGGTACAATTCATCACTTGAACCATAAAAATTTGATAGATTGTTAGAGGAATTGGCTATGTCAAAAAGAGGGTTTGAGTTTCCACCATATGCTCCATCCATGGCAACACCTCAATCCCCTCTAAACATACCAAATATACCATAATTTGGTATAAATCCAACTGGAATGGAACCAAATCTACCACAATTTGGTATGATCCCTACTGGAGTAGCTTAATCCATTCCCCAAATAAATCAAACAACCCCAGTACAATAATTTTTTATCAAAACCCTTGCCACAACATATTACCAATTTCCTCATAACCAGAGAACAACTCCAGGATTTCAAGCAACTCGTGCTCAATCCAAATGTCACTGCACCAAACCCTAGTTTTCCTACATCACCTATGATATCTTCCCCATGTATAAGTGCATAGTATGCACAGGTTGTATACTACAGTGTTGGAGGATTGGGCAGGCCAGGATTTGAGTGTGAGATGTGGGAGTGTTAATGAAGGCCAAGAGGGAGTCGCAGTGCACTTTTGTGCACTACAGTGAAGAGCAGCAGCAACAAAGGGATGCACAGCAGCAGCAAGGGGAGCAACTACAGCAGCAAGAAGAGCAACTATAGCAGCAATGCACAGCAAGCAGCATATCGTATCCGTGTCCGTGTAAAAGCAAGAGCAGCATTCCCGTGTCCGTGTCCATGTGTCCGTGTCAGTATTTGGGTTAGTATCTGCATGTGTTAGTGTGTTCGAGTGCATTTGTGTGTGTTCGAGTTTGGGTTAGGGTTAGTGTGTGTCGTATCGTGTTGTGTTGTGTTGTGTTGTGTTGTGTTGTGTCGTGTCCTGTCGTGTTAGAGAGAGAGAGACAGACAAAGAAAGGAGACAGAGAGAAGAGCTCACCGAGGAGGGGAGCCGGAGGAAGGACGCCGGAGGGAGAAGGGGAGCTGGAGGAAGAAGGAGCTGACGGCGGAGGGGGGAGGACTGTCATGACCCGCACCGGGTATAGGGGCACGAGAACATGTGTACGTCCAGCCTACGCCGCAGCATCGGCGGTAGAACGCTGTCTAGGTCATGTAACTATCTAATCAATCTCACATGAATATCCAACTCTATGAGAAGACACGGATATCACAGTATAATATGAACAACATACTCAATCACATAACTACAGCACGATAAGATCTCAAAGAAACAAATAAGATGTAATACAAGTCTAAAATAGAAATAGTCTAACTCAACAATATAATCCAAGTCCGAAATATGTTTGCCGGAGACAAATCCGGTACCAAAATAGACAGCTAAGAAACTAACTAGATAACTAGTGATTCCGGCTAAACCTCCCGGAATCACAACTGAACTACTAAGTCCAAGACTGCAGCTACTTACCCTGTGATCCATTAGTGTCGGACACCAGTCCTCTAGGCATAGTCTGGAAAATATTTTTCAGTCAGAAAGGAGCAAAGTACATCTTAAATAATATTTCCATTTAATTGATAAGGGCTATAAAACAATAAACAGATAATGCTATATACTGAGAGAAGATAGAGAATAAATGCAATGGCAAAATAAAGAGACAGGCAATGTAAAGAGATATGCAATATAGACAATATGAAACAGTCAGTGCATATATGAAACGAAGAGAACGAGATACAATATCATATACGGGTGATGTAGTATATGATCTAAAATAGAGAACTGTAACTATTCTAAGTGTTTGGAATATTAGTCTATCATGTAATTGGCTTGGGACTGATCAGGCTAGCTACATATGATTAGCTATGATTCATGTAAGGTCAGGCTAACCATTTGGTTAGCTATGATGCATATAGAGGTCAGGCTAATATATATAACAGCTATGAGGCATGTAATGGTCAGGCCGCACCCGACGAGAGATGTGGGGTGAGATATAATGCATGTAGAGTTGGGTATGATCACATAATCTACTATTATTTCCTCCGCCCCAACTAGTACAGTGGATCCAATCACGACACGTCATGATACACGAGCAATATCCAATATATCATCAATGTAACATCTCATGATTTACAGATCCAATCTATATACTAGTCCGTGTAGCACAGTGTCAAGAATCAGATGTAACATTTCTAGATACTGGAATTATAGATATTATTAAATAATTGGAAAAATTATCAGAGAATGTACTCGCCTTGGGTCCTTAGTTGGTAACATCAATGTCCTATTCCAGAATATCATCTGGATGATCCAATAGTCCTATAGATATCATAAAATAATATAACATTGTATCAGACATTACACTAATCACATAATAAAAAATACACTGAACTCGGGACTACGCCAGGTATGATACTGGTCAACTAGGGTCATCAAGTAGATAAACACATAAAACATATTATACCTATTATTAACTAGCATTAATACTTATAATATATACATGCACCAAATTAAATACATATGCAATATATATATATATACCAATTAATTACATCTATAATATATATATTAGTTGAACAATATATATATATACACATCATATTGAATAATGTATACATACTAAATATATGTACATACTTACCATACCAATTTGAACAATACCCATATACCAATATACATATATATATATATCATTTGTATGCCAAAAATACGTTTAAAATATATATATATATATATATATATATATATATATATATATATATATATATATATATATATATATATATATATATATGTATATATATATATATCAACATTAATATTAAAATATACTAATACTAATACACCAATTGAGTTTATACTATATATATGTATACATATACATACCAATTATATATATTAAAATATACTAAGTGTATATACAATATATATATATATATATATACATATACTAATGAATAAATACATATATATAGTAAATATATATATATATATATATATATATATATATATATATATATATATATATACCAATTAAATACTCATACCATATACGTATATATATGTATACATATATATACACTAACATATATTATTTAATACGTAAATATACTAATATATTTGAATACATGTACATAAATAGAGAAATACACTAATACATGTATATGCGTATTCGTATATGAATTATACTAATACAACATACATATATACACACATACGTATTTATATATACATACGTATATATACTAATGAAGGAGGGAAAGAGGGATGCTCACAGGTGGTTGGCTCGACGGTGGTTGGCCGGAGTCGGGGTGGCGCTGCTCGGAGAAGAGGAGAGGGAGCTGGTTCGGGTTCTGATGAGGGTGGTGTTCGACCGGAGCGCCGAGGTCGTCGTCTCCGTTGCTGTGGTGTTCGTCGATCGCTGTGGAACTCACGGTGGAGTCTCGGTCGTCATTTTCGTCAAGGCCTTGGACCGCCGGAGAAGAAGCTGAGGGATGAGGGAGTTGTGGACACTCGGGGAAGGAAGTATGTTGGGGATGCTCGGCTGACGGCCTGGCCGGAGACTGGGGAGGAGCAGCAGGGAGGAATGGGGGAGGAGTCGAGTGTACTGGCTCGACTGTGGAGCTGGCCGGAGTAGGTGAGCCGAAGGAGGTGGAGAATGGGTGAGCGGGGTCGAAGAGATACAGGGGGAGTCGGGGTCGGAGTTGGGTGAGCTCGGCCGGGAGAGGAGATTGATTCCAATGGTGGTGGTGATAATACGGTGTAGGGAGGTGGTGAATCGGGTTCAGGTGGAGGCCGGAGTGTGTCGTGTGGGGTGGAGAATGGTGGAGCTTCGGTCGCCGGCCGGAGTTGCAAGGAAGAGCCGGAGAAGAAGAGATGGGGTGGTCGGCTTCACGACGGGGGTTGCTTAGCCGGAGGTGGTGGAGGAGTAAGGAGGAGGAACGGGAAACTGGAGCAGTGTCGGCTCTGGCGTAGCAGTGGGGTGGAGGAAGCCGAGTGCACAGCCGCACTAGCAGCCGGAGCTCGGGTCAGGGTGGCCCGGGCTGACGTGGGGAGTGGCTGGGGATGAGCTCGGGGTTGAGGAGGAGGCTGGATGCAGGGTTGGCTGTGTCTAGGCTGGCCGGCTGGATGTAGAGCTGAGGATGGCCGGCCGCCCGGGGTAGGGGTCAGCTGACCGGAGCTATGGCCGGGGTGAGGTTAGGGTTAGTTTGGGTGTTGGTGATGGTGATGGTGGTGTATTTTTGTGAAAAATTAATATGGAGAGGGTGGGTTTTTGTATGTGGGAGGAGATGAGGTGACCCCCCTAGGAATTAGGGCCGACCAAACCTAGGGATGGGGTTGCTTTGGAAAAAGGGGTTGAGGGAATATATAAGGGGGTTGTGTGGTGGGGATGGCTCCATTTTAAATGGATGGCCATGATTCAACATGGATAAAAATTCAACAAAAAAGAGGAGAGTGGGGTTTTGGTTGACTAGTCAAAGAAGGGGGTTATTTTCTTCATTTGGGTTAAACCAATAGGATGTGACACATCATTGCAATTTTGAAATTAAGTCCCCAATAATTGGAAAATTGCACAGAAGTGGGTTTCTGGATTTAATTAATTAAAATTAGATACAATTGGCGTTCTAAAATTAATTAGGAGTACATGGGGCCAAAATTAGGTTGGGACACAAATATCATTAGTGAAGAAGACTCAGAACAGAATATTTTCCTAATTTGGGTTGTACGAAAAATGGGTCAAGATTGCCTCCAATTTCGATTGGAACGCACAACGATATAAAGTTGGAATTTATTTAGAATTTAAATAAACGTCCGCGACGAATATTGTGCAGCTAAAATGAAGCACAAGAGAGCATAATTATGAGTTACAAAAAGGTCCGAATGGAAGGCGGGCACGTCTACGGCAAGGTTGTAAAATCTGATGGAAGACAAAAGATAGGGTAGTGCTCCAAATATCGAAGCAACGGTAAGGCGCGATAATTAAATAAAATTACGATAATTAATTATAATTAAATATTATACAATCATTTACACATAAATTATGAAAATACGAAAATACTCCTAATCTAAAATGTGGGGGTGACAAGTCTACCGTTCTTAAAAGAATTTTGTCCTCGAAATTTAAGATCCTCGTCAGTCGTATTTATTTATTCATTTTCCATCAAATTTTTAAACTCATTGGATCACATAATCATGAAGTGAATCCATATTGCTACTTCACAAAATGTTTTTCTAAATTTTATAAGTATCATATTCCCGCAAACCTTTAAAAAAAATTAAATTCCATCCTTATCAAAATCTTCTCAAAATTTTTATGTTAATCACTAATACAAAACTTAATATTCAATCCTCAAATTTTAAATTCACCCAATTGTATTTGAACACCAACCCATTAATATATTACTCCTCAAATTTTTGAGTAAATCACTAAATACAAATTTTTACTATCTAATCCTTTGATCGAAAATCCAGTTCTTGTACGTCTATAAAAATTTAAAATCTTATCCTAAAATTTGAATTCAAAACTAATCCATTAGTGATCTAAATCCTCGATTTCTTTTTTTCCACACAATACTCAAATAATATAATACTCGCAAAATCCTTAATTGAAATTTTCAAGTAAACCTATATCTTGTAGTCAAATAAATACAATAATAATCTTCTTAATTTCCTCAAAATTTAATGACAATTCCAATCATTTCATAATCTTCATAAAATCAATGTTTTAACAAGATCGCCAATCCTGTCATATCAAGTTCTCAACTCTTTGTTTAAATTATTGTTTATCCTCGAATTTTAAGGCGCATTGTCTCTTTCTGTCAAAGCACATCCTCTTCATTGATTCTTTACTTACAGTCAATCCTCAACAATCAAAGTTTAAGAGAATCCTACCTGCAGTCATACAACACGCAATACAACACGTATTCTAGGTAAATACGCAATTCAGATGAAACATGCATGGTCATAGTCACTTTTTTCGTGGTATTAAGGTCTCTATCGGGGTGTACTACTAGCTATATTCTAGCAAGGAAATCACGGATACACGCTACGGTACTAAGGGATAATCAATCAATCAACAGACGAAAAAGGAACAGAAGGAAGGAACAGAACATAGTCTTCTAACCCATTACTTGGATATCTTCGTCCTCTAATATACACTTAACTCTGGCACATTCACTAACTAATTCCTATCCCTATACACTGGTACCCGTATCAACTAATCATTAGTCCACAACATCCATGAATACATCCTCATTACAGACACCTGTCTAGTTATACCAGAATATGATACCAAGAACCTCTAACACAATCATAGGTCAATGATGCGTTCAAAGTTTGATACTCCTATCCCTATAGGTACCTCTGTTCTACTACAAGTACACCCACTGCTAGTTCTCGTTCCTACTACAATTGTTCATACTAGTTGTTCTTATCACTCAAGTGCACACCAAGTGCAACACACCATAATAAGTACTGTTCTCTCTAATACAACTCTAGATGGACACCCAAGTCTGTTTGCAGTGCCATCTCAATCATGCCCAAGTCAACAGATCCTTACTATGCACTTCATCCACTCATATACTAATATATATATTTCTTACCCACCAAAAAATTTAATCAAAATTTTACTCCTCGAACGATTTAGAATAAAATGCATATACTTCCTCAAAAGTCAAATACTCAATATCAAAGTAAAATTTAATCACTTCTAAAATCTCTTATAGTTTTGACTGTGTTTATTAAATCAAATTTGGAATCCTCAAAATTTAATAACATAGAATCTCAACTTCTCAAAATTCTTAAAAATTGAAATTCATTTCCACTCTTCAATTTTAAATCCAAAAATATACATATAAATGCTCACGGTCTCTAATACTCAAGGTGCACTCAAATATACCCATTGTCTACAGCTCTCAACTGTGTACTAAAATTGTACTGCCCGAATCACTTGCACTATTACTTCCAGATGATCAAAGTTATCATCATACATGTTTTCTCCAACGAGTTTCTATCTATATTAACTATTATACTAAATTAACATTACCATACAAGGCACTTACTATTAGCACCTTGCTCAACTAATCCTCGATATAGAATCATTAGTACCCTTGGTATGATAACACTAGCTTTATTATTGGATTATCTCATCAAACTTATTAGAACTCACAATTACTTGCACCTTCTATAACACCCATGTTTCACTTTACTCTCATGGACAAGTATATGGTTCTTCATCTCGTTTGATGTATATGTATTTTCCTTTAATCTTTTACAGCCTGTTAAACTAATCTGTGATACGCTTCACCACTTTCATTACCAATCCTGATATTTCTCTACTCATAACATCTCATTATAACTCTTTATGTGTATACATTTCTTTATTTTATTTTTTTAACACACCCCCAAGTATCAATCATCAAATTGAACATCATGTTCCATTAATCTTTAACACAATTCCTTGATACTTAATTGTTTACCTAGATCATCCAATTACATAAATTTTTGACTGCCAGGACGGGTATGCTGGCTCTGATACTAACTCTTGGAACCATCACTGATACTCTTTTCTCCTTCATATATAGTGCCAATACTAACTATAACACACCTATCATAGAACTATTGCTATAAGGCACTACGCTATGGGTTAACTCTAGATTAATGCCTACTGCTCACATGTCCAACCAAGAAACACTTACCAGCTCACAAGTCACACTCAGTCAATACTAATACTCAAGACACAGACATAATTACAAGTCACTAATTATCATGCTTAACAAGGAATCCTCAAAGAATAGAAGCTCAAAAGAAACTAGATTGAGGACTGAAGGTATTTCTACTACTAACAAACAAAGAAGCGATGGAATAAAGTCCTGTAATAACAGAAAATAAGTATTAAGATGAGACTTTAAGAACCAATTTAAGATACAACCTGATAATCATACATGTCTGTCCTAAATCATGACACTCAGAATCCTCGCCACGCCAGTAAGCATAGGTGCGATAAACGACAGGTTCCGTAACTAAAGTATGCAACCCTATAATTATGTCATCTAGAATCCTCGCCACGCCAACCGGTATGGCTACGAGAGACTCTAAATTTTATAACTAAAGTATGTACATCCAAGTCAGGTTCCTACGTTCTCGTCACGACAGCTAGTATGGCTGCGATAAACTCTAGGTTCCATAACCAAAGTAGACGTTTTACCTTTCTCACTGATCTCATCAATGTATGTCATCAGATGATACCGTAAAGTTTAGTCCAAAAAATTTATCTCGATATAAAATCAACTCAACAACGATACCAAGAATTTAAATTTAACAACTGGTCAACAAGAATCAAACTTAATATCAACAAGCGAGAACAGACAAAAACAAGGGAAAAGGAATTTAAATTGGAAATTGAAATAAGATTCTCAAGGGGTCGTCTCAGGAATCTCTCAAGAATTTTGTGATTGAGTATCCACTCTCATCCTAGTATCCTATGTCCTATATTCTATAGCAGGCACGCAGTAGTACAACTAATACGTCGCACTACCACGACATCGCACAACTTAAAAAGTCTGACCTGCATGGGCCACCATTAAAAACGTGTTACGACCCACACCCGGTATAGGGGCACGAGAACATGTGCATGTCCAGCCTATGCCGCAGCATCGACGGTAGAACGCTGTCTAGGTCATGTAACTATCTAATCAATCCCACATGAATATCCAACTCCATGAGGAGACACGGATATCACAGTATAATATGAACAACATACTCAATCACATAACTACAGCACGATAAGATCTTAAAGAAATAAGTAAGATGTAACCCAAGTCTAAAATAGAAATAGTCTAACTCAACAATATAATCCAAGTCCCAAATAATTTGTCGGAGACAAATCCGGTACCAAAATAGATAGCTAAGAAACAAACTAGATAACTAGTGATTCCGGCTAAACCTTCCGGAATCACAACTGAACTACTAAGTCCAAGACTGCAGCTACTCACCCTGTGATCCATAAGTGTCGGACACCAGTCCTCTAGGCATAGTTTGGAAAATATTTTCCAGTCAGGAAGGAGCAAAGTACATCTCAAATAACATTTCCATTTATTTGATAAGGGCTATAAAATAATAAACAGATAATGCTATATACTGAGAGAAGACAGAGAATAAATACAATGGCAAAATAAAGAGATAGGCAATGTAAAGAGACATACAATATAGACAATATGAAATAGTCAGTGCATATATGAAACGAAGAGAACGAGATACAATATCATATATGGGTGATGTAGTATATGATCTAAAATAGAGAACTGTAACTATTCTAAGTGTTTGGAATATCAGTCTATCATATGATCGGCTTGGGACTGATCAGGCTGGCTATATATGATTAGCTATAATTCATGTAAGGTCAGGCTAACCATTTGGTTAGCTATGATGCATGTAGAGGTCAGGCTAATCATATATAACAACTATGAGGCATGTAATGGTCAGGCCGCACCCGACGTGAGATGTGGGGTGAGCTATGATGCATGTAGAGTTGAGTATGATCACATAATCTACTAATATTTCCTCCGTCCCCAACTAGTACAGTGGATCCAATCACGATACGTCACGATACACAAGCAATATCCAATATATCATCAATGTAACATCTCATGATTTGGAGGTCCAATCTATATACTAGTCCGTGTAGCACAGTGTCAAGAATCAGATGTAACATTTCTAGATACTGGAATTATAGATATTATCAAATAATTAGAAAATTTATCAGAGAATGTACTCGCCTTGGGTCCTTAGCTGGTAACATCAATGTCCTGTTCCAGAATATCTTCTGGATGATCCAACCGTCCTATAGATATATCATAAAATAATATAATATTATATCAGACATTACACTAATCACATAATCAAAAAAATACTGAACTCGGGACTACGCCAGGTATGATACTGGTCAACTAGGGTCATCTAGTAGATAGACATATAAAACATATTATACCTATTATTAACTAGCATTAATACTTACAATATATACATGCACTAAATTAAATACATATGCAATATATGTATATATATATATACCAATTAATTACATTTATAATATATATATATTAGTTGAACAATATATATATACACATCATATTGAATAATATACACATACTAAATATATGTACATACTTATATACCAATATACATATATATACATCATATGTATGCCAAAAATATATTTAAAAAATATATATATATATATTAGTACATATGCCAGGTAAATACATATACTATATATATATATATATATATATATATATGTATATATATATCAACATTAATATTAAAATATATTAATACTAATACACCAATTGAGTTTATACTATATATATGTATACATATACATACCAATTATATATATTAAAATATACTAAGTGTATATTCAAAATATATATATATATACATATACCAATGAATAAATACATACATATACTAAATATATATATATACTTATATACCAATTAAATACTCAAAACATATACGTATATATATGTATATATATATATATATACACTAACATATATTATTTAATACATAAATATACTAATATATTTGAATACATGCACATAAATAGAGAAATACACTAATACATGTATATGCGTATTCGTATATGAATTATACTAATACAACATACATATATACACACGTACGTATTTATATATACATACGTATATACACTAATGAAGGAGGGAAAGAGGGATGCTCGACGGTGGTTGGCTCGACGGTGGTTGGCCGGAGTCGGGTTGGTGCTGCTCGGAGAAGAGGAGAGGGAGATGGTTCGGGTTCTAATGAGGGTGGTGTCGGCTGGAGTTCGACCGGAGCGCCGAGGTCGTCGTCTCCGTTGTTGTGGTGTTCGTCGACCGCTGTGGAACTCACGGTGGAGTCTCTGTCGTCGTCTTCGTCAAGGCCTTGGACCGCCGGAGAAGAAGCTGAGGGATGAGGGAGTTATGGACGCTCGGGGAAGGAAGTGTGGTGGGGATGCTCGGCTGACGGCCTGGCCGGAGACTGGGGAGGAGCAGCAGGGAGGAATGGGGGAGGAGTCGAGTGTACTGGCTCGACTGTGGAGCTGGACGGAGTGGGTGAGCCGAAAGAGGTGGAGAATGGATGAGTGGGGTCGAAGAGATGTAGGGGGAGTCGGGGTCGGAGTTGGGTGAGCTCGGCCGGGAGAGAAGATCGGTTCCAATGGTGGTGGTGATAGTACGGTGTAGGGTAGGGGTGAATCGGGTTCAGGTAGAGGCCGGAGTGTGTCATATGGGGTGGAGAATGGTGGAGCTTCGGTCGCCGGTGGGAGATGCAGGAAAGGACCGGAGAAGAAGAGATGGGGTGGTCGACTTCACGGCGGGGGTTGCTTAGCCGGAGTTGGTGGAGGAATAAGGAGGAGGAACGGGGAACTGGAGCAGTGTCGGCTCCGGTGTAGCAGCAGGGTGGAGGAAGCCGAGTGCACAGCCGCATTAGCAGCCGGAGCTCGGGTCGGGGTGGCCTGGGCTGACGTGGGGAGCGGCCGGGGATGAGCTCGGGGTTGAGGAGGAGGCTGGGTGCATGGTTGGCTGTGTTGAGGCTGGCCGACTGGACGTGGAGCTGAGGATGGCCGGCCGCCCGGGGTAGGGGTCAGCTGACCGGAGCTGTGGCCGGGGTGAGGTAAGGGTTAGTTTGGGTGTTGGTGTTGGTGATGGTGGTGTGTTTTTGTGAAAAAATAATATAGAGAGGGTGGGTTTTCATATGTGGGAGGAGATGAGGTGACCCCCTTAGGAATTAGGGCCGGCCAAACCTAGGGATGGGGTTGCTTTGGGAAAAGGGGTTGAGGGAATATATAATGGGGTTGTGTGGTGGGGATGGCTCCATTTTTAATTGATGGCCATAATTCAACATGGATAAAAATTCAACAAAAAGTAGGAGAGAGGGGTTTTGGTTGACTAGTCAAAGAAGGGGGTTGTTTTCTTCATTTGGGTTAAACCAATAGGATGTGAAACATCTTTGCAATTTTGTAATTAAGTCCCCAACAATTGGAAAATTGTACAGAAATGGGTTTCTGGATTTAATTAATTAAAATTAGATACAATTGGCGTTCTAAAATTAATTAGGAGTACATGGGGCCAAAATTAGGTTGGGACACAAATATTATTAGTGAAGAAGACTCAGAACAGAATATTTCTCTAATTTGGGTTGCACGAAAAATGGGTCGAGATTGCCTCCAATTTCGATTGGAACGCACAACGATATAACGTTGGAATTTATTTAGAATTTAAATAAACGTCCGCGACGAATTTTGTGTGGCTAAAATGAAGCACAAGAGAGCATAATTATGAGTTACAAAAAGGTCCGAATGGAAGGCGGGCACGTCTAGGGCAAGGTTGTAAAATCTATTGTAAGACCAAAGATAGGGTAGTGCTCCAAATATCGAAGCAACGGTAAGGTACGATAATTAAATAAAATTACAGCAATTAATTATAATTAAATATTATACAATCATTTACACATAAATTATGAAAATACGAAAATACCCCTAATCCGAAACGTGGGGGTGACAAGGACGCAGCCGGAGGGGGTCGCTTGGAGGGAGGAGGGGACGCTGGAGGGAGGAGGGGAACCGGAGGTGGAGGACGCGGCCGGGGGAGGGGGGTCGCCGGAGGAAGGAAGGGAGCCAGATGAAGAAGGAGCCGGAGGGAGGGGGGTTTTAAATTTGGGAGAGGGAGAGGGAGGAGGGAGAGGGAGAAGGAAATGGGGGAAATCAGCCCTAAATGAAAAAAAATTAGCGACGTCTTAGCGACGCCATAAATGACGTCGCTAAGTTAGCGACGTCTTTAACGTCGCTTCCGACGTCGCTAAATGTCTACAAGTAAAAATGTCGCTAAATATGTCGCTAAACGTCTCTAAATAAAATAAATTAGCGATGTTTAGCGACGTTAATTGAACTTATAGCGACTAATATTTTAAAAACTGAATTACAGTCGCTAAACATTGCTAAATGTCGCCAATTAGCGATGTCTAGCGACGTTTTTACTTGGAGTCACTAATTTATGTTATATTAGCGACGTTTTCCTTTGACGTCGCTAAAAAATGTCGCTAATCCCGCTTATTCTAGTAGTGCTAAATCCATCAAATGCAAGTAGATTTTCAAGAAGAAGATGAAAACAAACGGAATTGTTGACAAGTTCAAAGCAGGGCTCATTGCCAAGGGATTTTTTCAGATGCAGGGGATTGATTACTTTGACACTTATGCTCCCTTTGCACGTATAACAACTATCAGGATGCTGATTGCTCTAGGTACTATTCACAGATTGGTGATTTATCAGATGGATGTCAAGAAAGTATTTCTGAATGGTGAACTGACAGAGGAGATATACATGCAGCAGCTAAAAGGTTTTGTCGTCAAAGGTCTTAAAGACAAAGTATGCAAGCTGGTAAAATCTCTCTATGGTCTGAAGCAAGCTCCCAAATTATGGCACGAGAAGTTTGACAAAGTTATCATGTCAAATGGCTACAAGGTCAGCGAGAGTAATAAGTGTGTGTACACCACTACTAAAAATTACGGGGTTAGCGACTTTTTTAGTGATATTATTCTAAAACCTCGCTATTTTTTTCTAATTTAGCGATGTTAATATAAAAATCACAGGTAGTTGCTAATAACGACGTTTGGCATCATTCAGCGACATATTTTAGAAAAATCAAAAACCATGTCGCTGAAGTGCCGCTCAACATCGCTAATATTTTAATTATAGCGACGTTTAGCGACGTTTTGTATTTAAGTCGCAGTATATTAATATGTTAGCGACGTTTAGCGACGTCTATTTTAGACATCGATAAATTATTTTATTTAGGGTTCATGATTTTATTTTTCTCCATTCTCTTGAACTCTTACCAAATTTTCAAAAGCCCCCCCTCCGTCATAGTCCCCCCCCTCCTCGGGCGTCCTCCTTACTCCGGATAAGTCCTACCTCATGCGGCTTCTCCCCTCTGGCACGGCTACTCACCTCGTGGGTCTCCTCCTCTCCGACGACCTCAAGATTCTCCTCATCCTCTAGGTAAACCCTAACCCTAACCCAATCTCTTTCTGTCTCACACACACACACACACACAGATACGGATACGACATTTGATAGAGGATACGATAAGGACACAAACATAGATACGACACAGGATACGACATAGATACATACATTGACACGATATATCAATGACACGACACGGGAATGAGAAACATAAGAGTATTATAGTAGTTTTGGTTGTGATATTTGGCATCAAGAAGTTGTGTATCAATTGACATGTGAGGATATTAATGTTGTGTATACTAGTTTTAGTGTGTAGAGTTTGTATGTATTATGTTGGCGCTAGAGTATTGTGTGTGAGAGAGATAGTCTATTGTGTTTACGAGTGTGCACTTAGTTGTGTGTTCATGAGTGTGTATCAGGGATTTTGAGAAAGGATCACACAGAAGTTGTACATATTGTATGATGAAAGCAGTAGGTATTTTCCCAGCAGCGACAACAAATGTGTTGTTCCACTCTGCAGCTGTAATTGGCAGTATCCTTCAGATTTTAAGATCTTGTAGCTATGCCGGTGCTTGGTTCTAGAGCTGCAGAGGGTGCTAAAACTATGTCCTATATTGGGGTTTCATTGCAGGCCTGCAGTGTAGAGACTTGGAGGGTGGAAAGCTTGATTTGTATTCATGCTGTAAGGAGGTGAGCTAAGGTTTGTGTTGTGCTCAGTTGAGCAACTGCATTGTTGTAGGAGCCTTGGCAACAACATCTTTAGTGCATTGCAGAAGGATGTTGTAGGGGAGTGTGCAACAACAATATAAAGTACATATACTGCACTGGGTGATACTACATATTTCAAGGTTTCTAGCACTTCAAGTTCAGTAGAACGGGGGCAGTAAACAATGCACAGAATAAGTGTGTATATGTGTATAGCAGAGTGAGTGAGATGTATGCGTATCATGTGATACATGGATAGGGTAGTGTATGTGTAGTGAGTTGTGGGTGAGGTTTGTGTAGGTGAGTGCTAGTGTATTGAGTGTGTATTGTAGGTGTGTGTGTCCAAGTGTAGGTATCATAAATATGGATACATAGATGCTAGGGATTGGGTTCAAAAGAATATTAAGTATGGAAATGTGTCCAGAGTGCAAGGTGTGGGTACCAAGACAATGACCACGTGACGATACCTATTTAATAGGGTTTGAAATTAGAGTTGTCCACATGTATACTAGTTTTTGGATAGTACGAATTATAAAACGGATACTCATGAACCACGATATGGATACTCATGCATCACAACTCAAATACTCACGCATCAATAGGAGTTGTTAATTACTTTAATAAACATGTGTATCCATCTTTGCATCCATTTGGATAATATACTTGAACAATGTTTATTCATCTTTTTCAGAAGTATCTAAAAGTGGATCTAAATTACTACCTATATTATCGTTCGTAGATGTACAACCGTCATCATGATGACATGTACGATGTGCAAGATAAATTCATATAGGGGGTGAAACAGTTCCTGAAGTTCGCCAAGGCGTTCCCTCAGTTCATGAACACACCAAAATTAAGTGTCCGTATGTGAGATATCATAACTTAAAATATCACTCAGAAGTGGATGTGATATATCATTTGTACTCGAGGGGTTTCACGTCAAATTACTATCAGTGGACCTCACACGGAGAACTTGTGTCTTTAGCATCAAAATTGGAGCCTTTTGTGGAGCCATATATGGATGTACACAACCATGATGATTGTCATGACCCGCACCCGGTGTAAGGGTACTAGTCGGAAATAATGCCCAGCCTACGCCGAAAAATTGGCGGTAGAACGCTGTCTAGATAAACTATCTAATAATATAATCAACCACCAATAATGATAGTATACTCAATCACAGAACTAAGATAGAAATGAGCATGAATTAGATAAAGAATAGAATAGTCACAATACAACTCATGAGTCTAAAATAATACATCAATGAGTCTGAAGAATAACAGAATAAGCTGGAGACAAATCTAGTACAAAAGAATACTATGAAGCTACAACTCCAAGGTCAACTGTCTCAGTTGGGATAAGTCCCTCCTGGGCCAGGGTCTCAGAATCTAAACCCACAACATCCTGGGGTCCATAATAGGTAGGGTACCACTCCTGAGTGTCATCTAGAAAAATATATCCTGTCAGGAAAGGAGCAGAGTACATCTCTAACAGCAGTTCTAATCAATGATAAAAACTATGTAACAGTAAATAGCTGTAAAAAAACAAGATGTACAATAGATACAAGAGATATATATACAATAAGAAAATACAGGAAATAAATACAATAATGAACAATATGCCAATGAAACAAAAATACTAAATGACTAAGTGTATGAGTACTAGCTTAACATGTGATCGGATTGGGCAAGATGCAATGCGGCCTGGCTAATCATACGTACGGTGTATGATCAACACTATTCAGTAATCAGTACTTGATACAATAGGGATATTAATCACACATCTATACTAATACTCCTACCCCCGACTGGTATAATAGATCCAACCACGGTATGTTATGGCATGAGATTCCCCAAGAAGATAGCGACTCTTCCCGAGAATCGGTGTATATACATGTACAAGATAACCAATGAAACAATACTTGCACCATATACACCATATACCAAGGAATAATATCTCATGACGAGATTCGGATATACCAATCCGTGTAACCATAGTGTCAAGAGAACATGGATATCTACACTAGATACAATGTACACTAGATACAATAAACAAAAAGGATATCATAAATGAGAAACTATTAGAGAATGTACCCGCCTGAAGTCCAACGAATAGTCTCACAAATGTCAGACTCGGTGCCTCAAAGACCTAGATATGGAATACAACATCAATACATGGTCCCGAAAAGAGAACAAGTTAAACTAGTCAACTTCTAGGTCAATAAGTCAATTCTAAGTCAAAAGTCAACTATAGTCAACTCTAAGTCAACTTTGGTTAATAATGGTCAAACCAAGGTCAACTATCTATTTCTAGGTTGCACAAGTCTAACACAAAAATCTTGGGTCAAGATATTAAAATCTAAGTCATAAAAATCACATCCTAAAATATTAGGATACCGTATCTCCGGATACGTAATTTCCAAGGTAAACCTTACAATATATATATATCAAACATTTCTATAATAATATAGAATATTAATTACACATTAAAATAGGAACCATGGTTTTGAACCAACTTGGTATCTCCACAAAGTCACAAACTTGATACCCAAACCCCGTATCTTGAGTATCCCACTTACCTTGGTTTCCACAAGGTAATACTCAATACCTTGATATAGTAATTACCCTCATATAGAATATATAATATATACTAATATTATACAATTAAGAAATATAGCAATAATAGTATTATATCTCAATATTAATACATATATATATATATATATATATATATATAAATATAGATATAAACATAATAAAATAATAATCTGCCTAACTGTCACTGAAAGCGGTGTTAAAAAACACTAATATTCAGATATCAGACTTTCAGTGACAGTTCTGGCTGTCACTGAACTGCCATCGCTAATGCTGCTGCATTTCTGCACTGCTGCCTCTGCTTTGGTGACGGTTTTCAACCGTCACCATATCCTCCGTCGATGTTGTTGCAATTTCCGCCGCTGCTACCGCTATTTAATAACAGCACCTCTGTCATTAATTTCGTCGTCACTGTTACAACGGCTGCTGCGGCTATTCCTCGGCTATTAATGACAGCAGCTCTGTCATTAATTCCTGCTGTAGCTAAAAACAATAATATATATATATAACCTATAAATATATATATCAATATATATATATATAAACCAAATAAATAAATAAATATATATATATATATATATATATATATATATATATATATATATAACTCAAATGCATATATAATATATATATCTCTATATATAAATACCAAATAGTTATAATACACCTCCTATATAATAATGTACATATTACAACATAGTCAAATGCACACATACATAAGTATGTAATAAATATACATCCATACATATATATATATACATAATCATATTCTAATTACTTAATTTAACATACATGTCTATTATATAAAACATGTTCATATATTTTATATTATAACATATATTTTAACATATATATTAATGCATATAGAAGAAAGCTACATATATATTTATTCTATTGGTACATATATAATAAATAGATCTATGCTACAACAAACACCATAATAAATACACTATAGTACATATATAATATCTACATATATATACATAATTATAATTCAAGAATTAAAGCACAATTAAGTAGATCTACACATAAACACACAACAAATGGAGAGTATCACACCGTATCCCACTAGATCTAGGATACGCATGCGACACGAGTCTACCACACATCCAATTACACCCCGAAGGACACAAGCAAGTCACATATAATATTTATGAACAAAACAAAGTGTCAAATATAGATCTATGTGTCCGTGTCAAAATACGACATGTACAAAGTCCCCTGTCGGAGAAAAATCCCCCAAAATAATACGTATCACCAAATTGTTGGGATACGACCTACACGTACCCAATTATGTACATGACACTAGCCCCAAACACATAAACATATGCCAAAGTTATCTATAGGATCAATTGACACACACAACAAAAGTCTTTTTCGGAATTCTCCCAAAATTGACACAAAAAGCACCATAACTTTCTACATAGGTCTCCTATGAACATAAAACCAAATCCTATGGGTAGTACATACATATGGGTTAATTATTCATGATTAAATCTCAGATTTGGAAGCTATTTTAAGGGGAAAAACTGAATTATACCTATTGGGAGATGGATTCCCAATGAAACCTCCAATTAAGATAAAATTGCCTCCAAATTGTAGATCATTGCTCCTCTTTGTAGATCCTTGCTTCCTCCTTCTAGATCCTTGCTTCTCAAGTCTCCAATGGTGATTTGGGAAAGAATTGGAATAAATTTTGTTAGGAAATGAATTGGGAATGAAGGAAATTTGGTAGTGGGAAATTCTAAATCTAGATTTGGAATAAAAAAGAGGAGAGAGAATTTTCGCCCTCTTTTTATATAGGCCGGCCCTTTCCTCTCCCTCAAGTAATTATAAAATGTCCAATATACCCCTTGGGGCCTCTCATGAAGAAATAATTAAGGAAGGAAGCTTCTAGTCTAATAATTTAATTAATTTAAATCCATCTCCTTAACAATGGGCTTTCTAAATGGGCTAAGTCTAACTAATTAATTCATGTTGGTCCATGGGTCCAAACTAAACTAGTTAGGTCCACTAACACAAGTTCAAATTAAATAAATAACATCTAACAATAATTAAATAATACAACAAATAATTATTTATCATGCACAATATTTAATTAAATAGGAAATGACTAAAATACCCTTTCCTAGAAAATATGGTAGTGACAAGTCTACCCTCCTTAAAATAATTTCGTCCTCGAAATTCAAAGACGAAAACTACCCCCAGAAATAACAAAACAGAACTAAAGAATCACAACTAACTATGGAAGAACATAACAATGAACAGAATATAACTAGAAAATAACATACCACAAAGTACAAACAAATATGGATAACGCTCTCGCATTTCATCCTCTCTCACCCAGGTAGACTCCTCCGGTGAGTGATGCCTCCATGCGACGCGCACCAAAGGAATAGTCTGGTTTCTCAGCACCTTCTCTCTCCGATCCAGAATCTCAACTGGCTGCTCTGGATAGCTAGGAGTAGGGCCCACCTCTATCTCCGAGTGATCTAATACATGACTAGGATCTGCTATATATTGTCTCAACTGTGACACATGAAACACATTGTGTACTCCCTCCAATACAGGTGGCAATTCTAGTCTATAAGCAACTGCACCGACCTTCTCTAGTATAGTGAAAGGTCCGATGAATCGCGGACTAAGCTTTCCGCCTCCACCGAAGCGAATCGTGCCTCGTGTCGAAGAAATCCTCAGAAACACCAAACCACCCACCTAGAACAAAATACCACCTTAAGAACTTAATCTATAACAAACAAGAACAAACACAAAATAAAATCTAAACTATACCTCGAACTCCAAAGGTCTCTGATGGATATCGGTCCAATGCCACTGTCTGTCCTGCGCCACTCGAAGTCTGTCTCTGATCAACTGAACCTTCTCTGCTGCATCCACAACTATCTCTGGCCCAAGCAAAACTCTCTCTCCAACATCGTCCCAAGACAAAGGAGTACGACACCTCCGACCATACAGAGCTTCAAAAGGTGACATCTCTATACTGGCCTGGTAACTGTTGTTGTAAGTAAACTCTACCAAATGGAGATGGTCCTCCCAAGAACCCCCGAAATCTAGTACATAAGTGCGCAACATATCCTCGAGATTCTGAATAGTCCTCTCTGACTGCCCATCTGTCTGGGGATGATATGCAGTACTGAACTTGAGCTGAGTGCCCAAACTCTTCTGCAAACTCCTCCAGAAATGAGAAGTGAAACGACTATCCCGATCTGAGACTATGCTGACGGGAACTCCATGTATCCTAACAATCTTTCTCTCATATATCTCTGCCAGCTTCTCCCTAGACAAACCCACTTTGAAAGGCAAAAAGTGGGCCGACTTGGTCAACCTATCAACGATGACCCAAATCGCGTTTTTCCCTCCTGGAGATCGTGGAAGTTCGGACACAAAATCCATAGTAATGTGTTCCCACTTCCACTCTGGAATGGATAATGGCTAAAGTTAACCTCCTGGCCTCTGCCTCTCGGCTTTCACCTGCTAGCATACTAAGCATCTGGATACAAACAGTGCCACTTCCCTCTTTATGCCATACCACCACACACTCTCTCGCATATCCCTATATATCTTGTTAGCACCTGGATGCATGGAATACTAAGAGCGATACGCTTCCTGCAATACCTCCTCACGCAGCTCCCCACTAGGCACACACAATCTAACTCCATGCCTCAAAGATCCATCATCTGCAATAGTGAAATCATCCTCCAATCCTGCTCTCACCTGAGCTCTGATACTCCTCAGAGATACATCATCATACTGTGCTGCCTTGATCCTGTCCATCAAATTTGAGTGTATCTACAATCCCTACATCTGTATAGCACCACCAGGAACAATCACCTCAATGCCCAAGCTCTCCAAGTCCTCCAACAAATATCGATCCTGTATCAAGAACATAGCTACCGGATACTTGCTCAAAGCATCGGCAACTACATTGGCTTTTCTAGGATGATATTGCAAAAAGATATCAAAATCCTTCATTAGTTCCAACCACCGATGCTGCCTCATGTTCAACTCCTTCTGTGTAAAAACGTACTTCAAGCTTTTGTGGTCTGTGAAGATCTCCACACGCTCTCCGTACAAATAATGTTTCCACAACTTCAGAGCGAATATGACGACTGCCAAATCCAAATCATGAGTAGGATAGTTCTTTTTATGAGGACGCAATTGCCTGGATGCATAGGCAATCACTTTCCCATGCTGCTGAAGAACACAACCCAAACCCTTCCCCGATGCATCACTATAAATAGTGAAACCTCCGGACCCTGATGGCAACGTCAAAATAGGAGCAGACGTCAACCTCTTCTTTAACTCCTCAAAAGCAACCTTGCAATCCTCCGTCCAAACAAAATCTACATCCTTTCTTGTGAGTCTGGTCATCGGCTCGGCAATCCTCGAAAAATCTTGCACAAACTTCCTGTAGTAGCCTGCCAATCCCAAGAAACTCCTGATTTCTGCTATCGAACTCGGAGTCTTTCAACATTCTACAGATGAAATCTTCTTCGGATCTACTGAAATACCATCACCAGTCACAACATGCCCCAAGAACTCCACTTTGTCCAAGAAAAACTCATACTTGGACAACTTCCCATACAGTTTCTCCTTCCTCAGCCCATCCAACATAATCCTCAAATGCTTCCCATGCTCCTCCGGTATCCTCGAGTATATGAGTATACCGTCGATGAACACCACCACGAACTTGTCAAGGTACTGGCGGAACACATTGTTCATCAAGTTCATAAATACCGCCGGTGCATTAGTCAAACCAAACAGCATCACCATAAACTCGTACTGACCATACCGAGTTCTAAAAGCAGTTTTCAGTATGTCCTCCGGCTTCACCTTTACCTGATGGTAGCCTGATCTCAAATCTATCTTACAAAATACCTTGGCTCCACTCAACTGATCAAACAGATCATCAATCCGTGACAAAGGATATTTATTCTTGATAGTGAGATTATTCAAAGCCCTGTAATCAATACACATGCGCACCGATCCATCCTTCTTCGGTACAAACAATATCGGGGCTTCCTATGGTGAAGAACTCGATCTGATAAACCCCTTATCCTATAATTCGTCCACCTGCTTCTTCAATTCGACCAGTTCGCTATTGTTTACTCTATAGACATACTGCGAAATTGGTTCTGCACCTGGCACCAAGTCTATAAAAAATTCAATATCTTGATCTGGCGACAATCCTGGCAATTCCTCAGGAAACACATCCAAGAACTCTGCTATCAAAGGATGCGGCAACTCCTTGTCTTCCACCATAGCTCCACAAATAATGCCTTCTCCTTGCTCTGCAGCTCCTCTAGCAAACTCGAACTCTGGCTCTCCTGGCGGACCAAACAAAACTCTACCTCATCTACAATCTATGCTAGCACGGTGCCTACTCAACCAATCCATCTCGATTACAATGTCGTAGCTCAGAAGTGGTATTACAAGTAGACACGCACTCAACTCCCGGCCTCCCAAAGTAACTCTCTGATCCTTGCAAATATCATTAACCAGGATAATGCCTCCCCCGGTCATGATCTTGCAAATCCTAAGCAAAGACTCAGCTACCAAACCATGCTTTAGAGCAAAAGAAACAGATACAAAACTATGGGAAGCACTACTATCAAGCAAAGCTAAAGTTGTAATAGAATCAAGAAGAATAGAACCTGCGATGACATCTCTGGTGGGTTCATCCTCCTCGACGGTCATAGCAAACGCTCGTCCCTGTCGAGCACCTCCCTGCTGATGCTGGACAAAATGCTGCTGCTGTGTCGGAAGCGGTCCCCTCGACTGTGCTGCAGGTGGTCTCGTCTGTGCCCTCAGAGTCGGAGCTGCTCCTTGAACTGCACGACGAGGACACTCTCTCGATTAATGCCCTTCAGTACCATAATACAAACAAACTCCTAGCCTTCTCCTGCAAACTTCCCAGATGTGGTCGGGCTTCTTGTAGTAGTTGCATGGAGCTTATTGTAACTGTCTCTACTGCTAGGTGCCTGGTGAAAAGGCGCTCTAGCTAGAGTCTGGTTCTGTTGGGGCCGCTGGAAAGGTCTGGATTTGAAATAAGGACGTTTGGCAGATACTGCACTGCCGTTGGCCCCCAGAAAAGAATCACGGTCTCTCTTGGGCTTCAAACCCAACTCCCGCTCAACCTTACGTGCCTCTGCAAGTATCTCTGAGTATGTCTCATAAAAAGACGGAATAAGAATCTTTACTTCCCAGTTTAGACCCTCAAGGAAACGAATGGCTCGAACCTCCGGCTCCCTCACCAGGTACTCTGCAAATTGGCTCAACCTTCCGAACTCCCCAGTGCATTCCTCCATAGACATGCTCTCCTGAATGAGACTCTCAAACTGTCTCCCCAAGTCTAGCCTGTCTGCCCGGGCAAAAAACTTTTTCTTGAAAAGGTCCTTAAATACCTCCTAAGATTGTCCTGCGTCAACCAGAATCGGCTCATTCCTGATCCAAGTGCGAGCGACGTCGAACAGTTGAAGTCCTACTGCCTCAACCTTCAGATCCTCAGAAAGATGGGACACCCTCATAAGACGCTCAATGTCCTCGAGCCAATCATCAGCATAGACGATGCCCTCCGTCCCCTTGAAAACCTTAGGCTCCAGCTTCTTGAAGTCCTGAATATTGCCTGGCCGAAGCTGAGCAACTTGAGGAACATCCTGCTGCTGGATCAGAACTCCTCTCTCAGCTACAGCACGAGCAAGCTGATGAGAACTCTTGATGCCCTGCCGTAGAACGTCGGTCTGCCTCTGATGTGCCTCTGACTGAGCCCTTTGTGCCTCGAGCATCTCACAAAATAGTGTAAATATCTGTGACGCCTCTGCTGGCATAGGAGGTGGAGGTGGAAGCCCCTCAGATACAGCTGGCACAGTCCTCTAAGTAGGTGGTGGACCTCCAAAAGCAGCTGACACTCTAATCACCGGAGAAGTGACTGGTGCAGGCCCTCGGGATGTCGCAGACCTTTCAGAAATTGCTCTCCCCTGCTGTGATCTAGCCTTAGGCGGTATCTTGAGACAAAGCGAAAGAAAGAATCAATATGGCACATGATGTAAGATATCAAGGAAAGGATATTTTAAGAGATCAAGTATCAATATAAAAGGAGAATAGTTGAATCAAAAGAATTTTTCTAGATGTGATTGAGTATCTCAGCTTATATCCTATTGCAGGCTCGCAGTAGTATAACTAAATTATTGTACTACCACGACATCACATACTTTGTGAAGCTTGACCTCCATGGACTACCACCAAAAATGTGTCACGATCCGCACCCGGTGTAAGGGTACTAGTCGAAAACAACGCCCAGCCTACGCCGCAGAATCGGCGGTAGAACGTTGTCTAGATAAACTATCTAACAATATAATGAACCACTAATAATGATAGTATACTCAATCACAGAACTAAGATAGAAAAGAGCACGAATCAGATAAAGAATAGAATAGTCATAATATAACTCATGAGTCTAAAATAATACATCAATGAGTCTGAAGAATAACAGAATAAGCTGGAGACAAATCCAATACAAAAGAATACTATGAAGCTACAACTCCAGGGTCAACTGTCTCAGTTGGGATAAGTCCCTCCTGAGCCAAGGTCTCAGAATCTAAACCCACAATATCCTAGGGTCCATAATAGGTAGGGTACCACTCCTCAGTGTCATCTGGAAAAATATATCCAGTCAGGAAAGGAGCAGAGTACATCTCTAACAGCAGTTCTAATCAATGATAAATACTATGTAACAGTAAATAGCTGTGGATAAACAAGATGCACAATAGATACAAGAGATATATATACAATAAGGAAATACTGGAAATAAATACAATAATGAACAATATGCCAATAAAATAAGAATACTAAATGACTAAGTGTGTGAGTACTAGCTTAACATGTGATCGGCTTGGGCAAGATGCAATGCGGCCTGGCTAATCATACGTGCGGTGTATGATCAACACTATTCAGTAATCAGTACTTGATACAATAGGGATATTGATCATACATCTATACAAATACTCCCCACCCCGACTAGTATAATAGATCCAACCACGGTATGTTATGGCACGAGATTCCCCAAGAAGATAGCGACACTTCCCGAGAATCGGTGTCTGTACATGTACAAGATAACCAATGAAACAATACTTGCACCATATACACCATATACCAAGGAATAACATCTCATGACGAGATCCGGATATACCAATCTGTGTAACCATAGTGTCAAGGGAACATGGATATCTACACTAGATACAATGAACATAGAGGATATCATAAATGAGAAACTATCAGAGAATGTACTCGCCTGAAGTCTAATGAATAGTCTCACAGATGTCTGACTCGGTGCCTCGAAGACCTAGATATGGAATATAACATCAATACAAGGTCCCGAAAGAGAACAAGTTAAATTAGTCAACTTCTAGGTCAATAAGTCAATTCTAAGTCAAAAGTCAACTATGGTCAACTCTAAGTCAACTATGGTTAACTATGGTCAAACCAAGGTCAACTATCTATTTCTAGGTGGCACAAGTCTAACACAAAAATCTTGGGTCAAGATATTAAAATCTAAGTCATAAAAACTACATCTTAAAATATTAGGATACCGTATCTCCGGATACGTAATTTCCAAGGTAAACCTCACAATAAATATATATCAAACATTTATATAATAATATAGAATATTAATTACACATTAAAATAGGAACCATGGTTTTGAACCAACTTGGTATCTCCACAAAGTCACAAACTTGATACCCAAACCCCGTATCTTGAGTATCCCACTTACCTTGGTTTCCACAAGGTAATACTCAATACCTTGATATAGTAATTACCCTCATATAGAATACATAATATATACTAATATTATATAATTAAGAAATATAGCAATAATAGTATTATATCTCAATATTAATATATATATATATATATATTTACATATATATATATAAATATAAGATATAAACACAATATACTAATAATCTGCCTAACTGTAACTGAAAGCAGTGTTGAAAAACACTGATATTCAAATATCAGACTTTCAATGACAGTTCTGGCTGTCACTGAATTGCCGTCGCTACTGCTGCTGCATTTCTGCACTGCTGCCTCTACTTTGGTGACGGTTTTCAACCGTCACCATAGCCTCCGTCGCTGCTGTTGTAATTCCCACCGCTGCTACTGCTATTTAATGACAGCAGCTCTGTCATTAATTCTGCCGCCTCTATTACAGCGTCTGCTGCTGCTATTCCTCGGCTATTAATGACAGCAGCTCTGTCATTAATTCCTACTGTCGCTAAAAATAGTAATATATATATATAACCTATATATATATATATATATATATATATATATATATATATATATATATATATATATAAACCAAATAAATAAATATATATATCTATATATATATAACTCAAATACATATATAATATATATATCTCTATATATAAATACCAAATAGCTATAATACAACTACTATATAATAATGTACATATTACAACATAGTCAAATGCACACATACATAAATATGTAATAAATATACATCCATACGTATATATATACATAATCATATTCTAATTACTTAATTTAACATACATATCTATTATATAAAACATGTTCATATATTTTATATTATAACATATATTTTAACATATATATTAATGCATGTAGAAGAAAGCTACATATATATTTATTCTATCGGTACATATATAATACATAGATCTATGCTACAACAAACACCATAATAAATATACTATAGTACATATATAATATCTACATATATATACATAATTATAATTCAAGAATTAAAGCACAATTAGTTAGATCTACACATAAACGCACAACAAATGGAGAGTATCACACCGTATCCTACTAGATCTAGGATACGCATGCGATATGAGTCCACCACACATCCAATTGCACCCCGAAAGACACAAGCAAGTCACATATAATATTTATGAACAAAACAAAGTGTCAAATATAGATCTATGTTTCCGTGTCAAAATACGACATGTACAAAGTCCCGTGTCGGAGGAAAAACCCCCAAAATAACATGTATCACCAAATTATTGGGATACGACCTACACTGTCACGCCCCAGTCCCAAAATGTCGTGGGACTAGACACGTGGCAATGGCCAGCAGTACACATTGATGGACATCCCAATTTAATGGATCCATCAAGCATACTTAAGCTGTAATATAGGTCTACAACATCATATCAAAAACTAATCTCATCCATCACAGAATAATAAGAACAACAGCAAATAAAAGAAAGTACATCATGTCCAGTCTCAGCAGAGTATGTCGGGGAACAACCCGACAAGAGTCTAAAATACTGGTTCATCCGACCAGAACAAAAGAGTCCAAAATAAAGTATATGAAGAGTACAAATAACATAATCTCAAGTAAAATCTTCTGCCATCACCTCTGCTTCTATGTTATGTTCTCCCTCAGCAACAGCTCCTGGTACAGCTTCAGCTCCTGTCCCGTAAACCTCGGGATAATGCTCTTCTGCTAAACCTGGGGACATCATCCATTCCAGGTCCTCAGGGGACATAGCAAGGTACAAATAATACAAGCCAGAAATAAATGCAGTGAAATAGTAAATGAAATAAGCAGGGTAACTACATAACCATCTAAGTGAAAATGCAACTGAGAGCAACACTAGTACCCAGGCTGAGACTGCTACAAGCTCTGTGTCGGGGAGCCGGTAGCAGCAATATCTAGTAGTGGTCTAGCTCTGCTCGAGAGTCTACAACCTCACAATAGTAGTATATATGTATAGAACAGCCTGTAGCCTGTGTGTCTCTCCCCACCCAATGTAACCACACGTCTCATGTCCATGTCACGTGAGATCAGATCTAATGCAACAGTCATAAACTAAGAATATATAACTATGTCCATCCTGTATCCTATACAGAATCACCTTGAATATGTCAGGAAGATTCTGCCAATGTATGGTGTCAGGTGTCCTAGGTTATAGTGTACTTGATAAACAAGCACAAGAATATAAAGGGTCTCGAATATCCATCACTAAATGACATACTCAACTCCGCGTACGGGGTTGGCACCCGACTGTGATCGGACACAAAGTACGTCATACGTTCCTAGGTTATAACATGTACAATATTCCAGGAAATAAAGCAAAAGAACTAAATAAACTAATAAACTGCAATTTATGGCAAGGTACACTTGCCTGAGATTGGAATACCGATAGCGGTCCTAGTAACAGTGGGTTCAGCAATAACTCCTCCAAAAGCTGAAATAAACATTACCAACAGTCTCAGAATATAGAAATTAGTTAGAAACGCCTGTCCTTAAGTCCAGTTTGGACACAAGGGCAAAAACAACATTTCTAGGCCAAAGCGGGTCCATGTGTGGGCCGCTTTGTACCGAAAACCGGGTCAGGGTCAAAGGTCTCCAAATCAGTCCAACTTAGTGTCAATAAGTCAGGAACGTTGATACGAACCCAACGGAACTTCCAGAGTTGGATTCTGATGAGCCGTTCTCAAAATCGCCCGTCAGGTGGAGCCTGTGGGGCCCACGACACGCGATTTTCCAACATTCTCAGAATCAAACAAAACTTGACCCACAGGACCAGCGTATTGCTACGAGTCCGATGGTGCAGGTTTCGTCTCAATCTGACGTGTATACACTAAGTTACAGTGAGATTTAGAAAACACAGATACGGGACGATGTCCGCGGATACGCACTGATTCTGGTGTGCACGCGCTTCCGAATCAGCTTCTGCGAAAGCCCGCACGTCCGTATCACCGTTGCTGACGTGTCGGCGAAGACCGTACGTGACCAAGTCGTCCCGTTTGGCGGGGCGTACTCGATTCCGGGGTGAAACAGGGCTTAGTTTTTCCTGTTTTTGGATCGCGGTGTGCGATCACCACAGGACGCGATGCCCCGAGCAGTTTGTCTGGGCACCGAGAGGGTCTAACAGGCTTTGCAAAGAAACTTACGGAACATGAAACAGAGCTACGAGTAGGAAGTTGTGAATACCTGAAAGAAGGCTGAAAATCCGAGTCTTACGTGTCCAAATTGTGTCCTGAACTCTAGGGTTTACTGTGTCCTGCCTTGTGTCCGGTCGTGTCCAGGCTTGAACTCGCGTCCTGGGTCGTGTCCGCGTTGCTGGTGGCTCGCTGGACAGCCGAGGGTCTGTCGGAACTGGTCTGGGGAGGTCGGCGACGAGTCTGAGTGGTCGTTACAGCGCCTGAGGCGGCCGGACGTCGACTGGACGGAGGAGAAGTTGGGGCTCTGGTTCAACAGCAGGATTGAGGCCGAGGCGGCCGGACTGGGATGGGCGGACGTGTCCGGGTGTCTGGGCTGCGTCACCTGTGGTTGGAGACACCGGAGTCAGGTCGTCGGGTGTGAGCCGAAGGGAGCTGCGGCCGAGGCGGAGCGTTGTCGCGCTGGAGGTGAGGTCAAGGGTCGGGATCTTAGCCGTTGGGGAAGAAAGAGTGCGGGTGGGTTTGGATCCTTAGCGGGTCGGGTCTGACCCGGATCCGACCCACTAGGGAAGCGGTTCGGTCCAGTCAGACCGACCGGTCCGGTCCGGTTCAGGGTCGGTTTGGTTAATTGGTTTATTTAATCAGATAATTTATACAATAGTTTTTAATGCATTAAAAATTCATCCGGGGTCCAATAAATTCCCGGAAAAATACCCCATGCTCGGTTTTTAATTTTACACTGGAAAATATAATTTTCATCACATTTTAATATTATCTAATATCATTTAAAAATTCATTTTAAATCAGACAGCTTTAATTTATTGGTTTAAAAATTACCGAATATTGCTAATTAATTCCAGAAAATAAATTTTTAAAATTCTTAAAAAAATTCAGGTGATTACAATCTACCCCCCTTAAGAAAATTGCGTCCTCGCAATTTAAAGATTATACTACTAAAAGAACAGAACTACAGGAATTACAATAATTACTTTAAATTATACCTGCATCCTCGAATAAATGGGGGTATTTCTGGCGCATGATATCTTCTCTCTCCCAAGTAGATTCACCAGGAGAGTGTTGCTTCCAAGCCACACGAACCAGTTTAATTGTATGCCCTCTCAGTGTCTTCTCACTGGTGCCAAGTATACCCACTGGTTGTTCTTCGTACCTCAGGCTTGGGCCTACTGCGATCTCGGAATGATCCACTATATGACTTGGGTCAGTCACATATCTTCTCAACTGTGAGACATGGAACACATCATGCACTCCCTCTAAAGATGGAGGTAATGCAAGACGATAGGCCACCTCACCAATGCGCTCCAGGATATCGAAGGGCCCAATGTACCTTGGACTCAATTTGCCTCTGCTCCCAAAGCGGATGGTTCCTCGAGTAGGTAAAATCCTCAGAAACACATGTTCTCCCTCCTTGAACTCTAATGGACGTCGGTGTGTATCAGCCCAATGCTTCTGTCTGTCCTGAGCTGCCCGAAGATGATTCTGAATTTGTTTAACCTTCTCCACAGTTTGCATCACCAACTCTGGCCCCAATATCTGACGCTCTCCGACGTCACTCCAGCATATTGGCGATCTGCACTTCCTACCGTATAACGCCTCGAAAGGTGCCATCTTGATACTTGCCTGGTAACTGTTGTTATATGAGAACTCTACCAAATGCAAATGATCTTCCCAAGACCCTCCAAAGTCTAACATGCAGGATCGCAGCATATCCTCCAAGATCTGGATTGTACGTTCTGATTGACCATCTGTTTGGGGATGGTAGGCAGTGCTGAATTTTAGTCTGGTGCCAAGACTCTCTTGCATGCTTCTCCAGAAGTGAGAGGTAAATCTCGAGTCTCGATCTGATACAATACTAACCGGCACTCCATGCAACCTTACTATTTGTCTCATATACATGTCGGCTAGTATCTCCGTGGACTGTCCAACTCTAAAGGGCAAGAAGTGTGCCGACTTAGTGAGTCGATCCACGATAACCCATACCGCATCTTTTCCACTGGGGCTCCTTGGGAATCCTGTGACGAAGTCCATGGTGATATGTTCCCACTTCCATTCTGGTATGGGAAGCGGCTGTAGCATTCCAGCAGTCCTCTGATGTTCGGCTTTCACTTGTTGGCAGACTAAGCATTTTGCTACAAATCTGGCAATCTCTCTCTTCATTCCATGCCACCAATAATACTGCCTTAGATCTCGATACATCTTCGTTCCTCCTGGATGAACAGAGTATATGGAGCTATGTGCTTCAGTCATTAGCTCCTGTCTTAGTTCTCCATTTGGAACATATAGACGATCTCCGCACCTTAATGTTCCATCCTCATGTATGCGAAGTCCCGTCTGCATGCCTGCTTCTGTCTTCTCCTTGAGTCTTCGAAATCTTGCATCCGTGGGCAAAGCTTCTTTAATCCTTTCCACAAGCGATGACTTCACTTCCAGATTAGCTAGCAAGCCACTCTGTCTTGGTAGAATAACCTCTATCTGGAGCTCCTGTAGATCTTTCAATAGTTCCGGCTGCATTGTCAAGAAATACGCCGTAGGCTTCCTGCTAAGTGCGTCTGCTACCACATTCGCCTTCCCTGGGTGGTACTGAAGGTCTATATCAAAATCCACCATCAACTCAAGCCAGCGTCTTTGCCTCATGTTAAGCTCCTTCTGGGTATATACATACTTCAGACTTTTATGATCAGTGAAGATTTCCACCTTCTCTCCATAAAGATAATGTCTCCAGATCTTAAGTGCAAATATTACAGCAGCTAGCTCCAAATCATGCGTTGGATAGTTCTTCTCATGGACCTTCAGCTGTCTCGACGCATAAGCAATAACTTTGCCATGCTGCATCAAAACACATCCTAAGCCACTACCTGACGCATCGCTATATACAACAAAACCGCCTGACCCTGAAGGAAGAGTCAAGACTGGTGCTGTTGTTAAACGCCTCTTCAGTTCTTCAAAGGCCAACTGACATTCTTCGGTCCATGCAAAGTCCTGATCTTTCCGTGTCAACTTCGTCATTGGCTCTGCAATCCTTGAGAAATTTTCTACGAACCTTCTGTAATATCCAGCAAGTCCTAGAAAACTCCTCACTTCAGCAACTGATGTTGGTGTAGGCCAAGTCTCAATAGCAGCAACCTTCTCTGGATCAACTGACAGCCCTTCTCCTGAGATAATATGCCCTAAGAATGGCACCTTATCCATGCAAAACTCACATTTACTGAGCTTAGCATAAAGCTTCTCCTGCCTCAATGTCTCTAGCACGATTCTGAGATGTTCTTCGTGCTCTTCGTGACTTTTGGAATATACCAGAATGTCATCAATAAATACCACAACAAATTTATCCAAGTATTGGTGGAAAACTCGGTTCATCAAGCTCATGAACACAGCAGGCGCATTGGTTAAACCAAACGGCATTACTAAGAACTCATAGTGTCCATACTTGGTTCTAAAGGCTGTCTTCGGGATATCTTCCTTTCTCACCCTAATCTGGTGATAACCGGATCTTAGGTCAATCTTTGAAAATATCCTAGCTCCACTCAATTGATCAAACAAGTCATCAATACGAGGCAAGGGATACCGGTTCTTAATGGTCACAGCGTTTAACGCCCTGTAATCAATGCACAGGCGAACTGTTCCATCCTTCTTAGGTACAAACAGGATAGGTGCTCCCCAAGGTGAAACACTAGGCCGGATAAAACCTTTCTCCAGAAGTTCATCAACTTGCTTCTTCAACTCTACTAACTCCTTAGGTGCTAGTCTATAAACTGTTGAAGTGATAGGTTCTGCTCCTGGAGTTAAGTCTATAGTGAATTCTATTTCCCGATCAGGTGGTAGACTTGGAAGATCATCGGGAAATACATCTACAAACTCTGATATAACTCTTGGGTAACTTGACTCCCCTTCTACAGTTAATGCCCTAAGAGTTGGCTGAACACCTTGTTCTACAGCTCCTCGAAGAAATTCAAACTCTGAGTGTCCAGGTGGTCTGAATATAACTTTTCCAAGCCGACAATCAAGAGTAGCATGATACTGACTTAACCAGTCCATACCAAGTACCACATCATAGTCAGGCATAGAAAAGATCAGAAATTGGGCTCGCATCTCTCTTCCGCAGACTACTACTGAGCATGATCTACAGATATCACTAACAGGTATAATTCCACCTCCCGTAAGAATTCTCTTAGTCTTCGGAAGGGGTGCAGTAGCTACTCTATGTGTGGCTACGAAGCTAGCAGCTATAAATGAGTGCGATGCCCCAGAATCAAATAAAGCTACAGCAGGTAATGAAGCTACTAAAATGGTACCTGCTATAACTTCTCCAGCAATAGCTTCTTCCTGAACAGCCAATGCAAAAGCCTGACCTCGTCCCTGTGCTGGTCCCCTCTGCTGACGAGCCTGTTGGAATAGTGCTGCTTGTGGTGGCAATGGAGGTCTTGGCTGATATCCTCCTGGAGCTGGTGGTCTGACTCCTCCAACTCCCGTCTGCTGTGCTCCTACTGCTGGATAATCTGGCCTTGGTGCAGGTAGAGCTGGTCGTGGTGCTCCCTCTCGACGTGCTGTGCAGTCCCTGGATAGATGCTGGTTGGATCCGCAAACCAGGCACAGTCCCAATTTGCGTCTGCACTCCTTTTCAATGTGACCTAACTTGCCGCAGAAATGACAAGTAGGTAGAGTTCTTGGTGCTGCCCTCTGCGGTAGATTCCTTTGGAGTCGCTTTGCAGAATCTCCTTGTGCTGCTTTGGATGGTACTGAGGTAAATGGCCGCTTTAGACTTGACTCCCTCCTGGTGACGCGCTCCATGCGTCGTGCCGCAGCAAGGACGTCATTGTACGATGTAGGGGCAACAGATCCAATCAACCTCTGAAGTTCGAACCTGAGTACGTCAAAGAATTTCTCCGCCTTCTCTTCTTCGGTAGGAATTAAAGAAGGGGCGAAACGACTCAAGCGAATAAATTCGGCATTATACTCCTCCACTGTCATGTTGCCCTGGATGAGACGGTTGAACTTATCTCGGAGTTCTGATCTAGCAACGGCTGGGATATACATCTCTTGGAAGAGTCTGGAGAACTCCTCCCAAGTGACTCGGTCATGTCCGAGCCTCCTCTCTTCAGCTAGCCACCAGTGGTGTACGTTGTCCGTCAGTTGCATTCGGACAGCAGTCATCCATCTCTCCCGCGGAAGTTCAGCTGCTTCCAACTGATGCTGTGTATTAGTGAGCCATTCATGCACTTCAGTTGGTCCTTCCTTGCCCGAAAAGGTACGGGGCTTGAGTTGACGGAAATCAGTGATAGATCCCATCGCTGGTCGCCTAGCTTGCGGGTTTGCCTGCTCCAATGCATTTACTAGGCTGTTTCTCAAGTTCTCTGCCTCCTGACGCTGCGCCTCCTGTTGAACTTGTTGTTGAGCTTGCATCATGGCATAAAACATCTGGAACATCTGCTGCCCGTCCATTGTTTGCCCTGGTGGGAATGCAGGCATAGGTGGAGTGAATTGAGGCGGTGGTGGGATATCATCACGCCTGAACCTTGAGTTATGCTGTTCAGCTTGTCCACTTTGAGAGGATTGTCCCCTGTTCTCTGGTGTAACTCCATCTCCATAGGTAACCACAGCATCTTGTGGTGTAAAAGGAATTTCATCTCCACTCCTTGGATCCATTTTTCTGCATGCAAAATAAACTTTATGAGAACGTTTAGTAGAGTCAAGTAGGATGCAAAATCAAGTACTTAATTCGAATGCGATATAGAGTTTCAAAAACGTTCAACAAATGGATGAGATTCTATAGTCTATCCTATCCTTTTACAGGTTTATTTGGTCCCTAAGTTGAAACCAAACAATTTGTCGATGACCTGCATGGGCCACCACAACAACCATGTCACGCCCCAGTCCCAAAATGTCGTGGGACTAGACACGTGGCAATGGCCAGCAGTACACATTGATGGACATCCCAATTTAATGGATCCATCAAGCATACTTAAGCTGTAATATAGGTCTACAACATCATATCAAAAACTAATCTCATCCATCACAGAATAATAAGAACAACAGCAAATAAAAGAAAGTACATCATGTCCAGTCTCAGCAGAGTATGTCGGGGAACAACCCGACAAGAGTCTAAAACACTGGTTCATCCGACCAGAACAAAAGAGTCCAAAATAAAGTATATGAAGAGTACAAATAACATAATCTCAAGTAAAATCTTCTGCCATCACCTCTGCTTCTATGTTATGTTCTCCCTCAGCAACAGCTCCTGGTACAGCTTCAGCTCCTGTCCCGTAAACCTCGGGATAATGCTCTTCTGCTAAACCTGGGGACATCATCCATTCCAGGTCCTCAGGGGACATAGCAAGGTACAAATAATACAAGCCAGAAATAAATGCAGTGAAATAGTAAATGAAATAAGCAGGGTAACTACATAACCATCTAAGTGAAAATACAACTGAGAGCAACACTAGTACCCAGGCTGAGACTGCTACAAGCTCTGTGTCGGGGAGCCGGTAGCAGCAATATCTAGTAGTGGTCTAGCTCTGCTCGAGAGTCTACAACCTCACAATAGTAGTATATATGTATAGAACAGCCTGTAGCCTGTGTGTCTCTCCCCACCCAATGTAACCACACGTCTCATGTCCATGTCACGTGAGATCAGATCTAATGCAACAGTCATAAACTAAGAATATATAACTATGTCCATCCTGTATCCTATACAGAATCACCTTGAATATGTCAGGAAGATTCTGCCAATGTATGGTGTCAGGTGTCCTAGGTTATAGTGTACTTGATAAACAAGCACAAGAATATAAAGGGTCTCGAATATCCATCACTAAATGACATACTCAACTCCGCGTACGGGGTTGGCACCCGACTGTGATCGGACACAAAGTACGTCATACGTTCCTAGGTTATAACATGTACAATATTCCAGGAAATAAAGCAAAAGAACTAAATAAACTAATAAACTGCAATTTATGGCAAGGTACACTTGCCTGAGATTGGAATACCGATAGCGGTCCTAGTAACAGTGGGTTCAGCAATAACTCCTCCAAAAGTTGAAATAAACATTACCAACAGTCTCAGAATATAGAAATTAGTTAGAAACGCCTGTCCTTAAGTCCAGTTTGGACACAAGGGCAAAAACAACATTTCTAGGCCAAAGCGGGTCCATGTGTGGGCCGCTTTGTACCGAAAACCGGGTCAGGGTCAAAGGTCTCCAAATCAGTCCAACTTAGTGTCAACAAGTCAGGAACGTTGATACGAACCCAACGGAACTTCCAGAGTTGGATTCCGATGAGCCGTTCTCAAAATCGCCCGTCAGGTGGAGCCTGTGGGGCCCACGACACGCGATTTTCCAACATTCTCAGAATCAAACAAAACTTGACCCACAGGACCAGCGTATTGCTACGAGTCCGATGGTGCAGGTTTCGTCTCAATCTGACGTGTATACACTAAGTTACAGTGAGATTTAGAAAACACGGATACGGGACGATGTTCGCGGATACGCACTGATTCTGGTGTGCACGCGCTTCCGAATCAGCTTCTGCGAAAGCCCGCACGTCCGTATCACCGTTGCTGACGTGTCGGCGAAGACCGTACGTGACCAAGTCGTCCCGTTTGGCGGGGCGTACTCGATTCCGGGGTGAAACAGGGCTTAGTTTTTCCTGTTTTTGGATCGCGGTGTGCGATCACCACAGGACGCGATGCCCCGAGCAGTTTGTCTGGGCACCGAGAGGGTCTAACAGGCTTTGCAAAGAAACTTACGAAACATGAAACAGAGCTACGAGTAGGAAGTTGTGAATACCTGAAAGAAGGCTGAAAATCCGAGTCTTACGTGTCCAAATTGTGTCCTGAACTCTAGGGTTTACTGTGTCCTGCCTTGTGTCCGGTCGTGTCCAGGCTTGAACTCGCGTCCTGGGTCGTGTCCGCGTTGCTGGTGGCTCGCTGGACAGCCGAGGGTCTGTCGGAACTGGTCTGGGGAGGTCGGCGACGAGTCTGAGTGGTCGTTACAGCGCCTGAGGCGGCCGGACGTCGACTGGACGGAGGAGAAGTTGGGGCTCTGGTTCAACAGCAGGATTGAGGCCGAGGCGGCCGGACTGGGATGGGCGGACGTGTCCGGGTGTCTGGGCTGCGTCACCTGTGGTTGGAGACACCGGAGTCAGGTCGTCGGGTGTGAGCCGAAGGGAGCTGCGGCCGAGGCGGAGCGTTGTCGCGCTGGAGGTGAGGTCAAGGGTCGGGATCTTAGCCGTTGGGGAAGAAAGAGTGCGGGTGGGTTTGGATCCTTAGCGGGTCGGGTCTGACCCGGATCCGACCCACTAGGGAAGCGGTTCGGTCCAGTCAGACCGACCGGTCCGGTCCGGTTCAGGGTCGGTTTGGTTAATTGGTTTATTTAATCAGATAATTTATACAATAGTTTTTAATGCATTAAAAATTCATCCGGGGTCCAATAAATTCCCGGAAAAATACCCCATGCTCGGTTTTTAATTTTACACTGGAAAATATAATTTTCATCACATTTTAATATTATCTAATATTATTTAAAAATTCATTTTAAATCAGACAGCTTTAATTTATTGGTTTAAAAATTACCGAATATTGCTAATTAATTCCAGAAAATAAAATTTTAAAATTCTTAAAAAAATTCAGGTGATTACATACACGTACCCAATTGTGGACACGACACGAGTCCCAAACACATAAACATATGCCAAAGTTATCTATAGGATCAATTGACACACACAACAAAAGTTATTTTCGGAATTCCCCCAAAATTGACACAAAAAAGTACCATAACTTTCTTCATAAACACAAACCCAAATCCTATGGGTAGTACATACATATGGATTGATTATTCATGATTAAATCTCAGATTTAGAAGCTATTTTAAGGGGAAAACTGAATTATACCTATTGGGAGATGGATTCCCAATGAAACCTCCAATTGAGATAAAATTGCCTCCAAATTGTATATCCTTGCTCCTTTTTGTAGATCCTTGCTTCCTCCTTCTAGATCCTTGCTTCTCAAGTCTCCAATGGTGATTTGGAAAAGAATTGGAATGAATTTGGTAGGGAAATGAATTGTGAATGAAGGAAATTTGGTAGTGGAAAATTCTAGATCTAGATTTGGAATAAAAAAGAGGAGAGAGAATTTTCCCCCTCTTTTTATATAGGCCGGTCCTTTCCTCTCCCTGAAGTAATTATGAAATGTCCAATATACCCCTTGGGGCCTCTCATGAAGAAATAATTAAGGAAGGAAGCTTCTAGTCTAATGATTTAATTAATTTAAATCTATCTCCTTAAGAATGGGCTTTCTAAATAGGCTAAGTCTAACTAATTAATTCATGTTGGTCCATGAGTCCAAACTAAAATAGTCAGGTCCACTAACACAAGTCCAAATTAAATAAATAACATCTAACAATAATTAAATAATACAATAAATAATTATTTATCATGCACAATATTTAATTAAATTGGAAATGACTAAAATACCCTTTCCTAGAAAATGTGGTAGTGACAATGATTACGACGATGGGTACGCGAACATGGATTTTGACGCTGTCGAGCCTAGTTTCGATCCAAAAAATTATGATGCAGCTGAGGAGGCACCGAATGCCGATGCTGCAAAGTTCATGGAGTTATTGGAGAATACAATGAATCTACTATATCCTGGCTATGAGGATCATTCCCCGTTAGAGGGGGTTACAAGATAGTTGAGCATTAAGTCCAATTTTAACATATCGCAATAATGCTACAAGCGACTGATGGAGTTGATTATAGAGATCTTGCCGGCGGGTGCTAAGTTACCTAAAGACTTTTACCGGTCTAAGAGGATGGTGAGATCGCTCTAGATAGGATACAAGAAAATTAATGCATGTCACAACGGGTGCATATTATACTACAAAGACGACAAGGATGAAGATGTGTGCCAATTTTGTGGTACTGGTCGGTACAAGACAACTGGTACATGAAGGCCTGCTGGTGCAAGGAATCCGATCGATTTGATGCACTACTTACCTTTAACGCCGCGGTTGGAGAGGTTGTTTATGGTGTAGGAGACTGCCAAAAATATGAGTTGGCACAGGCGAGAATAGATTGAAGGAGTGTTGGATCACCCATCCAATAGAGAAGCATAACAGTACTTCGATCGATAGTATCCCAATTTTGCTTCGGATCTGCGTGTAGAAGCATAAAAAATATGTTGTAGAGTAATACGCAACATTTTAGTGCTGGGCTGTGTAAAATATGACTTCAGAGCCATCGGCGTACAACAGAGCTTTGTCGCTAGTACAACGTAAAATATAAGCTCAAGGACAGTCCGCGTAATGCAGTATTTCCAGGCTGCTTCAGCGTAAAAAGGGTATTATACCGCCTTTATGGCGTAAAACTCATCCACCTTTAATGCAGCAGGGAAGTGTACGAGGAACATTTTGTATTCCTCGAATGAACCTGTCAGATCATGCAGTGAACCTGACTCCTGACAAAAAGTACTGCACGACTATCCAGACGATGGCTGTAATGATGGTGCGACATAGAGACCCAAACCGTCGTTTAGTGACGTTTCCCTGATACAAAGTACTTTTACGCATACAAGAGAATACGCTGCCTAGTTTTACATAGGCAGATGTGAGCTTTTACGCTCAACAGAAGACAAAAGGAACTGCCACGTCAAAAGCTGCTCTTCGTACAGAGCTCGAGGCACGTCTCTGCATTTAATGCTCAGAATGGTGGCAGATCTCTACATTAAATGCACGAGATTGGGTTATATCTCCAAAGACTGGGCAAGTCATAATTACGGCTAATACGTCTACATCATCACCCATGCACATTACGCCATCAGGCTATTTTTAGCTATAGGAGCACGTTGTACGCTATCTCCTTGGAATACGCCACCGGGCTACTTTCAGCTATAAAGAGCACGCTGTACGCTATCTCCTTGAAATACGCCAAATCAGGCTATATTTGCATTTGTGCGTGATAAGGCTATTTTGTCCAGAATACGCTCAAGGCCTCAGTCAAAGAAGGAGGAACAGCTATTTTTACGCTAGCTACCTATCCATACAGCATCAGGCTTCTATGCCTATAAGGCTTCTACGCATATTTGGCTTCTACGCCAACCTGACAACTATTTGGCTTCTACGCCAACCTGACAACTATTTGGCTTCTAAGCCATGGTGACAGTTATTGGTTTCTACGCCAACCTTTTCAACGCGAGGGGCAGTTACCTACATGGCTCGCATGCCATGATCTTCGCAGCAGTTATACGCATTTTTTCATCATGGGACACGCGTCACACGCTTAATCAGAAGATCATCTATACGTGGGTGGCAGTTATTATAACCGTCGCGTAAAAAGTGTCACACTCTCCACTGTCCGGCTTTTACATCGACTAGACGGTTACTGTCACTAAAACTCTATAAATAGATACCTCTATTGACAGAGGTCCAGGGTCAAAAATGGAAAGAATAGAGGTCGAAAGGTCGAAAATTAATTTTTGAGAGAGAAGAATCCAGAGCACAGACAGAGAGTAGTGATCGACAATTTTGGCATCAAGTATCCACTCCCTCTTGCAATCTTTGAAGCATCTCCTTCTTCTACGGCACTTCTTCATCATCGTGTGGTCCAAGGGACAAAGTAATCGACTGCAGATCAGACTCCTATAGCAATATTTATCCAGACTAAAATTTATACTTAACATCCTCGTATGGGATTAATAGTACTTCTTGTTTGTAAACCTAAGAAAGGGTTTTGTATAAACCTAGTTTTATTTCTTCCGTTTATTATCAAACACAAGATGGCGACTCTGCTGCGGACCTCTTTCTCATCTGACGAGAAAGCAATTGCTCAACACGATGTAGTATCAGTAGGATCAAGGAAGAAGACCTAGGTCATCCAGTTTGACTAGTCTGCCTACGAAGATATGCTTCGAGCAGGGGGTAGCTCTCACTCTCTCTCTGTTCAAGACAACAGGAAACTGCATAAGGTTTGGATGCCCAGGACATCCCCTACCATTCCTGTCGACTCTCCGATTTCTCCGACCAACCAGGTTATAGCTGCGCAACCTTCGTGCTCCGCGCCTAAAGCTCTGTCTCCCATCTGTGACATGGCAAATAAAACTTCTGACAATGCCTCAGTGCTAGTCCAGAAGTCTACTCCGTGTTCTGCGCGTAAAACTCTGTCTCCCGTCTGTGACGTGGCAGATAAAACTTCTGACAATGCCTCAGTGCTAGTCCAGAAGTCTACTCCGTGCTTCGTGCGTAAAACTCTATCTCCCATTTGTGACGTGGCAGACATGATTTCTGATAATGCCTCAGTGCCAAATCAGAAATTCCAATCTTGCTCCGTGCGTAAAGATGCATCTGCCCTCCACGGAAAAGCAGATGGTCCCTGCAATCTACGCAAGAAAAAATAAGTGGCGGACTACTCAACTTCTCGGCCTTTACGCCAGTAAGAGAAGAATTTGTCCGCTCTCCAGATTACGCGATAAGCGGATGGCCGATTGAAGGCTTCCTCGGTTTTACTCCAGCTTGAGCAGAGTTCCAAATTATGCCAGGTTAAACCCCTCGGCATAAAGAAAGCCCAGCTTATGGATAAATATGCTCCTCGGGGATCATGTGCTGCTCATATGGATGAACTGTTGTATTCCTATGGTAGAGATAGGGTTGGGGTTCCCAATATCCATATGCCAACGGATGTAAACAAGAGGAACAAACCTTCTTTCTCTTCTTCTTCTGTTAATACTCCTGACTTGCGTGAATTTCTGATCCAGAAATGCAAAGACAGGAGTCATAACCAAGATTCAGTTCCCCTAACTGTCAAACATGGGGAGATCATGTGGGAAGATGCGTCAACATCTAATATCGTCATGACATATGGGCCACATAAAGGTTCCGTCTTTATTGTTCTCCCAACTCGCGGTGACCAGCATCCAATAGTCTTTGGGCACATGCGGAGCAGTCCAATTGTACAAGAAGAATTTCACGAATCTGAGGCTGGAAAAATGTAAACCCACAGGTATAGCCCACAAGCTTTAAAGATTATACAAAGAATGAGTTATGATCTGAAGTTGAAAGAAGGCCTCAACTATGGAAAAGGTAGACGAACACCGTTGCAGGGTAATTCTTACTGTCAACAAGCTCGTTTTGGGTTGGGGTATACTGCGTCTCTTGCAAACTCTAAACCTTCAGAGTCTAATCCTATACAACCAGAGGCAGGCCCATATAAATTAACTTCTGTGGACAAATGCCATGACATGTCTGGGGGTAGCCTACTTCGACAAAATAGGGCAACATCCAAAGCTGGGGGTAGAATTCCCTCGGAATTCGAAGATGATGCGACGATGACGATCTTCCCGGAAGACCGTAAAACTCAGGCGTCAGGAGCCCGAAGACCAAAAGGGACTTTCTCCTTCAATGAAGAGGACATCATTGAAATCTTCAATATGTTGATGAAGGAACACAAACTTCGGCTACCCAACATCAGATATCCTTAGAGGGCTGGCAAAGTTGATGACCCAGATTATTGTCTCTTTCATCGGTACATTCATCATCCTACAAAGGCGTGCTATGTACTGAGAAGGAGAATCCAGGAGTTGATTGACGTCAAAGTCATTACTTTGCATTTATAAACAAAGGGACGATCATTGTAAATTAGTTTTTCTCTAACATGACAATTTGCTCCCCTCAGGAATATACCTGATGATGAGTCCCTAAAATTTTCCCAGTGGATTCTTCAGGACTATCCTCACTCGGGAAAATCACTCCACAGTGAATTGTTCAGACATAAGTTCATGTCCATATTATCTCTGAACTATTGTCCAAATATTTTATTTCTTTCCCCAGAGAGTTTGTCATGTTCATATTACTTCTGAACAAACTTTTTGAGTTTTTGACTATCAATTATCATGTTCATATTATCTCTGATATCGGTTGTCATCTCAACTTAACACCCATACTTAACTCTAAGTACGTCAGTGGTGTTAAGTCCACAAAAACAACTATGTCCATATAACCTTTGAGCAGATGTATACCTCCATCCCCGATGGAGTCACAACTCAAGAGTTTGTCATGTTCATATTACCTCTGAACAAACCTTCCTAAATCTGACTATCGATTATCATGTTAATGATACCTCTGATATCGGTTGTCATCTCAACTTAACACCCGTACTTAACTCTAAGTACGCCAGTGGTGTTAGGTTTACAAAAAACTGCCATGTTCATATTACCTCTGAGCAGATATGTACCTCCATCCCCAATGGAGTCACAATCTAAAAGTTTGTCATGTTCATATTACCTCTGAACAAACTTTTCAAATTTTTGGCTATCGATTATCACGTCCATATTACCTCTGATATCGGTTGTTATCTCAACTTAACACCCGTACTTAACTCTAAGTACGCCAGTGGTGTTAAGTCCACAAAAACTGCCATGTCCATATTACCTCTGAGCAGATGTATACCTCCATCCCCAATGGAGTCATAACTCAAGAGTTTGTCATGTTCATATTACCTCTGAACAAATCTTCCTAAATCTGACTATCGATTATCATGTTAATGATACCTCTGATATCGGTTGTCATCTCAACTTAACACCCGTACTTAACTCTAAGTACGCCAGTGGTGTTAGGTCTACAAAAAACTGCCATGTTCATATTACCTCTGAGTAGATATGTACCTCCATCCCCAATGGAGTCACAATCCAAAAGTTTATCATGTTCATATTACCTGTGAACAAACCTTCCTAAATCTGACTATCGATTATCATGTTAATGATACCTCTGATATCGGTTGTCATCTCAACTTAACACCCGTACTTAACTCTAAGTATGCCAGTGGTGTTAGGTCTACAAAAAACTGCCATATTCATATTACCTCTGAGCAGATATGTACCTCCATCCCCAATGGAGTCACAATCCAAAAGTTTGTCTTGTTCATATTACTTCTGAACAAACTTTCCGAGTTTTTGACAATCGATTATCATGTTCATATTATCTCTGATATCGGTTGTCATCTCAACTTAACCCCCGTACTTAAATCTAAGTACGCCAGTGGTGTTAAGTCCACAAATACTGCCATGTCTATATTACCTCTGAGCAGATGTATACCTCCATCCCCGATGGAGTCACAACTCAAGAGTTTGTCATGTTCATATTACCTCTGAACAAACCTTCCTAAATCTGACTATCAATTATCATGTTAATGATACCTCTGATATCGGTTGTCATCTCAACTTAACACCCGTACTTAACTCTAAGTACTCCAGTGGTGTTAGGTCTACAAAAAACTGCCATGTTCATATTACCTCTGAGCAGATATGTACCTCCATCCCCAATGGAGTCACAATCCAAAAGTTTGTCATGTTCATATTACCTCTGAACAAACTTTCCGAATTTTCGGCTATCAATTATCACGTCCATATTACCTCTGATATCGGTTGTCATCTCAACTTAGCACCCATACTTAACTCTAAGTACACCAGTGGTGTATAGTCCACAAAAATAGCCATGTCCATATTACCTCTGGCAGGGCTTGTCCCAAACCTATTATTTGCACTCTCGTGCACAACAAATGATAGGTCCACAAAAAAATTCCCCTGTGGAATGCCCGCAATAGAAAACGAAATATTCATGTCCATATGACCTCTGAACTACGTCTCTCCACAAATCCCCACAGAGTCCATATTACCTCTGTCTGGATTTGTCTCAAACCTATTACTTGCACTAATGTGCGAAAAAAGTAATAGGTCCACTAAAAATCTCCCAGTGGGATGTCTTCAACAAATACGGTATCATACTATGTCCATATCACCTCTAGTATGATGTCCAAAATTTGCGCAAACAATCATAAAAAATGGAGGGCCCGTATATGATTGTAAATCGCGCTTACAGATTAGCTAAGCCTAAATTAAAATTTGGCAATGGCTACTATTAACTCAAATTCTAGAAGAAGTACTATATTTGATCTCCTTCGTTTAAATGGAGTATGACGAAGATCTTATTCTGACGATACCATGCACAAACGTTAGCTGGATTATATTCTATCAGGTTCATATGACCTCCGAATAGATATCCATAACTAATTTGTATGCCTATCATGTTAATGATACCTCTGATTGTGTTTAGTATACAAATTTAGTTGGATTATATTCTTCCAGGTTCTTGTTAACTCTGAATAGATTTACATTCAGCAAAACCTTAACGAAAGAATATCATGTTAATGATACCTCTGATATCACTTTCACCCTAGCCTATCACATTCTAAAATTATGGGCCCACAAAGTCAAAAAATGTGTCTTTATTATTTCTGAGAAATTACAGGAGAAACAAGAAAGTACATCATTTGTGAGGAGCAGTTAAATCGCGAATCTGCCACACCAGAGCAACTATTCTCTCATCCCTGGAGTTTAAGACATCGGCGCGAGCCCACTCCAACCTTACCGTATCATTGTTCAAAGAAGATAGCTCGGACCGAGCACGTACAAAACCTGCGTGGATGACACCCACATGTGTCAGGTTCTGCTGAGCAGTCTCCATTCGATCCTTCAGCACATCTCGGGTTGCCGACAAAGAGAGAGCCTTCTCCTATGCCTGAGCGAGTTCATCATTCAGTCTGCGGACCCTCGCTGCCTCTTTCTCATATTCGGCTTCGTACTGAGTCAGTTGGAGAATGACATACTCCAATTCGGTATGCTCATGATCCATCTCCTGCTGCTGTTCCTGGACGAATTTGTTCAGAGATTCTATTTGCGTAGCAAGCTCTGCAGTTAAGGAGTCATACCTAGCTTGAACGAGACCGTCAATGCTGCCTCGAGATAGCTGCAAATAATCGTTAATAGGTTGTTCCAAACCATTAACTATCTGCTCCAGTGTATCAGCTTTTCCAGCATCGTTGAAGTCTCTGATCGGCACTATCACAAACTGGGAGGACCTCCTCAGAGCCTCGAAGCCTAGATTCTTCTACAGCACCATTGATATCAGGATTTTTAAGGTGGTGTAGAAAATAGTAGTATACTGCTCAATCAGCATGGCTAGATCCGAATGGACGCTGGGAGTGGCTAAAATATCGACAAATCCCCCTCCAGGAAAGACTGCAGATGATGTTGCCACAGTCGTCGCCTCAACAGATGGTGCGGCAAAAGAAGAAGCGCCAACAACGGACGAAGTTGCTGGCATACTCAAAGAAGGCATAGTCGTAATGACAGGCTCATCCTTCTCTCGAGATATCGGAACTGTTTCAGGCGAGCCTGCACCCGAAAATGTTTTCTTTTCAAAGTCGGGCACCTCCATGTCATCGACAGGAGCTAAAACAGAGCCAAAAGGCACGCCAACACTGCCATCCCCGTAGATGTCTTCCCCTGAAAAGAAGACAAAAGAAAGTTAATATCAACCTGATGTTAATTTTTTCTAAAAAGAGGCATAAAGACGACATTTACCCATGGTCGATGGTATATATATCGCGTCTGCAGCCAATACAGCTAAATTATTTCTTAATGATGCTAAGCGAGCTGTCATACCTGGAGAAGGGGGTGTGCCAACTGACATTGGCAGGTATTCTTTCGAGTCTTCACCCAGATCCAATCGAGGTTCATCAGGTGGAATCTCGCTGAGTATACTGACAGACGTGGCAGGGATATCTCCCGTTGCTGATTTGGATAAAGATATCCTTATTTGGCTCGGCCTCGAAGGCGATCTCGTACCACTACCTGAAGCGGTAGCAGCGACATGAGCCTCGAGCAAAAATTCTCCGGCACTGCCAACCGGAATTGTAGAGGTTCCCTCTCTAAAAGGCGAGGAACCTCTAATCAAAGGATTGTCCCCAACAGGAGAAACAACAGGATCACTTCTAGGAACCTCATGACTGGAAGTCCTATCAGGACCACCAACCGACTTCTTCTTCTTGCGAGGGGAAGTCTCCTTCAGAACATGGGCCCTTCGCTTACCAGAGATAACCAGAGGCCCTGCATGCGGAGGTATTTCGCCTCTCAGTACTGCCAACAAAGGCTCATCTGGATTGACAGAATCTTCACCCTCGTCAAATGAAACGGATGGGATATCGTCTCTTCCCGCTTACTTAGAAGAGGGCATCCAAAAACTTCCACATATATCAAAATTGCGATGGAAGGTATTGGTTGCCACATAAAACTGGGCATACGAATAGAGGATGCTCAACTCCATGGAGAGTGAAGTCGCGGGCACAGTAAAAGCTGCTCCAGTACAACCCATTATAAAGTACCGCCATCCTCTCGCTCCATCAATAAGTCCACCCCTGGACTTGAAGCTGGTGACGGCATTGTCCACGTGCAATTGGTCATACCCAAACTGCCTGGCGAACCGACTAGGCAGGTAGGGCTCCAAGAAGCATTAGTCTTTACTTCTGTACAATAAATTGGAAGGTCTAATGCAGACCAACCAATTAAAAGCTTTAGGAGAAAGAATGGTCTTTCCTTCACCTGAGTCCTGAAGTCTGCTCCTCTGTTGATTGAGATGTACAAAGGGGACGGTACAGAAGAGCTTTCAACTGTGAGCAAAATTTAGTGCCCGTCGACAGTCTAAAACTGTGGTCATGTTCCAGGTGGAATTCTAGTAATTCAACAAAAAATTACTCCCCGAACTACTGCCAGAGCCCGGAGACATCACCCTGGGGTTGTGGAGAATTAACCATCCCATCAAATACAGGAACGGTAATTCTACCCTGGGAAAGCTATCACGCCGTGTTTCATCGGCAAGCAGCCCATCAGTAATGGCCCTCAGGCCAGCTTGTATATGGCATACCATGGCAGGGAGCAAGCCAAGTCTTGTCCCAAATACCAGACGTACTGCAGGCCATAAGGTGTTGTAGTGAATGCGATCCGAAGATGCAATGTCGGATACTACCAGTCGGCGCAGCCATATAGAGAGGAAGCCAGCAGTTGAGCTTCCTTGGACAGAGGCCTGCGGCAATGCCTCAAATAACTGTAGGCTTGAGCGACCGCGGGATATTTTCCTATCCGTTCGTCAAGAATCTGATCTGAAGCCCCAGCGTCTTCCATAAGATCATCGACTACCTGAGCACTAAGCACGCTCAGAAAGCTCAAAGGCCTATCCCTGCTATCCATGACTTTGTCTGGCTTAGCAGTCCTGGCCTGATGGAAGAAGAGGTAGGATGCCCATTTATTGGTATGAGCCAAATCAGAGAGCTCATTATAAAAGGCGGTACAAGCAAGGTAGTGGCACATTAGCTCCTGGTACACAACCACTATCCGAGGGTCTGTATCCTCCAGCTCCCGGTTTATGGGAACATACTCTTCATAAGGAGTATCCCCCATTGGTAGTCTTAAAATCTCTGCCATTTCGTGAAGGGCCAATCCCAACTCCCCCAGTGGAGTGGCGAAAGTCCCGGTGAGTGAGATATATCGCTCCATCAAAGTCAGAAATAGGTTGGGGTAGAGAGGTAACCCAACACAGGTGGCACTTACAGCCTCGTACAGACCAATGCTCTCCAGCTCAGTCTGAAAATGCTTTAGGGCGCAGTCAGCTAAACGAGCCCATCGAAGATTTGTAGGGCAACCCACCCTTTGGTCTGAGGATTAACCTTGAGGTATACTCCTCCATGACCCATGAAGTCATTGCAGAAAGTAGGTAATTAAACTGGTTGGAGAAGTAAAGTGTCTTCACTCGGGACACTGCACGAATATAATCCCATGAACGACATGACCGAGCCGGAAGGGCCGCTTACAAATGACCCTTGGTCGGATCCTTTCTGGTAAAATATCTTCCCCGGCTGGCCGTGAAGATTGGGAGTCAGGTTCCACGACATCCTCCTGGGATGTGTGGCATGCAAGAATGCCGAGATAGGATAATCTCTCAGCATCTTGGGCAGATACAGGACCAAGCCCCGGCAGGAAAAACCCAGTTTTCTTTCTTGGGCTTCGTCTGGGATTGTTTGTCAATCATATCCCCGAAGAGAAAAGCCGGTTTTATATATTGTGCCCCGTCTATATACGCCAGGGGCTCTCCGGTGATCATGCTCAACAGCATTCGCTCTCCTTGAGACGATATCAAGATTCCCCTTCCTTCAGGATATTGGGGTCCAGAAATAGGTAATGTCACATGGGATAAATCCTCCACGTAATTGGAATACAGCATACCAGCAGCAGAATCCATCACCTCAGCCAACGGAGATGCATACAAGTTAACTACAAAGTGCAAGAAAAATACGTCAATTTCTATACTAGACCTCATAATCTTGCAACTTATGCCAAAAAGCAACAGTTTGTGCTTTTACGCCAAGACTGTAAAAACTTGACTTTTTACGCTATAATCTCATTCCAAGGCATAAAATTCAAGATTGACAGTATACACAAAAATCTGACAGTCTGTGTTTTACGCCAGACTGCCAAATTTTGAGTTATTACGCCAGAATTCCCATCTAGAGCGTAACACTCAAAGTTTGTAGTATACGCCAATTTTTGACAGTCAAAGCTTTTTACGCCAGACTGCAAAAATATAGAGTTTTTACGCTGACACATTAGAAATGTGGGCATAAAAGATAAAATATCTCTGTGCATCATCTTCCTCGAAGAGGCTATTAGCACAGAAGATGACCTAGCGCGTTCACGTATAACGTGTGCGATGGGTTTTCTTCGTTCTTGTCATCCCAAAAGCTTTGCCTATAATGCCTGGTGCACAGCTCGTCGGTGGGACACTTCATTTAGAGCAAGGTTCGCCCTGCCCGACGGGAGTCGCTCTTGCTTGGGCAGAGGATCGAGAAGAGGAGGCAGCCTTCTTTCCCTTAGAGGAGGAAATTGGTTTTGGTGCCATTGCTAAAAACTCAGAATGCTCAGAGAGGAAACGAAGGAGAGAACTCAAAGAGACGAAAGTTTTCTTTTGCAAAAGACAGGTGAAGAGTCTTCTCTCTGAAAGCCTTGGAATATATATAGAGTTCAGATGGACTCCTCGAATCCCTAACCAAATCCGATATTTAATATTCGATTATGATTGGGGACTACGTCAGCCTATTACTCAGGGAAGGCGGATAGTCAGTGAATTTAAAAAGTTTTCGTGCAAAGCAGATTCGTGGTTTTACGCCAAGGATCTTTTTACGCTCAGCAGCTATAAATCTACGGTTTTACGCTCAGAGGCTATAAGTCTATGGTTTTACGCCCGGATGCTTTTATGCTCCGTAGCTTTTACGCTCGAGAGGCTACAAACCTACGACTTCACGCTCAGAGGCTACAAATCTATGATTTCACGCTCAGAAGCTTTTTACGCTCAGAGGATACAAATCTACGACTTCACGCTCGAAAGTTTTCTTTTCAGAAGCTATAAATCTACAGTTTTACGCCCGAATGCTTTTATGCTCGACAGCTTTTACGCTCGAGAGGCTACAAACTTACGATTTTATGCTCATCTACACTACGGATCTATGACCTTCCGCATATCCTAAAAAACGTAGGCCAGAGTATGCGTATATATGAACAAATCTCAAGACGGTTAATTGCAAGGGTTCACACAGAAGATGCTCCTTCTTGGCCTCAAAATATCCCAAGTACCCGAAGCATACAGAGTTCAACATTGAAAATGACTCTTCTTTTTGGGTCGATTGGAGGTTCATCTAGAATCCAGTCTGAATATTTTCTCTACAGTTCAAGATGGCACCTCAGTTTTTGACAGCCATTTCTCGCCCTATTTCAAGGGATTTTTGGGAAATCATTCTTGAAGACGATGGTCTGAACAAAAATTTTTCTTATCAGAATTGACAGTTCAGAATTCTATGCAGTTCCCCATTCCAAAGGACAGTTCGAATATTCGACTTAAATGCTAAATAAGCTTTCTGCGCAAATTCAGTTATGCGTAAAAGACAGGACGGAACAAAATACTCTTTCTATCAGAGTCGGCATAAAGTTATTCAAACGTGTCGAAGCTACACATATTCAGACTTCATCACAGCAAAATATATATGGCAAATTATCATATATGCAAAAGATGACAATTTTATTAAATCATGATTACATATGAGGGAAATCCAGTCTACAAAGGGTTTTTTTTATCTTCATGATTACATATGAGGGAAATTCCATCTACAAAGGGTTTCTCATCCTCATTTAAAGATCATGCCCAGAATCTGTTTTGTCAGGTTCTAGCATTGGGGGAGATCTTTATCTGTCTTCTACGGTAGTTCATCGACTTCCATAGTCGATGAACAAAAAAATGATTAATGGCGGGAGGATACAATAGGGCCTGTATAAATTATTCAAGAGCCCATCCTCCATACGCCATAACAGATTGAGTTAAGATTTTAGACCCAACTCAATACTGAAAGACAAGGCTAGTTTGTCTGCTCTCGTCCACGAACAATGGGAGAAAATACAGCTTGCAAGCTGTGTGGTCTAATGTGACCCTTCCTCTCTCCTGGACGAATCGCCATATGAAGTTGCTGATTATCCCGAGCAAAAGAAGCTATGATATCCTTCCATGATCCATCGTTGCAGAGGATATTTGTTCGAAGACGCATTCTTTTTTGGCTTCTTACAAGCTGGAAGAACATGATCTTCTTCTTCCTCAAGTCGACCTGACGAACTCCGATAATCATCTCTGTGTGGTGAAGGAAATATGGGAAGAAAAGGTTAACTCCTTAGCCTTTATATAGGCAAAAGAGAACACACCGAATCCCAACAAATCCTTAAAAATCTGCCAAGAAATTAACCTCGAAGAACGAGTCAGACTTGACCGTTTCATGCTTCATTCAAAGTGTTTCAAATTACGAGGAATTTGAAAACTTTGAAGGGGGTCTTGTAGAAGAATAAAAAATACGCTGTAGAGTTATATGCAGCATTTTAGTGCTGGACTGCGTAAAATATGACTTCAGAGCCATGGGCGTACAACAAAGCTTTGTCGCTAGTACAGCGTAAAATATAAGCTCAAGGACAGTCCGCGTAATACAGTATTTCCAGGCTTCTTCAGCGTAAAAAGGGTATTATACCGCCTTTATGGCGTAAAACTCATCCGCTTTTAATGCAGCAGGGAAGTGTACAAGAAACGCTTCGTATTCCACGAATGAACCTGTCAGATCATGCAGTGAACCTGACTCCGGACAAAAAGTACTGCACGACTATCCAGACGACGGCTGTAATGATGGTGCGGCACAGAGACCCAAACCATCGTTTAGTGACGTTTTCCCGATACAAAGTGCTTTTACACATACAAGAGAATACGCTGCCTAGTTTTACACAGGCAGATGTGAGCTTTTACGCTCAGCAGAAGACAAAACGAACTGCCACGTCAAAAGTTGCTCTTCGTACAGAGCTCGAGGCACGTCTCTGCATTTAATGCTCACAATGGTGGCAGATCTCTATATTAAATGCACGAGATTGGGTTATATCTCCAAAGAAGGGGCAAGTTATAATTACGGCTAATACGTCTACATCATCACCCCTGCATATTATGCCATCAGCCTATTTTCAGCTATAGGAGCACTCTGTACGCTATCTCCTTGGAATACACCACCGGGCTACTTTCAGCTATAAGGAGCATGTTGTACGCTATCTTTTTAAAATATGCCAACTCAGGCTATATTTGAGTTTGTGCGTGATAAGGCTATTTTGTCCAGAATACGCTCAAGGCCTCAGTCAAAGAAGGAGGAACAACTATCTTTTACGCTAGCTACCTATCCATACAGCATCAGGCTTCTACGCCTATAAGGCTTCTACGCCTATTTGGATTCTACGCCAACCTGACAACTATTTGGCTTCTACGTTAACCTGACAACTATTTGGCTTCTACGCCATGGTGACAGTTATTGGCTTCTACGCCAACCTTTTCTACACGAGGGGCAGTTACCTACGTGGCTCGCATGCCGTGATCTTAGCAACAGTTATATGCATTTTCTCATCATGGGACACGCGTCATACGCTTAATCAGAAGATCATCTATACGTGGGTGGAAGTTATTATAACCGCCGCGTAAAAAGTGTCACACTCTCCACTGTCCGACTTTTATGCCGACTAGACGGTTACTGTCACTAAAACCCTATAAATAGAGACCTCTATTAACAGAGGTCCAGGGTCAAAAATGGAGAGAATAGAGGTCGAAAGGTCGAAAATTGATTTTTGAGAGAGAAGAATCCAGAGCACAGACAGAGAGTAGTGATCGACGATTTTGGCATCAAGCATTCACTCCCTCTTGTAATCTTTGAAGCATCTCCTTCTTCTAAGGCACTTCTTCATCATCGTGTGGTCCAAGGGACAAAGTGATCGACTGCAGATCAGACTCCTATAGCAATATTTATCCAGATTAAAATTTGTACTTAACATCCTTGTATAGGATTAATAGTACTTCTTGTTTGTAAAACTAAGAAAGGGTTTTGTATAAACCTAGTTTTATTTCTTCCGTCTATTATCAAATAATACGTAATGTAAGATTTGGGCTCTCGTCCGACGGTTTTACCCAATTTGGACTTTGGGGCTCTAAGTATTCGTGTTGGCCTGTGATTGTCATCCCGTATAACCTACCGGCTTGGATATGCATGAAAACTCCGATTATATTCTTAACCATCATTATTCTGGGTCTGAATAATCTGAAGAAAAAACTCGATATGTAATTGCAACCATTAATAGATGAGTTAAATTAGCTATGGGAAGTATGCGCCAATACGTAAGATATTTCAAAAAAGCAGAATATTTAGATGAGGACAGCACTTATGTAGACCATTAACGACTTTCTGGCTTATGGAATATTATCAGGATGGCACACTCATGGTCGTCTCTCATGTATGTATTGTATAGACTACACTAAGGTTTTTCATTTGAAACCTAAAGTAAAACCGTGCTTCTTCGATTGTCATCGATAATTTCTTCCGTTGGATCATCCGTTCTGGAGGAATAGGAATGCATTTTGTACCGGTGTTACAGAGAAAGCAAATCCACCTCCAAGGTGGCCCGGAGACAGGATATGAGAAGAGATTAAAGACTTACCAAGTGCTATCGAAGATCCTACTAAGGGGTACAAGTGCGATAGATTTGGTCACACTCATAGCTGGACGAAGATGAGCATATTCTGGGATCTGCCATATTGGAGAACTAATCTGATCAGACATAACCTTGATGTCATGCATCGAGAAGAATGCATTTGACAACATAATTAATACTGTGATGGACCTAAAGGGGAAGACGAAAGACAATCCCAAGGCCAGGTTGGACTTGGAAGAAATATGCAGGCATCCTACGTTGCATTTGATAGAGGAAAGGAATGAGAAGTATAAACAGGCTAAGAAAATTTTCTTACTAGACAAGGAGGATAAAGGGAGACTATGTAGGTGAATTCAGGGGCTAAAATTTCTCGACCGATACATACCAAATTTGAGAAGATGCGTCGACCCGAAGGAGAATAAACTGACGGGTATGAAGAGCCACGACTGTCACGTATTCATAGAGAGGATAATTCTGATTGTATTTCGAGAATTTTTACCGCAGGTAGTTTGGGATCCTTTAACAGATCTTACCATATTCTTCAGATGACACCTATGAACCTAGCACGTGGACGTCGCTTGAGAGAGGAACCTCCAACTGTTAAGGAGTAAGTGACTGTTCAGGAGAAAGTGGTACCTCCTACTGTTAAGGAGGAAGTGACTGTTAAGGAGAAAGTAATACCTCCTACTGTTAAATTAGAAGCGGTTGTTAAGGAGGAAGTGACAACTTCTACTGTTAAGGAGGAAGTGGTATCTCCAACTGTTAGGCAGGCGCCAGCTCAGAGAGGGAGTTTCAGTCACCCAGCACCAATAGTGGACATTGATCACCTAGACGATGCTTATGCAAAGTATCTGAGGGATTGGATTCTTCCCCAGCTTATTTGATTTTCTTGAGAGATTGAAAAATTGGATAAGACTTATGGTGTGATTGTGATACTTTTATTGTGCTTATTGTGTTACTGTGATACTTTTATATTATGCTTATTGTCTGACTGTGATACTTTTATATTGTATTTCTTGTGTGACTGTGATACTTTTATATTGTGTTTATTGTATGACTGTGATATTTCATATACTTTTTGTAAACCCCCTAAAAATTTTAAATTTTATTTAAAGTATTTTTATTAAATTATTGAAAAATTTTAGATTATTTTCATAGTTAATTAAAAAATAAATTGTATTGATTTAATTTACTTAGATAAATACTCAATTAAAATTATTGCACAAAACTATTATTTTTATTTTATTTTATTTTAGTAATTTTTGTTAAAGGGCGATAGATTTTTAGAATTTATTTTTATGTATAAATGTTTTTGGATTTATAACCCCATCCATATATGTAAATATATATATGTAAATAATATATAGTTAATAATAATAATAATAATAATAATAATAATAATAATAAGTAATACTAATACTAATACTAATACTAATACTAATACTAATACTAATGATAATAATAATGATAATAATAGTAATAAGTAATAATAATAGTAATAGTAATAATAATAATGTTGTTAATAATAAATAAAAAGGAAAAGAAAAAGAAAAGAAAAAAAATAAGAAAATAATAATAACTAAACTTAAAACTACCTAATTCCTACTAACCAAACCAAACACAGCAAATCCAACTTTTTTTTCCCGCGGCTCTCTCTCTCTCCCTCTGTACATATATACATTACATATATATATATATATATATATCATATATGATAAACCTAACCCTAATCTCCTTCCTCCTTCACCCAGACCTCAGCCAACCGCCGATCCACTGACGTCGTTGGCCGCCGCAGCCGCCCGCGCGCGCACGCATGCGCATGTGCACAGCCCCGAACCCATCTTCAAGGTGATGTATCTCTCTCATCTCTGATTCTTTTTGTGAGCAGTTTATTCTTGTACGTTCATAACCTAACCCTCTAGAATTTTCTTCAAGCGGGACGAGTTTTCGTGCCCTAGATTGGTTGAAAAATCGACCGAAAGTTGGCCGAAAAAACTGACCAAAAATAGTCCAAAATTTCAACCCAAACCCCCATGTTCATACCTAATTTGCCACCAACCAATTTAATATTTTCAAAACATAATTGAAGGGTTTTCTTCTCTATATAACCGAGAATATAACTGTTCTTTTAGTTTTTATTAATTTATTTTAATTGTTAAATTATTTGACCTCCAAAATGACCAAAAAATTAGTAATTTAAAATTAAGATTTTGTGATACGGAGTGCACTTCGCTAAACGGGACTGCCTCATCACATACCAATTGTACCAAAATGCGTGTATGATATATCCTGACGTGTGGGCTTTCGCAGAAGTTGATTCGGACGTGTGTGTGCGTCGAAATCAACCCGTATCCGTAAGAAGTCCTCGTATCACGACTTTTACAAACCACCACTCCACTTTGTGTACGCTCACCAGAATACGACAAAACTTGTGTCATTGGATTCATGGTATCACATTGGTCCTGTGACCCAAGTTTCACGCGATTCTGAGATAGTTGACCAAGCCGCCTATTCGCGGGCCCCACGGTTTGACTTGAAGGACGAATTTGTGATCGGCTCACCGTAATCCAAAATTGGACATACCTTTGAGTTCCTATCGATGTTTAGAATTTATTTGACCTATAATTTATCTCATTTAGAGACCTTTACCTCTGGCACGTATTTCGGTACAAAGTGGGCCGCATGTGGACCCCATTTTCACCCCAAATTACCATTTTGCCTCTGTGTCCAAATTAGACGAAAGGATAGACTTTTTTGACTATCTCGCTTATTATGGGAACGTTGGTGATGTTTATTTCAGCATCTGGGGACGTTCATTCTGATGCCATAGTTCTGATCCCTTGTGCTTGACGCCTGGACGCTTACACTACGCAGCTTTCTTGCCAGGCAAGTATACCTTGCCAAATTTTTTACAGTACTTTGCATGCTTATCATATTTTCATATATTCATTATATATATGTTTTCTTTCAGTTATAATTATATATTATATATGTTGACACACACTTGACACATAGTATCATGGGAGGGGAGGACAGTTAGTAGGCGTATGGACTACCCACTCTGGTAAACCAAAGTAACTAGCACACACTACGTAGTTAGGTCACGATGGTCGCTACCCTCGCGGTATGCCGATTGATGGTGTCACGATGGTCGCTATCCTCGCATTATGACGGCTTCTGATGTACATGGACGTGTGTGCGAGTTGTGAGATAAATAGAGCAGCCTACACCTACCCATACATCGAAAGGTTGTCCTCGCTATGCATTTTCATATAGATTGTCTAGTTCAGCGTACTTATATATTTTTAGTTTATTATGCATGTTTTCTGTATTCAATTGGCTTGCTTCTATGTATCTTGGTACGTCCCTCTAAGGACCAGGTCCCTTTCCAGGTGTAGACGATCTTGACTATTCGCAGGAGCACGGATCAGGACTTGTTACTTCGTTATCTTTCGAGGAGGTCCTCTCTTCGAGTCTTATTTTTTATTATATATACTTATTTTATTTCTCCTATATTCTAGTTTGGTAGTGGATTTGTCTCCACCCAACTACTTATTCTTATCAAGCATTTTATACTTTATTCAGTTATATAGTTGATTGGTTATTTGATTCTGTGGATGAGATCTAGTTATGCCCTGTGACTTATGACATAAATCTATACCACTTATGAATTATATTCATAATATAGCGTACGTATGTGTTATGGTTTCCATATATTGGAGTTGCCATATACATACGGCTGACATGCTTACGTATTTCTAGTCCTACATATTTTGGGACTGGGACGTGACATCTTTTTGTGGTGGCCCATACAGGTCAAGAGCATATTGTCTCGGTTATATTACTTTACCGAGCAAGCCTACGCATAGGATTAGAATATAGGATCTCATCCACTTATTTAATAACCTCCTTTTATTTTATTTCGCACTCATATTTGATAGCTTGCATTGCATCTTGCTTCATCCTTTCACAACGTTAATCTTATCTTTTCTTTCGTGCTTGATAGGGGTTAGGAAGATGACTTGTACTAGGTATATACACTCTATTATTTAATAACACTATTAGTTAAATTCTTGTAAGTTGGGTAGTATATCTCATAACCTAGTATCACATAGTCCCTTTGACCCATTAATGAAGTATAATTGAGTGACACCAACTATAGGCTTGCATAAGAAGATAGTGTTTACACAGACTGTAGAACTTATAGGCCTATACCCCCCATTTGGTCGACTAGAGACTTAGATAAGAAGTTAGTATGGCAACTGTAGAGGCACAACACCGGACAAGTCTTATCTTCTTTGTGAACTTGAATTATTTTATACCTTCCTTCATCATAATCCAGCGTACTTATATTTTCTGGACTACCTCCTCTTATGCTGCGATTTTATAGCCTAGTTTTACAAGCTTATTCTTTATCGAGTTTGTTCATGACATATGTGTTATTGGGAACGCCTACTAATACATTGTCTAAATCAGAATCAGTGTATTATGGTCTGATCAACCTTAATGCACTTGGTTCGCTCTTCGCATGACTACTTTACGTAGATTGAGATATAGTTGACTCAGTATGTTAGACGAATATACTTTCCCTTTAGGTATGTCCGAGCATATCTTATCGGTTAGATAACTGTACTGATATGAGCATGTGAATAAAAATTTACCAAAATAATATTTCAATCCACAACTGCCCTGACAACTCTCTTTTTGAATTCTTTAAATCGCCTTGAACCCCGTACTTATATTTTATCACCTCCTCCTTGAATTCTTTATTATTGTTTTTTATCTTTCCTTATTTTGAAAAGAAGAACGTTCGTGCTTGGAATAAGTTTTATACACGGGGAGTACTAGATATACCCCATAGGCCAATCATATTACTTTGTGACTATCTTTTGTGATTAAGGGCAAATCATAATATGATATATTTGGTGTTAAAATTTTTGAGGATATGTTGATATTTTAACTAGATGGCATACCAACAATGCTAATGGATGACACGAGTAGCAGTAGTAGTATTCTCTTTTCTATCACCATCTTGTCCCCTTGGGTTGCTCATCTTCTCTTCCCTATCCATTCCTTGTCCCATGCTTAATTCTTCCTATCATAGTTGCATCTTTTCGTGCCATCATGAATTATTGATTTACTTTAACCTCATCCTTTATTTTGTTAGTTAAAACATAATCGGGTTAGTAATGATTAATAACTAAAAAGATGAGTTGATGATAACCCTTATGTATATGCACTATAGCAATATATGTATTCTTTTATTATTTTTAAACCTTAAGTAGCATCCTTTAGTCTAACATGAATTAATTGGATTGTTGAAATAGTTCATACTTCTAATAGTTTTATAAAGTTAGTCAAGACCTTAATTGTTGCCCTAAAACTTAGACTAAGCTTAGGAAAGAATTGAAGGCACTTGTTACGAACTGATGACTATGATAAATCATTATCGAGATAGCGACAGCTGCAGCTAGACCATTATAGTAGAGTAGTCAAATTATTTGTAGACATACTAGCCAGATGGCGTGGCAGAATTAGACTACGATACTTGACGGTTACAGAGAAAAATCATGGTTATGAGATTCCAGACAAGTATCCCAAAAATTTTGACCCAATGAATAAATTCGTCTTACAACCTAGACAATAGCCTCAAAAGACTTTGACTACTAGTAGAATTCTTTTAAGTTGGATAGTGTAGATGAGTTAGAGGATAAAAGAATAGTGTACAAAAAATAAGGGAGGAAAGTGTTAGGATGGCTGACCATAACCTTTTAGGGAGAGTTGCGAGCTAGCAATTAAGTGCTAATAGCTATAGTGATTTATTACGAATATGGGTTAGTGTTAATTTCGAGGACGAAATTATTGTAAGTTTGGTAGAATGTAAACGCCCTAAAAAATTTAAATTTTATTTAAAGTATTTTTATTAAATTATTCAAATTTTTAGAGTATTTTCATAGTTAAATAGAAAATAAATTGTATTAATTTAATCTACTTAGATAAATACTCAATTAGAATTATTGCAAAAAATTATTATTTTTATTTTATTTTATTTTATTTTAGGAATTCTTGTTAAAGGGCGATAGATTTTTAGAATTTATTTTTGTGTATAAATATTTTTGGATTTATAACCCCAACCATATATGTAAATATATATATGTAAATAATATATAGTTATTAATAATAGTAATAATAATAATAAGTAATAGTAATACCAATAATAATGATAATAATAATAATAATAAGTAATAATAATAGTAATAATAATAATAATGTTGTTAATAATACATAAAAAAGAAAAGAAAAAGAAAAGAAAATGAAAAGAAAAAGAAAAGAAGAAAATAATAATAACTAAACCTAAAACTACCTAATTCCTACTAACCAAACCAAACCACAACAAACCCAACATTTCCCCCCGCGACTCTCTCTCTCTCCCTCGGTATATATATACATTACATATATATATATATATATATATATATATATATATATATATATATATATATATATATATATATCATATATGAAAAACCTATCCCTAACCCTAATCTCCTTTCTCATTTACCCCGACCTCAGCCGACCGACGACCCCTCGACGCCGTTGGCCGCCGCCGCAGCCGCCGGCGACCGCCGCAGATCAGCCGCCCGTGCGCGCACGCGTGCGCATGTGCACAGCCCCGAACCCATCTTCAAGGTGATGTAACTATCTCATCTCTGATTCTTTTTGTGAGTTGATTGTCCGTGTACGTTCACAACCTAACCCTCTAGGATTTCCTTCAAGCGGGGCGAGTTTTCGTGCCCTGGATTGGCCGAAATATCGACCGAAAGTTGGCCGAAAAATTTGACCAAAAACAGTCCAGAATTTTAACCCAAACCCCCATGTTCATGCCTAATTTGCCCCCAACTTGTTTAATATTTTCAAAATCTAATTGAAGGATTTGCTTCTCTATATAACCGATAATTTAACTGTTCTTTTATTTTTTTATTAATTTGTTTTAATTATTAAATTATTCGACCTCTAAAACGACCAAAAACTTGGTAATTTAAAATTAAGATTTTACGACACGGAGTACGTCCTGCCAAACGGGACCGTCTAGTCATGTACCAATTGCACCGAATGGCGCGTATGGTATAGCCAGACATGTGGGCTTTCGCAGAAGTTGATTTGGACGTGTGTGCGCGTCAAAATCAACCCGTATCCGTAAAAAGTTACCGTATCGTGACTTTTATAAACCACCACCCCACTTTATGTACGCTCGTCAGAATGCGACGAAACTTACGCCATTAGATTCGTTGTATCACTTTGGTATTGTAACCCAAGTTTTGCGCGATTCTGAGACAGTTGACCAAGTCGCCTATTCGCTGGCCCCACGGTTTGACTTGACGGACGAATTTATGATCGGCTCACCAGAATCCAAAATTGGACATACCATTGAGTTCGTATTGACGTTTAGAATTTGTTTGACCTATAATTTGTCCTATTTAGAGACCTTTACCTCTGGCACGCATTTTGTGCAAAGTGGGCCATATGTGGACCCCGCTTTGACCCAAAATTACCGTTTTGTCTCTGTGTCCAAATTGGATGAAAGGGTAGACTTTTCTGACTATCTTGCTTATTCTGGGAACGATGGTGATATTTATTTTAGCATCCGTAGACGTTCATTCTGATGCCATAGTTTTGATCCCTTGTGCTTGACGTCTAGACGCTTACACTACGCAACTTTTTTGCCAGGCAAGTATATATTGCCAAATTGTTACAATACTGTGTATGCTTATCATATTTTCATATATTCATTATATATATATTTTTTTAAGTCATAATTATATATTATATATTATATATGTTGACACATACTTGACACATAGTAACATGGGAGGGGAGAACAGTCAGTAGACGTATGGGTTATCCACTCTGGTAAACCGTAGAAACTAGCACGCACTACGGTAGTTGTGTCGTGATGGTCGCTACCCTCAAGGTATATCAATTGATGGTGTCACGATGGTCGTTACCCTCGCGGTATGAGGGCTTCGGATGTACATGGATGTGTGTGTGAGTAATGAGATAGATAGAGTAGCCTACACCTATCCATGCGTCAAAAGGTTGTCCTCACTATACATTTTCATATAGATTGTCTAGTACAACATACTTATATATTTTCAGTCTATTATGCATGTTTACTGTATTCAATTAGCATGCTTCTATGTATCTTGTTACGTCCCTCTAAGGACCTGGTCCCTTTCCAGGTCAAAACGATCTTGACTATCTGTAGGAGCACAAATCAGGACTTGCTACTTCGTTATCTTTCGAGGAGGTCCTCTCTTCGAGTCTCATTGTTCATTAGATGTACTTATTTTGTTTCTCTTATATTCTAGTTTGGTAGTGGATTTTTCTCCACCCAACTACTTATTCTTATCAAGCATTTTATACTTGATTCAGTTATATAGTTGATTGGTTATTTGATTATGTGGATGAGATCTAGTTTTGTCCTATGACTTATGACATAAATCTATACCACTTGCGAATTATTATTCATAATACAGCGTACGTATGTGTTATGGTTTCCATATATTGGAGGTTCCATATACATACGGCTGGCATGCTTACATATTCCTAGTCCTACGTATTTTGGGACTGGGGCGTGACACTTTTGTGATATTTCATACCCAGAAAATTAAACGGATGGTTGCTCCGGGTCTGTCTATTTTTATGAACTTTTATAAGTCTATGTATTTGTTTTATTATTATATATTATTATCAGGTATGGTCGGATAACGCAGATCATTCGAAGGTCGATCCTCTAGATGGAGTGCTCCTCTAGTACAGGCTACTGGTTCCAAATCCTACTCGTAGAGTACTCCAGTATACCGATCTTTAGCATCTTCGACTTCGTCGATGATACGGCATGGAACTACTCCTGGGATGAGTTGTTCTAGGCCTGATACTACTCCCTCTTCCCGCGTTCCTCCAGCTGATGGCACCATGGAGGCAGAGGAGCATATGAAGGAGTTCGAACCGACTCCGTATGCACATGTTCAGAGCGATCCTCCATGCGCGCCTTCAGACGAGATGATGATGAAGATTTCGATTGACAGGCCTCAAAATTAAGTTAATTAATTAAGATTTTAGACCGACGGGCCAAATGATTATATCTTTATATTCACGAATTTAATTATTGTTGTATAGATATAGTCCGTCGGCGGTACAGAGAGAACTGGGGTATTCTGAGGCAGAACTATGGTGGGCCTTGGATCAGCTACTCAGATGCTCCTGAAGATAGGAAGGCATTCTGGGTTTCCTACTTCAAGATAAAAATATATTTACTTTTAATATCAATAATTATTTATGTATATTATATAACTTTTTATCTTACTTTTTGTAGGAAACCTATTTCTATCCACCATACCGGTCTGAGAAGATCGAGTAGCAGTTTACTTTCGTCGCCGCCAACCTGATCCGTGATGCAATTAACGAACAAAATTCTCGTGATCGCGAGGGAGCCCTGACCCATGGTTGGATCACGCCTGAGTAGTGGACTGCGATGAAGGCGAGATTCAGCGAACCCAGGTACATAGAGAGATCGGAGAAGGCAAATACGGCTAGGTCGAAGGCAGAAAAGTGGTATGGTGGCTCAATTCCCATGATAGAATATTTTTGTTGTTTGGTATGTATTTTATTAAATATATTATTTTAATAAAAAAGGATAAGATATTTAATTTTAATAACAAATAATATAATTTTTAACAGATACAGAGGGGTGAGGACGCCAACATGGTGACCGTCTTCCTGGCCACCCATCGGCAGGGCAGAAAGCTCATCGATGAGAAGTCCACGTAGACCTTTGTACATTACTTTACCTTGTCTTAGTTTTATATAACTTTAAAAATATGCAAATAGATATCTATATAGTTAGTAATAAGTACCTTAGACGTTAGCAACCATTTTTCTAGGACGAGTATCTTAGACTATGTGAGCAGGCGACTTCTAATGCATCTGTAGAGGGAGGGGCTGGTACTTCCTCGCAGCCCTCTACATCTCCGTTAGCGAACGAGCTCTGGATGACCGTCGTTGGTGGTCTTCAGAGGGGTACGTACTACGGTACGGGATCGTACGATGCCTTTATTGCGACGCAGTCATCCAGGGCCCCTCTGGCAATGTGCATTCCTTGCAGCCTTCATAGGCATCGGCAAGAGCCAAGGAGAGCATTGACCATAAGATTGCTGACCTGCATGACGAGTTGCTATATAGGATTATAGAGCAGCCCCAGTCTCAGCCGTAGACCGACGATGCGACGATCACCACATATTTTTATGTGCTAGATCTTAGCCAATTGGAGATTAGGACTCTGAGCCAGACGACGGAGCACAGCCTTACAGAGCTCAGGACTATGGGACAGACGGCAGAGCGCAGCTTGGTGACTCTTGCCGTGTCTATGGAGCGAACGCATACATAAACAACATCCACAAGTCCATGACCATAACTCCAAATAAAATAATCAAAGTACATGAATAATATCCACAAGTCGACAACCACGACAACACAAATAAATAATATCCACAAGTCTGCGATTACTACAACATAAATAAATATCAAATATAAAGAAAATTACCAATCTGACGGTGTTCCCTGGTCACTCAAAAGTTCTAGGACGTACCAAGGAATTTTATTCACTAATTCATATGGTAGTGAACCTAACGCCTCCGGCGGCAATAAACTTAGGAGTCTCATCATTGCGTTAGCAGATAGAATAGTGCCAGAAGTAGCAACGGAAGGAGCAGAGGCACCGTAGATTGCATCAAGTCAAGTTGAACATTGAACAAGAATCAAGAATTTATATGTCATATCAAGAATCCTGTGAACCAAAGACCCAAGAGTTGCGTATCACGGATAACTTGTGCACAAGGAGGATTACAGCATCCCATTCCGCGGACGGTCTCGGGGCACTGGGACCAATCCTGTCTAGACGGACTCCATGTTGTCATCTTCCTTGTTTATGGGGGATGGTGCGCAACGCCCATGTTATTTTACGTTCGCCCCATTCTCACTCTCTCTCCTCCATCTACTTACACAGCCGACCACTCTCCCTCTTTCGTCTTCTTCTTTCTTCTTCTTTTTCTTCTTCAATACCTCATCTCGTCGGAGTTCACCAGCGACTCGCCGGAGCACCACCGCAACCTGTCTCCTCCACGACCATCATACCACCACCTCCAGCAGTACTATCACCCTCCTCCTCGACGACCTGACACCACCGTAACCCGCCGTTGCACCACTGTCTCCTTCATGACTTGACGACCTCCAGTCGCTGCTACAGCCACCATGACCACCACCTTCGCCACCACCACCTCCAGCCGCACTACCCTCCGCCACCTCCATGACCCGACGACCATCACCATACTGCTGCTACCACCGCTACTGCCACCTACATCACCCTGTTAACCAACGCCAACACCACCACCGGAGCTACAACCACCGCCATCTCCACCACGAGCACCATCACCTCCTTCACCGACTCACTGCTACCACCATGATAGCATCACCACCGATATTGTAATCGAACACCACCACCATCACACCATCGAGCACCACCACCCCGGTCGTACCACCCCCGCGGTCGACCCCGTCCCTGACCGAAGCTGCAATACCGCCGCTGCCACCACCCATAACCACCTGGATAACTCCTTATCCTTCTTCTTATTTGTGTAGTTATTTGTTTGTGCTAAGAAACCCTAGTTAGGGTTAGGGTTTCCTGAATATTACCCATGCATAATTTGATGGCATTGTTGAGGTTATATATATATGTGGAATGGATATTTTATAGCAATTGTTGAGGTTATATATATGTAAACTTGATATTTTATAACAATTATTCGAGGATATATATATAAGAAATGCATATATTGGGGATATTCTAATGAATTTAGATACGTTAGTAATGATATGAATGAGGATACTATATGTGAACATTCTGAGTATTTAGGTGCGTCAACTAAATTGGGTGTATGAAATTATGTCTATGATTATAGTAATGGTATGGTCTAGGATGAGCATAACTTAGATAACTGAAATCACTGTAATGAATATTAGGGTTTAAAGATATCGTTTGAGGACGTTATACTATTTTATGATCTTATTTGATGCAACGTTACCATAGTCAACTTGGGTTAACCCTCTAATTAGTATCTATGTGAGCTATGTAACTAAGACAGAAGCATATGCTAGTCGTGATGTCATCCCTTATTTTAGATAGTATCGAGCTAGATTATTAATTAATTTTATATATCATCTCTAGGTACTTTGGGATCATCGGACTTGGACGTTGTACCGGAGCCCCGCCTTCAGCACCCTGATCTAGGCAAGTGTACCTTGCCATTCTGTATATCAGTTCTAGATTTACCATTTATTCTATCTATGTATTCTGTGCACTTTGGATCAGAATCGTTACTTAGCATCTGGGTCATATCCAGGTGCAGACATTCGTCGGTAACATCTAGTATCTATTGTTAGATATTTCCCAATACCATGATGTACCTACTTGGTTACATCGGAATACTAGGACACATTCAGACACTGTTATTGTGCCAGACTTCCTGTATCCGGATAGTATCAGCATGACCAGAACCTGTGATGACTTTAGAATTATAATTTTTGATAGTTACTTCAGTATGATGAGACTGTTAGATAGAGGTTCAGGTTCAGCGCACACTCGTTGACCGTATTGAGTGGGGAAGACAGTTACTAGACGCTTGGGCTACTTTGCATGCACTATATATATATATATATATATTCTTATTTATGTAGAGATCATGTATCCGTAGTCGTAGTATCACCCGTGTGACTCTGTGCTCAGAGCTACGATCCGCACCATGTGCCTCTGTGCCTCGGAGCTACAATTTTATATTCGAAAAGCCCACGCGTCGAACATTGTCTTTAATGTTCTGTCTCACTTAGGTGGTTATGCTATATTACACCAGCGTATCATATGTTTCCTTTCTGTTTTACTATGGCATACTATTTTTGTACCTTATTGCGTCCCTTTGAGAACCTAGTTTCCTGCAAGATTGTAGGGTCGATTGTTGACGGTAGGCTGGAGCTGTGGATGAGTATTATATCGGTATACAGGTATTGTTATTCGATATTTGTATTTACTTCTTTATTGTTCAGCTATATTGATCTTTGCTTATTTTTTGCTAGTATAGCCCAGTATTTGTAGACTCATATTATTTTCTTCGAGTCTATTCGGACGAGTGTAGTGTGGGGTATACACCATGATATATGTTGTCCCTTCTTTATTATATATCCTTATGGTTTCAGACATAGACTTGTATAATGTGTTATCTAGTGACCCTCATTTATAGATTATACGTATTTAAAGTCGGACTAGAGTCCCCTTGGTACGTAGCTGACCATTGCTACGTGGCCTAGTCCCGTGTATTCTGGGACTGGGGCGTGACAGGTCTTTTGGCTTCTGATAAAATATAAGAATCATAAGATGCTTTACATATTTTTCGTCATATTTTTTAAAGTTTAAATTTTTTAGATACAAGCCGAAAGGGCCCTTCTGTCAACAAGGTGTGAATAACCCAAGCGATAAGGTATTTAAGTACCTTCGGACCACCGATAGCTGGGATCCAGCCCCTACAGCTACTCTGAGATGATTTAAACTCTTGAAAATGTACGATTTAAGTTTAGCACTTATTGTTCTGTATTCATATCAAGTCAAGAAAGAGGCATAATATCGATTAAAGTTATATTGAGATTCTGGAAATAAATGTCAACATAATTCGGACCGAACTCGGGCCGAGCTCGGACCGAACTCGATTAGTTTAATATGCTATATTATTTAATTCTCTTCCTAATTTGGATTTTTACTACTCTATATATTGATCATTTTGCTTCTCATTGATTCAAACCAAAAAAAATCTTTCCTCCTCCACAAATAACCTAAGCATTTCCTCCTACATCCTCTCCCAATGGCCCCTAAAAGGAAACACGATTCCTTTTCCGACTCTCTTTTTTGTCCCATTATGCCAAATATAGGAGAATTCGACGGTTTCATCTTTCGAAGCCTCAAAATTTCAAATGATTGGTTTAAAGACTTCTCTAAGAGACACATCTGTTTTGGCCATCTTATTGATTTTACATTCCAATACAAAGACTATCTACCTACTTTTCAGAAACTTTAACTTGAAGAATTTGTTCCAATATATACCAATATTTACACCAATGCTATTCAAATATTCTATTGTAACTTAACATATGAACATGAAACTATTTTATCTCGAGTTCATGGCATTTTAATTGAATTCGATGTAGATGAATTGGGTAAAATCCTACGCATTCCTGCTGATGGACAACTCTTAGTCAACATCACGGAAGTTCGATTCAATCATGACTTAACCCTAGATTCTTTCAAGAATATCCTTTGTCACCCTCTTGAATGTCCACCTGATAAATTTTATGCTAGATATTTGAATGGTCACTTCTTTAAAATGTATCGCATTATCTTTTTAACTTTTCTACCCAAGAAGACTTACTTTGATGAGGTATCTTATCTAGAAATATCAGCTATATATTATTTGTATTTCGGCATTAACTTCAATGTTCCAAAGACCATCTTATCTCAAATGGTTCAATATCGCAAGAAAGGGCGTCCACTACTATACGCTATGTATTTGCCAACCATTTTCAACTATTTCGATATTCCTTTGGATACTTGTCCAAATCTTGAGGAACGTTTATACCTCAATAGAATTTGGAGATTTGAGCCAACTATGCTTCTACCTTATAACTCATCATCAAACTCCAACACTCATCATGTTGATTCCGTCTCTCATATTGATGAACAACCATAAACCTTAGAGTCTATTTTCAATCTGTTGCGTGATCGCTTCCACCAAGAAGATATACGCAATCGTGCTACTGATCATCGCCAAACTCTTCAGACTCAGGCTCTTGGCAACACTTTGATAGACAATTAGTACACCCTATCGAAGCACCCAACTGGACCTTTTCCGATTCTCCAGAATCTAAATCAACAATGATTTTGTATTAATCACCCATATGTTCAACGATATTTGGATCCAGCTAATGCCTTCTTTGATCCAAACAGAATACTTGAACCAGTTGATGAAGATGAAGAAAATGATAACTAGTTACTCAAATGGTTTGAATATTAAAAAGTTTACTTTGAGATGTTCTACTATGATATTTCCATTACATATCTACTTATGTATATTTTCTTGCAAATGAATAAAAGTTTAAATGCAAATTTTTCTTTTGTCATTATATATTATCCTGTATACACTTTACTCTCTTATTTTTCTTGCCATCTCACCGATTTTGGGGGAGCATGCCATTTCGATCAAATGACAACGGGGGAGAAAGAATACATAATACTAGCATACACGATGATATTTGACAGATGTTGTCTTCAGCATATCAACTGCTCAACAATTACGGGGAGCCTTACATATCAAATACTTGCAGTATCTTTCATAGTTTGTCAATTATCAAAATAGAGGAGATTATTGGCCCATCCAGTCTTAGTCAACTTGATTTTGATAGTTAACTAAATCATGCATTGATATATTGCATATGAAGCCTCAATACTGCTATTGTATGTCATATGTATTACGTCTATTCAAATTTAGTCTTTCATTTATTTGAGTCTCGGAGTGATGTATGCTGAGTCACACTGGAAAAACCAAGAACCTATAAACCAGATATCTAGTCCACTCAAATAAACCAAAGAATTCATTTACAAAGTCTACCATACTAGGAGGCCGAACTCGGGCCGAACTCGTGCCAAAATCGGACCGTACTCAGTTACCCTTTTGGTATGAAATCAACAATTTCAATAGCTCCTGATTTCTTGGCCTAACGGTTGAAAATTTGAATTAAAATATGACCGAATTCTGGCCGAATTCTGTTTGCCTACAACCTATAAATAGGATTGGAATTCTCATTCTTACTCACTCAACTATTCTTAAGTCTTCTATCTTATTGTGAGCAAACCTTTAAGCCTTAACTTTCCTATCTCAAAGAGCAACTCCCTAGCCTTCCTAGTGCCAAGTGCGATCTCGGCCTAGAAGTCTTCTGAGTTGTAAAAAGCTTTGTTCGAACAGTTACTCTCTCTCTCTCTAAGCTGTGAAGTTGCGAGACTTCGGATCAAACTTATGGTATAAAGAAGTGGCAAGCCTTCAGATCAAAGCTTGTGATTCACTATTGGTGATTATAATGGAGAAACTTTGAGCTTGAGTTTTTGGGACTGGACTAGTCCTCTCAGAGGAAAACTAGTATACATCTTGGTGTTTGCGTTTTCTCTCTTCACTTTACTGTCTCTATATACACTATTAGTTAGCGACTGCCTTCATTCTATTAATCTAAAATAGGGTAGATTATTCTACTTCACTCTATTTACCCCCTCTAGAGTTGCCTCACGGTCCTTCATAAACCCCCTTAGAGTCCTTATGACCAAGCCCGGGGTACTTAACTCCCGCCTAGCCACGTGGGCATTCCTATTGTCACCTTATGACATAGTATTCGTCCTGCAAAAGGCTATTAAGGGCCAAGCATTGGCTGACTTTTGGGCAGCTCATCCGGTGTAGAAAACTTTAAAGCTCTACGACAATATCCCTGAAGAAGTGTTAGAGTCTAACACTACTACAATAGGAGGATCAGTTTGGCAAATGTTCTTCGATGGTGCTTCCAGAACAGAGTCCAAAGGCAATATTGTCATTGGAGTAGGGATAATGATGAACTCTTCCAACGACCTAGTCATCCATCGTGCATACTCGCTTACGAAGTCGTATTCTAACAATGTGGCAGAGTATAATGCTCTCATTATTGGGCTCCATCTGAATAAATAATTGGAGGTTGACTTTCTAAAAACCTATGATGACACCAAATTAATAGTCAGTCAAGTCCTTAGCAGGAGGTTCACTATAAGGATTTACTTCCTTACCACCAGGCGGCCGTCGACATGATTTCCACTATTGCGGAGTTCTTCATAGAATATGTACCATGAATGCAAAATATCGAGGCTGGCGCACTCGCTGGTCTCACTGCTTCCTTAGCAACTCCAATCAAAACTTACCTATTGATCACAGTAGTAGGACAAGAGCTGGTCTGTCCGAGAAACAACCTACGCTTGAATCTAAGCCACTCCATGAATGTAGACACCAATGTCAAAGATTGGAGGCTCCCATTTATAGACTATATTGTCTACAAAATCCTTCCAGATGACCCAAAGGAGGCCACCTCCGTTAGAAGGCGTTCCCTCTGGGTATACTATGATATGGCTATTAACATGATATACCGTCGTTCTAATGATGGACTCCTGATATTATATTTATTAGATGTAGAAGCAAAATAAGCTATCCGAGAAGCTCATGACGGTGTTTGTGGTGCTCACCATCCCGGTCCTAAGCTTCAAGATTGCCTCCGACTTATGGGATATTACTAGCCCAAGATGGTGGCAGATGCCGTCAATTATGCTAAGAAGTGCAGGATGTGTCAAATCAAAGCTGACTTCATTCACCAGCCCTCGGAGTTCCTACACCCCACCGTTGTGTCTTGGCCGTTCTAAGCCTGGGGTATGCATATCATAGGGAAGATTATTCTGTCTTCGTCTAAGTGGCACTGATTCATCCTGCCTATTACAGACTACTTCTCCAAATGGGCGAAAGTTGTTCCACTGGCAGAAGTAAAAACATCCCATGTAATTAACTTCATAAAGCATAGTTTGTTAGCCACGCTTTCTTCCGACTTTACGATAAAAATTAAATCCAAAACGTAGCTTCAACTGCCTACAATCTAGCAACAAATGGATTGGCCAAAGCATTCAACAAGACCATCATCAAGCTCCTCAAAAAGTTTGTTTCAACCAATAAACATGACTGGAATGAGAAGCTGGGCGAATGCCTATGGGATTATCATACAACGGTCCGAACGCCGACTGGCAGCACACCGTTCTCCTTGATCTACTGAAGCAAATTTGTACTTTCTTTGGAGACCCAAATTCCTTTCTTCGGGTAGCCCTTACACACCAGCTAACCATCGAAGATAACCTTTGTCGACGTCTACAAGAGTTAGAGGCGCTCGACAAAAAATATCTCTCAACTTAACAACGTATTGAGCTATATTAAGCCTGACTCTCCGGTGCCTTCAACAAGAAGGTAAAGGAATGGACATTCCAAGTTGGTGATCTCGTCCTAACCGTGAAGACACCAATGATCATGACCACAAAAAAGTGGGGATATTTCAACCCAAGTAGGAAGGCCCCTTTGTAGTGGAAAAAATTTACTCCAACGGCACATACAGGCTAGCTAAGCCTAATGGTGAGTTGCTCATGATGATTGTCGACATCGTAAAGAAAAGTTTTTGGATGGAGGGTACAAAATTATTATTTATTTTGAATTGACAAAAATTATAAGAGAATCCATATACAAGAGGATCTAAGTACAAAAAGAAAGATCTAGGCAAGTGTGACAGTGGGGATCGAGCACTTCAGCGGCTCCTTTACTCCGTTAACGATTCAGGACCAAGGAGGTTGATGAGACTTCGAATGGCGTTTCTGTCTCCTTCTTCTCCTTTTCCACATATGGTCGCTGCATCTACATATGTATCTTTTACGTGTAGCTGCAGCTTCTTGCTTGTGGGAGACATCCACTATTTATAGCCTTAGAAAGGTCTTACATAGGCACATATACGCAGGCTGGATGTTGGCTAATGGCACTGAAGGCACATACTGCGTTAAGACTGCCACTATTTTCTATGTAAATTGAATTTGGGAAAACTTTCGTTTAATAACAAATAAAAAGAGTACAAAGAGATCCTAGACAGAAAAATCTAAGTACAATATTTTTTATCTGGGTAATATGACGATGGAGATCGAGTACTACAGCGACTCTTTTACTCCGTTGACGGTCCGACGTGTAAATAAGGGATGCTCTCTTCTCTTCTCTCTCTCTCTCTCTCTAGAGATTGTGTGTACGTACGTAGCTCGTCTGGAAGGGTATGGTCTCTAAAGCAGAAAAAGTCAGCTAGCCTATGGTACTTCTAAGTTGCTCCTATTTATAACCATCATGTTGTTGGGCTATAAGTTTCGCATATGCTCCTGTTTTATGGTCGTAGGGGGCTCCTTCAATAGAATATGGTTACAACTGTAGGCGCATATGATGGGCAGGTTGCCATGTGTTCTTCATCCTTAACAGGATATTGTTGGGTCAGGCCGAGCTGCTACGTGGATATTTGTTGGGATTTATTGTTGCTGAAGATCTGGGCGGTTCTCGTTTATTATTTGCAAAACTTGGTCATCTTGACACATAGCCCGCATTTAATTAGAGAGAATCACTTTAGTCGCAACAAAAATATATTATCTCAGGAAACCCTGCCATATTGGACTTAAGGAGTCTGGGATGGACTTAAGGAGTCTGGGATGCCTGAGACTCATGGAGTCTGGAACGCATTGGGCCAGAGATGTATGGGACGTATGGAGTCTTGGATGCATGAGGACAGAGTTGTATGGAATGCATAGAGTTTGGGACACATTAGGTCAAAGATGCATGGGACGTATGGAGTCTGAAATGCATGAGGCCAAAGACGCATGAGATGCATGGAGTCTGAGACGCACGAGGCCAGAGACACATGTGATGCATGGAGTCTTTGTCGTGTTGTATGTGTGGTGCTGCACGCGTGTCAGGAGTCATTATTTGTCTGACGAGGGCTTTTTGTCGCTTAGTGTGCTCATATTTTTGAAGCGTCCAAAAAATTTTTTTTGTCAAGATTCTATATCAGACATAATCTTTGTGTTAGACCTTTATGCGACCAATACTTGCGGCGCATGGATACTGCTTTTTCTTGGCCGGGTGGCCATCTTGTGTCCTAATTTATTTTGTGTCATCTTTTGTGCATATGGTTGTTGGACGCATGAATCCAGATTTTTTATGCTTCTACAAAATTCCCTTTAAATTTTTTTAACTGATAAGTTTGAAATACTTTAATTAAGAAGTATTGAGGGGAGGACTTTGGTCCACCAAAAATGGGAGGCTATCTGCGCAAAATCTCATACCGTGGTTTAGTCTTCTGTTGTCCTTGAAGAAACTCTGAAGAAACTATAGGAGAAGCAACAGGCTTATGCTCACCTTGGTGATCCAGCAGTTGTGGCTCAAGAAGCCGAGCGTCGGGTCAAAGATAAGATTTATGCCAGAGTTTCCCGTATTCGAGGATGATTAGAATAGTTGTGCACTGATCAGTACCATCAGTGGTTGTTTTTTCCCCTTTTTCTTTTCTTTTTTTTGATTGAGGCGCTAGTAAGTCCTCAAATCTAGTTTGCTTCTGGTTTCCCGTTTGGAAGAAATAAAAGCTTTTTTATATTTGTTGGGATTATTCGTGCAAACTTTGGGTATCATACTAGAGGTAATATGGACATAGTACAATACCGTAGTCTTTCACGGACATTCCACTGGGGGATATTTAGTGGACCTATTACTTCTGGTGCACTTGGAGTACAAGTAATAGATTTGAAACAAAACCCTATCAGAGGTGATATGGACATAATAGATTTTGTGGACCCATTACTTCTTGTGCACCTGAGTGCAAGTAATAGGTTCGAGATAAGCCTTGCCAGAGGTGATATGGACGTGGCAAGTTTTATGGACTTAACACCATTGGCGTACTTAGAGTTAAGTACGGGTGCCAAGTTTACATGATGATCGATATCAAAGGTAATATGGATGTGATAATCGATAGTCAATTCAGAAGGTTTTGCTCAGAGGTAAGAAGGATATGGCAAATTCTACTAGGGAGGATGCGAAGAATATAGCTCAGAGGTAACGTGGACGTGAGCTAATCGATAGTCATACCGAGAAGTTAGATACGATCCCGATATTTTTGTAGAAGAAAAAGAAAATGAGCCAGAGGTAATATAGACGTGACTTTTTTCTTTGGATGGGTTACATAGTTCAGAGGCAATATGGATGTGAACCGTTTGCTTCCATTGAGGACATCCTAGTAGGGGGGTCCTTGGGTGGACCTATTATTTCTTGTGCACTGGAGTACAAGTAATAAGTTCGAAACGAAACCCTATCAGAGGTAATATGGACGTGATAGGTTTTATGGACCCATTACTTCTTACACACCTGAGTGCAAGTAATATGTTCTAGACAAGCCCTGCCAAATATGATATCGATGTGGCAGGTTTTATGGACTTCACACCACTGGCATACTTAGAGTTAAGTATGGGTGATAAGTTTAAATGACGGCCGATGTCAGAGGTAATATGGACATGACCATTGATAGTCATACAGAGAGGTATGTTCAGAGGTAATATGGACTAGGCAAACCCTACTGGGGATAATTAGTTAGAAAAGTAGTTCAAAAATGATATGGACCTGAACTAATTTCCAAGAGAACTGATTCGTGGTGGTCTACCCGAAAGTAGGGATAAACCTAAGGATTGCTCCACTGGAGAGCTTTTGAGAATCAGCTGTCTATTGCATATTCAGGGGTCCTGAATACAAATAATGAGTTTCGTTAAACTTTTATGTCAAAAAAATGCATATTGTGCTTATACGCTTCCCGAGGATGAACGATGGAGAATATACACTGTACATTTTGGTTGTCTCGCTAAGGGGAGCACAAGTCTAGCTTAGTCATTATACTTTTTGATGAACTTGCCGTTGATAGGCATCATGAGCAAGTCGCCATTAGATTTTGTGAGCCGATAGGCACCGTTGGAGAAGACAGACTCCATGATGAACGGACCCTCCCATTTAGGTTAGATTTTATCGACCATCTTGTGGGTCATGACCATCGGTCTTTCTACTGTCAGGACAAGGTCACCTACTTGGTAAGTACTCTTCTTGACCCGTTTGTTGAAGGCTCCTGAGAGACGCACTTGATAGAGCTCAATGAGTTATTGAGCTAAGAGACGCTTTTTGTCGAGTGCTTCCAACTCTTGTCATCTTCGACGGTGATTGTCGTCAACTGTCAATTGGTTGGAGAGGGACACTCGGAGCGAGGGAATTTGGATCTTGAGAGGGAGGACTGCCTCGCTCCCATGGACTAAGGAGAATGGCATGCTTCCAGTAGGTGTCCTCATCGTGGTTCGGTAGACCCAGAGACATTCAACCAGCTTCTCATTCCAGTCGTGCTTATTGAAAGTAATAAAATTTTTGAGTAGCTTTATGATGGTCTTGTTGATTGCTTCCGCCAGATAATTTGCTGCTGGGTTGTAGGCAGTCGAGGCTACATTCTGAATTCAATTTTTGTCACAAAACTAATAAAAATTATGACTTGCTAACTATGGACCATTGTCATGGATGATCCTCCGTGGAAAGCCAAAGCGGAATATGATATGATGCTTGACAAAACTGATCATGTTTGAGGTCTTGACTTTAGCTAGTGGAACAACTTTCGCCCATTTGGAGAAGTAGTCAATGATAGACAAGATGAACCGATGTCCCTTAGAATAAGGTAGAATAATTGGTTCGATAATATCCATTCCCCACACTTTAAACGGCCAAGATGCTACCATTGGGTGTAGGAATTCTGAGGGCTGGTGGATAAAATCTGTGTGGATTTGGCATGCTTGACACTTTCTCTCATAGTCAACAACATCCACTACCATTATCGACCAATAGTAACTTATTCTCCGAAGACTTTCCTATAGCTTGGGTCCTGGATGATGGGCAATGCAAACTCCGTTGTGAGCCTCATGGAGATCGTACTTCGCTTCTGCATTCGATAGGTATCATAGCAGAAGACCGTCGTAGGAACGACGATACATAATTTTGGTAGCCATATCATAATAGAATCGGAGGGAACATCTTCTTATGGAAATAGCTTAATTTGGGTTCGCGAAGAGAATTCCATAGACTGTGTAGTCGATGAATATGAGTCTCCAATCTTAGGAGTCGGTGCTTATCTTTACTGTGTAGCTCAGGCACAGACAAAGGTTTTTTATCGGGCAGACCAGCACTTGACCGACAACGGTGATCAGTTCATGAGTATTGACTGGAACAGCTAAAGAGGCTGCGAGGCCGGCCAGGGCATTAGCCTTGATGTTTTGCAGTCGAGGGACGTGCTCTATGAAGAACCCCTCGAAGGTGGCTAAGTGTTCAGTTGCATAGAGCCTTATAGGCTTGAGTGATCTGATACTATGGCATTAGTGTAGGTGTCATAGTTTTGGGAGGTAATGTGTTGTGTTGTGTTGATGTCTAGTCAGGTATTAGAGTTAAGTATTAGTGTAGATAGTAGAAAGTTGGGTATCAAGCCAAAGTATTGGGTAAGGGTTTCAAGTAATGTATTATGTTGGGATATTAGGTAAGGATATTAGGCTAGGTATTAGTAATGTTATGATAATTGAGTTAGGATACTCTAAGTTATTAAGTATATAAAGTCTATATTATATTATATATTATATATTATATATTATATATACTATAGTGTATTAGCTAGTGTTAATTAATATAGCTAGTATTTACTAGTATTTGTTAATATACCTTAGATATTAGCAAGGTAAGACTAGTATTAACCTAGATTCAAGGTATGGACCTACTATGACCTAGTTTGACTAGTATGGCCTAGAAATCCTATTTTTAACTCATTTTAGTTCATTTATCACTCATTATACCAAATGACATAGAATTTCATATATAGGTCCCTTTGACTCCAGTCTAGAGAGAGATTGGTATTGTCAGGTCAGGACCACATACGAGTATATTCTCTAATAGTTTCCATTATTTTATAATTACTATAATATAAGTATTTAGAAATGTATTACTTGATTCCTGACACATTGGTACACGGATTAGTATACATATGGATCTTCAGTCATGAGATGTTATTTATTGTTTCATTATTTCTCGTATTCTCATATGGTTTAGATAATGTTTAACATTAGACAATGTTTAATATTAGACAATATTCATTGAGTATCTTGTATTGTAACGTGTCATGGTTGGATCCATTGTACTGGTCAGGAAAAATGGAAAGTGTTAGCTAGATATGTGATCAAAGCCTAAACAATGTTCAATGTTTAATATTTAAGTTAGACAATATTTATCCAACGTTTAAGTAAATGTTCAACCCAAGTCGATCATATATCTAACTAGTATTTCAAACACTTAGTGTAGTTACAGTTCTTCACCATATTTTATTGCCTTTATTCTATTTTATTGTGACTAGTTTATACCATATTTCTCTAGTTTATCTGTCTATTCTCTACCATAGTATGACATTATTTTATTCTTTCTCGTCTTGTATTACATTCTCTATTTATGTTTATAGTTATTATAAATTAATTGGAACTGCAATTGGGTTGTACTTTGCTCCAATTCTAACTGTATATATTTGTCATATGAGTGGTTAGAGGAGATGTGTCCCACCTTTTACGAGGCACAAGATAGCGAGCCGACTGAGGATTTGTTACCAGCTACTGAGGCGACTTAGATTTCCATTAGCATATTATGAATATTTCAGTTTTAGACATTGACATGTATATATTATTTGAGATTGTGTTGTAGCTAGACTATTAGTCTTGGATGTATTGTATTATAACTTTGTGACTCTTTCTTCTATTTAATATTATGTATTTAACTTTCTTTAGTTTTATATCGTGATTGAGTATCGATTATATTTATACCATCATATTATCCTCTAATTAGAGTTGAGATATCATTGACAGTTACCATTATATATTTTGTGTGAGATGTTTAGATAGTATTGTTGACCTAGACAGCGTTCTACCACCGATGCTGTGATGTAGATTGGACCTACCCACATACTCGTGCACCTACACCGGGTGTGGGTCGTGACATTACATGGAAAGGGGAAAGGGGGCCGGCCATAGAAGGAGCTCTCTCTCTCTCTCTCTCTCTCTCTCTCTCTCTCTCTCTCTCTCTCTCTTTTCTCTCATTAATTCCTTTATTCTAGATCCCCAATTGTGCTCTTCTCCAAATTGACTCATTCTTCCACCAAATTCACCCTAATTCACTCTTATTTTCTTTCAATTACATTATCTAAGGAGAATTGGATCTTGGATTACAAGGAGCACTTGAAGAAGGAGAATTTGACAAGGAGCTTGTGTCCTAATTGTGTCCATTTGAGCATTTTATTGGGAATCCATCTTCTAATAGATAAATTCTAATTTCTCTGATAATTTAGACTCTAATTTATGAATTTAACTATTAGAAAATCTTCCTTGGCTTAGGAATACCCATAGGAACAAAAACTAGGTTCATAAGACCCCTATTATAATTTCTACATGGAGATTTGTGCTCGTTTTGGGGGAATTCTAAGATTGATACATCAAGTATGTGTTATGAGACCAATTAGATATAATTGGACTTAGATTGATGATATGGGAATAGATACATGTCCACAATTGGATACGAGTAAAAAAAATCATGGTATTTTGTGATACGCTATGATACATGGTTTATTTTAGGTGATTTGTGTAATTACTCTTCAAATTCCTTTGTAGCAAGTTACTCTAGTTGTATTATGATGTTTATGATATGAATAAATAGTAATTATAGTGAATTAGGAGTTTTGATACTTCCTTTAGGGTGCGTATCATAGAGTATCTTGCATACACATACCAAGTGTTTGATACAATGCTTTAGTGTGGGTTGTCAGCTTAATTGGGTGATATCTATATATGTATGTGTGTATATCTTATATCTATATAGTTTATATATGTATATATAGATGGGGGGTTATTTTTATTGTGTGTATCTGTGACAGTGAACATGGGGGTGCTCGGGTTACTGTGATTGTGTGGTGTGTACTCGTGTGCAGACACCAGTGTCTATGAGTGAGGGAAATTATAGTGCAGTCCAAACGAGGTTATTTATGAGTGTGTGTGCAGTACTATAGAGGGATAGACAGATGTTGAGTTTGACTGTGAAGGATGTAGATGAGCATGTGTTGTCTGTTATTAGTTGGAGAAGTTCTCAGTGGTTGAACATTTGTAGTAGCAATAGCAAGTAGCAGTAGAAGTAATATCAGCAACACACAGTAAGTTGCTGCTTGTTAGGACCTACAAAGACTTGGGGGTGTTTGGGTTTTGAAGTCCCAGACATGAACTTATCAACAGAGAAGAAATAGAAGCAATACATGAACTAGGAGGTTGGGTAATACCTGAACGGGGCTTCCTATATTTAGTGTGCTCTAGTTTGGAGATAGGTTTGTTATAGACCTGAGATTAAGGCATTGCAGTAGAAGCAGTATAGGAAACAAGGACAACAACAATAACAAGCGAAAGGAAAGTTGGTTGTATCACAGTGGTGTAAAGGTTAGAGATAGAAAAATGTACCATAGCATACAGCAGCAACAACTTTGATGTTGCTCACACATATCAGTGTGTATCTCAGTTCAGACAAGAGAGTCTCAGGTCTGTTGTAGGTAAGATATGGTGTGTGCTCCAGGTTGGAGGATTACCTGATACTAGAGTATCAGGTAATGGGGTATGTTATATAGGTATCAAGTATTATGGTATTAAGTGCCTAGTCAATTATGATGTCAAGATATTGATAGGCAAGGTAGCAAAGGCACTAGTTAGTGAGTACCTTGAGTTTAGTATTAAGATATTGACTAGTGTCTTGGGTTAGCTAAGGTAGAGTAATGTTTGGGTTGGTAAGTTGTATTAAGGTAATTATAGGCAAGATACCAAGATTAGGATAATGATGCTAGATAGGTAAGGTATTTATGTTACTACCTATAAGTCTATAGTATATCTAGTTGATACTTAGTGCTATTAGCTAATATAGCTAAAATATGCTAGTATTAGCTAGTTAGTGACCAATATGGACTAATTACCTTAGTGTGGACCTAGAAACTTGTGTATGTATTAAGTTTGACTAGTTTGACTAAGGCTGACCTAGTTTAGCTAGTGTGACCTAGAAATGGCCTAGAAAATCATATTAGTGTATTTCAACTCATTTCTCATTTATTACACCCAAGTGACATAATATTTCCTATATAGGGTTGTATGACACCAGCTCGGACACCGAGTTATACTATTTGCTTAGGACCACAAGCCAGTACATTCTCTAATAGTTTTCTTATTTTATAGTCTTTATGTTTCATGTATTTAGTATTGAGATATTGATTCCTGACACGATGGTTACACGGATTGGTATATGTGGATCTTTTTTATTAAATATTATTGTTGTGATTACTCAGTGATCGCCGTATCGTGCTTTATAATTACTCAGTGATTACTGTGATATCTTAGTGATTATATAGACCGTGATCATAATGCATGATATTATAGACCGTGCATTTTGATATACATATTATAATGTGTCATAATTTGGATCCGTGTACTAGTCGGGCGTTGGAGAAGTATTAGTGGATATGCGATCATAACTTATAGCCCGTGATGTACTGTAGCCCGTGATAGCTAGCAGATCATACAACTAATGTGTGATCATGCTAGCTCACCTTTATATCTAGCTCGCGTTAGGCCCAAGTTGATCATATTATCTTACTAATATTTTAAGGCACATGTATTATTATGTTTTCATTATTCCACTTCATTACATTAATGTTCCTTACAATATTGTTCTTATTTTATTGCCATTATTTACCATGATACTCTTCCTTCTGATATTTACTAGTTCAGTTACTTCCATTATTTATTTATTGCTATTGATGTTTCATAGTTTCTGTCAATTATTAGAACTGCTATTGGGTTGTACTTTGCTCCAATCATGAATGGATATATTTTTCAAATAATTTATTAGACGACTGGTGTCCTATGTACTATGGGCCACAAGATGGCGAGCCAGTTGAGATTGCACCCGTAGAGCCTATTGAGATAGTACCAGCAGTCGATGAGGCTTAGCTAGTTCATTTATGATATTGTATATATCAGTTAGACCCTTTTAGCATGTATTGTATTTGAGATCATTGGGTTGTGATTAGACTATTGGACATGTGATATATTATGACTTTATATTTCTTCCTTCTATTCCATATCGTACCATATCTTCCTCTAGTTTTATATTGTGATTGAGTATTGATTACCATTATCATATTATCATATTATCCTCCATTGGGAGTTGAGATTTTTTGACAGGTATGTTATATATATTCTATGAGATATTTAGATAGTATTGTTGACCTAGACAATATTATACCGTCGATGCTGCAGCGTAGGCTGGATGTACCCACGTACTCGAGCCCCTACACCGAGTGCGGGTCTGTTTACCAGAAAAAGTTTTATATGAGAACCTTTGTGTTAAAAAATGTTAAAAGTACAAAAAAAATCATAAACAAGAATCTAAGTACAATTAATTCTGGGATAATATAGCTGTAGAGATCTGATCCACGAACGATCACTTTACTCTTTGGACTACTCGACGATGAAGAAATGCACACGACGACAGAGAAATATAGGGAATGCTATGAAAAACTTGGATATTTGAACAATAAGAAAGCTATGGCACAATGTTACGAGAAGCTTCTATTTCTCTCGCTCTACTCTTGAATTTCAAAAAGTTGAAGATTGCTGCGAACAACTTAGAGTGTTGAATGATATAAAAGCTCTGGCACAATGGCACGAGAACTTCTATTTCTCTCACTCTGCTCTGGAATTTCAAAGAATTGAGAATTCTAGCCCATTTTTCTCTCTATATGTCTGTATATTCTCCTCTTTTTGTGTGTATATAGTTGTAAAATACTTGTATATATAAAGTTTATGAGCGGTTATGAGAGTATGCATGCACTTTGGACATTCAACACTATTTTACCATTATGCGTGCACTTTTGGTGGATTAACAACCTACGTTCTGCATGAGTGAGTGCATAACTTGCTGCCTGCTTGACACGTAGCTTCCTATACGAGAAAAGCATAGGTCATGGGGGACAGTTATTTGTACACCTTTCACGAGATGTACGACATGTAAGACATGCACTCATATTTGCTCACTGTTGGTTAGGATATTATGCACAATTTAAAAGTCGTTTGGAGATTGTCGCATTTTTGAAGGAGTGGTACTGCGACGCACTTTTGAAGGAGTAATACTACGACACACTTTTGAAGGAGTGGCATAGCGGCTCACTTTTGAAGGAGTGGCACAGAGGCGCACTTTTGAAGAGAATAACACTTTGGCGCACTTTTAAAGGAAATGACACTATGGCGCACTTTTGAAGGAAATGGCACCACGATGAACTTCTGAAAAGAATGGCACTGTGGCACACTGTTGAAAAAATGGCACTATGGCGCACGTTTGAAGGAAATGGCACTGCGACACACTTCTGAAGAGAATGGTACAGCGAATCTCTTTTAAAGAAAAATATCACAGTGGTTGGATCACCAAACGATAACTTGGGTATGCGTGTTGTATCTCCGATGTAATGATGACCTCTGATTCTTTGATTTCTGCCTTTGTCAGCTGTTAGTCTACTGCATTAAATGTTGAGAGAGAGAAGATCGTTTGTGCGCCATATTTTTTAATATTAAGAAAGTTCGTCCCTTTTCTACTCTCTGGATAGTGTGCCATCCTCTAAATTTAATAGATAGTGTGTCAAAGTAAGAAAATGCGCATCTTTCTTCTGGAACAAGTAGAAGGTACGCTATTCTTCTGCTTGTTGGATTTATTTATAGAAAACTGTGTCATCTATCTGAGGCTCACTTTTTATGCTTCTACAAGACCCCCTTCAAAGTTTTTGAATTCGTTCAGAGAAATTCAAAATTACTTTAAATTAGAATCATAAAGGTTGTTGAGTTGTTTGTGCGCTCACTCTGGACAGAATCCTAACAAATTTGCTGACGTGATTGTAGGCATGATTTGCTACACAAATCTCGAAGAGTCTTAGCATACGAGTAGTTTTCTCCCCCCCCCCCCAAAAAATCTATAAATAGACGGGTTAACGAGAGACAAACTTTTCCTCTGCTTTTAAATCTCTGTCTTCTTCTTCCTCAAGAAAACCCTAACTTTCTTCTTCCTTCAAATCTTTTAGCAATGGCCCCCAAGCAAACTCAGGCGACCAAGAAAGGGAGCAAGGGGAAGGGATTGACCTCTAATTCTCTAGCAAAAATTATGAGGTCGACGATAGCTCAGACCGCTAAAGAATGGCTAAATATTCCGTCGTCGAGGGTCACATCAGGAGATGTAGCACATTCTCCTCTGATAGGCATGACGACTGTCTTCTTCTTCCCTATTTTCTTCCTTTTTTTCTTTTATATGTACAATATAAACTTTTAAAAAATGGCAGAAAGATGAAAGAAAGAAAAAGAACGAAGACATAGAACACAGAGACACGTGTGCACGAACACTTTTCTCTCGTTTAGAGAAAAAATAACACTTTAGCACATTTTTTCTCGTTCAGAGCGAAAACAGTCATCTTGGCACATTTTCCCTCATTCAGAGCGGAAACAACCATTTTAGCGCACTTTCCCCCGTTCAGAATAAAAACAGGAATTTTGGCATACTTTCTCAATTATTGGCGAATCGGCGCACTTTTTCCATTATTGGCGAGTTGGCGCACTTTTCATCTATTTGGACAGATTGGCGTATTTTATGTCTGTTTGGGTAGATTGGCGAATAAAATGTGCTTATCTCCTAGAGTTCTCGTAAAATAAGCGTAGTTCTCTTCTTCATAAGATTATTTTACTCATTGTTTGTGGCTTTTGCAGTTGACTTGGGTACGAATCCTCAGGTTAAACTAATGGGATCCACTACTGGACTTTTTTATACCAATTATTTAGAAGACTTATCGCATACTGAGTTTTTCTAATCTGATAAGAAGATGTCTAGTATCCGTCAATTATTGATAGCTAGACAAGGGGAACGAATGTTGACATCTCTGATAAGCGGCAAACCTCTCACTTCCTTTGCAAATGAGACATATTCTAAGACAGCTTTCTTGTTTGGTGATGTTATTCATCAATCTTCTCAGCCTAAGGATAAGAAGGAGAAATAGTTGTTCACTGTCTATGGTAGGGTCATGTATCTCCCCGATATGATAAGAAGTTTTTTGTTGTCTGCCTTCTTCCATGATACATATCCACCGAAGATGGAGTAGGATTTGACTCCCATTACTAATAGAGTTAAGCCAGAGAAGATCAGCTATAAGCAAGGTCATTTCTTCAGTTTCGGTGATGGTCATTCAGTCCAAATGCGAGGACTTCATCCTGGGAATGTACCAAGTGAAAATTATTTATTGATTCAACCTATCCAGTCTTCCTTGTTCGCCAACATTTATACCAATGCTGAAGGGGTTTATCCTCAGAAGAACATTCGGTTGCCAGGATGGTTGACAAATAAAAATATCTATTGGCGTCGGGCAACGACATAGATATTGGATGAATATACTAAAAATCTCATATCTTCAGGTTTATACAATGCCTTGTTAGCGACTTGCTATAAAATTGCACCCAATGCTAATATGTTTTTGGCTTTGCTAGAATGATATAACTCTAGTATTGGAACTGTTTATACTCCTCGTGGAAAGTTGGGGTTCGCTTTACCTGAGATGAGACACATATTTGCACTGCCACTAGGGGGTTCCTAATGAGGAGTACGTACCTACCAACGCAAAATTGGCAGATTTAGCACAGGCTGAGCTGCGCCTGGTTGAAGTAAATCAATAGCTGATTTGCTACTAATTAGCATGTAATCATTATTACAATAGTGATTATGGCACTATCTTTATCAGGAAGTGGTTCCAATAGCTCTTCAACGATAGAAGCGAGAAAGAATTCACGAATATTCGACCGCTTTGATCTTTGAGTTCTACCAGAGTCGAAGAACTCATAACAAGTCATAATGCTGAAGATAAGTCCTTCGAGGATCGTGTAAGAGACTTTGTCGCAGGCACACATGCCTTGAGATATCTCAGACCTACTTATGCAGAGATTTTGTCTGAAGCTTTGTTGGCCGGATATCTCTCTCTATGGCTCCGAAGATGGGTAGTCCCCGGGGATTCATGCTCAGTTGACTGTCTTCATAGGAATATTTTATTCCTTGTAGTGCATGTCGTCTTCAAGCATCGACTGCCATTGCTACCAGCTATGGTATGTCGTTTGAATGCTGGTTTAGGGGAACTTGCTCATAATTTGGCAGAAGATCCACGACGAAAGAAATTCCCACGAACAGAGCTTCCGTTTACTTATCGGATGGGATGGTTAATTTTTTATTGTCAGAGTTTGATGGCTCCCAACTTGACTCAGGCTGACAGGACAGAACACATGTTCCTTTGTAGATATAGGCTTTCTAAGTAAATATATACTATAATTTTTTAGACCAGGCAAGCTTTAAATATGGGGAACAGTTGGATCTTTTACTACGTTGTTCCCGATGTGGCAACTGAGCACCATGGTTTGAGTTTTATTGATGAGGGGACTACCACATCGAGGTTGCCATCAGGGGTCTTCTCGTGGTTAATGTTTATCCGACCCTCTTATTTGGTGTAGATAAATGGCAACGGTTGTACCTTTGAACCATATATGCCTAGCCACTTTGCAAGACAATTTGGCTATGATCAACTGCACGTGGGAAATTCTACTCCATGCTTAGCCAATTCTGGAGGTTTAATTGATGGCGCCCGGGGAGGAGATATTTAATCATGGGTTGTACGGGAGCCACCTTTACTCTGCCTGAGCCCAAACCTCATCTACGCCTATTGCATTTCTTTGCCCAGTTTTATCGTTCCATAAACCAATTCCCTGTGGACTTTGATATGCATGTTAGTTTTCAAAACCTGACGAAAGGAGTCAATTCAGAGTCAATAAGACCTTCTCTAGTTGAAGTGGAGGAAGACGCGCCATTGGATGAGATATTGGAAGCTCTTCCACATATTGAACCGGATGCACCCCCCCCTGCCATAGTGGTACAAATCTTGGAAGCATAGGATTACATCCCATGTTGAGGACCGACCTACTAGAAAGATGGTTGTTGTCACGAAGCCTAGGAGGCCAAAATAGAAGATTTTTGTTTCTTCACGCAGGGGTTTGATTGATGAAATGACTAGTTTGCTAAAGCAGCATGGACCGTTCGTCTATTCTCCAGTGGTACAAAGAATTTTCACTTTCGTCCCTCCCACTACAGGAATAAGTATCACTCATGCTGCTACAACAGTCGATTTTGCGGATCCTATCCATGATGCGGTGCTAAATTTATCACACTGATTTTACTCATACCTCCCCCTTTGTCAATAGATCCCCTTTTGTCAATAGATCCAAAGGATCAGCCTGCTCTGGGAAGTCTTGATTCTGGTGTAAAAATAATTTTACCTTCTCGGGCTGAATTTGGTGATCAGGCCCAGTCACAAGCTGACATTGCCGCTACAGCCCCAGAAGATATGCTTGGTCAGGATGTTCAGTCTCGGCCTCCATATTATAGTTACAGTTGGGCTTAAAGATGCTACAGAGCAGGTTGATACTAAAATTATAGTTTCAGTAAAGAGCATAACGTTGAGTGATTATGATAATTTGCTCATTCATGCTAACTCGTCCGAGGTGGAGGCTTCATTGACAGGCTTGAGGAATTCCTTGGAGGGGCAGACTCCTGAAGACAAATATATACCACCTGGTGCTGGTATGTGTTTCTTTATTCTTTCTATACCACAAGTTCTTGCATTGCATGCTTAATTATTACAAATTCATGTAATAATAACTTTCGCTAGCACAGGCCAAGGTGTCACTTCTTTTCTTAGCTTGACGTACATTTATCTTAATTACAATATATTATTTATTGACCATATTATTTGCTTGATTTTGTTAGGTGATGAGATTATTGTAGAAGTCGCTCCGGAGAGGGCTGAAGAGGCAGTTGTTTTGCATGCTAAATCAACTTTATTTGTTGATACCACAGTTCTGGCTGTGGATATTGCATTAATACCACCAGTGGCTTTAACCGCTATTATGGTAGAATTGACCAGTACTACTGAAATGAATTCCACTATTAGCCCGCGAGAACAAGCAGCGGGTTCTTCATCTTTTGTCCCTAGTATCGAGGATACAACTGTCACGACAACTGCCTTTGTGCATCATGGTCGAGGATTAGCAAAATTTATCATGACTCCAAGTTCAAGCACTCATTTCAATGCTTTAGTAGAAGATTATACATCTACTTTTTATGCAAAATTGAAAGAGTTGATAAATCTGGTGCTTGAGAAAGGTTTATCCTTTGGGGATGTGAAGGATACTAGCTTGTCCATGATCCAACTTATCAGAAATTTTAAGGATGAAGCTAGGGCTGCTGCTCTTGAATAAATCTTGATAGGCCTTGAGTAGCCTATTAATGAGTATGTGCAACTTAATAATGGAGAAATCTTGACTCTAGTTCAGATCAAATACGAGTTAATTACTAGTGAGTTCATGGAACTTCAGACCACCTTCCAAGAATATATGGCAATTCATGCAGAGGAGGCTGTTCGGATAAATACTTCTATGAAAGAAGTAACTTCTTCTATGTCTCTTTATCGTTCTTCCCACGATGAACATGATGATATGGCGATACAACTCAAGATTCAAATTCAAGAACTGGAAGCCCAGCTCCAACAAGCGAAGAGGAGTTGAAGGTGGCTGTGGAGCAACGTCAGAAAGAGCTGGTTTATTATGACTTAGCAAGGAAATAACTTTTGGAGCTTGAGCACATCAAGAACAAGCTTGACCATGCTCAAAATAAGATGATAGATTCATAAGCTTCTATAGCTCCTTTTGCTACAGATGACTCCAGAATGTTTGAAGCACATATAAGAGCAACATAGAAAAATGATCAACAACTAGCTCGACTAACCCAGTTCCTCATTGATCTTTCTACTCCCTCTGTGTGAGCTCTATTTTATGCTCTTCCCTATTTTGTAAGTTTCTCAATGAAAATATATTGAAACTTTTAACTTTAAACAATGCTTGTTTGTTGTGGACCCAATATTTATTACATATCTACTATTAGATAAAAATAATATGTTAGAGTGAAAATGAGATCACGGACATGACAGGATAATTCTATGAAAGAATTTGGTAGATTTATCATTCAATGCATACTCTTGCTTAGTACAAATGATAAATTTTACCGGATGCAATACTATCAGAGGTGATGTGGATGTGATAGTTCACTAGTTTACTCTACCGGAGAAGAGAAGAAAGAGTAGTTCAGGGGCAAACTATTATCTTCTCCTTAGGGGATAATAAATAAAATATGATTCAGAGGTAATATGGACATGAATCACTTTATATTTATTGATCGGTAAGTAAACATGTGAGATTATTTCCAACCCAACTGTGGATCAGGAATATGATATCCTTAAAACAACTGGACTTTAATAATAGAAAATTTTGGTTGGAGAGGATTGTTTAGGCTATGAGTTAATGGGGAACTTTGAGGACCCATTACCCATGTCTTATTCAAAAATAAATGTAGAAAATAATTTGAGAGGCTGTTTAGGCTATGAGTTAATGGGAATTAAATAAAATATATCTGTTGTACATCTTATTTTAATCTGCTGGAGATGAAGAAGAATATGTCATGCTTAGACAATACTTCTTGAGGAATTTGCCATTAATATGCATCATTATCAAATCTCCATTAGGCTTAGCAAGCCTGTAGGCTTTGTTGGAGAATATTGTAGGCTTCGAAGGACTAGGTTCGGTTGTGACCAGAACAGCAGGAGTTGGCAAAGTAGGAAGAGTGTCAGAAATATCTTTCAGGACAGATTCATAAGTTTTATGATATTCATTGCCGGACTGTTTGCCATTCAATATCAAAACATGAACAGAGAGAACTGAATTTGATTTAACAAACTAAGAAAGTATAAAGAAGAGTCCTAGAAGATAATTTAAGTACAAATTTATTTTCTGGGGGGTGACGATGGAGGGTTAGGAGTGTAGCAACTCTCTTTAATCCATGGACAATCCGATGCGAAAGCTCTTTTCTCTCCCTTGAGTGTTGATTCACAGATAGCCCGCCAACCCCGGTTCGGTGTCTCTCTGGAGCAAAAAAAATTAACCTTTTGAACGTTCAAGTTGCTCCTATTTATAGCTATCATGTTGATGGGCTATGGGTACCGCATATGCCTTTGTTTGGTAGCTACATAAGGCTCCTTCAACAGAATACGGTTGCAACTGTTGCTGCATGCCATGAGCAGATTGTTATATGATCTTGGTTGAGATATGCTGTTGATGGGATCTCGTGGTTGTTATCAACCCGTTGTGGGCGTCACTTGGTCAACTGGACACGTAGTCAGCGCCAACTGTGAGACGATCTCTGTAGCTGTACCAAAAGATCTTGTGAGCTGGAGGCTGCACAACAGCTAGGCCACATGTTGACGAGGCTGTATGGGTCATATAGCCGCATTCGTGCTCTCGTTTGGGCCTTGGTCGAATGGACACTCTGGCCGTATATTAGCGAGGCTGCATAGCTCATGTAGCTACATACATGCTATCGTTTAGGCCTTAGTCGAATGGACACTATGGCCGCATATTAGCGAGGCCGCAGAGTATTCAACATATGGCTCTGTTCGTTCTGACAAAGTTATTAATGCCTGACGTGTCCTTTCTGTCGGATTGTGGGTCACCATCTCTATCATACTTTTTGCGGCAGCCAGGGCAATAAGTGCTTGGAACTGTAGCAGATCTTTGGGTGCCGTGTTAGAGGGCATGCATGTGACTCGGCTCTCTTTGTCTGTCTAGGCCGCATGGGGATGTTGACTATGCGGCTTATCTTAAGCATGAGGATGCAGCCTGCATATAAGTCGTATGATTATAGATTTTCTATGCTTCTACAAGACCCCCTTCAAAGTTTTCAAAGTGTCAAGTTTGAAATACTTTGAATAAGAAGAATGGTTAATCACTTTTTGACCGCATGACTTAACGTGCCATATACAAACGTTGCCGCATAGGCACTTCTGACAGACTTTCAAGTCATATATGTGGAGATTTAGTTTGACCTCAGAGGGATTCTGGGCTATTTGTTGACACAGAATCCAAAGCAGTCATTCACAGGAGATGAGGTGGTGCAACGAACGAGGGGATACCGTCATCTCTATCTGTCGCACGGATCAAGATGTATCGAAATACGAAATGGCCTTATCATTGTCCTGAGCTACCTCTTCTTCCCTTTATAAAGAGGTTTGAGGAGAGAGAAAGGTTCCTTTTTACTTTCTCTTCTTTCTCTTCTTCTTTTCTTTGCTAACCGCCTGCTACTGCTCTGCTCGACATGGCACCCAAGGGTTCTTCTTCTGCTACTACTGCTAAGAGAGTCTCTAAGAAGAGGATTAAGGGCAAGGGAAAGTGTGAGGAGGATACATTCCTCAAGGATGTCCAACCATTGATCTTAGGTAAGTTTGTTTTGGAGAAGAAGACCTTGAACACAGAGACACATGTGCACAGTTGGTCGCATGGATAACTCATCATCATCTAGAACATGCGCTGACTTATCACTGTGGCATGAGTTGCTCGGACGCATGAAGACTGCAGCAGTATGCGTAACTCTGTCGCATAAGATCCTCTTCCGCATAATTCACTCTGCCGCATAAGGGTTTCTATCACATGGGGGTTTCTTTATGTCTCTGACTATGTTCTTTTGCTACTTTTGCAGTGAATTTACCCACTGTGCCCTCGGGTGAACTGGTGCTTGTCCATGGCATACTTCATCTGGATATAAACCTGGGGGACTTGATTTCTACTGTCCAAGGTCAAGTGGATAGAAATCTCCCTCCTGAGCGTCAACAAAGGATTGCTGCACAGGATCCTTCCTTTTTGCTAAGTCAACTGAATACGGGAGAGATCCCTGCGGGAGACAGATATTTTTTTAAGAAATTGCACTTCCTCTTTGGGGTGTGCTGAAGGTCATTCATCCAAAGATATGGAAGATTAACGAGAACTGGTCATTCACCTTCCGCGGAATAGAAATATTATTCCCCTCCTTCGAGCATTATCTGTCTTTATTGGACTTGAAGGTGATGACGTATCTACGACAGATAGATTAGGACTTGATACCTAGGTAGCAGGGAGCCCTCGCCGGCAGTATCCGATTGGACAAGAACAAGGGAGAATTTTTTAGCCAAAAGTAGGCATGCTCATACTCCTTACGTGGTTTGAAGCCTGACCTTGTTTGGAGTGAGTTGAGGCCAAACTTGAGCGCCTATACAGTGGATACTTTCCACCGTCAAATTGCAAATAAAAGATCTTACCCGACGGGGCAACTGCAAACTGTCAACTAGGCATATTACAATACCTCATGGTGTTGTTTAATATTATGGATTTTGAAAAGATATGAGCAAGAGCTTAGGGCAGCCAACCTGTACTTTATGGTGATGGGCACCTGCTACGGCCTGGAAATGAACCGATCTCTCTTTGTCTCTCTGATGGAGTTGTATAGTTATCACACGGAAATTTTCTATACTCCTGGCAGCGAGATAGGATTAGCTCTACACGAGATACATTTTGTCTCTAAGCTTCCTTGGGGTGAGGTGCCCTACGAGGAGTACCCCCCACAAAATGCGAAGTTGGGGGAGTTAGAGGTGAAGAATCTAGAGATCATGGCAGTGTACCAGGAGTTATTATGTTATCACCGTATTTGTCAGCGGATAAATAAGAAGAAAAAGAAGTCTTCTAAGGGATCCTCCCCCCATATCCCGTCGTGGACTCGATATTTTTTTTCGGAGCAAAAAGGGTCAACTAACATCCATGTTCGGACACCGCGGTCAAAGTAGAAAATTGTTGACTCGATTCAGAAGTTGAATAAGTTAGCTGTTGAGAACAAAGAGATCGAGGGATCCTCAAAATCAGAGAAAAGTGAAGAGTTCCCTGATGAGCTTGTTAGTCCGGATGAGGATTTCAACTATTTTTATGTGGACACCCACAGGCTATTCGCCAAGGCCGTATTAGCGGGATACCTTATGCTTTGGATGCGCTCTTGCGTAGTTTCTGACGGCTCCTGGTCGATAGACAGGGTCAGTAGCAACCTAATCCTCCCTGCCATAAAATTGGCTTTTGTCCTCAAGCTGGCCCTACTACCGGCTATGGTCTGCAGCATACACCGTGGTCTTCGATCCTTTGCTCAGAAGCTGGAACCTCATCCTGGCAAAGGGAATTTTAACACGGTTGAACTCCCTTATCACTACCTGTTGGGCTGACTTCTCTTGCTCCATGACTCCCTGATGCGTCCCGAACCTGACGACGACATAATGGAGGATGATGCATGGATTCACAGGTATCAGAGTATGAAGTGGGCATGTGAATTGGTCCTTGCCTGTAGGAGGGAGCTGGCCTTCATGTCAGGCTGGTCTTTTTTACGACTGAACCTGAGTTTTCCGACGAGGAAAGTAACTCGATCACAAGGATGCTGGGGTAGGAACTCGGACCCTATCGGAGAATCTTTTTCGTTGGCTCCAGGATATTTGTCCTTCCCACCTAGTGTACCAAAATTGGGATGTGGTCTTCGTGGAGTCATACCTACCGAGCCAGTTTGCCTGCCAGCTCGGGTATAGTCAATTTTTGTTGGGCCATCCAAGTGCCTCCCTTGGTCATCATAGGAGTCTATTAGATGGAGCCCGAGCGTGGAGTTACTACAATACCACTCACACTCAGGTTACATTCTGGTTACTAATAGCCGGTTCTGATCCTAAAATCTTGTACACGGCTGTGAGGTACTATTGCTCGATCAATGATCCACTGTCCGACTTTGACTTAGAGAAGAGATATATCTAAGGTACTATGTTGATGCCATCAGACGCCAAGGGTCGTCGAATGCCCAAGAAAGGCAAGGGGGTTGCTAGCCCCCTACTGTAGAGTTGGAGACATCCACTGGGGAGGAGGTGACGATATCTTCTTCCGATAATCCTTTGCCTGCTAAGCGTAAGTCGAAAGCTGGGGCTCATAATGCTCGCTAATCAAAGAAAGTGAGGACTAAAGTGGTCGCAGGGGCAGGACCTACGACGAAGTTAAAGTCTAATGCAAGCGGAGAGGTAGGATCCCTCGCACTAATGGTTCCTGAAGCAAAACTCCATTTAGATGCTATGGCCGTATTCATAAGCCCTCTTAGTTTGATCCTTTTCGGTCCTCTTTATGGATATCTTTTCTCTGGTCTGTTCGACCATTTGCAGGCGCAGGAGAGAAGGGGCCGTCCCTAGCAGACAACTTCTTCGGTAGTTTACTATGCTGAACCGGAGAAGAAATCTCCCCCGGAGTTCGACATAGGTGTCCCAGAACCAACACCTGAGGCTTAGGGGACTTGGGGCTTGGATGTGCATTTGACGGAGCAACCTTATACCCCTTTGGAGCACATATCCGTGGATGACATAGAAGCCATGGGGATGGCTATGACATCGTTGGACGAGTTATAACCTAGGCTGCCTCCCTCTTGTGCATTATTTTATAACTTGTCGGGAGATCAAATTTTCTGGATTCAACTCTCGATTATTCAAGTAAAGATGATTACTGCTTGCTCTAGTTTCACAGACCCTATTTTTCCCTTGTAGACTGTGGATACAGCCGTCGAGGAAGATGTCGAAGAAGAACAAGGTAGTAGGCTCATTCGAAGGAGGTCTAGATCTCCTCCCCCCCCCCCCCCCCCCGTTCTTATGGAGGCGGAGGACACCTTGCGCGGTCTGTCCAGGACCTCTTAGACATTACGTATTTTTTTAGTGTGGCAGCTGTTCCTCCAGCTTCTTCTGTCGAGGACTCCGTGATTGAAGCTTCTCTGTATAGTGAGGTGGTGAACCATCGTGATGAGGTTGTTCCCCATCTTTAGGTGGCTGTGCCACCTTTCGAAGTCGTCGTGATGCGATCTGGGGATGGCGTAATGGAGGGAGCTGAAGTGGCGAGGCACCCTGCTACTTCTATTTCTAGTGGTCCTGTCGGCATCTGTGGCTCAGTTATCGGACATCCAAGCTCTTCGGGCGTCCATAAAAGATTGGCTCACCGATAGTACCACTGGATGATCCTCCACTATAATTTTGCCATCGAGGTTTTTGAGCATCATTGTGCCGCCAGCCGTACCTGTGGCCTCATCTTCAATCCCGCCGCCCTTGACTCTGGCTACCTTGGATGAGATTGACAAGACCGTAAAACTTAATATCCGGAGCTTCCACAAGTTCTTGAAGAAGGGGATCGAGGGTGTGTGGGAGCACAATAAATCTTTTGCCTGGACAAGGCACTTTGCTAAGAGCAAGGTCCATTCTCTGAGGGGTATCCTTAGCTTCGAGCAGATGGCCAACTTTCTGGGTCAAAAACTACAGGAGGTAGAGAAATGCCTCATAGAGCTATAGTAGTATCAGAATTCTGATATCCCATGAATATAATGAGTTCTCAAGGAAGGTGGAGACAGAGAAGGCCTTCTTTTCTTCGACTAAGGAGTGCCTATAGCGTGATCTCCGAATTTTGCAGGAGAGGCATGACCAGCTGGGTGATCTCAGAGAAGAGTGCCTTTCTCGGCAAAAGGACTTGACCGAGTAGATTAGACGGCTCCAGTCTGAGCTTGACGCAACAAAAAATAAGATGTTGGAGCCCTAGCAGAAAGAGGAGGATATATGTACTGAGGTGAGCCAAACATCACAGAACATGGCTGGTGTTGAGGTTCTGGTGCAACAACTAGAGGACAGATACGAGTCCTATGCTTGCTACGAAGATCGGGAGGCTATGGCCCAAGAAGTTGAGCGCCAGGATCTGAGGTATGTGGACGGCCACATTTCTCATCTCCGTGAGCGGATAGCAGAGTTATGCTCTGACTCATAGCACCAGTAGTTTTTTTTTCCTTTTTTGTACCTTTTTTTTGCCCTCGGGCTTGGGGTCTTGATAATCCCCGAAAATATAGTTTTTCTTTTAATCTCTCCTTGCGGAGAAAAATAAAATTTACCTTATTTGTTTTGCTATTTATTTATGTCAGCTTTGGGTATCGTACTAGAGGTAATATGAATGTAGTACAATACCGTAGCTTTTTAAGGATACCCGCCGAGGAATCTCCGGTAGACTAATTACTTCCTACGCACTAGGGTGCAAGTAATAAGTTTAAAATAGGCTTTGCCATAGGTGGCAAGTATGGTATATTTAACACTATTGGCATACTTAAATTTAAGTACAGGTGATAAGTTAAGACGACGATCGATATCAGAGGTATTGGGGACGTGATGATCGATAGCCAAACTAAAGATTTGCTCCGAGGTGCGAAGGACATGGCAAATCCTATTGGAGAATTTTTTATAGACTTATTACTTCTTGTGCACGAGAGTACAAGTAATAAGTTTGAACTAGGCCTTGCCAAAGGTGGCAAGTTTGGTGGATTTAACACCGTTGGCGTACTTAAATTTAAGTACAAGTGATAATTTAAAACAGCGATCGATATCAGAGGTACTGTGGACGTGATAATCGATAACCAACCTAAAAGGATTGTTCAGAGGTACAAAGACCATGGTAAATCCTACTAGGAAATTTTTGGTGGACTTATTACTTCTTACGCATGAGAGTGCAAGTAAAAAGTTTGAACTAGGCCTTGCCAAAGGTGGACAGTTTAGCAAACTTAACACCATTGGCGTACTTAAATTTAAGTACAGATGATAAGTTGAGATACGATCGATATCAGAGGTACTGTGGACGTGATAATCGATAACCAACCAGAAATGTTTGCTCAGAGGCGCGAAGGACATAGCAAACTCTCAGGGGAGGATATGGAGACGATAGCTTAGAGATGACGTAGACATGAGCTGATTAATGGCCATACCGATAGGTTAGGTACGGTCCTGAGAACATCCTACTGGGGAATTTTTTGTGGGCTTATTACCCTTTTGCCCAGTTTAGGGTACGAGTAATAGATTCGAAACTAACCCTATCAGAGGTAGTATGAACGTGATAGGTTTTATGGATTTTAAGGATATCCTACTGGGGTATTTTGGTGGACCTATTACCTTTTTGTGCACTTGGGATGCGAGTAATAGAATAAAAACAAACGCTATCAGAGATAATATGGACATGATAGGTTTTGTAGATTTTAAGGACATCCTGTTGAAGAATTTTGGTGTACCTATTACCCTTTTGCACACTTGGGGTACGAGTAATAGATTTAAAACAAGCTCTATCAGAGGTAATATGGGCATGATAGGTTTTGTGGATTTTAAGGACATCCTGCTGAGAATTTTGGTGGACCTATTACCCTTTTGCGCACTTAGGATGCGAGTAATAAATTCGAAATAAGCCCTATCAGAGGTAATATGGACGTGATGGGTTTTGTGGATTTTAAGGATATCCCGCTGGGAGATTTTGGTGGACCTATTATCCTTTTGCGCACTTGGAATGCGAGTAATAGATTCAAAACAAACCCTATAAGAGGTAATATGGACGTGATAGTTTTTGTGGATTTTAAGGACATCTCGCTAGGGGATTTTGGTGAGACCTATTGCCCTTTTGCACATTTGTGGTGCGAGTAATATATTTGAAATAAAACCCTATCAGAGGTAATATGGACGTGATAGATTTTGTGGACCAATGACTTTTTGTGTACGTTATTACAAGTAATAGGTTTGAGACAAACCCTGCCAAAGATAATATGGATGTGATAGTTTTTGTGGACTTAACACCGCGGGCATACTCCGAATTGGGTACAGATGATAAGTCTAAAGATAATCGATATCAGAGGTAATATAGACATAATGATCGATTATCAAGGCCAAACAGTTTGCTCAGAGGTAATATGGACATGGTAGACTCCGCCGGAGTAGTGGACTTATTACCCAATGTCATACCTTAAGTACGGATAATAAGATGAAACGATTAGCACTATCAGGGGTTATGTGAAAGTGATAGTAAAAAAGTTGAAGCGCGAAACTTTACTCAGAGGTGATATGGACATGGAAAAGTTTTAAAAATATCTTACTCAGAGGTAATATGGACATGGTAAGATATGATTCTGTAGGGATAGTGGAGAGACGTAGTTCAGAGGTAATACAAATATAAACTAACTTTTTTTTGCTGGGGCTAAAGAAAAGTAGTTCAGAGGTAATGCGGACATGAACTATTCGTTTCCATTACGGACATCCCACTAGGGGATTTTTGGTAGACCTATTACTTTTTATGCACAAGAGTGCAAGTAATAAGTTCGAGATGAAACCTTGTCAGAGGTAATAGGGTCATGACAGTAGACTTAACACCACTAGTGTACCTTGGTTAGTATGGGTAATAAGTGGGGATGACAACCGATATCAAAGGTAATATGGACATTATTATCGATAGCCAAAACCAGAGAGGTTTTGCTCAGAGGTCACTTAGACATGGCAAACTTAGCCAGGAAGAAATGTTAGGACAGCAGTTCAGAGGTAATATAGACGTAAACCAATATCTGAAAAACTCATTGGGTAGTGATTTGTTAAGTGTGGTCTATTTGATCATGAAGACGGACCTGAGGGTTGCTCCACTGGGGAGATTAGTGGGACGATAGCGCAGAGGCAATATGAACATGGCTAGCATCTAACGAGATTGTTTTTTGAGTGATCACTATAAAAGTGTGCGAGTGGACCTGAGGACTGCTCTGCTAGAGATATTTTGAGGATCTGTCATCCGTTGGGTATCCGGGACTCCCGGATACAGATGATGGGAAAATGTTGCACATAGGCACGTGTTGGGGATGAAGAACCAAGAGTTGACTTGTGCCTCTAGGTTGTCCCGCTGGGGATGAGGGGAGTACAAGTTTAGTTTTAGACGTAGTACTTTCTTTTAGAAACTTGTCGTTGATAGGCATCATGAGCAAGTCCCCATTGGGTTTCCTTAGCCGGTATGCACCGTTGGGAAACATAATTTTTATAATAAATGGGCTCTTTCATTTAGTTTAGAATTTATTAGCCGTCTTGTGAGTCATGGTGCATACAAGCATCTCCATATCCTATCCCTCTGCGAGTGCTATTATAAAAACTGTCATATTGTAAAGGAATACGTCGTCCTTTACCAAAGTTTAGACCTTCAGCTTTTTGGAGGTCATATCCCATCTTCGATATGAGACAGAGTGATTGTTGGCTGTAATGATGGAACTAAGGCAGCTCATCATTTGTTGCATTGAATACTGTTGATGAATCAGACTTCACCAAATAAGGAGCTCTGTGCACAGGAACACTGTCGTGTATACACAAAGGAGTTGGCTGAGTTGTGCACGTAGGATCACTGCCGTGTGTGCACATTTGTCTACCAGGTCGAGGACCATCGCTTGCTATGTTTTTTGTATATTGCGTAGGGGAACAATGTCTGTTGCCTACAAGGATTTCTTACGACGAGAAGTACTATCGTTAACACATGGAGGGTAATACGTCCTTGCAGTGAAGACTTGCTCGGATGTGTACAATGGAGTACTGCCTATCATACACCATTGTTGATGAGTCATACGAGACTTAGCTTTTGTGCACGGGGATAATTGTCGAGCTGTGCTGAGCATCCGAAGTCTACAATTGGTGCTTTCTAAGGAAATGATCCTGCAGCCCGGCCTGCATTGCTTCCCCTTTAACCTGGTCGTTGAAGGTACTATTTATTGTGCCAGCCTTTCAGCAGTGACCTCACCTTTTGGGGTGGTAAGTGATACCAAGCCAGCTACTCGGTTGTGAGATGGCGGGAGGTTGACGACCTCTCTGGTTGCCTGGGCTGGGACTACTCATTCTTGGGCTTCCGTCGGTAACAAGTTTTCAAATTGGAGGGATACGATGTTCGCCATAGTCATCTTATCCTCGAAGTCAAGGGTGAGCTTATTACCATTGATCAATTTTTGGATACATCTCTTCAACACAGAGCAGTCTCTGGTGGCAAGATGAATGTACCGATAAAAGAGGCAATATTTTAGGTTATCGACCTTGTCAGCCTCTTCAGGGCACCTGATATTGGATAGCCGAAGTTTATTTCCCTTCCTCAGTATGTTGAAGATCTCAATGATGTCATCATCATTGAAGGAGAAATTCCCAATTGCCTTTGGGGATTTCAATATCTAAGTCGTACGGTCCTCGGGGGAGACTAGTAGTTTTCAATCATTTTTGGACTTGGAGGGAATTTTACTCCCTGTTTCGGATGCTGCTCTCTCTTATAGAGGGAGCTACCCTAGACATGTTATTGTCTGATTCTTGGGAATCACTGCCCTTACCGCATGGCGGGTTGGGGTGGGTCACCAGAAGATTGCTACCCCTAGCTTGCAGAGTTATTGCGGGCCCTTAGGGTGGCAGGACCATGTTTGCCTTGATCTACAATATTGCCTGGGCCAGAGTATGCATTATGGTGCTTATGGTGTGCATCATTATCTCAAGAGAATAGAGACATTGGTGATCGCCGAACCCTTCCGTCTTCGGTTCCTGAGTCATAATGTCTTCAAGAAAGACAGGTATAGTTGCATCATCTTCAGACTCAAAGAAGATGCTACTCCCAGCTTCAGATGATGCTCTGACTATTCGAGGGTGACTACCACCAAACATGTCATTGTCTGTTCCTTGGGATTTACAGTCTTCAGGGGAAGTAGGTATCATTTCACAATCTTTCGATTTTGAAGGATTGATACCCCCAGCCCTAGATGCTACATTAACACCAGGCATGTTCTTGTCATCTTCCTCATAATCGCTGTCCTAAAAAAAAGCCGAAAGTGCTACATCTTTTTCAGAATCGTAGGGAATGCTACCCCCAGCGTAGAAGATTATGTAATCTTGGTGGGAGTAGCTACCCCCTGGGATCTCGGAGTCCATTTTTTGTCTCCTCGGAATGCCGGGTTGTTGCATACGTCCAGGGGGACACTACCCCCCAGCTTGGGCTACCCCCGGAGGTTCTGAGAAAGAACTACCCCCGGGGGATGACAGCTTCTTCCTTGAGCGGGTGCCTTGGAAGATGCCTTTCGCAGGTGTCGTTGTCATCCCTCCGGGTAATCGCATTCATGATGCAGTGGTAGAGAGCGACAGACTAGAGATATTTAACTGCTTGCTCACCTTGGTGGCGGGAAGCTTTCTAGTTGAGTAGCATGAGTCAAAGGGCAACTCCTCCTCCTATGATACTTGTACCAGATTTCCAGGTTGTTGTCGGGTAGGTGCTTTTTGATGCAGTCGCTGGAAAGCCGACTGCTTGTCTGTGAGTACTGCTGCTTTATTACAGCAGCAATTGATAATGATGCTGGCGTAGTTGTGCCTCGAAAAGGGCAAGTCGTGTGCCATAGTAGTTTTTTCTTATTTTGCGCTTGTGATTAATCACTTCACGTAAATCATACGAAGGGTGTTTTACCTTTGCATCCTCTTTGTGAGTCCAGGTATCCCGGGCACACGGATGCGCAGGTGATGTCTTTGCTCCCTGGCCTAAGGTTCGTACACGAACTTTTCCTGAGGTACCGGTAGAAGACTTTTGAGACTGACCCTGTCCATTGGTCCCTGTGGGATGGACGCATGCGTCAGTCCTGTACAACTTTCTGTCAGAGGCTCGCGTAATAACTAGCGATGCCTATTGGCGGTCGATCGTATGAACAGTTGCTTAAGCTTTACGTGATCGCACTGCCCTAGACTTCTTCAGCTTAGCTACCGTAGGCGCGTAGTATTAAAAGTCCAGTTTTAGGTTTTCACCATTCTTAGTGGGACGCATAGAATCTATGTCGCATGAGATACGGTCAAAAATGGAGGCTTTGTTGCTACTGGGGCCAGATGTAGCCTACCGTCTGCGGTTTTGAGTTAATATCGTATGGGCAGTCTTATGCGGGCTCCTCCTTAGCCATATAGAAGCTTCCTCGGCACCAGGACGTCTGGCCTCGTAGTATTTTCCTCTACCAGAGTCAGGGTACTGAATAGTTTCTGCATCAGCCCTGAATGTCGCATGGATATGAATGTTATGGGTGTTCGTCCGACAACCGTCATTGGAAACAGAGTGAGAGGCTGGAAGAATCTGCGCCTCAGCTAGGTGGGGCATAGCGGCCTTGGCCATCCACGTTCTGTGGGTCCTCGAGTGGGAAGCCCCATTTTGGCTGGAAGAGGCTTCCGTACAAACGGTGGCCGCATGATGTGAGGTTCCTACGGTTGGCAAAGAGACGGGGAGCGCATGCTCCGCAGTTGGGTGAGACACAATGACCTTGGCTACCCATGTCCTGCGGGTCTTCTTGGCTTTGCTTTTCTAAGAGAAGGAATCACGTTGTCCCTGGAGAGCATGTCCTCGAACATTTGTGGGTCGAAACGGACCATCAGCATCTTTTGTGTCGAGCCGAGCTTGGCCCCAATGGATTGCATCACCAACTTCTCAATAGAGGAGAAGGAAGTCCCCGGAAGAGTCACCACCGTGTTTGCCATTCAATATCAAAATGAGAACTGATAGAACTGGATTTGATTTAACAAACTAAGAAAGAACAAAGAATAGTCCTAGGAGACAATCTAAGTACAAATTTATTTTTTTGGGGATGACGATGGAGGGTTAGGAGTGTAGCAACTATTTTTACTCCATGGACGATCCGATACAAAAGATATCTTCTCTCCTTTGAGTGTTCATTCGCAGATAGCCAGCCCCGGTTTGGTCTCTCTCTAAAGCAGAAAAAGCTAAACTTTTGAACGTTCAAGTTGCTCTTATTTAAAGCCATCGTGCTGATGGGCTATAGGTGTCGCATATTCCTCTCTTTGGTGGCCGCATAAGGCCTCTTCAATATAATGCAGTTGCAATTGTTGTTGCGTGCCATGGGCAGATTGCCACGTGGTCTTGGTTGATATATGCTGTTGATAGGATCTCGGGGTTGTTATCAACCCATTGTAGGTATGACTTGGTCAGCTGGATACGTAGTCAGCGCCAACTATGCGAAGATCTTTATAGTTGTAACAGAAAGATCCTGTGAGCTGGAGACTGTATAACAACTAGGTTGTATATTGACGAGTCCGTATGGGACATATCTCTCGTTTGGGCCTTGGTCGAATGGACACTCTAACCATATATTGGCGAGGTCGCATGGGTCATGTAGCCTCATACATGCTATCGTTTGGGCCTTGGTCGAATGGACACTCTGGCCGCATGTTGGCAAGGTCGCAGAGTATTCAATGCATGGTTATGTGCATTCTGACGAAGTCATTAATGCCTAACGTGACCTTTATGTCAAATTTTATGTCGATGTCTCTCTCACTTTTTGATGCAGTCAGGGCAATAAGTGCTTGGAACTGTGGCGGATCTTTGGGAGCCTTGTTAGAGGGCATGCATCCGACTCGGCTCTCTTTGTCTGTCTAGGATGCATGGGGGGTTGATTATGCAGCCTATCTTCAGTATGAGGATACGACCTGCATATAAGCTGCATGACGATAGATTTTTCATGCTTCTACACGGACCTGGTACCAGTCATAGCTTCTTCTTCAGGTATTGGATAAAGAAGTACCATGTTATAGGACTTGAGTTTCTTTTTATCATGCCCTTTCTTTGAGCGAGTCTGTGGGCTGGTCTCGTCGTAGTCTAATCCACTACGGGATTTATTAGATTATCATCGGAGTTTTAGTGGAATACGTCGTTCCTTGCCTAAGTTCAAACCTTCAGCTTTCTAGAAATAATACCACATATTTTGTATCAAGCTACAGATTGTTAGCTGTATCAATAAAATTAAGGGCGATCCTCCCCAAGCTCCTAAGTCGAGGTCGATGCTCTAATGGTTACAGAAGGGGGAGAAAGAATTTGTGTAGGAACACCTTCATAAGTCCTAAAGATTTGTTGTGCCCTATATAGTGGAACGCTGTCAATCATTGACCATTGTCGGTGTGTCAAGCGAAGCTTGTGAGCAGAGCTTGGTGGGGCAATGTTCATATTTTAAAATCTGACATTGAGAGATACCTCTTCCTGATGTTGGTCCTGATCTCTGTCTGAATAAGGTTCCAAAAAAATTATATTGCCTGATTTATACTACTTACCCTTCTTAGATTTTAAATTTGAAGATGATACTCCCTAGTCCCAATCTGACAGGAGATCGGCATGAATCCACAAAATCTCACCGTGATCAATAGTAAGAGGCACCAATTCCTCTGTTTGACTTCTAGGAGGCGGGAGATTTACTACTTCCATCGTAGCTCGAGGTATTGTGATAACGTCGTTCAGGACTTCTTCTGTTGGAAAGTCATAGAATTAAAAAGACCATATTGGCAGTAACTGTCTTTTATTTGTTGTGAAGGATGATAGCTTTAGAATCTATCATTCTTTATTAAATTTAAAAGTCTAAAAGAGCTTAATTTAATCAACAAACTAAAAAAAGTACAAAGAGGTCCTAGAGAGAAACTCTAAGTATAATATTTTTATCTGGATGGTGACGATGGATAAAGAGCATTGTGGTGGCTCCTTTTCTTTATACGGTCCGATAAGGGATTAAGAATGCTCTCATTTCTTCTCTCTCCTGACCTTGTGTGCACGTATGTAGCTAGCTGGGGTGTGGTCTGGTATCTCTGAAGCAGAAAAGCTAGCCCTTAGAACATTCAAGTTGCTCCTATTTATAGCCATCGTGCTGATGGACTATGGGTGTCGCATATGCTTCTATTTGGTGACCGTATAAGGCTCCTTCAACAGAATACAATTACAACTATAGCCGCATGCCATGGGCAGATTGCTATGTGGTCTTGAGTGAGATATGTTGTTGAAGAGATCTTAGGGTTATTTTGTCACTACCACATTCTGAAATTGGGGTATTTTTGACTTTTTATTTATTTATAAGTGTTGTGTGAATTTATTTAATTGTTGCGTCTTACCGTTTCTTCGATATTTGGAGCGCTACCCTAGCTTTTGCCTTCCAACAAATTTTATACCTTTGTCCTAGACATGTCTGCCTTCTTTTTTGACCTTGTGCTCTCTTGTGCTATATTTTAGTCACAATTTTTATCGCAAACGTTTATTTTTAATTCTATATAAATCAAACCTTGTAACCTTGTGCGTTCCAATCAAAATTGGAGACACAATCTCGACCCATTTTGAGCAACCCAAATTAGGGTAAAATTCTATTCTGAGTCTACTTCATTTATGACATATATGTCCAACCTAATTTTGGTCCCATGTACTTCTAATTAATTTTAGAACACCTATTATATTTATTTTAATTAAATTAAACCATAAATCTAACTTTGTGCAATTTTTTAATTATTGGGCACTTTTGTGCAAAAGTACATTAAGGTGTCCATCCCGTTGGACACGACACGTGAATAAACCTATTTCTCCTTCATGTAAATTTTTTCATAATTTTTGGGAGTGTATAATTCAATATCAACCTCCTTAAACCATGGCCCTCCAAACTTTGAACCAATGCAATCATAGCCATTCATTTTAAATCCATTTGAATCCTAGTCCTTGAAATATATCAATGTCAAGCCCTTTTCCCAAGGGTTTGACCAAGCCCTAATTCTAGGTCAACCTAATACATTATACTTATATATAAATATCTTCTTTACTTTTTCTTTTCTTTTTTAAACCAAATCAAACCTAGCTACAGTCGTTCCCCTATCCCCTTCCCTATTCATCTTCATCTCCTTCCCTACTTCACCCGCCTCCACGACGTCGGACTCCGTCGACCAACCCGCCGCCCAGACAATGCCCAGCCTCCACACGACCAACTCGCCCATCCCCGCATGCACGACGCTGAACCAGAAGCCCGCTCGACTCGCTGAACCGAGCCGAGCCGACCGCTGCACTCATCGTCGAACCCGCCTGCACGACGCCGGAGCCATCCTCAAACCTGCTGGAACGAATGCCTCATCCCGCGAAACGAACCCCTCAGCCGCCTTCATCTCCCCGACTCACGGCCGTGCGACAGCAACCGCGAGCCGACCCCGAGCACCGCTGTACCTCGATCGAACCTCGCCTGAACGACTTGCCCGACCAATCCAGCCACCCTCGTCGACCGAAAACGATAAGAGAACCACTCGCCAACCCACTTGAACGCGCCAGCCGATGACGGACCGCTGCACAGCGCTTGAGACTCTCCGGAGACGCTGCCAACCCGTCGGATTCTTTGACATAGCAGCAGCAGGAGCAGCCGAGCACCCCCTTCGTGACGAGCTCGACACGCACGTCTCGTTCCACGTACACAGGTTCGAGTTCCCTCTTGCGTACACGCTTATGCGTATTTCTCGTTAGCATGCATATGTATTTAGCCATGTTTAGTATACGCGTATTGTTTGGTATATGGATATATATATAATTGGTACGTACGTATTAGCATATGTATTAGTATAAGTTTAAATGTGTATATTAGTATATATACATATGTATATGTATTGTTTATGTATTCCCTAGTATACGTTTAATATGTATATAATTGGTATGTATACGTATATATATATATATATATATATATATAATATAAATTATATTTAGTGCATAAACATATACATATTATGTATGTAATTAACTGGTATACCTATATTATGAGTATTAATGTATATGCTAGATAATAATATGTATAATATGTATATATACTAGATGACCCGAGTGTAACCACGGATACCTCGTAGTTACATTGATCCGTGACCATGTAATATGTTAGCAGACTGCCATATATACAGCGACGTACTGGCAAGACCCATATCATTGACTGTCTATTATCCACAGCAACTACAGACGTGACACCCCCTAGCGTAGTCTCTGAGATTATTGTGTTTTGATTGTGTGTGTTAGTGTAATGTCTGATGCAATATTGTATTATATGATATATCTATAGGACTGTTGGATAATTCAGACGATGCTTTGGAAATAGGACATTGGTATTGCCAGTTAAGGACCACAGGCGAGTACATTCTCTGACAGTTTCCATTATGTTGATTATCTCTATAATTCTAGTTGTATAGCGTACATAATTCTGACACTGCTGTATACACGAGTTGGCATCACCGAGACCTGTCATGAGGAGTCATGATTTGGAATCCATCGTGCTAGCTGGGGAAACAGGGAAATATTAGTAGCTTATGTGATCATACCCAACTCTACATGCATCATAGCTCACCCATACCTCACGTTGGTGCAGCCTGACCATTATATGCCTCATAGCCAGTTATGTATGATTAGCCTGACTATTGCTCGCATCATAGCTATCCGGATGGTTAGCCTGACCTTACATGAATCGTAGCTAGTCATACATAGCAAGCCTGATCAGTCCCAAGCCGATCACATGATATGCTGATGTTTCACACACTTAGCTATATAGTCTCTTCATGTATCTCGAGTATATTGATCTAGCATTCCTTATGTTCTAGTCATGGTTCTAGCATTCACTTATATACCAATTTATTATTCTAGCGTGCACTTGTATTCTTGTTTATTGCTAGTTGTACCATTAATGATGACATATGCTCCGGTATTTCTATTTCTAGTATCTCATTATTCCAGCATTGTCTATTGCCAGTATTTATATCCATCTTATATTTCTTTACACTATATTATAGTTTTTGTCAATATACATGGAACTGTTGTTAGTGCTTGTACTTCGCTCCAATCCTGACTAGATATTTTTTTCAGACTGTGACATAGAGGACTTATTTTTGACATACTTGGAGATTTGGATGTTATTGATTGCATGTTAGACTATTCTTGTTATTTAGACTTGTCTTGTATTTTATTTGTTTTTCTCGATATCTTATCGTGCTTCAGTTATGTGATTGAGTAGTCCATATTATATTGTGATATCTGTGTCTCCTTATGTAGTTGGATATTCATGTGAGATTAATTATATAGTATCATGACCTAGACAGCATTCTACCACCGATGCTGCGACATAGGCTGGACGTACCCACGCACTCTTGTCCCTATACCGGGTGCGGGTCGTGACATATTTTTAACCCGTTGTTGGGGTGACTTGGTCAGCTGGACACGTAGTTAACAACAACTGTGCGAAGTTCTCTTTAGTTGTAATAAAAAGATCTTGTGAGTTGGAGGCCGCATAAAAACTTGGCCGCATGTGTCTTTCTTTGGCCGCATGGCATCGTAGCAGTATACGTGTTCTCGTTGGGACTTGGGCGAATAGACACTTTGGCCGCATGGCATTGTGGCCGCATGCACGCTCTCGTCAAAATTTGGTCGAATGGACACTTAAGCCACATGGTGTTATGGCCGCATGCGAGCTCTCATCAGGCTTTAGTTGAATGGATACATAAACTGCTTAGTGACGAGGCTGTATGGGTCTTATAGCCGCATACGTAGGACATGTGGCATGACACGTTTGTCGAAGCAATTAATGCACTGATGTGACTTGTTATTTTTTTCTGAGTCATCTTCTTCATGAGTCTCGAAGCATCTCTGAGTGATAAGTGATGTGTCAGAGCTTCTGACAGACATTAGAATATGCGTTAGGGGGGTTTTATGCGGCCTCCCTGCTCTGTGGTCGTTCAGGCTACATATAGTATACTTTGCGGCTTCTTTATGACTTGGTTGATCAGGCTGCATATTTCTTTTCTGCGATTTGATTCTTTAGGCCGTATATGGTTTATTTGTGGCTTGATTGTTCAAGCCGCATGTGGCTTTTCTACGGTTTAATTGTTCAGGCCGCATGCGGCTTTTCTGCGGCTTGGTTGTTCTGTTGAGGGAGCATAACCTTTATGCAGCCTGCATGATTTCTTCTTCAAAGTTTCCAAAATAAAATATTTGGAATACTTTGAAAAGAAGCACGATCAAGTGTTATTGGCCGCATATGAAGGGCATGCCATATAGTATCGTTGACGCATAGTTGTCTCTGACAGGCTGCCCGATCATTAACTGAGGAGATTTGCTTTGATCTTTTCACGGATCCCTTGGAATTCTATGCCATCAATTGATAAAGTGGCTCAACTAACAAGGATTCATCGCCAATATTGCTACTGCGTAAATCAAGGACGATCGTGGATCGAGATTTGAACAACCACCATCGTCATCCATTGCTGCATAGTCCCCCTATATATAGGGGGAAAGACAGAGAGGGAGAGATAGAAGTCTTTTTCTCCAAACTCTCTTCTCTCTTTCCTCTTTCTTGTTATTTTCATGGCGCCCAAGGTCTCCTCCTCTACTGCGGCTACCAAAAAAGCCTCTAAGGGAAAGGCCAAGGGCAAGGACACTTTGCCCCCACTGACGTTTAGTTGCCGATCAAGGATAGGTTTTCAGATTCTTGAATACATAGAACATATGTGCATAGTTGGACGCATGAATGCGTCTATGCGCCAACTACTCAATGTCGCGTAGCTGACTCGGCCGCATGCGTACCTAGGCTGTATGGATGACTTTGTCGTATGGGTTCCTAGGCCGCATGGCTGACTCGGCTGTATGCGTTCTTAGGCTGCATGACTATCCCATCCGCATCCGTGTCTGGGCCATTTGGCCTCCTCGGCTGCATGGCTACCTTGGTCGCATGCGTTCCTAGGCCGCATGTTTTGGCGTGGCCATATGTCCACATAACTTTAGAATATTTAACTCTGATCTAACGCTTTTGTGGTTTTCGCAGTGACTTTGCCCACCACTCCTTCCGGAGAACTGGTCCTCGGGCACCGCCCGTTGCCTTTGAACATGAATCTCGGGGACCTTGTTGCTGCCATCCAGAAGGAAGTTGACAAGGATCTCCTGCTCGAGCGACAACAAAATATCTTCGAGCAGACTCCCTCTTTCTTTTTGAGTCAAATTAACTCAGAAGAGATCCCTGCTAAAGACAGGAAGCGTTTCTTCAAGAAGTCGTACTTCCTGTTCGGTGATACGCTGGAGCCCTCTCAATCTAAGATGGGGATGACCAGGGAGAACTGGTCTTTCTCCTTCCATGGGAAAGCGATAACTTTTTCTTCCTTCGAATATCATATACCTCTGTAGGACCTGAAGGTGATGATGGGACCACGACGGATAGACTGGAACCTAACCCCTGAGTCTCAGGGGGGCCTTCTTGGTTATGTCCGATGGGGGACCAAAAAAATAGGGCGGTAGTTTTATAGCGCGAAGGAGTCACCTTCATACTCCTTGCTAGGACTAAAGCTTGGTCTCGTCGGGAGTGACCTGGGGCGAACCTCAGTGTATACGCGGCGAGCACCTTCCTCCACCAAGTTTCTAAGAAGGGGACCTACCCCACCGGACATTTACGGGATCTCAGCTGGGCGCATCACAACATCTCCTTGTGCCGTCTGACCCAGTAGATCTTAAAAAAATACGAGCAAAAACTCAAAGCTGCCAACTTGTTCTTTGACATAAGGTGTACATGTTATGGCTTAGAGGTGAACCGCCATCTGTTCGTTATCCTGATGGAGCTACACAACCTTCGTACGGTGTCATGCCCCAGTCCCAAAATATGTAGGATTAGGAATAAGTAACACGCCAGCCATATGTATACAAACTCTAATATATGAAAACCATACACACACACGTACGCTGTATAATGAATACTAAATCCACCAGTGGTAATATACTGTCAACAAGTCACACGCAATCTACATCTCATCCACAGCAAAAGTAAATAAATAGGAATAAATAACTGAATATTAAATATAAAGTCTCAAAGTATGATAGTCGGATGGAAACAAATTCACTGCAAATTGACTATACTAAAACTACTAAATGAGAGAAGAGATCAAACTCTAATATAAGATAAAAGTCCACAAAAGAAATAGCAACTAAAAAATCCATCAGTTGCGATGAATCAAAGGTACTCTGAAGATAAGACCTCCTCAGTCTGGTATGAAGCGTCTGGTCCGGGTCCGTACTCCTATGGATACTCCTGCAAGTCTATACCTGGAAAGGGACCAGGTCCTCAGAGGGACATAACAAGATATATAGAAGCATGTCAATAAATTACTGAAAATAAATATTAAATGGGTCGCCTAAACATCTATGTGAATGCAGTTTGAGAACAACTTTCCAACAAGTGGGCTATCTGGCTAAAATGAGATTGGCATGATTCTCTTGGAGATTAAGGAGCCTAAAAAGTATGTCGTCTTTTGAATGCCAGAGGCCGCCTGAAAATATATAATATATAGTGGTCATCATGACCGCGCATCTCCGGTGGAACGTACGGGTTACACAAGAAAAGTACAAAGGAGTCCAAACGCCTTACTTGTTGTTCTCCCCACCCCATGCTCTAATCCTGTCACATCCATGACACGATAATACCTCTAATAACAGCCAGGTCTTATAGCATGCAAAGTTTCTATCGACAGTTATTCCTATCCGTCGCACGACCTATAAGTACCAGTGGCCAGCCGAGTACACAAGTCGGTGTCCTACATGAGACTCACACTTGTGTAATATCTGTGTTATCGCCAATGAAACATAAATGCCTCATGATAATGGGGTGGTCTCATAAGCTAGGTCAACATGCATATATATAATAAAAACAGAATACGACGCCACCGTCGTTGCACCCAAGTTATCCTTGGACGCGTATTTTATACAGCAGTTAAAATATATAAACTAAATGGGCAAAAATAAAATATATGCATCATATAAAATATAAATCATAGTACAATGGCAAGGTATACTTGTCTAGCAAGCAATCTGTAAAGTGTAAGCATCCAGATGTCAAGTACACAGGATCAGGAACTAAGGCTTCCAAAAAAACATCTCTGGATGCTGAAATAACATCACCAACATTTTCGGAATTAGCGAGATAGCTAGAAAACACTACCCTTTCGTCCAATTTGGACACAGGGGGAAAACGATAATTTTGGGTCAAGGCAGGGTCCACATGTAGCCCACTTTAGACCAAAATTAATGCCAGGGGTAAAGGTCTCTAAATGGGACAAATTATAGGTCAAACAATTTCTAAACGTCAATACAAACTCAATGGTATGTCCAATTTTGGATTCCGGTGAGCCGAACACAAATTCTCCCAAAAAGTCAATCGTGGGGACCGCAAATAGGCGGCTAAGTCAACTATCTCAGAATCGCGTGAAACTTGGGTCACAGGACTAGCGTGATACCACGAATCCAATGGCATAAGTTTTGTCGCATTCCGACGAGCATACACTAAATGATACGGTATTTCACAAAAGTCACGATACGAGGACTTTTTACGGATATGGGTTGATTCCGACGCGCATACACGTCCAAATTAATTTTTTTGAAAGCTCACACATCAGGATATACCATATGCGTCTTTTGGTGCAATTGGAACATGACGAGACGGTCCCGTTTGGCGGGGTGCGTTCCGTATCGTAAATTTTGAAAGTTTTAGAAACACATTTTTCCTGATTTTTAACCCAGTTTAATTCTGCATATACACCAAATAAAATAATCTAATTAATAGAAAGTAATCTTGGTTATATGGTCTTCACATAGCAAAAAGAATTTTTATATTTGGATGCCTGTGGTGTAAGATATCAGGCCTTAAACATGGGTCATCGCAACAGTTTCAGCAGTTAAAAAGATTTTTCTCCAACTTGGTCTCAATTTTACCTAGGATTTTACGTTGGTCGATGGAATCTAATATACAGAGTTGGAAGAGGGATAGGTCGTGAACATATCGGTGAAGACGAATTCGGTCTCGAGATAAAACAGGAATCAGTGCTAGAAGTAGGGTACGTCGCTGCAAATTTTGGTCTCGACGTTGCGCGGTTGACGCGGACGTTGACGTCGTTGTCGGCGGTGGCTGCGGTTGCTCCGATCGGCGGCTGGGTCGAGGTGGTCGGGAGACGCTGGGTTGGCGTTGGATCAGAGAAGGAGAATAGGTTTAGGGTTAGGGTTTATAAGTGTATAATATAATGTATCTATATAGGGAGGGAGCGGTTGACGCTGGGCCGCGCACGGGGTTTGCTTGCCGGTGCAGCTGCGCGGGTTTGGAGATGGGCTGCCAGCGGGGTCTTACAGGAGTTAGGCTGTAGTTCTAGGTTGCTGTGGTTTAGTGATTAGTTATTTGTTTTTTATTTTTTTCTATTTCTTTTTTTTTCTATTTATTCTATTACTTATTATTCTATTCCTTATATATATATATATATATATATATATATATATATATATATATATATATATATATATAAACACATATATATACATATATGGTATTAAAATTCCAGGAAATTATATTTTCTAAGTAGCTAGGAATTAATGCAATTAAATTCAATAATTAATTAAATAATTATACTATGTTTTAAAATTAGGGGTTTTACATACGGGGACTTTCTTTATTCCTGGCGGCGAGATGGAACTGGCTTTACATGAGATGCACACCGTCTCAAAACTCCCTTGGGACGATAAACCCTACGAAGAGTATACCCCGAGCAATAAAAATATCAAAGAGTTGGAAGCAGAGGACTTGGAGATCTTGGTGGTACCAAGAATTGTTGTGCCATCATGGCATATGCCAGAGGTCTTCGAAGAAGAAGAAGTCGACTGAGGGGTACTCTCCTCACATTATGACCCGGACTGTCCACCTTTTTCTGGAGCTGAAGAAGTCTAATAGAGTCCATGTTCGGGCGCTGCAGTCCAGACAGGAAGTGGACGACTCTATCCAGGCGTTGATTGACTTGCCGATGAGGTTATGGAAGTTGAGGGCTCCTCGGAGAATAGGGCGAACCCCTTGATGATCTGAGCGGCTCCGAAGAGGATCTCAGCTATTTTTATATAGATACGCACCAGTTATCCCCGATGTCCATGCTGGCAGGGTACTTGATGATCTAGCTGTGCAACTGTGTAGTCCCAGACAGTTCCAGGATGATAGAAAGGATCAGCATTACCTTGATCCTACCGCCGTAAAGTTGGCATTCGGCCATTAGCTGGCCCTTCTACCGGCCATGGTGTATTGCAACCATCGTGGTCTCCACAACTTTGCTGAAAAGGTGAAGGACTATCCTAGTAAGGGTTATTTCAGTAGGATCGAGCTCCCTTACCCCTACTTGATGGGTTGGCTCCTCTGGCATCACGGGTCTTTGATGAGCCCGAGGATCGACGAGGACATAGTGGTCGTCAATGCCCTGATCCGCATGTATCGGATGATGAAGTGGTGGTACGATACTGTCCTTGCTGACATGAGGGAGCTCTCCTTCCTGGCTGGCTGGACCTTTTTCACGTCCGAGCCAGAGTTCACTGCCGACGAAAGGAACATCCTTCATTACGATGACAGGCTGGCATCTCGAGGCTTGTTTGAGAGGCTCTTTCGCTGGCTCTAAGCTATCCGTCCCTCATATTTGGTGTATCAAAATAAGGCTACCATTTTTGTAGAGCCTTACCTACCCAGTTGGTTTGCTCATCAATTTAGCTACACTCAGCTTCTACTAGTCATCCGAGTGCTTCTCTCGGGTACAGTAGGAGTTTGCCCGACGAGACCCGAGCATGGAGTTACTATACTGCTGTCGGCACTCAAATCAGGTTCCAATTGACAATAGCTGGAGTCGTGCCCTGAATGATGTACACTAGGGCGAGGTATTTTTGTACGGCGAATACTGTGCCGACTAACATCGATCCGGAGAGAAGTTATATCGAAGGCGCCATGCTGATGCCTCCGGATGCCAAAGTGCGTAGGACGTCCAAGAAGGGCAAGGGAGTGGCCCGACCCCTGATTGTAGACTAGAATCGTCGACCGGGAAAGACACAACGTCTCTGTCTGACGATCCCCTGCCAGCCAAGAACCAACCAAAGATGGAGATGCACCCCGCTTGCTACTCAAAGAAAACGAGGACGGATGTGGACCTATAGTCGGAACCGACAGCAAAATTGAAGTCCCCTACGAGAGGGACTACGAGTAAAGAGGTAGGACCCCTTGCACCGGTGGCTTATGAAGCAGAGCCCATTTTAGATGCTTCAGAGGTATTCGTAAATCCTCTTGTCTAATTCTGCTCAGTCATTTATATAAAAATCTCGGCTCTGGTCTGTTTAAAAATTTGTAGACACAGGAGAGAAAGGATCATCATCGGCGAGAGCCGCTATGGTGGTTTCTTGTGCCAAACCAGAAAAGAAAACCTCCCAGGAGTCCGATTTGGGTGCCTCAGAACCGGTACCTGAGACCTCGGGAGTTCATGGCTTGGGTACGACTTTCGCGGAGCAGCCTTGTACCCCTTTGGAGCATATTTTTGTAGAAGACATGGAGGCCATGGGGGAGGCTATAAAAATACTGGACGAGCTGCAACACGTGTTGTCTTCCTCCGGTAGGTCATTTCTCAACTTCACAAGATCAAAAAAATTTTGGCTTCATCTTTCAATTCTCCTATTGAAGTTAATTACTTGTTGTTCTTGTTCTGTAGGACCTACCTCTTCCATGAGGACCATGGACGTGGCTGCTGGGGAGGATGTTCTGGAAGAGGGGGGCAGTAAACTTTTTAGGAAGGCACCCATGTCTCTTTCTAGTTTTGGTGACGGACGTCTTGTAGTACCCGAGGCTGCAGTGGACGAGGTCCCTACTGCTGCGGGTACTTCTTGTGAGGTGGCTGCTTTCCCCATTATTGCTATCGGGGGCTCGAATGCTGAAGCCTCTCTAGATATTGGGGTGGCAGGACGTCGTGAGAAGGTTGTCCCCGATATTCTCTATAGTGGGTTGCGAGGTCATCTTTTGAGGCTGTCGCAGCACAGTCTGGGGTTAGCCTACAGGAGGGATCTGACGCAACAGGGTACCCCGGTGTTCCTATCCCGAGTTACAGCATCATTCTGCTATCTTTCGCTCAGTTATCGAACACTCTGGTGTCCCACGTATCTATGCAGGTTGCAAGCAGGATTGCCAGTCGCTCCTTGGTTGAAGCTTCGCCCTCGGGATCTTTGAACGTCCCCGTACGAGCTGTTGAGCCAGTATCCTCTTGCTCCTTCCAGTCGCATTTGACTCCGACTACCCTAGAAGAGCTTGAGGAGAACGTTGAGCTCTAAGTTCGTAGCTTCTATTTATTCCTGAAACAAGGGGTCGAGGGTGTGCTGGAGCGTAACAAGTCCTTCGCCTGGGCTAAGCACTTTGCCGAGGGCCAGATCCACTCTCTGAGGAGTCTCCCCAATTTTGAACCGATGGCTGGCCTTTTGGGCCAAAGGTTGTTAGAGACGAAACAATGCCTGATGGAGCTGCAGCAACACCGACAGACAGATATGGGGATGTTAGTATCCCATGAGTATGGCGAGTTATCTAAAAAGGTGGATATGGAGAAGGCCTTATTTGCTTCCTCTATGGAAACTTTACAGCACGACCTCCTGGATTTACGGGAGAAGCATGGTCGGCTAGGCAATCTTTAGGAAAGGTATCTCTCTCGGCGGGAGAACCTGATTGAGGCCATTAGAAAGCTACAGGTCAAGCTCACAATGCCGAAGAATAGGCTGCGTAAGATCCAAAAGGAAGAGGAGGAAATTTGGGAGAGGCGAGCCAAGTAGCGAAGACTACGGCTGGTGTAGAGGTTGCATTGTAGAAACTCGAGAACAGCTACAAGTCCTTTTCTCGCTACGAAGATCCCGAAGTCATGGCCAAAGAGGTTGAGCGTCGGGCCCAGATATGCATGGATGGCCGTATGGCCCATCTCTATGAGTGAATAATGGAGTTATGCTCTGACTCATCGCACCAGTAGCTCTTTTTCTACCTTTTTGTGTCTTCGTTCTGCCTTCGAGCTTGGTATCTTGACAAGCTCCCAAAATGTAGTTTTACTTTTAATCTCTCTTTGCGAAAAAAAATAAAAGTTATATTATTTGTTTTGTAATTCATTTGTGTTAGCTATAGGTATCGTACTAGAGGTAATATGGACGTAGTACATTACCGTATCCTTTTAAGGATATTCTGCTGGGGGATCTTTGGTGGAACTATTACTTATTGTGCATGAGAGTACAAGTAATAAGTTTGAAACATGCCTTGTCAGAGGTGATATGGACGTGACAAGTTTGGTGGACTTAACACCATTTGTGCACTTAAATTTAAGTACAGGTGATAAGTTTGGAGGACGATCAATTTCAGAGGTACTGTGGACGTGATGATCGATAGCCAAACCTGGAAGGTTTGCTCAGAGGTGTGAAGGATATGGTAAACCCTACTAGAGAGGAGGTGAGAACAATAACTCAGAGGTGACGTAGATGTGAGCCGATCGATAATCGTACCGGGAGGTTAGGCATGATCTCGATATTTTTTGTAGAAGAAAAAAGGAAACGAGCCAAAGGTAATATGGTCATGGCTATATTTTTTAGATGGAGAACAGGGGAAGCTCATAGTTTAGAGGTGATATGGACATGAACTGTTTGCTTCCATTGAGGATATCCTACTGGGGACTATTGGTGGACCTATTACTTCTTGTGCACGAGATTGCAAGTAATAAGTTCAAGATAAAATCCTATCAGAGGTAATATCGACATGATAGATTTTGTAGACCCATTACTTCTTACGCACCCAAGTGCAAGTAATAGGTTTCAGACAAGCTATGCTAGAGGTAATATGGACGTAACAGGTTTTGTGGACCTATTACTTCTTGTCCACCCAAGTGCAAGTAATAAGTTTGAGACAAGTCATGCCAGAGGTAATATAGATGTGGCAAGTTTTGTGTACTTAACAACGCTGGCTTGCTTTGGTAGGTATGGGTGATAAGTGGAGATGACAACCAATATCAGAGGTAATATGAATATAATAATCAATAACCAAGACCCGGGATATTTTTTCAAAGGTAATATGGATATGGCAAACTCAGCTGAGAAGAAATATTAGGACCGTAGTTCATAGGTAAGATGGACGTGAACCAATGTCCAAGATACTCAGTGAGGAGTGGTTTGCTGAGTATGGTCCACCCGAGAATGATGGCAGACCTAAGGATTGCTCCGCTGGGAGATCGTTAGGATGATAGCTCAGAGGTAATATGGACGTAAACTAGCGTCTAACGATACTAGTTTTTTTGGGTGGTCCATGTAGGAGTGCTCAGATGGACCTGAGGACTGCTCTGCTAGGGAGCTTTTGAGGATTTATTACCTGTTGCGTACTCAGGATTCCTGAATACAGATAATGGCTTTCAGGATGCTTTGCATAGAAAGAAAAATGATGTACATAGGCAATCGCTGAAGAATCAAGAGCGAGAATACTGTACATCTAGGTTGCTCCGCTGGGGATAAGAGGAGTACAAGTCTAGCTTAGATATAGTACTTTTTTAGGAACTTGCTATTGATAGGCATCATAAGCAAGTCGCCATTGGGTTTCACTTGTAGGTAGGCGTTGTTGGAGAATACAGACTCCACGATGAATGGGCCCTGCCATTTAGGATTGAATTTACTGGTCATCTTGTGGGTCATGACCATCGGTCTTCTCACAGTCAGGACGAGGTATCCCACTTAAAAAGTTCTTTCCTTGACCCGTCTGTTGAAGGCTCCCGAGAGACGCGCTTGGTATAGCTTAATGAGCTGTTGAGCTAAGAGATATTTCTCGTTGAGTGCTTCTAACTCTTGTAGCCGTCAGCGGTGATTGTCTTTGACGGTTAATTGGTTGGAGAGAGCTACTCGGAGTGAAAGAATTTGGAACTCGAGCGGGAGGACTGCTTCACTTTAGTACACCATAGAGAAAGGCGTATTTCCAAATGCTGTCCGGACTGTTGTGCCGTAGGCCAAGAGATATTCACCCATATTCTCGTTCCAGTCCCGCTTATTGGAAGACACAAACTTTTTGAGTAACTTTATAATGGTCTTATTGAAGGCTTCTTAGTCAAGTTAGCGACAAGGGCCTACTTTCCCTTCCCGTGATGACTATTGTTGTCGCTGTTGTTATTGTTGTTAACTGTCAAAAGTAGGTTTTTCCGGCACATATCCATCAAAGTGGATTCGGGATTACCTGGGATAGCTTCAGCGAGACTTTCCTATAGCGTTCGATGAATTCCCGTGCATGCTCCTTTTCTTTCTACATGATATCCAGCAAGGAGGACATCTTCATGTCACATCCTCCGTTATAGAATCGGGTGAGGAAGAGACTTTTAAGATCGTCGAATAAAGATTTGAAGTTGTCTTTGAGGCTACAGAACCAGTCGAAGGAGACCCCTGATAATGTTCTGACAAAGAGCTTGGTGAGGAGGGCATTACTGCTGGCCAGATGCTCGGCTGCTGTCTCAATGTAGCTCATATACTGACGAGGAGATGTCTTTCCTTCAAATGGATTTAAGTTGTAGGGCTTGTATTTAGGTAGATAGGACACGTCTCTCCACTCAAGGGGATATGGTTGTCGAATTTTGAGCTCATGCAGTGAGTCTCGGTTCCCCATTGAGTCCAAGCGGGCTCACAATTCTCGCACCTCCCGCATTGCTTTTCGAGCATCATCTATTGTGGAAGGACTAGATAATCCGGGCTTAATATGATTGCCATTGATGGACGGAGTAGTGGCGTTTGAGTCTCCATTTGCCACAGGATCTTGGCTAGCTTATCTTGAGGTTCTTGGAGGCTGTGGAGCCATGTTTGCCTTGATCTCCAGTATCGTCTTGGTCAAGGCTTGTATCGATGCACTCATGGTGTGCATCATAGCCTCAAGGGTTTTGAGGCTCTATTAATCCCTAGGGCCCTCGTAATCATCTCCCACCCTGTATATTGTTCTTATTTGGGAGAAAGTCGATGGAATGATGGATGTCGCACTTTCTGCCTCGGATTCTTGCACAGAATAGTCCTCGGGGAAGGTTATCAGCTTCGCATCCTCTTCGTACTTTGAAAGAACACTACCCCCAGCGTAGGTAGGTGTGTCTTCCTGGTGAGGGTGACTACCCCCAGGGATCTCGATATATGTTCCATGAAAATCGATGTCCCTTCGGAATATCGAGTTATTATGGAGTTCTTGGGGATTGCTACCCCCAGCTTGCAGGATCTATAGGGGTCCTGAGAAAGGACCACTCCCAGCAGTTGTCAGTTTCTTCTTGGAGCGGGTGCCCTAAAAAACTCCCTCTGTGGGTACCTCTGTCTTTCCTCCCTGGGCCCTCCTTCTCGATATGCTAGCCGAGAGCGAAGGGTTTGAGGTGCTAGACTTCCGACAACCCCCGGTGGAGGAGGACTTCCAAGCGTAGTATCATAAGGCGAAGGGAAGCTCCTCCTTCTTAGGTAATTATACCTATTTTATGTGATGTTGTTGGGTAGGTGCCTATGGTTGTAGTCATTGGAACAACGACTGCCTGTTTGTTGGCACTGCTGCTTTAGCACAACAGCAGTTAATGATGTTGGCACAGGGGTATCCCGGAGAGGACACCTCGCATGCCATGGTTTCTTCCCTCGATTTGTGCTTGTGGTTGATCACGTTGCGCAAATCAAGTGAGGGCTTATCTACCTTTGTACCCTTATTATGAGCCCGGGTAGACTTAGGGGTTATCTTTTCTCCCTGTCCTGGGGTTCGTACAAGAACTCTCCCCAAGTCGTTAATGAAAGACTTTCTAGTCTGGCCCTGTCAGTTTGACACTGTAGGCCGGACGTATGGGTCGGTCTTGTACTATAGGATCGTTAAGGTAACACTAGAGGGTGGTGAATAGAGTACGTGTGTAAAACGGAAATAATAAACCCCAATTAAAAATTAAGCTACGTAAAGGCAGTATATGTACCAACAGATATATCAATTATGAATATACAGTAAAGTAAGAGTTGAGAAGAGAAAATACAAATAACATAATTTTTGCCTAGTTTCCCTCTAAGAGGACTAGTCCAGGCCCGAGAACTCTTGCTCGGAGTTGTATCCATTATAATCACCAATAGTGAATCACAAGCTTTGATCCGAATGCTTGCAAACTTCTTACAACATCGAGCTTTGATCTGAAGGCTAGAAAGACTTCACACGTGCATTTGATCTGAAGGGCACATCGACTTCAAACACTAAAGAACTTGATAAACCAAGCTTTTACAACTCTGTCAGACTTCTAAATCGGAACCGCGTTAGCACTAGAAGGATGGGAGTTGATCTTGGGAATAGGAAAGGTTTATAGCTCAGGAAGATAGAGATATGAAAGTGAGTGAATGAATGAATAAGAATGTGAAATTCAATCTCTATTTATAGGGTTTTTCTGAACCGAGTTTGGGCCGAGTTCGGATGCCCAACGTTCAAAAATTTCAACGTTAGAATCCTGGTCTCACGAAATAACGTTGCAAACTGGGTATTAAGGTGACCGAGTTTGCCCCAATTTTGTACCGAGTTTTCTTCGAACTCTGTTAGTCGGTTTCCAAAATATTGGGTCTAGGTTTGGTTTGGTTTGGTTTAGGCTATTTTGAGTGGACTAGGTTCTGGGTTAATATGGGTTTGATTTTTTTAGTGCCAACTGTGAACCGATGTACATTTGGTCCTATAAATAAAATATAAAATATAAAATAAAAGATAAAAACTAAGAGCACTTGATTACGCCAATCTTCTGAAGCATCCGCTGACTTGAAAATATATTTTTTCTTGATGTTTGTTATCCAAAGATAGCCAGATCTGGAAATCCGAATACCTTTCAGGAGCTTTGCCCCTGAACCCCCAAGAGGGGCGCTACCCCCTAGACCCCCGTCCGTTGACCAGACAGCGGAACCCCCGAGTGCGAGGCTCCAGATGAGTCGTAGTTGGTTGGACTAAATCTTCTGGTATAATGCCATTTATGGCTCATCATTTTTTCTTCACTGCATATGTCCATTGCTTTTCAGCAAATACATGTTAGACAAATAAAGCAATATACAGAAGCAAAAATGATAATATTTAAGATCATATATGGACAATGCTGAGTTTAAATAGAAGTTACAAGTTACTATAGTGATTGCACGATTATCATAATGTTAAACTTTATCGATTAGCCATATTCAAAAACTCAACTTAAACATTGGGCCAACAATCTCCCCTTTTTTTATTATGATAAATTAGTTAATTTTAAGACAGATATAATCGATACGTATATCAAAATAATAAGCATAAATCACTATAAGTATACTACTTAAACATATACTTACATACTTAAACTTACTTCTCATCCTTTGACATAATAAAAAAGAAGTTGTCCCGTAATATGAGATATTGATACATCTGATATTACCTAAGCTTCTACATGTGCATAAGCTCTCTCGTAGGTGAATATGTACACATTTGACATATTCTTCTTCCTTTGTCAACAGTTTAGTTTATGTCTCCCCCGCAAACGAAGAATATATCATGAAGATAAGGTGAGTAACATAAAGCATATAATATGATCATGTGTTAAATGAAGAGTAAGTAGCTAACATGTCAACATAAGAATAATGACTTATATATCATAACAATGACTTATATACTTACCAATTGAAGGTAACTAGATGTAGACATATTCAGTAGATAGCATAAAAATTACTATTAAATATTGGGTAACAATAATATAAGAGAAGCATAACTGAATATTCAAATATAGTCATATGCAAGAGACAATTAAACAACTTCTCTCAGATATCCCAATATCAACATTAAACTATGTATATCATAACCTCACATCGAATCATGTATTCGGAAAGAAATATGCATATCATTGTAAATAGCCAAAGTCTAAACTCAAATTTAAACTAAGTGACATAGTTCTAAAACAATTAGAAATATCCAAGGTGACTAGTAGTACTTACTAAAAGTCATAGTGTCACAGTCTATAATAAAAGTTATTAACATTAAGTCAAAAAGTAAGACTCAGATTTGCTGTTGTATTCAGAAAACAATTATAAATAGTGTAAACCCCCTCGACCAAATTTAGGTCTACCTGGCTTAGATAGAGAGACTAGGGTTAATTTGAAGCCATTTAGAATTAGAACATAGTGTCTTAGATTAATGTACACAATATTTATATCACTCAGTGCACATTACCGTTGCTTCGATATTTGGAGCGCTACACTAGCATTTACCTTCAAACAAATTTCACACACTTTTCCTAGGCGTGCCAGCCTTCCATTCTGATCCCTGTGTAAGTCATAAATACCCTCTCTTGTACTTTATTTTAGTCGCACAATATTCGTTACAAGCGTCCGTTCTTAAATTCAATTAAATCTAACTTTGCATCCTTGTTTGTTCCAATTGAAATTGGAGACACAACCTCAACCCGTTTTGTTTAATCCAATTAAGGATAATATTCTATTCTGAGTCTACTACGTCTATGACACTTGTGTCCCACCCAATTTTACCCCTATGTATTTCTAATTAATTAAAGAGTACCACTTACACTAATATTAATTAATTGGTGTAAGGACCTAACCTCACCCAAAATTAGACCCAACAACAACCCACACCCCCACTCACATCCTGAAGGTTCATACCAAACACCATACACCCTTTAGCCACTAAATTACACCAAACATGGTGTTTTCCCCCATTTAATCTAAATTCTCATTTTTGTGCAATTTTTTAATTCTTGAGGACTTTTATGCAAAAGTGAAATGATGTGTCACCATCCTATTGGTCAAGGCCAATGAAGAAAACCTTATTCCCCTCTTTGACCGGTCCAATCCCTTCTCTCTCCCTTTTTTTTTGTACACTTTCCTCCATGTCAAATCTTGGCCCTCCATTCAAACCAATACCATCTCCACCCTCCAATTTACTTCAAGTAAACACCCAACCCCATCCCAATGAGCCCTAGCCGGCCCTAATCCTAAGGAGAGCCCCCTTTCTCTCTCCTATATGTATACCTACCTCCCTCTCTCCTAAAACACACAACCTCATCTCCAAACTGAAAGCTAACCCTAAACCATATATTAGCAGCCACATCATCATCATCTTTCTCACCATTCCTGCCAGAGTAGCCTCCACCGCCGGAGCCACAGTCGACCACCTCGCCATCGTCGATCCCTCGATGTCTCCGTCCTCGTCACAGCAACCCCATATCAGCCTCTTCATCACCCGAGCAACACCGCTGGCCTCCTCTGTCGAGCATGACCCCGCCTGAGCAACCTCCCTCGACATCTCCTCCACTTCCCCTCGAACATCACCACGGCCAATCCCGACCTGTTCACCGCCGACTATACTGCACCATTACGACTCCATCTTCCACAGTCGCCACCCTTCACTACCGTCTCGAGCGACTCGACCCCCGGCCATCCACCATCTCCTATACCCGCCCCCATCCTGCCGGAGACCCGAGCCACCACCACCCTTATCACCATCCTCGATGCCACTCTCGCCTCCATGACCACCGCCACCCTCTCCAACGCGACCACCACCACAGCCCCCGTCGTCATCCCCACCACCATCATCGTCGTGTGCCACCACTACGGCAACGTGCTGCTGTGCTACGCCTACTGCTGCCGAGTCTGGCCGGAGCAGGCCGTCGAGCACCCTCCCCCGATGACCGACGATACCCCTAGGGCTTCCTCTCCCCTTCTCCTCCTCTAAACCGTCACGGCAACTGTAAACGATGATGCCACTAATGTTCTTCTTCTTCTTCTTTTTCTTCTTTAAATCATCATATACGAGCCTCAACTAACCCCCTTCACGGCGTAATTTTACCTCCGTCCCTCGACCATTTTGCGAGCCCCCTCCGTAGGTGTGTTCACTACATAATCCTCATGATATATGTTCAATTAGAATAATTTTGTTTGATTTCTAGAGATAGTTATTTGAGTTCCAAATCAAAGAAAAGATTGGTTTTTAAAATATTATAAATTTCTTCGATGCAGCGTAGGTCCTGTCAATCCGGGAAACCTCGTCGTATAGCGACTGCGCCGAAAGATGCATATCGTCAACGTGGACGTGTGGGCTTTCGCGGAACTTGATTTGGATGTATATACGAGCACACCAAAATCAACGTGTATCCGTCAAAAAGTACCGTATCGGCCTGTTCTGATACTCGTCCAAATTTTGTGTGTGTCTATCGTTTCATAACGAAACTTGCGCCATCGGATTCGCAGCGTTATGCTGGTCCTGTGAACCAAGTTTGGTTCAATTCTGAGAATGTTGACGAAATATCGTTTTGTGGGCCCCACGGTCCCACATGACGGACGATTTCATGATCGGCTCACTGGAATCCAGTTCTGGATGTTTTGTTGGGTTCGTATCATCGTTCTGGACTCGTAGACACTATTTTTGACAAAATTGGAGAACCTTGACTATGACACATTTTTTGGTGCAAGACGGGGCCCACTAGTGGACCCCGTGTTGACTAAAATCTGTATTTTTGTCCCTATGTCCAAATTGGACGTATATATATACTTTTTTGAGTATCTCACTCATTTTGGGACTGTTGGTGATATTTGTGACAGCATCCGGGGATATCAGCTCCAGTTTCCATTGCTGCACTGCTACTCCCAGGGCGAGTTCGTGTTCGAATCTTCGCCTGGCTTCCAGGTAAGTATACCTTGCCTTATTGTACTATTTAAATTTAGTTATTTTTAGTTGTATATTTTATTGTTTAAATACTATATAACTGTGAGCGTCCGAGAAAGACTCGGGTGCAGTCAACGAAGGCATTGACGTTAGGACTTATGTTTGACATAGTGTCTAGTGGACCCACCTAAAGTTATAGAGTTATCAATATGACTCCCCAGGCCTTGACACGTATCTTTGCATGGCACAGAGTGAGTTCATTTTGGAACGCGTGCTTCATGCTTGACTGGCCATCGGTATGAGCCGTACGTGTGACGGTATTTAGCTTAGTTGTATATTTCTTTTGTGACTTGCATTATAGTACGAGAAGTCTACGTCGTATTCGCGACTTGTACATTAGCATTGGGCAGGGGGGACGACTTATAGGCGTATGGGACACCCACTTCCTTTATTCAGATTCTACTTTCGACGGAACGATATGGACGTTATACTATTCAGATTCCACATTCTACAGAGTGATTGGACGTTATACTTTGCAGATTCTACGTTCTCCGGAATGATGGACATTACAAGTATAGATGCCATGCTCTTCGGAGCTGGATATTATTATATTGCAGAGCACCCTTGTTATGGGGGCATATATGGCATATATTAGCCAGTCACGATGATTGGTGAATTACGTCAGCATATGTCTAGCCTACACTTCCCATACGCACTAAGTTGTCTCAAATTGCATTTTACTTAGCTGGTTAGTTCACCCTTGAGTTTTTATAGTATTTACTTTATGCCATGTATTTTTGTATCTTGTTATGTTCCTCTGAGGACGTGGTTCCCTTCCAGGTTATTTGTACAGTTTGGAGGATATTTGATCTAGTAGAGTGTGGACATCATTGCAGGTATCTTTATATTTCCAGCTATTACAGGCATGTACTACTTTCCATTTTGATTCTGCTTTTATAGCCTAGTGTTTATAGTCCTATGTTGTTATTTTGGTCTATTCGAACGAATGTATTATTGGGCTGCAGACTGATGATGCGTATCGTTCTTTCTTAAGATTATTTACCATGGATTGAGATTTAGTTTACTTATTGCATGTTAGAATTAGATTATTAACTAGATCACTTGACCGTGGACAGCGAAAGTGCACTTCGTCGGGTCAATTAAATTGGAAAACCCTACGGAGTCGTACCAGCTGGCTATTGCCACGTATCTAGTCCCATAGATTTTGGGATTGGGGCATAACAAATAGACCTTAATAAATCTTTATTCAATAAAGTATTAATCATCTTGGGTTAGCTGTAGGGGCCGGATCTCAGCTAGCGGTGGTCCGAAGACACTTAAGTACTGTTTCGCATAGGTTATTTATGCCTTTTTGACAGAAGGACCCTTTTGGCTTATAACCAAAAGTAATCTTAACTTTAAAGAACATAGATTTAACGGTATATACGATAATCATAACACCATACAACATCTTAATCCAAAATCCTAATTCTTGACAAATAAAGTTTACTAAACAATATAAAGCATGCATAGACAATTGTGTCATATTAATAGAAAGTAAATAATTGATTCCATAGTGTGAACTAATCAATAACTAGCGATGAACCAAAAAGAGAATTAAGCTAATCATGCTAGTTTCATATATCTCAACTAAATATCAATTAAAATAAATCAATACGAGATAGTGACAAAATATTGATAAAAAAAATTAGATTCTACAAATTTATTCATTCTAGGAAGAATCAATTTGCCAGTTACTAAAATGGCTCAAGTAGCCATATTTATGTTGGTACAATTGCTTAAAATATGCCCTATATATCTTTGCAATCACCTACGCTCAAATTGTTGCTAAGTCCCGATACAAATCGTTCTACCCACATCATTTGATAGAGACTTTGGTATCCAAATAAATTTGGATCGACATTTGTTAGCTTTGGAAAACCAATTCATATCAACTTGCTTTCTAACATATCACTCTCTAGATATTTGTCCTTTCAAACCACAATAGTGACATGTAACATGACTATTTGTGTTTGAAGTAGGTGTATAGGTGCGATGTGTAATATGAACATTCTTTCGTGGTTGTGTATAGATAAAGGCGTGATTGTGTAAAGCTCTAGCTTTCCTTGCTTCCTTTAGAAGTGATCTACCATGTGTGTCTTTGTGATGAGTCATGTGTCTTGTGTTAGACTAAGTCATAGGTTCCATTACCTGATTCTCAAGTCTAATCTCTAACTTTTTAGAGGTGTTGTACACTTTATTGTATTTAGAAGTTAAAGCATCTATTCTAAGTGTAGAAATAGAATATTTCTTCTTCTCAGATTCTAAGTCCTCCTTAAGTTTAGCATTTTCTTGAGTATTTTTCTCGATGCACCCAAGTGCTTCATGTAAGTTAAGCTTAAGTGTGCATATTTTAGTAGAATCATCACAAGTAGAAGTATTCTTGACATCAATCAAAAGACAAGTAAATTTTTTATTCTCAAGCTGATAAGATTTAATATCTTTTCTAGCATGCTTATGCATATCTCTAAGCTTCTTGTAATCATCCAGTAAGTCACTAAATGCATTAGATAATTTATGAAAGGAAAATTCTTCATAAAGAGGATTAGTAGATACCTGATCCAATGCCATTAGACATATATTTGCATTATTGTAAGGATTTTCTTCTTCCTCTGAGTCGCTAGCTTCACTTTCGTACCAGATGCTTGTATTTGCATATTTGCGAGATGATTATCCTCCTTTGTTTGATCGTTCATACCGATTCTTCCTTTTTATTTTGGAATAATCTTTCATCATGTGGCCTGGTTTTCTACAGTTGTAGCAAATTAGTTCTTCTTCAAGATTTTTTTCTTTCAGTTTGATCTTTCAAAATCCAAGAATTGTCTGAATTTCTTCGATATTTGGGCCAGCTTCTCAACGTCTGAATCATTATTTGTTTCATCATCTTCAGAAGCATTATCATAAGCTCTTATGTGATACACCTTGAATGAGATAGCCTTCTTTTTGGGAGTTGACTCTTCAAGGTCTATATGATCCAGCTCATGTGTCATCAACTTTTCTATGAGCATTTTTAGCGTCATTGTTGTGAGATCATTTTCTTCAATGATTGTAGTTGCCTTAGGATTCCAGTTCTTGGTGATTCCCCAAAGCACCTTGAGTATATTTTCATGATTTGTATAATTCTTTCCAAGAGATGACAGAGAATTTACAATATCCAGGAAGCGAGTAAAAATTTGGGTGATGGTCTCGTCTGGCTGTATCTTGAATTATTCATACTCTTGTGTCAGCCTGCTAATCTTTGATTCCTTCACTTGGGTGGTACCTTCATGAGTAACCTCAAGAAGCTTCCAGACTTCATGTAAAGTTGTACAGGTTGATACTCTGTTGAATTCAGTCCTGTTTACTGCACAGAACAAAGCCGGCTGGAGGAAATAAAAGCCTTCACTTCCCAATTTAGGACCTCTCTAAAGAGACTCGCCTTGTGTTCCGGATCCCGCACCAGGTACTTTGTGTACCAATTATCGAACTCCGCGGCATAATCCTCTAATGACATATTTTCCTGCCGAAGGCTCTCAAACTGGCACTCCAAGTCAAGTCTCTCTGTAGGCGGAAAGAACTTCTTCTTGAACAGATTCTTGAATTCCTTCCAAGTCAACTCTGGATCATTCTCTATGGCTCATTCCGGAACCATGTGCTAGCAATATCCAATATATGCAATCATGTCGCCACTATCTTCAAATCCTCTACCAGGTAGGATAAGCGCATGATGCACTCGATGTGCTCCAACCAATCATCAGCATATGTGATCCCTTTTGTCCCCTTGAAACCATGGGGACCCAACTTTGTGAAGTCCTGTATGGTGACCGGCTTGGGTTGGGCATCCTATGGTTGTGGACCACTCTCTCAACTGCTACAATGGCCACCTGGTGGGCATTCTCAATGCCTTATCTTATCACATTGAACTGCATGTACTGCGCTTCAGCCTGGGCCCTCTGGGCCTCCAATATCTTTCTGAATAGTGCAAACAACTATGTCGCATCGACTGGCACTGGCGGCGGTGGGTTAAGTCCCTCAGAAGAAGCTGGAATCGGATCAACTCTACGGACAGGCAAGGGAGAAGGACCCCCAAAAGCAGCAAAAGTTCCCACCTGAATCGGGGAGGCAGCCCTCTGAACCGAAGGAGGTGGAATGGTATCAGTTGATGCAGCTGCTCGAACATGGGGTGGAGAAGTAGCTGACCTCTAAAAAACTGCTCCAGAACGCTATGAACGTGTCTTCGACGGCATCCTAAAGACAGTTCAAAACAAAATATATTAATAAGGCACAAGATACGATATCATAAAGGAAGGACAATAATATTTCAAAAGAAAGCAATAATCGGAATGATAAAGATGGCAATAATCAATAGGTGGAATTATTTTCTAGTTGTGATTGAGTATTCTCTCTCTCATCCTAGTGTCCTTTATCCTATATCCTATATCATATCGCAGGCTCCCAGTAGTACAACTAAGCCATTGTACTACCATGACATCGCACTAATTGCGAAATAGACCTACATGGGCCACCACAAAAATATGTCATGATCTGCACCCGATAAAGGGGCACGAGTACGTGGGCACGTCCAGCCTACGCCGCAGCATCGACGGTATAATAATGTCTAGGTTAACTAACTATCAATCTTACATAATAATATATATATAACATATCGATGATATATCAACTCCAAAATGGAGGATAATATAAATAAGGCAACACGATACTTAGTCACATATCTAAAGCACGATAAGATATCAAAGAAGTCTAACATAACTACAAAGTCTAACATCAACAACTTCTAAATACAGAATTAATATCCAAAACTCAAACACAATAACAAAGTCTCCAATAAATACACATGCCAAAAATTCTAATAATGAATCCAGCATATTGCTATAAGAGTAATTAAGTCCCTCGGTAATCACTCATGAGTATCAGGACCCATGGTTGTTATTCCCTCATCGGCTCCATAGTAGGTGGGATACCAGTCTTCTAAATAATCATCTAAAAAATATATCCAATCAGGATGGAGAGAATACAACCCAATAGTAGTTGCAATTAATTGACAAAGTCTATAAACAGTTATAGTAAGTAATACTCGATGGACAGGAAAGAGATTGAATCAGAGAATGAAATAAAGCAACATCTATTTAAAGAGCAATAAAAGTAAATATGGTAAACCAGATAGCATGGCAATAATGACTGTAAATAAAGAAGAACTAAACTAAACATATATAAAGTGAGTCCATCAAGTGTAATGTGAAGCCAATAAGAAAGCACTAAACTAGTGTATTTTGAAATACCACTTTCGATATGTAAATGGCTGGGGATAATAGGGCTCATCGCACACTTGGTGTACGACTGCTATCATTCCTGATTAGACCAGAAGAGGTGATTCCATATTTTGGGAATGTTTACATGTCTACTCGAGTATTTTCTCGCCCCGACTAGTACAAATGAATCCAAGTTCCGATACGTAAATCAAATAAGTGTCTAGCCAGATAAAAGTAAGTGATGCCAATAAGTGAGTCATGATGTGATACCAGTAAGTGAGTCCTGAAGTAGAGGCCAGACAAGTATAATTTATATATCGCAAGAAAGTGAATCCAGATAATACTAATCTGTGTATCCAAGTGTCAGAGAATCAAGTAAAATAATACTATAAACCAGAATCATAGAATTTATCAAATAATGGAAAATATTGGAGAAGTACTCGCCTCTGGTCCTGAGCAAAGGGATATCACTCGGTGTTCGAGCTGGTGCCACACAACCCTATTTAGTAAATATCATGTCAAAATGGTGTAATAGATGAATAATGAGTTAGCAATGCACTAGTATGCTTTCTAAGTCAATTTTTAGCTAACTAGGTCCAACTAGGTCCACACTAAGGTTATACCAGGTTGTACTAAGGTTATAACTAATTATCTAGTTAATGCTAAACTATACTAGTGATACTAACTGATACACTAGCTAACCCAACTTAATACTTAGAACTTACTGATACTAACATGTAACTTAGTATCTAACACATATATATACTACAAACTTACTAATAACTAACTGTCTAACTGATACAAACACCAATTACACTAATTGACATAACTCACTACTAGTAAACTAATACTTACTGCTATATTACACCCTAGCTCATCCTCCCCTTGCTACCTGGGAATCCCCAACTACTCGAGCCCAAGTCCCTGGCACAACTCTCCTACAATTGGAGCAACTGATACTCCAAGCTATCTAACTGCCTTTACTTTACTAAGACTAAACTAGCTTAGTTGATACTTAATACCTGTCCCCTTTATATCAGTCATACTAGTACTTACACCCCTCATATACTACTTAATTAATTAATATAATGGGGTAGCCTAACAGCCCCTAACTAACTGGAATAATATTAACTAACTTAGCTACTACCTCACATACTCATACTTGGTACCAGGTTCTTTTGAGAACTGATGATCACCACAATGTATACAATGATACACCATACACCATAGTGCAACTTTGCCCAACACTCTGGTAACTAACCCTTTAAATTGTCAACTAAGAACTGCTCCTTAGTAGAACCACAACCTACAAATAGATACTAACAGGAACTATCTAATATATATATAACTAACTACCTTTTTACTATTAATGCGGTAATCTGTATTGCTGAACCCACTTTCATACTTGCATCCATTAAATCTCAACTTACTTCACTAGCATATATATATTTGATACACACCTAAGTGTATACCCTGCTGCTATTGGTTGCTAACTGATACCTCTAGTAGGTACATAGATACACAACAATCTCTAACCCCCAACTAACACACCATCACTGCATAACTCACCTCCACACATAGGCTGTCGCACATTAGCCCGACTGATACCTCATCCCAATATCTGAACACTCTGCAACACTACTAGTTCTCTGATACACTCCAACACATGAACACATCACATGCTCACCCTCTATCAAACCTACTAAACTAAATAAACTCCCTTCACTAACTAAATGCTAGGCATTCAACGTACCAACTGATAGGCCAACAACTATTGGCAGCACATGGACAACATCTTCCTACTAGATACTCATCAACATGTACCTTATCTAACTCCAATACTTCTGCTAATACTTGAACCATCATTGACATAATCCACTACTGTGCAAATACTCACTATAACTCCCCCATAACTGAGCACCCTTCACTGCTAACCTCTCTCTCTATTATCGCTTGTACTGAAACAAAGATCTGAGCAAATTAATCTTGCAGCACCCACAACATGACCTGCACACAACACTCCCAGACTTGATACTTCTCGAGCCTCCCCTCACACTAGATTACCAATACCCATTAGCCTATTCCTACATAAATACCCATATAAAATATCAGATACAAGCTCTCCTCATAACACTCAAGTATAGGACATATGTAATATATAATACCTACTACATATGTCTACCTATGTGTATGCACTCACAGTGGTTTTTCTTAACACAGTCATACATATCTACAAACATATTTTACACTAGTATCTATGTATATACTCACACACAATAATCACTTAATAATTAATATACCATATATATATATATATATATATATATATATATATATATATATATATATATATATATATATATTCAAAACTGAATACTAGAACTAAAATAAGCAACAAGACATTCTAACAAACACTTGGAGTGCACACTATTGACACGCTAGGATACGCATCTAAAACATATCCAAAATCAACCCAAAGCCTACCAACAAGTTCTAAATAACAATTATAGTCTATACAAAGTGTTAGCAAGCCATTCTAAGTGTCATTGCACAATATGACATGTGTGTGGCACCCGTGTCGAAGAAAAATCCCCAATCACTCTGTATCATAAAATCTTACGATACGACCGACACATATCTATTTGTGGACACGTATCTAGTCTCGCAACTCTGATCTAACTCTAATTAGACTAAATTGGTCCCATAACACATACTTGATGTGTCAATCCCATAATTTTCCCAAAATACACACAAAAACCTATGTAAAAATGTTAATTCCTAACAATTAGGCCTAGAACTTCATCCTAGGTAGCCCTATTGTCATGACCCGTACCCGATTTAGGGGTACGAGAGCGTGGGTACGTCCAGCCTACGTCGCAGCATCGGCGGTAGAACGCTGTCTAGGTCAAGTACTATCTAACCAATCTCACACTAGTATCCAACTCCATAAGGAGACACGGATAACAATATAAAAGATCAACATACTCAATCACATAACTACAGCACGATAAGAAATCGAAGAAATAAAAATAATTACAACACAAGTCTAACATAATTAAATCTAACTCAACATAAAACCAAGTCTCAACAAAATGCCGGAGACAAATCCGGTACCAATAAACTACTAAAGGAAGCTAACTAGATAACTAGTGATTCCGGCTAGACCTCCCGAAATCACGACTACACTACTAAAGCCAAGTCTCAGCTACTCACCCTGTGGTCCACCAGTGTCGAATACCAGTCCTCTAGGCATAGTCTGGAAAATGTTTTCCAGTCAGGAAGGAGCAAAGTACATTTCTAAATAGCAGTTCTATATCAATGATATAAACTATGTAGCAGTATATAGATGGAAATATACAAGATACATGTATAGGTACGAGAAATGTACAATAAAAGAAATACTTGAAATACTATAAGTAAATGCAGGAAAAGAAACAATATGTCAATGAGCAAGAATACTATGACTAAGTGTGTGAGTACTAGCTTTAACATGTGATCGGCTTGGAAACTTGATCAGGCTGGTTACATATGATTAGCTATAATTCATGTAAGGTCAGGCTAACCGTTGGTTAGCTATGATGCATGTAGAGGTCAGGCTAATCACACGTAACAGCTATGAAGCATGTAAATTGTCAGGCCGCACCCGACGTGAGATGTGGGGTGAGCTATGATGCATGTAGAGTTGGGTATGATTACATATCTATACTAAAATACTCCCCCACCCCCGACTGGTATAGTAGATCCAACCATGGTACGCTATGGCACGGGATTCCCTAGGAAGGTTGCAAATCTCCCCGAAAATCAGTGTCTGTACATGTACAAGATAACAATGAAATAAGACTTGTACAAGCTACACCATGAACAAGGAATAATATCTCATGACGAGATCCGTATACACCAATCCGTGTAACTAGCATGTCAAAATATGGATATTTACACTAGATACAATGAACATAGGGGATATCATAAATAAGAAACTAATCAGAGAATGTACTCGCCTCAGATTGGTTGAAGTCGACGTTCAAAGCATGGACATGTTGACACGACATAAATATAATGCCACACTTCTCAAGGTGATCCCAAATAAAGTAGCAGTTAGTTCCAATGAGTCCGGAGCAATCCAAATAGCTAGAAATTATATAAAGAAGTCCAAGATCGGAGTTCGGCACGATAATCGAGATAAGGATACCAGGTCCGCAATACATAGAGAAAACATACAGAGGTTAGCTAAGATTAAGATTAACAAGTTTAGTTAATAAGAGAAAAGGGTCGATTATTTGTTGTTAAGGTAGACATCTTAGTTTATGAAAATCATTTCGAAATTACTTTGAACAATAATTGTCAAAACTTTTCTTTCGAACATAATTACAATTAAAAGTTTATTTATATAAAAAAATTAGAATTTATGTAAAAGCCAATATACATTTATCTATAGTAAAATCGGTTACCAGCCCAAATAAACTAATTTTTAAACTAAGCTTAATGTTGAAACCATTACTTAATTAATATTATAAACCCAAACTTATTATATTTTTTTTATAACCAAAAATCCTTATATATATACATAACTAAACTTTATACATAATAAATAACTAACTAATTATATCATAATAAAACTAAACTGTTATGTAACACTATACATTAAACTAATTTTAAACTAACACTATACTTTGAAGCTACTGAACCAAATAAAAAAGGGGAAAGAGGGAAGCACACATTGAGGGTTCTCGGTGTCGACGCGGTGGAGTTTCGTCGAGGTCAGACCGGAGTTGCTGGCCTCGCTCATCGGAATAGTGCCGACGTCGATGGATCTGGAGGCGCAGGGTGGCAGCGAAGCTCGGCGGCGGCTGGATTGATCGAGCTCGACGCACGCGGAAGCAGGGGACGGCACGATCTGGTGGCGCTGGGCGGTGGTCCACCGGAGCTGGGACCGGGAAGCCGCGGCTGCTCGAGTCAAGGTCAGGGACGGCGAGCTCGACTCAGAGGAGGAGATCCCCCAGCCACCGGAGACAGTTAGGTTGAAATTAGGGTTTAAATTGTTCTGTGATGTGTCAGGATTGTTGGATCGTGTTCGGAGCTGGACACAATGGTTGATGTTTGTACTGTGGTGGATGTGTCCAGATGGTGTCGGACACAAAAATCTTATTGTACTGTTGTAATGTAATACTGGACACAGGAAATGAAGGGATACGATAGGACACCCGTGGTCAGACCCGAGGCCAATACGGCTGACACGATAATATTGGACACACGGACACGAGCACACAAAACAGATGGTGATGGCTGCTGGCTTGTGGGGATTTGTGAGGGCTAGCCTAGGTTTTGGGAATTAGGGCTTTCTTGGGAAGGGTGTGGGTGTGTGACTTTAAATAGGGAGAGAGGGTGTGTGAATGAAGGGTGAGGATTGACCCATTTAATGAATGGCCAAGATTAGACATGAATGAATTCTTCATGTGGTAAAGAGGGTGTTGACTAGTCAATGGGAGATGGTAAACTTGTAAAAAAAATTTAAAAGGAAAAGATTACAATTTAAGAAAATATTTTAAGAAGCTTCCAAGGCTAGCTGATTCCCAATTAGCTACTAATTAAACCCATATTCCAAAACCTTAGAAAGTATGTAATTTATTTACTATCCCAAATGGATATAAAAATTTTATTATGAAATATCAACTAGTCCTTCAAATAATTTTTATTAAACAAATAATTTCATGATTTCAAGCCAATAAATATTCGAAGCTAGAGTATTATATATATATTATTTATTTATTTATTTTATAATAAATCGACATTTAGGAAAAAATGATTTTTATAAAAGATTTTAAATCACCTTCTAAAACCAAACATTGTTCAAAAATCTAATACTTAAAAAATTCAAGGAGAAAATATTTTATAAACTTGATATTTAAAATAAATTAAAAATCTAAATATTTCAGAAATTTGGAAATCGGAGGTTACACCTATTCCATTGGGTGGTTCCTAAAGGTCAAATGCATAATTTGGAACTCAAATTAGAGATGAATTCAGATATATACCTATTGGGATATGGATTCCCAATAAAAAGCATAATAGATACGATCTGGACACGATCTCCTTGCCACAAGCTCCTCTTCCAAGTGCTCCTTGCAACTCCAAGCTCTAATGCTCTTTCAATTGATGGAAATAAGGGGGAATGAAGGAATTTCGGGTGAATTTGGTGGAGGGGTGAATGGAATTGGGGAAGAACAAATTTTGGGATCTAATGAAATGACAAATGGAGAGGAGAAAGAGTGTTCCCCCTCCTTTATGTTGCCGGCCCTAGTAACCCCTTCCTCAAGCAATTGCCAAGGTCTAATATACCCCCACTTGTTGTTATGTAGGTGTTTGATTAGGGAGGGGTAGTTTAGAAAGCATTTATTCTAATAAAGGTTTAATTAAATCATCTAATTAAGCTAGAGGGATGAGTTTAATGGGCCTAGAAAAATATTGGGCTGTATGTGTCCTGTCAAGTCTACTTGGGTCCAATTAGGTTTACTAACAACTTGTCTAACTAATGGCTACAACTAACTAACTACATCTATTATATAAATACATGCAACAATATCAACATTGAAAATATAAAAATAAAAATACAATCACTATAATTAATATGAATATAATTATTTACAATGGTACAAATAGAAAATTATGAAAGTACCCCTATTCTGGAAATAGGATAGTTATATTAGTTTTCCTTGAGCTAGCATCCTTGGGCGCATAGTACAAGGAATCCAAGTTGCGACTATGAGAGCCCTGGCCACCAACAACCTTTTTTTAAAGAGGTTCCATGCGCTTGTGATCAGCATATTCTTTCTGGCCTAGACGGTACTGTGTGAGCGCATCGTGGTACTTGGCATGACTCTTCTCGAGTGCAGCTTCAGAGACGGACACAGGATGTCCTCCAACCTTTTGTGCACCTGCGGCAAAGGTTGGCATCACTTCTGGAGCGGATTCGGGGTTCAGTACAGTTGCCATAGTAACCCACATCATTCAAAAATTTTGAGGTCATACTGGCCTCGGTAAGGGACTCGTCTTGTCGGCGGAGTACAGGTCAACCGCTGGTGCAACTGTGGCATGGGTTGACGATGCATCATATACTGACTTCGGGATTGGCACAGCGGCACTAACGTCTCGAGTTATGTGAGTCTTGCGAGGTCGTACGTGCCTCGTTGGAGAGCTCGGCTTGTCCAGCATATCTTAGAATGCTTGTTGGTCGAAGCAAACGACCAACATCTTCTCAGTCAAACCTAACTTGGTTACGTCGGATTGCATCACCAGCTTCTCGTTGGAGGAGAAGCTCTTCCCCAACAGAGTCGTCATTTTTGTCTATATCGCAAAAATAAGTTTTTTAGTGGAGGGTGTAAAATTCTTATTTATTACGAATTGACAAAGATAATAAGAGAATCCCTATACAAGAGGATCTAAGTATAAAAAGAAAGATCTGGAAAAGTGTGATGGTGGAGATCGAGCACTACAGTGGCTCCTTTACTCCGTTGATGATCCGGGACCAAGGAGGTTGACGAGGCTTCGAATGGCCCTTCCGTCTCCTTCTCCTCCTCTTTTACGTGTGGTTGATGCCTCTACGTGTGTCTCTTTTACGTGTAGCTGCGTCTGCTTTTATGCGGGAGGTGCCCACTATTTATAACCTTAGGAAGGCCTTACATAGTCACATATAAGCAGATTGTATGTTGGTACATGGCACTTCAGGTACATACTATGTTAAAGCTTCCACATGTCAAGCAGAGATCTGGGGTTGCTAATGTCCATAATACTCATGACACGTGTCATGCCCTAATTTAGATAGTTGTATTTGCACCTTGGGGATACTTCCACTTTGCGCATGAAGATCACTGAAGGGGTAGTGGCACGTGTCATGATCCACACCCGATGTAGGGATGCAAGTCGGGAATAATGCCCAGCCTACGCCGCAGAATCGACGGTAGAACGCTGTCTGGATAATCTATCAAGCAATATAATGAACCACCAACAATAATAATATACTCAATCACAGATCTAAGATGGAACGAGCACGAATATGATAAAGAATAGAATAGTCACATACAACTCATGAGTCTAAAATAATACATCAATGAGTCTGAAAGAATACTAATAAAGTAAGCTGGAGACAAATCCAGTACAAAAGAATACTAAGAAGCTACTAATCCCCGGTCATCTGCCTCAGTTGGGATAAGTCCCTCCTAAACCAGGGTCTTTGACTCTAAACCCACAACATTCTAAGGTCCATAATATGTAGGGTACCACTCCTCAGTGTCATCTGGGAAAAATATATCCTGTTAGAAAAGGAGCAGAGTACATCTCTAATAGCAGTTCTAATCAATGATAAAAACTACATAACAGTAAATAGATGTGAATATACAAGATGCACAATAGATACAAGAGATACACAATAAGAAAATACTGAAATAAATACAATAATGAACAATATGACAATGAACAAGAATACTAATGACTAAGTGTGTGAGTACTAGCTTAACATGTAATCGGCTTGGGAACTTGCACAAGAGTATAATGGCCTGGTTAATCATACGTACGGTGTATGATCAACACTCACAAAGAACAAGACATGCACAAGGAGGGTATGATCACATATCTATACTAAATACTCCCCATCCAGACTAGTATAATAGATCCAACCTAGGTATGTTATGGCACGGGATTCTCTAGGAAGGTAGCAAATCTCTACGAGAATCAGTGTATGTACATGCACAAGATAATCAATAAAACAAGACTTGCACAAGATACACCATATACAAGGAATAATATCTCATGATGAGATCCGAATATACCAATCCGTGTAACAATCGTGTCAAGAAAATTTGGATATCTACACTAGATATAATAAACATAGAGGATATCATAAATAAGAAACTATCAGAGAATGTACTTGCCTGAAGTTCAATAAACAGTCTCACAGATGTCTGATACGGTGCCTCGAAGACCTAAATATGGAATATAACATCAATACAAGGTTTTCAGAAATAAAATAAGTTAAACTAATCAACTTCTAGGTCAACAAGTCATTTTTAAGTCAAAAGTTAAACTAGGTCAACTCTAAGTCAAACCGGTCAAACTATTGTCAAACTATGTCAAACTACCTATTTCTAGGTTGCATGAGTCTATCTCAACGATGTTGGGTTCAAATATTAAGAATCTAGGTCATACTAGCTACACCTTAGGATACTTGGATACCGTATCTCAGGATACACAAATAGGAGATAAAATATCATATATACATATATCAAACAATATTAAATATGTAAATCCTATTTATCAAAAGTTATGTGGACACCTTGGTTTCGAACCAACTTGGTACCACAACACTAAACCATAATCTTGATACCCAAACCCAATACCTTGGATATCCCCAATACCTTTGTACTTACCTTGGTATTTCAAGGTAATATCCAATACCTTGTTTATACTAACTACCCATAAATAATTATATGCTAACAACTAATAATTATACATATAGTATTTAATAATTAGGAATATATATATATTATATTTAAATACATAATATCTATTCAAAATCGCATAACTGTCACTAAAACCCTTGCAGACCGTCGTTGAAACCGCGGATACGCTGTTGATACCGCCGTTGTTACTGCTGCTATCGCGACAGTTTCCTGCTGATGTCGTTGTTGCTGAGCCGCTGTTGTCGCTATTACTGAACTGTTGTTGCTATTGCTGTTGTGGATGTTGTTGCGATTGTTGCTGCTATCGCAAATGCTACTGCGGCTGTTGTTGCTAAATCCGATGCTGCTGCTATGTTTCTACTGCTGCTGTTATTGTGACACTGAACTATCACTATAGCTGTTGTCGTCTCTCCCATCTCTTATATATATATAACACCAATATATATATATATATATATATATATATATATATATATATATATATATATATATATATATATATATATATATATATATATATATATATAACACATAAAATATATAGATACTAATATATATAACTACAACTTATATAACTATGATTATGTAAAATATGTAACATACATACACCTCCACGTACATATATATGTACATAATAACTACATATGACATAACATATATATATATATATATATATATATATATATATATATATATATTAACATATATATAACAACACATATACGTATACGTATATGTAATCATACATATATATCATATAAGTATATATATATATATATATATATATATATATATATATATATATATATAAATATATATAACAATATATATATACACATAGGTAAAAGAGATACATAGATCTATGACACATTAATACATATATATATATATATATATATATATATATATATACATACACTACAATATATAATAGATCTCACATGTGTAGAATAATAGCTACATAAATATATATATACACATAGGTAAAATAGATACATAGATCTATGACACATTAATACATATATATATATATATATATATATATATATATATATATATATATATAATATATATATATATATACACTACAATATATAATAGATCTCACATGTGTAGAATAATAGCTACATAAATATATATATACACATAGGTAAAATAGATACATAGATCTATGACACATTAATATATATATATATATATATATATATATATATATATATATATATATATACACCAAAATAACTAAGAATAAAAGAAAAATAGATCTAGAAATAATTGCACAAACACATGGAGCGTATCACACCCGTATCCCACCTGTATCCCACTAGATCTAGGATACGCTTACGACACGAGTCCACCACACATCCAAACATACCCCGAAGGACACGAACAAATTTAATATTTTATTTATGAACAATACGAAGATTCAAATACAAATTTACGTGTCCGTGTCAAAATATGACATGCACAAAGTCCCATATCGGAGGGAAAACCCCCCAAATCAATACGTATCACCAAATTATTGAGATACGACCTATACGTACCTAATTGTGGACATGATACTAGTCCCAAACACATAAGCACATACCAAATTGATCTATAGGACCAATTGACACACACAACAATTATCAATCTCGGAATTTCTCTAAAATTGACACAAAAAGTACCATAACTTTCTCAATATGCCTCCTATGAACACAAAACCAAATTCTATGAGTAGCCTATATATATGGGTTGATTTCTCATGGTTAAATCTCATATTTAGAAACTAAATTAATAGAAAAAACTGAATTATACCTATTGGGTGATGGATTATCAATGAAACCTCTAATTGTGATAAAATTAGCCTCCAACTTGTAGATCATTGCTCCTCTTTGTAGATCTTTGCTTTCTTCTTATAGATTCTTGCTCCACTAGCCTCCAATGGTGATTTGGGAAGGAATTAGGATAAAATTTGGTAGAAAAAATAATGTGGATTGAAGAAATTTTGTTGAGAGAAATTCTAGATCTAGTTATCAAATGAAAAGAGGAGAAAGAAACTTTCTCCCCTCTTTAAATATAGGCCGGTCCCCTCTACCCCTTCCTTAAGATAATATATAATGTCCATTATACCCCTTGGGGCCTCTCATGAAAAAATAATTAAGGAGAAAAGCTTCTAGTCTAATAGTTTAATTAAATTAATCAACCTCATAATCAATGGGCTTTCTAAATGGGCTAAAATCTAACAATTTAATACATGTTGTTCCATGAGTCTAAACTAAACTAGTTAGTTTCACAATCACAAGCCTAAAATAAATAACTAACATCTAACAATAATTGAATAATACAACAATTAATTATTTATCATGCATACTATTTAATTAAAAATAAAATTACTAAAATATTCCTTTTCTAGAAAATGAGATAGTGAAAGTATACCCTCCTTAAAATAATTTTGTCCTAGAAATTCAAAGATGAAAACTACCCCCAGAAAAATAACAGAACATAAGAAAAGAACAGAACTAAAGAACAAAATTAAATATGAAAGAACATACCTCAAGGCACAAACAAATATGGATAACGCTCTCGCATTTTGCCTCTCTCTCCTAGGTAGACTCCCCCGGAGAGTGATGCCTCCATGTGACGCATACCAAAGGAATAGTCTGGTTCTTCAGTACCTTCTCTCTCCGATCCAAAATCTTAACTGGCTGCTCTGGATAGGTAAGAGTAGGGCCCACTTCTATCTCTGAGTGATCAAACACATGACTAGGATATGCCATGTACCATCTCAACTGTGACATATGAAACATGTTGTGCACTCCCTACAATGCAGGTGGCAAGTCTAGTCTATAAGCAACTGCATCGACCCTCTCTAGAATAGTGAAAGGTCAGATGAATCGCGAACTAAGCTTCCCTCCTCCACCGAAGCAAATCATGTCTCGTGTCGGAGAAATCCTCAGAAACACCAAATTATCCACCTGGAACAAACACAACCTTTAGAAATAATCAATAACAAATACCAATAACAAGCACAAAACAAAAATCTAAACTACACCTCGATCTCCAAAGGTCTCCGGTGGCTATCGGCCCAATGCCGCTATCTGTCCTACGCCACTCGAAGTCTGTCTCTGATCAACTAAACCTTCTTCGCTGTATCCACAATCATCTCTGGCCCAAGCAAAACTCTCTCTCCAATATCATCCCATGATAAAGGAATACGACATCTTTGACCATACAGAGCTTCAAAAGGTGACATCTCTATACTAGCCTGGTAGCTGTTGTTATAATCAAACTCTACCAAATGGAGATGGTCCTCCCAAGAACCCCCGAAAACTAGTACACAAGTGCGCAACATATCCTCGAGCGTCTGAATAGTTCTATCTGACTGCCCATCTATCTGGGGACGATATGCAGTACTGAACTTGAGCTAAGTGCCCAAACTCGCCTGCAAACTCCTCCAGAAATAAGAATTTAAACAACTATCCCGATCCGAGACTATCCTGACAGAAACTCCATGTATCCTGATGATCTGCCACACATACATCTCTGCCAGCTTCTCCGTAGACAAACCCACCTTGAAAGCCCAAAAGTGGGCCGACTTGGTCAACATATCAACGATGACCCAAATTGCGTCTTTCCCTCCTGGAGATCATGGAAGTTCAGACACAAAATCCATAGTAATGTGCTCCCACTTCCACTCTGGAATGGATAATGGTTGAAGTAAATCTCCTGGCCACTGCCACTCAGCTTTCACCTGCTGGCACACCAAGCATCTGGATACAAACTGTGCCACTTCCCTCTTCATGCCATACCACCACACACTCTCTCGTATATTCCGATATATCTTGTTGGTACCAGGATGTATAGAATACTGAGAGCGATGTGCTTCCTGCAATACCTCCTCACATAGCTCCCCACTAGGCACACACAATCTAACTCCATGCCGCAAAGATCCATCATCGGCAATGGTAAAATCATCCTCCAATCCTGCTCTCACCTGAGCTCTGATGCTCTTTAGAGATACATCCTTATACTGTGCTGCATTGATCTTGTCCATCAAATCTGAATGTATCTGCAATCCCCATATCTGCATAGCCAAGCCAGAAACTATCACCTTAATGCCTAAGCTCTCCAAGTCCTCCAAGAAATATCGATCCTGCGTCAAGAACATAGCTACCGGATACCTGCTCAAAGCATCGACAACTATATTAGCTTTTCCAGGATAATACTGTAAAGATATATCAAAATCCTTCATCAGTTCTAACCACCGACGCTGCCTCATGTTCATCTCCTTCTGCATAAAAACGTACTTCAAGCTCTTGTGGTCTGTGAAGATCTCCACACGCTTTTCGTACAAATAATATTTCCATAACTTCAGGGTGAAGATGACTGCTGCCAACTCTAAATCATGGGTAGGATAGTTCTTTTCATGAGGATGCAATTGCCTGGATGCATAGGCAATCATTTTTTTATTCTGCTGAAGAACACAACCCAAAACTTTCCCCGATGCATCACTATAAATATTGAAACCTCCATACCCTGATGGCAACATCAAAATAGGAGCAGACGACAACCTCTTCTTCAATTCCTCAAAAGTAATATGGCAGTCCTCCGTCTAAACAAACTCTACATTCTTCCTGGTGAGTCTGGTCATCGGCTCGACAATCCTCAAAAAATCCTACACAAACTTTTTGTAGTAGCCTGTCAATCCTAAGAAACTCCTGATCTCTACTACCGAACTCGGGGTCTTCCAAGATTCCACTGCTGCGATCTTCATACAACTTATCCAGGAAGAACTTACACTTAGACAACTTTTCATACAACTTCTCCTTTCTCAGCACTTCCAACACAATCCGCAAATGCTCCTCGTGCTCCTCCGGTGACTTCGAGTAAATGAGTATGTCGTCGATGAACACCACCACGAACTTGTCAAGGTACTGATGGAACACCTTGTTCATCAAGTTCATAAATATTGTCGGTACATTAGTCAAACCAAACGGCATAACCATAAACTCGTACTTACCATACAGAGTTCTAAAATTAGTCTTCAGTATGTCCATCGGCTTCACCTTCACCTGGTGGTAGCCTGATCTCAAATCTATCTTAGAAAATACCTTGGCACCACTCAACTAATCAAACAGATCATTAATCCATGGCAAAGGGTACTTATTCTTGATAGTGAGATTATTCAATACCCTGTAATCAATGCACATGCGCACCGATCCATCCTTCTTCGGTACAAACAATACCGAGGCTCCCCACGGTGAAGAACTCGATCTGATAAACCCTTTATCCTATAATTCGTCTACCTGCTTCTTTAGCTCGACAAGCTCGATGTTGTTTACTCTATAGACATATTACGAAATTGGTTCTGCACCTAGCACAAAGTCTATAAAGAATTCAATATCTCGATCTGGCGGCAACCTTGGCAATTCCTCATAAAACACATCCAAGAACTCTGCTATCATTGGATGGGGCAACTCCTAGTCTTCCACCATAGCTCCACAAATAATGCATTCTCCCTGCTCTACAGCTCCTCTAGCGAACTCGAACTCTGGCTCTCCTGGCGGACCAAACAAAACTCTACCTCCTTTGCAATCTATACTAGCACGGTGCCTACTTAACCAATCCATCCCGAGTACAATATCGTAGCTCGAAAGTAACATTACAAGTAGACGTGCACTCAACTCCCGGCCTCCTAGAGTAACTCTCTGATCCTTGCAAATATCATTAACCAGGATAATGCCTTCCCCGGTCATGATCTTGCAAGTCCTAAGCAAAGACTCAGCTACCAAACCATGCTTCAGAGCAAAAAAAATAGATACAAAACTATGGGAAGCACCACTATCAAACAAAGCTGAAGCTGGAATAGAATCAAGAATAATAGAACCTGCGATGACATCTTCGGCGGGCTCATCTTTCTCGACGGTCATAGCAAATGCTCGTCCCTGACGTGCACCTTCCTGTTGCTGATGTTGGACATAACGTTGCTGCTGTGTCGGAAGTGGTCTCCTCGGCTGTACTGTAGATGGTCTCGTCTGTGCCCTCGGAGCAGATGCTACTCCCTGAACCGCACGACGAGGATTAGTAGGACACTCCAACAACTGATGCCCTTAGTACCATAATACAAACGAACTCCCAACCTCTTCCTTCAAACTTCCCATATATGGCCGGGCTTCTTACAGAAGTGGCAGGAAGATTGTTGTAACTGTCTCTGCTGCTATTGTTCCTGGTGAAACGGCGCCCTAGCTGGAGTCTGGTGCTGCTGCGGCTGCTAGAAAGGCCTAGACTGGAAATGAGGATGTTTGCCAGATACTGCACTGTTGTTGGCCCCCAAAAAAGAATCACGATCTCTCTTGGGCTTCAAACCCAACTCCTGCTCAATCTTGCGTGCCTCGAAGACCTAAATATGAACACTCTACACTAGATACAATGAACATAGAGGATATCATAAATGAGAAACTATTAGAGAATGTACTCGCCTGAAGTCTAATGAACAATCTCACAGATGTCTGATACGGTGCCTCGAAGACCTACATTTAGAATATAACATCAATACAAGGTTTTTGGAAAGAAAATAAGTTAAACTAATCAACTTCTAGGTCAACAAGCCATTTCTAAGTCAAAAGTCAAACTAGGTCAACTCTAAGTTAAACCGGTCAAACTATGGTCAAACTATGTCAAACTACCTATTTATAGGTTGTATGAGTCTATCTCAAGGATGTTGGGTTCAAATATTAAGAATCTACGTCATACTAGCTACACCTTAGGATACTAGGATACCGTATCTCAGGATACGCAAATAGGAGATAAAATATCACATATACATATATCAAACAATATTAAATATATAAATCCTATTTATCAAAAGTTATATGGACACCTTTGTTTCAAACTAACTTGGTACCACAACACTAAATCATAATCTTGATACCCAAACCCAATACCTTGGATATCCCCAATACCTTGGTACTTACCTTGGTATTTCAAGGTAATATCCAATACCTTGTTTATACTAACTACCCATAAATAATTATATGCTAACAATTAATAATTATACATATAGTATACTAAAACACAATTAACAATTAGGAATATATATACATATATATATTAATACCATATATATACATATATATCTATTATATTTAAATATATAATATCTATTCAAAATCGCATAAATGTCACTAAAATCCTTGTTGATCGTCGTTGAAATTGCGGATACGCTGCTGATACCGCTGCTATTACTGCTGCTATCGCGACAGTTTTTGCTGCTGTTGTTGAGCCGCTGTTGTCGCTGTTGCTGAACTGCTATTGCTATTGCTGCTGTAGCTGCTGTTGCGATTGCTGCTGCTGTCGCAAATGCTACTGCGGTTGCTGTTGCTAAATCTACTGTTGTTGCTGCTGCTGCTGTTATTGTGATAATGAACTATCACAATAGCTGTTGTCGCCTCTCCCATCTCTTATATATATACCACAAATATATATATAGAATATGTAACACATAAAATATATAGATACTAATATATATAACTACAACTTATATAACTATGACTATGTAAAATATGTAAAAAGCATACACCTCCACATACATATATATGTACATAATAACTACATATGACATAACATACATATATATAGTAACATATATATAACAACACATATACGTATACATATATGTAATCATACACAATATATATACATATATCATATAAGTATGTATATATATATATAACAATATATATATATATATATATATATATATATATATATATATATATATATATATATATATATATATACACACACATAACAAATAAATATATATATACTGCAATATATATATATATATATATATATATATATATATATATATATATATATATATATATATATATATATATATATATATATATATATATATATATATAATAGATCTCACATGTGTAGAATAATAGCTACATAAATATATATATATACACATAGGTAAAATAGATACATAGATCTATGACACATTAATAGATAAATATATATATAACAACAATATATATATATATATATATATATATATATATATATATATATATATATATATATATATATATATACATACATATATACATACATACATATAATTATACATCACGATGACTAAGAACAAAAGAGAAATAGATCTAGAAATAATTGTACAAACACCTGGAGTGTATCACACATGTCTCCCACTAGATCTAGGATACGCTTGCAACACGAGTCCACACACATCCAAACATACCCCGAAGGATATAAATAAGTCTAATATTTTATTTATGAATAATACGAAGAGTCAAACACAAATCTACGTGTTCGTGTTAAAATGTGACATGCACAAAGTCCCGTTTCGGAGGAAAAAAACTCCCAAATTAACACGTATCACCAAATTGTTGGGATACGACCTACACGTACCCAATTATGGACACGACACTAGTCTCAAACATACAAGCACATGTCAAATTGATTTATAGGACCAATTGACACACAATAATTTTTAATCTCGAAATTCCCCAAAAATTGACACAAAAAGTACCATAACTTTCTCAATAGGCCTCCTATGAACACAAAACCAAATCCTATGGGCAGCCTATGCATATGGGTTGATTTCTTATGGTTAAATCTCAGATTTAGAACCTAAATTAAGAGAAAAACTGAATTGTACCTATTGGAAGATAGATTTCCAATAAAATCTCCAATTATGATAAAATTGGCCTCCAACTTGTACATCCTTGCTCCTCTTTGTAGATCTTTGCTTCCTCCTTCTAGATCCTTGCTCCACTAGCCTCCAATGGTAAATTGGGAAAGAATTGGGATAAAATTTGGTAGAAAAAATAATGTGGAATGAAGGAATTTGGTTGAGGAAAATTCTAGATCTAGTTTTCAAATAAAAAGAGGAAAGAGAAACTTTTTTCCCTCTTTAAATATAGGCCGGCCCCCTCTACCCCTTCCTAAAGCTACTATGTAATGTCCATTATATACCTTGGAGCCTCTCGTGAAGAAATAATTAAGGAGGGAAGCTTCTAGTCTAATGGTTTAATTAAATTAATCAACCTCCTAATCAATGGGCTTTCTAAATGGGCTAAAATCTAACAATTAATACATGTTGGTCTATGAGTCTAAACTAAACTAGTTAGGTCCACTAACACAAGCCCAAAATAAATAACTAACATCTAAAAAAAATTAAATAATACAAAAATTAATTATTTATCGTGCACGATATTTAATTAAAACTGAAATTACTAAAATATCCTTTTTCCTAGAAAATGTGGTAGTGACAGCCCATGATACTGCATGCGCTTATTAAGATGCATAGTGGCACATAGTACTGCGGGCACATGGGAAACTAAGATGCGTAGTGGCCCATGATACTGCGGACATATGAGACACTAAGATGCGTAGTGGTGCATGGTACTACGGGCACATGAGACATTAAGATGCGTAGTGGTGCCTGATACTGCGGGCACATGAGACAATTTTTGATTGGTTAGTGCATAGAGAGAGGACACTGAAGCGCATGAACCTAGACCCCTGAGGCTCATGGAGCTGGGTCACTGAGGCGCATGGAGCGGAGTCACTAAGGCGTATAGTATAGTTTTTCCATGCTTCTACAATGATGTGTGTCATTTCTATCCCTTACTAAGGGACACAAAGGTATAATGATTACAGCTGATGTCTTCCCCATCAAATTACTTTCGTCTATAGCATACAGACAAATCAGTTGTCCATACTCGGGAGTCCCGAGTATGCCAAAGGGTAACGGATCCACAAAAATTCTCTAAAGGCAGATGGTTCACGTCCATATCACCTCTGAACTATGAGCTGCATATGCTCTCTCTACCAAGAGAAGACAGTCACATCCATACTACCTCTGACTCATCCTTTTTGTTGTTACCTCCCTAAAATTCCTACAAAAGAAAGTAGTTCATGTCCATATTATCTCTAAACTATGAGCTACATATGTTCTCCGTCAAAAGAAAATATCCATGTCGATATTACCTCTAGTCTGTTTCCTTTTTCTTCTACAAAACTACTTCACCCTGATCGTACTCAGCAAACTTGCTTAACTATCGGTTCTACACCACAGTATCCCTACCATCACAGATGGTGTCTCTACCAAACCTGTAAAACCCCCTTCCCAGAAAATCGTATATATCCTTTATTTATTAATTATAAAATAAATTATAGTAATTAGGTCCAAATAGGAGAAATATATTTTTTAATAATTCTTATGTTAGGGGTTCGGGCACTTAGAGGACTTGTGGGACCATCAGGAATTTTTCAGAATTTATTCCATGTAGGAGACCCCTTGAGCAGTCGCTAGCCTAACGATGTACAATACCCCATTATATACATTTTCTTATGTGTAAAAATATATATATATATATATATATATATATATATATATATAAACAAATATATATATATATATATATTTTCATTAAAGAAAGTAAGAAAAAGAAAAGAAAGAAAAGTTAATAGAATATAATAATAATAATACTCATAGTAATATACTAATAGTATTAGTAATGATTCATTGAATTTGCTAACTTCTCAGCATTGTGGCTGAGAAGCCCATAGGCGTTAAACCATTTCAGCGCCAAAGCAACAGCAAGAGGAGCCCGCCTATAGTCAAAACCCGCCGACCCTTCAAAACCCGCGGACCATTAATCAACCCCCTCTCTTCTAATGTATATATATCATATATATATATATATGATTAGCTCTCCAAAACCCTAACCTAAAACTCTAGACTTTCCTTCCCATCTAGAGCCGTCACCGCAGCCAGAGAAGCCTCCCCAAGCCATCCAACCATCCCGTCGACGCCGACATCGCGAACTGCAGTTTTCCACTCGAAGCACCTTCGCTCCGGCGTGATTTTCTGTTGACTCGCTCGACCAAACGTTGTTCCGTTTTCATAGGTATGATCTTCCCTCAACTCTCTCCAATACTTGTTTTATAGTCAACCTCAGATAATGTGTGCCCCTAGGCAAAAAATAGCGCCCAAGTCAGCGCGAGCAGACAGAATTCTGCAATCGCAGAATTCCAGTATGTCCACCCATATTGCCGAGTTCGTATCTCCCACCACAGAGATCCGAATTCGGTGATTCTTTTGATACCTATAGATTACATGACCTAGTTTATTTTCTGTATAATAACTTTGTGCTATTAGTTGCTGTGGACAAAATTATAGTCGTCACAAAACTGCGCGCACCCACTTTCTCTGGTTTTCTAAAAGTTGGAGATCGGAGCGCGCCCCGCCTAACGGGACCGCCCCGCCGTGTGCCAAATGTACCGAATGGTGCACGCAGCATAACGGGATATGTGAAAATTCATGGGGACTGATTTGGACGCGTGTGTGCGCCGGAATCAGGCCGTATCCGCGAACATATTCCGTGTCGCCACTTTTGTGGAACTCGCGAGTATTTTGTGCACGCTTGCCAGATTGTGACGAAATTTGCGCCACTGGACTCGTGGTAACACGCTGGTCCTATGACCCAATTTTCACGCATTTCTGAGACGGTTGACCAGATCGCCAATTGGCGGGCCCTACAGTTGACTTTTTGGACCAAATTATGTTCGGCTCATCGGAATTCAAATTTGGACATATCGTTGGGATCGTATTGACATTTAGAATTGTTTGACCCATAGTTTGTCCCATTTAGAGACTATTACCCTCGGCACGCTTTTCGGTGCAAAGTGGGCCCACCTATGGAACCCGCTTTGGCCCAGAATTGACCTTTTTGCCCCTGTGTCCAAATTGGACGTAAGGACAGGCATTTCCAGCTACTTAACATCTTCTGAGACTGTTAGTGATATTTATTACAGCTTTCAGAGTAGTACCCACCAGATCCACCGATACCAGGACGACAGTTGATATTCAAACATCAGGCAAGTGTACCTTGCCAACTCTGCAGTTTGTTATCTATTTTCTTATCTCATCATATTACTGTGCATGCTCAACCTAGGGCCGTTTGACATACTTAGCGTCCGATTATCAGTCGGGTGCCAACATCGTACGCGGTGTTGGGTAATGTCATCTAGATATGGACATACGTGACACTTTATCTTCTCGTACTTGTCATACCAAGTACACTTGACCCAGGACACTGGACACTGATCATGAGACAGGATCTTCTCGAGAAATTCGTGGTGATCCTGTATAGGATGCAGGACATATAGAGATACTATATTCTAGATACATTATGACTTGTGCATTAGTTATGACCCTGCTGACATGGACGTGAGACGTTATGTTCATGATTTGTATGGTTACATTGGGTGGAGAGAGACACACAGACTACAGGCTGATTATATATATACACCCCTATTATTGTGAGGCACAAGACTCTATAGCCGAGCTTGGCCCATTACTCATTATTACTGCTGCTACCGGCTCCCCTACACAGAGCTTGTAGTATGCTTCAGCCTGAGTTCTAGTGCTGCTCTCATCTTGCATATCACTTAGCTGGTTATTTTAGTATTCCCTTATTGTTCCATCTACTGCTGGAGATACCCACAGGCTACAGGTTGATTATGGTATGCCGGCTACTCAGTCTCCCACTGAGCTAGACCACCTCTTGACACCCCTGCTACCGGCTCCCCTTCACAGAGCTTGTAGTAGTTCCAACCTGAGTACTGTTGATATTCTCTCTTGCATTTTATACAGATGTTACATACTTACCCTGCTTATCTCATTATTTGCTGCACTGTTTATATTCTGGCTTGTATTATTTCCTGTACCTTGCTATGTCCCCTGAGGACCTGGATCCGGATGTTTGTCCCTAGATTTTACAGACGAGGCTTTTCCCGAGGTTTACGGGACCGGAGCAGGAGCTGATCCAGGAGCGGTACCACCATCTGAGGACGAGGTCTTAGCTGAAGACTTCTCTTGAGCATCCATGTTCATGCTCAGCTTCCATTATTTATTTCAGTCTTTTACTTTCTGGTCTGTTGAACCATTGTACTAGATATTTATCGGGTTGTTCCCCGAAGTACTTTGTGAGACTTGTTGATGATTTACATTCCTTATTTATTCTGTGGATCATATTTTATATCTTGTGTGGATGAGATTATTTGTGCCATGATTGTCGTAGACTTGTTTTACAGCTTAAGTATGCCCTGATGGATCCATTATATTGAGTTGGTCCATCGGTGCGTACTGCTGGCCATTGCCACGTGTCTAGTCCCACGGTATTTTGGGACTGGGGCGTGACATAGTTTTTGTGGTGGCCCATGCAGGTCTACGACTAAATTGTTCGGTTTCAACTTAGGGACCGGACCAGCCTGCCCTAAGGATAGTATAAACTATAGGATCTCATCCATTATTTAACCATTTGTTGAACTCTATATCGAACTCGAAATTTTTACTTGAACTGCATCCTGTATTGATTCCTCTGAGCGTTCTTATAGTTTATCTTTTGATTTCAGAGCAATGGATCCCAGGAATAGAGATGATATTCCTTTGGAGACACCACACGACGCTGTGGTTACTTATGGAGACGAAGTGACACCAGGGGATGGTGGACAAGCATCGCAGAGTGATCAAACCGGACAGCCTAATCCAAGGTTCCGGAGAGATGACATTCCACCACCACCACAGTTCACTCCCCAGATGCCAACTTTTCCGCCAGGACAAGCCATGGACGGGCAACAAATGTTCCAGATGATGTATGCTATGATGCAAGCACAGCAGCAGATTCAGCAAGAAGTCCAACGTCAGGAGGCCGAGAATCTGAGAACCAGCCTGGTATCCGCATTGGAGCAGGCAAATCCACCAGCGAGGAGAACGACGACGGGATCAATCACCGACTTCCGTCAGCTCAAGCCTCGTACATTTTCTGGTAAAGAAGGGCCAACGAAATTTCATGAATGGCTCACAAACATTCAGCATCAGTTGGAAGCCGCTGAACTTCCTAGAGAGAAGTGGATGACTGCAGTCAGGATGCAGTTAACGGAGAATGCACATCACTGATGGTTAGCAGAGGAGATGAGGCTCGGGCAGGACCGAGTCACCTGGGAAGAGTTCTCCAGACTCTTCAAAGAGATGTACATTCCCGCAGTAGCACGGTCAGAGCTCAGAGACAAATTCTACCGCCTTATCCAAGGCAGCATGACAGTGGAGGAATACAACACGGAGTTTATACGCCTCAGTCGCTTTGCCCCAACCTTGATTTCGACCGAGGAAGAGAAGGCTGAGAAGTTCTTTGATGGGCTAAAGTTCGAGCTTCAGAGATTGATTGGCTCAGTCGTACCTACATCTTATACCGACGTTCTCGCAGCAGCACGACGCATGGAGCGCGTCACTAGAAGAGAGTCGAACCTGAAGAGGCCTATCAACTCAGCACCAACCAGGACAGCGCATGGAGATTCAGCAAAACGGACCCAGAGGAGCATGCCAGAGAGGACAGCACACAGGGCCATATCTCTCCCTACTTGTCACCACTGCGGCAAGATAGGTCACATTGAGAGAGAATGCCGACGCAAGTTGGGACTCTGCCTAGCTTGCGGGTCCAACCAGCATCAGACCAGAGACTGCACCGAGCGCAGAGAGGGAGCACCGAGATTAGCTTTGCCTGTACCACGACCAGCTTACCCAGCAGTAGGAGCACAGCAGGCAGGAGTTAGAGGCGTCAGGCCACCAGCCCCAGGAGGAAATCAGCATAGACCACCCCTGGCACCACAGGCAGCTTTATTCCAGCAGGCTCAGCAGCAGCGAGGCCAAGCACAGGGGCGAGGACAGGCATTCACTTTAGCTGTTGAGGAGGAGGCTACAGCAGGCGAGGTCATCGCAGGTACTATTTTAGTAGCTTCATTACCAGCAGTTGTATTATTTGATTCTGGAGCATCGCATTCATTTATAGCAGCTAGCTTTGTAGCCACCCATAGAGTAGCTACCGCACCCCTTCCGAAGATGAAGAGGATTCTTACGGGAGGTGAAATTATTCTGGTTAGTGACGTCTGTAGATCATGTTCTGTAGTCGTTTGTGGCCGAGAAATGCGAGCGCAGTTCCTGATATTTTCTATGCCAGATTATGATGTCGTACTTGGTATGGACTGGTTAAGTCAGTACCATGCAACTCTTGATTGCCGACTTGGGCGGGTTATATTTAGACCGCCAGGACATCCAGAATTTGAGTTTCTCCGAGGAGCAGTAGAGCAAGGAGTTCAGCCTACTCTTAGGGTATTATCTGTAGAAGGGAAGACAGGTTACCCAAGAGTCATATCAGAGTTTGTGGATGTATTTCCTGATGATCTTCCAGGTTTACCGCCTGATCGGGAAATAGAATTCATAATAGACTTAACTCCAGGAGCAGAGCCAATCACTTCATCAGTTTATCGGCTAGCACCTAAGGAGTTAGTGGAGTTGAAAGAACAGGTTGATGATCTTTTGGAGAAGGGTTTCATTCGGCCTAGTATTTTACCTTGGGGGCACCCATATTATTTGTGCCAAAGAAGGATGGAACAGTACGGTTGTGCATTGATTATCGGGCACTAAATGCTGTAACCATCAAGAACAGGTATCCCCTACCACGCATTGATGATCTATTCGATCAATTAAGTGGTACAAGGGTATTCTCGAAGATTGACCTTAGATCCGGCTATCATCAGATCAAGGTGAGGAAGGAAGACATCCCGAAGACAGCTTTCAGGACGAAGTATGGGCATTATGAGTTCCTGGTGATGCCGTTTGGTTTAACCAACGCACCAGCAGTGTTTATGAGCTTAATGAACAGAGTCTTCCATCAGTTCTTGGATAAATTTGTAGTGGTATTCATAGACGACATTCTCATATATTCCAAGAGCCCTGAAGAGCACGAGGATCATCTCAGAATCGTGTTAGAGACCTTGAGGCAAGAGAAGTTATATGCCAAACTCAGTAAGTGTGAGTTCTGTATGGACAAAGTGACTTTCTTGGGACACATCATATCGGGAGAAGGACTTTCAGTAGATCCAGAGAAAGTTATGGCAATAGAGACTTGGCCTACACCCACATCAGTCGCAGAGGTGAGAAGTTTTCTCGGACTTGCGGGATATTACCGAAGGTTCGTAGAAAATTTCTCGAGGATTGCAGAACCGATGACGAAGCTGACACGGAAGGACCAGGAGTTTATATGGACAGAAGACTGCCAGAAGGCTTTTGAAGAACTGAAAAAAAGATTAACAACAGCACCTGTCTTGACTCTTCCTTCAGGGTCAGGAGGTTTTGTTGTTTACAGTGATGCATCAGGCAGTGGACTAGGATGTGTTTTGATGCAACATGGCAAAGTCATTGCTTATGCGTCGAGACAGTTGAAGGTCCACGAGAAGAACTACCCAACACATGATCTGGCGCTAGCAGCAGTTATATTTGCATTAAAGATCTGGAGGCACTATCTTTATGGAGAGAGGGTAGAAATCTTTACTGATCACAAGAGTCTGAAGTATGTGTATACTCAGAAGGAGCTTAACATGAGGCAGAGGCGCTGGCTGGAATTGATGGTAGATTTTGACATCGATCTACAGTATCATCCGGGAAAGGCGAATGTTGTTGCAGACGCACTCAGCAGGAAGCCTACGGCTTATTTCTTGACGATGCAGCCCGAGTTATTGAGAGATCTACAGGAGCTACAGATAGAGGTCGTCTTACCGGGACAGAATGGATTGATGGCTAACCTTGAGATTCAGTCATCACTCGTGGAGAAGATTAAGAAGGCATTGCCCACCGATGCTAGATTCCAAAGACTCAAAGAAAGGACAGAAGCCGGTATGCAGACAGGACTACGCATCCACGAAGATGGGACATTAAGGTTTGGAAACCGCTTGTATATTCCAAATGGAGAATTAAGACAGGAGTTAATGACCGAAGCACATAGATCTATGTACTCTGTTCACCCAGGAGGAACCAAGATGTATCGTGACTTGAGACAGTATTACTGGTGGCATGGAATGAAGAGAGAGATAACTCGCTTTGTAGCTAAATGTCTGGTATGTCAACAAGTGAAGGCGGAGCACCAGAGGACAGCAGGATTATTGCAACCACTTCCGATTCCAGAGTGGAAGTGGGAGCACATCACTATGGACTTCGTCACGGGTTTTCCCAAGAGTCCAAGTGGGAGAGATGCAGTGTGGGTAATAGTGGACCGACTCACCAAGTCAGCCCATTTTATACCTTTTAGAGTGGGTCAGTCTACAGAAGCTTTAGCTGATTTATATATGAGGCAAATTGTGAGATTGCACGGCATACCAGTCAGCATTGTATCGGACAGAGATTCGTGCTTCACATCGCACTTTTGGAGGAGCATACAAGAGAGTCTTGGTACTCGTCTGAAGTTCAGTACATCTTACCACCCGCAGACAGATGGGCAGTCGGAGCGTACTATTCAAACCTTGGAGGACATGTTGAGGGCTTGCATGTTAGACTTTGGAGGATCATGGGAGGACCACCTACATCTTGTAGAGTTTTCTTACAACAATAGCTATCAAGCGAGTATTCAGATGGCTCCGTTTGAAGCATTGTATGGGAGAAAATGTAGGTCTCCTGTGTGTTGGAGTGACGTGGGAGAACGTCAAATTCTGGGACCCGAGTTGGTGGTCAATACCGTAGAGACAGTCAAGAAGATTCAGGGACACTTGCGAGCAGCGCAAGACTGGCAGAAGCAGTGGGCAGAACTTCATCGTCGACCCTTGGAGTTCAAAGAGGGCGATCACGTCTTCTTGAGGATATCACCGACCAGAGGCACCATCCGATTCGGAGGGCGCGGCAAGTTGAGTCCAAGGTATATTAGACCATTTGACGTGCTCGAGAGAGTTGGAGAGGTGGCATATCGACTTGCGCTACCACCTTCACTGGAGGGAGTACACGACGTATTCCATGTATCGCAGCTCAGGCGATATGTGGCAGACAGCAGTCATATCCTCGACCATTCAGAGATCACCATTGGGCCGAGCTTGTCATACCAAGAGCAACCCGTGGGAATCCTTGATCGTCGAGAGAAGGTATTGAGGAACCAGTCTATTCCCTTGGTTCGCGTAGCATGGAGGCATGGCACGCCAGGAGAATCAACTTGGGAGCGCGAGGATGACATGCGCAAGCATTTTCCGAACCTATTCGCAGACCAAGGTATGAATTTACATTGTTAATTTATATCTTATACCATCCTTGCATTCTATCGTGGCTTAATTTTAATTTCGAGGACGAAATTTTTATAAGTTGGGTAGAATGTAAAACCCCCTTCCCAGAAAATCGTATATATCCTTTATTTATTAATTATAAAATAAATTGTAGTAATTAGGTCCAAATAGGAGAAATAGATTTTTTAATAATTCTTATGTTAGGTGTTCGGGCACTTAGAGGACTTGTGGGACCATCAGGAATTTTTCGGAATTTATTCCATGTAGGAGACCCCTTGAGCAGTCGCTAGCCTAACGATGTACAATATCCCATTATATAAATTTTTTTATGTGTGAAAATATATATATATATATATATATATATATATATAAATATATATATGTATATATATTTTAATTAAAGAAAGTAAGAAAAAGAAAAGAAAGAAAAGTTAATAGAATATAATAATAATAATACTCATAGTAATATACTAATAGTATTAGTAATGATTCATTGAATTTGCTAACTTCTCAGCATTGTGGCTGAGAAGCCCATAGGCGTTGAACCATTTCAGCGCCAAAGCAACAGCAAGAGGAGCCCGCCTATAGTCAAAACCCGCCGACCCTTCAAAACCCGCGGACCATTAATCAACCCCCTCTCTTCTAATGTATATATATCATATATATATATATATATATATGATTAGCTCTCCAAAACCCTAACCTAAAACTCCAGACTTTCCTTCCCATCTAGAGCCGTCACCGCAGCCAGAGAAGCCTCCCCAAGCCATCCAACCATCCCGTCGACGCCGACATCGCGAACTGCAGTTTCCCACTCGAAGCACCTTCGCTCCGGCGTGATTTCCCGTTGACTCGCACGACCAAACGCTGTTCCGTTTTCATAGGTATGATCTTCCCTCAACCCTCTCCAATACTTGTTTTATAGTCAACCTCAGATAACGTGTGCCCCTAGGCGAAAAATAGCGCCCAAGTCAGCGCGAGCAGACAGAATTCTGCAATCGCAGAATTCCAGTATGTCCACCCATATTGCCGAGTTCGTATCTCCCACCACAGAGATCCGAATTCGGTGATTCTTTTGATACCTGTAGATTACATGACCTAGTTTATTTTCTGTATAATAACTTTGTGCTATTAGTTGCTGTGGACAAAATTGTAGTCGTCACAAAACTGCGCGCACCCACTTTCTTCGGTTTTCTAAAAGTTGGAGATCGGAGCGCGCTCCACCTAACGGGACCGCCCCGCCGTATGCCAAGTGTACCGAATGGTGCACGCAGCATAACGGGACATGTGAAAATTCGTGGGGACTGATTTGGACGCGTGTGCGCGCCGGAATCAGGCCGTATCCGCGAACACATTCCGTGTCGCCACTTTTGTGGAACTCGCGAGTATTTTGTGCACGCTTGCCAGATTGCGACGAAACTTGTGCCACTGGACTCGTGGTAACACGCTGGTCCTATGACCCAATTTTCACGCATTTCTGAGACGGTTGACCAGATCGCTAATTGGCGGGCCCCACAGTTGACTTTTTGGACCAAATTATGTTCGGCTCATCGGAATCCAAATTTGAACATACCGTTGGGATCGCATTGACATTTAGAATTGTTTGACCCATAGTTTGTCCCATTTAGAGACTATTACCCTCGGCACGCTTTTTGGTGCAAAGTGGGCCCACCTATGGATCCCGCTTTGGCCCGGAATTGACCTTTTTGCCCCTGTGTCCAAATTGGACGTAAGGACAGGCATTTCCAGCTATTTGACATCTTCTGAGACTGTTGGTGATATTTATTACAGCTTTCGGAGTAGTACCCACGGATCCACCGATACCAGGACGACAGTTGATATTCAAACATCAGGCAAGTGTACCTTGCCAACTCTGCAGTTTGTTATCTATTTTCTTATCTCATCATATTACTGTGCATGCTCAACCTAGGGCCGTTTGACATACTTAGCGTCCGATTATCAGTCGGGTGCCAACATCGTACGCGGTGTTGGGTAATGTCATCTAGATATGGACATACGTGACACTTTATCTTCTCGTACTTGTCATACCAAGTACACTTGACCCAGGACACTGAACACTGATCATGAGACAGGATCTTCCCAAGAAATTCGTGGTGATCCTGTATAGGATGCAGGACATATAGAGATACTATATTCTAGATACATTATGACTTGTGCATTAGTTATGACCCCGCTGACATGGACGTGAGACGTTATGTTCATGATTTGTGTGGTTACATTGGGTGGGGAGAGACACACAGACTACAGGCTGATCATATATATACACCCCTATTATTGTGAGGCACAAGACTCTATAGCCGAGCTTGGCCCATTACTTATTATTACTGCTGCTACCGGCTCCCCTACACAGAGCTTGTAGTATGCTTCAGCCTGAGTTCTAGTGCTGCTCTCATCTTGTATATCACTTAGCTGGTTATTTTAGTATTCCCTTATTGTTCCATCTATTGCTGGAGATACCCACAGGCTATAGGTTGATTATGGTATGCCGGCTACTCAGTCTCCCGCTGAGCTAGACCACCTCTTGACACCCCTGCTACCGGCTCCCCTTCACAGAGCTTGTAGTAGTTCCAACCTGAGTACTGTTGATATTCTCTCTTGCATTTTATACAGATGTTACATACTTACCCTGCTTATCTCATTATTTGCTGCACTGTTTATATTCTGGCTTGTATTATTTCCTGTACCTTGCTATGTCCCCTGAGGACCTGGATCCGGATGTTTGTCCCCAGATTTTACAGACGAGGCTTTTCCCGAGGTTTACGGGACCGGAGCAGGAGCTGATCCAGGAGCGGTACCACCATCTGAGGACGAGGTCTTAGCTGAAGACTTCTCTTGAGCATCCATGTTCATGCTCAGCTTCCATTATTTATTTCAGTCTTTTACTTTCTGGTCTGTTGAACCATTGTACTAGATATTTATCGGGTTGTTCTCCGAAGTACTTTGTGAGACTTGCTGATGATTTATATTCCTTATTTATTCTGTGGATCATATTTTATATCTTGTGTGGATGAGATTAGTTGTGCCATGATTGTCGTAGACTTGTTTTACAGCTTAAGTATGCCCTGATGGATCCATTATATTGAGTTGGTCCATCGGTGCGTACTGCTGGCCATTGCCACGTGTCTAGTCCCACGGTATTTTGTGACTGGGGCGTGACAAAACCTCCTTAATGGAACTACTTTGACCAATTACGTTTATACTACCTCTGATAGGGCTTAGCGTTATCCCCGTTATGATGTTATACTATGTCCATATTACCTCTGGTGTAATACCCATAGCCGAGATATCCACAGCAACAAGAAGCGTTCTAAACAGGAAATAAGGCAAAAAATTTATTAATATTCAAGATCATAAGTACATATGGAAGTTCATTACATTTAAGAATTTTTTATTAATATTCAAGGTCATGAGTACATTTAAAAAGAAGGAGATGCCTCTGTGATATTTCTGGTATCAATACGTATAAATCCGGCAGCTCAACGCATTATGGGTCATCACTTCAGCAAGACTCCTCATGCAAGCCATAGTGAGAGAAAAGAATCCATACTGATGGATAGGAAAGGAGCTTGCAACGCAAAGCCAAGAGGCCCAACTTTGTCGTATGAAAGGACGCAACTAGAAATACTTGTTGGGATAACTAGCCCCATCTCTTCCATGCAGAAGTGCCTCCAGGACCCGACCCGAGATCCAGCCATCACATCTTGGCCGCATATGGAGTAAAGCTACAGTGAGCTAGGTTAGAATGTAGCGAACAATCCTTTGGGTAATGTGCTTATTCATCGCGAACAACGATAATTATAATATCCTTCCATGCTCCATCGGGACCCAAGCAATCCGAGAAAACCCCTGCAAGATGAGCATACACATAAAGTTAAAATATTGGCAAAGAAAACGAATGTCAGAAGGCGTACGTCCATAAAAACATGCGCCACTCTCACGACAGTCAAGCCACCCATGCGCACAGGAGAGGCACACAGTTGTCAAGACCAGTCTATACATGCACAATCGTCACCACACAGAGGTGAATAAGTCCATGCAGTATGGTTGCATATAACTTCTCGACTCATGCCTCAGATGAGTACCCAAAGATAGCATCACCCATGCTACCGAAGGAAAGCTCTCACCATCAACGCATCTTCAGGACGAAGCCCTTTAGCAGAGACCATGTGCATCAGACGAAGGAAAATGTTTACGCGTACAATGACCGAAGTCTTTCTCACTCAAACAAGTGGTGTCAGAGTGTTCATGACAGTAGCAAGTAAAACATCCAACCACTTACCTTCGTCGATGGTAGACGAAAGATCAACTATAGAGGGAGAGGGTCGACGAAGAGCTCAACCATTCTCCCTACTCTTGACTTCTTCAGAAAGAAAAAAAAGATGAAGAAGAAGAAGAAGAAGAAGAAGAAGAAGAACATTGCTCTCTTCCTTCCCAAGCCTCCTACTTATAGGCAAAGGGTCCATCAAAGCTCCCGAATAGTTGGGCACCATCAACGAGGTATGAATCTCGCAATTAATGGATGAATCTGCCGGTCAAAATAGGTTTATTGAAGGCCCCTTGATACGTGCTTACTCTGACAACTCAGGGCTCAAACAAAGAGATGAACATTCACTGTGCCAAACATTCAGCTGCGCCAAACTAAGTAGCCACATCCGATGTACCCAAAAACCTGATGCGCCAAGCGGAAGAATGCTTCACAGATGCGCCGTTCGTGTTCCTGCGCCTATCTCCTATATGCTTATATTCAAAGTATTCCAGACTTAAAACTTACAAAGTTTAAGTTTAGAAAATTTGAAGGGGGGTCTTGTTAAAGCATGGAAAATCTCTACCATTCGCCAAAGTGATCCAAGGTCTAATGCAAAGAGATCCATTCCTATGCGCCCATGTGCCCACAGCATCATGCGCCACTACTTCTCTAGTGTCACATATGCTCACAGTGCCATGCACCATTACTTCTTCAGTGTCCCATGCGCCAGCAGTACCATGCACCACTACTCCCTCAGTATTCTTCATGAGCCAAATGACAGCAGTCCCAAGGTGCAATCACAACCATCAAAATTAGGGCATGACACATATCACTAGTATTATGGGCATCATCAACCCCAGATCTTGACTCGCCACATGGCAGCCTTAACACAATAATCACCTATCGTGCCATGCACCAGCATGCAACCCGCGTACATGCGTCAATGTAAGGCCTTCCTAAGGCTATAAGTAGTGGGCGTTCCCCACATGCAACAAAAACCACGACCACCACCACAAAACAAGAGAAGATAGAAACGCCATTCAAAGCCTCATCAACCTCCTTGGTCCTGGATCGTTAATGGAGTAAACGAGCCACTACAGTGCTAGATCTCTACCGTCACACTTGTCCAGATTCTTTTTGTAGTTAGATACTCTTGTAATAGGGATTCTTTTATACTCTTTATCTACTGTCACACCATCATTATTTATTTTTGGCAATATCGACAGTAGCTAAACAAATAAGCACACACAACAAGACACGAACAACTAGGACCTATGCTTCATACAATCATGCATACAATACTTTACACTATCATGCACATAGACCACAATGTACTACTTCACACAATCATGCATTTTACTACAGATATTCACCAAAAACATAAAGTACTACTTCACACACTCATATTTATCATATTGTTCCAAGCACCAATAACACTGCTATATGTCACTACTGTGGAAAGAAAGGACATATACCTAGATTTTATAGAACTAGAAAATTATTAGATATGAATATTTGTGCATGGGTGCCAAAAACTAACACAGCTAGACCCTCAAGAAAATTGGTACCAAGGGTTACATCTATAACTCATTTTGTAGGTGGAACTTCATTCTCATGCTAGAAGCAAGTGGATTCTCGATAGTGGTTGCTCACGACATATGACTGGTGATGCTAACATATTTGTAATGCTATCGATGAAGAAAGAATGATACGTCTCCTTCGATAATAACCTATATCATTGGTAATGTAGGTATTCCTCCATATCATGTTATTAAAGATGTTTGTCTAGTAACAAAATTAAAATATAACCTACTCAGCATCAGTCATCTAGCTGACCATGGTTATGGTATTAAATTCGTAAAAGACAAATGCTCTGTCTATGAAAGATCTACAGGTAATATTATTTTTGAAGGTATTAGGGAAGATAACATATATATATTATATTTTTCAAAGAATATTAACAATGTAAGAAGATGTCTATACGCCATCAAAGATAACTGCTGGCTATGGCATATGAATCTAAGACATGCAAACATGGATATTATTGCAAGGTTATACATGAAGAAGCTGGTAAGAGGCTTACCGGAGATTACGTACAAGAAATATATGGTATGTGCTGACTGTGAAAAGAATAAAGCTACTAAATCTTATTTTAAGTCAATCAACGCTGTGAGTGAAGAACCGTAGGGCAACTCTAGAAGGGGTGAATAGAGTGCAACAAAATAATCTACCTAATTAAAAATTAAGCAGAGTAAAGGCAGCTAGCAACTAATAGTGTATATGAAAGACAGTAATATAAAGTAGTAAAAGAAAGAGAAAGCAAATGCAAACCCCACAATGTATATTGGTTTCCCTCTAAGAGGACTAGTCTAGTCCCAAGAATACTTGCTCGGAGTTGTATCCACTATAATCACCAATAGTGAATCAAAATCTTTGATCAGAAGGCTTGTCTGTCACGCCCCAGTCCCAAAATATGTAGGACTAGGAATACGTAAGCATGCAAGCCGTATGTTTATGGCAACTCCAATATATAAAAATCATAACACATACGTACGCTGTATTATAAATAACAATTCACAAGTGGCATAGATTTTATGTCATAAGTCACAGGGCATAACTAAATCTCATCCACAAAAATTATCATAAAGAAATAAATGATCCAATATGTCAATAAACCAAATATGAACTAGTCGAGAAGAAATAATAATTGGATGGAGACAAATCCACTACCAACTAGAATATAAGAGAAACAAAATAAGTACATCTAATAAAAAATGAGGCTTGAAGAGAAGACCTCATCGAAAGAGAGATAAGTAGCAAGTCCTGATCCGTGCTCCTGCAAATAGTCATGATCGTCTATACCTGTAAAGGGACCAGGTCCTCAAAGGGACGTAACAAGATACATAGAAGCATACCAATACACTACTGAAAATAAACATCCAAGGGTCGCCTAACCATCTATGTGAATGCACTTTGAGAACAACTTTTCGATACGTGGGCTATCTGGCTAAAATAAGATTGGCATGATTCTCTCAGAGAATCAGGGGCCTACAAAGCATGACATCTTTTGAATGTCAGAGGCCGCCTGATAATAATAATATATACGGTCATCATGACCGTGCATCTCCGGCAGAGCGTACGGGTTACACAAGGAAAGTGCAAAGGAACCCAAACACCTTACTCATTGTCCTCCCCACCCCATGCTCTAAGCATGTCATATCCATGACACTATGAGACCTCTAATAACTTCTAAGGCTTCTAATTATGCAAATTCTATCAGCAGTTATTCCCTATCGTATGTCCCATACGTACAGGTGGCCAACCCGTCACGCAAGTCTGTGTCCTACATGAGACTCACTCTCATGTAATAGATGTGTCACGGCCAATGAAATATAATGATGCCTCTAAATCATGTGGTGGTCTCGTAAAACTAGGTCGACATGCATAATATATAATAAAGACAAAATACAACGTCACCGTCGTTGCACCCAAGTTATTCTTGGACGCGCAGTTTATATAGTAGTTAAAATATATGAACTAAATAATAAAAATAAAATGCATGCACCATATGTAATGTAAATCACAGTACAATGGCAAGGTATACTTGCTTGGCAAGAAAGCTGCGTAGTGTAACGTCCAGGTGTCAAGTAAAGAGAATCAGAAACTACGGCCTCCGAATGAACATCTCCGGATACTGAAATAAATATCACCAACATTCCCTGAATAAGCGAGATATCTAGAAAATACTACCCTTTCGTCCAATTTGGACACAGGGGCAAAACGATAATTTTGGGTCAAAGCGGGTCCACATGTGGGCTACTTTGCACTAAAAAGCGTGCCAGAGGTAAAGGTCTCTAAATGGGACAAATTATAGGTCAAATAAATTCTAAACGATGATATAAACTCAATGGTATGTCCAATTTTGGATTCCGGTGAGCCGGTCACAAATTTGCCCTTAAAGTCAAATCGTAGGGCCCGCAAATAGGCGGCTTGGTCAACTGTTACGAAATCGCGTGAAACTTGGGTCACAGGACCAGCGTGATACAGCGAATTCAATTGCACAGGTTTTGTCACATTCGACGAGCGTACACAAAATGGGGTGGTATTTTATAAAGTCGCGATACGGAAACTTTTTACGGATACGGGTTGATTCCGACGCACACACACGTCCGAATCAGCTTCCGCGAAAGCCCACATGTCAGGATATACCATACACATTTTTGGTGTAATTGGTATGCGATGAAGTGGTCCCATTTGGCGGGGTACACTCCATATCAAAAAATTTGGGTTTTAAAATAATAAATTTTTGGTCGTTTTGGAGGCCGAATAATTTAACACATAGAACGAATTAATAAAAACTAAAAGGACAGAAAAATTCTCGGTTATATTGAGAAATAAATCCTTCAAGTTTTTGAAAATATTAAACATGTTGGTGGCAAATGAGGCATGAACATGGGAGTTTGGGTTAAAATTTTGGACTATTTTTTATCAGTTTTTCGACCATTTTTTGGTCAATTTTTCGACCAATCCAGACACGAAAACTCATCCCGCTTGGATGAAAATCCTAGAGGGTTAGGTTGTGAACGTACACGAACAAACCACTCGCAAAAAAAATTACAGATGAAGAAGATATGGTACCTTGAATATGGGGCGTCAGGCTGTGCACCTGCGCTGCAGTCCGCGCGCGGGCGAAGGTCACTGGGCTGCGGCGGCGCCGGCGCGGACGGCTGCGGTCGTCGGGGGGTCGGCATCGGGGTCGAGATCTAGGGTTAGGGTTTGGTTTAGGTGTATATATATATATATATATATATATATATATATATATATATATATATATATATGGAGAGAAAGAGAGCGTCGTGAGGGAGGTGTTTCTAGGTCGCGTTGGGGGGGAGTTTTGCTGGGTATGGTAGTTAGTTGTGGGATTAGGATTAAGGAGTTTTATATTAGTTAGTAATAGGAATAGTTAGTTTTAGGTTAGGTTTTAGGATTTTCTTTTCTTTTCTTTTTCTTTTCTTTTCCTTTCCCTTTGTTTTTCTTTTCTTTTTATTTTATTATCAACATTATTATTATTATTATTATTATTATTATTATTATTATTATTATTATTATTATTATTATTATTTATTTTTATTTTTTTTATTATTAACTTTATATTTATCAATTATATATATTCAAATATATAAATGAGATTATAAAAAAATCTAAAAATAATATTGCACACAAAATAAATTCTAGAAAATTATTTTATAAAGTTTTAATAAAATACTATACCCAAAATAATTTATAAAATATTTTATAATTAGTAATTAGATATTTATCTAGTTATATAAATCAAGTAATTGTATTATCTAATTAACTAAGTAAATAACTAAATGGTTATCCAACAAAATAGGTAATAGTAAATAATATGCACAACTTACTAAAAGAGAATTTATCTAATTTGGCATGGAGAATTATGGGATGCTAATTGTAGAAAAGTTGGAATAGAAAAATAACCAAAAATAAATTATATATATCTAATATCTAATATCTAATATTTAATAATTAATCTATGGTCGTTACACTAATGCCATACTAATACCAAGGGATCGAATTTTTGTGCCACGAAAAGATCCTATTGGTAGTGTCTCCTGTGTAGGCTACTTCCTATGAAGGGAGTTACAGATTTTGTGGCAATTCTATATTATTAATGTCCAAACCACGGTGAAGTATCCTAATATAATTATTGAATTTTATTTGATTTGAAAATAATCTAAAAAAATACAAGAAATACAAAATATACACAAGATACCTATTTTTGGGTAAGGGAGTTTACAATCTACCCAACTTAAAAGAATTTTGTCCTCGAAATTAAAAATAAGGCATAATTTTGCTAAATCCTTCACATTCATATATAAGGCAAGTCAATCGCAATCTCTTCCAAAAATTTAAATAACAATATCCAAATCTCATTCAAATCTATATGACATCCCACAACAAAATTTATATCACGGTCTCCAACTATCATAATCTCCTCTAGAAAATAATTCTAATCAAGTATTATTCCTATTTTTTAACTTATGAATTTTGTACTCTTCAAATTTTAAACTCAATTTTCTTCCTCCATATTTCAAATAGGCGATCCAACAATCAAATTTTAACTTTTAATTCAAATCATCAAATTATAAAATTTAATTTCAATCCATCAATGTTCATGTTTAGAGTTCTATATTTTTTTTCTCAAAATTTAAATCGTTAATTCAATCTCCAATATTCAAAATTTAAATCATGTACTCAAGGTATAAATATTTGGTCCACAAAATCATGATATCGAAATTTATTAAATCCTCATTATCTTAATCATTCTTCTAAAATTTCTCAAAATTTAAAATGACTTAAATCTCTTAATCTAATCTTACTTGATCACAATCTAAAAAAAATTACCTCAAGTTGACAATGCAATTTCTACCCATCTTAGAATTTATCCATCTACCATATAAGGCTATACATTTAAGAAAAACTTGTCTTAAATTATTTAATCATGTTATTCAATCCATAAAAATTTTAACATATAAAATATCTCACATGTGGTATGCTCTTAATTATGAAAGATAGTCACCAAGTAATGTGATTGGCCTATGGGGTATATCTAGTACTCTTCGTGTATCAAACTTATACCAAGTACGAGCGCTCGTCTTTCAAAAATAGGGGAAGATGGAGAACAATAATAAAGAATTTAAGGAGGAGATGATAGAATACAAGTACGGGATTCAAGGCGATTAAAGAATTCAAAAGGGAGTGGTCAAGGCAGTTGTAGATTGAAATCCTATTTTGGTAAATTTTTATTCGCATGCTCATATCAGACAAGTTATGTACCTGATATGATATGCTCTGACTTGTCTAGAGGGCAAGTATATTCGTCCAACATGCTGAGTCAACTATATCTCAATCCACGTAAAGTAGTTATGCGAAGAGCGAACCAACCGCACTAAGGTTGATCAGACCATAATACACTGATTCTAAATAGATAATTGTATTAGTGTGTGCACCCAATAATACATATATCGTGATCAAGCTCGATAAAAGAATAAGCTTGCAAAACTAGGCTATAAAATAGCAGCATAAGCGGAGGTAGTCCAGAAAATATAAGTACGCTGGATTATGATAAAAAAAGGTACAAAATAATTCCAGTTCATAAAGAAATAAGACTCGTCCGGTGTGTCTCTACAGTTGCCATATTAACTTCTTGTCTAAGTCTCTAGTCGACCAAATAGGGGTATGGGCTTGTAAGTTCTACAGTCTGGATAAATAATATCTTCTTATGCTAGCATATAGTTGGTGTCATTCAATTACATTTTATTAATGGGTCAAAAGGACTATGTAATACTAGGTTGTGAGGCATACTACCCAACTTATAAGAATTAACTAATAATGTAACTGCCTTATGGGGATAAAGTAGAAACTCTTATTAGGATATACGAGGAAAAAATCTTGGTACTTATTAGGGTATCCTATTGCATTATATAGGTAATGGTCATCTTAAATCTTATTCATAGTGCTTATAGAACAAAAGTATTAATATTAAGAATGGAGAAGTTACTGGCTCTCAAGTGGAAGAGGATATAACCTATATGGAGATATGTAGAACAGATTACTTGATTTAAAATTAAGGGATAATCTTAAAATAATAATCTAAATGAACAACTCAAACTATCAAGTTCTAACTACTAAGCACATAATTTCAAAATTCAAGATTACAACTATAATCCTAGTAACTATATATCCTAACATAAAAGAAATCACTTGGCCTACAATCAGAAGGGTTAGGTGGCACGAATTAAAAGATGAAGAAAAATTTTAGTCGTCGCACAAATAGCGAGCGTTAAGGTTTCGGAGGAACAGGATATGAAATTAAATAGAGAGACTCTTGATAATATCATGGTTTCTTAAGGAAAGGTCGTATGCTAATCTTTGTGTTCGAGGTATGATCAAGGAAAATGTTATATTCATTCCTCTTGGCTTCCTGAGGTACTGTCTGCTAATATCAAGACAAGAATCTAAATTTATAGTTCTCTAATACTATCTCACTATGAAAGTTAAGTTTAGTCCCAATATTCAACCTTGGATTTCTATTGGTTCCTTAATACTATGGTCAAACAATATGGTCAAATTTATAACTAACCTTAGTAGTGTCTATACTACTCTCAAGTCATTCATAAATATATCAAGGAATAATGGTCAATTAATCTATAAGTAAGGGGTGCTAGAGTTCATTAGGTATTCTAAACTTAATGATGTGTCAATATTCTAGTTGTATTCTTATTAGGAATATTATCCTAATTATCATCTTAACAACAAAGATTCCTATATTCTAGGAGAAGGCTATACTCGAGGAACTATTAGGGAAGTACATGAATCAAGCAGGATGCAATTATTTAAATAGAACGGATTAGAAGGAAGGTGAGTCATAGTCAAATGTGGATGAGATCCAATACTCTAATCCTATTTGCAGGCTTGCTTGGTACAGTAACATAAACAAGACAATATACTCTCGACCTGCATGGGCCACCACAAAAATATGTCATGCCCCAGTCCCAAAATTACGTAGAACTAAGAAAATGTAAGCATGTCAGCCGTATGTTTATGGCAACTCTAATATATGGAAATCATAATACATACGTACGTTGTATTATGAATAACAATTCATAAGTGATATAGATTTTATGTCATAAGTCACAGGTCATAACTAAATCTCATCCGTAAAAATCATCATAAAGAAATAAATGATCCAATATGTCAATAAACCAAATATGAACTAGTCGAGAAGAACTAATAGTTGGATGGAGATAAATCTACTACCAACTAGAATATAAGAGAAACAAAATAAGTACATCTAATGAACAATGAGGCTCGAAGAGAATACCTCCTCGAAAGAGAGATAAGTAGTAAGTCCTGATCCGTGCTCCTGCGAATAGTCATGATCGTTACACCTGGAAAGGGACAGATCCTCAGAGGGACGTAACAAGATACATAGAAGCATGCCAATAAAGTACTAAAAATAAACATCCAAGGGTCACCTAACCATCTATGTGAATGCACTTTGAGAACAACTTTCCAACATGTGGGCTATCTGCTAAAATGAGATTGGCATGATTCTCTCGGAGAATCAGGGGCCTACAAAGCATGACATCTTTTGAACGTCAGAGGCCGCCTGATAATAATAATATATAGGTCATCATGATCGCGCATCTCCGACGGAGCATACGGGTTACACAAGAAAAGTGCAAAGGAGCCCAAATGCCTTACTCATTGTCCTCCCCACCCCATGCTCTAAGCATGTCATATCCATGACATGATGAGACCTCTAATAACTGCCAAGGCTTTAATTATGCAAATTCTATCAGCAGTTGTTCCCTATCGCACGTTCCATACGTACAGGTGGCCAACCCGTCACGCAAGGTCATTTCCTATATGAGACTCACTCTCGTGTAACAGATGTCTCATGGCCAATGAAATATAATGATGCCTCCAAATCATGTGGTGGTCTCGTAAAACTAGGTCGACATACATAATATATAATAAAGACAAAATACGATGTCACCGTCGTTGCACCCAAGTTTTCTTGGGCGTGCAATTTATATAGCAATTAAAATATATGAACTAAATAATAGAAATAAAATTCATGCACCATATGGAATATAAATCACAGTACAATGGCAAGGTATACTTGCCTGACAAGAAAGCTGCGTAGTGTAACATCCAGGTGTCAAGTAAAGAGAATCATAAACTATGGCCTCCGAATAAACATCTCCGGATACTAAAATAAACATCACCAACATTCCCAGAATAAGGGAGATAGCTAAAAAATACTACACTTTCGTCCAATTTGAACACAGGGGCAAAACGGTAATTTTTGGTTAAAGCGGGCCCACATGTGAGCCACTTTGTACCGAAAAATGTGCCAGAGGTAAAGGTCTCTAAATAGGATAAATTATAGGTCAAACAAATTCTAAACAACGATACAAACTCAACGGTATGTCCAATTTTAGATTCCGGTGAGCCGATCACAAATTCGTCCTTAAAGTCAAATTGTGGGGCCCGCAAATAGGCGGCTTAGTCAACTGTCTCGGAATCGCTTAAAACTTGGGTCACAGGACCAGCATGATACCACAAATTCACATTTCGATGATCGTACACAAAATGGGGTGATATTTTATAAAAGTCGCGATCTGGAGAATTTTTACGGATACTGGTTGATTCCGATGCGCACACACGTCCGAATCAGCTTCCGCAAAAGTCCACATGTCAGGATATACCATACGCGCATTTCAGTGCAATTGGTACACGATAAGGCGGTCCATTTGGCGGAGCGCACTCTGTATCACAAAATTTGGATTTTAAAATAACAAGTTTTTTGTTGTTTTGGAGGCTGAATAATTTAACACATAGAACGAATTAATAAAAACTAAAAGAACAAAAAAAATCTCGGTTATATTGAGAAGAAAACCCTTCAATTAGTTTTTAAAAATATTAAACAGGTTGGTGGCAAATTAAGCATGAGCATGGGATTTTGGGTTAAAATTCTGGACTATTTTTGGTCAATTTTTCGGCCATTTTTCGGTCAATTTTTCGACCAATCCGGGACACGAAAACTTGTCCCGCTTGAATGAAAATCCTAGAGGGTTAGGTTATGAACGTACACAGACAAACCGCTAACAAAAAGAAATACAGATGAAGAAGATATGGTACCTTGAAGATGGGGCGTCAGGCTGTGCACCTGCGCTGCAGTCCGCGCACGGGCGGACTGCGGGAACGGCTGCGGTCGTCGGGGGGTCGGCGTCGGGGTCGAGATCTAGGGTTAGGGTGAGGGTTTGGTTTAGGCTTAATATATATATATATATATATATATATATATATATATATATATAGAGAGAGAGAGAGAGAGAGCGTCGCGGGGGAGGTGTTTTTGGGTCGCGTAAGGGGGGGAGTTTTGCTGGGTAGGGTAGTTAGTTGTGGGATTAGGATTAAGGAGTTTTATATTAGTTAGTAATAGGAATAGTTAGTTTTAGGTTAGGTTTTAGGATTTTTTTTCTTTTTTTTTTCTTTTCTTTTCCTTTCCTTTTGTTTTTCTTTTCTTTTCTTTTTATTTTATTATCAACATTATTATTATTATTATTATTATTATTATTATTATTATTATTATTATTATTATTATTATTAACTATATATTTATCAATTATATATATTCACATATATAAATGAGATTATAAAAAATCCAAAAATAATATTGCACAAAAAATAAATTCTAGAATTACTTTGTAAAGTTTTAATAAAATACTATACCCAAAATATTTTATAAAATATTTTATAATTAATAATTAGATATTTATCTAGTTATATAAATCAAGTAATTATATTATCTAATTAACTAAGTAAATAACTAAATGGTTATCCAACAAAATAGGTAATAGTAAATAATAAGCACAACTTACAAAAAAGAATTTACCTAATTTGGCATGGATAATTATGGGATGCTAATTGTAGAAAAGTTGGAATAGAAAAATATCCACAAATAAATTATATATATATAATATCTAATATTAAATATTTAATATTTAATAATTAATCGATGGTCGTTACACTAATGTCATACTAACACCAAGGGATCAAATTTCTGTGCCACGAAAAGATTCTACAAGTAGTGTCTCCTGTGTAGGCTACTTCCTATGAAGGGAGATACAGATTTTGGGACCATCCTATAATATTAATGTCCAAACTACGGTAAAGTATCCTAATATAATTATTGGGTTTTATTTCATTTGAAAATAATCTAAAACAAATAAAAGAAATACAAAATACACACAAGATACCTATTTTTGGGTGACGGAGTTTACATTGTCACTTCTTTACAACCACGAGTTTTTATCCTAAGGATCGCACCTTCACATACGTGTGTTTGTTACGAAGAGTATGCAGACTTCAAACAGAAGAGGGGCTTGATGAACCAAGCTATTACAACTCTGACAGACTTCTAACCGAGATCACACTTGGCACTAGAAGGTTGGGAGTTGATCTTAGAGATAGAAAAATTTAGGCTCTGAGGGTTACTCACTATAGGATAGAAAGAATGAGAATGGTTGAGTGAGTTATAATGTAGAAAACCAATCATATTTATAGGGTATTAGTAAACCGAATTCGACCAGAGTTCGGGTAGGTTTTAATTTAAATCTTTGAACGATGGGCCAAGAATCAGGGGTATAATAATTGGGTTAATTTTATACAATATAGGTAACCGAATTTGGTCCGTGTTAGACACGAATTTAGTCCGAGTTCGGCACAAATTCGGTCCGAGTTCGATTGCCTATTCTAGTAAGGTTTGAGTATAAATATGGGATACTTTGGAGGATAGGTTCAAGGGTTTATTTGAATGGAATTAGGTTATGCTAGTGTGACTCGATGTACATAAGTTCTAGACTCAATAAACATTAAATTATATTACTGGAAACTAAGAGCACTTGATGACGCCAATCTTCTGAAACATCTGCTAACTTAATGACACATTTTCATCACGGGGGGCGCTGCCCCCTCGACCCATGTCTACTGACCGGGTAGCGGAACCCCCGGGTGTGAGGCTCTAGATAAGTCATAGGCGGTTAAGAGACATCTTCTGGTATAATGCCGTCTTTGGCTCATTATTATTTTTTTATAGCATATGTCCATGCTTATCTTGCTTATTGCTTTCTACAGATGCATATTTGATGAACAAAGCAATATACATGAGCAAATATTAAAATATTAATGCATATCTTGGCAATGCTGAGTTTAAGTAAAAATTACTATAGTTATTGATCGATAATCATAATGCTAAACTTAATTGCTTAGCCATATTCAAAAACTTAATATATATATATATATATATATATATATATATATATATATATATATATATATATATATATATATATATATATATATATATATATATATATATATTGGGCCAATAGTGAGTACATCTAGACCACTACAACTATTGCATATAGATTTATTTGGACTTAGTAGAGTCGCCAGTCTTGGCGATAATCTTTATGCATATGTGATTTTTGATGATTTCTCTAGTTATGCAGGTGTTTGCTTTCTTGCAAAAAAATGAAGCATTTTTTGAATTTGTTATTTTTTGCAAAAAGGTTCAAAACGAAAAAGATTTCATGATTATCCGCATTCGAAGTGATCATGGAGGCAAATTTGAAAATAGAGATTTTCAAATATTTTGCAATAAAAATAGTTTTTCTCACGAATTCTCTTGTCTTAGAACTCCCCAACAAAATGGTATTGGGGAGCGGAAGAACAGAACTCTCGATGATATGGTTAGAGTCTTGTTAAATCAATATAATCTTCCAAAATATTTTTGGACTGAAACTGTAAATACCGCATGCAATGTTTTGAATAGGGTGCTTATTCGACCTATATCGAAAAAAACTCCATATGAACTTTGGTTTGTTAGAATCCCCAATATTAGCTATTTCAGAGTTTTTGGCTACAAATATTTTATTCTTAATACTAAAGATAACATAGAAAAGTTTGACTCCAAGGACGATGAAGGTATCTTTCTATGTTACGCCACCAAAAGCAAGATATCGAGTATTTAACAAGCAAATGATGAATGTTGAAGCATTAATCAATGTTACATTTGATGAACTCAACAATCAAGTACCAAACGACAACAACGACGAAGATGTCGGACCTATATCCAATAAGGCCCCTAAAGATATGACCGATACAAGTTATCTGGAAAGTCTTCCTAAGAGATTGAGATTCTCTACAGATCATCCAGAAGACTTCGTAATAGGTGAAGCATCAAAATATATAAGTACACGCTCTTTAAATAAAGATATCGTTGCAAATGTTGCTTTCATTTCTCAAATAGAACATAAAAAATAATAGAAGCATTTTCTGATAAATTTTAGATTTCTTCTATTCAAGAGAAATTCAACCAGTTTGAACGTAATCAAGTTTGAGAACTTGTTCGTAAACCTAATAATTATCCAATCATTGGTACTAAATAGATTTTTTTGAAGAATGGTTCAGTCATACGCAACAAAGTACGTCTCGTATCTCTAGGCTACAACCAAAAGAAAGGTATTGACTACGATGAGACTTATGCTCCAGTTGCTAAACTAGAATTTATTCGTATATTCTGTGCTTTTGCAAGTTTTTATAATTTTAAACTTCTTCAAATGGATGTTAAAAGTATTTTTCTAAATAATTTTATAAAAGAAGAAGTTTTTGTTAAACAATTCCCTGGTTTTAAAGACTTTAATTATCCTTACCACATATTCAATCTACTAAAGGCTCTATATGGACTCAAATAAGCCCCACAAGCTTGGTATGACCTTAGCTCCTTTCTACTTCAAAACGGTTTTCAAAAAAAAAATTGATACTACCATGTTTATAAAATCTACGAATAATTTTATCCTATTAGTACAAATTTACGTAGATAATATCATATTTGGATCTATTAATGAGATGCTATGTAACGAGTTTGCTAAGTATATGTAGAGTGAATTTAAAATGAGCATGATGGGAGAAGTAACCTACTTTCTAGGATTGCAAATCAAGCAAGATTCACAAGGAACGTTCATTAATCAAGCAAAGTACATGAAGGATTTGCTCAAAAAAACTGACATGGATAACGAAAAACATATCAGAACTCCAATGGCAACATAAACTAAGCTTGACCTTGACGAAAGTGGTAAACCTACTGACATACGTAAGTAGCAAGGTATGATTGGTAGTTTGTTATACCTAACTGCTAGTTGCCCAGATATCATATTTTCTGTATGTCTTTGTGCTAGATATTAGGCTAATCCTAAGGAATCACATATGTGCGCAGTTAAGCGTATCTTTCGATACCTTAAAGGACCTTTATCGGCAGGCTTATGGTATCCCAAAACCACATCCTTTGACCTTATTAGTTATTCGGATGCTAATCTTGCTAGATGCAAAGTCGATCAAAAAAGTACCAGCGGTACATATTATTTCCTAGGAAATTTTTAAGTCTCCTAGTTTACAAGAAGCAAAATTTTATTGCATTATCAACAATTGAGGCTGAGTATATCGCTGTAGGACGTTATTGTGCACAAATTTTATGGATGAATCAAACCCTAGAAGAATTTGATCTGCACTACAAGTACATTCCTATTTACTGTGATAACACGAGCACTATTAATCTCACTAAGAATCTAATATGCCATTCACGCACTAAACACATAGAGATTAGACATTATTTTCTTAGGGATTATCAACAACATGAAGACATATGTTTAGAATTTGTTGACACAAAACATCAATTAGTAGACATATTTACTAAACCTTTGGTTGAAGATCGTTTCAACTTTATGCGTCGAGGATTAGGACTTCTAGATTTTGATAAAATATAAGAATATAAGATTGTAATCACCTGAATTTTTTTAGAATTTAAAAACTTAAATTTCAGAATTTATTTAGAATTTTCTGTAATTTTTAACAAAATAAAACTAGGGTATTCTGAGTTAAAATAATTTTTAAATGGTATTAAATAATATTCAAATATTATGGAAATTATATTTTCTAGTGTAAAATAAAAATCTAGACATAGGATAATTTTCTGAGAATTTGTTGGACCCCGGAAGTAATTTTAAAGCCCTAAAAACTATTGTAAAAATTAGCCTAATTAAACCTGAACCCGGTTCATTGAACCAAATTAAACCAAACCATATAGAACCGAACCGGCCTGTCTGACCGACCCAACCCAACCTTAGCGGGTCGAATCCGGGTCTGACCCGACCCGGTTGAGACCCGACCTGACCCGTTTGGAGCCCTAACCCCCAAACCCTTCTCCTTCCCGACTCTTCACCTGCCGACAGCCGTTTCCGTCGCCGTGGCCGCCGTTGACCTTCCCCCTTCACCTCCCCCCAACGCCGGCCGCCTCCCCTTCCTATTCTGGCAACCCCCGACCTCTCCACCTCCCCATTCCCTCTATTTAAACCTAGCCGGCCACATAGGTTTTCCCTTTCCCTCTTCCACCTCCGTCCGCAGCCACCGAACTCGGCGCAGCCTCCGCCCAGCCCCGCAGAGCTCGACTCCGGCCACCCTCCGTCCAGAACCCTTCGCCTCCAAAACCCGCAGCCCGCCTCAGCGACCCCGACGCCTCCTGTTTCACCCCGACTCCTGCCGCCCCATGATCCCCTCGACCTTCCGCCGCCTGACCGGAACTTGCCGCCGCCAGAAGCTCTCCCCTCAGCCCGCGTTCCTCGGCCCCGACCCTTCTTCTCGGCTCTGCTCCTCTCGACAGCAGCCGAGCCGAGCCCTAGCCCGCTGTCCCACCTCTGCCGGCCGCCTGAGCTGCCACCGGCGCCGCCTGACCTTGCCACTGCCGCCCCGCGCCCCAGCCGACTCCGACCAGCACCCCAGCAGCCGCTCTGGTGAAGCTCCGGCCAGATCCGCTGTCTCCGGCAGAAACCCTAGACTGGACTCAGACCGGACACAGTGTCCTTTGTGTCGTGTCGGACACGAGAATCCCAATTTTTAGAGCCATGTTCAGGTATTCTTTTCTCTCTTCTCGTAGCTCTGTTTCTCGTTTCGTCAGTTGTGACGCGAACCCTGTGTGACCCTCTCGATGTCCGTGCAATCCGCTCTGTGCATCGCGTCCTGTGGCGATCGTGAACCCCGATCCAAAAACAGGAAAATTAACGCCCTGTTTCAACCCAGAACTGAGTACGCCCCGCCAAACGGGACGACTTGGTCGCGTGCGATCTTCACCGAAATATGCGCGTCGTTGATACGGACGTACGGGATTTCACAAAAGTTGATTTGGATGTGCGTGCACACCGAAATCAACGCGTATCCGCCAACAACGTCCCGTATCCGTCCATTCTGGAACACGTCGTAATTTTGTGTACACACATCGGATGGAGACGAAACTTACACCATCAGACTCGTAGCAATACGTTGGTCCTGTGACCCAAGTTTGGTTCGATTCTGAGAACTTTGATAAAATTACGTATCGTGGGCCCCACAGGCTCCACTTGACGGGCGATTTTGAGATCGGGTCATCGGAATCCAATTCTGGAAGTTCTGTTGGGTTCGTATCATCGTTCCTGACTTGTTGACACTAAGTTGAACAAATTTGGAGACCTTTGACCCTGACCCATTTTTCGGTGCAAGACGGCCCACATGTGGACTCCGTTTTGACTTAAAAATGTCATTTTTGCCCTTGTGTCCAAATTGGACTTAAGGACAGGCATTTCTAGCTATTTTATATTTTCTGAGATTGTTGGTAATGTCTATTTCAGCTTTTGGAGGAGTATCTACAGGACCCACTGATACCGGGACAGCTTTTGGTATTCCAACCCCAGGCAAGTGTACATTGCCAAACTTTGTAGTATTGTTACTTATTTCTTTTCTTATTTATATTATTGTACATGCTTAAACCTAGGACCGTGTGACTTATTTAGCGTCCGATTAATAGTCGGGTGCCAACCCCGTACGTGGTGTTGTGTACGTCATATAGAGATGGACATTCGTGACCCTTTACATTCTCGTACTTGTTTTATCAAGTACATTATAACCCAGGACACTTGACACCATACAGATGACAGAATCTTCCTGAGATATTCATGGTGATTCTGTGTAGGATACAGGATTGACATAGAAACTATATTCTTAGAGATTATATGACTTGATGCATTAGCTATAACCTCACGTGACATGGACATGAGACGTTTGGTTACATTGGGTGGGGAGAGACACACAGGCTACAGGCTGTTCTATATATATCTACTACAATTGTGAGGTTGTAGACTCTCGAGCAGATCTAGACCTATTACTTGTTATTACTGCTACCGGCTCCCCCGACACAGAGCTTGTAGCGGTCTCAGCCTGAGTACTAGTGATGCTCTCGGTTGCATTTTCACATAGATGGTTATGTAGTTGCCCTATTTATTTCATTTACTATTTTACTGCATTTATTTTGGCTTGTATTATTTATACCTTTCTATGTCCCCTGAGGACCTGGATCCGGATGATGTCCCCAGGTTTAGCAGAAGAGCATTATCCCGAAGTTTACGGGACAGGAGCAGAAGTTGTACCAGAACCTGTTACTGGAGCTGAACCAATCCTAGAAGAAGAGGTGATGGCTGAAGACTTTTCCTGAGTATATGTTATTTGTACTCATCAGATACTTTATTTTGGACTCTTTTGTTCTAGTCTGTTGAACTAGTGTATTAGACTATTATCGGTTGTTCCCCGAAATACTTTGTTGAGACTGGTTGTTGGTTTACTTTTCTTATTGTTGTTGATTTTTATTATCTTCTGCGGATGAGATTAGTTATGACATGATATATTAGACCTGATTTTACAGCTTAAGTACACCCTGATGGATCCATTCAATTGGGTTGTCCATCAGAGTGTACTGCTGGCCATTGCCACGTGTCTAGTCCCTTGATATTTTGGGACTGGAGCGTGACATAGTTTTTGTGGTAGCCTATGCAGGTCATGACTAAATTGTTCGGTTTCAACTTAGGGACCGAGCAAGCCTGTAACAAGAATAGGATAAGTTATAGGATCTCATCCATTGGTTGAATCATTTTTGAACTCTATATCGAATTCGAATTAAGTACTTGATTTGCATCCTGCTTTGATTCTACTGAGCGTTCTCATAAAAGTTTATTTTGGATGCAGAGTAATGGATCCAAGAATTGGAGATGAGAATCCCTTGGGTACACCATATGATGCTGTGGTTACCTATGGAGACGGAGTGACACCAGAGAATAGAGGGCAATCCTCTCAAAGCAATCAAGCTGAACAGCATAATTCAAGGTTCCGGCGTGACGATATTCCACCTCCGCCACAGTTCACTCCACAGATGCCTGACTTTCCACCAGGGCAAGCCATGGACGGACAGAAGATGTTTTAGATGTTTTATGCCATGATGCAAGCCCAACAGCAGGTTCAACAAGAGGCTCAGCGTCATGAGGCCGAGTACCTGAGGACCAGCCTAGTAACCGCACTAGAGCAGGTGAACCCACAAGCTAGGCGACCAGCGACGGGATCTATCACTGATTTCCGTCAACTGAAGTCCCGTACCTTTTCGGGAAAGGAGGGACCAACTGAAGTGCACGAGTAGCTCACGAACACACAGCACCAGTTGGAAGCAGCTGAACTTCCGAGGGAGAGATAGATGACTGCTGTCAGGATGCAGTTGACTGACAATGCACATCATTGGTGGCTATCAGAAGAGAGGAGGCTCGGACTGGACTGAGTCACTTGGGAAGAGTTCTCCAGACTCTTCCAGGAGATGTATATCCCAGCTGTTGCTAGATTAGAACTCCGAGACAAATTCAACCGCCTTATTTAGGGCAATATGTCGGTGGAAGAGTACAATGCTGAATTCATTCGCCTGAGTCGCTTCGTCCCTTCTCTAATTCCTACCGAAGAAGAGAAGGCGGAGAAGTTCTTCGACGGACTCAGGTTCGAGCTCCAGAGGTTGATTGGATCTGTTGCACCTACCTCATACACCGATGTCCTTGCTGCAGCACGACGCATGGAGCACGTTACCAGGAGGGAGTCAAGTCTGAAGCGGTCATTCTCGTCAGCACCATCCAGGGCATCACAGGGGGATTCTGCAAAGCGACCCCAGAAGAATCTACCTCAGAGAGCAGCACCAAGAACCCTGCCTACTTGTCATTACTGAAGCAAACTAGGTCACATTGAAAAGGAGTATAGACGCAAGTTGGGACTATGCCTGGTTTGTGGATCCAACCAGCATCTATCCAGGGACTGCTCTGAATGCAAAGAAGGAGCACCAAGACTAGCTTTACCTACACCAAGGCCAGCTTATCCAACAGTGGGAGCACCGCAGACGGGAGTTGGAGGAGTCAGACCACCAGCTCCAGGAGGATATCAGCAGAGACCACCATTGCCACCACAGGCAGCACTATTCCAGCAGGCTCGTCAGCAGAGGGGTCCAGCTCAGGGACGAGGACAGGCATTTGCATTGGCTGTTGAGGAGGAGGCTACTGCTGGAGAAGTTATAGCAGGTACTATATTAGTAGCTTCATTACCTGTTGTAGCTTTATTTGATTCTGGAGCATCACACTCATTCATAGCTGCTAGCTTCGTAGCCACCCATATAGTAGCTACTGCACCCCTTCCGAAGACTAAGAGAATTCTTACGGAAGGTGGAATTATCCCGGTTAGTGATATCTGTAGATCTTGTTCGGTAGTAGTCTGTGGAAGAGAGATGCGAGCCTAATTTCTGATCTTTTCCATGCCGGATTATGATGTTGTACTTTGTATGGACTGGTTAAGTCAGTAAAATGCGACTCTTGATTGTCGGCTTGAAAAGGTTATATTTAGACCACCTGGGCATTCAGAGTTTGAGTTTCTTCGGGGAGCTGTAGAGCAAGGTGTTCAGCCAACTCTTAGGGTATATCTGTAGAAGGGGAGTCAGGTTATCCAAGAGTCATATCAGAGTTTGTGGATGTATTTCCTGATGATCTTTCAGGTTTACCGCCTGATCGGAAAATAGAATTCACAATAGACTTAACTCCAGGAGCAGAGCCTATCACTTCATCAGTATATCGGCTAGCACCTAAGGAGTTAGTGGAATTGAAGGAACAAGTTGATGATCTTCTGGAGAAGGGTTTTATCCGGCCTAGTATTTCACCTTGGGGAGCACCTATATTATTTGTACCGAAGAAGGATGGAACAATTCGCCTGTATATTGATTACAGGGCACTAAACGCTGTGACCATTAAGAACCGGTATCCCTTGCCACGCATTGATGACCTATTTGATCAATTGAGTGGAGCTAGGGTATTCTCGAAGATTGACCTTAGATCCGGTTATCACCAGATCAGAGTGAGGAAGGAAGATATACCGAAGACAGCCTTCAGGACCAAGTATGGACACTATGAGTTTTTAGTAATGCCGTTTGCTTTAACCAACACACCAGCGATGTTCATGAGTTTGATGAACAGAGTTTTTCATCAGTACTTAGACAAATTTGTGGTTGTGTTTATTGATGATATTCTAGTATATTCCAAGAGCCACGAAGAGCACGAGGAGCATCTCAGAATCATGCTAGAGACGTTGAGGCAGGAGAAGTTATATGTCAAACTCAGTAAATATGATTTTTGTATGGATAAGGTGCCTTTCTTGGGACATATCATCTCAGGAGAAGGACTTTCAGTTAATCCAGAGAAGGTTGCTGCCTTTGAGACTTGGCCCACACCAACATCAGTTGTTGAAGTAAGAAGTTTTCTAGGACTTGCTGGATATTACCGAAGGTTTGTAGAAAATTTCTCAAGGATTGCGGAACCTATGACGAAGTTGACACGAAAGGACTAGGAGTTTGCATGGACGGAAGAATGCCAGAAGGCCTTTGAAGAATTGAAGAGGCGTCTAACAAAAGTACCAGTCTTGACTCTTCCTTCAGGGTCCGGAGGTTTTGTTGTTTATAGTGATGCGTCAGGTAGTGGACTAGGATGTATTTTGATGTAACATGGCAAAGTTATCGCTTATGCATCGAGACAGTTGAAGGTCCATGAGAAGAACTACCCAACGCATCTTGAGCTAGCTGCAGTAATATTTGCACTGAAGATTTGGAGGCACTATCTTTATGGAGAGAAGGTGGAAATATTCACTGATCACAAGAGTCTGAAGTATGTATATACTCAGAAGGAGCTCAACATGAGGCAAAGATGTTGGCTTGAGTTGATGGTAGACTTTGATATAGATCTGCAGTACCACCCGGGGAAGGCAAATGTAGTAGCAGACGCACTAAGCAGGAAGTCCACGGCTTATTTCTTGACGATGCAGCCTGAGCTATTGAGAGATCTACAGGAACTCCAGATAGAGGTTATTTTACCAGGACAGAGTGGCTTGCTGGATAATCTGGAAGTTAAGTCATCGCTTGTGGAGAGGATTAAAGAAGCTTTGCCTACTGATGCTAGATTTCGAAGACTTAAAGAGAAGACAGAAGCAGGCATGCAGATGGGACTTCGCATACATGAAGACGGGACATTAAGGTGTGGGAATCGCCTATATGTTCCAAATGAAGAATTGAGACAGGAGCTAATGACTGAAGCACATAGCTCTATGTACTCTGTTCATCCAGGAGGAACAAATAATGGTCCAAGATTTAAGGCAGTATTATTGGTGGCATGGAATGAAGAGGGAGATTACAAGATTTGTGGCTAAATATTTAGTCTGCCAACAAGTAAAGGCCGAGCATCAAAGGACTGCTGGTATGTTGCAGTCGCTTCCCATACCAGAATAGAAGTGGGAACATATCACCATGGATTTCGTCACAGGATTTCCAAGGAGCCCCAGCGGAAGAGATACGGTATGGGTTATCGTGGATTGACTCACTAAATCAGCACATTTCTTGCCGTTTAGAGTTGGACAGTCCACAGAAGTATTAGCCGACATATATATACGACAAATCGTAAGATTACATGGAGTGCCGGTTAGTATTGTGTCGGATCAAGAGTCAAGATTTATATCTCATTTTTGGCGAAGCATGCAAGAGAGTCTTGGCACCCGACTCAAATTCAGCACTGCCTACCATCCACAGACAGATGGCCAATAAGAGCGCACAATTCAGATCTTGGAGGATATGCTGCGATCATGTATTTTAGACTTTGGAGGGTCTTGGGAAGATCATTTGCACTTAGTGGAGTTCTCTTACAACAACAGTTATCAGGCAAGCATCCAGATGGCACCTTTCGAGGCGTTGTACGGTAGAAAGTGTAGATCGTCGATATGCTGGAGTGACGTAGGAGAGCGTCAAATATTGGGTCCAGAGTTGGTAATGCGGACAGTTGAGAAGGTGAAACAAATACAAAATCATCTTCGTGCAGCTCAGGACAGACAGAAGCATTGGGCTGATACACACAGACGTCCCCTGGAGTTCAAAGAAGGAGAGCACGTATTCTTGAGTATTTTGCCCACTTGAGGTACCATTCGATTTGGAAGCAGAGGCAAGTTGAGCCCAAGGTACATCGGGCCCTTTGATATTCTAGAGAGCATTGGTGAGGTGGCTTATCGTCTTGCATTACCTCCATCCTTAGAGGGAGTGCATGATGTATTCCATATCTCACAGCTGAGAACGTACGTGACTGATCCAAGTCACGTAGTTGATCATTCTGAGATCGCACTGGGTCCAAGCCTGAGATATGAAGAACAACCAGTGGGTATACTTGGCACCAGTGAGAAGACACTGCGAGGACAGACCATTAGACTGGTTCGTGTGGCTTGGAAGCAACACTCTCCTGGCGAATCTACCTGGGAATGAGAGGATATCATGCGTCAGCGTTATCCTCACTTATTCGAGAATGCAGGTATAACCTAAGTAATTCTTGTAAATTCACATAGTTCTTTCTTTTAGTAGTCTATTCTTGATTGCGAGGACGCAATCTTCTTAAGGGGAGTAGATTGTAATCACTTGAATTTTTTTAGAATTTAAAAACTTAAATTTCAGAATTTATTTGAAATTTTCTGTAATTTTTAACAAAATAAAACTAGGGTATTCTGAGTTAAAATGATTTTTAAATAATATTAAATAATATTAAAATATTATGAAAATTATATTTTCTAGTGTAAAATAAAAATCTAGACATAGGGTAATTTTTCGAGAATTTATTGGACCCTGGAAGTAATTTTAATGCCCTAAAAACTATTATAAAAATTAGCCTAATTAAACCTGAACCCGGTTCATTGAACCAAATTAAACCAAACCATATAGAACCGAACTGGCCGGTCTGACCGACCTAACCCAACCTTAGCGGGTCGAATCCGGGTCTGACCCGACCCGCTTGAGACCCGACCCGACCCGTTTGGAGCCCTAACCCCCAAACCCTTCTCCTTCCCGACTCTTCACCTGCCGGCGGCCGTTTCCGCCGCCGTGGCCGCCGGCGACCTTCCCCCTTCACCTCCCCCCAACGCCGGCCGCCTCCCCTTCCTATTTCGGCAACCCCCGACCTCTCCACCTCCCCATTCCCTCTATTTAAACCTAGCCGGCCACCTAGGTTTTCCCTTTCCCTCTTCTACCTCCGTCCGCAGCCACCGAACTCGGCGCAGCCTCCGCCCAGCCCCGCAGAGCTTGACTCCGGCTACCCTCCGTCCAGAACCCTCCGCCTCTAGAACCCGCAGCCCGCCTCAGCGACCCCGACGCCTCCTGTTTCACCCCGACTCCGGCCGCCCCTTGATCCCCTCGACCTTCCGCCGCCTGACCGGACCTCGTCGCCGCCAGAAGCTCTTTCCTCAGCCCAAGTTCCTCGGCCCCGACCCTTCTTCTCGGCCCTGCTCCTCTCGACAGCAGCCGAGCCGAGCCCTAGCCCGCTGTCCCACCTCTGCCGGCCGCCTGAGCTGCCACCGGCACCGCCTGACCTTGCCACTGCCGCCCCGCGCCCCGGTCGACTCCGACCAGCACCCCAGCAACCGCTCCGATGAAGCTCCAGCCAGATCCGCTGTCTCCGGCAAAAACCCTAGACTAGACTCAGACCGGACACAGTGTCCTTTGTGTCATATCGGACACGAGAATCCCAGTTTTTAGAGCCATGTTCAGGTATTCTTTTCTCTCTCCTCGTAGCTCTGTTTCTTGTTCCGTCAGTTATGACGCGAACCCTGCGTGACCCTCTCGATGCCCATGCAACCCGCTCGGTACATCGCGTCCTGTGGCGATCGTGAACCGCGATCCAAAAATAGAAAAATTAACGCCCTGTTTCACCCCGGAACTGAGTATGCCCCACCAAACGGGACGACTTGGTCGCGTGCAGTCTTCACCGAAACGTACTTGTCGTTGATACGGATGTGCGAGATTTCGCAGAAGTTGATTTGGATGTACGTGCACACCGGAATCAACGCGTATCCGCCGACAACGTCCCATATTCGTCTATTCTGGAACACGTCGTAATTTTATGTATACACGTCGGATCGAGACGAAACTTGTGCCATCGGACTCGTAGCAATACGCTGGTCCTGTGATCCAAGTTTGGTTCGATTCTGAGAATATTGATAAAATCGCGTATCGTAGGTCCCACAAGCTCCACTTGAAGGGCGATTTTGAGATTGGGTCATCGGAATCCAATTTTGGAAGTTCCGTTGGGTTCGTATCATCGTTCCTGACTTGTTGACACTAAGTTGGACGAATTTGGAGACCTTTGACCCTGACCCATTTTTTGGTGCAAAGTGGCCCACATGTGGACCCCGCTTTGACTTGAAAATATCATTTTTGCCCTTATGTCCAAATTGGACTTAAGGACAGGCATTTCTAGCTATTTCATATTTTCTGAGATTGTTGGTAATGTCTATTTCAGCTTTTGGAGGAGTATCTACAGGACCCACTGATACCGGGACAGCTTTTGGTATTCCAACCCTAGGCAAGTGTACCTTGCCAAACTTTGTAGTATTGTTACTTATTTCTTTTCTTATTTATATTATTGTACATGCTTAAACCAAGGACCGTGTGACTTACTTAGCGTCCGATTAATAGTCGGGTGCCAACCCCGTACGCGGTGTTGTGTACGTCATATAGAGATGGACATTCGTGACCATTTACATTCTCGTACTTGTTTTATCAAGTACATTATAACCCAGGACACTTGACACCATACAGATGACAGAATCTTCCTGAGATATTCATGGTGATTCTGTGTAGGATACAGGATTGACATAGAAACTATATTCTTAGAGATTATATGACTTGATGCATTAGCTATAACCTCACGTGACATGGACATGAGACGTGTGGTTACATTGGGTGGGGAGAGACACACAGGCTACAGGCTGATCTATATATATCTACTACTATTGTGAGGTTGTAGACTCTCGAGCAGAGCTAGACCTATTACTATTATTACTGCTACCGGCTCCCCCGACACAGAGCTTGTAGCGGTCTCAGCCTGAGTACTAGTGATGCTCTCGGTTGCATTTTCACATAGATGGTTATGTAGTTGCCCTATTTGTTTCATTTACTATTTCACTGCATTTATTTTGGCTTGTATTATTTATACCTTGCTATGTCCCCTGAGGACCTGGATCCGGATGATGTCCCCAGGTTTAGCAGAAGAGCATTATCCCGAGGTTTACGGGACAGGAGCAGAAGTTGTACCAGAACCGTTACTAGAGCTGAACTAATCCTAGAAGAAGAGGTGATGGCTGAAGACTTTTCCTAAGTATATGTTATTTGTACTCATCAGATACTTTATTTTGGACTCTTTTGTTCTGGTCTGTTGAACCAGTATATTAGACTATTATCGGGTTGTTCCCCGAAATACTTTGTTGAGACTGGTTGTTGGTTTACTTTTCTTATTGTTGTTGATTTTTATTATCTTCTGCGGATGAGATTAGTTATGACATGATGTATTAGACCTAATTTTACAGATTAAGTACACCCTAATGGATCCATTAAATTGGGTTGTCCATCAGAGTGTACTGCTGGCCATTGCCACGTGTCTAGTCCCTTGATATTTTAGGACTGGGGCGTGACAAAGATGCTTCAAATTCTTATTCAATCGAAGTTCTTTAAAGCTCTGGTAATTTTGGATACTAGTTGAAAGAGCCCTTCTGTCAACAAGGTGTAAATAAGCTTAAGCGACACGGAATCTAAGTGTCTTCGGGCCACCGCTAGCTGGGATCCGGTCCCCACAACTACTTCGAGATAAACTGACTTATAGGAACTTATGATCTGATAAAGCACATTTAGCGCTTATCTTTTGTATATTTTATCAAATCAAGAATCAAATTATCGAATAGAGTTGACATTGTGTCCTGGTTCATAAGGGAACCAAATTTGGACCAAATTCTAACCAAACTCGGTCCACATTTTTCTATAATATTCGTTTAATTGCCAACTTCCTAATTAAGGTTTTTGTTACTCTATAAATACATCTTTTTCGTGGTATTACTTTCAGACCAACAAAAAACTACCTCTTCCTCTCAAAAACTCTAGTTTTTCTATCTTATTCTCTCCATGGCTCATAAAAAAAAAGTTAGAAACCTCTCATTATTCTCTGTTTTGTCCTATTATGCCAAATATTGGTGAATTTGATGGTTTTCTCTTTAGAAACCTAGAAAACTCTATTGAATGGTTTAATAACTTCACAAAATGTACCATTTGTTCTGGTAACCCTATCGACTTTCTTCATTACAATGACTACCTATCTGTTTTTCAAAAGTTTCAACTTGAAGAACTTATTGCTACACGTTATCATATTTTTTCTGAATGTTGTGCGTATGTTTTATTACAACTTAGCATATGACAATGTCACCATCTCATCAAGAGTACACGATATTTATATTGAATTTGATACAAATGACTTGGGTGAAATCATACGCATTCCTGCGGAAGGTGGATCCCTCATCAATATTAATCAAGTTTAATTTGAAGACAACGTCACTCTGAAAACTTTCAAAAATTTTATTTGTGCCCCACATATCTGTCCACCCGGACGTTTCCATGCTAGGTATCTGAATAATTATTTTTATGAAATATATCACATTATTTTCTCCACGTTTCTACCTAAGAAGACTTACCATGATGAAGTTTCTTATTTAGAAATGTTTGCATTATATCATCTGTATTTTACTATTCCATTCAATCTTCCACAGACTATCATATCATAAATGGTTCAATGTTGCAAGAAAGAACGTCCATTACTTTACGCCATGTACTTGCCAACTATTTTCTATTACATTCCTCTAGAGACTTGTCCATATCTTGACGAACAATTATCTCTTAATCAAGTTCGTAGGATTGAGCCCGCACTTATTTTACCATATAACTTGTCCTCCAACTCCAACACACACCTTGCTGATCCTCCTACTGCTACTAAGCCACCAGCCACCTTGGAATCCATCCTCACTTTGTTGCGTGATCGATCGCTTCAAAATGAAAGGCGAACGCTATCGTGCTTTTGATTTTTACCAAACACTCCAAACTCATGCTCTTGGAAACACTTTGATGGATATTTAGTACTCTCTCTCTCTCTCTCAGCATCCAGCCAGACCATTTCTGATTCTTAGAGATACCAATCGACTATGTTATCTCATCGATCATGCTTAAGTTCAGAGATACTTGGATCCAACCGACGCCTTCTATGATCCTAATCGAACAATTAAACCTGGTGATGATGAAGATGACAATTAGATATCACAACAGATTTTTTTAAAAGCTTAAGGCCCCAAATTTTTCTCTACTATAATGATCACATCATTTTTTAGATTTTTTAAAACTCTATGTATGCTTTTAGTTTGGAAATTTGAACTCAATAAATGCAATGTTATCATCTTTTTGCAATATATCTATTGGATATTGTTATTTGTGTTGTTTCACTCTCTTGTTTTCTTGTAAAGCATTATCCTCTACCAATTTAGGGGGAGCGCGTCATTTCGATCAAATAACAATGGGGGAGAAGACATGCAACATTGTCATGCTCCAGTCCCAAAATGCCGAGGGACTAGAGATGCGTGGCAATGGCCAGCAGTACGCACCGATGGATAACCCAATTTAATGGAACCATCAGGGCATACTTAAGCTGTAAATAAGGTCTACTACCATAAGTCACACTAATCTCATCCATAAAGATAAAGAATAAACTGCATAATGAAATGGAAATAAGTTGCAACAACAAATACAGCAAGTCAGTCGGAGAAACAATCTGACTTATGTCTGAATAAACTGGCTCTATAGGCCAGGAACAAGAGATAAACATGAAATAAATACTGAGTACTGGAACAGGCACTCAGGAGAAGTCTTCGGCAGTCACCTCGTCTTCAGGGTTCAGTTCTGCTCCAGCAATAGCTTCAGCTCCGGTCCCGTATATCTCGGGGTACTGCTCCTCAGCTAAACCTGGGGACATAATCCATTCCAGGTCCTCAGTGGACATAGCAAGGCACAAAATAAAATAAGCCAAATAAAAGCAGTGCAATTAAATTAATTAAAACAGCAGGGTAAACTATGTAACCATCTATGTGATATGCAAATGAGAGCAACACTAGTACTCAGGCTGAGACCGCTACAAGCTCTGTGTCGGGGAGCCGGTAGCAGTAATAACACGTAAAGGGTCTAGCTCTGCTGGAGAGTCTACAACCTCACAATAATAGTAGATATATATATAGAACAGCCTGTAGCCTGTGTGTCTCTCCCCACCCAATGTAATCACGCAAACTATGACCATAACGTCTCATGTCCATGTCAGCGGGATTATAACTAATGCATCAAGTCATAATGTCTATAAATAAAATATCTCTGTCCAGTCCTGTATCCTATACAGAATCACCACGAATATTTCAGGAAGATTCTGTCCATGTATAGTATTTCAGGAAGATTCTGTCCATGTATAGTGTCAAGTGTCCTGGGTTGTAGGATACTTGATAGGTCAAGTACAAGGGTAAAGGGTATCGTAATCCATCTCTAAATGATGAACCCAACACCGCGTACGGTGTTGGCACCCGACTAGGATCGGATACTAGGTACGTCACACGTTTCCTAGGTTAAGCAGTTTAAACAAGTTTATATGAATTTACACAAGACAACCAGCAAAGTATTATTACAGGAAATATGAAGATAAAGACTGCAAGTTTGGCAAGGTGCACTTGCCTGATATTTGAATTCCACTTAGGTCCTGGTTTCGAAAATTTCTAGAGATGTCTCCGAAAACTGAAATAAATAGTACCATCATGCTCAGAAGGTGTCAAATAGCTAGGAACGTCTGTCCTTGGGTCCAATTTGGAGACAAGGGCAAAAACAACAATTTCGGGCCAAAACGGGGTCCACCGTTGGGCCCGCTTTGCACCGAAAAATGTGTCAGGGTCAACGGTCTCTAAATTCACCAAACTTAGTGTCAACAGGTCAGGAACGCTGATACGACCCCAACGGAACTTTCAGATTTGAATTCTGATGAGCCGATCACGAAATCGCCCGTCGAGTGGGGCCTGTGGGGCCCACGATACGCGATTTCGTCAACGTTCTCAGAATCGAACCAAACTTGACCCACAGGACCAGCGTATCGCTACGAGTCCGATGGCGCAAGTTTCGTCTCGATCTGACGTGTGTGCACAAAGTTAGGGTGAATTACAGAAAAGGCAGATACGGGACGATGTCCGCGGATACGCGTTGATTTCGGTGTGCACGCACACCCGAATCAGCTTCCGCAAAATCCCACACGTCCGTATCGACGGTGCGCACGTATCTGTGAAGACCGCACACGACCAAGTCGTCCCGTTTGGCGGGGCGTACTCAGTTCCGGGGTGAAACAGGGTTTGGTTTTTTCTGTTTTTGGATCGCGGTGTGCGATCACCACAGGACGCGATGCCCCGAGCGGTTTATCCGGGCACCGAGAGGGTCATACAGGCTACGCGTAGCAATTTACAGAATCGAAATCGGAGATACAGGGTGCAAGATACGAGTACCTGAACGAGGCCTGAAAAACCCGAGTTTCCTCGTGTCAGACTCGTATCCGACACGCCTAGGGTTAGGGTTTACTGTTCTCGGGCTGTGTCCGGGTGTCCCCCGCTGTGTCCGCGTCTGGGCAAAGGTGCGTCGACACTGCACTGCACTGGGCGGAGGGTCGTCGGAGATCGGGGTCGCCGGAGCGGCGAGGTAGCGCTGCTCGAGTCGGCAGGGGAGAAGAGCACCGGCTGGGGATGAGCCGTCGGGCCAAAAAATGGAGGAGGCAGAGGAGGTTTCTGGAGAGGGGAGGTGCTGGAGACGGGGGCGCTGGTCGGCGGGAAGGAAGTCGGCGGTGACGGCTGAGGGAGGTGGCGCTGGAGCTAGGGTCGCCGGAGTCGGGGCGTTGGGTTAGGGTTAGGGCTAGGGTGAATGAGGCGGAGGAGAAATGGAGTGGGGGTTTTAAAGGGGAGGCGCGGGGTCGATCGTGGCGGAGGAGGCGGGCTGAGGGGAAGACGTGGCCTCCCCCGGCGGAGGCGGCGGAGAGCCCAATCGTGGCCGAGGAATCCGGCCGCCCGGTTGAACGTGGGGGAGAGGGGACCGGGTCCGGCGCGGATCCGGGTGGGACGGACCCGCCCGACCCGCTAGGTTCGGCTGAGGGCTGGGCTGACTCACTGGGCTCGGCCCACTGGGCCGGGCCGGGCCCAACCAAAAATAATAAGGATAATAATAATAATAAGAATAAGAATAATAATAATAATAATAATAATTACAGTAATTAATTTAATTAGAAAAATAGTTTTTAGGCTTTTAAAAATAGGTCTGAGGCCCAATAAAATCCCAAAAAATTACCCTAAGTCCGGTTTTCTATTTTACACCACAAAATCATATTTTTATTACATTTTAATGTTGGTTAATAGCAATTAAAAATTATAAAATCACCACAGGACCCATGTAAATTCTTGAATAATTGCAGAAAATTCCCATAATTGATTTTAAAAAAACTAAAAATTTAGGGTGTTTACAATCTACCCCCTTTAAGAGGATTGCGTCCTCGCAATCGAAGGGTAAACTATAAAGGCAAGATTTACAGAATTTAAAGATTGCTCAGGTTTTACCTGCATCAGCAAATAAGTGTGGATAACGCTGGCGCATAACATCTTCTCGCTCCCAGGTCGATTCGCCAGGAGAGTGTTGTTTCCAAGCTACTCGAACCAGCCTGATTGTCTGCCCTCGCAGTGTCTTCTCACTGGTGTCGAGTATACCCACTGGCTGCTCTTCGTATCTCAGGCTAGGTCCCACCGAAATCGCAGAATGATCAACTATATGACTTGGGTCCGTCACGTATCTCCTCAGTTGTGAGACATGGAATACATCATGCACTCCCTCTAAGGATGGAGGTAATGTAAGACGGTAAGCCACCTCACCAATGCGCTCCAAGATATCAAATGGCCCAATGTACCTTGGGCTTAACTTGCCTCTGCTGTCAAATCTGATAGTACCTCTAGTGGGCGAGATCCTCAAAAATATATGCTCTCCTTCCTTGAACTCCAGGGGTCGTCTGTGCGCATCGGCCCAATGCTTCTGTCTATTCTGGGCTGCACGGAGATAATTCTGAATCTTTCTTACTTTCTCCACTGTCTCCGTTACCAACTCTGGACCCAGTAATTGACGTTCGCCAACGTCACTCCAGCATATCGGTGATCTGCACTTCCTTCCGTACAATATCTCTAAAGGTGCCATCTGAATGCTTGCCTGATAGCTGTTGTTGTAGGAGAACTCCACTAAGTGCAGATGATCTTTCCAAGATCCTCCAAAGTCCAGTATACATGATCGCAGCATATCTTCCAGGATCTGAATTGTGCGCTCTGATTGGCCATCTGTCTGGGGATGATAGGCAGTACTGAACTTGAGCCTGGTGCCGAGACTCTCTTGCATGCTTTGCCAGAAGTGAGATATAAATCTCGAGTCTCGATCTGATATAATACTAACCGGTGTAACACCCTGTTCCGCTCAAGCGGACTGCCGTCTCAATCGGCAATCGTGCAGCTGTCCCGACCTGCTTTGCCTCGATCAAGAAGCAAAGGATATCCAGACTTGTCCCTACAGGAGTCCGGCTTAGGCTTTCAGAGGCTCGCTCAGACGTATCGCTCTACCGAGGCGAATCATCGCTAAGGTGGGTGGCTACGGTGAACTTGTCTTTGCTTAGCCAGCACACATAAAATCTGGAATGTTTATGCTAGTCGCTAGGTGAATCACCCCCTGCATGCAAATAAATCCAACGCACCTAGCTAAGGGAATAATCCCAACTCATATTGTTTGCTAGAACATGGAAAAAGGAAATACTGCTTATATTCAGACCCTCGCATGTTAAGTCCCTTAACGGTTTTATCTCTCGGACTACCTTCGGGCCCGAGCAACGTGCCTGCTTATGTTCCTAGAAACGCATGCTTGTCTGCTTGATAGTTACCGTGTTTTCATCCAAACCCCGAAAGACTACTACGTAGTCGTTCCATGCCTGAATGAACCTGCAAGTATCCGGGACCGTTAGGTCACCAAGGCAATTCCCGAACCAGGGAATCTGCACCCTGAATAAATGTATCCCTGAATCACAGCTCGTGGAGCAAACTACTGAATCAACGTTCCTGCCACAACAAGTTCATATATATATATCCTGACTCGAACTTGTTCCATATAACTTGTTCATATATATATATCCTGCTTCGAACTTGTTCCTGTACCTGACCCTGACCTGCATGTCGCGGACAACTTGTTTCAAGTGAGATTCTCCCGATCTCAGTTCCTGCGGACGGTCTCCGGGGCACCGGGCCGATCCGATCCGGACAGGAACCCCTGTTAGTCTGCCTGCTTCGGGCAGAATGGTGTGTAGCGCCTATGAATTTATCCTTCACGCCATTCTTGCTCATAGACTAAGTAGCCGCCTGACTCGGAAGGAATGATCGGTAGTGCTCCTGATTCGTGTCGCTGCATTCATCTCCTTTCATGTGCTACACCTGTCCTTTATGGCTATGCCAGCGACTCCTGTTCATATAGATAAGTCATCCTCGCTTAGCGGCTATCCGCGTGCGAGTCACTGCATCGCATCAAGAACAACTAAACACCTGAACGATCATGTTAAAACGACCCTCCTGTTTGCATATGCTTGCCTCCTGAATGTTTATACATGCCTCTGCTCGAATTTATACTGTTTGCCTAAATGGTTGCCTTGGACAGGGAAGGAGATGGTAAGTTGGTGAGTCTCACCGTGTTTCCTCTAACATCGCACGGCGCACTGTCTGACACGATAGGCTATTCAATATCTGCATGAAACTGATCCTAAGGCAACTAGAAAGACAACTTAATAGTTGTGCATGGAACCTGTATTACGTGTTTGGATTTGTCGAGCGGGCGAGTAGCTTCCCCACCAGTGCATTCAATGTACTGATAATCCACCAGTTTGCTTGCAGGATGCGGGAGAACCTCGTTCGGTGCGGATGCCTCCAACGTGCGTGCTAAGGCCAGGAGTTCCCTCTGTAGCCTTGCAACGGTGCGTCCGGGACTGAAGCATATATATATATATATATAAGACATAAGTTGTGAACATCGCCTGACCATCGCCTGTATATTCATTCCACAGTTGTAGCCACTTGGCACGCTTTTACTGTTTCAGAGAGAGAGGCTTGAGCGACTTATAATCTCGGCTATACGCCGCCTGTAATACATGTTTCATATCAATAAAGAGATTACTTTACTTGTTTCGATGCTTCCGCTATAATTGTCGACTCAGTGAACCTGTTACCGAATCGCTATGCGTTCCTAAACTCCGCTGCACTCGGACAATCTGTGCGACTCTGTGGCTTAGAACTCTTGCCGCCAGCCAATGAACCATGGCCTTGCACGGGCGTGGCTCACGCTCGTGCGGCATCATGCCCGGATGGGTTAAGCGATCGTTCCGCGGGAGCGCTGGCGAGGGTGATTCCCGCCTAGCGGGAACGGCCGATTGCCTGCGGGAGATCGGGGCGTGACAGGTTGGTATCAGAGCCTGGCTTCTACGCCTTTGGACTTCGATTCGATATCTCTATTTTGAAAGCTCGTTCGTGGGTTATGTGCACGCTCTCTCTCAATGCCTCGATGGGATGTTCCAACAATAAGTCTAAATACTTTCAAAATACGTTTTGATTGATATGATTGCTTGTCTGGTTGTATATTGCGAGTGGCCTTTGTGCCAACCTGTGCGAACCCTTAAGAGTATCGCTAGTAGCTTGTCCGATTTTCACTAACCCTAAGTTTGGTTGAATGCATATATTCGAGGGACGCCTTGAACTAGTGCACCATCCAAGACTTAAGAAAAAGGTGAAACTCGAGTGCTAAGACTTCGCTATCACTGAGCTGGTTGACGTGTTCACGCTAGAGGGTACCTTCGAAAGTGCGCACGATCCAGTCTAAGCGATATGCTGATTTCGACGCTTGTGCAAATGAATATCTAAATGAAACAAGTACAAACGACTTGTCTAGGATTGCCTCAACCCTAGATTTCTGCTTGTCCTTAGTAAGTCTCGAGGACGAGACTTTTTCTAAGTTGGGTAGGATGTAACACCCTGTTCCGCTCAAGCGGACTGCCGTCTCAATCGGCAATCATGCAGCTGTCCCGACCTGCTTTGCCTCGATCGAGAAGCAAAGGATATCCAGACTTGTCCCTACAGGAGTCCGGCTTAGGCTTTCAGAGGCTCGCTCAGACGTATCGCTCTACCGAGGCGAATCATCGCTAAAGTGGGTGGCTACGGTGAACTTGTCTTTGCTTAGCCAGCACACATAAAATCTGGAATGTTTATGCTAGTCGCTAGGTGAATCACCCCCTGCATGCTAATAAATCCAACGCACCTAGCTAAGGGAATAATTCCAACTCATATTGCTTACTAGAACATGGAAAAAGGAAATACTGCTTATATTCAGACCCTCGCATGTTAAGTCCCTTAACGGTTTCATCTCTCGGACTACCTTCGGGCCCGAGCAACGTGCCTGCTTATGTTCCTAGAAACGCATGCTTGTCTGCTTGATAGTTACCGTATTTTCATCCAAACCCCGGAAGACTACTACGTAGTCGTTCCGTGCCTGAATGAACCTGCAAGTATCCGGGACCGTTAGGTCACCAAGGCAATTCCCGAACCAGGGAATCTGCACCCTGAATAAATGTATCCCTGAATCACAGCTCGTGGAGCAAACTACTGAATCAACATTCCTGCCATAACAAGTTCATATATATATCCTGACTCGAACTTGTTCCATATAACTTGTTCATATATATATCCTGCTTCGAACTTGTTCCTGTACCTGACCCTGACCTGCATGTCGCGGACAACTTGTTTCAAGTAAGATTCTCCCGATCTCAGTTCCTGCGGACGGTCTCCGGGGCACCGGGCCGATCCGATCCGGACAGGAACCCCTGTTAGTCTGCCTGCTTCGGGCAGAATGGTGTGTAGCGCCTGTGAATTTATCCTTCACGCCATTCTTGCTCACAGACTAAGTAGCCGCCTGACTCGGAAGGAATGATCGGTAGCGCTCCTAATCCGTGTCGCTGCATTCATCTCCTTTCATGTGCTACACCTGTCCTTTATGGCTATGCCAGCGACTCCTATTCATATAGATAAGTCATCCTCGCTTAGCGGCTATCCGCGTGCGAGTCACTGCATCACATCAAGAACAACTAAACACTTGAACGATCATGTTAAAATGACCCTCCTGTTTGCATATGCTTGCCTCCTGAATGTTTATACATACCTCTGCTCGAATTTATACTGTTTGCCTAAATGGTTGCCTTGGACAGGGAAGGAGATGGTAAGTTGGTGAGTCTCGCCGTGTTTCCTCTAACATCGCACGGCGCACTGTCTGACACGATAGGCTATTCAATATCTGCATGAAATTGATCCTAAGGCAACTAGAAAGACAACTTAATAGTTGTGCATGGAACCTGTATTACGTGTTTGGATTTGTCGAGCGGGCGAGTAGCTTCCCCACCAGTGCATTCAATGTACTGATAATCCACCAGTTTGCTTGCAGGGTGCGGGAGAACCTCGTTCGGTGCGGATGCCTCCAACGTGCGTGCTAAGGCCAGGAGTTCCCTCTGTAGCCTTGCAACGGTGCGTCCGGGACTGAAGCATATATATATATATATATATAAGACATAAGTTGTGAACATCGCCTGACCATCGCCTGTATATTTATTCCACAGTTGTAGCCACTTGGCACACTTTTACTATTTCAGAGAGAGAGGCTTGAGCGACTTGTAATCTCGGCTATACGCCGCCTGTAATACATGTTTCATATCAATAAAGAGATTACTTTACTTGTTTCGATGCTTCTGCTATAATTGTCGACTCAGTGAACCTGTTACCGAATCGCTATGCGTTCCTAAACTCCGCTGCACTCGGACAATCTGTGCGACTCTGTGGCTTAGAACTCTTGCCGCCAGCCAATGAACCATGGCCTTGCACGGGCGTGGCTCACGCTCGTGCGGCATCACGCCCGGATGGGTTAGGCGATCGTTCCGCGGGAGCACTGGCGAGGGTGATTCCCGCCTAGCGGGAACGGCCGATTGCCTGCGGGAGATCAGGGCGTGACAACCGGCACTCCATGTAATTTTATGATCTGTCGCATATACATGTCGGCTAGTACTTTCGTGGATTGTCCGACTCTGAATGGCAAGAAGTGAGCCGACTTAGTGAGCCGATCCACGATGACCCATACTGCATCCTTTCCACTAGGGCTTCTTGGAAATTCAGTGACGAAGTCCATGGTAATATGCTCCCACTTCCATTCAGGTATGGGAAGTGGCTACAACATACCTGCAGTCCTTTGGTGCTCGGCCTTCACCTGCTGGCAGACTAAGCATTTTGCCACAAATCGGGCAATCTCCCTTTTTATTCCATGCCACCAGTAATATTGTCTTAAGTCCCGGTACATCTTGGTTCCTTCTGGATGAACCGAGTATATGGAGCTATGTGCTTCCGTCATCAACTCCTGCCGTAATTCTCTATTTGGAACATATAGGCAATTTCTGCACCTTAATGTCCCGTCCTCGTGGATGCGAAATCCCGTCTACAGGCCTGCTTCTGTTCTCTCTTTCAGCCTTCGGAATCTGGCATCATTAGGCAAAGCTTCTTTGATTCTCTCCACCAGCAATGACTTCACTTCGAGGTTAGCCAGCAAACCATTTTGTCCAGGTAGAACAACCTCTATCTGAAGATCTTGCAAGTCTTGTAATAGCTGAGGCTGCTCCATTAAGAAATAAGCCGAGGGTTTTATGCTGAGGGCGTCGGCTACAACATTTGCTTTCCCCGGGTGGTACTGCAGATCTATGTCAAAGTCCACCATCAACTCAAGCCAACGCTTTTGCCTCATGTTGAGCTCCTTCTGTGTATAAACATACTTCAAGCTCTTATGATCAGTGAATATTTCGACCTTCTCTCCATACAGATAATGTCTCCAGATCTTCAATGCAAAAATTACTGCAGCTAGCTCCAGGTCGTGCGTTGGGTAGTTCTTCTCGTGGACCTTCAGCTGCCTCGATGCATAAGCGATAACCTTGCCATGTTGCATCAAGACACAACCTAGTCCACTACCGGACGCATCACTATAAACAACAAAACCTCCTGACCCTGAGGGAAGAGTCAAGACTGGTGCTGTTGTTAGACGCCTTTTTAATTCTCCAAAGGCATTCTGACATTCTTCCGTCCACATGAACTCCTGATCCTTCCGTGTCAGCTTAGTCATAGGTTCTGCGATCCTTGAAAAAATTTCTACGAACCGCCGGTAATACCCAGCAAGTCCAAGAAAACTTCTCACTTCCGCAACCGAGGTAGGGGTAGGCCAGGTTTCTATAGCAGTGACCTTCTCTGGGTCCACAGACAGTCCTTCACCCGAGATAATATGTCCTAAGAATGGCACCTTGTCCATACAGAACTCACATTTGCTGAGTTTGGCATACAGCTTCTCCCTTCTCAAAGTTTCTAGCACAATTCTTAGGTGTTCCTCGTGCTCTTCGTGGTTCTTGGAGTAGACTAGAATATCATCAATGAATACCACCACAAACTTATCCAAGTACTGATGGAAGACTCCGTTCATCAAACTCATAAATACGGCGGGTGTGTTGGTTAAACCAAACGGCATTACTAGGAACTCATAATGTCCATACTTAGTTCTGAAGGCCGTCTTTGGGATATCTTCCTTCTTCACCCTAATCTGGTGATAACCGGATCTAAGGTCAATCTTTGAGAATACCCTAGCACCACTCAATTGGTCAAAAAAGTCATCAATGCGTGGTAATGGGTACCGGTTCTTAATAGTTACAGTATTAAGGGCTCTGTAATCAATGCACAACCGTACAGTTCCGTCCTTCTTGGGTACAAAAAGTATAGGTGCTCCCCATGGTGAAACACTGGGCCAGATAAATCCTTTCTCCAGAAGGTCATCAACTTGTGCGTTCAACTCCACTAACTCCTTAGGTGCTAGCCGATATACCGATGAAGTGATAGGTTCGGCTCCTGGAGTTAGGTCTATTATGAATTCTATCTCCCGATCAGGTGGTAAACCTGGAAGATCGTCGGGAAATACATCCACAAATTCCGATATGACTCTTGGGTAACCTGAATCCTCTTCTACAGTTAATACCCTAAGAGTTGGCTGGACCCCTTGTTCTACAGCTCCTCAGAGAAATTCAAACTCAGGAAGGCTAGGGGGTCTAAATATCACTTTTCCAAGCCGGCAATCCAGTGTCGCATGGTACTGACTTAACCAGTCCATACCAAGTACAACATCGTAATCAGGCATAGAAAAGATCAGAAATTGGGCTCGTATCTCTCGGCCACAGACTACTACCGAACATGATCTACAGGTATCACTAACCGGGATAATTCCATCTCCCGTTAGAATTCTCTTCATCTTCGAGAGAGGTGCGGTAGCTACTCTATGTGTGGCTACGAAGCTAGCAGCAATAAATGAATGCGAGACTCCAGAATCAAATAATGCTACAGCAGGAATTGAAGCTACTAATATGGTACCTGCTATCACTTCGCCTGCAGTAGCTTCTTCAGTGACTGCTAGTGCATAAGCCTAACCTCGTCCCTGAGCGGGACCCCTTTGCTGACGAGCTTGCTGGAACATTGCTGCCTGAGGTGGTAGAGGTGGCCTGGCTCCTCCAGGCCCTGTCTGTGTTGCTCCCCCAGCTGGAAGAGCTGCAGATGGAGCTGGTCGATTCGGAACTCCCTCTCGACGTTTCGAGCAGTCCTTTGAGAAGTGTTGTCCAGATCCACAAACCAGGCAGAGTCCCAGCTTGCGTCTACATTCTTTTTCAATATGTCCTACCTTGCCGCAGTAATGGCAAGTAGGCAGGTTCTTAGTTGCTGCTCTTGGAGGCGGGCTCTTCTGGGGCCGTTTGGCAGAATCCCCTGGTGAAGACTTGGACGGTGCTGAAGAGAATGGACGTTTCAGGCTTGATTTCCTCTGAGTAACGCGCTCCATCCGACGTACTGCAGCTAGGACGTCGGAGTAAGATGTGGGCGCGACCGATCCGATTAACTTCTGAAGCTCAAACCTGAGCCCATCAAAGAACTTCTCCGCCTTCTCCTCTTCGGTAGGAATTAGCGAAGGGGCGAAGCGGCTCAGGCGAATGAATTCGGCGTTATATTCCTCTACCGTCATGTTGCCCTGGATCAGGCGGTTAAATTTGTCTCGGAGTTCTGACCGAGCCACAGCAGGGATGTACATTTCCTGGAAGAGTCTGGAGAACTCCTCCCAGGTGACCTGATCATGTCCGAGCCTTCTTTCTTCGGACAGCCACCAATGGTGCGCGTTGTCCGTCAGTTGCATCCTGACGGCAGTCATCCACTTGTCCCTTGGAAGTTCAGCGGCCTCCAACTGATGCTGCGTGTTCGTAAGCCATTCATGAACTTCAGTTGGTCCTTCCTTGCCCGAGAAGGTACGGGGTTTGAGTTGACGAAAATCCGTGATAGATCCCGTCGCTAGCCGCCTATTTGGTGGATTTGCATGTTCCAATGCTGCGACTAGGCTATTTCTTAGGTTCTCGGCCTCATGACGTTGGGCCTCCTGTTGAATCTGTTGTTGTGCCTGCATCATGGCGTAGAACATCTGGAACATTTGCTGGCCGTCCATTGCCTGTCCTGGGGGAAAGACAGGCATCGTAGGAGGGAACTGGGGAGGAGGCGGGATGTCATCACGCCTGAACCTGGAACTTGGCTGGCCAGTTTGATTGCTCTGAGAGGATTGTCCTCTGGTATCTGGCGTCATTCCAGCTTCGCAGGTAACCCCCGCTTCAGGCGGTGTACCCAAGGGGGTCTCGTCACCACTTTTGGGATCCATTTCTCTGCATCAAAAGGAAACAATGAGAACGCACAGAGAAATCAAAACAGGATACAGTTCAAGCAATTTAATTGAATTCGACAAAGAGTTCAAAAATGATTCAATCAATGGATGAGATCCTATAACTTATCCTATCTTATTGCAGGCCTGTTCAGTCCCTAAGTTGAAACCGAACAATTTAGACTGGACCTGTATGGGCCACCACAAAAACCATGTCACGCCCCAGTCCCAAAATGCCGAGGGACTGGAGATGCGTAGCAATGGCCAGCAGTACGCACCGATGGATAACCCAATTTAATGGAACCATCAGGGCATACTTAAGCTGTAAATAAGGTCTACTACCACAAGTCACACTAATCTCATCCATAAAGATAAAGAATAAACTGCATAATGAAATGAAAATAAGTTGCAACAACAAACACAGCAAGTCAGTCGGAGAAACAATCTGACTTATGTCTGAATAAACTGGCTCTATAGGCCAGGAACAAGAGATAAACATGAAATAAATACTGAGTACTGGAACAGGCACTCAGGAGAAGTCTTCGGCAGTCACCTCGTCTTCAGGGTTCAGTTCTGCTCCAGCAATAGCTTCAGCTCCGGTCCCGTATATCTCGGGGTACTGCTCCTCAGCTAAACCTGGGGACATAATCCATTCCAGGCCCTCAGTGGACATAGCAAGGCACAAAATAAAACAAGCCAAATAAAAGCAGTGCAATTAAATTAATTGAAACAGCAGGGTAAACTATGTAACCATCTATGTGATATGCAAATGAGAGCAACACTAGTACTCAGGCTGAGACCGCTACAAGCTCTATGTCGGGGAGCCGGTAGCAGTAATAACACGTAAAGGGTCTAGCTCTGCTGGAGAGTCTACAACCTCATAATAATAGTAGATATATATATAGAACAGCCTGTAGCCTGTGTGTCTCTCCCCACCCAATGTAATCACGCAAACTATGACCATAACGTCTCATGTCCATGTCAGCGAGATTATAACTAATGCATCAAGTCATAATGTCTATAAATAAAATATCTCTGTCCAGTCCTGTATCCTATACAGAATCACCACGAATATCTCAGGAAGATTCTATCCATGTATAGTGTCAAGTGTCCTGGGTTGTAGGATACTTGATAGGTCAAGTACAAGGGTAAAGGGTATCGTAATCCATCTCTAAATGATGAACCCAACACCGCGTACGGTGTTGGCACCCGACTAGGATCGGACACTAGGTACGTCACACGTTTCCTAGGTTAAGCAGTTTAAACAAGTTTATATGAATTTACACAAGATAACCAGCAAAGTATTATTACAGGAAATATGAAGATAAAGACTGCAAGTTTGGCAAGGTGCACTTGCCTGATATTTGAATTCCACTTAGGTCCTGGTTTCGAAAATTTCTAGAGATGTCTCCGAAAACTGAAATAAATAGTAGCATCATGCTCAGAAGGTGTCAAATAGCTAGGAACGCCTGTCCTTGGGTCCAATTTGGAGACAAGGGCAAAAACGACAATTTCGGGCCAAAACGGGGTCCACCGGTGGGCCCGCTTTGCACCGAAAAATGTGTCAGGGTCAACGGTCTCTAAATTCACCAAACTTAGTGTCAACATGTCAGGAACGCTGATACAAACCCAACGGAACTTTTAGATTTGAATTCCGATGAGCCGATCACGAAATCGCCCGTCGAGTGGGGCCTGTGGGGCCCACGACACGCGATTTTATCAACGTTCTCAGAATCGAACCAAACTTGACCCACAGAACCAGCGTATCGCTACGAGTCTGATAACGCAAGTTTCGTCTCAATCTGACGTGTGTGCACGAAGTTAGGATAAATTGCAGAAAAGGTGGATACGGGGCGATGTCCGCGGATACGCGTTGATTTCGGTGTGCATGCACACCCGAATCAGCTTCCGCAAAATCCCACACGTCCGTATCGACGGTGCGCACGTATCTGTGAAGACCGCACGCGACCAAGTCGTCCCGTTTGGCGGGGCGTACTCAGTTCCGGGGTAAAACAGGGTCTGGTTTTTTCTGTTTTTGGATCGCGGTGTGCGATCACCACAGGACGCAATGCCCCGAGCGGTTTGTCCGGGTACCGAGAGGGTCATACAGGCTACGCGTAGCAATTTACAGAATCGAAATCGGAGATACAGGGTGCAAGATACGAGTACCTGAACGAGGCCTGAAAAACCCGAGTTTCCTCGTGTCAGACTCGTGTCCGACACGCCTAGGGTTAGAGTTTACTGTTCTCGGGCTGTGTCCGGGTGTCCCCCGCTGTGTCCGCGTCTGGGCGAAGGTGCGTCGACACGGCACTGGGCAGAGGGTCGCCGGAGATCGGGGTCGCCGGAGCGGCAAGGTGGTGCTGCTCGAGTCGGCAGGGGAGAAGAGCACCGGCTGGGGATGAGCCGTCGGGCCAGAAAATGGAGGAGGCGGAGGAGGTTTCTGGAGAGGGGAGGTGCTGGAGACGGGGCCGCTGGTCAGCGGGAAGGAGGTCGGCGGTGACGGCTGAGGGAGGTGGCGCTGGAGCTAGGGTCGCCGGAGTCGAGGCGTTGGGTTAGGGTTAGGGCTAGGGTGAATGAGGCGGAGGAGAAATGGAGTGGGGGTTTTAAAGGGGAGGCGCGGGGTCGTTCGTGGCGGAGGAGGCGGGCTGAGGGGAGGACGTGGCCTCCCCCTGCGGAGGCGGCGGAGAGCCCGGTCGTGGCCGAGGAATCCGGCCGCCCGGTTGAACGTGGGGGAGAGGGGACCGGGTCGGGCGCGGATCCGGGTGGGACGGACCCGCCCGACCCGCTAGGTTCGGCTGGGGGCTGGGCTGACTCACTGGGCTCGGCCCACTGGGCCGGGCCGGGCCCAACCAAAAATAATAAGGATAATAATAGTAATAAGAATAATAATAATAATAATAATAATAATAATAATAATTACAGTAATTAATTTAATTAGAAAAATAGTTTTTAGGCTTTTAAAAATAGGTCTGAGGCCCAATAAAATCCCAGAAAATTACCCTAAGTCCGGTTTTCTATTTTACACCACAAAATTATATTTTCATTATATTTTAATATTGGTTAATAGCAATTAAAAATTATAAAATTATCACAGGACCCATGTAAATTCCTGAATAATTGCAGAAAATTCCCAAAATTGATTTTAAAAAAATCTGAAAATTTAGGGTGTTTACAAACATGATACTTGAAAACGTCTATCAAATCACTCCACGAGTTGCGGAGGAGATATGCACCTACAAGTTTTGTAGTATCATTCATAGTTTGTCAATTATCAAAATGGGGGATATTGTTGGCCTATTCGGTCTCAGTCAACTTAATTTTAATAATTAGCTAAACCATGATTAGATATGTCGCAATATGATACAACTGAAGACTCAACAATGTTGCGATGATTGCTGGTTGTACTGCATTCTTTTTTTAATTCTTCTATGTAATCTTCCACTTTATTTGAGCCTAGGACTTATGTACATCGAGTCGCACTGGCATAACTCAAGTCCACTCAAATGACCCTAAACCCATCCACCATATATAAACCAAAACTAGCCATACATAAACCCAAAACTCTGCTAAAATAAACCAACCGAACTCGGATCGAATTATAGCCGAACTCGGACGAAACTCGGTCAGTGTATTTTGGAAATATGAAACAGTTATGAAATCCTTGATTTTGTGGTCCCCAATATTTAAAATTTTGAATATTTCATATAAAATTCTGGTCGAACTCGGTTTGGTAACAACCTATAAATAGGCATGGATTTTCATATTCTTATCATCCAACTCATTCTCTTCTCTTCATCTTTCTATCTTCTAGTGAGCTATACTCTGAGCCTAAATATTTTTATCTCCAAGATTAACTCCCTAGCCTTATAAGTGCACAGTGCAATCTCGGTCTAGAAATCTATCAAAGTTGTAAGAGCTTAGCTCAACAAGTGTTCTCTCTCTAGCTATAAAGTTGCAAGCCTTCGTATCAAAGCTTATAGTTGTAAAGAAGTGGCAAGCCTTCGGATCAAAGCTTGTGATTCACTATTGGTGATTATAGTGAATATAACTCCGAGCAAGAATTCTCGGGCCTAGACTAGTCCTCTCGGAGGAAAACCAGGATAAAATCTTTGTGTTTGCGTTTGCTCTCTCTTACCCTTACTTCATTACATATATGCCTTTCATATTACTGTTAGTAGTTAACTGCCTTTACTTTGGATAAATTTTTAATTTGATAGATTATTCCTCTGAACTCTATTTACCCCCCTCTAGAGTTGCCATCATGGTCCTTCACAAAAGTGGTCGAATAGGTTTTCTATTTCAATCTATTAATTCTGAATAAAATATCCTAAAATACTATTTTAATCTTATTATATTCTGATTTTGAGATTAACTCTAGATTTTAGGCCATATCGTATCAAGTTTATGAATTTGGGATCCGTGGCACACAAATTGAGATATTTCGTTGACCAAAGAGTTAACTGACACAAAACTAAGATTAGAGTATGAAATCATATAGGTTTCAGTGCTACAAGTGTATTGGAATCGATGGTTTTATCACACCTTGAATCAGTAAAAAGTTATAAATAATATGGCTTACAAATGGTAATTTCGGTAGTTTACTAGTGAACCCTATGTTCAACAAATTAAACAAAATTTTAAAATAATTTATTAAATTCTATAAAAAAAAATATGTTATATATTTTTATGTCAGATTTCCAAAACTTAAAATGGTTCATGAAAACGATTTCGGGATCTCCCTGAATATCAAAAACAACGAAACGTGTCGAATTTCGGACAACTGGCACTCAAAAAATTTTACAAAAATCTAGGTTTATAATTTTATGAAACAAATTTAAGATCTGGAAAGGTTACCTCAATACAGTTCCAATCCAAGAAGTTGCTACGGCTATTGAAAAATTGAGGCTAATTTTTGTGACGAATTTGGACTATTTTTGGACGAAAAATATGGATGAATTTTTAATGATAGAAAAGTAAAGAAAAGTGATTATATCTGTATTCTCCACTACGGCACCTGGGGTGAGCCTCTTGCCCGAAAGAAGCTTCGCAAATGCCCAAAACTCGACTATTTTATATTTATTTACTTTAATAGATATAATTTAATTTAAATGGGTAGGAGTTGAATTATTATGATATGATATGGATGAAGTTGTTTTCCTAGTAGACTTAGGATTAGGATTATGATTAATTTAAAATATAGGTTAGATTTATCTAAATAATTTATAATATTATATAGAATCAAAGATAGTAAAATAATTTATATCTAATTTTATTTATATATATCAACACTAAATTAACATCTATCCAATATTAAGTGTATATATAATTCAAATAACTTCAAATAAATATTAAATAATTCTAGAAAAATTCAAATAAATTATAGAAAATATGTATATATCTTATAAACATAAAATAAATATTTGGTAGCAAAATATGTATATATGGTTCTACAGTAAATTCTGAAAGCCCTAGAAAATTAGGTTTATTAGGTTTTAGTTATCTAAAACTTCTAAAAAAATTCTTAAAATTCTAAAATAGCCTAAATATGATTTTAAATCTTAATATGAGTCTCTAAGAGCCACATGAAGCCTAGTATTATATTATTATCATTATTAAATTATACTTAGTATTTATAAACAAAAATTTCTCACAAAATTACTAGCGTGTTCTACTTATTATTCATGTACAGTATTTTGGGTAGCGGATGCTACAACCTACCCCCCATAAAATATTTTTGTCCTCAAAAATCAAACAATACTAGTAACTATATCTATAGTAACGTATACAAGAAATTTAGTTGGTATTATATATTAATAGTTCCTAGGTTGATGCATGGAGCAATGATGGTTTGGGAAACAAAAGGAGACAATTAATGGATATTTAAACTACTATAGTCTAACATTAACTAACTAAATATGCACAATAATTAGGCAACCATTGCTAACTAAAAGGAACGAAGAAACATGGTTAGAATGGTAGACACAAATATATCGAAGAAAATATGAACAGAATCAAACAAGATGCATATGAGAGACAAAAGAACTCAAAGGATACAATGACTCATAAGGTTGGAAATCCTATTTATAGATGATCTAACTTTTCCTAAAGTTATTCTAAATTCTAACTTTAATTCTATTCGCAGGGTCGCAACAGTACAACTAACTTAATTACCACCGCGAGTTCGTAACCTTTTATGAAATTTGACCTACATGGCCACCATAAAAATTTATCTCGTCCTGCTTCCACTTTTGGGATACGAGTACGTAGCCAAGCCCAACCTATGCCACAACATCAGTAGTAGTATGTTGTCTATGATAAATAATGGTCCACAACAAGTAAACAAATCACATATCATTTACAACTAAGTCATGACAAGGAAATTAAACTAATAGTCTCAATAAATGATTTAAAGAAAGAATCTACTACAACTCAGATGGTCTCAGAAACAAACCCGATAGAAATAAAATAAAAGCAACTAGAACTAGAGTCCACTAAGCCTACTAGCTAAGAATAGTGCAAAAAAGTATAAGGAAGAAATATGCTACTCTGCATCTGTAGAAGCAACCGGTACGTTGGTAACATTGGTGTCATCAATGTACTCACCATAGACCTCAAGATAAATCATGTCGGTTAAATCTGAAAAATAGTTATCCAGTCATGATTGGATGAAGTCACCGTAATACTACACTACACATCATAATATACAAGCATGATGAATAACAGTAAAGAAAAGATGAACAGTAACATGATATTATATGACAAGAAGAGTACTACTATGTCAAAGGAACAGTTTGAGAGTACAACTATGACATGAAATAGTTGAGGGTGCAACTATGACACAGAAACAATATGAAAGTAAAACTAAACTAATACAAACCATTAGACAATATGGAATCGATATTTACATGTACTGTGTATTTTAGAATACAAATTTTTTTCATGTGGACGGATTAGGACATACGACAGTCGGTACGTGAGGTGCAACGACTGCTATCAACATTGACATTGTGGATTTGAATATTGCATAAACCACATGCATACTAATTGTATTTCCTCTCCCGACTCTCTCACAAGTAAACATGATCACTTTAACATTAACTTTATTTTGAACATTGAATATTAAATATTGAACATGGAATATTAAACATTGAACAAAAATTGTTAGGTGATCATGTATGAAGATTATAATTATAACTCTCCTGCATCAGAAAAATAAAAAAGGTAAAACCAACAATGTCAAGCCCAGAAAACTTGCAGCATAAAATACCGGCAATATAGGTCATATTGATACTTGCCAGCTCATGTAGATGTTGAACTCACAACTTAAGACGTCGTCCGATCTATCCCGTTACATAAATTAAAACAAATTAGTCTTACAAAAGTGGTCGAATAGATTTTCTATTCCAATCTATTTAATTCTTAATAAAATACCATAAAATACTATTCTTATCTTATTATATTCTGATTTTAAGGTTAACCCTAGATTTTAGGCCATATCGCATCAAGTTTACGAATTCAAGATCCGTGGAACGCAAATCGAGGTATATCGTTGACCAAAATTTAAACAAAAAAAAAATTAAGTATGAAATTCTATAGGTTTCAGAGCTACAAGAATGTTGGAATCGACGGTTTCATGAATATTAAATCAGTAAAAAGTTATGAGCAATATGGCTTATAGATGGTAATTTTGGTGCATGGTTTACTAGTGAACCATTTATTCAACATATTAAAAAGAATAGTTAAATACTTTATTAAATATTGAGAACAATATATGTTATATATTTTCGTTTTATCTTTTCGAAACTTTAAATGATTCATGAAAATGATTTCAGGATCTCCCAAAATCTCGAAAACAACAAAACATATCAAATTTTGGACAACTGGCACTCAAAGAATTTTACAAAAATCTAGATTAAGAATTTTATAAAAAAATTTAATATCTTAAAATTTTACCTCGATACGATTCCAATGCAAGAAACGGGAACACGTTTGGAATCCGGAGATAGAAGATATGGTCATTCCAAGTCGCTACAGCTGTTAACTAATTTTTGTGACAAATTTGGACTGTTTTTAGACGAAAAATATTGTTGGATTTTGAATGATAGGAAAGTAAAGTAAAGTGATTATATATTTATTTATTTTAAATTTATTTACTTTAATAGATAGAATTTAATTTAAATGGGTAATAGTTGAATTATTAGGATATGATATGGATGAAGTTGCGGATGAAGTTGTTTTTCGAGTAGACTTAGGATTATGATTATGATTAATTTAAAATATAGATTGGATTTATCTAAATAATTTATAATCTTAGATAGAATCAAAGATAGAAAAATAATTTATATCTAATCTTATTTATATCTATTAACACTAAATTAATATCTATCCAATATTAAGTGCATATATAATCCAAATAACTTCAAATAAATATAGAATAATTCCAAAAAATATAAATAAATTATAAAAAATATGTATATATATCCTATAACCATAAAATAAATATTTGGTATCAAAATATGCATATATAGTTCTACAGTCAATTCTGAAAGACCTAGAAAATTAGGTTTATTAGGTTTTAGTTATCTAAAAGTTCTAAAAATTTTCCTAAAATTCTAAAATAGCATAAATATGATTTTAAATCTTAATATGAGTCTCTATGAGCCACATAAGGCCTATTATTATATTATTATTTTTATAAAACAATACTTAGTATTTTAAAACAAAAAAAATTTACAAAATTACTAGTGTATTCTACTTATTATTCCTGTACGATAATTTGGGTAGTGGATGCTATATATATATATATATATATATATATATATATATATATATATATATATATATATATATATATATATATATATATATACACACACAAAATAAGTCTACTTGTTAGCTGGAGAAGTTAGAAAATAAATAGGAGATCTTGGGTTCATATAACTCCCATCTCCTTTACAAAATAATTTTAATATATATATTTACCGAATATTTATCAGGCGTATGGTCGGACCAAATCGGACAGTGCGGGCTTGAAGAACCAAACCCAGTACAAACCCGGTATAGAGTACGGGTCTAGTCGGGTCGGGCCGGTTCTGGCCAGGCCTACGGGCCTAAAATTGAAACCAGCCCGGACCCGTTACAATATTGGACTGGGCTAGGTCGACCCGTTGACCGGCCCCGGACCGACCCAGATCGGTATTGACTGGGTCGGTTCAGTTAATTCTTTAATTATTTACTAACAATTTCTTCACCAACTTCCAATTGAGATTTGTATTCCTTACAGGGACTTGTACTCAAATTAAGCCCAACTAAATCCTGACCAAGACTTGAGATCCAATACTCAATTTATTATAGCTTTTGAGACACAGGCCCTTCTCCTAACATCCCCAAAAGAATCAACTAATAGTCAAGGAAGAGGTTAGAGAAATTAGTTATAAACTCGAGTGAGTTAGTTGTCATCAAGAATGTGTTAGTTAGGAATCATGCCAAGGGTTAGCAATAAAGAGTAAGCTAGAATTCAAGAAGTTATTAGGATAAATCAAGAACTTAGAATTAATTGGAACTTAATAAATTATTATTTTTCTAGGTGGACTAGAGAGACTATAGCTTTGGACCGAAGGCAAGTACTCTATATGATGCTTTCTTTCGTTTCGCATTTTATTGCAAGTTTTATATTTCCATAATATTATTTTTCCATTGAAGTTCCTCCTTCATTTCCCGTAAATCATTATTTATTATTTATTGCAAGTTCCTACACATTGTGTATCTTTCTAGTATATATTCATTTTGGTGCATGCTTCGTGACACAGTAGGACACACAATGATTGTGTGTCATGTTCATTGTATCTTATGTCGTGTCATTGTACTTTGTATCGTGTCTATTGTCATTGTATTGCATTCGTTATTGGTATTGGGGGGGGATAGAAAATTCATGTATGGATGACCCTATCCTCAAACCGTGGAGAGTAGCGGTCGCACGTCATATACGGAGCGCCAGATCACTTCTAGTAATCCACCATGACAAAGGTATTCAAATCACATGTTAGATGGTTACTTGTTTATATTGATTATACTGTTACTTTATTGTTCCATGCTTGTTTTATTTCACATTATATTCTAGTATTGTGTAGATGTACTTTGCTCCGTCCTGACTGCACAGTTGATACAGACAGCAGGGAGGTGGCACTTGGGATCAGCTGAGCAACATGGAGGACTTAGTGTAGAATACCTGGATGTACTATTCATTGATGTATTCATTTGGGTTGTATATATTTTATGATTTATCGAATTTGTCTTCGGATGAGAATGAGATGTATCGTGTACAAATATCATACTAGTGGATTATGGTAATTGTGGGTGCGTGAGGCTAGGTTTTTTTTGTCGTTCTTAGTGCAGTGACTTGATCGATTGATTAATGACTATTTTGGTGATTGATAAGGTATATACAGCTGACTACCGTCAACACTACGGCATAGGCTGGACTTGACCACGCACCCGTACTTGATATCGTGGGCGCGGGTTATGACAGTTCAGGGCCGGGTTCCAGGAAGCCTGGCTTAGTTCGCACTTTGAGAATTTATGAATCTTATAAGACTTTGGGGAGATTATAGAGAAAAAAGTTATAAATAGCCCAGAAATAAAGTTTCAGATTCAGAAAGTAGAAAAACAGAGCTCGTATATTCATCTATGAAAGAGTTGATGTAGATGTTGGATTGTATCTTGTTTTCAGTTGAGCATTCAAAAGTGTGCGACAATGGAGTTGAAAATTTAGTCCCATATCGGATAGGAAGTGAGATCATGAGGTATAGATAATTGGAATTGGTTCAGCCCTTACATGAGAATTTTTTTTAAGGCATATTAGTCCATTCCAATATCATACTTCATGGGTTAACTCTGGTTCGTGTCACGCCACGTTCCCAACAACTAGTATAGAGCCCAAGATTACGGGACTGGCTTGGGTGGCTCTAATTGGTTTGAGACAGATTTTATTAAATATTTTTTTGTATAATTGAAATACCGATTATATAACCTCTCTTCTCCTGGTGAAGTAGGAGGATCCTCTATAAGGCAGTCTGAAGAAGAATCAGACCTAAGGTTAGAGATAAGTACATGCATTGGCTTCAAAGTTAGAGACGACACACCCAAGGTGGAGCAAGATGTTGTGGTTAGCACAAAATGATGGTGTTGATGAACGTATCAGTTTGGTTCTTTTGTCGAATGGATCGAGATAACAATATATTGGATCTGCTGAGTGCTCGGCTATCACTACTACATTTTCTATAAAAGGGATATTTTAGTAATTTTATATTTAATTAAATATTGTGCATGATAAATAATTAATTGTTGTATTATTTAATTGTTGTTAGATGTTAGTTATTTATTTTGGGCTTGTGTTAGTGGACCTAACTAGTTTACTTTAGACTAATGGACCAACATGTATTAATTCTTAGATTTTAGCCCATTTAAAAAGCTCATTGATTAGGAGGTTGATTAATTTAATTAAACCATTAGACTAGAAGCTTCTCTCCTTAATTATTTTTTTATGAGAGGCCCCAAGGGGTATAATGGACATTACATAGTATCTTGAGAAAGGGGTAGAGGGGGCCGGCCTATATTTAAAGAGGGAAAAAAGTTTCTCTCTGCTCTTTTCATTTGAAAACTAGATTTAGAATTTTCCTCAACCAAATTCCTTCATTCCACATTATTTTTTCTACCAAATTTCATCCTAATTCCTTCCCAAATCACCATTGGAAGCTAGTGGAATAAGGATCTAGAAGAAGGAAGCAAAGATCTACAAGTTGGAGGTCAATTTCATCACAATTGGAGGTTTTATTGGGAATCCATCTCCCAATAAGTACAATTCAGTTTTTTTTCTTAATTTAGATTCTAAATCTAAGAATTAACCATAAAAAATCAAACATATGCATAGGCTACATGTAATTGATGTATAGCAACATCAAGTGTATAGCAACATGTAACTTTTATTGAGAAATCAACCCATATGCATAGGTTTCATTGGAAATCCATCTCTCAATTGGTAAACATGAATAACATTTAATGTGTCTTTAAAATTAGCCAAAAAAAAAAAAAACTGCAAGATGTATAGCAACATGTATTTGATGATAAAAATCGAGTATAACTAAAATAAATACAATACAAGATGGGAAACAAGCAGCATCTAGAGCCAGGTAGGATAAGCTATTAAGTGAAGGATGAACAAGAAGTAAACACACCTTCAGAAACCACGCCTCAGCTGTCAATGTACAAAAGGATACAAGAAGCTACAAGTGAAAAAGACTAGTAGCATTCTATTTCTGCAACAGGTCAGTGTAAATCTATATTACTACCGGTGCCGGTACGAGAACTCTGGAGACCTATGACGATATTTGAAAATGAAACCTCTCTAACGGATATATAAAAAATATTTAATTTTTCTAAACAAAATTTATGGATTTTTTTGTTATCGGATACCAATTTTATCAATCAATTTAACTAATAAAATATTCTAAATATATATACAAATAAAAAATGATAAAAAGTAACTTAGTTGAGTACCTTATTGTCATTTTTCTAACAGTTAAACAAGATCAATAAAAATAAGATCATTTGAAAATAAAAGAACAAAATAAATGTTAGAATAACAAACTATATTTAAAAAATAATAAGTAAATTAGTTTGTCTCGTAGTAATGTCTCTCTCAATCATTTTTTGATCGATGGTTTGAACTATGTTATTGTCGTTTTGGTTAATAAAGTTTAATATATATAAATGGATATAGGTCTCCTTTGGACATTTTTCCTCCAAAAGTCATTACTACAGAGTATTACTTTGAGTGTAGAGCTTCTTTGGGTCTACCCATTACAAGACATGATTGGACTAGTAAGCAAAATTAGACCATGTTTGGAAGTCTAGGGCGGTCGCACAGGCGGATGCGGGGGTAGATGGGGTGGGCTGGAGCCTACCCCAAAAAAAATTTAAAACTTTTTTTTTCATATAATTTTTTTTTATAGGTTAATCCACCAAAATTTATGGTAGCTCATCCCAGTTGCAGTTCCTGGATCCGCCCCTGAACGGTCGCCAAACTCGTCCGTCCTCTGAGTCGGCTCTAATTACTACAAATAATAGTTGCACGAAATAAAAATCAAGAAGAACACCAAAAATAATACCGTCCAACAAGTAATGGAACATATAACAAGACACCAATGAATTACTAATGAATTATAAATCATGATTATAATCATAGTTCATAATATCACCCGATACCAAACGATTTGGCATGTCCGATCTGATATCGACACTGAAAACTCTTTTTAAGTCAATTTGATAAAAAAAATTAAATGAAAAAGACCCATTGTAAAAACATAATAAGTTCATAAAAACATGTAAAAGAAAAAAAATTATCTATAACATATAATTCAATCCAATCCAATCGGCAGAGGTGTACTACTATTTCATCAATTCCCAAATTAGTAAAAAAAAGCAACACAAGAAATACTTAAAATTATACCTAAAAATATAAAATAATTTTATTTTCTAAAAGTTCAATAATTTATTAATAATTATTTGTTTTTCAATACACAAAAATATGATAATCCAATCCGAAACTACTGACACGGAGAAGCCACAAAATAGGGCTGGTGATAAGGGCACTACACAATATACTCAGAGCTAGTCCAGAATTGGGACTAGTCCATTAATGAATGAAGTTTACTCATACTAACCCAAAAGTTTACTCATACTAGCCCAAACATTACTCCTCCCAAATTTTTCTAACCTCCACCGGAGTCCTCCCCCCTCCTCCTTTTCTTGTCGGAACCCTCCTCCTCCGCCTCCTCCCCCGTCCTCCACCGCCGCCTCTCGTTGCCGTCGTCGCCTCCACCTCCTCCTTCCTCTCCCGCTCCTCCGTCTCGTACCCCCTTTCGGTGTTCGACTATCTCGACACCCTCGGCGTCCGCCGCTCCTCCTTCCCCCGCTTCTCCCTTCCCTAATTTCAACAAATAAGTTACTAACTGAATACTATATAGTCACATAGACATTGGTCAGATGACATGAATAATAGCACAATGACAAAGATGTAAGCCCCCTGATTTTTTTAAATTTTTAAATACATTTTCTCACAGTTTTTCTGTAATTTGTGGAATTTAAAACTAAGGTATTTTGTGATTAAAGAATTTTTAGATGATGCTAATTAATATTAAAATATTATAAAAATAATATTTTATGGTGTAAAATGGAAAATCGGACATATGGTAATTTTTTGTGAATTTATTGGACTCCGAAAATATTTTAAAAACCCTAGAGACTAAGTTGCAATTATTTAATTTTGGTGCCCTCATCCTATTGGGTTAAACCAAATGAAGAACCAAACCCTTCTCCCCTTTGACCGTTCAACCCTCTTCCTCTCCTCCTTTTTGTTATAATTTTCTCCATGTTGAATCATGGCCATCCATTTTAAATGGAGCCATCCCCACCACACAACACCTTTCCCATAGGTATATATAAATAATCTCTCAAACCCTTTTCCCAAAGCAAACCCCATCCCCATGTGTACTTGGCCGGCCCTAAACCCTAGGTAGCCATCTTCTCCCTCATGCAAAACTCCCCTCTCCATTATTATTTCTACATCACTATCATTAGCCAACATCAAACCGAAACCCTAACCCAACCCTATTCATCACCCTCACCTTCATCCTCCCCTCCGGCCACCCTCGCCGGAGCAGCCTACAACCCCTCCACCACCACGTCGACCTTCCCCCGGCCTTCGCCAACCGCCTGAAGACGCCGGAGCCTCCTCCCACCCTACATCACCATCACCACCATAACCAGAACTTCCAACTCGTCAACCTCCTCCAAGACTTTCGTCCAGCTAACCCGCCATGACCTCCCCCACGCAGACCCGGGTGACCTCCCTCCGACGTCCCTCGAAGTACAACTGCAGACCCCGACATTTCTGATGCCATTTGAACCCTGCTCTCCACAAATCCCCTGCCGACAACTGCATGGTCCGTAACGTCGGCTGTCACGGAAGACCGGCGCATGCTATTCGAACCCGCTGTTGACGGGCGAGCAGCGGCAGATTCCAGCAAACATCAGTCTCGCCGCATCGGTCCTGCCCTCATCGAGACCGGACCGCCGCTTCTCCTTGCATGTTCTCTTATGGCACCGCTGTGTCGACCAGAGATCATATTTGGCCTGGACATGCGTCGCAAGCAATCCAGCGTCGAGTCACACCACTACCGGTTCTCTCCGACCCCTACTCGTCGTCAATGTACTCCTCTCTGACACCTTTACTCAGTCGTCAAAACTTTTCACATGCATGCGAATCGGTCAAAGTCGCACCAGCCCTTCTTCCCAACGAGTCCGGTACGACCCCGTTGTTGGGAACGAGCCCACAATCGGCAACCAATTATGGGCATCGGCCGGCTACCGTGTTCACTTGATGCCGGAGTTGGTTCACATCACCAGAGAATGAGACAGGAATTCTCTTTCCTGAACCTAGAATGCATGGGAAGGAAGTTGTGAACAGAAGCTTTCACGTGCAAAGGAAGGAAGTTGTGAACAGAAGCTTTCACGTGCAAAGGAAGGAAGTAAGAAGAAGCTTTCACAATATTAATTGGTATTAGTACCAAAAGAAGAAGCATGCATGGCCATGTTTCATCTTTCTAGTGCAAGTATGTAAATAATGGAAACTTCAGTATAGACCCCTATCCTTAAGAAGGTTCGCGTGAGTCATCTAAACTTGGGACCAAGCCAGACCTTCAACCTCAGCGGGCTTAGACACGACAACAGGACCATTGGATCGACCCGCGAGACTTCGGAAGCAGGTTATTGGCACGCGCAGCTTGAGGCCCCAGGCAAGTGTACCTTGCCAAACTTGCAGTATATTGATTCATATTATTCTCTTGTTTTATTCCTGTGATTGTTGTGCATGCTTGACCTAGAACCGAGTGACTTACTTAGCGTCCGATTATTAGTCGGGTGCCAACCATGTACGCAGAGTTGGGTAACGTCACCTAGAGATGGACATTCGTGACCCTTTATATTCTCGTACTTGTCTTATCAAGTACACTATAACTCAGGATACTTGACACTATTCATGAGACAGAGTCTTCTTGAGATATTCATGGTGATTCTGTATAGGATACAGGTTTATGACATAGACATTATATTCATAGATATTATATGACTGGTTGCATTAGCTATGATCCCGCTTGACATGGACATGAGACGTTATGGTCATGAGATACGTGGTTACATTGGATGGGGAGAGACACACAGGCTACAAGCTGTTTTATATATATCTACTACTATTGTGAGGTCGTAGACTCTCGAGCAGAGCTAGACACATTACCGGTTATTACCGCTACCGGCTCCCCGACACAGAGCTTGTAGTGGCTCAGCCTGAGTTTAGTGATGCTCTCACTTGCATTTCACATAGATGGTTACATACTTACCCTATTTTGCATTATTTGCTGCACTGCATTTATTTTGGCTTGTATTATCTGTACCTTGTTATGTCCCCTGAGGACCTGGATCCGGATTATGTCCCCAGAATTTGAAGACGAGGTCTATCCCGAGGTATACGGGACCGCAGCAGAAGCAGATACATGAGTTGTACCGACACCCGAGGACGAGGTGTTAGCGGAAGACTTTTCCTGAGCATCTATGTTTCATGCTCAGTATTTACTTTATTCAGTCATTTATATTCTGGTCTGTTGAACCATTGTATTAGATTTTTATCAGGTTGTTCCCCGAAGCACTTTGTTGAGACTGGTTGATGATTTACATTTCTTATATCTGTGGATCATATTTTATCTTGTGTGGATGAGATTAGTTGTGCCATGTTGTCGTAGACTTTATTTTACAGATTAAGTACGTCCTGGTGGATCCATTAAATTGGGTTTGTCCATCAGTGTGTGCTGCTGGCCATTGCCACGTGTCTGGTCCCTCGGTATTTTGGGACTGGGGCGTGACAAAAGAAAAATAACAGTACACAGAAACCAAAAAAGAAGAAGAAAAAATGGAAGGACTGTCAAAATTTGACATATATGTTGATTTTTTAGGACTATCAAACTTTTGACAGTCCTACCAATTGCAAGGACTGTCAAAATTTTGACAGTCCTAAAAAATCAACATATATTTTTAGGACTGTCAAAATTTTGACAGTCCTTCCTAAAAATTCAACATATATTTTTAGGACTATCAAAATTTTGACAGTCCTACCAATTGGAAGGACTGTTAAAATTTTGACAGTCCTAAAAAATCAACATATATTTTTATGACTGTCAAAATTTTGACAATCCTAACAATTGGTAGGACTGTCAAAAATTTTACAGTCCTTCCAAGTATAGGAATAATGGATCTCTCCTCAATGGAATCAGTGCATACAAGAGATGTAGGATCAATAGTGACAGAGAGCGATCACAACATTAATCGTACTTAATAGGGAAAGGTCCGGGGAGTGAAGATGGAGTGTCTGGAGCAGATGTAGTATATGAAAAAAAGTAAGGATCGGTGTAGAGGATGGTAATGGCGCATGTGGATGAGGTGCAACATAGTAAAGAAGATGCTAAAAAATTAACATATATTTTTAGGACTGTCAAAATTTTGACAATCCTATCAATTGGAAGGACTGTCAAAATTTTGACAGTCCTAAAAAATTAACATATATTTTTAGGACTGTCAAAATTTTAACAGTCCTAACAATTGGGTAGTCCTAACAATTGGGGTAGGACTGTCAAAATTTTGATAGTCCTGATTATAAAAAAAAAATTAAGAGTGGACAGCCCCGAATAAATTTTGGTAATGACAAACTTGTAATTATCAATGATAAACATTTGGGGAGTCCCAAGTAAATTTAGTAGTGCCCTTATCACGTTATGATAATTGGAATGCTTGAAAGTGATTGTACTCATTACACTTATTTTCTATAAAAGACAGCTGAACAACTACGCAACAAAAAATCTGTTCTATTGATGTCATTTCAGCTGAAGCCGGGTGAGCACAGTAGTTAGATATTACATATGGATGGATGAAAGACAGCAAACTAGTTATAGAACAGGCTATAAGAAACAGCAGAGCAATAAACCAACAAATATTATTAGTAACTTGATTCCAGTAACAACATGGAACATAGCTCTATAATTCCATAACTTGATTCCAGTAACAACATTGAACATTTAATTCCAGTAGCAACATGGAACTTAGCTATCTTCTGGTTTTGGAGCATCTGCACTCGCATGTTGCACAAACTCTTCCTGGGACATATGGGTTCCATGGCAAGCACATATGATCTTTACTTGGTTTTGGCTGAAGTTGTATGCAACACCGGATATAGTTCTCCCATCAAGGCCTGATCCAGTGGCCGACACCCATGGAAGATTTGGGCATGAACCACACCCTCCAAACTTTATCTCTGACGCAATGCCCGGCTCTATAGTCGATCCTCTTTGTGAGAATCCTTCCGCTACAGGTCTTGTTGGTTCCTTTGGCCTAAAGATGGGAAAGTTGTTCTTGCCCTCGTCTTGAATTTTGGAAGTGCCAACCTCTCCAGCATGCTTGCCATTGGCTTTCACGGAATTCGATGACTTTCCTTCATATACAACAGATGGTGATGAAAAGCCAGGAGCATGAGCTGAAACTGCACCAAACATGACAAAGGGATCAGCTCAACTTTCAATAAACTGAAAAAAAAAAAAAAAAATCAGCAAAGACTAAGTTCTTAATTTGTGCAGCTTAGCATTGCCATCGCCACGAGCACAACAAGAAAATCCATTTTATGCAAGCGTTTCCAGATGACATAAGAAGGGCTTTTGAGTTTTTAACCATGAAAGCTTCTCAGTTCTGAGCCTCAGAAAGGTCATGATCAAGAATCATAAACTAAGCAGTAGTTTCACTTGAATGTAAAGGTTGTATACGCTGAAAACCTATTGTACAGAATGAGTATTTCACTTATTCTCTGAATTAAAAGTTAAAAAGTACTTTAAATACTCATGTAACCTGGATAACTTAAAAGTTGTATGTATTTGAAAAAAAAAAAGTTATGTTGTTCTTCTTATTGATTCATAACGGATAAATTATTAGCCTATTAATTCCTATTAAATGGTCATTTATTTGTTGGCGGTGGGTTGGGATCTTTATATACTCTGGGGAAGAGAGGAAATCTGAAAAGAACCAGTAAACTCTTTCCTTCTCTTCACAACAAATTCAGTTTTTTCTTTTTCATTCCAATCTCTCCTGCTCTGGACGAGCTAAGTTCGGATCGTTTTTTCCGGCACTATGTGCAGTGACGGTAAGCCGGTAGCAAGGGAGTTTTACCTCTAGAAGAGGATTAGAGAAGAAGCCTGCACATAGATCTCGAATAATCTCTTAAGGTAGTACTTCGTACACGACTTCCCCGTACACCGGTAACTCTTAACATTTTATCGTTTTATGTTGTTCTTGCTACAGGAAAATAAAGGATTATTTATAAACAATCTAAGAGATTATTCTCATTTCCATTTCCTGTCTTACAAAATAGTCTTATTATCTAAACAGAATACTATTTACATTCTGTTAAGTACATACAAAATTATCATTCTACAAGTTGGATTATTTATTTTGTACGAAGTCTTCCGGTACAATCTATTTACTAGTAAACATGGTTCAACAACATGCATTACTGGTACACTAACACTATGTCAATTATATGTACCAATAGTTAAATTTGAACACGATCATTGGTTGTCCTTTATTTTTGAAGGTCGTGATATGCAGGATAGATAGATATGTAATGCTAGAAGGGCAGAGATTTTTTTTTTTTGTTTTTAAATTCGTCTGGAAATTTTTTCTACCGATGCTATTAGATTCCCTGGTCACTTGACCTATGAACTACTATCTGATTGTTTTGATTACTCACTTTCATAGCTGTCATAGTTTTGACACAGGGATAGGTGGACGTTTGTCGTCTCACTGTGAGCACTTTCATTGTTCTTACTCTTCCCATCTTTATTTTTGACAAGAAGCTTTATCTTCGGACTTTGTACAAACTTGTACATACTACTTATTGCCACATATATGGCAGCAACTAGTAGCATATAGGTAGCCTTTATTTGTTTTCATAGATAGAAAATTAATTTGGTAAATTGACAACATTACACTCACACTCAACACTGCATTAGTTCGATCCCTACAATAAGCAAAGTAAATTATTTTGTTATTCTTGTTGGAAAACACTGCTACATTTCGTACATATAGGTTCATCATTCTTTTTATGATAGGGATTAAGCAACAGCACTTTGGTAACACACAGTGCTCACCTTGCAAAGGCTCAGGTTTGGTTTTTTGCACAAAGCAAAAATGTACGAAATAAATCGTGTTTCTAGCTACTTTAGTCATCCAAGAACAAAAAAATTGTTCAGTGCACCTGAATGGTGGGTGCTCGCCCATGATTCCATGCCACATATTTTGATTAATGCAAATGAGCAACCAGATGTACAAAAGAGGTGGTTATATCTAGGATCCTAGTGAAACTCCTCACCAAGGAAGATCTGAATGACCTCAATGTTAGCCTCTAGACAGTGTGCCAAACTACTACCAGCTTATTAAACGCACAAGAGACGTAATCAGGTACAGAAATTGACAGCCAACTTCAAGAGTTTTACAGCATTTGGTTCTATGTTTTGTTAGTCCCGAGGCTTAACCAAAGATGGAAGAACGCGTGGTCGAGATCAGAGGTTCACACAAAAGTTTCCACGACTATTATCGATTTCCACGAAAAACTATAAAAGGATTCTGATTACAACTTCCTCTCAAGATTACAAAAGAATCAGAATTAACCAAACTTCTCGTTCTTCCTTGCAATCACAGTTGCAGACGGACAGAACAGAGTTACAATAAAACGAAAACTCTTCGTTCTTTCTTGCAAAACGCAGTTGCAATCAGATAGAACGAACCAAGAAGAAAAAGGAGAAAATAACAGAATAAAAAAATATTTTTGCTGGGACGGTAAAGATCATCGTTGCTCAAAGCAAGATTCGTCCTCTATCGACGATCTGCTCCCAGGAGCCAGCAAGTTCACAAGAGAACTCTGGAATGCTCGTAGTCACATCTTTGTGTGACTCGAACGGACTCCTTTGGACTCCTCTTTCTCAACTTTTGGTCTGTCTCAAAAGGAGGCTAGATAGCTCTTTATATAAGGAATAATTGAAGCACATCCTCCTCTTCTTTCCGATGTGGGACTAAAAATCCAATATACAAAATTGATATCCCACAATCGCAACCAAATGCATAGCCCGTTCAGTGCCCGTTCAGCACCCGTTCAGCACCCACTCAGCGCCCGCTCATGCAACACGCGCATGCAACCCGAGCATAAAACGAGCGCACGAGCGCAACAACAGCGCACAAGCGCCTAGCGACGATGCTGACGTGCTAAGTGCAAAGTGCGCCAACAAAGCGCCACTTTGCGCCCTTGAGCCCTTGTCCGTGTTCGAGTCTGAGTCCGAGTCGCTAAGTCCCAAAGGGACTTAGCTCCTATGAAAATAATTCCAAGAGCATGACAAAAAGCATAAACGCTTTCATGAGGAGTTATCATTTTTTCTCCTAGGAAAACACCCCCACGTGGCACCCATGTGCCCCACCATACCCCATGTGCACACCTCAACTCATACAAAGCATTATATTGAGATACCCACTTGGTGGTGTAGCCAATGTGGGACTATATTTACTAGTCTAAAGACAAAAATACCAACAATCCCCTACGTATCTCAATATATATGGGTTGAGCATTCCCCACAGTGACTGCCCATCATGCATTAGGATAGATGTCGCTTCGACTTGAATCTTCCCGCATGGGTCGAACAACAATATGATACAAGAATGGACTTAAGCCTTAAATTCTGCACCATAACTGCAATTATTCCCACTCACAGAATGACATCAGTTGTGCTTCCAGTTGCACATTAAAGGCCATGTGCACGCCTCGTTTTGGTATATGTATTTTGGTCGTCTACAAGTTTTTCCTCAAGAGACGGCCTATATCTCTTTCCATACACTCTGAGTTCTTTTAAAGAGTCATTGGCATGAAGCCTCGAGCTTCCTTGCGGTGCTACTCCACTATGACATGGCCTAGAGCCGAGGCTACACCTCATCGTGGTGTCATGCCACTGCAGCATGAGGCCCCAGCCTCTTTGTAGTGCCAAACTACCCAGCATGAAGCCTTGCGCTTCCTTGCGGTGTTACGCCGCTGTGACATGGCTCGCGTAGCCGAAGATTTACATCTTTTACCTCTGTGGTATCACACCAATATAACATGAGGACACTGGCCTCTTTGTAGTGCTGCCTACACTCTTCATCTACAGCATTAGGCTACATGCCTATGTGCGGTGCTACGCCGTTGTGACATGGCTCGCGAAGCCGAGGCATTACCCTTACCGAGGAACCATTTGGTGGTGTCACCCACTGTAGCATGGAGACCTTACGCTCCTTTGTAGTGCTGCGCTACCGTGCTTCCTGTAAAGCACACCAGACATTCAAAATGCCTGAGAAATCACGAAGGCATCTAAGCCATCCTCCTACAGGACTTGTTCTACACAAAAGAACAATTAGTAGACAATAGTGGTTCTGGGTCCGTAACCCCTCAATGTCTTAAATGACTACCCACTATTTCTGATATTCTCCTAGTCAATGATCCTCCCTTGAACCAATAGCTGGATGTCTATTAGATTTCTCTTTAAACTAATAGCATAAAACTAAATGGTAGGATTATAAAGACACAATATCAGAGGTCCTCCAAACCCATATATGTTGTGTCCTTGACTATATGCAGTGTTACGCCGCTGTGATATGACCCGAAGTCGAGGTTCACTCCCTCTTGTGGTGTCACGCCAGTGTAACATGGAGTACTACCCTCCTTTATAGTTTTTGGGATCAGCTGGCGCTGGAGGCCTTACATGAACGGATCTACCAAACCCTCCTGGCTCCGATCATTAAACACTGTAATGATCCACACTAACTACGCTCATTCAGTGTCATGTACTGGCCCTTGAAGACTATCATGAACGGATCCGCCAGATTTGTCTGACTCCGATCATTAAAGCACTGTAATGATCCACGCAATATGCACTCATTCAGTGTCATGTGTTCTATCCACATAGTTCTCTTCAAACCGTTGAAAAGATGAACAGATGTCACTGTTGCAGCTTCCTGGTTTTCTCAGTATGTCGGTATCACCCGAATCTGTGTACTAACCATAGGAAGATCATCTGAGAGCTTCCAGAGCTATTATGCTTTACTTGCTGCAGCTTGATAGTAAAAAGAACTCTGAGAGTAAAGACTGCTTCTTCGACTTCCACGATATAGCAGCACCACCACTGGAGAAGTCACGTCCTCCTGTGGTTCTTTCACTCTTCTTTCCCCAGCACCAACTGGTATTACCGAAACCTTCCTTCATATCTGGATAACTATTGTAGCATAGGATATACTACTGAGTTCTCCTGAGAATTCTGACGACTCTCTTCACAGCTTTCAGTGTTCAACACATATACTGCTTGTGAACTGACTCAGCATCCCTACAGCAAAAGCTATGTCAGGCCTGTTGGTACACGCAACTTGAATCATTCACCTGATGATGCTCGAGTATACCAACTGTCTGACGCTTTTCCTTGAATTTGGCTTAATATTCATTCACACCTGAGGAATATCGTCCCTGATATCCAAAGCATGTGATCAACATTTCATGTTGAGAGCTTGTGACTAAGCAAGCCCACCTGGCATCCGGATTATCTTATATCCTCAGGATGACATCCGCAATCCCATGTCCTGGGTTTGGACAAAAAGGACATCTTTGTTATAGTGACACTTCTATGTCCACAACTGGGACTAGCAAGTCGTCCACATAGATACAAACGATGACTCATCCATTATCAGCGAACTTCGTGTACACACACTTATCCGTCTCGCTGATCCTGCGACAACTTTGACTATATGACTTGTCAAACTCCTGCTGCCACATCCTGAAAATTGCTTCAGGCCGTATCGAGATATTATCAACTCATAGACTATCTTCAAACCTGAATGACAATAATTCTGACTGTTGTCCGTAAATCTCTCGTGTATGTCTTCATCCAAGACTTCATCCAAGACTTACTGTCTTCCCATCATCTGATAAATAATCAGCTTGTAAATAGCAGCTACGACAATCATCTTGATCTATGACACCCTCATCGAGGTGCCAAAGAACTCAATCCCCTATTGTCTGAGAAAACCCCTGGACAGATAGCCTTGTCTTGAACTCAACTGTTCTGTCTGCTTTCATCTTCATCGACTTGAAGATCTGATAAGCATCTGATTGGTTTAGCTCCTTCAGGCAGATTGACCAACACCCAAGTGTGGTGGGAGGTTATTGAGTCATACTCATTATTTATAGCCTCCCTCTAGAAAACATCTCTGATCTTCATCGCCTCATCATAGGTAAGCGGATCTGCTTCCACATGATAGGTGACGAAATTTTCTCCGAAGTCCTTCATTCTCCTTACTCGCTTAGACACCGGCTCTGCGAGTTCTGGTTCGATCTTTGTCGTTGGGATGGGGATGACAACTTATTCTTGGACTATATCTTCGTTGGAAGCTTCAGCCTCCTGTGCACCCACACTATTTTTCGGAATATCTACGATAACAATGTTCTTGTGCCTTGCAAATTTATTTTCGAGGAGTTCTGCGTCGCGAGATTCAATGATATGATTTGATTCGATATCAAGAAATCTCCGAGCATTACTATTCTCGGCATCACCGTGAAAAATTGTCTTCGTAGTCCTCGATTTCAGCTTCTGAATCTTTAATTCCGGAAGCTTCATATACGCCAGACACCCCCACACTCGAATGACGTCCAAGTTGGGTCTGACTCTGAACCAGAATTCCTGAGGAGTGACATCGGAAGTTGCGTATGGCACTCTGTTCAGAATGAACGTAGCCGTCAGAACAGCTTCTCCCAGAAGTAGTTTGGAAGACCCGTAGTCAACAGTATTGAGTTCATCATCTCTGTCAACGTCATGTTCTTCCTTTCAGCTACTACATTAGATTGAGGAGAATACGGAGCAGTTGTCTCATTGATAATTTCATGTTCTCTGCAGAACGATGCGAATTCAATAGACATATACTCTCCGTCTCGATCACTTCTGGTCTCTTAAGTCGTTGCTACATTTGAAGTTCAGCCTCAACCTTGAACTTCTCAAATGCTTCGTCTTTTAAGCAGATAGACAAACGCGTACTTCGAGTAGTCTTCGCTGAAAGTAATGAAATACTTTCTTTTGGCCTTTGTGGAGAATTGCTTGAAGTCACAGATATCTGAGTGAACCAACTCCAGAAGATCTGTACTTCGGTTTACCCGTTTTAACGAATTTCTTGTGATCTTTGTCTGCGCACAGACCTTACACTTCTCCACCTCCTTACCCCCACATTTGGAGATAAACCCTAGACTAGACATCTGGCAGTACAAAGTACATGTCCTAGTATGGAGTCCTACAACTCTTACAATGAGACTTCAGTCACAAGCAGAAGCTCGAACATCCATTTGAAACTGAACGCCTTGTTTCAAAGTATGTCTTTTGCCAAGAAATTACCATCTAGCAAACATGGATGTTCACCCTCAAGTCTGCAATAGACTTCCTGAGATCAGATCTTTGGTAATCACTGGTACGTTGCTACACGCACTCCTTTGACTATAACTTCTCGAAGTTCGGAACCATTGTCCCAATTCCCAAATCCCTTGATCCTTGCTTGCCATCAAGACCTTCACCACTAAAAGGTTCGACCTTGATCAACAGCTCTTCCTAAAGCACATGTGGCTAGATGCACCAGTTTTCATCCACTGGTCAACAACCATGCCATAGGACTAAACCTGTGCAATCATAGCAACCAAGTTAAGTAATCAAAGGAACCAAGTTTAGTTATACCTTGCTATATTGGTTCGAATTAGTTATACTTCTATGTTCCAATTTCAACCATGCGTCAAGTCCAGTATAGTGCAGTCACATTTATGTGCATAGGCCACCATGCACCAATCCATGCGCATAAGCCACCATGCGCTAATCCATGCGCATAAACTACCATGCGTCAATCTATGCGCATAAGCCACAATGACCAAGGATTGCAGAGTAAGCCACAATGCGCCAATCCATGCGCATAAGCCTTCATGCACGTCCTACATGCGCAGAGACCATCATGCGCATTGAGACACTATGCGCCCAGCTCTGCCATACGCCAAGACGCTAAGACTTCCAATGCGCTGCCATGCGCCAAGTCTTGCTATACGCCAAGGTCTAGCATGCGCCAAGGTCTGCCCCTTGTGCGTTGGTCATCTTGTAATCTTCCTTCCAACTGGAATGCGCATCCTTCAGACGCTATCTCCTCCATCCTTGGGAATGGTACGTTCTGACAACTCACTTTCAACATTTGACAAAGGACTCCTTTCCTCATCTAAATGTTCGAAGTGAATCCCGTCAATCTTCTCAAGTTTGTAAAAACTTGTGTCCAGAAGACTTGAACGGATGTTCCCCATCTTTCTTCGGATCTTGCTTTGAGATTGTTAGAGTCCCAAAGCTTAACAAAAGATAGAAGAACGCGTGGTCGAGATCAGAGGTTCACACAAAAGTTCGCACTCTGACTATTCTCGATTTCCATGAAGAACTATAAAATGATTCTGATTACAACTTTCTCTCAAGATTACAAAAGAATCAGAATTAACCAAACTTCCCGTTCTTCCTTGCAATCGTAGTTGCAGACGGACAGAACAGAGTTCCAATAAAATGAAAACTACCTTTGTTCTTCCTTGCAAAACACAGTTGCAATCAGATAGAACGAACTAAGAAGAAATAGGAGAAGACATAATAAAAAATTATTCTTGTTGGGACGGTGAAGACCACCATTGCTCAAAACAAGATTCGTCCTATATCGACGATCTGCTCCCAGAAGCCAGCAAGTTCACAAGATAACTTCTGGAACGCTCGTAGTCACATCTTTGTGTTGTAGTGCCTCAAATCCCGATCCGACCGGGATGTGCACTATATAATTGGGCTTGTGGCTAGTCCGTCAGAGTATGCTTAGATCTTCGGCATCTTATTGCCACGGACGAAATGCGATGATCCTTTCCAACTCATGGAAAGGCCTCTATTGAAACGAGTCCAATAGTTTTCGTGTTTGGTTGCTTGGTTTTCTTGATTGCCACTTTGGGATTTGATTTGGTGTTGCTTTCGAGTTGCTTGGTTTTCGCTGTTGGTTTTATTGATTGGAGCTTGAATTTTGGGGAGTTCGGCAAGGAAGGATAGGCAAGAATTCTAACTCGGTGCTCGTGCTGTTGCAGGTCCGCGTAACTGACGTTTGATCGTCGCTAGGCGGGATTCCGTGTTTCAGCAACTTTTTCCTTAACTAGTGAGTGGTTTGGTCCCTTCTTTCCTACTTCTTCACGCCAACATCTCTAATGTTTCAAACGTTCACTCGATGATGCCCGGTTGGACGCCTAGGAAATGCTTAGCCACAATGCATGCCAGCCACTAAGAAAGGAACATGGGAATTGTAGACTAATTTTTACTATATTCTTACACACCTTATAATTCGGGTTGGTTGGAAAGGGAATTTGGTTGTTGGTTTCGGCCTGGTGCCTCGGATAGAATTTGAATCCATGGGATATCAAATCGGAACACCGCTTTGGGAAAATATGAACTGTTGCATAAGATATATATTGCTGCTTTACTTCTTCTGTTAAATTCGATGCATTGTATGAGATATGAAATATTCATGCATTTGCATGGTCTAGGACAACTTGTGCACAAGGTTTGGCATTTCCTCGAAACGGTTTTCCGGGGCACTGGAACCGTATCGATCCGGAGGGAAATATTCGATTCGTGCTAGTCACGATGCTTAGCGGGACCTCCAGCAGGGCTTGCTACCCGGGCTGATAGGGCGCGCCGCTAATGCTTGGAAAGATGTCCCTAAGGTGTCGATCACACCAATGACCGTAAAGAATGGAATACATGCTAATTATTGTCTTATGCAGATGGTAAGTATACTTGTGTTTCATTGCAGGGAATGCGTGCATCGGTTGAGTAAGCGACCGATGTACTGGTTGGATTCGATGTTATTTTCATTTCTATCAAAACATGCAACTGATATGAATTGAATTCACTTGCTTCTTTATAGAAGTAATCTTAATGCATGCTCGCCCCTAATAAGCTAGTGTCGATTTAGTCGAGTGTGATTCATCCCGCTCACCAGTACAAGTTGAGTACTGACCCACGTTGTGGGCAACTATTTCAGGCACTCAGACGGTGCAACGCTAGTGGATAGACGAAGAGGCGTTAGGAGCACCTCTATTTTTGAAGTATAGTTGAAGTCAGATCATTTTGGAGGCTTGGACTTTCAACCTATACAAGGGCGTAATGTATGGACGACGGGGACTATCTGATGGAGCGCGCCCTGCATTTTGAGTTATCTTTTCTAATGTAATTCAAGTAGCCGAGAAGGCGCATCAATGTAGACTCTATGTAAATTACTCTGAATTATCAATGAAAAAGCATATTTCCTTCCTGCACTTGTGTTCAATTATCTGTGAATGTGTTTTCTAAATTGTGTTTCAAAGTGGGTTCCTATAACTGCAAGTTCTTGCCTTGTACGAGCGCAACTCCAGGCTCGTACGGCATCACGCCCCAGCGAGGACGAATCGGTTCCGTGAAGGATCCAGCGAGGACGATTGACCCTTTCGGGATCGGGGCGTGACATGTGTGACTCGAACGGACTCCTTTGGACTCCTATTTCTCAACTTTTGGTCGGTCTCAAAAGGAGGCTAGAGGAAGCCATCCTCCTTTTCTTTCCGATGTGGGACTAAAAAGCCAATATACAAAATTGATATCCCACAATTGCAGCCCAATGTATAGCCCTCTCAGCGCCCGTTCAACACCCGCTCAGCGTCCGTCCAGCGCCCGTTCAGCACCCGCTCATGCAACACGCGCATGCAACTCGAGCATAAAACGAGCGCAACAACAGCGCACAAGCGCCTAGCGACGATACTGATGTGCTAAGTGCAAAGTGCGCCAACAAAACGCCACTTTGCGCCCTTGAGCCCGTGTCCGAGTCCCTAGCTCCTATGTTAATAATTCCAAGAGAATAGCAAAAAGCATAAATGCTTTCATGAGGAGTTAATCATTTTCTCCTAGGAAAACACTCCTACATGGCATCCATGTGCCCCACCACACCCCATGTGCACACCTCAACTCATACAAAGTATTATATTGAGATACACACTTTGTGGTGTAGCAAATGTGGGACTATCTTTACTAGTCCAAAGGCAAAAACACCAACATGTTTTTCCTATTGCAACATTTAAGTGTTTCTCTAATCGTAATGGAGTCCACGGTAACAAAGATCATTGTCATTTCAAACATGTTTAAGTTCTAACAGTAGCATATAATTAGCATATAGAATGCACAAGTATAACATGAGAATTTGTGTATGTATGTTGTATTAATAACATTTCAATAAAAAAGCCATGCAACTTTTGGTATAAAGCTTATTCTTGTAGCTTGCTAGCAACCTAGGAACAATGGGCAACTAGTATATATGGACTGAATACTTAAGTATCTATTTCATATTAACACTTAGACCTCATGTATAGACATGTTCTAAGACGTGGCTAGTGAATAGTATCATGCAACCTTCCTTGAAACTATGTGTAGCACACTCTTAACCAAACAAGTGATAGCAAACCTTGCATATTAGTATGAATAGAGTGATAACAAATTTTGCTTCACTGATTTGCCTAGATATTTATTTTGACTACTAGTTACTTTCTCAAGTTTAATAATGAAATATTTTACTATTGGGTCTATATGTTATGAACCACTAGAACCACTGATATTTGGTAATTTGACATCTTTCACAGCCTTGTAAATAAATCAAATCTTAGAACTTGTCTTGGTAATATGAAAATAAATGCTTCTTATGAAATTACATGCTAATATCTATTAAAAGTATACTTTTATGCACAATAGAAGCACGTCTTCTTATCAGAATTGTTTATTATCAGAATTGTTTATTACATTCTCATTCTAGTACTTGTCAAATGGTACTAAAGAACAATATTATGTTGTCTTAGATTATTTTGATAACTAGTCATGATCCAATCCATTTACAGCCACTTAGCTTGGTAGAAAAAATTTGCACAGTAATTTTTCGTATTACACATCTACCTTGAAATCAAATTTGCAGTTTGCAAATTACTACAAACAAATTTTGCATACTTATAAATAGAATATTCTGTTTGCTGGGAAATTGAAGCTATCTCATTAATAAAATTTTGGAAATTGATTTATTTCTTTGAGAAATAATTTATCTCATTTGCCAAGGTATTTGACGTAACAAAGGATTTTTGGTAAATCCTAAATTTGTTATTTTAGATCTAAATTCTATAGTCTATTTACTACATAATAATTCTCAAATGAATTAGAAATACCATCAAAGATATGTTCGTGAAGAAATACATTCAATTATATATATATATATATATATATATATATATATATATTGTTTAGCTTTTTCTGGTTAGTATATACAAAATGTATATACTGTTTAACAATTATGTTTAGATTATTGTTCATATATATACAATTTTGTTTGCTAATATCAATAGCTCACATACCGTTTAGCACAACATTGTTGTGCATACCAATAAGAAGGCTATTACATGCGTGACATTAGAACAATTTAGGAAAAAGAAAATAGTTTAGTGATATTGTAAATCCTTTTGAATCTAAGTTTTAAAAGTAGAGATTAGTTTTGGTACAAGTCGAAAGGGTCCTTCTGTCAAACATGGTGTAAATAGCCCTAAACAATACGGTATTTAAGTGTCTTTGGACCACCGCAAGTTGGGATCCGGCCCCTACAGCTAACCCAAGTTGATCAACACTTGATAAACCAGTGTAGTCAAAGGCGCGCGCACTTAAGGCGCTCCCTAGGTGCGCTTAAGACGCGCCTTGCTCCTAGGCGCAGGAACAACGCCTCATTGTAGTCAAGGCGAGGCACGTTTCCTGAGGCACGCCTTTTCCTGAGGCACGGGATGGTTAAGGCGCGCCTGGAGAATATTCAGAAAAAAAAGAAGCTTATATACTCTTTTTTTACTGTTTCTTGAATACTTTATTTTGTATACTGTTTTTTTCTAATTCCTTATACTGATTTGTATCATATTATTTGTATACTCTCTTTTTTCTTTCTTTTCTCTGTTTTCTTATACTGTTTTGTATAATGTTATTTTTATACTGTTTTTTTCTGTTTTTTTCTTTCCGTTTTCTTATACTTTTTGTATAATGTTATTTTTATGCTGTTTTTCTGGGGGGGTTTTCTTTCTGTTTTCTTACATGATTTTGTATAATGTTATTTTTATACTATTTTTATTTACTTTTTTACTGTTTTGTATAATGTTTTTTAATATCATTTACATCTTTTGATGAAATCAGAGTCCTATTAATTTGAATTATCCTTATAAAGCACTTGAATATCTTAAAACTTCAATTCAAAGGGTATATATATATATATATGTGTGTGTGTGTGTGTGCGCGCGCGCCTTGCATTATTTGGGCGTGCGTCTTAAGTGCATTATGTGCCTCGGACGATATGGACACTTTGCGCCTCGAGTGCGCCTTGCGCCTTTGACTACCTTGTGATAAACTAAAAATTTGTTACGGTCGATTAGCAAAAATCATTCAAACTATTACTTTAGTACTCTAGACATTGATATTGAGTCAATATACTATTTTGTAAAATATTAGATTGTCACATTTGTCATAATGGCTAGTAAAAATGAATCATCTAGTGCTAAGTCTGAAAAGTTCAATGATCTTACTTTAAGAGGTGGTAGAGTCAAATGAGTTTTTGGCTCATATCAACAATTGATAAAACTACACCTATGTTAAATGATTCTAAAGACACTGAATCTGATTTTGGAATAACCAAATCCGGTAGATAACAAACATATGAATGGCCAAATCTATAAATTCTAAAGATACTTTAGACACTTGTATTGATGTTGTATGGTTCAGGCATCTTATTTTATATGGTCTACTTATATGACAATCAATCTGCTAAAGAACTACTAAAGCATGATTCTGTGAATTCTAAGATGAATAGATACGTGCAACTGTGCTTCAAGTATATAAAGAACCTATTAGGTAGATATGTAGTTCTTGACTATATATAAAAAAAAAATCTTGTACATCACTTAACAAAGGGTCTGTCTAGGACATTAATCCTAGAATCATCAAGGAAGATGAGATTAAGCTCATAAGTCACCAGCAGTGACAACTCAATGGAGTCTGACTAGAGATCCCAAGAAGCTGGTTCAATGGGTAGAAATAAGCTGGACTTAGGTGACTAATATGGAGCACTGACCCTGAGATTAAATTCTCAAAAATAATGCCTAAGCGGATGTACGAAGTTGTACAAAGATACTTCATCCCTATGATGACAGTGTTCCAGTGTGATATGATTAGGATAAGTTTTAAAAACTCTTAATAGGTCCGAACATGATTATGCAAGGTTGACACCAATCACCAACTTTTTGAGTACTTACCTATATGAGAGGTCGTGAAGGCCTCGACTATAGGACAGGACGATCCTATACAACTCTCATGAACTAGAAAAAAGTGTGCATGGCCAATCAAAAACGCCACCCCGATAGACCCAAGAACCTCTAGCATACTATGTGTGCTATTTTCTGAATCTAATTCAAGAAGCCTCACTCAAGACGTAGTCTATCATGTACTTCTTCAGATAAAGACAATAGCCACTAAGTGAGACTCGAGACTGTAGTCCATCTCACCTATTGCATAGTAGTCATTTGTCCAGAAATTCTCTACTTCTATTCTTTTAATATTGTTATCTCTGTTTCGAAGCTTGAATTGTTGTATGTATTTGAAAAAAAAAAGTTTCGTTTCTTATTGATTCATAACGGCTAAATTATTAGCCTATTAATTCCTATTAAATGGTTATTTATTTGTTGGTTGTAGGTTGGGGTCTTTATATACTCTGGTTGTTTCTATGAGGGAAAGAGAAAATCTGAAAAGAACCACTAAACTCTTTCCTTCCCTTCACAACAAACTCAGTCCTTTCTTTTTCATTCCAATCTCTCATGTTCTGGACGAGCTATTTTCGGGTCATTTCTTCCGGAATTGTGTGCACGGACGGAAAGTCGATAGCAATGGAATTTTACCTCTAGGAGGATTCGAAAAGAAGTTTGCGCATAGACATCTTAATCTCTTAGGACAGTGATTCGTACACGACTTTCCTGTAGACCAGTAACTCTAAACCTTTTATTGTTTTGTGTTGTTCTTGCTACAGGAAAATAAATGATTATTGTTTCACATAAGTAAAATATAAAAGCACCCTGCCAAGACTGTCATTTTCGCAAATTACTTTGGGTATGTTAAAACAATATATTGAGGCTCTAAAAGGTATATAACAGTAGTTTAATATGACCGCGAAACAACAAAGTGGAAGCTTGATGAGGTATACCTACTCCTATATAGATATATCTTAAGAATAGTTTGAAATATCGGCCGATACCAATCCGATATAGCCGATACCGATACAGTTTGGCATGTCCCGATCCGATACCGACCGATACCGACATTAGAGATCTCTTTTCCGGTCAATTCGGTAAAAAAATTGAATTAAAAAGACAAATTAGCAAGGGTGTAAAAGCATAATAAGGTTGTAAAAGCATATAAAAGAAGAAAATTTATCTATCGCATATAAATCAATCGACAAGGGTGACCATTATTTCATTCAATTTCAAAAATAATAAGAAACAACACTGGAAATACTTTAAATTGTACATAACGTATAAAGTATATTTTCTAAAATGTTAATAATTTACTAATAGTTGTTTGCTTTCCGATACCAAAAAATCCGATACTCCGATCCGTAACCGCCGATACTAATGATACCGCCGATCCCGATACTCATAGGAATGGTCCGATACCGATTCCGATACTTTGAACCTTGATCTTAAGTTGTCATAAATAAAATTAGAAAATATTCAAATTCATATCATGGAGTATGTTTTATGCCACAATATAAAATTAATTGATGAAATGTGACACAGACAGACGAGAAGGACAAGATCCTAGAAGGGAAAGTAGAATGCATAATATACCAAATGCAACTTTATCAGATATGTGTACTAAAAATTTTGAACAAAAACTGATGCCAGAAAGATTTGACTTCAACTTTGTAAAAACCTACTACACAAAAGTTTGATGAGAGTATAGTCAAGTAGACTCAATGAAATGATAGCTGGACTACAAAAGGCTGATGGTGCGTATTGTGGACACAAGCCTAGGCTGGATAACCTAATAATTAAAATAAGAACCCAAAAAAATTACGGATAGTACAGAGGGTCCTAGCATACAAATGGACATATAGAATTGTGATTTCTGAAGTTAACATATGGGAACAGTACACGATGAAGGATAAAGTAAGAAATGTGATGGTCCTCTAGTTGCTTTCATAAGCATTCGTATTGACAAACAACAATTATGGACAAGAGATATGCTTAGAATAGTCAGAGACAATAAATAGATGGGAAGGAAGACCTAATAACACGTATTTAATTTGGGAGAAAAAGAAAACCAGAACTTGAATAGACTCCGAATGTACCCGTTAGGAAAGAACAATGATCAATAATTTGTCAAGTCAACATCCTCGTAATTAGGGGAGTGAGCTTGCAGATTATGACCATAGCATCAAATGCAGGGGCCTACTCCACCATGGCAGAAGAATGAAGGCATGAGAAACTCATAGCTTTAAAGTAGAGCCAAAAGTACATAAGCATCACTAAAATTTAAAAGGTAGAGAAGTGAAACTTACCATGAGATGTCTTCACACCAGAATGCTCAGAGCTTCGCACTCCATCAGCATTGTCCTTGTTGGCTAAAGAAGTAACGTGTCGAGGCTGAGAATCAAATGCCCATGAAGAACCTGTTTCAAGTGTTGGAAGCTGGACAGATGAGTACCCAAATGCTAGCTGCAGGTTGCTGGTGTTCAATGTTTGACCAGAGGAACGATCATTGCCCATTTCGGGCATTCCTTGCATGACACGTGGTGAAGGAAACCCCGTTGGATCAGGTGCATTAGGAGTAGTAGCTACCTTAATAGGCATTGGATTAGGTACATTGTTTACGTGTAGAGGCTGGAGTGACGAACAAATGCCATATGCAACGTCTCCACTTTCATGACTAACCTCAATTCCTGAAACAGATTGCTCTTTTACACCTTTGGAAACAATCCCTCTTGAATCACGTAACACATGCTTATCAGTATACTTAGACATGTCAGAGCACTTAGATTTATCTTCATGTTGAGGAACTAACCAAGAATTTGAACCTTCTGTTTCTGACTCTGCAATATCCTCATTTTCACCCATGGAAAGATTCCCTGTTAGGTTTGAAACTTTTGTATTTGTAGTTATATTACCATTGGAAGGGTTCTTATAAGGTGCACCAGTGTAGTCAACTACCTTTCCAAGCTTGTTCTGAAACATAACCTCTTCAAATGGCATCTTCCGCTTATATGAGTTCTCCTCAGAGTCAGCTGTTTTGTTTTTTGAAGTCCACAGCTCTTGATACCTGTTGAATTGAGGTACATTGTTGTGAACATCATTAGAAACAACTCTCGCAGAAGCAGAAGCTGGGGAGTTCGCAAGGTCCGTCCAGAAGTTTTCGTTGTGTGGCAAAATGGGATCACTCTTTTCTTTCCCTTTACTATCTTGGCATTCGCTGCCTGCTTGGAAAAAGTTCTTGAATGAGGGATCAGAAGCATTTGTATCCGATCTACTACCTGCTTCTACTTTAGGGTCTGAAGGAACATCAACAATCTTAGATTTGCCTGATGATCCACCACAGGAAAGACCCAAACCCAAACTCAGTTCAAGCCCATTTTCGTCCTCCATTTTTTAGTAGGGTACTCCAACTCTTCAACTCTTTTGTACCAAATGTGTTCTTTTCATTCTGGAATACAATTTTCTGACAAAAAACATTACCTGCACAGTAAAACTAGTTTCATTAAATGGCCATGATGTCTGAGAAACTATGTTCATTATTAAACTTTGGCAACGCAATGGACGGTAAATGTTAAGAGAGGGAGATAATCTCGATATCTAGTAATGAAATATCTGAAGTCCGGCAGTTGCCAATACGAGAAACAAAAGAAGGATATGAAATGGAAAATATATACAAGACAATTCCCTGCAAAAGTATGAGAACCATCAATGTTATACATTTCGCTAGACGGGTTCGGTGCGCCAAAGTGGCGCCTCGCGTCTAGACGGCCAAACTGATTTTATTTTTTTATTTTTTTATTTTACATGTAATCGATATCAATAGCTTGTATGTATTATAATAACACGAGTTTATGTGTGCTTGTGGTTAGCAGAGGGTGTTTAAAGGCATGTGTTCTGTGCTGTTGTGGGTTGGTTACAGGTTCAAATCCTACGTCCTCTCCTCTCTCCTCTCTCTTCCGGTGGCAAGAAGGAGATGCAGCAGTAGAAACAGTAGCAGCAGGAGGAGGATGTAAGTAAAAATTTGTATATATATATATATATATATTTATTTATTTATTTATTGAAATTTCAAATATGAACTTTTTGAATTTTTTTTTTAAAATTTTGAAAAACAATTCGGTGGAATAGGTCAACTAGGGCAGCCTAGGGGCCGCCTAACGCCTAGGCCGGCCGCCTAGGGAGTTTCTGTTGGTATATTAGAATATTCTTGGTATATTTGTTGGTATATTAGAATATTCTTGGTATATTTGTTAGTGTATTAGAATATTATACAGAAGGGTTTGATGGGGTATTAATTTTAAGATGAAGGGTTGTAAGGCTATAAATAGCCAAGAGATTATCAATAAAAAATATAATTACTCCAAAATATTCTACATGGTATCTAAGTCCAAACCCTAGCCACCATCTCCCAAACCCTAGACGCCACCACCACTACCGCTGCCACACCGTCCATCACCACCGATGTCGTGCCGCCGCCAGCCCTGTCGCGCCGTCCGCCACCACCGCTGCCGCACCGCTCGCCCGCCACCACCGTCGCCGCTCGTCCGCCACCACCACCACGAAGCCGCGACACCGGCGGAGCCTTCTGCCGCGGTTCCTGGCGTCTCCCGCGGGTCGTTCCAGACGTTGACATCGAAGGCCAAGATCTGATGGGGGAGACATGATCGAGTCTAGGAGATGACGAACGTGAATCGTGGGACGGGTGTGAGGTGATTGGAGAAGAGTAGGATCGATGGAGGAGATCATCAAGAAATTGGACTCTGCGGAGGTCACAACGTTAATGAAACTGATGAAACTGTCGGCTGGTGAGAGTGCGACACGAACATTGACGAAGTTGGAGCTTCCATCCATCGATCTGAAGCTTGATAGACCAGCCACCTACCTGAGTTGGTCACGACGGGTGAGGAGAACCCTCGCAGGGAAGAACCTGGAGGATTTCTTGTTAGGAGAGAAGACAGAGCCGGATGAGGGCTCGACAGGACGCGACGAGTGAAAGTCCACTCATATGGTGGTATACATTTGACTCCTCAATTCTTTAGTCCAGTCAATCGCCGCCACAGTGGATGGCCTTGAGATGGTAAAGGACGTATGGGAGAAGTTGAGAAGGACCTACGATGGTGTGGAAAATAACTTGAGGATTTTCCATATCAAGAGGAAAATCGACGACACCGTACAGGGAGAGAAGACGGTGCAGGAGTATGCCACGGAGTTGGAGCGTCTGTGGTTGGATTATAATCACTTCTCAGATCGGACGAGCTGTGAGGACCCGAAGTGTAAGAAGAGACAGGTATATCTGCAGGAGAGGACGATGAAGTTTCTTAAGGGGTTGGCCGCAGTGTTTGCTCAGAGGACAGTTCTACTTCTAGCCCAACCGAAGATTCATACATTTGAGGAGGCTATCTCGGCCATGATCCAGTAGGAGACTCGTATCAAGCTACAGGCAGGGACAGGTGGTCCTCCTGAAGTGAAGACAGCACTGGCGGTTGCCAATTCAGACGATACAGGACCTAAGAGAGACCCCTGCAGTGTTACAACTGCGGAAATGTGGGTCATCTGAGGTATGCTTGCAACAAACCACCCAAGGAGGAATATTCAGGTGACGGACGTGGACAGTTTTGAGGATGTGGCCGTAGTCGTAGGGTCGACAGGGTGGTCGAGGAGGTTATCGGACGAACCTGCTGGTAGCATAAGGCGAGGAGGGAGCTAATGGTGCCTATACTGAGGATCAGGCACTACTGGGTTCAAACCCTAGCCACCATCTCCCAAACCCTAGACGCCACCACCACTACCGCTGCCACACCGTCCGTCACCACCGATGTCGTGCCGCCGCCAGCCCTGTCGCGCCGTCCGCCACCACCGCTGCCGCACCGCTCGCCCGCCACCACCGTCGCCGCTCGTCCGCCACCACCACCACGAAGCCGCGACACCGGCGGAGCCTTCTGCCGCGGTTCCTGGCGTCTCCCGCGGGTCGTTCCAGACGTTGACATCGAAGGCCAAGATCTGATGGGGGAGACATGATCGAGTCTAGGAGATGACGAACGTAAATCGTGGGACGGGTGTGAGGTGATTGGAGAAGAGTAGGATCGATGGAGGAGATCATCAAGAAATTGGACTCTGCGGAGGTCACAACGTTAATGAAACTGATGAAACTGTCGGCTGGTGAGAGTGCGACACGAACATTGACGAAGTTGGAGCTTCCATCCATCGATCTGAAGCTTGATAGACCAGCCACCTACCTGAGTTGGTCACGACGGGTGAGGAGAACCCTCGCAGGGAAGAACCTGGAGGATTTCTTGTTAGGAGAGAAGACAGAGCCGGATGAGGGCTCGACAGGACGCGACGAGTGAAAGTCCACTCATATGGTGGTATACATTTGACTCCTCAATTCTTTAGTCCAGTCAATCGCCGCCACAGTGGATGGCCTTGAGATGGTAAAGGACGTATGGGAGAAGTTGAGAAGGACCTACGATGGTGTGGAAAATAACTTGAGGATTTTCCATATCAAGGGAAAAATCGACGACACCGTACAGGGAGAGAAGACGGTGCAGGAGTATGCCACGGAGTTGGAGCGTCTGTGGTTGGATTATAATCACTTCTCAGATCGGACGAGCTGTGAGGACCCGAAGTGTAAGAAGAGACAGGTATATCTGCAGGAGAGGACGATGAAGTTTCTTAAGGGGTTGGCCGCAGTGTTTGCTCAGAGGACAGTCCTACTTCTAGCCCAACCGAAGATTCATACATTTGAGGAGGCTATCTCAGCCATGATCCAGTAGGAGACTCGTATCAAGCTACAGGCAGGGACAGGTGGTCCTCCTGAAGTGAAGACAGCACTGGCGGTTGCCAATTCAGACGACACAGGACCTAAGAGAGACCCCTGCAGTGTTACAACTGCGGAAAGGTGGGTCATCTGAGGTATGCTTGCAACAAACCACCCAAGGAGGAAGATTCAGGTGACGGACGTGGACAGTTTTGAGGATGTGGCCGTAGTCGTAGGGTCGACAGGGTGGTCGAGGAGGTTATCGGACGAACCTGCTGGTAGCATAAGGCGAGGAGGGAGCTAATGGTGCCTATACTGAGGATCAGGCACTACTGGGCATGCTGGAATTACTCAGTTGAAAGCAGAGAGCGTCAAGCGATGCAGACAAGAGGGGACTGAGTAGGCGTCCCACCTCAGTCTTCGCCAGAGGCAACGCTGCCATGTATGCCCATCCATCGAAAGGTACTGATGACTCACTCGCCCTTGCATCTATGTCTTCCCTTAGATCGTCGGACTGGATTGACGATTCGGGTGCGCCTCGACACGTGACAGGGAATGCTAGTGAGTTCTCTTCCTACACTCACCTAGCATCTGCAGACAACATTCAAACAGCTGATGGTTCTTTCCAGCCAGTGGTCGGTAAGGGTACTGTCGATTGTACAGGTTCAGTAAGATTATCCAATGTTTTACATGCTCCTTTTCAAGTCAGTCTTTTGTCCATTAGTTCTATAATCCTCCAACTAAAATGCATTCTCTTTTAATATTCCTAAGATGATCTTCCAGGAGAAGGAGACGGGACGAAGACTTGGGACTGGTACTTGACATGATGGACAATTGTACCTGGATCAGAAAGGACTGGATTCGACATTGATGTCTGTGACAGAAAGGGCAGGAATGGGAGGACCAAAGATGAGTGTCGAGGATACACTGATACTCTATCACAGGCGGTTGGGACACTCCTCTTTTGGTATTTTGAGTAGATTGTATCTATCTATTTATGAGAAGGCAAATAAGGAGAAACTAGTATGTGATGCATGTGATTTAGACAAACTTACTAGGAGCTCATATGTTGGTGCGGACCATAGGAGCTCTTCTATTTTTGATATTATACATTCTGATATCTGGGGGCCGTGCGCCACAACTACTATGAATGGTTACAGGTATTTCGTCTCTTTTATTGATTGTTCCTTTTGTGTCACCTGGTTGTATTTGATAAAGGATAAGAGTGAGGTCTTTGCATGTTTCCGGAACTTTCATAAACATGTCCAAACTCAGTACAGAGCAGTGGTGAAGGTACTAAAGTCTGACAATGGAACAGAGTATATCAACAAAGCACTTGAGGAATATCTGTCAGCCCAAGAGATACACCATCAGACCACCTGTGCATATACACCAGCACAAAATGGAGTGGCAGAAAGGAAGAACAAACACCTTCTGGAGGTGGCAAGGAGCATGATGATCGCCATGAATGTCCTACAGAGTCTGTGGGGGCATGCAGTACTGACAGCAGCTCGATTGATCAACAGGATGCTATCGAAGGTACTGAGATGGAAGTCTCCATGTGAGATATTGCAAAAAAATAATAGTGGAATACTCCTACTAAAGGTGTTTGGCTGCGTATATTTTGTGAAGGACAACAGACCGTCTGTTGGCTGCGTATGTTTTGTGAAGGACAACAGACCGTCTGTTGGAAAACTTGACCCTAAAGCAGTCAAGTGTGTATTCATGGGCTATTCGGCGCCTCAGAAGGGGTACGTGTGCTAGAGCCCAGTAGAAAAAAAGAATTTTGTGAGCATGGATGTTCACTTCAGGGAGTTTGAGCCATACTACCGTCAGGAGGGAACCCCATCCATGAGCAACTTACCTGATACTGAGAGTATGAGCCGAGAGAGGGAGATTGGTGAGAGTGTAGTGACCGATTTAGGAATATGGCATGGAAGAAAGTTTAAGGAGCAGGAGAGTGAAGAGGCATAGGGGGAGGCGATGAGAGGTGTTAGGCCCACGACTCAGGGGGGATTACTTACCTACAACAGGAAAGGAAAGGAAACTGCAGGACTAGTACCTATAGTGCCAGTGCCAAGTCTCTTGCCTGCGTCCGTCTCAACTCCTGAGACACCTATACCACCACCACCAGGTTCTCCTTCAGGTGATATCATTCTTCCTACTCCTCCCACACCATTATCAGTACAGAGGACCACTCGCAGCAATGCGAAAAATTCTCCTGATAGATATGGTTGGGACATTGCTCAGTTTGTTTCATATAATAACATCTCTTCTTCTCATGGAGCATTCATTGCATCTTTGGATAGTATTACTGTACCTAACAGTTGGCAGGTTGACAAGAACGATTCAAAGTGGAAAGCGGCGATGCACGAGTTAGGCGCTCTTGAGAAGAACCATACTTGGGAACTGGTAAAACTGCTAGAGAGGAAGAGGGCAGTCGGATGCAAGTGGGTCTTTACTGTGAAGCAGAACCCAGATGAAAAAGTAGAGCACTACAAGGCTCGACTGGTGGCAAAAGAATACAGTCAGACGTACAACATTGACTATGATGAGACATTTCTATGATGAGACATTTGCACCAATGGCGAAGATGAACACCATCAGGACCCTGATTTCTTTGGCAGCGAATGGTGGATGGAAGCTACATAAACTGGATGTGAAGAATGCGTTTCTTCATGGGGATCTAGTGGAGGAAGTGTACATGGAGATACCACTAGAATTCAGCACCGATAAGACAGTGGACAAGGTCTGCAGGTTGAAGAAGTCCTTCTATGGACTAAAACGGTCTCCTCGAGCGTGGTTTGACAGATTCAGGAGGGCGATGATACGGATGAGATATCAGCAGATCAATGCTGATCATACAGTATTCTTCCGTCGGAGTGGATGCCACATCACCATGCTTGCGGTGTATGTGGATGATATGATTATCACAGGAGATGATGAGCAGGAAATTTCTCGACTCAAGGGAAAGCTTGGCAAGGAGTTCGAGGTGAAGGACCTTGACCTTCTTTGGTACTTCCTTGGAATTGAGATTGCTCGAGAATCAGAGAAGATTGTTCTTTCTCAGAGGAAGTATGCGCTGGACCTTCTCACAGAGACAGGGATGTTGGGATGCAGACCTGCAGCGACGCCGATCAACCAGGGGATCAAGCTGTGTGCTGAGACTGGATAACCAGTTGACCGAGACAGATACCAAAGACTGGTGGACAAGTTGATCTATTTGAGCCCCACACATCCTGATATCTGCTTTGCAGTGAGTGTGGTGAGCTGCTACATGCATAACCCAAGGAAGGGTCATATGGACGTAGTGTACCAGATTTTGAAATACTTGAAGGGTGCCCCGGAAAGGAGTTAATATTTATGAAGAATGATCACTTGAGCATCGAGGGGTATTGTGACTCTGACTGGGCTAGTTGTACTGATGACAAGAGGTCTACTTCGGCTATTGCATATTTGTAGGAGGCAACTTGGTCTCTTGGAGGAGTAAGAAGCAGTCGGTGGTGGCCAGATCGACAGCTGAAGCGGAGTACAGAGTTATGGCCTTGGGAGTTGCAAAGCTGTTATGGCTGAAGAGTATCTTGGTGGAGCTGAAGCTGGATCAAGGAGCCAAGATGAAGCTGTGGTGTAACAACCAGTCAGCCATCAGTATCGCCAACAATCCAGTGCAGCATGACAGAACCAAACACATCGAGATCGATAGGTTCTTCATCAAGGAAAAGTTGGACCGTGGACTACTGGAGCTAGGTCATGTTCCAACCAAGAAGCAGGTAGCAGACAGTATGACCAAGGGACTTAGCTCTGCAGATATGATTAGAGGATGTGGCAAGATGGGCTTAGTGAATATCTTTCGCCCATCTTAAGGAGGAGTGTTGGTATATTAGAACATTCTTAGTATATTTGTTGGTATATTAGAATATTCTTGGTATATTTATTGGGGTATTAGAATATTCTTAGGGGGAGTTTAATGGGATATTAATGTAAGATGAAGGATTGTAAGGCTATAAATAGCCAAGAGATTATCAATAAAAAATATAACAATTACTCCAAAATATTCTACAGTTTCCTGTGTGGCCGAAGGCTACCTAGCTCCATAATTTAGAACATTGAGAACCATAACAGCTATAAATTAATTATACAATACAAAAATAACTGGGAAGAAGATACGAGTTTTATCAAACATTCAAGAAGAGCCTTTTTGTGAAAACTATAAGAAACTTACAGAATAATGAGAACTTAAAATACCAACACCATACTGTTTGGGTTCAGTAGAATATAAGTTACATCGGTATCACTTTTATTTGGGAACCGAATTGAAACAGTCGAAGTATTTATTACCGCCCAATAACATACTATACTTCCCATGAATGTCCGATACTACGATTTGGCTTCCCATGAATCCAATGTCGTTTAGGGAGGTTGCACCTTGCTTTACCCAGGCTCGCACTCTACGTGATGTGCTGAAGCACGGCAGCGGCAGCTAGGGTTCAAGTGGCACTGAAGCTTCTCTGTTTTGTTGTGAATAAGTACCACTTGGAACAAGGCAACACAGAGCATTTTCGAGGTCAAAGACATAGTCTTTGGATCGAGACAGGTGGTAAACCAGTGGGCACTTAATACATTTATTCTAAAGTTTGCACTTTCTCATGCCCTTTTTTGGCACTTTGGGCCTAGGCATAAACATGTATAGTTATTAAATTAGATGAATAATATCCATGTTTGATTAATATGCTATGTTTTTTATTATGTGTGATTGTGCAATTGGTATACTTATAGATATATACATCTGCCTTTTAGCACCTGTGCATGACTTGCTTTTGTACTTTGCACCTAGTCCTCAAAGGACCTTGGTGCCTAAGTGCGCTTTTCGTCTTCGACGACTATGCTTAGGGCTGCACATTTTTGCTTACGAGTTCTTTCAATAACTATGGTTAGAACAAGGGCTAAACCTAAAAGATATTGGATTAAGGTTGTAAGAAAGATCTGGTCTTTATTAAAGACATGGCCCATAACAAAGATGTAAGACAGAAAATAATTCAAATAGCTAACCCAAAAATTTTGGATGAAGGCTTTGTTTTTGTTGTTGGGCTTATATTTTGTTAAAAATAATGATTTTGGTAATAGACAATATCCATGTGAATATGAAAAATTAGTAAGTAGACAAAGGACCCATTGTCTTTAAAACTATGGGAAACTTGACAAGGCTATAAATAGCTTAAAACACTAAGAAATAGAAAAAACATGATATGTTTGTCTTAATTGATAAACTAATAAGAACTTTCTATGAAACTTTCAGAAGTCTATAAACATGATACTTTTGAGAAGCTCCCAAAAAACTTTAGATACCAACACTATATAGAATAGTAGATACAACTTATAGGAATTGACATTATACTTCAATATTATTATAGGTAAATGCAACAATCAATCGAAGTAACACCTTGCTACTACATAATGCATTTCAACTTGCATTGTTACTAAAATTGTTTAATGTTTACAAAAATAGTATATTTGTAAACACAATTAGAATTATAGAAAATTTCAATCTACATAGAAAATACCATTTCCATTTTCAGAGTGGCACAGTAATGCATCTATCTGATAAAGAATAATTGTGTCCATTTGGGCGAAATGTCATTTTTGTGCCTAGAATGAGACCATTTAATACATGATAGATTTTCATGAGTTTCACATTTGATTTCCACTATGTGCCAGAGGAAACAGTTTTCCATGAGCGTCAGAAACAACCTAGACAGAACAATTATATGGGCTAGAAAACTTAGCTTCTGCTAAGTAGTTTCTCACGATCCTGGAGCATAGCTTCAATATCATCACGATTGGGTTCTTTACTTTATATATGACTGGAATATCATTGAATGAATATGTTCGTGAAGTAGTATAGATATGATTATTCGATCCATAACTAATGCTTATCCTGTTATAACCTGGTATCTTTATCTATTTGTATTATTTTATCTGTAGGAGCGTGTATGTTGCCTGTGTGTCTGGTCTGGTGTTCTAATAAAACCACTTTCATATGGGAAATATTAAGAGCAAAATCATGAATTTTGAACAAAGTTCAAATGCCTTTTCTATTTCATTATTGATTGGGGATTCTTTTATTTTCTTGATTTTTACAACATTATCAATAAGAACATTTCAGTGCAGCCATAATCTAATAGGACAATTTTCTGGGTAGGTTTTCAAGAACAATGCTCTCAATTTGTATTTGCATTTTATCGCTATAAAGTTAATTGTTGACACTTTAGACTGTTGAGTTAGAAAATCAGGATAGAAGGCATGACTTCACTTAATGAGATCATAGCTAACAGTGACTATTTGTTTAATGTCACGAGGGTTTCCGCAATAAATGGCACAAAACCGACAATATACTCCTTCAGAAAGTAGGAAATTGTCTCCAAACATTGTATCGAGACACTTAAGGAAAATATATGTGCTCTTTAGGCTGCCAACCTTGCTTGAAACACAAAAATCACATGAAATTAGGAAGATGTCTCTAGTTTACTATCAAGTATCAACTATATAGACTAGGCTACTTCTAGCTTCTATGAATGGATGGGCATGAATATAACTATTAGGACTGGATTAGGTACAACTTACTTGGGCTGATTTTAAGCATCAACCAAAGCTGTTTGATAACAAGAGAGTATGCTTCTTCTCTTCTGAAAGCGAGTTGATTTTTTGGGACAGCTTTTAAAAGCAGTGGGGAGCCTCTGTTTTATAAATTGTTCTGCTTTTTGGAAAGCAATACAAACGAAGCCTAGGTAGGAACACTGTTGACGCTTTCGAAAAGACTAGTATACTTGATTGCCAGCCCCTTAAATCATTTCCCTAATCGTCTGCCCCTGCACAATGACAGGTGGGCAAAGTGCAATGCATGCAGGGGGGGGGATGGTTGTAAAGGGTTTGCTGTAGCCCACCTGTCACTGTCACTGAGGCAGGGGGCCAAGGATTAAAAGGATAGCAATTAACGTGTTTCCCTCCAAAAATGGTAATTCTCTAAGCATGTAGATTCACAGACTTTTAGCTTCTATTAGAGGATTTGTGTTTTAGGAACAAAAAGTATGTGCCCAATCAGCAAAGCATATGCTAATATATTACTGCCAACCTTACGTCAAGGGTCGGAATTTATCAGTGGTTAGATTTGGGTTCTTTAATGATTTAATCTATGGTTGGAGTTTCAACAAATAGCATACAATCTTTTTGTGCAAGTACTATATAACTATTTAATCTCCAATTCAAGTAGCTTGCTAGTTGCTACTTGCTATAACCTGTTATGTTTGTCTCATTGTACTATGTGCTTTGTAAGAATGTTGTGCACCTATGAGAACTAATTACCCGTATTCACGCGAAGACTAGTACAAGCAAAATCAATATCTTTAACAAAGTTATGATGTGTTCCCATTTCCTAATTGATTGATTTTTTCCCTTGATGATTGCAAACTTAATAATATTTCAGTTTCAATCATAATCTACTCATTCTATTTGCTAGGAACGTTTTCTAGATCGACAGTTGGAACATTATAGTTTAGACTATTGAGCTCTCAATCAAAATATATTTCTTACCTTATCAAGATCATAGCTAGCACTAAGCAGACAATGTCTACTTTAGTGAGACACTTGTTTCTTGGGGCACATGTTCTGCAAGCCGACACTGTACTCCTACAAAATGGCAGGAACTAATTTCCTACACTTACAGAAAACCATATCCTGGCATTTGTGAGAAAACGATTTCGCAATCGAGAAAAATGACACGGTTTTGTTTGATACACATGGAAACTGACACTTTTGAAGAAACGAATTCAAATTTTCTTGTTAAGTATGTACACTAGCTTCACGCTCTGAGAATTCTATTTCTATGTATGTATATTCTAGTAATCTAAATACCTGATAATGTTCATCTTGACCGACCGAACAAGGCCCTCTAGTATAGAGGGCCCATATATTTGTATCCTATATTAAATAAGGTAAGGTATTAAAAGCCTATTTAGCCCATTTAATTTTATATTTAAAGCTCATTTGTAGTAGTAGAGAGTGAGTGTGTGTGCAGTCTAAACGGATAATAAAAAATGTAGGAGATTTCTTGTTGCTTTTTTGGACGAGGTTTTAGAGAATATTTCGTTAAGTGTCATTCAACATTGGAAATTGATATATTAAATTATTATTTATTACCAGAATGACCACAAGACTAATGTAGTTAAGTTGACTAAGAATAATGTAATTTGTTCGACTAAAATACCATTTTCTATCTGCTATTATAATGTGGCTCCAAAACGGCTCCATTTAGCCATCTCCATGTGACGGCCACCCACACATTTTGCGGGTACTTTTTTCTATTGTACCCTTACGAAACAGATAAATGACTACATTATTTTTCTATCTTTTAAACCGCGTGCATCACAATCGTACCAACATCTGGTATACTATAAAGGCAAAATTTAAGTTCCACGTTTTAGGATTTTGGTTCTTCCTCTCTTTTTTATGGGACTTGTGCTAAATAAATAAATAGTAAAGACTTTTATGGTTACTTAAAAAAAGGGCATGGAGATATATGCCCAAGCTAATGGTAGTATAATTTTGACTATCTTGGGCATGGAGATCATTAGATTGTTAAATAAGGTTCTTTATCTTACAAAAATTTTAGTATACAATAATATATTATAATTAAATTACAAATAAAATAAAATGTTTATTAAAATTCAAAAAAAGATACATGTCGCCAATGTTTTTGGCGACATGAGTGCATGAAATGGCGACATGAATGCAATTTTTTTTTTCCAATAACAATGACGAACTGTTATTCTTTAAAAGAATCTTTTTAATATTTAATGGGCACCATGTTGCCAATAGCATTGGGGAGATGGTGCATGCACTCATGTCACCAATGGCTTTGGCGATTTCAGTGCAATTTAAAAAAAAAAATATAGTCAACCGATTTCAATGGCTTTGGCCACCAAATCGCCAATATTGATGTTTTCACTAAAATGGCTCAATGTATATGCCATTGTTAATGTCGTTGTGCAAACATTCATCCATGCAAACATTGAGCCATGCATGCATGCTCAGCCATTGAGTTTGGAATAAAGGATGGCGTTTGGACTATTGTTAGGACAGCATTGTGCAAACATTCATCCATGCAAACATTGACCCATGCATGCATGCATGCTCAGCCCAACTCGCCATTGAGTATGGCATTTTGACTATAAATATTAAAAAAAAAAATCATTCAAAGAATAGCAGTGTCCTTTTATTGAAAAAAAAAGAATGCATTCATGTTGCCATTGCTATTGGCGACATGAGTGGTCGCCAAAAGCATTGGCGACATGCATCTTGTTTTGAATTCTAACAAACATTTTATTTTATTTTTAATTTAATTATTATATTATTGTATACGAAAATTTCTGTTGATCTTAATATATGGTTGCTGAAGAAAATTGTAGTTTTGCTCTTAAATCTTGGTATTCTCCATGTGCGTATAGAAACTTTTTAGTACAAACATATTCGACATACCAAAATAGAAAAGGAGAAGCATCAATTAGGGATCAAATAATCATATCAACACTAATGCTCAAAACAGTTACTTGTTGATATTAAACCACAGATCAAAGAACTCCAACCTAAATAATATATAGTAGATAAGCTTGTGTAACACAAATCCACCCATTCAGAAGCTAAAATCCACTGACCCATCTGAAATTTCCTTCAAATCATGCAAATTTAAGGGAAACCCACATCAAAAGAAGATATTTTAGCAGAAAAATCGAAAACCAATGCTCAGAACACTTACTTCTTGATACTAAAACCACAAATCAAAGAACTCCAATCAAACTAATATATAGTAAATAAGCTTTGGCACACAAATCCACTCATTCAGAAGCTAAAATTTCACTGGCCCATCTCAAATTTTCATCAAATCTCACAAATTGAAGGAAACCCAGATCAAAAGATGAGATCTTAGCAAAGAAATCAAAAACTAATGCTAAGAAAGTTATTGTTGATACTGAACCCACAAATGAAAGAACACCAATGTAACTAATTTGAAGCAAAATTAGCCTGGGCATACAAATCCACTCATTTAGAAGCTAAAATTCGACCCACCTGAAATTTCCATCAAATCTCACAAATTTAAGGGAACCCAGTTCAAAAGATGAGATATTTAGCAGAAAATTTGCGGGAAACATGCTCATTTGTATACCTCAATCGAACCAAACACTGATGCCCCAAAAAATTCACCCTTTTTTTCCAATGGAGGAAGTGATTTTGTGAGAGAGAATCCCCAATTTGCAACGAGTGAGGTGTAAAGTTTTAAGCATTTTCTAAGGGAGTGGGGACAGAACATAATTAAATATAGTTATTTTTGTACTGTGTTTTCTTTTTATATTTTTTTGTGTTTTTTAATGCTTTCTATTTTTTAATGGCTATTTCATTGAGCAATGTTTTATGGCCCCTCCTTTTTTGGTATCCTCGTTGACGTGACTTTCAGCTATAGGAGGGGGGAGTTGGCCAGTCAGTGCGGGAGGCCAAGGTCTAGAGGAGGGGAGTGGAGGGCATATATTTAATTTCTCGTCTTAGATTCTCATGATATTTTATTGGACGAGAAGAAAATATGGTCCCTCACTTATTTAAGATGTAATCCAGAAATCAAATATACAAAAAATGAACATCCCATATAAATGTGATAAATTTATGGTTCTTTCTCCTCTAGATTTACCTGTGTAGATTTCTAATAAGAAATATTATTGGGTGTCTCTAATTTTTTTTCCCAATAAAATTGACATTTGCATAAAATTTTAAGCAAATTAACGTTTTAAAAAGTATACAGCATGAATGAGACGATATTACAATAAACAAAAAAAATCATACAAAGGAAGAAAAATAGAAGAATTGCATGGAGGACATATTTCAAAAAACTGCGGTAGGGAAGATAGGATGCCAACTCCCGTGGCACATAGGAGTAAGGGGAGTTTGGTGCCAACGGAGGTGGTGCCCCAAGGTAGCGGGGCTTATGGGCCATCAGCTCCCGTTGCGCATAGGAGTCTGGGGAGTTAGGCGACAACTGAGTTGGCATTCCATAAGAAAGGGGGTGTGGGTGCCAACTCCCGTAGTGCCTAGTGTATTTATTTTTATTTATTTATTTATTTAAAAATTTATGATTGGTCGATGGTTGGGGATTTAGATCGTAGATCTGGATTGTGGAAGGGGGTGGAAAGATTTACTATAAATAGTAGGAATTGGGGTGGTTGTGGACACACAAAAAGAAAAGACTAGAAAGGAGGAGAAGAAACAGAGGAGGGGAAAGAGCAGAAAGCAAATAAGAGGAGCACAAGTAGGGTGAAGCAACAACAACAACAACAACAACAACAACAACAAGAAGGAGGGGAGAGAATCTCAAATAAAACTATTTAGTTGCTTTATTATTTTTTAGTAATTTATTTATTTAGTTAGTTGCTTTATTATTTTTATAAAATTACTTGATTTATTAGCATACCCTAGCACTAAAATTAGGTATTGACCTAGTTTTACCCTATTGACCTAGAATTAACCTAGAAACCTAAAATAGAACTAGTTAAGCTTGTTTATGATTTTAAAACACCTATTGACATAAAAATTCATATATATGTCATTTGGACTCCAGTTTGCATACTAACTTGTGTCCACAGCTCAGGACCACAGACGAGTACATTCTTTGATAGTTTTCTTTACTTGATAATTAATATGATACGAGTACTTAGTGATGTTATACTTGATTTCTGACACGATGGTACACGGATTGGTATATATTGGATCCTCAAACATGAGATATTACTTTTATATTTAGACCTTGTTCATTGTATTGATATTAGACCTTGATCATTGTGTTGATATTAGACATTGTATTATGACTCATATGTGACGTATCATGGTTGGATCCATTGTACTAGTCGGGACGGGAGAGTGCTAGCTAGATATGTGATCATATCCTTAGACATTATGGTAGTGTAGACATTGGCTACTAGCTAATTGTTTGTCATTGAAAGTGAGTTTGGGAAACCTTCGTTTAATAACAAACAAAAAGAGTATAATGAAATCCTAGACAGAAAATCTAAGTACAATATTTTTGATCTGGGTAATTTGACGATGAAGATCGAGTACTGCAGCGACTCTTCTACTCTGTTGATGGTCCAACGAGGGAATGAGGATATTCTATTCTCTTTCCTGAGCTTGTGTGTACGTACGTAGCTCGTCTGGAGGGGTATGGTCTCTGAAGCAGAAAAATCAGCCATTGGAACGTCCAAGTTGCTTCTACTTATAGCCATCATATTGGTGGGCTATAGGTGCAGCATATCATTCCGTTTGGTGGCTGCAGGGGGCTCCTTCAATAGAATGCGGTTGTAACTGTAGGTGCATGTTATGGGCAGGCTGTCACGTTCCAATTTTTGCTAAATCGATAATCGTCCCCCAGGCGTGATGTCGTACGAGTGAAAGACACGTCTGCATAAGGCCTAGGCATAATGATATACTTTAAAACATATGCAACAAAGTACGCAAATGAAATATCACACATTGAAATAAAAAAAGTTCTTTTATTGATAATGAACATCTTGGTTACAAACCCTTGACTTTAAAAGTAAGGGGAAACCACATTGGGTGCGCATTTGCACCATCGCCAAGGAGCTTCAAAAGGATATGTGCGAGCTCCTTGAGAATATGTACTTGTGCTCTAAAAAGTCACGAACATGAACGGGTCAGACCAGTGAAAGGTTGGGAGAAAGCTTTAGCTCCTCGCCGCATCACATTGGCTCAGGAAATCTGTTGCAATGAGGGTCAGTACTTCAAAACGTACCGGTGAGGACGAGCTAACCCAACACACAAAATCGATATTGTATTCATGTGAACATGCAATATTATTATTATGTAATCTTTCTATCTTGTCTTAGCTCAATTTTACAACATACGATAGAATAAAATGACATAACAAAAATGTGCCACTGCTCGGTGACTTTTACATGCACCATCTGAACCACCTGTAAATAACTTACCATGACCTTTCCTGCCACGAAGACATAATTAGTTTGCACAGTTTAAATATACATAAGGATCTTTATCATGATGAGCCATCATGGACTATAGTCTGGGTACACGGCAATGCTTGCAGCGTAGGTAGCGTGTCCCGCTACAAACTTTGGCCTCACCCGTGCTAAGTTGCTAGCACGAATAATTGTTGTTTCGTCTGGGACGAATCGGCCCCGGTGCCCCGACGATCGCTCGTAGGAACCATTTACCTTGTGCACAAGTTATTCATGACTATTGACGATTTAAACACTAAGTTAACACACGAAGTATTTCAAGACATCAGAATGAACATAACTACTTTAGCAAAGTGCAATGGCATAGTCTACCTGTTGATGTGATCATATTATAAGTTATGTACTACCCATTGAACAGTTATAGATGAATAAGTTCTAACTATAACTGAAAATAAAATAGATACATGTATAGCGGACAAGCACGCAATAATATGATCGTACAATGATTTTATGTAACCAGCATTAAGTGTTTCAAGTCTACTTCTTCTTTTTATCTTAACTCAATTTTATTATTATGGTATCGTTGATCAAAATGCACAAACGAGTCAGATCATTAAGAATGAAGACTTGGAAGAAGGGCGCTAATCGGAAGTAAAGCTACTCACTAGTTGGTGAATCAGGAAAGAGAAAGGGAAGATATTTAGGACTCTGCTCGCGAGTCACCTACATGATCACTTGCACGGATCAACAGATAATCAATATCTCCTTCCTCGGTCTCCCAGAGTTCGATACAAAATACGAAGTTCAAGGAACGAAGACAATAAAATCCATCAAAACCGTTCATGAAAATGTAAGCCAAAAAACCAACAAGAAAGCAACCAAGAGGTATAAAAAACGAGCAAAAAAAATTAGTGCAACGAAAAGGCCCCTCTCGACTCTGCCGTCGAGTCCTTCCTTGAGGCACGATCCGCTGAATGTGGGACTTGATTCCAAAGAAACCAATCCATAATGTGGAAAGGATCTTGATTCAATATGTCTCGATCGAATGATATAAAGTATTTCTTAGCTGCGCTCCCCAAAAAGGGGAAACGGGGTACTACATCTTAACCAACTTATAAAAAGTTTCATCCTCGAAACATAGGAATGGAACCTACCCCTAAGAAAATAATGAGAAAAACTTTTTCTTCATGTCTGATTCGAGTTCCCAGGTCAACTCCTTGACCACGTGGTTCTGCCAAAGAACGTGCACAAGCTGGACTGCACGATTCTGGAGCTGCTTCTCTTTTCGCTCCTAGATCTGAATGGGCTCTTCGACTTACGACAAGTCTGCCTGCAGATCTAGCTGACCAAAATCTACCATGTGGCTCAGGTCATGCATGTACTTCCTAAGCTGTGACACCTGAAAAATATTATGCACGTCTGACAGGGCTGGTGGCAATGCAATTTGATAGGCAACTGGAGCAACTTGCTTGAGGACTTCGAACGGGCCAACAAACCTCGGACTTAACTTTCCTTTTACTCTGAATCTCGTGACTCCTTGCATGGGCAAGACCTTCAAAAATACATGGTCACCTTCGAAGAACTCAAGGGGTCATCGGTAAATGTCGGCATAACTCTTCTGCCGTCTTTGTGCTATTTTTAGTCGCTCTCGGATCAACCAAACCTTTTGGACTATTTGTTCAACTAGTTTTGACCCATGTATTTGACGCTCTCCAACTTTATTATAGCAGATAGGTGACCTACACTTTTGCCCATACAAAGCCTCATATGGAGCCATTTGGATGCTGGACTGATAACTATTGTTATATGCAAATTCGGCCAACGGTAGGTGGACGTCCCAACTTGACTTTGAATCGATCACACAGAGGCGCAGTATATCTTCGAGCACCTAATTTATCCGCTCTGTTTAGCCATCGGTTTGAGGATGGTAGGCTGAGCTTAACTTCAACTTGGTCCACATCGCTGACTGAAGGCTCTCCTAGAAACGTGATATGAATCGTCTGTCCCGATCTGACACAATATAAACTGGCACTCCATGCAGCCGAACTATCTTATCAAGGTAGGTATGAGCGAGATGATCGATGCTCCATGTAACTTTAATAGAGATGAAGTGCGTTGACTTGGTTAACCAGTCGACTATGACCCAAACTACGTTGTTCCCCCATTGCATCTTTGGCAAGCCAACAATGAAGTCCATGATTATGTGCTCCCATTTCTATTCTGGAATAACAAAATTCTGTATCTCCCTGTTCGGTCTCTGATGTTCTGCTTTCACCCTCTTACAGGTTATGCATTACGATACGAAGCACGCCACGTCTTTATTTATGTCGTGCCACCAGAAGACAATGCGAAGGTCTTTATACATCTTCGTACTCCCGGAATGGTCTGTGTAGGCTGCATAGTGAGCTTTCGCTAGGATCTCCTTTCTGAGTTATACGTCATTGGGGACGCATAGCCTTCCCTTCACTCGTAACACTCATTTCTTATTGACTTCAAAGTCCTTCGCCTTCCCTGCTAGAATCTACTTGCGTATTTTTTTTGGGAATGTGTCGTCCCTCTGAGTAAACGTGACTCTCTCTAATAGGTTGGGTACAGAGCGCATCTGAGCAACTCGCACGCCGCGATATCGAATACGGAGTTCAATGCCCATTTTCTCCAAGTCTCTGTGATCTATGGACATGGATCCCGCAAACACTCGACTCAACGCATCCGCTACAACATTCTCTTTTTCAGGTGTGTAGTTGATCGTCAAGTCATAGTCTTTGATCAATTCTAGCCAACGCCATTATCGTAGGTTAAGGTCCGTTTGGGTGAATAAGTATCTCAGGCTTTTGTGGTCAGTGTAAATTCGACAAGCCACTCCATAGAGGTAGTGTCATCACAATTTTAGCACAAACACAATTGCCGCTAGTTCCAGGTCATGCGTAAGATAATTTTTTTTGTACTTTTTCAGTTGCCTTGATGCATAGGATATCACCATATCCCGCTGTATGAGTACACATCCCAAACCCTTCCCTGATGCGTCGTTGAATATTTGGAATCCCGAGGTCTCGTCTGGTAGTGCAAGTATTGGAGCAAAGGTGACGCATTGCTTTAACTCTTCAAAAAAGGCTTCGTAGTCGATGGACTACTCAAATGTGAATCCCTTCTGAGTGAGACGAGTCAGAGGTGATGCTAACTTGGAAAAGTCTTTCATGAACCGTCTGTAGTAGCCTTCTAGCCCGAGGAAGCTTCGAATCACACTGACGGATGCAGGCCGCTTCCACTCGACGATGGCTTCTACTTTCTTTGGATCGACTGAAATGACTCCCGCAAAAATAATTTGCCCGAGGAAAGATACACTGCTCAGCCAGAACTCGTACTTACTCAGTTTTGCGTATAGCTTGTTGTCCCGAAGAGTTTGTAGCACAGTCCATAAGTGCTCTATATATTCCTCTATATTCTTCGAGTATACCAAGATATTATCAATGAACACTACTACAAACTTGTCGAGATATGGCCAGAACACACGATTCATTAAATCCATAAAGATGGCAGGGGCATTGGTCAGTCCGAATGGCATTACCAAAAACTCATAGTGGCTGTAACGAGTGCAAAAGGCTGACTTCGGTACGTCATCCGGCTTGATCTTGAGCTGATGATGTAAATCCCCTCACCCAAAATAGGTATTTTGTGTGCATTTTTATATTTATTATATTTTTTAGCTTATTTAAAATTAATTAAAACTCAATTATTTTATTATGATACTTCATCATAGCTTGGACATAAATGATATAGGACGACTTCAAAATCTAAATCGCCCTTCGTAGGAAGTAGCCTACACTAGAGACACTACTCGTAGGATCTTTCCGTGAATCAAAATTCCACCATTTAGCATTAATATGGTACTAGTGTAGCAAACGTAGTTTCTTGTGTGGAATATTTAGATATTTTTTATATAAATAATTTATTTGTGATTATTTTTTAATTCAACCTTCTTCAATAAGCAATCCATAATTCCTCAATGTTAATTTAGGCCACTTTATTCTTTTTATAGGATTTATTTATGTATTTAGTTATTACTTTTATCTTATTTCTTTTAGAATCCAATCAAAATCTTGGTTATTAATATCTATTAGAATTAGTAATTATCATAGATTGCTATCAACTAAATTATGAAACAACTTTAACCAATCATATTCCTACCCCATGACAGAAACTCCCCCACCCCCCATACCCGTGGGTTCGCTCCCCCTCTCCAATCCACGACTCCCCCCCCTCTCTCTCTCTCTCTCTCTATATATATATATATATATATATATATATATATATATATATATATATATATATATATATATATATCATCTCTTCTTCTCATTCAAAACCCTAACCCTAATCCATCTCCTCCTTCTCCAACTCCTCCACAAAAAACCACCATCACCAAGCCGCCGACCTTCCCCCATAGCAGCCAACGTCAGTCCCAAGGCCGACCACTCCCCTCCAAGAAACCCTAGTACATCCTCCACCTTCTAGTAAGTTCTTCCTTCAATCTTTCTCTTCTTCTTTCACAAGATTTTCTTTTTTTTATAGATTTATTATAAAAAAAACCTAACTTGCATGATGATGTAAACTCTAAATTGTATGTTGATGTAAAAAACTCTAAATTGCATGTTGATGTAAACCATATTTTGCATATTGTAGGAAACCCTAATTTAAATATAAATATATATAGAGCCAAACCCTAATATTCTTTTAGTTAATGATAAACTAAGTTTCTATGATGCTTTAAGAATCAAGAATTATTTATTATGGTGGATTGATAAATATATTGTATGTTTAAAACCTATGTTGTTGATTGTAAAGTTGAACCTATGAATGCATGCATGCACCCATAGGTAGAAATCTTGATTTAACCATGTTAATAATAGAGATATATGATGATTAAAATTAGTTTAGCCATATTTTTACTGTTTATTTCAGAATATTAGTTTGATAAATTTGTGTTAAATAAATTGCATATACAATGTGTAGGATGACCTAGTTTAGTATTTTATCCAAACTTTCGTATCGAACCCTTCTAAAACTTTGTAAATAATTAAATTATGTTGTTATTAACCTTTATTAAATTCACTTTTTAAATTATTTTTCCAAAAATATTACTTTTGATTTAAATAAATTTTATGCATAAAAAGACACATAGTTGACCTAGTTTGCATGTAAACTTATTGTAACTTGTCCTTTGGCCATATATGAATGTTCTCCCTATTATTTTGTAATTAAGACTTATTTTTTCATAATTAAATGTAATGTAGAATTTTTATGCAAAGCATAATAGTAGAGTTATAATGGCAAAATTTTGTCAATACTATTGCTAGAAGACTAGTATGTGTCCAACGGAAAGACCAATAAGTATAATTGATAATTATGTATGTAAGAACTCATTAAATATTTATTTTCTAATATTTTAGAATTATTTTCAGATTTAACATTTTGTATGAAATCTGTCACTACCATATTTTCTAGGAAGGATATTTTGGTCATTTCATAATTGATGTGCTTGTTGAATATTTATTTATTGTATTATTTAATTAATATTAGATGTTATAATTGATTTTGGACTTATGTTAGTGGACCTAACTAGATTAGAATAGACTTATGGACCAACATTTATTCTAGTTAGATTGAGCCCAACAATCAAGCCTATTCATTAGGAGGGTGACTTAATTAGTTAAACTAATTGAATTAGAACTTTCATTCCTTAATTAATTCCTCCATGATAAGTCCCAAGGGGTATTGTGGAATTTTCATAGTGACTTAGTATAGGGGGCAAAGTCAGCCACAAGAGGGAGGAGAGAGAATCTCTCTCTTCATCCATTTATTTTATTTCTAGATCTAGAATTTTTCTCTTCCAAATTTCTCCATCCCTACACCAAACCCTACCCAATTTCCTTCCTAATTCCTTCTCTACTCACCATTGGAGGCTATTACAACAAGAAGGAGACAAGGATCTACAAGGAGGAGGAAGGAGCACAAGTTGAAGGCTCTTGACATTCATTTGGAGACTTACATTGGAAATCCATCTTCCAATAGGTACAATTCAGTTTTTCCTCTCTAATTAGACTCTAAATCTATAGTTTAATCATTAGGAACCCTCTCATGTACCAAGGCTACCCATAGGAAGTGGAATTAGGTTCATAGAAGGCCTATGAAGGAAGTTATATTATATTTTGTGTCAATTTTGGAGAAATTCCGAGATTGGCACATCATGTGTTTATCAATAGGTCAATTAGACCAAATTGACATGTGTTTGGTTGTGTAAGACTAGTGTCTTATCTACAATTGGAGATGTGTAGGCCATATCACAATAATTTGGCGATACGGGTTAATTTATGAGTTTTCTTCTGACACGTGGGTTTGAGCATGTCATATTTTGACTCGGGCACGTAGTTGAGTAGCTAGCACTTAGTGTTATTTCTAATTATGATTCTAATCTTGCTCATGTCCTTCGGGATATATTTGGTGGTGTGGTGGAATCGTATCACAAGCGTATCATAGTTTTGGTGTGATACGGTATGATGCACGCCAAGTGTTTGTATTATTTGCTATATTACTTACATGCCCTCTAAATTTCTATCTTTCATATCTAATTGCATTGGTTAGGAGTATATATATATATATATATATATATATATATATATATATATATATACGATGTTATATCACTATGTTTAGGATGTATTCATGTGTGTTCATGTGTCTATTTTTAGTGTTCAGTTTTGGACTGGCTTGGGAGGGGGGGTTACCCGAGCTATGTGAGGACTGTGTGGAGTGTGCGTACACTGCACATGGAGTTCTGTTTCCTGTGAGTATTAGGCTTTAGGCCACACAATAATGTAGGGGATTCTTGTGCAGTGTGCATGCATTATGTGCACTATATCAGTCGGGTTTCAAGTTGTATGGTGTGTTAAGGGGGGAGCTGTTGTAGGTTACATGCTGTTAGAAATAACATGTGCAGTCTTGATGAAATCAGTATAACTTGGAACGGTCTGTTATGAGGCAAGTGCACGGGTAAGCACTCGGGCACTACATATGTAGGCCAATGCTTGCATTATAGTTGCACCAGCAACATGTGTAGGTAATGAGTAGAACTGAACACTGTGTCCAGTTAGTAGGAGCTCAGTCTTGAAGAGGGGGGGGGGGAATCTGTTATGGAGTGGTGTATATCCTTTGATACTAATATTGGAGCAACAACACAGAGTTAAGGGGAAGTCGGGCACTAGGCACAGTATGCAGACAATAACAACATCAGGAACTAGGGGGCAGTAGTGTTCCAGATGAGGAGTATTGGAAGTATATATTAGTGTTGCACTCGAGTTCAGAGTATAAGTGTATAGGTGTTTGAACTGTATAGGATACAAGCTAGGATATGAGTGGTATTACAGTGGGAACTGTATACACTTGTAGGATTGAACTCAAAGGTGTATTGCTGACTGTTGATCGGTAAACCAGGCACCAATGTTTTGGGTAACTTCTGATATATCGGTGTAAGAAAACTTTGGTAATAGCTTTAGAGTGTGGGTATGAATATGAGAATTCATATATTTGGAAATGATACCATATCAGACTTGTGTATATGAGTGTGGTTGATACCAGGCAGTGCAAGAGGGTAAGTGGGTACTAGTTCTAGTTTGGGGTTGAAGAGTGAAGTGTGCAGGAGGAGTTAGTGACTTGGGTGTGGTATCCCTTGGAAGGAGGAATTGATACTAGACATTATCAGTAGGAGGCTATTGTGTTAGTCATATACATAAGTCAGTGAGGTATCACCACTACTTGGGTATAAGATAGTTAAGTGTAAGTTGGAATATTAGATAAGATCATAGCTAAGGTATTAGATGGATCGTGAATTAGAGAGTTGCTAAAAGGCTTTTAGATACTAAGTTAATAGTGGGATATCCCAAGATACCTAGGTACTAGTAGGATACCATAATATATGAGTTACATATATATATTAATAGTAGCTAGTAGGACTAATACCAATAAGATATCAACCTAGAAACTTAGATATAGACTAGTACGACCTAGAAATGACTACTTTGACCAAGTTTGACTAGTTTGACCTAGAGTTGACCTAGTTGATTGTTTTGATGTAAATTTGACTTTAAGACCTAGAATTTGACTAGTTTAACTTGTTTATCATTCCAAAATACTGTATTGATATAATATTCTATATTTAGGTCTCTAAGGCACCGTTTCGGACATCTTTGATACTGTTTACCGGATTCTAGGCAAGTACATTCTTTGATAGTTTTTTATTTATGATATCTCCTACGTTCTTGTATTTAGTGTAGATATCCTTGATTTATTGACACGATGGTTACATGGATTGGTATATCTAAATCTCGTCATGAGATATTATTCCTTGGTATTTATGGTGTATCTTGTGCAAGCCTTGTTCCTTGTTCTTCTTGTACATGTATATACATCGATTCTTGGGGAGACTAGCTACCTATCTAGTGAATGCCGTGTCATAATGTACCATGGTTGGATCCACTATATCAGTCGGGGCAGAGAGTATTAGTGTAGATATGTGATCATATCCTCCTTGTGCATATCATTGTGAGTGTTGATCATACACCATACGTATGATTAACCAGGCCCTAATCCTTGTATAGGTTCCTAAGCCGATTACATGTTGAAGCTGGTACTCACTCATATAGTAGTAGTATTTCTTGCTCATTTCCATGATGCTTATTTATTGTATTTAATTCTAGTATTCATATTCTATATATCTCTTGTACTTGTATCTTGTATCTTGTATATTCACTCTATTTACTATTACATAGCTTTTATCATTTATTGGAATTGCTGTTAGAGGTGTACTTTGCTCATTTTCTTACTGGATATATTTTTCTCAGATGACACTAAGGAGTGGTATCCCACTCACGAAGGGCCTCAGGACGTAGTTGGCTTAGAGCCAGAGACTTTGGCTTAGGAGGGTCTCATCCCGGTTGAGACTGACGACCCAGTACCTGTAGCTCAGTAGATAGGTTTTGTTCTGGATTTGTCTCCAGCATTTTTGATATTAGCATTTCTTTTATTAAATGACTCATTGGAATTATTTTGTCTTGTGAGTTGTATTTGACTCTTCAGTTCTTTATATCATATTCGTGCGATTGTTCCATCTTATAGATCTGTGATTGAGTATTCATATTTCATTGGTGGCATTATTATATCTTGATTACTAGATAGATAGTTTACCCAAATAGCGTTCTACCGCCGATGCTATGACGTAGATTGGACGTTGTTCACTACTCGTTCCCCTACACCGGGTGCGGATCGTAACAAAATCACCTTTTGAGAACTTTTATGTCGGGGAAAACCCTATTTAGCACCCATAATTGCATGACTAGTTACCAACCTTCGTAGAAATCCCATTGTGAGTTAAAAATTATTAATTTGATTATTTTTGTAATTAATTCCAGAATCAATATTTTAATAAATAATATTTAAAAAAAATAATTTTGGTAAAGTTTGATGGCTAGTAATAATATGGTGTGTAGTTACTTGCATGTGCAACCAACGTAGGATTAATAACTACATGATAACTTAACTAGATAATAAGAGTCTAATTAGAGTAATAATTAATTGGTAGGTGTTCGTGACGTTTATGTGGAGAGATCCGGACCAGATTTTTTGTGCTCACAGCTTAGCTTGGAAGGCAAGTACACCTTGCTTGATTTTATTATTCAGTATTCATAGGCCTAGTTTTTATTTGCTAGTTGTGTGCATGCATCTTAGAGTAGCAGACTTACCTGATATATTATGAAGGTATGTGGTATATTTTGACCTGACATATGTTTAACATGATTACTGAATGAGTGAGTGCATGGACTAGCTCGTCGACTGATCATCGATAAGTTAATTCGCATCTTATGTTGGAAGTTAGTTTTGGTATTGTTGTTTATATTTATTGACATTATTGCATTATATCTGCACCGCGTATACGGTTCAGATACATTGGGAGGGAAGAATCTACTAGTAAGCGTATGTGATTTCTGTTTCTAACTATGTATATGGTGTGACTGGGTACCCCCGAGTCCTTTTGGATGCCTGGTGGGATGACTGTTCCTCTATTTCTCCTCCCTCATGCGCCACTAGAGATGTCTCGAGTGCATATCACTTAGATGGTTAATTACCCTATTTATTATTTACTGCTTTACTTTCATGTATGTCGATTTCTTGTGTACTTGTTACGTCCCTCTGAGGACCTGGCACCTTTTCCAAATCCAGACGAGCACTTGTACCCGACGGATTACGGAGTTAAAGATTTTACAGACGAGGACTTTGAGGTGGAGCCACAGGAGTTTTCTTGAGCATTCATGGACGATAGTTGCTTAATTTTCTGGATGTCTTTATCTAGTTAGCTGACGCCCGGACTATTTCTTTATTGCTTAGTTGTATTCTTTCAGTATTCTTTCGTACTCATTTTTCGTGGATTATTCTCCACTATATTTTATTTTGTATTCGATTATGAGATTTATCTATTTATTCAGTTCTTACTCTGTGATATTATGGATGAGACTAGATTTTACCTGCCTGGAATATTATGACTTAGATATATTTTACAGCGTATTATGACTGGTTAGGTCCATTAAATCGGGTTTCTATACTTGTTTGTACAGCTGGTATGTGTACGTATACCTAGTCTTACGTATTTTAGGACTGGAGCGTGACATATGATAACCCGAGCGAAGATCAATTTTTAAAAATACCGTCGCACCTTGTAGTTGATCAAAGAGGTCATCTATCATGGAAAGGGGGTACTTGTTTCGAACAATGGCCTTATTCAGTTCACGATAATCTATGCAGAGCCGCATCGAGCCATTCTCTTTTTCTTTATAAATAATACAGGTGCATCCCACGGAGACACGCTCAGACGAATATATCCATGATCTAACAATTCCTGTAACTGGACCTTTAACTCTTTTAGTTCTACCTGGGCCATTCGATACAAAACTTTAGAAATCGGCCGAGTCTTTGGAAATGTATCTATAGTGAACTCTATCTCTCGGTCGAACGACATACCAGAAAACTCTTCTGGAAACACATCAGAAAATTCTGCCACAACGAAAGTAGACTCTATGTTAGCACAATCTCGCTGAGTGTCTCTAACGGACGCCAAGTACCCGTCATAGCCGGAATGTATCATCCGCCGAGCAGACTTTGCAGAGATTACCATGCAGACATTTGAACTCTTAATGCTGGACTGCACACATAGTAAAATTCGATCTCGCCGGGTAGACAAAATACGACTTTCTTTTTCGCACAATTAATGGTAGCCGAGCAAGCGCCGTGCCAATCCATTCCCAGAATGATTTCGTAGTCCCTGATGTCTAAGACTACCACATCGAGTGACAATTTTTTTCGTCCGATGCAAATATAACCATCACCACAGACTAAGCGAACCGACAAATCCACGCCCGATGGAGTACCGACGCTAAGGTTTAGGCCTAGCGGTGTCATAAAAAAATTATTTTCGACGGCAAATCTATCGCAATAAAACTATGTGTGGCACTAGAATCAAACAATACTCGAGCAGTTATATTATTAAAAAGTAATATACCTGACACCACTGTATTAGAAGCAAACACCTCTTCCCGAGTCAGAGCATGGACCCAGCCTTAAGCGTTCTGTGGTGCCGTCTGGTTTGCTAGAGGTGCTTGACCCTGATTCTGAGACGGGCGATATGGTTGTTGTTGAGGACAGCACGGAGGAAGATTATTGGGGCGAATCTGACAGTCACGAGTAACGTGTCCAAACTTACCATAAACAAAGCATTCCCCTTTTCAAATACCATAGTCGCTCATATAGTGTTCTGGCCTATGGCAGTAGGCATAAGGTGGCCCTTGGTTCCTCCCTGGATCATGGTCTTGAGAGCCACCATTATTATGGCGCTTGGGTGCATTGTTACCTCATGTGTTGCCAGGGCACTTGTGATGGAAATTTTGCACAACGCCGGTATGAACTGGGGGGTACTACAGCTTTAGGAAGATGGCGTGGTTTAGAGACTCTCGCATGGTACAGTACTGAGGGATGATGACGTTAGCACGAATAGAAGGTCGCAGTCCTATCTCAAATATGCGGGCTTGACTCTTGGCGTCATAGAGATGAGACTTGGCAAATTTTATAAGCCTATTGAATTTTGTGGCGTACTGCCACACTGCCATATTCCCTTATTGAAGATGTGTAAATTCGTCTTCCTTCTCATCAATTGTGTCACGCCCAGTACCGGAATACGGAGACTTTACGAAACACATAGTATCATATAGTATTTGGATATTGCCATCCACTAATGAGGATTTAAACAATATCCATGGGGACTAGCTTGCACACCCCAATTCAGATGACTGGAGGTGGCTAGTTAGGCACGATCTCAAGATTCCACTCCCTTCCAATGCTCTACAAGTTTAGTTGCCTAGTTAACCCTATTGTTAACTGGAATCTCATGACATGGTCACATGATATTCCCCTTATATGACGTAACATAGTACAACCACGCTAGATACGAATCCACTTTGTCACTTGATAGTTCAATTTGGATTCACCCCAGCATGATACAATAATCAACAGATCCTAGTCATGCTTGTTCATTGACTAACCCTTATGTCCATGTTGGAGATTGAGTCATATCACATGTCACGTAGCGCATAGGTATACCACAGTGTAAACATATAATATAATCACTTAGGTACACTTAGCACGTAGGAACACATAGTACATAGTAAGTGTATCACCAAGGATACAAGTGATCGAGTCATGATGCATAGATGGTCTAATACTTTTGTGGTCATCGAAGTCACACATACAACTAATAAAGTTCAAAGGAACATTCAACCAAAAATAGTCCAATAAGACATATGCAAGGGGTCACATGTGCGCAGAAGGATCAAGGCCGCATGAGAAGTCAAGCCGCATGGAGTCATGCCGCATAGGGTCATGCCGTATGGAGTCATGCCACATAGAATCATGACGCATAAAATTATGCCGCATAGAGTCATGGCTAGGTCTACTCCTCAGGATAAGTGATGAGACAACGGGGAATAAAGTGTCAGTGATGTGACATAAAGTGTGATGTGACACAAAGTATGTCAGGAAAAAAAGACAAAACATGAAAAGATATGCCACGGTTTCAGAGTCATGCGTCCAAGGATGGTGGCCGCATACACTGCTTGTCGCATAAGTGTCAGTATTGCATTGGGTTCGATGCCGCATGAAGTATTTTGGACTTTAGCAAATTTCTTATTCGTTCAGCGACTAAACACAAGAAGTCCTTTCAGAACACATGTGTATTAGTCAGTCATGCGTCCAAAAGAGATGGATGCATGATGGTATACGACAAATTCAGGTCGCATAGCATATTCATGCCGCATAGCCCTCTCTGCAGCATATGGTGCTGGCCGCATGAAATCTTCATAGTTCCAAACAGCAGGTTCAGCCATGGCAGAAGCTCCAAAATCGAACATTTATTTTCTTCATAAAAACTACGTTTTAACTCCAAATTAAGTAAACCAAAAGCCAAAACGCTCAAAATAAAGTGCTCTATCCATCCTAAAAACTATTTTTCAAAAATACTATGTTTTAGTAGATAAAACCACCAAAACTTCAAGAAACCTATGAAACCCTAAGTTATAAAAATAGATCTACACAAATCCACCCATAAAAACCCAAAATTCCAAGTACTAAAAGTGTTTAGAATCATCATGAGAACATAATAGACTAATAAAATGCAAGGAAAAGCAAAAATAAAAAATTAAGGTATTTTTCCATGTGATGCAAGGTGTACTTGCCTAGAAATGAAAGAAAGAGAGAAAATAAAGAATGAGGGAGGAGAGAGAAATAAGTTAGCTTATATAGCTAGGGTTTGAGGTTTAGACAATGGGTTCAAATTCATGAATAAACCAACCTACAAATAAACCATGAACCATGTTAAACCAAAGAATGGGTCTAGTCTCCATGCATGCAACCTAATAATCATGTGAGCAAGAAATACTCTAAGCAAAAATAAATACAAGCAAGAAATAAATATATCCTAAAATACGTATTTCAGGAACGGAGAGTGACATCTCTACCCACCTTAGAAAAATTCTGTCCTCGAAATTCAAACCCAAGGCTAACTAGAGAAATCAGAACAAGCACTACGCTAACTACAAGATTATGCAATCAAATTCAAGCATATGAAGAAACAGTGTCATATAGCATGGATAAACGAATCACGAGATTTGAGATACGAAGGCATAAGAATGAATATACCTTCCGAGTCGAATATGTGCTGCCCCGTTCCCCTATTCGGGGAGCGCGACTAAGAAATACAAACGGTATCGTTCGATCAGGATAGATTGAATCAAGAACTCACCCTCGTTATAAATTTGCTTCTTTGGAATTAATTCCCATATTCAGTAGACCGTGCCCCGAGGATGGACTTAGCGGTAGAGTAAGGAGGGATATCTCCGCTACAAGTTTTTTTGCTTCAGTTTTTGCTGTCGTCTTGTTGCTTTCGTGCTTTGAGTTGGTTTTTAGATTTGCTAGCATTTTCTTGAATGGTTTCGATAGATTTCATTATTTTCGTTTGTTGAACTGTACTTTAATTTCGAGATTGGAAAGAGTGGAAGAGGTATTGATCAGCTATTCATGGCAATACAGGAGAACGAGCAGTAGGCGACGTGCGAACGGAGTCTTAAAGCACCTCTTTCCTTTCCTTCCAACCAATTAGTGAGTGGCTTATATTCAATTCAGTTGACCCTTCTTCCAAGTCTTCACATCTAAAATCTTGTATTCTTGCTTGCCCCGATCAAACGATACCAAGTAATAACTAAAAGATGTCAAGATAAAAATGAATAGACTTGGAATACTTTATGCTTGCTAATCAACTTATGAACGGTTATCTTATTGTGTGCTAGTTCATTTAGAATGTTCTATACATGCTTCAATTTTTAGTTAGAATGCATACTTCTTCTATAAATTATGCTAAGTATGGAACACACCTTGCTATGCAATAAATTGTTCAGGGAGACTATGCAAAATAAATCATGCAATGCTACTTGTCGTGTACTCGTGTTGCCTCAACTACATGAATGGTTAACTTAATATAGACGTCGTTTGATCACGGATAACTTGTGCTCAAGGGTATAGTACCTGTGGATGATCGCTGGGGCACTGGCACCGATCCAATCTGGATGGAACTTCAAGTATAGTCTTCTTGTACTGAACGTGATGGTTTGCAGCGCCACTTGTTCTTTTTCGATGCATACCATCCTCGTCATTGACTAGTCGTCCTTTATGGCATACGCCAGTGATCCCCTTGTATATTTAAATATGTGCAAGCTAACTTGTATCTTCGTGGCAGGTAATGACATGGTAAGTATTGTGCAGGTGGTTCAGACAGACAGGTAAAAGTCACCGAACGGTGGCAAATTTATTTTCAGTAATTTCTATATATACTGCTTCTTGTAAAATGAACTAAGGCAAGATAGAAAGACCACAAATAATATGCATATTTCATATAAACAACGTGTTGATTGGTATAGTTGGGTTAGCTCGCCTTTACCAGTATATTTCGATGTACTGACCCTCATTGAAACAGGTTTCCCGTACCAAGGATATCATACGAGAAGCTGAAGTCATTGCCCAATCCAGTCCAGCTGTCGGTGCGTCCTGATCGTGACATCTTTTGAAGCATTTTGAAGACCCAGGAGCTAGCAAAACTTAACTGATGCAGCTCAGAGGAAAAGCCATTGTCCCGCCTGGAGGTCCCTTATTTTAAAGTTTTAGTAAAGGATATAATGTACAAGATAGCTATCTCATTTTGTGTCAACTTTTGTAAGCCCGTGCGATAACCTTATGACTCGTTCAAGAGTTTGTAAAATATGTTCATTATCAATAAAGAGAACTTTTCCATGTTTCAACTTGTGTTTCAATTATTTGCGTACTCTGAATATGTGTTCGTTATACAAAATACCTTAGCCTTGTGCGGTGCGCAACCTAGGCCCGTACGGCGTCACGCCCGGGGGACGACTATTATGTCACGCCCTAGTCCCAAAATTACGTAGGACTAGGACACGTAAGCATGCCAGCCGCATGGATATGGCAACTCCAATATATGGAAACCAAACCCATACGTACGCTGTAATATGAATATCAAATCCACAGTGGTATAACATATGTCACAAGTCACAGGGTATAATCTAAATCTCATCCACAAAAATTAATTATAAATAAATAACCAATATCTATGAACTAGATCTAGACACAAAGTATCTGGAGATAATAGTTGGATGGAAACAAATTCATTACCAACTGGAATATAAGGACAATACAATATGAGGACAACACAACAAACACAATATAAGATTATCAGTTAACAATCACGGGCTCGAAGAGAAAACATCATTGAACATATGTAGCCATCCGAATCTGCGCTCCTGCGAATACTCAATAACAGATACACCTGGAAGGGGCCAGGTCCTCAGAGGGACGTAACAAGATAAATAAAACACATGCCAATAAAGTACTGAAATAAATATCCAATGGGGTCGCCTAACCATCTAAGTGAATGCAGTTAAGAACAACTTTTCCCACAAGTGAGCTATCTGGGTGAAAACTGGGATTTGGCATGGTTCCCTTTTGGGGATCCAGGGGCCTAAAAAGGTACGTCGTCTTTCGAACGCCGGAGGCCCGCCTGATAATAATATAATATATAGTGGTCATCACCACCTGTATCTCCAGCGAAGAATCCGAACACACAATAGAAAAAGTACAAAAGAGCTCAAATACGGTACTTGTTGTTCTCCCCACCCCATGCTCTAAGCATGTCACATCCATGACACAATTTGGTTCATAACCTATTCTTAGTACCCTAGCCCAATCCTGCAACCAAACAAGGACAAGGATGGGACCACCGTACTACAATAAGCTATGTCCATAGACCTCTAATAACCGCTAAGTCTACTAGCATGCAAAGTTTCTAACAGCAGTTATTCCTAATGCACGGCCCACACGTACAGGAGGCCAAACCCTACACGCCAGTCCGTGATCTATATGAGACTCACAACTCGTGTAACAACTGTGTCACGGCCAATGAACCTAAAGATGCTACATGATAATAGGTAGTCTCATAAACAAGGTCAATGCAAATACATAAATAAAAATATACCGCGACGACACCGTCGCGTGTATTTTATATGACAGTTAAAATATATGAACTAAAGACAGAAAATAAAGATGCATGCAACATATAGAATATGAATAACAGTACAATGGCAAGGTATACTTGCCTGGCAAGGAAGCTACAATGTACCAATAAACTGCTCCATAAGTCGCGCAGAACAAATCCAATATCCTATGTACATATGATATAATACAATAAAATCATTAGTCATTACACTAGTGCACACACAACAATATTTACACGGGACTCAGGGGGTATACTAGGGGTAACACTAGTCATCTAACACGGTCATTTACGCGTTGAATTATGCAGTCACATCTTCAAGTGTTGTACACAATCAGACAGTCAGCTGACAGGTGTCTAAGTCAGTGCATTAATATACGCAAGACAGGCAATTCACAAGTTCTTAGGGTCAACATGGTCAGGGTAAGTACGGGACAGTCTCCGGTGCCCTAGGGTCATACAGTCTGAATATATATAGTTCTAATTATTATTAGCATATAATTAATTACAATATATATATATACCATATATATATATGTACATATATATCATCCAATAATTATACGTATACCAAGTTGAATAGTATGTATATACTAAATATATATATAGATATATCAAACTGAATGCTATACGCGTACGAGTACGAGTTCGTGTACGCAGCACTGGGTTCACCGAATCAGGGTCCGATATCAGCTAACAGTCAATAAACAATACTAATATCCTACTGGCATACACACAAGCACACATAAATAGAGTAGACATACAGGTTCATATCTCGGAGTACGTGCACGGGTACGACGGTGAGGTTGATGATGATAATGACGACTATAACGATGATGATGGTGAGGATGACAGTGATGATGATGATAAATAAATGGTGCGATGACGATGAGGTAATGATGATGATGGTGACGACGATGCTGAGATGATGATGAAGTGATGCTGATGATGATGACGAGGGCGATGGTGTTTGACGAGGACGAAGACGAGGATGGAGATGTGAACGATTGTGTTTGACGATGATGCTAATGATGATGGAATGATGATAATGAATCAAGATGATGATGATGGTGGTGGTGGTGAGTGGTGGACTGCCGGAGTCCGGCCAGAGGGCTTCTCCGGCGAGTCGTGGGGATGGTGAAGATGATGACAATGTCCATGGTGGTGAAGGTGTCGCCCGGAGGAGGCCCGGCCAGGGGAGCTCCGGCCAAGGAGGAAGGAGAAGGCTGATAGGGACACAGGAAGGTGAACATGGAGGCCAGGGAGGAGAGATCCGACAATGGGGAGGAGAAGGACAGGGAGCAGGAGGAGGAGCAGGGAAGTGCAGGTCACAGGGAATGGAAGGTTGGCTCGTCGGGCTCCGGTGAGGCTGCTCCGGGCTCCTGTACTGAGAAGAGGAGGAGGAAGAAGAAGAAGAACAGGAAGAGGAGGTGGAGGTGGAGACGTCGTCGAGATGGGAGGAGCACGGCGGGTTCAGCAGGCTGTGGTGGTGGTGAGTGGTTTCCCGGAGAAGAAGAAGTGATGACGCTGGTGGTGGTTGCCTCCGGCGTAGGCGGTCGATGAGAGGTTGATAAGGACGGGGTCGATGAGGACGATGACGAGGGAAGGGGACGCTGCTCCGGTGGTCGGGGCTCCGACCAGGAAGTGGAGGAGGATACGGCTCAGTCCGGCATGGGCTCGCGGAGGAGTGCAGTCGTTTAATGGTGGTGGGGTGCTGTCAACTCCGCCGGCGGGGGTCGCCTGTGCTGTACCGTCGGGATCGATGGCCGAGTCGATGGAGGAGAAGGGACGGGTCTCCGGCCATGGAGGTTGACCATGGTGAGGCTGCTGGAGTCCGGCGGTTCATAGAGTAGGGATCCAACGTGTCGTGCCGAAGGTGGAAGGCCACGGTGGCTGGGGGCTTTCCGGCGAGAAGGCCGGCGGGGATGGCAGGGATGAGGGGTACTCAGGGGAGTTGGCTGTGGGAAGAAGATAGGTTTGGGTTTCCAATAGAAAAAGGGGAGGAAATTTGTATATAAATACATGTGAGCTAGGGTTTGGGGGTTTGACCTAGGTCAATGGACTTGGTCAACACTCTTTGGCTTGGGCCTTGGGCTCACATTAGGGTGTTTGGGAGGGCTAGAACTTGCATTAATTAAATACAAGGGATAGAATTTAGATGGGGACGATGTGCGTGCTGTACATCCCAAAAATTATGGAAAAATTTTGGTGAAGGGAAAAGAATAGATTTCTTTATGAATTGTCCACTGGTGGGGACACCTCAATATGTTTTTGCATAAAAGCCCCCCAACAATTAGAAAATTGCATAAAGGCGAAAATTGGATTTAATTAATTAAATCGAAACGCGCATGATGTTCTAGAATTAATTAGGAGTACATGGGATTAAATTTAGGCGGGACACAAGTGTTAGGGGTGTAAAGGGTACAGTATAGAATATTAATAAAATCCGGGTTGCACAAAACGGTCAAGGTTGTGTTTCTAATTTCGATTGGAACGAACAAGGGTACAAAGTCAGGATTTAATTAGAATTAAGAATTAACGTCCACGATGTTTATTGCGCGACTAAAATGTAGCACAAGAGAGCAATATTATAAGTTACACAAGGGTCAGAATAGTAGGCGGGCATGTCTAGGATAAGGTTGTGAAATTCGTAGATAGGCAATGGCTAGTAAGGTGCTCCAATTATCGAAGCAATGGTAAGGTGCGCTACACGATATAAATTATTGCATAATTAAATAAATGTCGTGTTCTAATTCTAATTGGTTCAAACTAGACCTAGTTTTACTATCTAAGCAAATTAGGCCTAATTTTGGGTGAGGGGGTTTATAATCTATCCAACTTAAAATAATTTTGTCCTCGAAATTAAACTAGGATAGGATTTCTCTATCTAACCTCACTTGATTACAGTCTAAAGAATTCTCCTTAAGTTAACATTGCAGTTTCTACCCAACTTAGAATTTATCCATCTATATCTAAGGCTATACACCTAAGAAAGCTATGCCCCAAATTATTTAATCATGTTATTGAATCCTCAAACATATCATCTATGATATTCCCTTAATCATTTATAACAGATAGTCACCAAACAATATGATTGGCCTGTGGGGTATATCTAGTACTATCTATATATCAAACTTATACCAAGTACGAGATTTCGTCTTTCCGAAATAAGGGAAGACGGAGATCAATAATAAAGAGTTCAAGGGTGAGGTAATAGAATAGAAGTATCGGGATCAAGGCGTTTAAATAATTCAAATAAGAATTGTCAAAGCAGTTGTGGATTGAAATCCTATTTTGGTGATTCTTTGTTCGCATGCTCGTATTAGTACAGTTATGTAACCGATACGATATGTCAGACATGTCTAGGGCAAGTATATTCGTCTACTAATCACTACATGTCTCAATCCACGTAAAGTAGTATTACGAAGGGCGAATCAAGCGCACTAAGGTTAGCTAGACCTTAATACACTGATTCTAAAATGTATTAGTGTGTTAACCCACTAACACATTTATCATGAACAAGCTCGATAGAAGAGTAAGCTTGTAAAATTAGGCTACAATAGCAGCATAAGTCAAGGTAGTACAATAATATAAGTACGCTAGATGATGATGAAAGGAGATAAAAATTAATTCAAGTTCACAAAAATAAAACAAAATAAGCAACAATAATAAAAACTCTACAATCTCTACAGTTATCATGCAACCTCCTTGTCTATGTCGCTAGTCGACCAAATGGGGGCAAGGACCTCTAAATTCTATTGTCTGAATACACACTGTCGTCTTATGCTAGTATATAATTAATGTCATCCAATTACACTTCAATAATGGGTCAGAAGACTATGTGATACTAGGGTGTGAGGTATTGAACAATTGAACTACTATTGTAATTATCTTAAGGATACCGTAGAAGCTCCTATTAAGGTCTACGAAAAGGGGTCTTAGTACCTATTATGGTATCTTCCTATATTACATAGGTCATGGTCGTCTTAAGCCTTAGTCATAGTGCTTATAGAATAAGTGTCAGTAGCAAGAATGGAAAAGTTACTAGTCCTTAAGAAGATATAACTTGTATTGAGTTATGGATACAATTTACGTGATCTACAACTAGGGGGATAATCATTGGGTCACAGTCTGCAAAAACAACTCAAACTTATCAAACTCTAACTACCAAGCACAAAATTTTCAAATTCAAGACTACAACTATAATCCTAGCAAACTATGAGCCCTTAACAAAGAATAAAATTACTTGGCCTACTATCCGAAGTGTCAGGTGGCACGAGTTGAAATATGAAGAAAGAAGAACATAATTTATTCGTCGCGCAATTAACGAACTTTAAGGTTGCAAGGAACAACATATGAAATTAAATAGAAGGTCTCTAGATAGTATCATGGTTTCCTAAAGGGGAGTGGGGTGCCAGTTGCTATGTTCGAGGCATGATCAAGAAAATGTTGATTACATTCCTCTCGGCTTCCTAAGGTGTTGTCTACCAATAATAAGACAATGATCTAAGTTTTATAGTTCTCCAATACTATCTAATTATGAAGGTTAGGTTCAATCCTAATGTTCAATATTGGTTCTCCATTGGTTCCTCAATACTAGGGTCAAACATTATGGTAAAACTTCTAACCATCTCTAGTAGTATCTATACTACTCACAGGTCCTCATAATACATCTAGGGATAATGGTAAACCAATCTATAGATAAGGAATTCTAGGTTCACTAGATATTCTAAACTTAATGATGTGTCTATATTCTCGTTGTATTCTTAATAGGTGTGCTATCCTAATTATCATCCTAATAACAGGGGTTCCTATATTCTAGCAGAAGATTATACTCAAAGAACTATTAAGAAATCACATGAATCAAGCAGGATACAATTGTTCAAATAGAACATATAGGAGAAAGATGAATCATAGTCAATTGTGGATGAGATCCTATACTCTAGTCCTAGGTGTAGGCTTTTCCGGTACAGTAACGTAACCGAGACAATATGCTCTCTACCTGCATAGGCCACCATAAAACATGTCACGCCCCAGTCCCAAAAATACGTTGGACTAGGACACGTAAGTATGCCAGCCGCATGGATATGGCAACTCCAATATATGGAAATCAAACCCATACGTACGCTGTAATATGAATATCAAATCTACAGTGGTATAACATATGTCACAAGTCACAGGGTATAATCTAAATCTTATCCACGAAAATTAATTATAAATAAATAACCAATATCTATGAACTAGATCTAGACACAAAGTATCTGGAGATAATAGTTGGATGGAAATAAATCTACTACCAACTGGAATATAAGGACAATACAATATGAGGACAATACAACAAACACAATATAAGATTACTAGTTAACAATCACGGGCTCGAAGAGAAAACATCCTCGAATATATGTAGCCATCTGAATCTGCGCTCCTGCGAATACTCAATAACAGATACACCTGGAAGGGGCCAGGTCCTCAGAGGGACGTAACAAGATACATAAAATACATGCCAATAAAGTACTAAAATAAATATCCAATGGGGTCGCCTAACCATCTAAGTGAATGCAGTTAAGAACAACTTTCCCCACAAGTGAGCTATCTGGCTGAAAACTGGGATTTGGCATGGTTCCCTTTTGGGGATCCAGGGGGCTAAAAAGGCACGTCGTCTTTCGAACGGCGGAGGCCCGCCTGATAATAATATAATATATAGTGGTCATCACCACCCGTATCTCCAGTGGAGAATCTGGGCGCACAATAGAAAAAGTACAAAGGAGCTCAAATGCGGTACTTGTTGTTCTTCCCACCCCATGCTCTAAGCATGTCACATCCATGACATAATTTGGTTCATAACCTATTCTTAGTACCCTAGCCCAATCCTGCAACCAAACAAGGACAAGGATGGGACCACCGTACTACAATAAACTATGTCCATAGACCTCTAATAACTGCTAAGTCTACTAGCATGCAAAGTTTCTAACAATAGTTATTCCTAACGCACGGCCTACAAGTACAGGAGGCCAAACCCTGTACGCCAGTCCGTGATCTATATGAGACTCACAACTCGTGTAACAATTGTGTCACGACCAATGAACCTAAAGATGCTACATGATAATGGGGTAGTCTCATAAACAAGGTCAATGCAAATACATAAATAAAACATGCCGCGACGACACCGTCGCGCGCATTTTATATGACAGTTAAAATATATGAACTAAAGACAAAAAATAAAGATGTATGCAACATATGGAATATAAATAACAGTACAATGGCAAGGTATACTTGCTTGGCAAGGAAGCTGCAATGTACCAATAACCTGCTCCAGAAGTCGTGCAGAACAAATCCAATATCCTATGTACATATGATATAATACAATAAAATCATTAGTCATTACACTACTGCACACACAACAATATTTACACGGGACTCAGGGGGTATACTAGGGGTAACACTAGTCATCTAACACGGTCATTTACGCGTTGAATTATGCGGTCACATCTTCAAGTGTTGTACACAATCAGACAGTCAGCTGACATGTGTCTAAGCCAGTGCATTAATGTACGCAAGGCAGGCAATTCACAAGTTCTTAGGGTCAACATGGTCAGGGTAAGTACGGGACAGTCTACGGTGCCCCAGGGTCATACAGTCTGAATATATATAGTCCTAATTATTATTAGCATATAATTAATTACAATATACATATATACCATATATATATATGTACATATATATCATCCAATAATTATACGTATACCAAGTTGAATAGTATGCATATACTAAATATATATATAGATATATCAAACTGAATGCTATACGCGTACGAGTACGAGTTCGTGTACGCAACACTAGGTTAACCGAATCAAGGTCCGATATCAGCTAACAGTCAATAAGTAATACTAATATCCTACTGGCATACACACAAGCACACATAAATGGAGCAGACAGACAGGTTCATACCTCGGAGTACGTGCACGGGTACGACGGTGAGGTTGACGACGATGATGATGATGACAACTATAACAACGATGATGGTGAGGACGACAGTGATGATGATGATAAATAAATGGTACGGTGACGATGAGGTGATGATGATGATGGGATGATGGTGACGATGATGCTGAGATGACGATGAAGTGATGTTGATGATGATGACGAGGGCGATGGTGTTTGACGAGGACGACGACGAGGATGGAGATGTGAACGATGGTGTTTAACGATGATGCTAATGATGATGGAATGATGATGATGAATCAAGATGATGATGATGGTGGTAGTGGTGAGTGGTGGACTGCCGGAGTCCGGCCAGGGGGCTTCTCCGGCGAGTCATGGGGATGGTGAAGATGATGACAATGTTCATGGTGGTGATGGTGTCGCCCGGAGGAGGCCCGGCAAGGGGAGCTCCGCCAAGGAGGAAGGAGGAGGCTGACAGGGACACAGGGAGGTGAACATGGAGGCCAGGGATGAGAGATCCGGCAATGGGGAGGAGGAGGACAGGGAGCAGGAGGAGGAGCAGGGAAGTGCAGGTCGCAGGGAATGGGAGGTTGGCTCGTCGGGCTCCGACGAGGCTGCTCCGGGCTCCTGTACTGAGAAGAGGAGGAGGAAGAAGAAGAACAGGAAGATGAGGTAGAGGTGGAGACGTCGTCGAGATAGGAGGAGTACGGCGGGTTCAGCAGGCTGTGGTGGTGGTGAGTGGTTTCCCGGAGAAGAATAAGTGATGGTGACGCTGGTTGTGGTTGCCTCCGGCGTAGGCGGTCGAGGAGAGGTTGATGAAGACGAGGTCGATGAGGACGATGACGAGGGAAGGGGACGCTGCTCCGGTGGTCGGGGCTCCGGCCAGGAAGTGGAGGAGGATGTAGGTCAGTCCGGTGTGGGCTCGCGGAGGAGTGCAGTCGTTTAATGGTGGTGGGGTGCTGTCGACTCCGCCGACGGGGGTCGCCTGTGCTGTACCGTCGGGATCGATGGCCGAGTCGATGGAGGAGAAGGGACGGGTCTCCGGCCATGGAGTTTAACCATGGTGAGGCTGCTGGAGTCCGGCGGCTCGTAGAGTAGGGATCCGACGTGTCGTGCCGAAGGTGGAAGGCCCCGGTGGCTGGGGGCTTTTCGGCAAGAAGGCCGGCGGGGATGGCAGGGATGAGGGGTGCTCAGGGGAGTCGGCTGTGGAAAGAAGATAGGTTTGGGTTTCCAATAGAAAAAGGGGAGGAAATTTGTATATAAATACATGTGAACTAGGGTTTGGGGGTTTGACCTAGGTCAATAGACTTGGTCAACACTCTTTGGCTTGGGCCTTGGGTTCACATTAGGGTGTTTGGGAGGGCTAGAACTTGCATTAATTAAATGCAAGGGATAGAATTTAGATGGGGACGATGTGCGCGCTGTACATCCCAAAAATTATGGGAAAATTTTGGTGAAGGGAAAAGAATAGATTTCTTTATGAATTGTCCACTGGTAGGGACACCTCAATGTGTTTTTGCATAAAAGCCCCCCAACAATTGGAAAATTGCACAAAACGAAAATTGGATTTAATTAATTAAATTGAAACGCGCACAATGTTCTAGAATTAATTAGGAGTATATGGGATTAAATTTAGGCGGGATACAAATGTCAGGGGCGTAAAGGGTACAGTGTAGAATATTAATAAAATCCGGGTTGCACAAAACGGTCAAGGTTGTGTTTTTAATTTCGATTGGAACGCACAAGGGTACAAAGTCAGGATTTAATTAGAATTAAGAATTAACGTCCGCGATGTTTTTTGTGCGACTAAAATATAGCACAAGAGAGCAATATTATAAGTTACACAAGGGTCAGAATAGTAGGCGGACATGTCTAGAATGAGGTTGTGAAATTCGTAGATAGGCAATGGCTAGTAAGGTGCTCCAATTATTGAAGCAACTGTAAGGTGCGCTACACGATATAAATTATTGCATAATTAAATAAATGCCGTGTTCTAATTCTAATTGGTTCAAACTAGCCCTAGTTTCACTATCTAAGCAAATTAGGCCTAATTTTGGGTGAGGGGGTTTACATATTGATTCCACGGAATCGGGGCATGATATATTGGTATCAAAGCATAGCTTCAAGTTCCTTTGACCCTCGTATTGGAAAAGTTCCTTTAACGATCAAATCCCTGTGCGAACTCTTGAACTCGTTAGGCCAAAATGAGATACGTTCATACAATGAGTCCATAATACAGTCTAGTTAGTAGTCCTAGAGAAGCCAGAATCAATCCTATAGATTAGGACTGGCCTGTAACCTATAATCTTCATTATGATCCTGATGTAATTAACTTTCTTTTGAAGGAATGACACAAGTGCCATCAGCAGCACTAGCATCGGGCGAGACACAAGTCCAAGAAAGCACTTTCGGCACATCGAAAGGTTCTCGGAGCCAGCAGGCCATGTCTCGTATCGATCCCCTTCAGCAGATGATGTGGATGTTAGAGGCTAACAAACAAAGGGACGAGGCTCGTTATGAACGGGCTAAGAAGCGAGCGAAAGAGAGGCAAAGCAAGTTCCAAGACAATCTAGAAGCCCGGTTTGTAGTCCAACAAAGGAAGGTAATTACCCTGCAACAGATCGTGCAGACTTTGGCCTCCAACCAGTTCGGGGCAACAGTAGCGACACCGGTGGAGCAACCCGCGCTTGAAGTCGAAATACCTCAAATTCCAAGGAAGAAGGATGTGACTGCCTTCAACTTTGGCGACTTCAAAAAAGTCTGCAATAAGCCATTTAAAGGGACTGAGGATCCAATCATGGCTCTAGATTGGTTGGCCGAACTTGAGAATTATTTCAAACTGCTGGAGGTACCGGAGCAGAAGCGTGTCGCGTATGCCCAACTACAGCTTCGGTTGAACATGCACGATTGGTAGGACACCCATCGAAGATCTCTTCTAGTTGACGATGATGAAGAGACGATTGCATGGGCTACCTTTCGTGGTGTGTTTGAAGAGGAGTTCATATCCCCTCCTGTATATCGTCAGAAGGAGAATGAGTTCGTGCAACTATGGCAAGGCAACATGACAGTAAAGCTGTCATGCCCCAGTCCCAAAATACGTAGGACTAGGAATACGTAACACGCCAGCCGTATGTACACGAACTCCAATATATGGAAATCATATACACACGTACGCTGTACATGAATATCCAATCCACCAACGGTAATATACTGTCAACAAGTCACACGCAATCTATATCTCATCCAGAGCACAAATAAATAAATAAGAATAAATAACTGAATATCAAATAGGAAGTCTCAAAATATGATAGTCGGATGGAAACAAATCCACTGCAAATCGACTATATTAAAACTACTAAAAAGAGAAGAGATCAGACTCTAATATAAGATAAATGTCCAAAAAGAAATAACAACTAGAATCTCTAACAGTTGCAAATTAAAGTTACTCCGAAGGTAAGACCTCCTCAGTTTGATAAGAAGCGTCAGGTCCAGGTCCGTACTCCTGTGGATACTCCTGTCCGTCTATATCTGGAAAGGAACCAGGTCCTTAGAGGGATATAACAAGATACATATAAATATGCCAATAAAGTACTGAAAATAAACATCCAATGGGGTCGCTTAACCGTCTAAGTGAATGCAGTTGAGAACAACTTTCCAGCAAGTGGGATATCTAGCTAAAATGGGATTGGCATGATTCTCTTGGAGATTCAGGGGACTACAAAGCAAGTCATTTTTTGAACGGCAGAGGCCGTCTGATAATATATAATATATAGTGGTCATCATGATCGCGCATCTCTGGCGGAGCGTACGGGTTACACAAGAAAAGTACAAAAGGAGCCCAAATGCCTTACTTGTTGGTTCTCCCTCCCCATGCTCTAAGCATGTCATATCCATGATACGATGATACCTCTAAATAACTGCCAGGTCTTCTAGCATGCAAAGTTTCTATCGCAGTTATCCCTATCCGTCGCATGTCCTATACGTACCAGTGGCCAGCCGAGTACGCAAGTCCCTGTCCTACATGTGACTCTGTCACGCCACAGTTCCAAAATACGTAGGACTAGGAATACGTAAGCATGCCAGCCATATGCATATGGAAACTCCAATATATAGATACCATAATACACACGTATGCTGTAATATGAATATAAACTCACATGTGGTATATATATAGTCACAAGTCACAGATATACTAAATCTCATCTACACAACAAGTCACAAAAGGAAATAACTAAACTAGAATAATGAGTCTGAATAATCCAAAATAATAGTCGGGTGGAGACAAATCCACTACCAATGACTATATCAAAACTAGAATGAGAGAGAAGGGTAATCTCCAATACAAAATAAGGTGATGATAGAAGTGTATCAGCGAAGCGATCCCTCGCTAGAGATAATCACTGATTCTCAGAAGATAAGACCTCCTCGGAAGAGATAAATAGTAAGTCCTGATCCGTGCTCCTGCGAATAGTCATGAACATCTACACCTGGAAAGGGACCAGGTCCTTAGAGGGACGTAACAAGATACATAGAAGCAAGCCAATTTGAATACATTAAACATGCATAATGTTTGAAAATATATAAGTACGCTGTACAAGACAATCTATATGAATGCAAATGAGGACAACTTTTTGACGTATGGGCAAGGGTAGGCTACTCGATCTAAGCCTCACAACTCACACACCCGTCTAGAATATCAAAAATTGACATACAGCGGGGGTAGCGACCAGCGTGTGACTCCAGAAATTGACATACCACGGGGGTAGCGACCAGCGCGACATACTCCCATAGTGCGAGCTAGATACTACGGTTTACCAGAGTAGTTAAAGCCCATACGCCTACTGATTGCCCTCTCATGATACTAAGTGCCATGTGTGTGTCAACATATCTAATATATAGTAATGACTGAAAGAAACTACACATACAAGAAATATACAAAAATGTAATAAATATACAAAAATATAATAAGCATGCAAAGTACTGTAAATAATTTGGCAAGGTATCTTGCCTGGCAAGATAGCTGCAAAATATAATCCAGATGTCAAACACCAAGAGTCAGAAACTACGACCTCAGAATGAACATCTTCGGATGCTGAAATAAATATCACCAACGTTCCCAGAATAAGCAAAATAGCTAGAAAATACTACCCTTTCGTCCAATTTGGACACAGGGGCAAAACAGTAATTTTGGATCAAAGCGGGCTCCACATGTGGGCCACTTTATACCGAAAAGTGTGCCAAGGGTAAAGATCTCTAAATGGGACAAATTATAGGTCAAACCAATTCTAAACGTCAGTACTAACTCAACGGTATGTCCAATTTTGAATTCCGGTGAGCCGAACACAAAGTCGCCCAAAAAGTCAACCGTGGGGCCCGCAAATAGGCAATTTGGTCAGCTGTCTCAAAATTGCGTGAAACTTGGATCACTAGACCAGCGCGATACCATGAGTCCAATGACGCAAGTTTCATTGAATTCTGACGAGCGTACACTAAATGATGCGATATTTTATAAAATTCACAATATAGGGCCTTTTTGCGGATACGGGCTGATTCCGACGCGCACACGCGTCCGAACCAGTTTCCACAAAAGTTCACATGTCTGGGTATACCGTGCGCACCTTTCGGTACACTTGGTACACGACAGGGTAGTCCCGTTTGGCGGGGCACGCTCCGTATCGCAAATTTTAGAAGTTGGAAAATAGGTTTTTCGGGATTTTTAATCCGATTTAATTTAGCATACAGCAATAAATAGAATATTATAATTAACAAAAAATAAACTCGGTTAGGTGGTCTTCGCATAGCAAGAAGAAAAACTAAATTCGGATATCTGTGGTGGGAGATACGAGTCCTTAAACATGGGTGGTTACCGCAGTTTTCTGCGTTCTAGAAGTTGTTTTTTGCTAACTTGGCCTGGGTTTTCGCCTAGGTTTGTGCGTTGTTCGAGGTAAACTAATGCACAGTATTGGAAGGGGGATAGTTCGTGAACATACCGGTGAAATTGGGGTCGAGTTTGGTCGAGCGATGGTGCGGAAAATGAGTCATGAACAGGCTTCGCTGCAGTCAAATTCTGTAGTGCGTCGCGGCGAGCGGACAGCGGACGCAGGTTTCCGGCGGTGGAGGCGGTGTTTCTGGCGGTGGCTGGGCTCTGGGTCGGCGCGGCGGTGGTCAGGTCGATGGAGACTTAGAGTTAGGGTTTATGAGTTTTCGTATATATATATATAGAGAACGCCGGGGGGGGGGAGGGGAAGGGTCTCGTTCGGGCGTTCAGAATCAACTGCTGCTGCTGCTGATTTTTTTTTTCTTAACGGGTTGGGATAGGTAATGGGTCGGGTAGGGTTTTAAGTCTATTAGTTTTTTTCCTTTCTATTTCTTTTTCTTCTTTTTTTTCTTTTTCTTTTTCTTTTTCTTTTTCTTTTTCTTTTTCTTTTTCTTTTTCTTTTTCTTAAACTTTATATATATATATATATATATATATATATATATATATATATATATATATATATATATATATATATATATATAAAATTCTATAAATTTATATTAGTGCATACAATAATTCTATCGACTGTCCACAAGGTCTCCTACATGGGATAAATTACGGAAAAATAATAATTGCTCCGTAAATTCTCTATTGCATAAATACCTAGAATTAAAAATCCAATAAATTTTATTTCTTCTAATTAGCTAATAATTACTATAAATAAATTAAATAATTAATACAAATTTTAAAAATTAGGGGTTTTATATTCTATCCAACTTATAAAAATTTTGTCCTCGAAATTAAAACTAAGCCACGATAGAAAGTCAAGGATGGTATAAGATAGAGATTTGCAGCTTATTCTGTACCTTCCTCTATCCTAACCTCCATGATTTTTCAATTTTCATGGGAATATTTTGAGGGCTATAATTTGCATTGTTTAAAATGCAAGGCTAGGTTTGAATGAGGGGGCGATGTTGCGCATTGCACATTCCAAAAATTATGAGAAAAATTTGTATAAAGGGAAAAAATGGGTTTCTTCATATATTGTCCAATGGTGTGGACACCTTAATACATTTTTGCATAAAAGCATCCAATAATTGAAAAATTGCACAAAGATGTAAGTTGGGTTAAATTAATTAAAATTAATGCGCAAGGTGTTCTTGAATTAATTAGAAGTACATGGGGATAAAATTAGGTGGAACACAAGTATCATGGACGTAGAGGGCTCAGAGTAGAATATTATCATTAATTTGGGTTGCACAAAACGGTCAAGATTGTGTCTCAAATTTCGATTAAAACGTACAAGGGTATAAAGTTAGAATTTATTTAGAATTAAATATAAACGTCTGCGACGAATGTTGTGCGACTAAAATATAGCACAAAAGAGCATAATTATAAGTTACACCGAGGTCAGAATGCAAGGCGGTCGTGTCTAGGAAAAGAGTGTGAAATTTGTAGGTAGGCAATGGCTAATGTAGTGCTCCAATTATCGAAGCAACGGTAAGGTGTGCTAAGTGATACAAATATTATAAAATTAAATAAAAATACCGTCTTCTATTTCTAATTGGATTCAAACTAGCCTTAATCTCACTATCTAAGCCAAGTAGGTCTAATTTTGGGTGAGGGAGTTTACAATCTGCCCAACTTATAATTTACCCATCTATCATAATAGGCTATACATCTAAGAAATACTCCTCAAATTATTTAATCATGTTATGCAATTCCTTAAAAGTTTTAACACCAAACATATCACCTATGATATGTCCTTAATTACGAAAAATAATCATCAAGTAATGTGATTGGCCTATAGGGCATATCTAGTACTATCCGTGTATCAACTTATACCAAGTACGAGGTTTTATCTTTCCGAAATAAGGGAAGACGAAAAACAATAATAAAGAGTTCAAGGGGGAGGTAATAGAATAGAAGTATGGAGGTCAAGGTGTTTAAAGAATTCAAATAGGAATTGTCAAGGCAGTTGTGGATTGAAATCCTATTTGGTAGTTTCTTATTCGTATACTTGTATTAGTATAATTATGTAACCGATACGATACGCTCAGACATGTCTAGAGGGCAAGTATATTTGTTTAAGAAGCTAAGTCAATTTTATCTCAATCCACATAAGTAGTTATGCGAGGGGTGAACCAAGCGCACTATGGCTGATCAGACCATAATACACTGATTCTGAAATATATTACTGTGTATACCCAATAATACATATATCATGATCAAGCTCGATAAAAGAGTAAGCTTACAAAACTAGGCTATAATAGCAGCATAAGTCAAGGTAGTACAGAAAATATAAGTACGCTAGATTTATGATGAGAGAAATTATAAAATAATTCAAGTTCACAAGGAAGGTAAGACTCTACAGTCTCTACAGTTGTCATACTAACTCCTTGTCTAAGTTGTTAGTCGACTAAATAGTGATATGGCCTCTAAGTTCTACAGTCTAAATCAACACTATCTTCTTATGCAAGTCTATAGTTGGTTTCATTCGGTTATACTTCATCAGTAGGTTAAGAGGACGATGTGATACTATGTTATGAGACATACTACCCAACTTAAAAGAATTAACTAATATTGTACTGTCTTAAGGATATAGTAGAAACTCCTGTTAGGGTATACGAGAAAAGATATTGGTACTTATTAGGGTATCCTATTATATTATATAGGTCATGGTTATCTTAAGTCTTAATCATAGTGCTCATAGAACAAAAGGGTTAATATTAAGAATGGAAGGGTTAGGTGGCATGAGTTGAAAGAAAAGAAGAACATAATTAGTCGTCGCACAAATAGCGAGCGCTAAGTTTTCAGAGGAACAAGATTTGAATTTAAATAGAATGACTCTAGATAATATCATGGTTTTCTAAGGGGAGGGTGGTATGCTAATCTCTGTGTTCAAGGTATGATCTAGGGAAATGTTCGATTCATTGCTCTTGGCTTCCTAAGGTATTGTCCTGCTAGTATTAAGACAAAAATCTAAATTTATGGTTCTCTAATACTATCTCACTTATAAAGTTAGATTCAGTCATAATATTAAACCTTGGATTTCTAGTGGTCCCTCAATACTGGGTCAAACAATTATGGTTAAATTTCTAATTAACTCTAGTAGTGTCTACACCACTCTCAAGTCCTTCATAAATATCTCAAGGGATAATGGTCATCTAATTTATAGGTATGGGACGCTATGGTTCACTAAGTATTCTAACTTAGTGATGTGTCTATATTCTAGTTGTATTCTCAGTAGGTGTGTTACCATAATTATCATCCTAATAACATGGATTCCTATACTCTAGGAGAAGGCTATACTCAAGAAACTATTAGGGAAGCACATGAATCAAGCAGGATGCGATTATTTAGATAGAACAGATGGGAAGGAAGATGAGTCATAGTCAATTATGGATGAGATCCTATACTCTAATCCTAATTGCAGGCTTGCTCGGTACAGTAACGTAACCGAGACAATATGCTCTCGACCTGCATGGGCCACAATAAAAATATGTCATGCCCCAGTCCCAAAATACGTAGGACTAGGAACACGTAAGTATGCCAGCCGTATGTATATGGCAACTCTAATATATGGATAACATAATACACACGTACGCTGTAATATGAATATAAACTCACATGTGGTATATATATGGTCACAAGTCACAGATATACTAAATCTCATCCATACAATAAGTCACAAAAGGAAATAACTAAACTAAAATAATGAGTCTGAATAATCCAAAATAATAGCCGGGTGGAGACAAATCCACTACCAATGACTATATCAAAACTAGAATGAGAGAGGAAGGTAATCTCTAATACAAAATAAGGTGATGATAGAAGTGTATCAGCGAAGCGATTCCTCGCTAGAGATAATCACTGATGCTCAGAAGGTATGACCTCCTCGGAAGAGATAAGTAGTAAGTCCTGATCCGTGCTCCTGCGAATAGTCATGAACATTTACACCTGAAAAGGGACCAGGTCCTCAAAGAGACGTAACAAGATACATAGAAGCAAGCCAATTTGAATACAGTAAACATGCATAATGTTTGAAAATATATAAGTACGCTGTACAAGACAATCTATATGAATGCAAATGAGGACAACTTTTTGACGTATGGGCAAGGGTATGCTACTCGATCTAAGCCTCACAACTCACACACCCGTCTAGAACATCAGAAATCGACATACCGCGGGGGTAGCGACCAGCGTGTGACTGCAAAAATCGATATACCGTGGGGATAGCGACCAGCGTGACACACTCCCGTAGTGCAAGCTAGATACTATGGTTTACCAGAGTGGTTAAAGCCCATATGCCTACTGATTGTCCTCTCATGATACTAAGTGCCATGTGTGTGTCAACATATCAAATATATTGTAATGACTGAAAGAAACTACACATCAAGGAATATACAGAAATATAATGAATATACAAAAATATAATAAGCATGCAAAGTACAGTAAATAATTTGGCAAGGTATCTTGCTTGGCAAGAGAGCTGTAAAATATAACGTCCAAATGTCAAACACCAAGAGTCAGAAACTACGACCTCGGAATGAACGTCTCCCGGATGCTAAAATAAAAATCACCAACGTTCCCAGAATAAGAGAGATAGCTAGAGAAATACTACCCTGTTTGTCCAATTTGGACACAGGGGCAAAACGGTAATTTTGGGTCAAAAAGGGCTCAACATGTGGGCCACATTGCACCAAAAGTATGCCAAGGATAAAGGTCTCTAAATGGGACAAATTATAGGTCAAACCAATTCTAAATGTCAGTACGAACTCAGCGGTATATCCAATTTTGGATTCCGGTGAGCCGAACACAAAGTCGCCAAAAAAGTCAACCATGGATCCCGCAAATAGGTGACTTGGTCAACCGTCTCAGAATCGCGTAAAACTTGGGTTACAGGACCAGCGCGATACCACGAGTCCAATGACGCAATTTTCGTCGAATTCTGACAAGCGTACACTAAATGGTGAAGTATTTTACAAAAGTTGTGACATGGGGCCTTTTCGCGGATACGGGCTGATTCCGACGCGCACACGCGTCCGAACCAGTTTTCGCAAAAGCTCACAAGTCTAGGTATACCATGCGCACCTTTCGGTGCACTTGGTATATGATGGGGCAGTCCCGTTTGACGAGGCGCGCTCCGTATCATAAATTTTAGAAGTTAGAAAACAGGTTTTTTGGGATTTTTAATCCAATTTAATTTAGCTTACAGCAACAAATAAAAATTATAATTAACAAAAATTAAACTCGGTTCAGTGGTCTATGCATTGCAAGAAAAAAACTAAATTTAGATCTCTGTGGTGGGAGATACGAGTCCTTAAACATGGGTAGTTACCATAGTTTTCTGCGTTCTAGAAGTTATTATTTTTCGCCAACTTGGCCTGGGTTTTCGCCTAGGTTTGTGCGTTGTTTGAGGTAAACTAATGCACAGTATTGGAAGGGGGATAGGTCATGAACATACCGGTGAAGACGGGGTCGAGTTTGGTCGAGCAATGGTGCAAAAAATGAGTCATGAACAGGCTTCGCTGCAATCAAATTCTGCAGTGCGGGGTGTTCGCGGTCGCAGCGAGAGGACGGCGGACGCGGGGTTTCCGGCGGTGGCAGCGGTGTTTCCGGCGGTGGCGGCGGTGTTTTCGGTGTGTGGCAGCGGTGTTTCCGACTGTGGCTGGGCTATGGGTCGGCGCGACGGTGTTCAGGTCGAGGGAGACTTAGAGTTAGGGTTTATGAGTTTTCGTATATATATAGAGAGAACGCGGGGGGGGGGGGGGGGGGGGGTCTCGCTCACGCGTTCGGAATCAACTGCAGCTGCTGCTGATTTTTTTCTTCTTAAAGGGTTGGGGTAGGTAATGGGTCGGGTAGGGTTTTAAGTCCATTAGTTTTTTTTTTCTTTTCTAATTCTTTTTTTTCTTTTTTCCTTTTCATTTTTCTTTTTCTTTCTTTTTCTATTTCTTTTTCCTATTCTATTTCTAGTTTCTTTTTATTTCTTTTCTTAAATTATACATATATATATATATATATATATATATATATATATATATATATATATATATATATATATATATATATTTATATTAGTGCATACAATAATTCTATCGATCGTCCACAAGGTCTCCTACATGGGATAAATTAAGAAAAAATAATAATTGCTCCGTAAATCCTCTATTGCATAAATACATAGAATTAAAAATCCAATAAATTCTATTTCTTCTAATTAGCTAATAATTACTATAAATCAAATAAATAATTAATTAATTAATAGATTTTTTAAAATTAGGGGTTTTATAGACTCACACTCGTGTAAGAACAGTGTCATGGCCAACGAAACATAAGAATGCCTCATGATTGTTACGCCCCAGTCCCAAAATACCGAGGGACCAGACACGTGGCAATGACCAGCAGCACACATCGATGGATAAACCCAATTTAATGGATCCATCGGGGCATAATTAAGCTGTAATACAATAATAAGGGTCTAGATATACTAATCTCATCCACAGAAATGTATACAACAATATCAGAATCATAAAGCAAGATCAATCTCAATATAACATAAACTCGGGAAAATAACCCGATAATGAGTCTGATACATCTGTCAGGATACAAGAATAAAGATAAACACAACAAATACTAAGTATGAAAATAATATATACTCAGAAGATACCCTCGGTGATCACTCATCTACTGGATCTGGTACTGCTCCAGTGTCTGCTCCTACTAATGCTCCTGTCCCGTGTAACTCGGGGTCGATCTTATCTGCTAGTCCTGGGGACATAGTCCGGATCCAGGTCCTCAGGGGACATAACAAGGTACAGATAATACAAGCCAAAATAAATGCAGTGCAGCAATAAATAAAACAATAGGATAACTATATAACCAGCTAAGTGATATGCAAGTGAGAGTTTTAGTCATACTCGGGCTGAGACTACTATAGGATCAGTGTCGGAGAAACCCATAGCAGTATTTTCTCGAAGGGCCATTACGGTACCATAGCTCTGTTGCCAGAGTCTAAGGCACATCCATTAAAATAATATATATATATATATAATCAGCCTTATGTATGGTAAATCTCTCCCCACCCAATGTAATCTCACGTCTCAAGTCCATGACACGCATGATCAAAACTAATACAGCAAGTCATATAATATCTATAAAATGTCTATGTTATAAAATATGTATCCTACACAGGATTACCATGAATATCTCAGGAAGATTCTGTCTCATGAATAGTGTCAAGTATCCTGGGTTATGATGTACTTGATAAGACAAGTACGAGAATGTAAAAGGTCACGAATGTCCATCTCTTGGTGACGTTACACAACTCCGCATACGGTGTTGGCACCCGACTATTAATCGGACGGTAAGTAAGTCACACGGTCCTAGGTCAAACATGCACAACAATATAATTATAGTCAAAGGAATAATAACAAGAACTGAAAGTTTTGGCAAGGTACACTTGCCTGGGGTTTGAATACCAACAGCTGTCCCTGTATCAGTGGATCCTGCAGGTACTCCTCCAAAAACTGAAATAAACATCACCAACAGTCTCAAAAAATATCAAATAGCTAGAAACGCCTGTCCTTAAGTCCAAATTGGACACAGGGGCAAAAATGACAGTTTCTAGTCGAAGCGGGGTCCACATGTGGGCCACTTTGCACCGAAAAATGTGTCAGGGTCAAAGGTCTCCAAATTTGTCAAACTTAGTGTCAACAAGTCAGGAACGATGATACGAACCCAACGAAACTTCCAGAATTGGATTCTGATGAGCCGATCAAAAGATCGCCCGTCTAGTAGAGCCAGTGGGGCCCACGATACACGATTTTGTCAACATTCTCAGAATCGAACCAAACTTGGGCCACAGGACCAGCGTATTGCTACGAGTCCGATGGCGCAAGTTTCGTTTCCATCCAACTGAGTGTGTATACGAAGTTACGACGTGTTCCAGAACAGGCGGATACGGGGCGTTGTCGACGTATACGCGTTGATTCCGGTGTGCACGCACATCCAAATCAACTTCTGCGAAATCTTACACGTCCGTATCAACGACATGCACGTTTCGGTAAAGACTACGTGCGACCAAGTTATCCCGTTTGGCGGGGCGCACTCAGTTCCGGGGTAAAACTGGGCGTTGGTTTTCCTGTTTTTGGATCGGGGTTTGCGATCGCCACAGGGTGCGACGCACCGAGCGGGTTGTACGGGCATCGAGAGGCTCAAGCGGTCTACGCGTCATAACTGACGAAACAGAAAATGAAATTACGAGGAGAGAGGAAACGCTACCTGAACAGGGCTCCAGAAACTGAGAATTTGCGTGTCCGAGTCCTGTGTCCGCTGTGTCCGTCTAGGTTAGGGTTAGGGTTTCTGTTGGCCGGTGGTGGCGCTGCGGCTAGGGCTCCGGGGTCGTCGGCTCGTCGGCGGAGCGGGACTGCACGACGGGGAGGTCGGGCGGCTATTGCGTTGGCTCTGGCGGCTCGAGGAGCGGCGAGGCAGCGGCGTAGGGAAGAAGGCGGAGTAAGGCAGAGAGGTGGAGGCAGTCGGCGAGGGGCTCGGGAAGGCGGCCGAGGAGTGGCTCGGTGGTTGAGGGTGGAGGAGAAGTGGTCGAGCGAGGTTTGAGGTCGGGTGACAGCGGTGGGCGGATAGGGCAGTTTAGGGCAGGGGAGTTCGTCGGGGGATTTCGTCGGTGGAGACGGGCGACGAGGAAGGGAGAGAGGGTGGAGTCGTCGGAGTCGGGTGCACTGGTGGGCAAGGTCGACGAGGGAGATCGAGTCGGGGAAGGAAGACAGAGGCTGGGCGGAGGGGTTCTGCGAGTCAGGAGAGAGGGGGAGACGATAGGGAGGAGATAGGCGGAGAGGGGCTGAGCTAGGGTTAGGGTTTCGGCCGGCGAGGGATTATATAGGGCGCCGCCGGAACAGTATTCCGACATGAATTAGGTTTAGGGTTACGGTAAGGATTTGGGTAACGGGTTTGGGTCCGGGTCGGGTCGGGTGGTAGGGATCCGACCCGATCCGCTAATAATTAAATGCGGGTCTGGCTAGCGGGTCGGGTCTGGGTTTTGGGCCCGGATCCGACCCAATAAGGATTTAAGTTTGGTTCGATTAAACCGGTTTTCCTTGGTTTGGTTCAGGAAATAAACCGGATTTATTTAAAATAAACCGGGTTCAATTTAGGGTTTATTTTAGGGGTTTAATTCGGTTTAATTCTACAATAGTTTTTTTAGGGCTTTAAAAATGCCTTCGGAGTCCAATAAATTCTCGAAAAATTATCCTATGTCCGGTTTTCTATTTTACACCATAAAATATTATTTCCATAATATTTTAATATTAATTCAATAATTAAAAATAATTTAATCACAAAATACCTTAGTTTTAATTTCAGAAAAATCCCAGAAAATTATGAAAAATCCAAATAAAAATTTCTGAAAAATTAGGGGGTTTACAATCTACCCAACTTATAAAAATTTCGTCCTCGAAATTAAACTAGGGCAGGGTCTCTCTATTAAATCTCACTTGACTACAGTCTAAAGAATTCTTTAAAGTGAACATTGCGGTCTCTACCCAACTTAGAATTTACCCATCTATCATCTAAGGCTATACGTCTAAGAAAGCTATGCCCAAAATCATGTTATTGAATCCTCAAAGTTTTTTTTAACACCAGCCATATCATCTATGATATGCCCATAATTATTTATGAAAGGGGTCATCAACAATGCGACCAGCCTGTGGGGTATATCTAGTACTGTCTATATATCAAACTTATACCAAGTACGAGGTTTCGTCTTTCCGAAATAAGAGAAGACGAAGATCAATAATAAAGAGTTCAAGGGAGTGGTAATAGAATAGAAGCATCAGGATCAAGGCGTTTAAAGAATTCAAATGGGAATTATCAAGCAGTTGTGGATTGAAATCCTATTATGGTAATTCTTCGTTCGCGTGCTCGTATTAGTACAGTTATGTAACCGATACGATATGTCAGATATGTCCAGGGAAAGTACATTCGTCTACTAATCACTATATATCTCAATCCACGTACGGTAGTATTACGAGGGGCGAATCGAGAGCACTATGGTTGATCAGACCTTAATACACTGATTCTAAAATGTATTAATGTATGTATCCACTAATACATGTATCATGAACAAGCTCGATAAAAGAATAAGCTTGCAAAACTAGGCTATAATAGCGGCATAAGTCAAGGTAGTATATGAAATATAAGTACGCTAGATGAGGATGAAAGGAGGTACAAATTATTCAAGTTCAAAACAAAATAAGCAACAATAATAAAAGACTACACAATCTCTACAGTTATCATACAACCTCCTTGTCTAAGTCTCTAATCGACCAATTAGGGCATGGGCCTCTAATTCTACAGTCTGAATAAACGCTATCTTCTTATGTGAGTCTAAAGTTGTGTCATCCCAATTCACTTCATCAATGGGTCAATAGGACTAGGTGGTACTATGTTGTGAGGCATACTACTCAACTTAAAACAATAAACTAATACTGAAATCGTCTTAAGGATACTGTGGAAACTCTTGTTAAAGTCTACGAGAAGGGGTCTTGGTACCTATTAGGGTATCCTCCTATATTACATAGGTCATGGTCGTCTTAAGTCTCAGTCGTAGTGCTTATAAAATAAGTGTCGATAGTGAGGATAGAAGAGTTACTGGCCGTCAAGGGTAAGGGATCTAACTTGTATCGAGGTGGGGGTACTAATTACGCGACTTAAGGCTAAGGGGGTAATCATTAGGTCACCATCTACAAGATTAACTCAAACTGTCAAGTTCTAATTACAAATCACATAGTAAAAATTTTAGAGTAACAACCAAAATAAACAATAAGAGGCGCACAGGAATCAAGGCAGGATGCAAGTCTAGAAATTAATTCGAATCCGATATAGATGTCAAGAATGATTCAAGCAAGTGGATAAAATCCAAAACTTATCATATTCTTATTGCAGGCTTGCTCGGTCCCTAAGTTGAAATCGAACAATTTAGTCGTTGACCTGCATGGGCCACCACAAAAACCATGTCACGCCCCAGTCCCAAAATACCGAGGGACCAAACACTTGGCAATGGCCAGCAGCACACACCGATGGATAAACCCAATTTAATGGATCCATCGGGGCATACTTAAGCTGTAATACAACAATAAGGGTCTAGAGATACTAATCTCATCCACAGAAATGCATATAACAATATCAGAATCATGAAGCAAGATCAATCTCAATATAACATAAACTCGGAGAAATAACCCGATAATGAGTCTGATACATCTGTCAGGATACAAGAATAAAGATAACCACAGCAAATACTGAGTATGGAAACAGAATATACTCAGAAGATACCCTCGGTGATCACTCGTCTACTGGATCTGATACTGCTCCAGTGCCTGCTCCTGCTCCTGCTAATGTTCCTGTCCCGTGTAACTCGGGGTCGATCTCATCTGCTAGTCCTGGGGACATAGTCCGGATCCAGGTCCTCAGGGGACATAACAAGGTACAGATAATACAAGCCAAAATAAATACAGTGCAGCAATAAATAAAATAATAGGGTAACTATATAACCAGCTAAGTGATATGCAAGTGAGAGTTTTAGTCATACTCGGGCTGAGACTACTACAGGATCAGTGTCGGAGAAACCCATAGCAGTATTTTCTCGAAGGGCCATTACGGTACCATAGCTCTGTTGCCAGAGTCTAAGGCACATCCATTAAAATAATATATATATATAAAATCAGTCTTATGTATGGTAAATCTCTCCCCACCCAATGTAATCTCACGTCTTAAGTCCATGACATGCAGGATCAAAACTAATACAGCAAATCATATAATATCTATAAAATGTTTATGTCATAAAACCTGTTTCCTACACAGGATCACCATAAATATCTCAGGAAGATTCTGTCTCATGAATAGTGTCAAGTGTCCTGGGTTATAATGTACTTGATAAGACAAGTACGAGAATGTAAAGGGTCACGAATGCCCATCTCTAGGTGACGTTACACAACTCGACGTACGGTGTTGGCACCCGACTATTAATCGGACGCTAAGTAAGTCACACGGTCCTAGGTCAAGCATGCACAAAAATATAATTATAGTCAAAGGAATAATAACAAGAACTGTAAGTTTTGGCAAGGTACACTTGCCTAGGGTTTGAATACCAACAGCGGTCCCTGTATCAGTAGATCTTGCAGGTACTCCTCCAAAAGCTGAAATAAACATCACCAACAGTCTTAAAAAATATTAAATAGCTAGAAACGCCTGTCCTTAAGTCCAAATTGGACACAGGGGCAAAAATGACAGTTTTTGGTCGAAGCGGGATCCACATGTGGGCCACTTTACACCGAAAAATATGTCAGGGTCAAAGGTCTCCAAATTCATCAAACTTAGTGTCAACAAGTCAGAAACAATGATACGAACCCAACGGAACTTCCAAAATTGGATTCCGATGAGCCGTTCACAAAATCGCCCGTCTAGTAGAGCCGGTGGGGCCCACGATACACAATTTTGTCAATGTTCTCAGAATTGAACCAAACTTGGGTCACAGGACCAGCGTATTGCTACGAGTCCGATGGCACAAATTTTGTTTTGATCCGACATGTGTACACGAAGTTACGATGTGTTCCAGAACAGGCGAATACGGGGCGTTGTCGACGGATACGCGTTGATTCCGGTGTGCACGCACATCCAAATCAACTTCGACGCGTACATTTCGGTAAAGACCGCGTGCGACCAAGTCGTCCCGTTTGGCGGGGCGCACTCAGTTCCGGGGTAAAACTGGGCGTTGGTTTTCCTGTTTTTGGATCGCGATTTGCGATCGCCAAAGGACGCGACGTACCGAGCGGGTTACACGGGCATCGAGAGGGTCAAGCGGTCTACGCGTCACAACTGACGGAACGGAAAACGAAATTATGAGGGGAGAGGAAATGCTACCTAAACAGGGCTCCAGAAACTGAGAATTCGCGTGTCCGAGTCGTGTCCGAGTCCTGTGTCCGCTGTGTCCATCTAGGTTATGGTTAGGGTTAGGGTTTCTGTTGGCCGGAGGCGGCGCTGCGGCTAGGGCTCCGGGGTCGTTGGCTCATCGGCGGAGCGGGACTGCACGGCGGGGAGGTCTTACGGCTAGGGCGTTGGCTCCGGCGGCTCGAGGAGCGGCGAGGCAGCGACGTGGGGAAGAAGGAGGAGTAAGGCGGAGAGGTGGAGGCAGTCGGCGAGGGGCTCGGGAAGGCGGCCAGGGAGTGGCTCGGTGGTTGAGGGCGGAGGAGAAGTGGTCGAGCGGGGGTCAAGGTCGGGTGACAGCGGTGGGCGGATAGGGCGGTTTAGGGCATGGGAGTTCGTCGGGGGATTTCGTCGGTGGAGACGGGCGGCGAGGAAGGGAGAGAGGGCGGAGTCGTCGGAGTCGTGTGCACTGGTGGGCGAGGTCGACGAGGGAGATCGAGTCAGGGAAGAAAGAAGGAGGCTGGGCGGAGGGGTTCTGCGAGTCAGGGGAGAGGGAGAGACGACAGGGAGGAGATAGGCGGAGAGGGGCTGAGCTAGGGTTAGGGTTTCGGCCGACGGGGGATTATATAGGGCGCCGCCGGAACAGTATTCCGACATGAATTAGGTTTAGGGTTACGGTAAGGATTTGGGTAACGGGTTTGAGTCCGGGTCGGGTCGGGTGGTAGGGATCCGACCCGATCCGCTAATAATTAAATGCGGGTCGGGCTAGCGGGTCGGGTCTGGGTTTTGGGCCCGGATCCGACCTAATAAGGATTTAAGTTTGGTTCGATTAAACCGGTTTTCCTTGGTTTGGTTCAGGAAATAAACCGGGTTTATTTAAAATAAACCGGGTTCAATTCAGGGTTTATTTTAGGGGTTTAATTCGGTTTAATTCTACAATAGTTTTTTTTTAGGGCTTTAAAAATGCTTCCGGAGTCCAATAAATTTCCGGAAAATTACCCTATGTCCGATTTTCCATTTTACACCATAAAATATTATTTCTATAATATTTTAATATTAATTAACAGTAACTAAAAATCCCCAAAAAATATCTTAGTTTTAATTTCAAAAAAATCTCAAAAAATTATGAAAAATCCAAATAAAAATTTCTGAAAAATCAGGGGGTTTACATGATAATGGGGTGGTCTCATAAAGTAGGTCCATATGCATATACGTAATAAAAATAGAATACGACGTCACCGTCATTGCACCCAAGTTTTCTTGGACGCGCAGTTTATATAGCAGTTAAAATATATGAACTAAATAAGCAGAAATAAGATGCATGCAACATATGGAATATAAATTACAGTACAATAGCAAGGTATACTTGCCTGGAAAGTAATCTGTAAAGTGTTAGCGTCCAGATGTCAAGGACAGGGTAACAGAAACTAAGGCCTCCGAATAACGTCTCCGGATGCTGAAATAAACATCACCAACATTCCCGGAATCATCATGATAGCTAAAAACACTACCCTTTCGTCCAATTTGGACACATGTGCAAAACAGTAATTTTAGGTCAAAGTGGGGTTCACATGTGGCCCACTTTGCACCAAAAAGCGTGCCAGGGGTAAAGGTCTTTAAATAAGACAAATTATAGGTTAAACAAATTCTAAACGTCAATACGAACTCAACGATATGTCCAATTTTAGATTCCGGTGAGCTGAACACAATTTTGCCCAAAAATTCAACCGTGGGGCCCACAAATAGGCGCTTGGTCAACTATCTCAAAATTATATGAAAATTGGGTCATAGGACCAGCGCGATACCATGAGCCCAGTGGCGCAAGTTTCGTCGTATTCTGACGAGCGTACAATAAATGGTGCGATATTTTACAAAAGTTATGATACGGAGATTTTTTACGGATACGGGTTGATTTTGATGCGCACACGCATCCAAATCAGTTTTTGTAAAAGCCTACATGTCTGGGTATAACATGTGCGTCTTTCGGTACACTTGGTACATGACGGGGTGGTCCCGTTTGGTGGGACGCGCTTCGTATCACAAATTTTGAAGTTTCAAAAACAGGTTTTTTTATGATTTTTAATTCAGTTTAATTCTGCATACAACATCAAATAAAATAATGTAATTAACTGGAAATAATCTAGGTTAGGTGTTCTTCACATAGCAAAAAGAATTTCTAAGTTTGGATCTCTGTGGTGGGAGATACGAGTCCGTAAACATGGGTGGTTACAACAGTTTTTCTGGGATTAAAAGTTATCATTTTTTCCAATTTGGTCTCGGTTTTCACCTAGGGTTATGCGCTGTTCGAAGAAAAATAATACAGAGAGTTGGAAGAGGGATAGGTCATGAACATACCGGTGAAGACGGGATCGAATTTGGTCGAGCGATGGAGCAGAAATCAACACGTGAACATGACTTTGCTGCTGTGAATTTCTGCAGTGCGCGCGGGATCTTGCGGATGGCGACAAGCAGCGGGCGGCTCTAGCGGGTCCAGGCGGCGGTCGAGGAGGTCGGCGGCGGCGCAGTTTTAGGGTTGGCGGATGGTAAGTTTAGGGTTAGGGTTTATAACTATATAAAGTATATATATAGGTATATAGGAAGCGGGGGGGGAGCTTAAGCGCGGGTGAGTTGGGAATAGCTGCTGTTGCTGGGTTTTTGCAGGCCGGGTAGGATAGCATGTAGGGGCTTAGCGGGTAGGTACTATTGGTTAGGATTTAGGTTAGTTTTATTTTTCATTTCTTTTTCTTTTTCCTTTTTGTTTTCTATTCTTTTATTTCCTTTATTCTTTAAATAAATTACTAGTATATATATATATATATATATATATATATATATATATATATACATAAAATTCTAGAAAATTATATTAGTGCATACAATTATTCTATCAACCGTCCACAAGATCTCCTACATGAAATAAATTAAGGTAAAATAATAATTGCTCCATAAATCTCTAAATGCACAATTACCTAGAAATAAAAATTTAATAAATTCTATATCTTCTAATTAACTAATAAATACTATAAATAAATTAAATAATTAATTAAATACTTAATATAATTTTTAAAATTAGGGGGTTTTACATTCTACCAAACTTATAAAAATTTTGTCCTCGAAATTAAAACTAAGCCACGATAGAAAGTCAAGGATGGTATAAGATAGAAATTTACAAAGTAAATTTATAACTTGGTCTACGAATAGGTACGGAAAATGTTTACACATGTCGTCCTCGTGCTCCCAAGTTGATTCTCCTGGCGCGCCATGCTTCCATGCCACGCAGACCAAGGGAATAGACTGGTTCCTCAACACTTTCTCTAGACGATCAAGGATTTCCAGGGGTTGCTCTTGGTATGACAAGCTCAGCCCGATGGTGATCACGAAATGGTCGAGAATATGACTACTATCTGCCACATATCGTCTAACCTACGACACATGGAATACATTATGTACTCCCTCGAGTGAAGGTGGTAGCGCAAGTCGATATGCCACTTCTCCCACTCTCTCTAGCACATCAAATGGTCCAATATACCTTGGGCTCAACTTGCCACGCCCTCCGAATCGAATGGTGCCTCTAGTAGGTGATATCCTCAAGAAGATATGATTGCCTCTTTAAACTCCAAGGGACGACGATGAAGGTCTGCCCACTGCTTCTGCCTGTCTTGCGCTGCTCGCAAGTGCCCTTGTATCTTCTTCACTGTCTCAACGGTGTTGACTACCAACTCTGGTCCCAGAATTTGACGTTCTCCCACGTCACTCCAACATATAGGAGACATACAATTTCTTCCATACAATACTTCAAACGAAGCCATCTGGATGCTCGCTTGATAGCTATTATTATAAGAAAACTCCAGAAGATGTAGGTGGTCCTCCCATGATCCTCCAAAGTCTAACATACAAGCCCTCAACATATCCTCAAGTGTCTGAATAGTACGTTCGGACTGCCCATCTATCTGCGAGTGATAAGATGTACTGAACTTCAGATGAGTCCCAAGACTCTCTTGCATGCTTCTCCAAAAGTGTAATGTAAAACGCGAATGCCTGTCTGATACAATGCTGATTGGTATGCCGTGCAATCTCATAATTTGCCTCATGTATAAGTCAGCCAAGCTTCTGTAGACTGGCAAACTCTAAAAGGCAAGAAATGGGCTGACTTGGTGAGTCGATCCACTATTACCCATACTGCATCTCTCCCACTTGGAATCTTGGGAAAACCTGTGACGAAGTCCATAGTGATGTGCTCCCACTTCCACTCAAGAATCGAAAGTGGTTGCAATAATCCTGTTGTTCTCTGATGCTCCCTTTTACCTGCTGACATACTAGACATTTGGCTACAAAGCGAGCTATCTCTCTTTTCATCCCATGCCATCAAAAGTTTTGTCTTAAGTCACGGTACATCTTGGTGCCTCTAGGATTGATAGAATACATCGAACTATGAGCTTTTGCTATCAACTCCTATCGAATCTCTCCATTGGGAATATATAGACGATCACCACATCGTAATGTCCCGTCATCATGAATGCGCAATCCTGTCTGCTCTCCGGTCTCTGTCCTTTCTTTTAATCTCCTGAATCTGGCGTCCGTAGGCAAAGCTGCCTTGATCCTCTCTATTAGTGATGACTGTACTTGCAAGTTGGCTATTGTCCCATCTACTCCGGGTAATATCACTTCTTTGCCAAGCTCTTGCAAGTCCTCCAATAATTTCCTTTGTGTTGTTAAGAAGTAAGCTGCTGGTTTTTGGCTTAACGCATCTGCTACAACGTTAGCCTTGCCTGGGTGATAATGTAGCTCTATCTCAAAATCTTTTATCAACTCAAGCCATCGACGTTGTCTCATATTTAACTCCTTCTGTGTGAAGACATACTTGTGACTTTTATGGTCTGTATAGATCTCCACTCATTCCCCATATAAGTAATGTCTCTATAGCTTTAGAGCAAAAACAATGGCTGCAAGCTCCAAGTCATGAGTTGGATAATTTTTTTTATGCACTCGTAATTGGCTAGATACATATGCAATCACCTTGCTATGCTGTATCAACACGCATCCGAAGCCTTTTCCTGATGCGTCACTGTAAATCACATAACCTCCTGATCCTGATGGAATAGTCAATACTGGTGCTATAGTTAGTCGCTTCTTCAACTCCTCAAAAGCGGCTTGACACTCATCGGTCCATACAAACTCTTGGTCCTTGCAAGTCAATCGATTCATAGGTGCTGCTATCCTCAAAAAGTTCTCTACGAACAGTCGATATTATCCCGCAAGTCCAAGGAAACTCCTCACCTCCGATGCTGATTTAGGAATGGGCCATGTCTTGACTGCCGAGATTTTTTCTGGATTAACAAAAATACCATCTCCATAACGACATGTCCAAGAAATGAGACTTTGTCCAAGAAGAACTCATATTTATTGAGTTTGGCATATAACTACTCTTTCTTCAATGTCTCTAGAACAATTCGCAGGTGCTTCTCGTGCTCCTCGTGGCTCTTCGAATAGACAAGTATGTCATCTATGAAGACGACCACGAACTAGTCTAAATACTGATGGAATACTCGATTTATTAAGTCCATAAAGATAGCTGGAGCATTGATCAACCCAAATAGCATGACCAGAAACTCGTAGTGTCCATATCTTGTCCTAAATGTGGTCTTCGGGATGTCCTGCTTCCATACCTTCACCTGGTGATATTCTGATCTCAAGTCTATCTTCGAGAATACCTTAGCTCTATTAAGCTGATCAAATAAGTCATCAATGCATGGAAATGGGTATTTATTCTTTACGGTCACTACATTTAAGGCTCTGTAGTCAATACACATTGACCCATCATTCTTTGGTACAAACAATACTGGTGCTCCCCAGGGTGATGCACTCGGTCGGATGAAACCTTTCTCCTCTAATTCTTTCAACTGTGTCTTCAGCTCATCCATCTCCTTCTTTGCCAATCTATGAACATGCGATGCTATGGGTACTGCTCCCGGTGTTAATTCAATTGAGAACTCTACGTCTCTGTCCGAAGGTAGTCCTGGCAATTCCTCTGGAAAGACGTCTTAAAACTCTGAAATGATAGGGTAATAAATAACATCGTCCATTGCAAGCTGAACACCATCAAGGGCTTTTGTGGATCCTCGTGCAAACTCAAGTTCAGTCTGGCCTGGTATCCTAAAAAGAATGCTTCCTCCAAAATAATCGAAGAAAGTGTGGTACTTGCTTAGTCAGTCCATTCCAAGCACAATATCAAAGGTTGGCATATGAAGGACTAAGAGTCGGGCATTCATCTCTCTGCCACGAATCACTACAGGACACGATCTACAAATCCGACTAACAGGTACAACTCCTCCTCCGGTGAGAATTCTAACATAACTAGGTAAAGGTGTAGTGGCAATATTGTGTTTGGCAATAAAACTAGAAGATATGAACGAGTGGATGGCTCCCGTATCAAATAATGTCACAGTAGGAAAAGTAAAAGCAAGAGTAATACCTGCTATGACATCAATCTCCTGATCCATATCATCTACTTCTAGTGCAAAAGTTTGTCCATTCCTCTGCGATAATCCATGACTGGCCCTCGTGTACTGATCCTCCTGAGTAGGTAGCGGTGGTCCTTGCTAAAATCCTCCTGCTGCTGGAGGTCGAGGTGCTCCTGGTCTAGTCATCTGCTGAGCTAGCTTGGGTGCTGGAAGTACTAGCCTCTGTACTGGCGATGGAAGTGTCAATGTCTGCTGTATTGGACAGTCTCTCGCCATATGCTGTCCGGAACCACACCTCATACATTGTCCTAAGCGGGTCTGACAGTCTCTTCAAATATGTTCGCGCTTCCCACAGTAATTGCAGTGGGGCTTCTCCAAAATCTGGTACGGTCCTGCTCTGTGTTGTTACTACTATTGCTGTGCCAAAGGACGTCTGATAGGCCCTCCTTGTTGTGTCCTTGTTGGTCCTTGTTGTGTCCTTACTGTGTCCTTGTTGGTCCTTATTGTGTCCTCAGTTGATATCCTTTTCCTATGCTGATGGTCTTTTGTAATCTAGCTTCTGTCAATAATTTGGCATAAGAGATCTGGGACTGTGAGCTAGTGTAGTGTTGGAGATCCTGCGTCAGTCCGCGGTGAAACCTCTTAGCCTTTCCCAAGTCATTCGGTATCAGGACAGCGCCATATTTACTGAGGCGACTAAACTTTGCATCATACTCGTCAACTGTCTTGTTCCCCTACTCCAGACGAAGAAACTGATTGACGCATCCCTGACAGTGTTCGGGAAGTACTTCCTCTCAAAGCACTCAAAAAATTATTCCCAAGTCTGATACGTGCCCAACTGGCGCTCCATTGATTCCCACCAGTGATGAGCGTTACCATCTAGCAGCATCCTTATGCCTGTCCTCCATAGATCTGTAGGTAGCTACGATGCTTCTAATAACTTCTGAGTGCGGGTAATCCAGTTTGTAGTCTCCTCTGGGCTCTCAGTGCCTTTATACGGCTTGGGACCCATCTGTATAAAGTCTTTGACTGAACCAACTCTAGCTCACGATACTGGAACTAGTGTCTGAGCTGGTACAATTGTCTGGGCAGCCATTCTCTCAAGTGCTGCCAGAAATTCTTGTCTCTGCTCTGCTGCTTTCTGCCTCTGCTCTGCAGCTAGTGTGGCTGCCTGTTATCTCTATTCCTGCATCATCATTTGAAAAAATTGGAACAGTTGTGTCTGGCCATCCTGCGGTGCTGATGAAGTTGGAAAAGTCCCATTAGGTGAAGCTGAAGGATTAAATGGAACTGGATTATGAGTCTGTCCATCTGGCTCCGGAAGTCTAGGAGTCGTCGAGGTATCTTCTCGAGTTTGGCCATTGACTCCAAAAGGTGTGTCGCCATCGACGGCAGTACATCCACTACGCATATCCATCTCTCTACAGGTGGTGTACGAAATAATTAGAAAAAGTACAAGAAATCAAACTGGATGCAAGCATTTTAAAACGGCAGGCTTATTCGGTGCAGTAACGTAATCGAGACAATATATTCTTGACCTGCATGGGCCACCACTAAAAATATGTCATGCCCCAGTCCCAAAATACGTAGGACTAGGAATACGTAACACGCCAGCCGTATGTATACGAACTCCAATATATGGAAACCATATAGATACGTACAATGTACATGAATATCCAATCCACCAGTGGTAATATACTGTCAACAAGTCACATGCAACCTATATCTCATCCACAGCACAAATAAATAAATGGGAATAAATAACTGAATATCAAATATGAAGTCTCAAAATATGATAGTCGGATGGAAACAAATCCACTGCAAATCGACTATATCAAAACTACTAAAAAGATTAAAGATCAGACTATAATATAAGATAAATGTCCAAAAAGAAATAGCAACTAGAATCTCTAACAGTTGCAATGAATCAAAGATACTCCGAAGGTAAGACCTCCTCAGTCTGATAAGAAGCGTCAGGTCATTACTCCTGTGGATACTCCTGTCCGTCTACATCTGGAAAGGGACTAGGTCCTCAGAGGGACATAATAAGATACATATAAATATGCCAATAAAGTAATAAAAAATAAATATCCAATGGGGTCGCCTAACCGTCTAAGTGAATGCAGTTGAGAACAACTTTCTAACAAGTGGGCTATCTGGCTAAAATGGGATTGGCATGATTCTCTTGGAGATTCAGGGACCTACAAAGTATGTCGTCTTTTGAACGGCATAGGCCGCATGATAATATATAATATATTGTGGTCATCATGACCGCGCATCTCCGGCGGAGCGTACGGGTTACACAAGAAAAGTGCAAAGGAGCCCAAATACCTTACTTGTTATTCTCCCCACACTATGCTCTAAGCATGTAATATCCATGATACGATGATACCTCTAAATAACTGCCAGGTCTTCTAGCATACAAAGTTTTTATCGGTAGTAATACTTATCCGTCGCACGTCCTATACGTACCAGTGGCCATCCGAGTATGCAAGTCCGTATCCTAGATGTGACTCACACTCGTGTAAGAACAGTGTCATGGCCAACGAAACATAAGAATGCCTCATGATAATGGGGTGGTCTCATAAAGTAGGTCCATATGCATATACATAATAAAAACAGAATACGACGTCACCGTCGTTGCACCCAAGTTTCCTTGGACGCGCAGTTTATATAGTAGTTAAAATATATGAACTAAATAAGCAAAAATAAGATGCATGCAATATATGGAATATAAATTACAGTATAATGGCAAGGTATACTTGCCTGACAAGTAATCTGTAAAGTGTAAGCGTCCAGATGTCAAGGACACGGGATCAGAAACTAAGGCCTCCGAATAACATCTTCGGATGCTGAAATAAACATCACCAAAATTTCCGAAATCAGTGAGATAGCTAGAAAACACTACCCTTTCGTCCAATTTGGATACAGGGGCAAAACGGTAATTTTGGGTCAAAACGGGGTCCACATGTGCCCACTTTGCATCGAAAAGCATGCCAGGGGTAAAGGTCTCTAAATGGGATAAATTATAGGTCAAATAAATTCTAAATGTTAATACAAACTCAACGGTATATCCAATTTTGGATTTCGGTATGTCGAACACAATTTTGCCCAAAAAGTCAACCGTAGGGCCCACAAATAGGTGGCTTGGTCAACTGTCTCAGAATTGCGTGAAAATTAGGTCACAGGACCAGCGCGATACCGCGAGTCCAGTGGCACAAGTTTTGTCACTTTCTGACGAGCGTATAATAAATGGTACAGTATTTTGCAAAAGTCGCGATACGAGAATTTTTTGTGGATACGAGTTGATTTAGACGCACACACGCGTCCAAATCAGTTTCTGTGAAAGCCCACATGCTTGGTTATACCATGCGCACCTTTCGGTACACTTGGTATACGATGGGGCGGTCCCGTTTGGTGGGGCGCGTTCCGTATCACAAATTTTAAAATTTTGAAAACAGGTTTTTTCATAATTTTAAACTCAGTTTATTTCTGCATACAGTATTAAATAAAATAATATAATTAACTAAAAATAATCTCGACTAGGTGATCTTCATATAGCAAAAGAATAAGTTTGGATCTCTGTGGTGGGAGATACGAGTCTGTAAACATGGGTGGTTACAGCAGTTTTTTTGAGATTAAAAATTGTCATTTTTCTCCAACTTGGTCTCGGTTTTCACCTAGGGTTACGCGCTATTCGAAGGAAAATAATATAGAGAGTTGGAAGAGGGTTAGGTCATGAACATACCGGTGAAGACGGGGTCGAATTTGGTCGAACGATGGAGCGGAAATCAGCGCATGAACAGGACTTCACTGTTGTGAATTTCTGCAGTGCGCGCGGGATCTCACTAACGGCGACGAGCGGCGGGCGGCTCCGGCGGGTCCAGGCGGCGGTCAAGGAGGTCGGCGGCGACGCGGTCTGAGGATCGGCGGATGGTAAGTTTAGGTTTATGGTTTATAACTATATAAAGTATATATATAGGTATATAGGAAGCGGGGGGAGCTTACGCGCGGGTGAGTTGGGAATAGCTGCTGCTGGATTTTGGCGGGCCGGGTAGGATAGCGGGTAGGGGCTTAGCGGGTAGGTACTGTGGGTTATAATTTAGGTTAGTTTTATTTTTTATTTCTTTTTCTTTTTCCTTTTTGTTTTCTATTCTTTTATTTCTTTTATTCTTTAAATAAATTACTAGTATATATATATATATATATATATATATACATAAAATTCCAGAAAATTATATTAGTGCATACAATTAATCTATCAACCGTTCACAAGGTCTCCTATATGAAATAAATTAAGATAAAATAATAATTGCTCCATAAATCTCTAAATGCACAATTACCTAGAAATAAAAATTTAATAAATTCTATATCTTCTAATTAACTAATAAATACTATAAATAAATTAAATAATTAATTAAATAATTAATACAGTTTTTAAAATTAGGGATTTTTATATTCTACCCAACTTATAAAAATTATTGAAACTGCTGATGCTGTTGCACTGCCATCTGGTGTTGCTGCATATCCATCATTCCTCAGAGGATCTCCAGCAATGTCGGGGTGTTAAGTACCACTGGTACTGCTGGGGGTACGGGTGTTTCAGGGGCTGGTTACTCGATATGTCCCACTTCTAGTTCAACTGTGCCAGCTTGTTCAATTTTTGGCTTTATTCAAATTTGACTCTGAACAGGTGCTACCTCCCCTAGTTGCCCAGGGAAACCCTGCCCTTCCATGCATATTGCTCCAGAAACTAAAGAAGCTATAAAGAAAAGGACTAGAACCATCAAGAATAGGACGGAAAGGATCAAGTAGGCAAGCAGTTTAACAGTTCAAGTGGTGGTATCGAGGAAGATGAAGCAAGATATCAAGGGGACAAATTTTGATTGAGACTCCTTATGACCATAACACCCCATAAGTCTGAAAATATAGACCTGCATGGGACACCACTAAAGTTTTGTCATGCCCCAGTACCAGAATACGGAGGTGGACATGGCCAGCTCCATCGTACAAAGTATAGAACGTCATACGGCGGTCACGACTGTAACTAGACAAGGGGGCGCATACTACAAGCAAGTCACTTAGGGTCACATAGAACATCTATTGTCTCAATCAGTCAAATAAGAATAGTAAACATTGAACATATATGACAAAAAAGTAAGGCGTCCCAAATACCCTGCCAACAAAGTATAGAGCTAAATATCTAGATTTACGGCTAATAAGTGCCGGTAGCTAAACGTCAAAAATGAGTTAAATGTGAAATAACGAGCAGGGAAAAAGAAATCCACCCATTTCCCTCAGTGGTCATCCGTCTGGTGTGCGCCATTATTTAGGGGGAAGTACACTTGATCATCGAGTGCTGGCTCTAAACCTGGCCATGCAAAACCAGTGGGGTTAGACCCAAAATAACAAGAGGAAGCACGAATGTAGAAATAAAACTAGGTTATGAAATAGATACATATATATAGTTATGTCTCGTAGTTTCAGTTCATAGTCTATCATGACACAACAATCTAACCCTACAACCAAACAAGGACAAGGCTTAAACCATCGCACCATGATAGTCCATGTCCCTAGACTATTTGACAGCAAATACAATACACAAATATGTTCAGTTACATAATCGGCCAATCACTTGTACGACTTACTAGATGGAGTCTGGGTTATCCCAGAGATATTATGCATATAAGAATCCTCAGATCAAACTAGGTACTAGCAGGGTTAGCCGAGCCACAAATCACCATATGGCACATGTTAGTATACACCGGTCCCTCGTAAGGCTACCGTGATAAGATCGCATAAAACACATAGTATCATATAGTATTTGGATATTCCCATCCACTAATAAGGATTTAAACAATATCCATGGGGACTAGCATGTATACCCCAATTCAGATGACTGGAGGTGGCTAGTTAGGCACGATCTCGAGATTCTATTCCCTTCCAATGCTCTACAAGTTTAGTTGCCTAGTTAACCCTATTGTCAACTGGAATCTCATGGCGTGGTCATATGGTATTTCTCGTATATGACGTACCATAGTACGACCATGCTAGATATGAATCCACTTTGTCACTTGATAGTTCAATTTTGATTTACCCTAGTGTGATGCAACAATCAACATATCCTAGCCACGCTTAGTCATTGATTAACCCTTATGTCCATGCTGGAGATTGAGTTATATCACATGTCATGTAGCACATAGGTACATCGCAGTATAAACATGTAATATAATTGCATAGGAACACTTAGCACGTAGGAACACATAACATGTAGTAAGTGTATCAGCACGGATACAAGTGATCGGGTCATGATGCATAGATGGTCTAATACTTTTGTGATCATCAAAGTCACACATACAACTCATAAAATCCAAAGAAACATTCAACCAAAACTAGTCCAATCAGACGTGTGCAAGGGGTCGCATGCGTGCCGAAGGATCAAGGTCGCATGAGAAGTCAGGCCGCATGGAGTCATGCCGCATAGGGTCATGCCGCATGGAGTCATGCCGCATAGAATCATGCTGCATAGGGTCATGGCTAGATCTACTCCTCGGGATAAGTAACGAGATGACGGGGAATAAAGTGTCATTGATGTGACATTAAGTGTGATATGACACAAAGTGTGTAAGGAAGGAAAGATAAAACCATGAAAAGATGTGCCACGGTTTCAGAGTCATGCTTCCAAGGATGGTGGCCCTCTACTTGCCGCATAAGTGTCGTTGTCGCATTGGGTTCGATGCCGCATGGAGTATTTTGGACTTTAGCAAATTTCTCATTCGTTCAGCGACTAAGCACAAGAAGTACTTTCAGAACACGTGTATTAGTCAGTCATGCGTCCAAAAGAGATGAACGCATGCTGGTATAAACAAAGAGTTCAGGCCGCATAGCATCTTTATTTTGCATAGCTTTCTGCAGCATATGGTGCTGGCTGCATAAAATCTTCATCGTTCCAAAGAGCAGGTTTAACCATGGCGGAAGCTCCAAAACTAATTTTTTTTTTCATAAAGACTATATTTTAACCCTGAATTGAGTGAACCAAAAGCCATAACGCTTGAAATAAAGTTCTCTATCCACCCCAAAGAATATTTTTTAAAAATACTATGTTTTAGTAGATCAAAATCACTAAACACTCAAGGAATCCATGAAACCCTAAGTTAAAAAAGTAGATCTACACAAATTCACCCATCAAAACCCAAAATTTTAAGTACTAAAAGTGTTTAGAAACATAATGAGCACACGATAGAATAATAAAATACAAAACAAACAAAAATTAAGATATTTCTCTATGTGGTGCAAGTTGTACTTGCCTAGAAATGAAGAAAGAGAAGAAATAAAGAATGAGGGAAGAGAGAGAAACAAGTTAACTTATATAGCTAGGATTTGAGGTTTAGACCATGGGTTCAAATTCATGAATAAACCAACCCACAAATAAACCATGCTAAACTAAAAAATGGGTTTAGTCTCTATGCATGCAACCTAATGATCATGTGAGCAAGAAATACTCTAAGAAGAAATAAATACAAGCAAGAAATAAATATATATCCTAAAATACGTATTTCAGGAACGGGGAGTGATAAATCGTGTATATTCAAGCGGGGCTGGAGCTGAGCGCAAGCAACTCTCTTTGTCTCATCTATGCGAAGCACTTCAAAGTGGTATTCTAGCTCAACCGGCCAATATAACGCCACGGAGGGGTCCTCAATCCCTTTGAAGGTAGAATAACACATCTTCTTAAACTTTGATATTTGAAGGATAGAACCCTTTTCGTCTGAGGACGGAGGTTCCTGAGAGCCCTGAAGTCCCACGATCTTGGCTAGAACTGACACTTTCGTAGTAGCCATTGATGCAGAATGGTTGTTAGCGACGAGCGTCATCACAATCGTTTAAAGGGTATTCATCTGCTTCTGTCGTGCCTCGGCCTGAATCTGCTGTACCTGAAATTGAGCCTCAATCCGGGACTCAAATTGGCTCTGACGTAATTCTGCCTGCCTCTGCTGTATTTTTCTCAAGCGCATCATCCGCTCGAATGGATCAACAAAGGGCACAACTGCTTGACTTCCCGAGCTGTCCGAAGTGCCAAAACTGCTCCCTTGTACCTGCGCCATACCTGCAATTATGCGTCAGGCTCTGAGGCCGTTCCTTCAAAGAAAAGTAACTTACATCAGTCTCAAAACTTACTATAGACTCACTATATGGAACATATCTTATTTTGGCCAAGCTAATTCAAGAGTTCAACTAAGAGAGACATGGTCGTTTTAAGAAAACTCTTCCGACACGAAGGTCAAAGGATCTGAAGCCATGCTCTGATACTAATATATCACGCTCTGATTTTCGCTAAATAGATAATTGTCCCCCGGACGTGATGCCCTACGAGCATAAGACGTGCACGCACAAGGCCTAGGCATAATGATAGACTTTGAAACATATACAACAGAGTACGCAAATGAGATATCACACATTGAAATGAAGAAAAATTCTCTTTATTGATAATAAACATCTTGGTTACAAACTCTTGACTTTAAAAGTAAGGAGTGCCGTACGGGCTTAAAGGATGGATACAAAATGAGATAGCCGATCCATATATTACATCCATTACTACAATTCAAAAGGGCAAACCACCTTGGGTGCATGTTTGCACCATCGCCTGTAGTCTGGGTAGACGACGATGCTTGCAGCGCAGGTAGCGACCCCGCTATAAACTCTGCCTCACCCGTGCTAAGTTGCTAGCACGACTAACTATTGTTATGCCCGGAACAAATCGGCCACAGTGTCCCAGAGATCGCTTTTAAGAATCATTTATCTTGTGCACAAGTTATCCATGACCATTGACGATCTAAATACTAAGTTAACACACGAAGCATTTTAAGACATCAAAATGAATATAACTACTTTAGCAAAGTGTGATGGCATAGTCTACCTGCTGTTGTGATTATATTACAAGTTATGTACTACCCATTGAATAATTATAGATAAATAAGCTCTAGCTATAACTGAAACATAAAATAGATATATGCATAGCGGACAAACACACAACAATATGATCATACAGTAATTTTATGTGACTAGAATTATGTATTTTAAGACTTCTTCATTTTATCTTGACTCAATTTTATTATTATGGTATCGTTAATCAGAATGCACAAATGAGTCATATTATTAATAATGAAGACTTGGAAGAAGGGCGCTAATCGAAAGTAAGGCCACTCACCAGTTAATAAATATAAACCCCCTGAATTTTTAAAAAATATTAAACTTAGTTTTTCTATAATTTTCTGGAATTTTCTAAGAATTTTCTGTAATTAAATTCAGGATTTTTAATTATTAAATGATTTTTAATTAATAATAAATATTATTAAAATATTATGGAAATAATATGTTATGGTGTAGAATTGAAAATTGGACTTAGGGTAATTTTTCTGGAATTTATCGGGCCCCGGACCTATTTTTTTAAACACCTAAAACTATTTATTTAATTATTTATTTATTTATTAATTAATTTATTATTATTATTATTATTATTAGTGTTTTTGGACCCGGCCCAGTGGGCCGAAGCCCAGCCCAGCCTGATTAGTGGGTCGGGCGGGTCCGCTCAACCCGGAACCCGCGCCCGACCCGACCCGGACCCCATTCCCTTCCCCCACGACCTGCACACGACCGCGTCCCCCGCGCCACTGCCCGGGTCCTCCGCCGCCTCCGCCGGAGCGACCCACGACCCCCTCGGCGCCGCCTAACCCGGCCACGACCGCCCCAGCCTCCCCTATATAAATCCCCTCTCCCTTCTTCCTCCTCCCTCAACTTTTCCCTAGCCCTAACCCTAACGCCGGCTCCCCTAGCTCCGGCGGCCACCGCCTCGACCCCCCCTAGCAACCGACTCCAGCGCCTAGCTCCGCCGAGAGCCGCCCCGGCCTCGCCTTTTTCCTCTTCCCCTCTCAGACCCGATGCCTCCCCTCCCCGATTCTAGCGCCTCCGCCGGAT